>OX578146.1:117524300-118845550 GCA_951213105.1 Amaurobius ferox
AATATTCTGAAGGATGTTACGTCACTTCGTCAAATATTTGTTTATTATGCATAATGGGTGAAATCTGACCATGTGGTAACTTCAAAAATATATATGTGCACTTTAGTACATGCATATCTATTCACAAAAGTGAGATAATACGCTTGTCATATGTGTTAAATTTATGATATAAAACACTAAAATCAAGTGGATTAAAAAAATATAAAATTTCCAGAAATTATCTGACACACAAGGTCCAAAAGAAGAAACGGTAGCTAATGTTACAACAAAAGAGTGCTAAAGCTAAATACTGCAAGATAATATATACAGCTCAGAATAGAAAAATGGTATGCTTCAGCAATAATGTGCAGATTAATAAGTTAGAGTTAAAGTGTTATGCCTGCTGCATGCTGATGTTATGAACATAAAAATGTTAGATACAACAAACTAAACATTAAAGAAAGCATATTACATAGTAATACATTCTTAATTAAACTCAAATTTAAAATGTAAATAAAACCAAAAAAAAAAAACCAAAAAACATCATTAAAATACTTTTCAAATTAATACAAAATTTCAAGTTGGTTAATAGATATATAGTTTTTTATTATATATATTCATTCTTGATATATGGTAGTATAATTTTCTGCCAATAGGTCGCATTTTATGAAACAATCATACTTCAAATTCAATAATTAATATCATTGGATTATTTTAAGTTTATAAAGGCATTTGTGATAAAATTGGATTTATAGCTTTTACACTAAATACAATTTCATACTATAACACAGATAAAAAGCTTAAACAATACATTTTTAAATTAAATACTCAAAATAAATTTTACAACTGAATGCATTTACATTTCTGAAATCTACCTGAACTTAACTCTCAAATAAAATAAAATATGAAATAGTGCAGTAAAAATTACATTTTTAAGCAGCAACCTCGTGTGCAACAGCAATAAGCAAATAAAGCCTTTTTTTTTTATTATGCAAGTTCATAATTTGTATAATATTTCCCCATTCTAATTTAAAACAGAATATAAAGAAAACTTCATACATTAAATGTAAATCTTATAGCTATATTATGAATAATAATTTTCAAAATAGTATATACTGTGAAAAAGAAAACACTATGTGTCTATGTTGATAACACACAATATTATAATTTAAAGGCATATTTTAAGGTATTTAATAGAAATTATACATGTATAAAATATAAAGAATACTGATATTTTTCTAATTATAAAAAAGGGTGTCCAACACATGACTTTATGATATTTTTCAATTAAATATTAATCAAAGAAAATATCAATGTATTAATTATTCTACTAATTATCAGATCAACTAATTATTGATCCGTACGAATTATCCATTATTCAGACCTATAATTTTATTGTTATTTATGTATATGCACGAAACTCAGGTTCTTTTATCAGAATATGTCTTAAAGTCCTTAAATGTTGTAAAAGAATATGTGTTAGATGTATACGGAATTCTACATGCATATCATATCTACATAAAAAAAAAAAAAGTTGACAAATATATGTAATCAAAGAAGCAGATGAAATGATTGAAATAAGGACCAAATATAAATGCCTTTTTACTTTGAATGGTTTTCCTTGGGTAGACCAATATAATCGCTTGTCTCACATAGAACCCTTTGACCTTTCTTTTTGTGCACCTTACTCTGACTACTGTATTTATTCAACTGTGTTATGGTGATATTTTTATGCTGCCAAAAAAGTGTGTTGTGATGGTTGAAGTGTAATCGTTGAAATGCAGTTGAGGTTTATTCATTGAATATAAAATATAAGCAAGTTAAAAAAGCCTCTGTCAAGGTACAAATCATCCATCATCTTGATACTAAAATGGTCTTATTGGTAATTTTAAAGTGGAGTTAATGGGCAGTTTTGAAATAACTAACATTTTTATAGCCTACCTATTATAGTAGGATATTATATTTAAACCTAATACATAGAATACAACAGGTACAAACTACCGCCAACTTTTGGTGACATTTAATAAATTTTTAAATAAAATCAAATATTTTATGCAAACGATTAAATTATATCAAAGAGCATCTCAGACAGAAATCAGTATATGCCATTATAACATTTTTTTATATTTATTTTATTTTCTGGCTAAAGTACTGAAGTCAGATCTGGAACTAAAGGGAAAATTTATAAGATTGAATTGCAATTGTTTTAAATATTAAGGCATTATTTACTAATTAATTATTAGGCACGTCATGTATATGTTATTACAATAATTTTAGAAGTTTGTCCTGTGTGACTACTTGTATTAGATGAACATTTAATAGAACACTATTGAATCACCAGACAACATATGGCCCACTTAGTTATATCAGCCATTTTTATATAGTATGTAATTTTAAATTCTTGGTGTAAACTAGATCTTGACAATCAAGGTGAAATAGAAAGCATAACTTCTTAGCCCTTCCCATTAAACTGAAAGCAAATACTAAAAAGTCTTATCCATTTCTTCTTTTGTGGGACCCAGCAATGATGACGAATACACCTATTTATGCACCATATCACCACTTTTGGAATGTCTTTGTTTTAAGTGCGTAAGTTTTTGCTTTAAGTTTGCTTAATAGTCTTGAGTAAGAGGCAGGTGATGAGTCAAGATGCAAGACATTCAAGAAAATGTGGACTTCTGAACTTTTCACTGTAGTGATAATACTAATTCTAATTTTTAAATACTTTAATATGGCTCAGAGCATTATAGATGGCCATGTCTTCTGATTAGCAAATCTTAACAATCTGAAGTTTTAGAAAGATTAACATAACAATTGTTTCTTTTTTTAATTGTTATAAAAATGAACTAAACTATTTATTCCCTGAGGGAAAAAAATGTGTTATTATTAAAGAATGTTACTTGTGTGTGTGCCAAATTAAATGAGATTTTGAAAATTTGTTGAATGGTAAAGGAATGTCAAAATCTACAGGCAGCTAAAAGGATCACTTCAGAATTTATTACACAACCTAAAACTGTAATAAACAATAAAATCAAATATGTCAATTTTGTTGATATGATATTCGAATATAAGAAGTAAGGAAAACATTCACTCACAATTTTTGGCTTGAAAGGTGGTTGTACTTCTTTGTTCTCAATTTTCTCCCAAGAAATTCTTCTGAAGAAAGGATGAATTCGAATGTCTTCCTCACCTGTTTGGCCACTACCTAATCGTTTCTCAGGACTCTTTGTAAGAAACTAAAAAATATTGAAGTGATAATATTACATTAAAGTTTGAACTTAAGACTAATGTATACTTTTAAAAGCTAGTTTTACTCCCTTTCTAATTTTAAAACATTTATCTCAGTGATTGGTCTAACTGTTGCTGTGCTCCCACTCTTTATATGTAATAAAAATAAACAGATTGTGATTGCAGCTGAAAAACACTATTTAGAGTTTTGTTTCACATATGTTTGACATTTTGGAACTTTGCTATTAACAGGTAAATTAAAAATACACTTCAACTTACTTCACTGTTAGCATATAAAAATGCAAGTTATGCATAATGCTTTGCTTCCAAATGTTAGTTTTGATTTCTGTACACAACAAAAACAAACCTGTTTATCATTTGATACATAAACATAATGAATATGCATTCAAATTTCATTAAATCATATTAAACAGCTCTGTCATCCATCAAAAAGTTTCTGGAAACTATAAAGTTAAAAAAAAATATTTTTGGAACTGGAAAATGAACAATTATTAGATATTCAGCCTTATAAGTGGTGGTAGTAAGATTGATGGATATATAGCAACTGCTGCCAAGAGTTATTTTGGAATGCATTACCAAGTGTACTTTGACATGATCTCTCTACAGATAGCAGTTGAACAAAATGAGCACAGGTATATTTAATGCACATCTTAAATTAACATTAAATTTTCTAGTATTCTGATTAGTTACTTGCATTTGGTCTGATGTATTATTATCCATTTTCCCACCTGATGGTGCTGTTAAATATTTTGCAACACATTTGTTTAACAATTACATCCTCATAATCAATCTTCATCATGACCTGGAAGACTAAGATCAATGCTGCGAGGACTCATCATAGTTTTCAATTTGCTGCAATTGCAAAACTATTTTGTTTTTACTATCGAACATTACCAACAAATATTGGTTCAATTAAGCAGCATAGTAGCCAAATCAAATTCATGTTATATTTGTGATTAGTTTCAGCTTAAGGTTTGCCTCAAATAAACGGATGTCCCAAATAAATGAAATCTACTAAGATATTTTTCCTGATACATATATGGTTATTTAGCTAAAATGTAACTCCATGAAGTAATTGTTTAACTTTTATAAGGAATAGAAAAAGATATAGAGGTCTATTTGAATTTGAATTTTTTAAGTATAGCTTTGATGTCACTAATGAATGAATAAGAGCTTGAAAGTGTCACCCAATTTGGTGTATTTTTGAACATATGATACATTTTAATCAGTGACACAGCATGAGTATTATGCACCGACTATCCGGCAAAATATTTGATGGCACCCTAGCATACAGCTTCATTAAATTAGCAATTGTATCCAGAATGCAGGTATCTCAGTTCCCCCTGCATCCCAGAATCTGCAGAGACGGTTGCTATTCCACTGTTTTAAATTTGTTTGAAAAACAGCTATGCTTGCAATTTATACTACTAAGAATTTAAAAATATGAGGGACTTATAATTGTCTGGAGGTCCTTTATAGTGAAGTTCGGTCATATTTTTTTTATCTGAAAATACTTTTGTATAAACTATATACTATGTATATATATATATGTAATATAGAAAATGTGGAAGATATCCACAATACAAATGTCCAAACTGGTTTGCATTTCCAACATATCTTTCTACAAGGAACTAACATTAAGTGTTTACATAAGAACAGTGTGATTAATGTTTCTTTTATTTCAGGTTTTTGAAGACACAGTTTCATTCCAGAAGACTGGACACTTAAATTTTGTCTCAAACTTGTTCCAAGATTGTTCTCACACTTTTAGTTATTTGCCTTTCTGAGTCTTTTTTGGACATCCCAAAGGTCAACTACTAAAATAATGTATATTGAAAATGTTGCAAGCATATACTTAGTCAATCAATAAAAATAGTACAAAATTGTTATTCATAAAGAATACTAGCTGCAGTGCCTGCAACTAGTGAACATGTGATATATCGCTGTATCAACACATGAACTTGTTGTTGATGTTGTTGAAACCCAGACCGTCCGACCTACCAGAAAGGTGTAAGGTAACTGTTGCACACATGAACTTGTGATATATTTGATAGTAAATACTTAACTGTGTATTGATACAATAGCTTTTGATATGTATTATATTAACAATTTTCCTCAATTTCTGATCATATTTTCTTTTAGTGATTTTTTTCATAATTAAAAAAAAAAATTATAAGTGATGATTTTGATATGATGAAAGTAATGAGACAAATTATTGTTTTTGCTAAAATGTATTCCTGAAGAACTCACAGCCTGTTTTAAAAATGTTGAAAAGAACAAAAGAGTAGAAAATAATGCTTATCTCAAAAAATATGTTCAAAATAGCTCAATTAAATATAAAGTTTTTTATTTTAAGTTAATAGAATTATTTTATGAATTTATATCAACATTATATTTGTTATATATCACCATTAATTATGCAATTTATATAGATAATTAAATTTCTGAATTATTGGAAATTTTGTTTATTCAGTTCATATCCAATAACATTTGATCTGTATAAGCAGGATTCCACTCTTCTTTTTTTACTTAAATTAGCCTTATTAATTTAATAATGTTAAAATCAATAAGCTCTTGATTCCTGTTACAATAATAAATTAACTTTCAATTTAGTCTGTGTATAATCTAACATCAAATTTGTGAAATGTAAGACTTCAGAAATTTTAGTTATTTAGACCAGAATATTGTGGGAGATATGATACTAAGTACAGTATTGATAGCAAGATTTAAATAGTATCAATGCAACACCAAATGATATGTATTGATATGCTGTATCAATACACTTCATATGCTTGCCCATCACTACTGGAATTCACCTTCAACACTAGGAGAAAACTAGCTTAAGGAAACCTTGACAGCAAAGAACACAGAAATCATCTGGTTTCCTTGCAAATATTTTCAGTTTTACTAAACTTTTCAAAACTTCTGAACAGATAATAGTCTTCCATAAAATAGCACCTTAATTAGACAGCAACAATGATTTTTTAGAACATGAATTAGCTGATCATAAACAACCTGAATAATAAAAATAATGTTAGATCAATTGATTTGGATAAATGAAAGGTATTATTTTTCAAATTTTTTAATTAGATTATTTTTAATCTGAGTAAAATAAGATAACAGGAATGATCAATATTTTAAACTACCTATGTCATTGGTTCTATTTTACCATTGATATTAAAATTATATATATACATATACATTTTGGATTTTGTTTTATAGGTTTATGATGCAACAAGATAAATTAACATCATATGAGGATTATTGGTGCCTTCTACTACTTATACTTGCTGTTCCATTTCTGCATAATAAGATAAAACTGTAGATTATTTGAAAATTTGTTAGTGGGAGCCATGTTTTATTTTTTAGACTTATAAATTCTCACATGAACTTCATTTTTCTATTGAGAGAAACATGTTCTTAACAAAATATTTCCTTTTAAATCTATTATATGGCAAAGATTGTTTAAAATAAAAATATTCAATTGATTTTAAATTTACATATTATCTACATCACAAGCAATACAAATATTTCTTTTAGTCATAAATAAAATTATCTTGCTAATTTCATACATATTCAAGTCTTACAATCTATTCTCTAAAACTATTAAAATCAGTGTGAAGTTTTATTAACAATGTTTAATAGTTTTAAGATGCTTACCCCTTTCAGGGCCTCCTTGGCCTCTTTCGATAGAGATTTTGGATATGATACATTATTGTCTGTAATAGAAGAAAAGAGCTCCTCTTCATCTTCCCCATCAAAAGGAGGCTGAAAAATGAAATGAATTATTAAATAAGCAAATTTTTAATATTTACTTAAAGGACAGTTGTATTTTAAAAAATTCCAAGTTTTGTTTATAATCATAAATCATATTTCTCCATAAAGGTCCTCTTTGTCATATTTGAATTAGAAATATTATAAAAAAAAATTTAAAGGGATTGAAATATTGAGGTAAATGTTGGGGATGGGTACCAGATGCTTGTTCTACAGTTTTTTGTGCATTCAAAATCTAATTGGACCATGATTTGCAATAAAGAAACTTTGCTCAAATTGATGTTTAAAGAAAAATCTGAATTATCTTCTATAATTTGTGTATTATATATTAATAAGGTGTATATATTTTCTGTTTTTACATGTCTAATAGTAATAATGAGTGGTTGGATTCTAAATTAATAACTTTTATATAATTTCTATCTTAAAAAGTCTGATTACTCAACCACTAATTTAAAAGCAATTTCATCCCTTCATCATACCAAGTAAAAGTATTCAAAAAGGAGGTATAATAAAAAGCCACAACAGCGAGCAGATACCCTGTCAGGATTGCAGAGAGAATTTTCCTTTTCTAACGAATAAGTACGTTATGAAGCGGTCAGATCCAGGTTATCAAGGACTCCCAGTGATGATGGTAGCTAGAGGAAATGGCAAGGAATTTTTGAAATTCACGAATGGAAAGACCTTTTACTTTATTCGGCTAATGGCATGGACTATTAAAATTTCATCTTCTGACAGAGCAAGCTGCAAAAGAAAGCAGTCTTTGTACCATCTTTTCACTGGGAGAAGGGATCTGTTCAAAGTTAGGTGCTCCTATTGTAGGTAACAGTATCCATGGAACAGTTTTACACTCATTAGCATAAAATAGCCGACATCTGTAACAGTAACAAGAAAATCTGCTATTTGCACAATTTTTACAAACCTCTGAAGGAAACAAAGAATTCCGTCTTACCACGTATCTGGCTTCAAATTTTTTGAAAATTTAGCTTGGTTAAGTTTATAGTCACAGAAGCCATCTGTAGGGTGCATACCCAAAGTTAGGATTATGCTTTATGAACATTCTGTAGGAAAGAAAATTAGTGTGGGGTAAATTTGTTGGATAAGAACCAGAAGTGCACATATTGCTAAAGGAGGGATACCTTTCATAGACAACTTTTTGAGGAAAACTATTACTTTTATATTACTATGAAAATTATGAAAACCTAGCATATGTAACTTTAAATACTCTCTAAACATAGTATGCTAATACTATCTACTATACCTTGACCTCTTATGATTTTAGCAGTCGCAGTCAGCATCATAGCCAATTTGCTGAGTTGGTCGAAACATTTATGGCAGTCTTAGCAAATATGACATTATTAATAGTTTCAATTTAATTTAAATTTTGTTCAGAAGTATTCATTACATACATAAAAATTGAGAAAGACATAAGGAACCACTGTAAGAGGTAATGACATTATCAGAAGTAAGAATGAAAGGGAACCAATATACCTGGCCAACCAACATTTCATAAAGTAGTACTCCATAGGCCCACCAGTCGACAGATTTACCATAAGGCTGGTACATAATAATCTAGGAAATGAAAAAAAAAAAAAAAGTACAGAAATTAAATTTTTAAATCCAGTACATTTTTATTACATTACGCCTCTCCAAAGACAAGTAAAATGATATATACAATATATCCAAGTAGTTTTACATGACTACTGTTATGCCTTATTTATAGTTTTAGAATAGGGTTTATTACAATGAATGAAAATCCACATTTAATTATTACTTGTAAGTCTGTTTCAATATTAAAAACTAAAAAAATGAATTAATGGTTTATTTGAGTAACATGCAAAGCAAAGTAAAGCAAAATCAGGAGGGACTAATTCAAGAGAATAAGGAGGATGAAACTAATTTTCCGGCTAAATTCTCCATTTAACGTTACATGGGATGATTTGGCATTACTTTAGTGAACAAATTCTTGTTTTCTAATTTTAGTGTTCAAAAATAGTTACTTTAAATCACATATAATATGCCTGAATGTACAGTATTATGCTTACCTCTGGTGCTATATAATCAGGTGTACCACAAAATGTCTTTGTAGTTTTGTTCCCTACAATTCCTTCCTTGCACATCCCAAAGTCAGCTATTTTGATATGGCCATCTTGGTCTAGTAAGACATTATCTAATTTCAGATCCCTAAATAAGAAAACATACCTATTGATTTCAACTCTAAAACTAACATAACATAACAAACAAGACAATTTTTTTCATGACCTCACAAAGGAGTAAAAACCCATATGCATCACAAATTAAAATTACAAATATAAATTAAAATCTATTTGTACATTAGTGCCCCCCATATTCGCAGGTAATACATTCCAAGATCTACCACAGTTCCATGAAGCCGTGGATAGTACTGAACATGATATATAGCATGATATTCATTTAACATACAGTAAAGTTTAGTCGATAAATTATGCAACATAAGTCATTAACAACATTAAATAAAGTAATAATAAAATGTACATTCTGTCTCTCTCGTACATATGCAAGTAAGGGATTCTGATGTTCTAGCCAAATCCTCAGGAAATAGAATACAGCAATTAAAAAAGATAGTACACTTGTACTGTACAGTATCATATGCATCTTCAAGGGAATGACAAGCTAATAAAAAAAAATTCAATCAAAGAGCTGCATGAACAATAAAAAAAGTGTTATTGGTACAGATTTTACAATAGATATCCTACGTAAGTACATGCACATAACCTGTAAAAAAAAATTATTTAAAAAAAATATATGCCCACCTTAGATGATAGAACACTAAAAATACACTGCTGCTTCAAGAATGCAGACCTAGTTCTTATTGGAAACTCATAAACTATCTATGTCTTTAATTTTCCATTTTGTTTTTTTGAGCTGTGGTAAACTACAGATACTGAATCAGAACATGAGGCATGACAATATCCAAGTTATCAATTTGATAATAAAACCGATCTACACTGCTAAAACATGTCCAACCATGTTATGTATGTGAGTGGGTTTTGTATATAAATTCAAGGTTCTTTTAAATGGGTGGTTATGATTTTGGCATATGCACAAAACAATCACAAGTTCAAAAAAATAGATATTTAATTATTTACAGAAAACTACCCCAAAACCAATAAAAATTTAGTCCTAATATGTATCTTTAACAATTTACAATTAATAAATTTCATATCATTTTACACCAATGAATAATAAGTCTTGCTAGATAAAAGTGCTCTTGGGAGGTATTTTCATGCAAGTTCGTAAGTTTTGATGCATATTGTAAGCATCTCACTGTAACAAGCTTCACAGCAGGCACATTTATCATTAAAATGCTCAAGTCAAGCATGTTTCTTTTCCAAAACAAGATCGAGGTTGTATCTTTGTTTTTTTTCCCAACTAGGCGCACTTTATGAAAGGCCAGCACCTTTTGGCCTTTCATAAAATTATTCAAATCCAAAATTTCTGGAATATATCTTAAGTATTTGAGTGGATTAAGTAATTTTAACATGAGTTTAGTACAATTATAATAGCTTAATTTGCAAATTTTATAAGGAATAATTACATCTATTCATTAGTTTTATCAATCTTCATTTCTTTAAATATTTTTTTATAATGTTTAATAAGAGAAATCTATACGAAACAGAATTTATAGGAATTCAATGGCAGAAGGATATAATAAAATTAATTACAAGTTCACAATGCAATTTATAATGGAAATATACTACTAGAAAATGCTGTAAAGAAGAAAGCAAGAAAATACAGTAGCTAATATATTATGCTGATGACCTAAGTCAGGGGTCAGTAACCTTTCATGAGCAGCATTCCAAAGTAATATGAAATGTTACCAAAAAGCACAATCAATCATAGGCATAACCAGGATCTCTGAAAGGTGGGAGTTATGACCAAATAGTATGAGGTTAAAGTGTTGGATTTCATTTTTCATTATGAACCCTATAGAGAATTAATGTAACTTTTCACACCAATAAGGGTTGTTATGCCCCTAACCCCACTTCCCCACCCCCTGTTATAAAGTGACTAGACATGCCAATCTAATTTTTCATGATTTTTTAAAATTTTTTATGAAATTTTTCTTGGGTCTCCACAATTAATTAAGAACCAGTATTTGTTTGGTGAGAATATGGCATTGGCCTGGCTGTACTTTGGATCCTTGGTGCAAAATCAGAAGGGCTTCCCTACCCTTTTTATTTCATAAACTATCAAAGAAATAATTTTTGTGCTTATTTATATTCTTTAAAGTTTGGTATTAATTTAAAAAAATAACAGTGGGAACAAATCATACAGAATATGTCTAAATATAAAAAATAAGAAGTACTATGGTGGGAGATCTAATAGAGGATTGGAAGATGGATAACAAAGGGTGTTGCATTAAGTGCTAAGTAATGCTATAATGTGGGACCCCATATTGTACATGGTAAAAAATTCTGGGATCTTTTTTACTGCCTTCCAAATATTTCTGGAGGCAGTACAAAATCATCTTGAAATATTACCATACAGAAAAATGACTAATAAAGAACCTACATTATTACACCACTAAACTCCAAATACTGAATTTGCTGCTATCAATTAATGATCCTTTATTTGCTTTGGATGATGCTTTTTTTTATTTTGATAAAATATTTTAGGATAAAATTAACCTATTCTATATGCGATTTATTTTACTTCCTGGAAATATTATGTTTTATCATGGGTTATTATTTTATATGTCATGTGCCATTAACTATTGTTCCACATTACACATATGACATGAATGCTGTACATTGCCTACCTGTGACATGAGTTGTGACATAAATGTACTGAAATTAACTTACCTATAAATTATTCCTCTATTGTGTAGAAAGAATAAACCTATTGCTGTTTCAGCAGCATAAAACCTGAATTAAAATAATGTAGATATATATTTCTTCAATCAAAATTACTATTCAATAGATCATAGATATAGTAATAAATATATGAACAAAATTTACAATTCAAAATGTTATACCTATGCTACACATAAGAAAGCAATTGTAAGAAATTTTCTTTTACCGCAAATGAATAAACATAAAAGCAATGTGTCCTGATTTACCCACAGTTTCCCCCAAGATTAAAAAAAGGCAGGGTACTGCTACCAGAATAAGGGCACTTAACTGTGAACAAAATTTATCATTGAAAAAAATCTATTTTTATATTAAATGAGTTTATTAAGGCTCCTAAATATACAGGCTGGCACAACAGTGGCCATCTTCACTCCCAGTTGAAGCAATGGCTGTACATGGTGAAAAGAGGGTTACTTTCTTATCCCTTCGTAGAGATCTCTAGGAAATCATAAAATTCTAGATTACTTTCTTGAATGATTGGCACAATGCTTTGAAAGCAGAAACAGCTGTTTTACAGCTGAATTGCATATCAAATATCAGCTATGTAACATGCATGCACCATTGAAATAGCACAGGCAGACGATAACTGACTAGACGGGTTGGAGTCAAACTGGTAGTTGTGTCAGGTGGTATACTTAAAAGCTTGAGCAGTTAGTTGTGTTACAATTATTGAAATTGGATAATTTTAGAATTTGCTAAATTTAAAAAGGAGAATATTTTAAATTGTGTTTTTTAATATTTTTCAATTTCCTGTATCTATATGGCATATGAACAAATTAAATCTGAAAGTCCTTCTGAGAAATTAGTGACAGGGGAAAGAGTGTACAGTCTTTGTATATGTCACCTCCACTGGGTTCCAGTCAAAATTGGGTGGCTTAACCCTTTCAGGACGATTGGCACGCCCGAGTGTCGGCTGCGAACTTGCATTCAAGGATGGACGGCATGCACTCGTGATGGAGGAAATTTCACCGTAAACGGAGAGTGGCACGCATGCGTGCCTTCACGTGGAACGTTTTGTCTACTAGATGACGTTAAATGTCCGTGGAACTAACTTCGATGTATTTTGCAGATACATGACCTTGGCATAAGGACAATCCAATGAATTATTTCTCCATTTGGAGCGGTCAAACATGATTTTGTAACATAAACAGACAGAGCAATTCTCGCAACATCAACAATTTTATAATTGAGTTTCGGGTTTTATTTTTATTTTAGCATTATGATTTCGTTGGTTAATCATAGGAATATAAGAAAGTATTTTTTTGTTTGTTTGAGTTTTAGAGGCAGTGAAATTATTCGTTTATTTCGGATAAAAGAATGGGAGCAAGTAACGAGTATTTTGTATTCAGATTTGTATGAAAAATATATATCAAATAGAAAATAAATATTTCTTTTATTCCTGAAAAAAGTAGATTTCTGTGTTGAATAGGTGATTTTTAGTGAATGTTTTTCGAGAGTTAAGCTTAGCGCAAAAAATTTGCCGTCCTTTGGGAACAGTTCGGAAGCGAAGAGTTCTGTCTTTTGGGCAGCGGCAGCTCCGGAATGCTGTCGTCGCAAAAGGGTTAAGGGCATAATGTGCTCTGCCCCTACGGTGTACCAGGACAATGTTGTATGATAGAAAAATGGTTCATGCTTTGATCATTGTATAAATGTATAATTAATAATTAAGTGTCCAGCCACTAGAAATTTTTTTTTATTGGTCAATAAAATTTGAATAATATTACAATAACAAAATACATTTAAATGTTAAAAATATTTTTCAATTAATTATTGTCATATATTAATTACAGGATTTCCATTCTAATGCAATAAATATACAAATATTCACATAATTATTAAGAATTTTTTTTTTCAGTTTTGGTGTTAAGATTTTGTGTTAGTTTATATTTCAAACTACTTTATGCTTATCAGCAAAAAGAAAAGAAAAATAAATTTAATTTAAACAACTAAATGAAATTCCAAAGAACTCCAAAAATCATTATAAATAAAATTTTGAAGAACTGTGATTAAAATAAAGAGCCTTAAGAATGGGTCTAGCTGGTAAGTTGATTATTTAATGGAGTGGGCTACAGTTATTGCAAGTATCGCATTTAAACAAGTAGTACATGGGTGAAAGCAATTGCAATGCTATGCAAATTGCATGAACTTATGCAGTGGGTGTAATATTATTGCATATATCAAACACGGATTGAATGTGCCTGCTAATAAAAGCAGATTTATTTTATAAACTGTTATATGGATTGCATGTGTCTGCACGGCAGTCACATAGTTAATTCACGGAGTAGGGATATTATTGTATCTGCAGATTGTATGCATTTGATAATACAAAACTATTTTGTAAATTCTCTATGGGGATTGCATGGGCACATGTAATCTGCATAGTGATCAACATTTCTCCAATATATAGAAGTAAAATCATCAACTTACGTAGCTACAGGTTCTTTAAATTTGGCACATTTTTGTATTTGAAACATAAGATCACCACCATTGATGAACTCCATAACAAAGTATAACCTATCCTAAAAGTAGAGCAATAAAAAATAAGTATTTATGTAAAACAAAAATGTATGTGGCATATCAATAGTATAACAAGTGATTTTAAAGAAAGAAAAGAAACAAAAAACCTATTCATTATAAAGATTGGGATTTTCATGAGAACTTTATATAAAATAATTTTCATAAAATCATTGCCTTTTAAAAAACGTTTATAGTTAATTACACCCATGGTCTAAGTGTCTGACTAAATTGTCAAAAATCATTGTGATATAAATACACTTAATTTACTGTCAGGAAAGGGGTACTTCAATGAAAAACAATTTCATTAGACAAGGGCAAGATAATGCCATGCTGCCAATGTAGTATGTCTTTTATGGTTTATCTCTCTATATTTAAAAAAAAGGAGCTGATGCCACCACTGTTTGACAAATTTTGAATTCTTTGAATTTCTCGGTCTCGTATCTCAAAAACTATAACATACAAAAATATGAAATTTGGTACATTTGTAGAGGGGAACATGCTGAAATAAACCACTTTCAGACATGGTACAGCCCTCCACCAGAAAAAGCTGAACTTTGTAAGACATCAAACGCAACAAGTCTGAACTAGTGCAAATACGCTGTATACTACCAGTAGTATACAGCGTGATTAAACTATGGTAATAAACTATGGGGTAAATTAAACTTACTTGAGGTAAATTAAACTATGTAATATTCTGTGAAATCTTCCCAGATCCTGGTACTGATTCACTAATATACGTGTAAAATAATATAAAATTCAATTTCTCATTTCTCCTTCAGAAATTTTTTTCTTATATTTTAAAAATTAAAGGTAAAATATTGAGGTGTTCAAACAAAGTTTATATATATTACAAAGGGGAGTATTAACTTGTGGTGGGACAACATTTAGTGGTGATGCAGAAGCTGCTGAAAATGATTTACAAAAAAAATTGCTTGGCAAAGTATAGTTTGTATTTTTAATGAACACTTTCTCCATGTGCTTGTTTTTTGTTTTCAGGTGGTTACTGCTACATCTTTTTTACCATAGTAAATTAAGTCTCAACAAAGATTGCTCACAACTCTTCACTAACATCTACTTTTTTTTTGTGCATTCACCAACCAACACATTTAAATTTTACAGACTTTGTTCATCGATCATACCTAAATTTATTTTTTTTAGATCAGCGTTTTTTTAAATTGTGTTCCGCAGATCCCGGAAATCTGCGACATGATAGTCTTGTGTAAATTAAAAACGATTCCATGACCAAAAAAGTTTAAAAAACACTGTTCTAGATGATCAATGAGTGATCTAGAATTATTTTTTTCCCATAGATCAGCATTTTTTAAAGTGTGTTCTGAGGAATTCCGGGGTTCCACGACGCAATAGTTTTATGTAAATTAAAAATGGTTCCACGCCCAAAAAAAAGTTTGAAAAACACTATTCTAGATGATCAATGAATAATCTAGAATTAATTTTTATTTCTCAATCAGCATTTTTTAAAGTGTGTTCCACGGGATCACAGGGTTCTGCAACATGATAGTTTTGTGTAAATTGAAAACACTTCTGCGACCAAAAAAGTTTGAAAAACACTATTCTAGATGATCACAATGAATAATCTAGAATTCAATTTTTTCTAGATCAGCATTTTTTTAAAGTGTGTTCTGTGGAATCACAGGATTCCGTGACATGATAGTTGCTGGAAGAATGTAAACAAACATAGTAATTTGCTATTCCCCTGAAGGATGTTCATAAACTCAACTTTATTTTTGAACTACTTATTTCGTTCTAGGGAGTGACTCACAGTGTTCTTTCAGCAGAAGTCTTCATTCAAATTGAATATCCAACGAGCATACAAAATCATTTACATAATTTGGGTTAGACCCTGGACAATGTAGTATTCCTGTAGGTACCCATCATAGTATATATAAGAGGTTGACTGTGGAAACATCATTATTTTGATTACCTGTTCTGATCTTATAGTCTTTTGATCTTTATCTCAGGATCATGGTTGGTCGTAATTTCATATTTATCCAGTCGACGGTTTAATCGAAGCATCAGATATAATGTCTTGATCTTAGTCATTTACTGTGATGAAGATTAAAAGTTCTTTTTCAGATGAGTTAGTCTGTGAATGAAGTTTTTGTCACTAGTAGCAATTTTTATACACCTGTGATTTTTCCTACTTTTAAAGTTAAACAAAGACGACAGATCCTAGTTAAATATGTAACTAGCTATGTAATAAACTAGATTCAACAGTAATGTGTCAGAATAAGTTTTGTGTTTCGGGTATGTGACCTGCACAAGGTGGAAAATGAATGACATATCAATGAAGGTAATAAAGTTTACTGTTTACGATGTTTCTAGAGGGAACCTCTTGTGCAATTAACTTATGTAAACCATCTTGAAAATAAGTTCAAGTGTGCTTATCGCAGCAAGCCATTGTAATTGGCAAGATTCTGCACTTTAAATAAAAGCAGTCTCAGCATTTTTTAATTGAAAAAGGACTATTGTTTTTCTTCCTTTACTACTATGCAACACTTTCTATGTCTAAAAGACGTAATTTGGGTTTATCTCCAATAGACTACAATTTTTCCTTTGATGGGTCAAGGAAGTTGCAAGGTATAAATTTAAATTACCACTCTGCTTATAAATTTTCCAACAATAGTTTTATGTAAAATATAAAAAAAATGGGTAAAGTTTTGAATGCATAATTTGGACCACAATGGACTTTATCTAATTTTGGAATTTTGCCATCAAACTGAATTTTAAAACAGTTTTGAAGCCAAAAATATTTGAAAAGACTGTTCTATATGATCAATGTCACGTAATTTCGGGCTATCAGAAACAATATTTGTCATTCTAATTGTCACATGAACGATTTAAATAAAAATTCAAAAACGAAACTAAAAACATATATTTCAATAAATCAAAATCTATGAAAAGATGGTTAAAAAAAAAAAAATACTGAAACAAAATACTTGCTTTTCACACATGAAGAAACTAAAACAAAATAGGAGCATCAGAGTCGAAATCAAAATAACTTTGTACTCAATTTTTCCAAGACGTGGGACAGAATTAGAAGAAAGGAAATAACCAACCAACCATGACTCATAACGAAACGAATCATATGCCGCATACTACATGTCACCCTCTGTCCTTAGTAACCCTGAGTGCCTGCCTCATCCTGCACATCAAACTTCCACTGCCTATCCCTACTCATACTACTGTCCGATGTCCCAAAGTCAATATTTCTCTCAGCGCAATACTATTGAGGGGCAAACTGACACCGATTACCCCTGTACCTCCAAAATTCTCCCATTGTGCTATGGTAGGGTGTTGCTGCCTGGGGAGATCGAAGATTGCCATGGAGAATAATTAAATATGTCACTTTGCTGGTCCAGGTTTGGCTTTGTTGCTAATAAAAATACCCCCCCCCCCCTTCTCCAACAAAATTTTATTACGGATTTGCAAGTTCACACCCTGGATATATTAGTAATAGCAAAACTGAAAATTTTTGCAGACATTTTACTTGCATAGTTGAATTATTGCAAGACAGAGCCCCTTTTTTAAAATCTCTATTTAATTCACAAGTTATTCTATTTTATATGCACTTCCTTGTGAAGTGAATTATTTTCTTCTGTATGGGCAAAGATTTAATTAGTCAAGCTGATTTCCAACTTCTTTGTTATTGGTTACTGGCAGAAGCATCACACAGATAGTTGAGGACTGAGTTATTGAAGCACTAATAACATTAAAAGTATAGATATTTAATTCTAAACATAACTATAATGTTAGTTAGTCACTTGGGATGATATGGAATGCCAACGATCATATGTCTTATTGTTTATTCTTACAAACAGAGTATTTCATAGCTATTGTTGTCATGCACATTATGATTAAAATGTTATATTGCATAACAATTATATGTGTTATTGTTATAAATCTCTCTACACTAAAAGCATAACACAATTTTTTGCCACTGTATTATGAACAAATGGTAAAACATACAGGTATGAAATTTTGCCATTTGTTCATAATACATTAGGCGATCATTCGTAATACCAGGTGGCCTGAAAGTGCTTGTGAAGCAAGCTCAGAGAGTGCCATTGTAAAAGATAAAACCTCCTGAATTACGAAGTGAGTTATGGGTTTAGCGAGTAGGGGATCTGGGCTAAGCGGTATCGAAGAGCTCGCAAAATGAGTTATAGGAGTTAGTGAGCATCAGTGAATAAGGGTCTAACAAGCCCCAACCAGTGGCAGCTCGTGACTTCAGGAATGGGTCGAGCAGATTTAGTGGCGAATTCCCCCTCCTTCTCAACAATGAACATCATCAAAAGACATCACACTACTGGTACAAGTGCTGTCAAATATTATTTAAAATAGTCAAAAAAGTTTAAAAAATTCACCAAATAATAATAACCCATTCAACCAATAACTTTTAGTGAAGTAGCGCTTCAACTGTGTCACCTGACGGGTCAACACTGGCCCCTATTGGTGTATTATGCTTGCATCAAGTTCCAGTGATTAATGAGCAGCAGGGAACAGGGGGGTGTACCTCTGATCCCTGGGGTTTAGTGAGCCAGTGAGAATGGGACAAGTAGGCAGTCGTGATTGTCGGTTGGGTTAAAAGAGCCACACCTGGCGGTGGTGGCAGCAGTTCCAAATAAACATCATTCAGTAGCATTATGCAAATTTTTAAGCCATTAGCAATACTTCAGTTGACTTTTTAAATTGAGCCTTTTTTGTTTTTATTAAATTAAGCATTTTTTTTTTCAGATCCGTCACTTTACTTAATTTCACTCCTTTACATTTGCCCTGCAAGCCTAACATGTTTATTCATTTGAAATTTAATAAGTTCACATATTCTTTTAAAGAGTATTTTCAAAGCACTGAATTAAAATAAGACTTGGTTTTACAAATTTTTCTAGAACTGATACAGAATAATAAAGAAAAATGTTACCGTTGTCTGAAAACAGGAATGTAACTGTACAAGAAACGGAGGCTTATTGGACAAGGCAAGAACCCTTTTCTCAATCATGGCACATTCCACATCATCATCCTGAATGATGACATCTTTCTTGAGAATTTTAATGGCATACAGTTCATCAGTACCTTTCCTCTCCGATAACATCACCTGGATGTAAAAAACAAATGGCAGTATTTAAAAAATATTCCTTCACAGACATTTATAAATCATATTTTTTTAGTGGCACAGATTTTAACACCACGAAACTGAGAATTTTACTGGAAGGCTGATTCAATTTAAACCGTGAGCAGACTAGTACAAAATTTGAGGCCTCCTATGAGACCAGACAATCAAATTTCCCTGGCTACTGGAATTTTTATGCACATATTTATTATATTTATCATCATAATGTCTAAATACAAAATTAGAATTTGAATTGCAAGTTTTCAAGCTATTTTTTAAAAAACTATTAAAATTTGTACTTAAAAATTGTACATATCAAATTCAACAAAGCTTTATATCTAGAGGTTCAGAAATACCTAGATTAAGATTCTATACAAAATTGGTATACTTTACTTTTTCATGACTCACTCTAGAATTGTCAGATTAAAAAAAATGAGTTAGAAATTTTTTATACCTTTCAAGTTATCAAACTGAACATTATAAAGTAAACACAACTTTAACAGATATATTTTTTATTCAGATATAGTTAAAAATCTTCTGAGACTAATTAAGGTTAGAAAATCCAAACTCCTTTCATTAACTGTTAAAAACATTGCTAGTACAAAAACACAAAACTTTTTTAAGGTTTTTAGATGCTACTGATTGTTGTATAAAAAACACCATATTAAATTAGAACTTCTGCCAGTAATAATGATTGGACAAAGTGCAACAAGTGAATTGATTGAAAGTGTTATGTTGCTTTTGCTCCTGACTGTGCATGCCAGTATTCTACATTATGACTAAAAAGACCCTTTCATCATCACCAAATTAAAAATCCTAAATATAAAGTAATGATTTGTCTATGGCAGGCTTGTGATAGAAGTAAATTTTTTTGGATTACTTTGTGAATATTTTTGGATAACTTTTTGATTTGGTTTTGAAAACCTGCATATCAATGTACAACTTTTAATTGAAATATTTAAAATTCCTAAATTAAGTTTAAAGTAGAAATAGTGTCAAGAAAAGTCTTCATGCTGGCTAAACAAACAATTCTGCATATAAACTACGGACATAGATTTTTAAATTACTTATCATGTCTCAGAGTTTAACAGCTAGTCAAGTGTTCACCATTACCTAAAAATTATAATTTATCAAAATTTACTTAACTAAATAAATGGTGAACTAGATGCATGATTAATGTTGATAAACAAAAATTAAATTTTAAATTCAGCTGGAAAAAGAACTTTAAAATCCTTATTGTGCACTACTCTTAGTGTACAATTTTAAGATATAATTTTGTACACAAGATAATAAATAAATCATGTGAAATTAATTCAATAATCATTCACAGGTATCTTAATATTTCCCAGTTATGTTCAATATTTTTAAATTTAAAACATATTTTAATTAAAGAAAATACATAAAAATAATGCCACCGAGTATAATAAGAATTTAATATTTAACCCTAATATCATAAAAACCGCAAAGGGAATGCTCAACTTGGTCATCCCTTGATCAAGGTGGAGGAAGTTGGATTATTTGTTTCAACCTAAGATTTAGAACAATAGTAGATGACTTTTTTGATGATCTTAGGTGCCGAAGTGCATATTTCCAAACTTCGGAGGAAAGCAAGTGTTTGATGCAACTTTCAGAAGAATCAGTAGAATGATAACTACTGCAGTACAATAGTAGCCTACTAACTGGCGAGCAAGACAATTTAGTTTTGTAAGGAATTGGGACTGGGGATTATGATGCTGTATTGTTATGACTCTTGGGACCTATTTTAGTGAAAGCAGTTTATTCAGGAATAGGGACTGTTTATAACAATTGCCTTAGGATTAAAATATATTAGGCCATTTTACAGCTAGGTCAAGGATCTATTATTCAATATCATTGCATTGAATAATAGATCCATTTCTCAAAGCTAAAATAAGAGTTTCACTATTCGATTCTTATTTGGTATTATTAATATTTTTCCTGAACAGTACTAAGGAAATAGTTCTGAACTTATGTGAAAATAAATTTTAAAGTAGGATTAGTTTCCTCTTTTAGCTGTTTAACTTTTGTTTGGAAGTAAAAAAAAAAGTTTTTCAACACTTTGTAATTTCATACCAAATGAGTTCATTTTAATGTGACAACACAATGGGATCCTCGGAGGGAAGGCTATGACCCCCTCTTGTCAACAAGAGCAAAATTCATTAAAATTATATATAACTAATATAATTTGGCCATGGATGTTATATAGAACCCAAAAGCACCTCATACACATTTTAATAAGGCACTTCTAGCATTCCTTGTGACACTGAGTTACATATTAAGTGACCTTCCTTGACAGTAGTACCTCTTTTAGGGTAAAATGAAAGGTAACAGTTGTTGAAGTACCTTCCCGAAGCTCCCCTTGCCGAGGACCATCAGGAAGTTGAAGTCTGAAGCTCTAATGACATCTTGAGAACTAACATTGTGTGGCAAATTCTCACTTTCGTATGATTTTCGTTGACTGATATTCAGGCGACACTGGAAGAAAAATGGTAAATAAAATAATGTCATTTAACCATAAATAATGGAAATGCATACATATGCAGTAAACTCTTGATGTACTGCAGTTTAAGGAATTGGAATAAAAGTTTAATATAACTAATGATAATAAGTTCGAAATATATATAAAAAAAAAACATATTGTTTTTTCTAAAGTAATGTCACACATTAAACAGTAATATTGAAAAAAAAAAAGACATTAACTAAAAAAATATGATTATTGCTTCAGAAATATAAATTTCATCTTAATGATGTGATAAGTGCTTCTTTGAAGAAATGTTTACAATAATTGCTCAAAATTGCATCCACCAACAGTAATACATGCTTAGCATCGTCCATGGAATGATTGGCGTACAGTTTCAAAGATGCCAAGTATTTCTCGCACACTTGCAGCCACAACGAATAATCGAGTGATGAGATCCTCAACAGATTCAATTGGATTCTCATAAACGAGGGCCTTCAGATGTCCCCATAAGAAGCAATCGAGCATGTATTACTGTTGATGGAAACAATTTTGATCAATTATTGTAAACATTTCTGTAAAGAAGCAGTTGTCAACTGATTCTGTAAGTAAACAATTTATGTTTCTTTTCATGTCTATTTCTTGTGTTTGTGCCTCAATGCGTTACTTGGACCCATACGTTCCTATACAAAAAATGTTTGTTGTAGTGTGCTCGACCATGCCTCAAAGTTTGTCCCATAAGTTCTGAATCATCATGTCTATATATATATATTGCATTAGAACCTTGGTCTACAATTTTTGTGGTTAAATACCCTAGTGAAATATTTAATTAAAAATAAAGTAATTAGGAGCTTCTATTTTTAGTTGTAATAAATAAGTGTGAAACCTGCACAAATAAATAATAATTGAAACAAAGTGGCTATAATATATATTATAATTTACAAAAATCAAAATAATAATAATTATAAAAAAAAAGTACATTGATAGTTTTAAAAGGATTGAAATGGGCCATTAAAAAGTGTTAGTCCCATACCCCCTATTCTTAAATGGGCCTTGTCTCGAAACCAAATATTTGGCTTTCGATATAACTAGATATTTGGCATTTTAGGATTTATTATGTAGTATGTATTATACAGCTGTTTAAATCTTTTTTATGTTTTCATTTTTTATCCATGACTGACCAGAAAGTGAAAGTAATTTTATTTATATCAAAACAAGGATTGCATATGAATGCAGCACGTATACACAATCAATAGATGTGAGCAAACGTCTAAAATTATGATGCAAAGGATTACACTCCTAATCAATTAATATTTATTAATACTCCCTATAACTGATTAAAGATTATTCATAACTAATGATATTTAGGATTGCACTTCCACTGCCGATAAAAGAATATCATTGGACCGGTCTCTCGTTTATCATGTATTTGTCTCCATAGAATAGTCAATATCTGCAATGACAGCAAGAGAACTTGTTATGTGCCACAATTTTGCAATTCTATACTGACGAGTGCATTATAAGCAAGGCATTAATTCATAGATTCTGTTATCCACAATAAAAGTGCAATCCTAACTTTGAGAACACCCTTATAGGCAGATTCTGTGAGAATTATAATGGAACAATCTAATTATTTTCAGTCAGCTACTTACCTTCATTTTATTCTGAAGCTCTGCTATAGCAGCTCCCTCTGGTGGTACAGGAACATTGTAAAACTCTCCTTCTTCAGCAGTGAGGAGTTTGAACCAACCATCCACAGGGTTTTTCATTATTTCTGAGATACCAAAGGACATGGAACCCATGAAATCATTTCGTGATGTTCGATCCCAATCCCAGACTTCTACCAAGAGCCGCCGATCTTTATCTTCAGCCTTCAGATCCCTAAATATTAATATTCTGGATTTAGTTCACACTTCAATAAACAGTTTTTAATATTTGCCCTAAAAGATTATTAAAAATTATTAATTTTATTTTTAAAATTTTATTAAAGTTTTGGAATATACAGGGTGCCCACTTATATCAGTTACACCCCCCTTATCTTCTAATAGGTGACAGCTTAGGCCATAAAGTTGGTGTTTAAGTATAGTAAAAAGGCTATGCGTTACTCGATGAGACAACTTACAACGCCATCTATCGGCAAATTTTGGAATTAGCGGTCCTATCTCGTAAACGGTGAAAGATATGTGAAAAAAGTCAATCAGAAAGTTGTAGAGCACTCTCGATTTAGTACGAAAAGATACCTTGCGCACATTAATACTCAAAACAGAATTAAAAAATGAACATTTGATTTTGAAGCGAAGCGAGAAAAGACCACCTTACGGACTAAATACGAGCCTGTGTTGTGGCGCAGAGGAAAAGCACGTGATTCACATTCATGAGGACCATGGTTCTGTCCCCACAGGTTGCGTGTTTTACTGAATGTCTCTACAAACCATGAAAACTTTCTGCTGATCTTGCAAAATCATCTCTCCAAACATACAGCTCAACTCAACCATGTCTGGTATAAAAATCACATGGATCTCATGTATTATGCAAATGAGGATGGAACGTTACACTTGTTCACCAGAGACTACTACTATAAAAAGGATGTTTCTGCTGGGTTGTACGTTAAAGCGGAGAGTTATGGCAAAATTTGGCAGTAACGAGTATTGCGAGATGTTGTTAATTTACGGTGAATGTGGGCGTAAGGTAAAATTAGCTGCAAGGCTGTATCGTGAACGTTTCCCTCCAGGCCCGCATTCTATACGGCAGACCATCTTAAAAGTTGTAAAACGTTTAAGGGAGACGGGCTGCGTGACCAGTCGACCTCGAATTCGTACACCTCATAATGTAGGACGCTAAGTGCAACCTGAAGATGTGCTAGCATATGCTCTCGCCCATCCTCAGAGCAGCACAAGAATGATCAGTGAAAATTGTGACCTCTCAAAAAGCCGTGTCTGGAAAATCCTGAATGAATCAGGTGCTCATCCATACAGATTTCACACCTGTGCAGGGATTGCTGCCAAGAGATGCTGAGAGACGTTACACGTGGTACAACTTTGTGATGAATAACTTAGAGGTCCACCCAACATTCCTGGCAGACATAATATGGACGGATGAGGCATGTTTTTCGAGGAACGGAATGTTTAATAGACAGAACGTTCATACCTGGTCGCTGGAAAATCCGAGATATGCCATCGAAGTTCGACATCAACAACGCTGGTCGATTAATGTTTGGTGCGGAATTTTTAATGACAGGCTCATTGGATCAGTATTTTACAAGGGCACGTTAACGGGACAACGGTACTTGCAGCTTCTGTAGGATGTAATAACCGACTTTGTTGAGAATCTACCGTTGCACTAACTTCTAAATGCATGGTTCCAACAAGACGGCGTACCTTCGCATAAGATTTCAAACGTTCAGCAGTACCTAATACAGACATTCCAGAATCAAATCATCGGGTATGGTGGTTCCGTCGAGTGGCCTCCGCACTCACCTGATTTGACCCCATTGGACTTCTTCTTATGGGGACACATAAAAGAGCAGATATATGCGACCCCTCCACAAACATTGCAGGATCTTCGACGACGCATTACTGATGCTTGTGCATCCGTAACACCTGCCATGTTGCACAATGTGCAGCGAGAAATCCAGTCCAGAGTGCAAATGCGTATAGTGGCTAACGGAGAGCATTTTGAGCAATATACTATTGTAAATAAATAATCCTGAAGACAGGGAAGTGTCTCAGTTTCTCTCTTCCACTCTTTATGACATGACAATTTTTGAAATCGAGACCAAACAAATGTTCATTTTTTGCATTCTGTTTTGAGTATTAATGTGCACAAGGTATCTTTTCGTACTAAATCGAGAGTGCCCTACAACTTTCTAATTAACTTTTTTCATGTATCTTTCACCGTTTATGAGATAGGACTGCTAATTCCAAAATTTGCCAATAGATGGAGTTGTAAGTTGTCTCATCGAGTAGCACATAGTCTTTTTGCTATACCTAGATACCAACTTTATGGCCTAAGCTGTCACCGTTTAGAAGTTAAGGGAGGTGTAACGGATATAAGTGGGCACCCTGTATATATACATTTCAAGACATTCTACATACTTATAAAATTCACGAATTTAATATTTTCAATAAATTACATTTTTTTAAAATAAATTTTAAATTTATTAATAATTTAATAGATTTCATTATTTAACAGATTTAAGAGATTATGATTATTATTTAATAGATTTAAGAGATTTAAGATTATGAAAAAGCAGGAATTTCATACAAGAGCTGCCAAGCTATCCAGACGTACAAACTGAACATGTATTGTGTGTGTCAACACATTGTACCAAAAATACTAACCGAAGATCAGTGTGATGAGCGCATGCGGATCTGTGGAGAACTGATTGACGTTGCTGACAAAGATCCGACATTCCTTTCAAAAATTATCACCGGTGATGAGACGTAGTATTTTTTGTATGACCCACAAACAAAACAGCAGTTCTCACAGTGGAAGTCACCATCGTTACCGAAGAAAAAAAAATTCCATTTGGACCGTTTAAAGGGGAAGGTAATGTTGGAGGTGTTTCTTGACCAGAAGGGCTTGGTGCATAATGAGTTCATACCGGAAGGAGCAACAGTGAACAAGAAGAGGTACACACAGATTCTGACTCGTCTCGTGATGCTATTCGCCGGAAATACCCAGAACTCTGGAAAAGCAAGGATTGGGTGCTGCAACATGACAATGCCCCCGTTCATTGGTTGTTCATGGTGCAGTCCGCACTGGCCAAACATAGAACGTCAACCCTTCCACACCCTCCCTATTCACCCGATCTCCCCCATGCGATTTTTACTTGTTCTCCAGTCTCTTCTTGTCTTCTTTAAATTGTGATTTTATAGTTATTTCTGTATTTTTCCTTGCTGTCCATGCTCTACACCTTTTCGATGAGCTGGATGGCCTCAGTAATAATATATATATATTCTTCAGAATTACAAATTGAGTGATGTTTTGTCTATTATTTGAAAAAAATTGTATTTTCCATGTGATTTTTAAATAAATAATTGTTTGCTAGCATTTTCCTGTTGAAAAGTTATTTCCTGTAATTGTGTTTATTTGAATTTAGTAATTCAATTTAGTTGGACTCAGAAACTTCTAAAATAAATTTCTGAAGAAAGGCTAGAAAAGTAAGTAAGGCATGTTCTATTTAAATTGTTTTGCATTTAAATTTAAAATTAATAATTTGGACGTGTATCGTTAAATGCAATATATATGAGGTCACAACTTCACAAAATCTTCTTCAGCTGCATGCAGAGGCGGCAAATAGGGGGCGCGACCGAGCCCCCAAATTTTTCCTCGTAGTCTATCAGCTTCTCCCTTTTTCATCAACTGTTTACGGATCAGTTTTCTCATGCTATGGAGCTTCAAAAGAGCCGACCTTCACAGTGAAGTTCCCACTTCCGGCTGGAACAAATCCTTTTCAATTTGAAATTTATGTGCAGTTAGCGCATACTCATCTATTCCTTTTGCTGGAAATGCATTTCAGCAGCTTAATGTATTATATTCTTTCACAAAAACATCATATAAAAGACATGCTATTTTCAAAAAGATTCGCTCATCAACAAATACTTTTTCTGGAGGCTCTTCAACTCTACAATCACTAAGTAATACGAGGTGGTCTTCCAGAGTTAAAGCCGTAAAAGCACTACCTGATAATTTTGAAGTGGTGATTTTAACACTGGAAGAATTATCTGAAAATGATTATCTCAATGGTGGAAGAGCCAAAGTCTTTTTAACACGTATGACATTGTTTGAATTTTTGTTCACTTTGTTTGTATTGAACAGTGTTTTTGATCAATGCAATACTCTCTCAAACATCTTCAGTCATCTGATCTTAATTTTCAGGCTGTGAAAGCTTTGGCTAAAGCTACTATTGAAACTGTTTGTTCTTTTCGTACTGATGCATATTTCAATCATGCGTGGAGTTTTGTGACAGAACTTTGCGAAAAAAATTCTTATGAATATGGAGCGAATATGGAGGCAGTGAAAAAAATCCCCATAATGATGTTAAATCATATCACAGAATCAATATTCAATGTGAAATTATAGATTCAGTATCTAATGAAATTGAGACAAGATTTAATGAGAACAATATATCTGTTTTGTTTGCCTTTAGTTCAGTTATCCGGATCATATGTCGAAAAAAAACGAAAATGTTTCAACCATATGCCTTCCAGTATATGACTTCCAGAAAGAGGGATTGCTGTGTGAATTGCGACTGTTTTATTCAATGGTGAAAAATTAAAACATAGACCATCCCAATTTTAAAAGTCGCTTGGATTATTTTAAAGAGCGGAATTTAAAAAATGTGTTTCCTGTCATAACATTATTAGTTAAATTGTTTTTGACTATGCCACTCAGCTCAGCCAGTTGTGAAAGGTCTTTTTAGTGTCTTAGGAAGCTGAAAAATTATTTTCGCAGTACAATGGGACAAGAAAGACTTTCATTTTTAGTTGTTTAAGTTATAGAACAAGATATACCACTGGATTATGATGATATTGTAACAAAATTTTCTCTTCTTCTAGACTCTAAAAACTGACATTTAAAACTTCAATAAAAGGTAAATAAATATAGATATTTGTATTTAGAAAAAATATGTTAACAACTATGTTAACACAATTATGTACAAAAATTATGTTAACAACAATTATTTTTCTCAACATCAATTCAATTTTGTGATCTCCCCCCCCCCCCCCCTGTTAACAAACATTTTATTTATTCCATAATGTGGATTTTTATACATGCATATCTCGCACCCCCAAATGAAATGCTGAAATGCCACCCCTGGCTGCATGATGCTGCATGATAGTGCAAAAGTCCTGGGTTATGTTTGGTCTCACTACAAAAGTTTTATATAGTTTAATTTATTTAGGAATTATGAAATTTAAAATTATATAAATAAATAAAATCAAAATATTGGAATTATAAAATTTAATTAATATAAAATTTTAATTTATTTAGGAATTATAAAATTTAAATTAATATTTTCTAAATTAAGGTTAGAGTGAGATCTTACACTAGTACTCCGTATGAAAATTAAGAATGTTTAATTAAAAGGAAACATGTTATGTTACTTTACTGGAAAAAACATACTAATAAGTAATTACAATACATAAAGATGTGCAAAAATATGTAAGATGACAAGTTTTAAAAAAATGTATACACAGAAACATAGTTAATTGCGAATACATACAGTGTGATTGTCTCCATCCACTGGGGATTCAAACAGGCTTTAATAGTTTTAGTTTTCTTTTTCTGCGAGCTTCG
Organism: Amaurobius ferox; assembly: GCA_951213105.1. Taxonomy (NCBI): domain Eukaryota; kingdom Metazoa; phylum Arthropoda; class Arachnida; order Araneae; family Amaurobiidae; genus Amaurobius; species Amaurobius ferox. The sequence continues at coordinate 117,553,615 of OX578146.1, forward strand.
GTTCTCTGGTACTAACTTTATTTTTACATACGGATCTGAAAGTCCATTGGGGTCCATTGGGATTAAATTTTTTGCCTGCCGAACTAAAAGCATAGGTGATGAGTGTACTAATAGAACAAATGTTATAGCATGATACAACATTTATAATACGCATTATATTGCTTTATTAAAAAAATTACAACTTTTGAATTTTGAAAAGAAGCATGTTACTATGTGACATGACTGCATACCTTTTCATAGTGAAAAAAAAATTGAGTTTGAAATACAGTAGAAAGTTACTGAATTGGATCAATACATCTTTCTAAATTTAAAGAAAAACCTTAAAATCATACCATTTATTATGAGTTAAACTGCCATATCTTAATATAAGTTTCAATGTTTCCAGTGTATCATCATATAATTGCTTGATTGCTATTAACACATTTTCTTGCATTGCCAGGCTTACTTCTCAATCAAGGCGAATAAAGACAAAGGAAAGAACAAGGTGTGGGGTTAGGGGCATGAAAGGCTTCTAGAGATACTTCTTCAATTACACAAAACAAGGAGAGAGGATTTCTGCAGGAACTGTCTACTAATAGATCTGCATATAAGGGGAGTTCCTAAAGGTGCTTCCATTGCAGATAACCACATTCATGGATATGCTTTGTACTTATTACATATGCACTCATCAGCATGGAATAACTCTGCAACTCAATCCACAAGACTCACTTGTAGGTTTGGAGCGCAAAGATGTATGAGCGGGAAAGGACCCAACGCAAAGGAGGCCCAACAAGCCAACCAGCCTAGATAGTAAATTCAATTGGAATCAAAAGCAAAAGTGAAAAGCAAAATTAAAAGTGAATTGCCAAAACAAAAACATTCCATCCTACAATACAATAAAACTAAAAGTTAATTACCATAACAAAACATTCATCCAAGTAATAATAATTATACAAAGACTCAACTAATTGAAATGACATTTACAACTAATAACATTAGTACTGAAAGGTAACAAAAATAGAGCATCATACCACCACACAAATGGCAACGAATTTATAAAGAAACAAACAGGCATCAGTGAAAGGCAGGGAAAAGAACATTGCAAACAAATAAATAAATACATAACTACAAAACACAGTAACCAGAATATAAAATAAAGAAATGGAAACACAATAGGACAAACACTGGTTTAGTATGACAAACAAACAGGCAAACAGGTAAAGATGAGTAATGGTGTAACACTGTGCACCAAATAGTGTAACTTCCACATTATTTAATACCAATTAAAATTAACAATTTTTATATTTCAATTAATATTATATAGAAATTGCAAAACACAGGGCACTAGGAGCTTACACATTATAGCATTTACTTTATGGTGATATTTGACTAAAATTGTAATTATAGCATTATGAATAATAAACTAAAAGGATTTTAAAATTGAACAAAAATTATAAAGGGACAGTTGTTGATAAAAAGAGATAAAGAGTTATAAAAATGAATTTGAACAGAAATGAATTAAAATCATTATAGATTTTATAAATGTCATCACATAGAAGAAATAAACATGATCATCTAAGTCAGCATTGAGTGGAATTTTTTTTAAACTTTAAATAATTAAGTACCCTGAAGCAGAAAAGATTAATGTTGATTACTATTGTTTTAACTCAGTTAAGGTATGTTTACCATTAATACATTTAAGTTAGTAAGAGCAATACACAAGGATTGTTAACCTAGCTGTCAATTGGAAAAAATTTAGTCTAGTTCATTTGCAATTTCACTTGCAATGTTAGTACAGTTTATATATATATATATATATATAAAACAGAAAGAAAATTGACTAGAATGCTAAAAAACTACAGGGCTATGTGTTCATTCCAGAATTTGGTTAAATGAAAATTTAAGGTGTAAGGGCAATTAAAGATATAATGCTCAATATCACCGACCATATTACATTTATAATTAGGGAATCTTTCAATTCTAAACCTTTGTAAATCTTCTTACTTAATAAATGAAGTCTGTCTGTGTTTCTGTGTGTGTGCAGTTTGTAGCACCAAATCTAAGAATTGTACGACCATGAAATTTGGTACACAGGTATTTTAGGATTGGAATAAGTGCACTTCAACGTTATTTTTTTAAATTAGTTTTTTAGTTATTTTATGAGCCTGATTCACAATGATTTTAGCTGCTGTTTGAACAAATCGATTCCTTAGTGACCTAAAATACTATCACAGAGTTTCCATTTTGACACCATCAAAATAATCAATAAATTTTCTTTAAAAACATACTGTAAAATCAGTACGATTATTAGATGATTTTAAGTAAATTTTTCAAAAATATATACTTTTCGTGTGTTTTAAACGTCTTTGATTTTTATATTACGACATATAGAAATTGTCTTGCCATCCATGCCTTGCCATATTTACTTCAGCACTTGCCTACAATACCACAATTATTTTAGAAAAAAAATAATTTCATAAACCCATCCATTAATTAATTATAAATTTTTTAACCGAGGCATGTCTTTGATTTTTTGAGCAAATCATGCAGACTCTCGGAACCCTCAGAGGTCGTAATGGAGGAACCACTCATTTTGTCATACAGGAATGGATGTCATGGGATGAGATGTGAGAATAATGCATGGAAAAAAATTGCCTTATCGCCTGTACAGAGACAGTCAGATTTTGCATTTACACGAGCAAGTGGTGTGATGAATTATGAGCTGTTGTACAGTCAATTGTTATTCTCATATGTTTTGTTTTTGCAGAAAGCATGTGTGATTTGATTCATGCAATTTTTGAATTGAAACCATTTTAAATTGTATTCAAATGTATTATTTAAGCAGCGGATGCTTATTTAATTATCTATACATAGTTGATGCCTATTTAAAACTCTGGGTATTTCATTCTAATACATAATAACAGAAGATCTGTCTGGGCAGTCTGTAGCAAGAAATCTAAGCATCATACGACCATGAAATTTGGTATACATATACTTCAGGACCCAAATAGGTGCACGATATATTTTTTTAATTTCGAGTTAGTTTTTTAATTATTTTATGTTGTAGTCCAATTTACAATGATTTTGAGTGATATTCAAACAAATTGATTCCTTAGTGATCTAAAATATTATCACAGAGTTTCTCCATCTTGAAACTATAGGAAAGATAAAAATATTCTCTTTCAAACAAACTTTGAACAGAATGCATATGAATAGACAAATTTTCATGAATTTAAAAAAATATATATATAGTTTTCATGCATTTTAAACCTTCATGATATTTATATTAGAACATTGATGTGCCATCCGACATTTACAATTAACAGAAGCTTCTTAAAATATCAAAGATTGCTTCAGAAAAAAAAAATTTTCCAAACCCATTCATTGATTAATTATAAACTTTTTAACCAAACAAACTCTTAAGCCTTGGAAATTTTGGAGGTTCAAGCAGAACTTTAAAAAAATATACTTAAGACAGTTGGATTTTAAAACACATGGAATGGGGTGGGAGGAAGCCGAGAAGAGTAAATAAGCCATTTACCATAAGCCCACTACCATACTTATAGGCACCATACTTACAGCTAGGCTATTGGAGAGAACTGAGCTGTGTGGACTGCTCAACTGTCAGTCTATCCACCCAGGTCCCAGACTATAACAAGTAATTTTTTCAATGACTGTCGAGTACCAGACCTTTAGTAAATGCTTGCCAGTTCTATTTTAACAATCTATTCTACGAGACTTTGCCAAAATTTGCACTGAACCCATAGCACTTTTCCTCACAAGCAATTGATATGGGACCACCAGTTTAGATTATACTCAATTACTATTCCAAGGCAGAGTTTCCCCCAGGCACTTTTGGAAGGGCGCAGCGCCCTGCCTGCCCTTTTTTTACCAGAACAGCGCCCTCCTTGCCCTTTGTACGAGAAAAGCGCCCTCCCTGCCCTTTTGTTAGCAGATCAGATCCCCTGCTTAGTCTTTTGTTAAGAGAGCAATGTATGTCCTCAAACGAAATTCAACCAGTTCAGATAAGTCCCAGAACCCTTTCTCTGCGTTCATTACCGTAAGTTTTGATCGTGTCTATCTCTCTCCCCCCCCCCCCCCCCTTTGCTCCCTCCTCCTTCAAAGAAAGAAAAAGGGTGATCTAGTGCCAATAAAAAGAAGATTGACAGCCCCATATCTCTTCTTTCCTTCCCTGAAAGAAACAAAACGGAAAGGGGAATATTAAGCACGTACATTCCTTCTTCCATCTAATGAAAACTTTCAAAACAGTTTTCTTTTTTAACTTAATTTTTTGTTAAATTATTTCATGTTTGATATGCATTTGAGTTATAAAATTCTGTAAATGTAAACCCCGTACGCATATTTGCTCTAAAACAAATATTTAAAAATATAGATTTCCGGACTAGGGTTCTTTGCGCCATTTGCGGGAAGATGTTTACGTTGATTCCGCCGATAAAACCCGAGGATGGGTGAAAAGTGAAACGAAAGCGTGTGGTGAAAAGTTGTTAGATTAGCGCGGTTATTTTAGCCGGCTTGAATGATATATGGGAGAGCTTATTTTCTTTATATTGTTTACTAATTGCCTTTAGCTACCAGCCCAGTGGCTTTTTGAAAATTCTCTTAATATGCTTTCTTCATGCTTAATATGCTTTTCTTATGCTGCAGACTGCGTATCTCCGCTACGCGTGAAAGTCACGGCTAAAAGTACTCCTATTTTTTGTTCGTGTAATAGCTATCGACTGTGTATTTGTCCACCGCCGCCCTTAGAGAGGATCGGACACCACTCAAGTGGTGGGACCCGGACTCCCCACCAATCTTTGAGGGAGAAGAAGACATAAAAAATGCACAAATGAGAAAAATGAAACGTGAAAAGGAACCCATGAATTTGTATGGGCGGCCCTGATCTGACTACTACGCGTTATATACAATATAATGAAAACTCCGCTTCATGCAATAATGATACGCGGACATATATAATTCACGTAGCGGATTTACTCCCAATGCAGGTCATGCAATAGCTATTGGCTGTGTATCTGACCACGGCCGCCTTTAAGAAGGGTCGGGCACCACTCAAGTGGTCGGGCCCCCAATAATTTTTTGAGGGAGGAGATGACATGAAGAATGCACAAAAGAGGAAAACGAAATATGAAGGCTAACCCAGAAATTTGTATGAGCGGCCCTGACCCGACTACTACGCAGACGGATGTAGTACGCGTTATATATAACATAACGATAACTCCGCTAAATGCAATAACGATTCGACATATTTAATTCGCGTAGCGAATTTACAAAATTAAGCGTTTTCTTTTAACGAGTGTATGTAATCCGCATACAATAACTATATATACCTTGTGCAGACGCGTGCAAATCGTGTGACATTGTGTTATGAACACGTGCACTATGCGGGCTTATGGATTAACAGATTAGCCCGTTGACACGACATCCGCATAGCAGATTTGAAACACAAAATAACCCCCCTCATATTAGCGGACTCGTCTTTGACCCGCTCCGCGGACGCATGCAATAATAATAATAAAGGTCATTTAATAACGATGCGCCCGCTTTAGGGAGGTATGCAGTAGTTGCTCGCGTACTCGCCCGCTACGCGAGTTTACGGCTAAAGATACGGATGCTGCGCAGACACGCGAACGTACGTTGCTTGCACTATTAATAACTCTGCTCCATGGAATAATGATTAACTTAGCACCTAAACATTTGCTAATCCATTGTTCAATACTGTCTTTATAGTGATTTTATGGAGCTTTCTCGAATTTTATTTAGTTATTTAAATCAGGTTTTTTTTTTTTTTTTGTAATCAATGCATAACAAACAATTAATAAATATTTTCAACGTTTAAATATATCTTATCCCTTAAAATCATCAAACCTCATTGACTAATGAGAAAATACTAAAAATCAAAATTTAATATCCTCCTTTTTAAATTTAATAAATTCTAAATTTATATAAATTCAATAATTGTAATTGCTAATAAACCCAACTGCTCAAGACTATAATTGCATTGGATGTAAAAATAGCATTTATTCAATCATAAATTTGTTCTCAACAAAAAAAACATTTTCATACCTTAGTGGTGGTGGCTCCAGTCCGATGAAGCCAAAATTGTTTTGAATGAAGAACATTTTGTAAAATGAAACTTCAGTAAAGTTCAATAAAGCTGTTCGATTTTTTCAGATTCATTTATATTATTTACAGGATTCCAAAGTGCTACAAATGACTCGCTAACTGTTTATAGCTAGTTAGTACTTTAGTTTTTACAACGATTTTATCTGGATGTTATAGACCATAGACTTCAGGTTAAAATATAAAATTATTTTACGAACTTGTTTTTCAGTATATAAATTAAACTTATCTGACCTGAAATCAACCTGACCTATAATCTATAGACTTACCTGGCGGCACATAAATATGTACTTGAATATGTATATTTTCATTTCTTTTGTTCAAACCTAACCAATTATTACACATTTTTAGAATCTCCAAGTTCATTTAATGCCCTAATTTTTTAAACAAAGTAAGATTATCTCATACTTATGCACAAATATTTCACCAAGGAGTAAGTGACAGATTCAGCTGAAACAATAGTAACATTTTAAGTAAATTAAAGCTTCCCACACATTGGAAAATCCATGTTAAAATACTAAAATATCGAAATTATAACCACTATACTTCGCAAACAAAGAGCTCATCCAAAATCCTATTATATACACTTGTAGGGATTTCAAAGAGCCATATTCTTGCATAATTGTTTACAGGTTTAGTTTTTGAGATAGCATTACAAACTTGAAAAGGGGAAATTTTCACTCTTCTTCAACTCGACAAAACGATTACTCGAAAACTATAAGCACTTTTTAAAAATATTAATATAGATTTAGCAACTAAGTTTCCTAATACATATTTTTATCCCTTACTATTTATATCTGTCTTTTATGGGTTCGAAGATATTTCGAGTGAAAATAAGCAAAATGAAAAAAAAAACACTTGCTCAGACAGATACTTTGTTTTTCAAAAACAAGTTCAAAATATTAAAAAATTGAAATTAATTTTATATATTCACAATCTTGACGCATTTTCTACAAAACAAGAAAATATATTTACATTTTTGTCTATTAGACTTGGAAGTATACACGACAAAAGTGTTTACATTTTTTTGCAATGCTCTAATTTTCGTCATAAAAATCCCAAGCATAAATGTTATTCAAACATAAAAAAATATGTGCCCTTTTTTTCTAAGAAGTGCCCTTTTTCTGGTAACAGCACCCTGCCCTTTTTTAATCCTGGGGGAAACTCTGTTCCAAGGTAAATAAGAGTCTTTCAGCTTGGAATAGCTGAAACCTGGAAGGGCAGCAAGAAAATTTAGAAAATTTATACGCTATATTTAATTATCTCTATGGAGACAAAAAAATTCAGTTCTTTCATGTCACTGGTTTCATATTTCTTTAAGACTGGGCTCAATTTTGAAGAAATTTGAAGTCAGTTACATGGTAGGGTTGAGATTGAAGATTTGCCATGGAGTTTCATTTTATGGCACACAGCAAGTTTTATTGCAGTCATTACAAGTATTGACTATTCCATGTTGACAAGTGTACATAAGTACAAAACTGGTCCATACATGTAATCTTGCATATAACAATCTAGAGTTAAATTCTAATCTCTATGTACCACCCTAGCTTCTTCAGAATTTGATGCGGAATCCATATAAGCTATCATCTAAGATCTATCTATAGCCAATTTTGAGAAAAGATGTTTCAAGTAAAATGAAAATCTTTGAACTTGAAAAAGAACCAGAAGTGGCAATCCTTAGTAAACCCCAAAACTCCTCCAAAATTTGAAGTTGAATTCATATCAGTCATTATCTAAGCTCTATCTATAGCTAGCAGTTCCTGAAAAATAGATGTTTCAAGGCAAAAATAAAAAAAAAACAAAAAAACAATAGTAATGCAAAATTTTTGCAACAAAGGCAAGATCATGCTTGTCTTTGCGAAGATTTTGTCTGACAGATTTGATCCTAACTTCATTGATATTGATGCTCTGTTTCATTAATCTTGATGAAAAAGGCTTTTTACTGTCATTGAAATCAGTTAACACCTTTTTTCATCTTTTATATGCTGTGTTCCAATGAAGTATTTAATTTTAATTTTAAATGTTGCATATTATACACAAGGCTTTAGCTACAATGCAGAGAAATACAGTACCTACCTTCACAGATGAGCTTATTAACGGTGGCTTCCACCCTTAACTCAATTCTCCCCCTTCTCTCTGTGTGGTCACAACCGCAGAGGTTCGGAACACTCACCTGGCACTTTTTGTGAACATTCATATCACATGCTGAGAAACAAAGAAACAATAGTTAAAAAATAAATAAAATATAGACATCAATAGATAAAATAGGTGCAAAACATTTCAGAAATACATGCTTATAATTACTTTCAGAAGGGTTTTTACTTTCTGTCATGTAGTCAATTTTCACACAAATTATTTTTTTAAGTCATAAAATCGAATTTTTTTTTTTAATTTGGAATATTCACTGACTACATAAGTAGTATTAAACTAATTTTCATTTATTAAACATGTTCTTTAAAAAAGCAAAGCAGATATGCAAATCTGTGGTCAAAAGTTTTCAATTTGTATTTGGAAATTAGTCCTTGCATGTATAACTGGTGCACCTGAGCAACTAAACTCAATCCAACCTGTCTACTCTTGCTGATTATTAATATTATTATTCATTCTTGTATGCGAATAAATTGTATTAAACAAGTAATATCCAGCTATAAAGTCGTATGTACCACAAAGAAAATAAAAAGGGTGGGATGATTAAATGGTCATAGTGAAGGGGAAAATGCAGAGAGCTATATGATGTCGGAGGCCCAGACCACACAGCCAACCCTAGGGCTTACGGCAGTTTAATGTGTGGCAGGGGACTATATGATGTATCAACTATGTCATTTAAGAACTTTTTTTAATAATTATATTACACCCCCCCCCCTCATTTTTAACAAGTTTTTTTTAAGAGAAATTATGCACTTTAATATATGAACTCGTTTTAGTTAACAGAGGTATGGCCAATATAATACCTAGTAAAAACAAAATCAACTCTTTATAGCTCCATAGACTATACCTCATCATATTAAAGTGTATTTCCTTGACATTGTAGAATATAGTGTCCCATTACCATCACCTTTAAAAGTGAAATCACCATTTAGAGAGGGTACCACCAAGGTTGGGAACCTATAGGTTAAAGAGTTCTTTATGAATTTTATTGATGCAAATTGTATCCTTGGTATGAGGTAATTCGGGCTGGATTTCTGCTTTATTCATTTTGATAGTGAGGTTATACATTGAACTCCTTTTCAATAATGGTTATTCTTATCCTATGCAACAATGAAACTTATTTAAATACTAGATGTACCCAAGCAGAGTAGCTGCTCCCTAGGTATTCGTGATATTTTTAACTGAGTCTGAAAATAACAATTTTATTGGCTCTATGTTTTACATTTCTTCACTGGCTGAATTTAATATTTTTTTGGCTATTACTTATAAGTCTATCTGCTTCTTTTCTCATTCAATAATTTCATTGACACTCCATGCCCTTCTACATGCATTATGACAAACTATGTCAGTGCAATAATTTTAGCTTTAATTACATATATCTGTAAAAATAAGCCATTCCTCATATTCATAATGGTTCTGGCTTATTTTATACTAGTCACCTTCAGCGACCAGCCTGTTCGCTACCCTTGAAAATTCTGACAGTGGCAAACTCGCTGGCACCATAACCCCGTGGAGTTATTGCTGAGACCCAGACCATCCGACAGACAAGAAAGGTGTAAGGCAACTATTTGGACGGCCAGGAAGTGCCACCCAAATTAGACCGGAACCCAGTGGGGGAGACATCCACAGGGACCATTGATGTGTACTCACAGCCTGGATCAGCTGCTCCTATGTTTTTATAGAGGTATGCTCCTCTATTTTTTGTTTTACATAAATGAAATTGTATCCGTTTGTCTGCATTTTTAGTATTGCAGCACAAATGACATAAAAGTATTTTTGAGACTGATGATGACGAATGTGAATTTAATATTTAAGAAATAACAATGCTGCTCAGTGAAAAAAAGTTTTTTTTTAAAGATTGTCTCCACAACCACCCGATGCATAAATGCACCGCAACAATCTCTAACTTTCTATTTATTAATTTTTTTTATTTCTTCAGTGTTTTAAGTTTTTCATTGTGGTCCCGACCATCACTTGATGTAAACAATGCATCGCCACAACTCAATCCAGCATAATGAGCCAAAAACCTTATAAAAACAAACACTAATTCAGTTTTCAATTGTCCCTAGGCCAAAAATCGTACAAAAAGCAAACACTTATTCAGTTTTTAATTGTCCCTAGGCCAAAAACCGTATAAAAAGCAATCACTGATGACATTTGCCCCATGCGAATATCCTCAAATATATCACCAAACATCTGCTAGGCCAAAAACCGGTTCCATGGCAACTGCGTCTGCGCGTGCAAGAAATCGAACTTCTTGGGCGTCTGCATGGGCATGTGGGAGAAAAGCTTCTTTTGCTGAAAAATTGAAATTCGGAAATTCTTAAAATTTGGATCCTGCAGCTACTTTTTATTATTTCTTGATCAGATTGCAGATTGGGCTTGTAAGAATGCCTAATGTTTGAGCTTTCTAAAAATGCAAATTATTAGTCAAAATTCTCGGTACTTTTCCCGATGCGAGGATTTAAAAATGAAAGTTCATTTTTTTGAGCTGAAAGTGACTTTTGTTTTAAAATCTTTAAAAAATATTAGAATTTGTCCCTGAGATTTGAAATTGATATATTTTTACTTGCAATTGTCTGCTCTTTCCGGTCGTGTGATTTATTTTTTTCTATGATGTCTGGATGGTGGAGAAAAAAAGGGGGAAATCAGTTGAAATCACATAAAATATTAAATAACAAAAAAATTAAAAATTCAAATTTTAAAAATCGGTTTTCACATGTCACCTTCCCACCCCCCGGGTCTCCGATTGCCAAATTTTGTAGCTCTGCGATGCGCGGTCGCTGAGCCTATAGTATATAAGACAGACAGACATTGCCTTTTATTATATAGAAGATTAGCACATAGGTAATAATCAAACAAATTAATTCTACTAGATTGCATTTGTCAAAAAAAGAAAAAAAAAAGCATAAGGGAGGGGGGGGGGGGGGGTCAAATATGCCAAAATACCTCTTTTTGTGCTGTCACATGTTAAAAATATACATGGAAACGATGCTAAATATTGGACTCTTTTATAACTGTTTTTACAACAATGGTTATTATATAATATCTTCTTTTTGTGTTCTCACTTGCTAAAATTTATATAATATGCTTGTTTTAATTTGGCAAATGATAATAACATGCATAAATTACTCACACTCGATATTAAGTTGTTTGATTGTATCTGACATATAATGTGAATGTGGATGACATGTATTGTATTTTTGACTTCATTAGAGTTTTAAAGGATTATATAATAAACAATGTACTGAAAATTATGCTCAAGTTGCATTAAACTACACCTACCTTTGCATTTGAGACCTTGGTGTATGATTCCGTACAGAAGTGATCCACAATGATCACAAAATGCCGGACTTGTATATGTGTGGATCACAAAATGGTGCCTCGTTCGTAAGTCCTAGAAAAACAGTAATACATTGCAACCACTGAAATTTTCTTCAAAATTTTCTTTCTCAACAAAAAAAATGCAATAAAAGCATGCTAAAATTTTACAACAAAATGCAATGTATAACATAATAAATGAAAAACATTATAAAATGGAACAGGTGCATATTACAAAAAAATTACTTTATTTCATTTTATCACCGTCAGTCAGACCTATATAATTGCCATCGCCTCGCGATGACCCCAGAACTTACCCTGGGTCCTCCTTCATATAGATATGACATGAGCATGAGTAATGGCTTTTTTAAAAAAAGGTGAATACTTTCAATTTTATAACTGTTTTCTACAAATATAATATTTTATGGTTTGCCATTTATTGTTTTCAATATAAGTTCTTAATAACCTAAAGCTTTCATTCATAATTAACCATTAAAAATACTCACGTCTGAATCGACTCCCTTGTCGGCACCAGGACATGTAAATGTAACAAATTCGTGACATCTTTTGTGCACCACAAAACTACAGACTGTAATAGAAGGAAAGAGTAGATTCAGCTTACATAAATTAATATAATTATTAGAAATATTATAAAATACAGATAACTAATATAAAATAAAACAATTATTAGTAACATTATAAAATATAGATTTGTTTCTGTAAAATTTACAAAATAAGCAAATGCTATTAAAAAATGAAATATATTACATATGGAAATAGTGTTTCCAAGGCAGAGCAATTCTGAAATGAGTGATAACAAACATGAAATTAGTCAATCAATGATGGTTGTAGGACTAGCAGTATGATTCCACTAATGTAGTGGTTAGTTGAAAACAAACATGAGAGAGACCATACATGTGAATACTAGAATGATCTCAACTGTTTTTATTATTATTATTAGAATAGAAAATATGTGAGTGTGTAGTACTCAAAATTAGTTAAACCTTGTTTATGGTAGTTGAAGATTAAATATATATATATATATATATGAGATAGAAATATGTAGTTAATATTATGTATTCACAAACAGCTTCTAAGTTCATTGATTGCCTGCAAAATTATAAATCCATTTTATTTATGAAGTATAGTACCTTTTAATTAAAATGGAATTCAACTTAACTTTTTTACCATTTACATTAATTTCAACATCTTTAGCAATAAAACATTTAATTTATTTTCCTGATATTTTGCACAAATATTTATCAATCAGAAGTAGGATATATGCATTGTACTTCCAAAACGCATTATACCAGCAATAATTCCTTAAAATTTTCCTAAATTATGAGAAGAAAATACTTTGTGAGATTTTTTTGACATATATACTTGTAATTAAAAAAGTTTGGTTCTGTACTCTTAGCAATTATAATGGATCATTGAAGCCTAGAATATAATAAAATTGAAGCAAAAGGAAGGGTGCTAGTAATGTTATATTAAAAAAAAAAACCATTTCCAATTTAAAGATTTCCAAATTACCCATTTCTAATTTAATTTCTAGAAAAGTATATATTATTAAGAAAAATAAAACACCCCTGAAATATATCGGTAATGAGTAGTAACATCATCATAAAAATAGTAAAAAAGTATAAGCAGTATTAACGAAAAAAAAATCACACACACTCACATGCCTTAAATAAATTGGATGAAACTGTCAATCTTTTTTACGTAAAATCAAACAAATTAAAATTAATCAATCAGGTATTTATTTAACCCCATATTATTTCGATTTAGAAACAAAAATTATCACTTTTCAACTCACAATAATCGACGTTTTTTAATAAGGTTCTTGTCAAAGAATTTCTTTTTGTTCTTGAAGTAGGTATCAGGTTTGTTTTCTAGTGAAAGAATGAATGAAAATGAATTTTAATGAATAATTCATCAATAGATGGCAGCAGTAGTCAAACTTTATTTTGACGGTATTACACAGAAAGATAGCAGTTTGTGTTTTCTTCATGGTGTTTTATAAGGAAAAAAGAGAACCACGGAAATAGAAAATCGATGTAAAATATTTTTATTCTTTTCAATTAAGTTAATATTAAAAATTTTAGTGTTTTTTGTGAAATATGCTATTAGGAAAAAAATGTATATTTTCTTGACAGTTTTGTTTTTGTTCGCAAATTACAATTTTTTTTTCTTTCAGTTTTTGAGTTATCGTGTATAGAGTACTTGTTACTTGTATAAAATATCTCTTGTCTAAACCTTGTCTTGTATAGGAACTTTAATTTAGCCTATATTAAACTTCAAATTAGTGTTCTAAACATGCAAATTACGAAAAATTCTATACAATCCTAGCCTAGCTTTTAACACAGCGCCCGACTAAGCTTTCTTGGGGCTCAAGCAAGCATTCGGGGGGCTCTACTTTGTTTCTTTCAGGCATACCTCCATGGAAGGCGAAGCCCCCCCCCCCCCCCCCCCCCAGACACATTTTACGTTAATCTAGTTTCTATTTATGTGACAGTGTTTAGATATATTTATATAGGGCAAATAGAAAACTTGCCTCCCCCCCCCCTTCCCCCCAAATTTTATTCGCCTTCTCGACCAAAAAGTCCTGAAAGAAACACTGCCCTACTCGTAAAGGACTGTGATATTTTCCTACTCAACTGGAATACATCGAGGAATTATCAAATTTTCCATTCATATTAATCGTGTATTTTAATTAGTAAAAATGACACTTTTAAAGGTTTTTGTCAAATATATATAAATCTGCAATCTTCTGAAATTCCCACCCTTTAAATATTGTTCAAACATTGCTTCATCTTCCATAAATACTTCCATAAGTTTAGTCTTTTTTTACATAAACCAGTTTTGAGGTGCTCCTTTGTAATGGGGTCCGTGCCTCACCCAGAACACAATATATCGACATATACAATTTCAGAACAATATATGCATATTCATTCTAGAGTTATCGTGTCTACACAGACATAGAAAAAAGGAGAGAGACTTTTTCCAAAAGTGTTCGCAATGTGTTCATGATATCTTAAAACGTTTTTATTTCAAATTCTTGAATTCGGAAATCTTGAGTTCGATCTTCTTCAACTTGACAATATGACTCTTCGAAAAGTATTGTCTAGAAACGGGATTTTCTACTAAACAGTTTTGTCTCTTACTAGTTATATACTAGATAAATATCTATCTTTTATGGTTTAGAACATATTTAAGAGTGAAAGTAAGAAAAGTGAGGCAAAAACTCGATCGGACAAAAACTTTTACTTTTTTCGAAAAGAAAAAAAAGGTTGAAAACATTAAAATATTGAAATTCTTTTTATCCTACACAATAAAATGTCTGTGCAGTTTGTAGCGGGAATCTAAGCATTGTACGGCCAGGAAATTTGGTGCATATGTACTTCAGGACCCGAATAGGTGCACCTCGGTATTCTTTTTCAAATTTTGAATTAGTTTCTTTTTTTGTTATTTTATGTTTTAGCCCGATGTACAACGATTTTGGACGATATTCATATAAATTGATATCTTAGCGACGTAAAATATTATCACAGAGTTTCTATCTTGACACTATGGGAAAGATCGAAAAATTCTCTTTCAAACAAACTTGAAAGAGAATTTTTCTATAGAACGGAATCTATATGATTAATAGCCGAATTTTCGCGAATTTTGAAAATATATATACCTTTCATGCGTTTTAAACCTTCCCGATTTTTATATTACGATATAAAAAGATTGACGAAAATCCCACGTTTATAATTTAACAGCAGCTTCTTAAAATATCATAGACTGCTCCAAAATAAGAAATAATTTACTCAATTAATTACAATTTTTTAAGCCAACGAATTCCTAGTTTTTTAATCAAATGAACGTTTCCCCATTGTAGTCCAGACCCTCTGTCTTCTTCATTCACGCCATCTATTAGTAAAGAGATTTAATAAGCCTTCTCTCTTGTACTTTTATTTATTTATTTTCAGCGTTTGCGGAGAGCGTGCGATTTGAAGAGTGAATGTATTATTTAAATAGTGGGCGCTTATTTAATTATTTATACGTACTGGCCGCTTATTTAATTATTTATACGTACTGGCCGCTTATTTAGGACTAGAAAATGTACCCGACGTTGCCCGGGATTTAAGGTAGGCGTAGCCGTATGTGCGTCCACACAACAGTTTCTTTTTATTATATTTTTTTTATAAGTGAGCGTCTTATTAAAACACGTTCTTTGATTTTCAGGAATTCACTGCGAGTTCCTGTGTAGTTTTTATCAAAAATTTGTATCGTAAATCTCGGGCAACGTAGGGTAGATTTTTCTAGTATATTCATAAACCGTACCTTATTTCCGACAGAGCAAGTATAAATTGTTTATATTTTTATGTATTAAACTCGGAGATAAGAGTCCAAAGAGTTTACTCTTTACGTAATGCTCCGATTTCATCAGAGAAACCCTAACCAAAGATGTTATTGACTTCAAAATCCCCGAATATATGTCCGGAACAAATATCTCAAAAATAAATAAATAACCATGCCACAGCAAAGGATCGATCTTTACATGAAATAATAGGCTCGGTAACCATTGACGCAACAAAAATAGAGGAAGCTACGGCGAAATGTCAAGGACTTAGTCCATTCACGTTGATTGTCTGCAATTAGCAGCGGTGTTCATTAAAGGAGGAGGATGAATCAAAATGTTCTGCTTATTGTGAATACATGCCTGAATGCCAAAACACGCGCACTTTTATTTTCTCTAAAAAAAAAAAAAAAAATGTGGGCGGCACATGACTTTCCCTATACAGATTCAAATCCGTTTTCTCTTTATTTCTTTAATAATTCATTAAACTGAGTTTAATGGCACAAAATAATACACATAATTATTTGAAATTACATTGAATTTGTACTTTTAATTCAATTTTCGTTTTCATTTGGTAACTGGGCATATTTTCAAAAAAAGAGTAGCAAAAATGCGAAAAAAATAAAAAAATCTCAAGAACAGATAGTCATAGAGTAAAGGGGCTGGTCCTATTTATTTCATCGTTTAAAATAAAGTATAAAACAAGCATTTAATTAATATATTTGAGCATAAGTAGTCATTCACTTTAGATTTTGACGATTTTTGCAGACCATTTCGCAAAAAAGGCAAGTTCTGGTTTCCCAAATCATACTAAAATCTTATTAGCACCAGGGTAACCCACAAGTGTGACTTACTTATCTACCAACTTTTGTAACATTTGGTTAATTGATTTTTTAGCTAGAGTGGATACATACGAATTTTGCGAGACATCTCGCAAAAAAAAAGGCACGTTCTTTTATCCCGAATCGTACCAAAATCTAATCAGTACCAGGGTCACCCACAAGTGACCTACCTATAATTTGGTCAATTAGTTGAGTAAGAGTGGATACATACATTGTGCACATATGCAAAGGGAGAGGGGGTGGGGGTAGAGAAGACATCACCTCAAAAACATTAAAAAAATCTTTAAAAAAAGATATTTTGTGCTCTAGAGATCCCAAAACGTGTAGATCCGTGAAGAAATCCAGATGCAATTTTCGACACAATTCCAATACTTTCCCTATACATTACTGTGAGAAACTCAGAAAGTATCTCAGAAAACAGGTTTAGATATATTTTGACTCTTGTGCAGACCAGAATCATGCTCTGGGAGGACATGCCATCAGAATCTGCTCTGGGAGGCAGAATAAAGGCATTAGGCCTGTCATCAAACACGAGGGGAACTAAGATTCCAAGAGTTGAGTTCGCCTGGAGGTCTATGCGTCATTGAATTCTGAGACGAAATTCGAAGAAATATGAAATATGCTACGTGGTCTGATTATTAGTGGTCTATACAAAGATATATATATATATATATATAATATATATTTGAAATGTAATAATAAGAATTATGTAAAAATAAAAAAATACAATTCAAGTAATATTAACATCACCATAGGAGCAAATTCAAAGCCATAATGCCGATAAGAGAAAAGAACAGCACCATCCCAAAATCGATGATTAATTAGAATTAAATTCATCGTCAGGTCTGAGTATTTAATTCCAATTAACCCAAACAAATGCCTGTTTCAGATTAAGCAATAGTATATTACTATAAATACTTAAATATATATAATATATATATATATATAATATATAATATATATATATAATATATATATATATATATATAATATATATATATATATATATATATATATATATAATATATATATATACTATATATATAAGATAAAATTAAAAATAAAATAAAAATAGTAAGACTAATTTAAAACATGATCCCTGGTTCAAAAACAATACGGAGGAAAATTCAGTAACGAAGATATGAAAGGCAATTTCAGACAAAAGGAAAACAATACTACCATATAAGACAAAATGATCTTAATTTTAAATTTCAATAATACACATGAATTTATCAACATTCAAGAGCGATGCATACAAATCAAGTTCAAACATCAAAGGATTATCAAAATCTGGAGGCTCAATATATTAAAATGACAAAAAATAAGAGAAAAGATACAATCCGAAAATATGAAATTGGATAGAACCTCTGTAGATCCGGCTTTTCAAGTATCTTTGCATCCACAGAGGTTCCAAATGTGTTTCGCTCAACGATACAGCCACATGACCGAAACATCGTCAAAAGATCCGACACACTTCCAGACAGTAACATAAATGAAAATAACAAAAAATAATAAAAGGAAATTGGAAAGAATATGATGAAAGTACATAAAACAAACAAATAAGTAATCAAACCAACAATCCACAATGATTAAGATAGAATAAAAGTCATACCTTTCATCACCATTATACAGGACACATATTTCGTTGCTCTAAACAAAGTATTAGGAAAGAGTACTAGAGAGTGCCATCTGTTGTGAATTATAGGATTGGAAATACTCCTAAATGTTCAACCAATGGACCATACAAATTTATATGTATCTAACACAAAAATTAGAGATATAAAGAAAAATATGTTTACGAAATATACTAAGTAATAATTAATAATTAACAATTATATAATATGTATCCAAAAACTTATTACTAAAACAATAAAATCTCAAATAATATTTTAATGTTTAAAGTATATATATATATATATATATATATATATATATATATATATATATATATATATGAAAATATGAGATGAGGGGGAGACGACACACCCGTTAGAGAAGTCGGTTTGATAGGAGATCGTGAGGCAAGCAGAAGATAATACGGATAGCAGGAACAGTGATTGGAAAAACTACTTTATTATTGTAGTGATCTACAACTACATAATGACAAATGTAGTTAACTACAACTACTTTTTTTAAAAAGTAGTCACTACAAACTACTTTTAAAATGTAGTCACTATACATAACTACTTTTATAAGACGAATTTTGCCACAGCTTCAATTTACACAAAAGGTTGAGGATATGGGTATACTGTAGTCATTCAACATACTTATTCTGAATAAGTAAAATTGACTGATTCCCAAATTTACTGATCAACTTACTGATCTTTACGCTTTCACCCACTTCTGAAAACAGTAAAATAAATTAAAAATATAAATTTTAAAATCAAAGACAACCAAAAATAGGTTTAAAAGTCCTTTAATAAAATCTCCTTTCCTCGACGTACAAAAATTACACAGCCAAAGCGCTTTCAGGCATCCGCCACTGATGAAGGGCATTGTGATGCCCAAAAGCGCTTTGGCAGTGTAATTTTTGTACGTCGAGGAAAGTAGATTTTATTAAAGGACTTTAAAACCTATTTTTAGTTATCCTTCATTTTAAAGTTTATTTAAAGTTGACGTGTATCCATTTTATTTATTAAAAATATAAAATAAAATAAAAGTAAAACTATTTACTTAAAATTACATTGTTTATTTTTAGTAGAATTTGCATCTGAAAATTGCAATCAGATAAGCAGGATCTTTTGGGAAATAGCACATCTGAATATATCCAAAAAATCAACTTCATGAGACAATGGCCTTCCTAACCCTGCAGCATCGAAAATTTTATATAGTTTCTCCTCGTTCTCTCCCAGGAACCAGCATATGCGTTCTACGGCAGAATGCATTAAGTACTATCTCGTCTTATTTGGTATTATGAGACGGGCACTTAGCTCTGAAGATGTCTCGTCAGCTAAAACAACCGACATTTTTGATTTGTTCCAAAGAACTTGGCACTTTGCAAATCGTACATCGTTGCTCAGAACACTAAATGTCGTACAAATGAAGAAAGGGTGATCACGTGATATGCAGAATGGCACCGTATTTGTTTACTGAAGTAACGTCAAAACTCGATGCAAACTAGTGATTTATTGTATCGCGCTGCTCGCTACACTACTTATTACTTTCCTTATATACATGATGTATAAGGAAAGTATTGTGACGGGGTCGAAAATTCGAATTCAGGTTTTCGACGGGAGAGTACGTTTCAAGCATCCCTGATCACGAATCGAACATTTTTGAAGTGATGTATGTGTGTGTGTGTGTCAGTGAGTCTGTGGAGACGATAACTGACGAACGAATAGACCGATTCGAACGAAATTTGGTACAAAAACTACAATCCGTAAACACCGGAAGCCTATTGTTTTTATACGCAATCGAATGTTCAGAACCCCCCTTAAATTTTCGAGTGAAATTTTGAAAAAATCCTCAAAAAATCAAAATCTCTAATAAAGTTACGCAAATAGACATTTCTTATGTAATTTTTCATTAGAAAACGATTGACATAAATTTTAGAACGCTAACATGAACCGTTTTCAAGATATTGCACATTTTTCAAAAAAATTATCAAAAAGTCATATAAAATAAAAAAAAAAAATTCCTATTGAGAAACATGTTCACTTTTCATATGTAATACCATGCGATAAATTTGATGACATCATTCTCGTAGATCTAGCTTGTTCCATTCATGAAAAAAGATACTTTGAGCAATACTTTTGTATTTGAACGTCAATAGTCATTTACCTGTTGCAAGAATAACCTATTTCTCCATCCATAACGCTTGGCGAGATTTTGGCGACGAATTTGGTGGAATGTCGCCAACTTGGCGACTTTTTTAAATGTTGCTAAATTAACGAAAAACTCGCCAATGGATAAAAATGAAGCTAAATCAATGAAAATAATGACTCACTGACGAAAATTCAATATCCTGGAAAGAATATAAATATCTACTATAAAAATAATCTATTTTTTTTTACTGTACAAGTAGTAAATTCATTTCATTATACAAAGAAAGTCATGTAGTGCCCACATCAGATTTTTTTTTTAAAAGTAGCGCGTTACATTATAAACTACTGTAGTGACTACTGTAGTTTCGCTACTTAGTGCGCTACTTCCGACCACTGAGTAGGAGCACTCACATGCATCTCGCTATTCCAGAGATATGAACGTGGTAGATTGTAGAATGATTGTGAAGAATAAAGATTTCGCATGATTGCAAGCCCCACATCTGATTTTGTTGAAAACCCAGCCTCATTTCTTTTAGCGCATTAACCGATTCGAGAAACACGAATTTCCGAAAAAGAGATGAATTTTATGAAGAACCAAAAAGGTTCTTATTCTCAGGTGACTCCCATGACTTCGGGACACTCAACACAACTATTCGGAGTCCCCGCAAACAACGATTCCGACATACAAGGTAGGATCAAAAAGTTCGAAGACTGTACTGATATCTCCAACCCTGACTGGAGGAGAGGGGGACTATTTTACCGTGGCGTAGAGGCACATGTGACGCGAGATGTGAAAAGGAAGAAACAGGTGTTTTTCCAGAGCAGGTGCAATGTTTCTGTCGGCGATTTTCCCCAAACGCTGGCAGAATTTGATATTCGCACGTTGTTCGTCAAACGCCATTTCCGTTTCCGACGAAAACAAACGACTACAGTTCACTGACACGTATTGTCTGGAAAAACCCTGAACGGCTGACCTGCTTCTTCTTTTTCACATCTCGCGTCACGTGCTTGTACGCCACGGTAAAATAGTTCCCCTCTCCTCCAATCAGGGTTGGCGATATCAGCACAGTCTCCGAACTTTTTGATCCCGCCTTGTATATCAACGATCTATTACAATTGCCATGTATTATAAAGGAAGGTAAATACAATGAACAGAAATTTGCTACTTTTCAATGTAAGTATCGGACAATGCAATGTGTGAAATGAATTCAATTCGCAAATTAGTTTTTTTAGATAGAGTAAAATATGTTACACAAGAAAGATCAATCATGCATAAAGCATTGATTATGCTTTATGCATGATGAATGCAACTTCAATGCAATTTTATTTAAACATCTCTAAAATACGAAACATTCCTCGGTAATATTTTTAAAATTATCACAATACTACATTAATTTATTATATTTGAAAACTTAAAACTTCATCGAAATAAATGAACTTCATTCAAATGATGGCATTGAAATATAAATTGCTTGATTTAAGCATCTCTAAAATGCGATACGTCCCTCCGTAATATTTTTTAAATTATCATAATACTACAATAATTTATTATATTTGAAAACACCATCGAAAACAAATGAAATTTACTCATGTGACGTCATCGAAATATAACACGCCTGGCTCTCTCTATAAAAGCAGCATTTCATTCATAAACTTTTTAATATTCATTTCATTCATCACAATACTATAATAATTTATTTTATTTAAAAACTTAAGACCATGGAGGTACAAGTAATTTAAGTCTATGCTCAAAACTTTAGCGAAAAAATCGCCCTTCTCTGCGTAAAATCAATGAATATTTCATCCATATCAGCTATATTGCAGGCTCCATGAGCTAAATAATTTTGAGTTAAAGAAATGCAGCAATTCTTATACAACTCATTCTACATCTTTTGGTATTTACATTTTCCATAAGTGAAAAGTATATAGGCGTCGTTGTAGAAATAATCAAAGTTGGATAATCATTTAAACTCAAATATATTGTAATTGCGTTGTTTCAATATGTAGATGCACAGAATTTAAGCAAAAATAAAGTGGTTTTAGGACAGATACAACACTAAATATGAATTAAAAAGAACTTTAAAAATCACAATTTTGACACAAGATGGATACTATATTTTATTTTGAAGTGGGTCACGTGATATCTTCATATAATGGTCACGTGTTCTCTTCATATAAAAGGTGTAATTATTATTTTAATTTTAATTTAAAAACTACTGAATATATTTTGCTGAAATTTTTTTATATATTTTATGGGATAATTTGAATATTTCCTAAAACTTTCGAGGCAATTTGTGAATTTTAAATCCGCTTAAAATATGTTTGAAAAATTAGGTCCCATAGGGTTCAATGTATTTCATTTTTTCAACCCGGGTTCAATCCAAAACTAATTGTGTGATATTATTCATTTATATTCCCATAGGCCCCACAGACCGTCTGAACAACGTACTAAAATTTCATTTTGATAAAGCCATTTTTACGGCAGTTATCGTGCTAACGGACAGACAGACAGATAGAATGAACAAAGTCATAAACACTTTTCAACTTTGTTGCAAAGTGTTAAAAAACATTTATGCATGTTTTTATTTTAATCGAAAGATATTTGTTTAAAGCAGCGTTTCCCAAATTGTGTTCCACGAGGAGAAAATAGGTGTTTTGCAATAAAAATCTGAAAACTTAAAATATAAATAAAACCCCTGACTGCTTAAAATTCCCTTTTATTTTCCCTACAATATATGGCAATGCATTATAAGGGAAAATATAGAATTGTGTCGAAAATCGGAACTCGAGTTTACCACGAATCTTACACATTTCGGAAACTCTGGAACACGAAGCACAATTTTCAGAGTGACGTCTGTGTTTGCCTGCAGTGTAGTTCAAAAACTATTCGACGAGATTTCACAAAATTTGGCAAGTAAGTCACTTGTGGATTACCTTGGTGCTGATTGAGGTTTCGGTATAGTTCATATATATATATATATATATATATATATATATATATATATATATATATATATATATATATAGACAATGTATATATATATATATTTGCGATGTACAGGCGATTTGTATTGCGAAATGGGCTGTACAAATCGTCAAAATCTGAAATAAAAAACTATACATGAAATATAATTAAATATTTGTTTTCTACGCAACATTTTATAATGAAACGAATGAAACCAACCTTATTACTCTAGGGGCGAACTGTTACGGAGATATTAAATTTTCTTCTTCTAATATTGAGGAGCTGGAGACGTTTTATATCCGTTAAGTTTCCGAATGAAATAGAAGGTATATGGAAACTGCAATTTGGATATAATATCAAATAAGTAACCGTATTTTTTTAAATTCGATAGGTAATGAGAGAGAAAATGAATGAGTCTGTAGATAAAGTCATGTGCTGCCCAGACCAGGCTTCCTTCGATATTTCTTTTTATTTTGTCATACAAGCATTCTTCTAAACGAATGCTTGTATGAATTCATGTATTATTGTTCCGCGTTTTATCATTTTTTTCCGTAGTAGTATGAAAATCTTAAATTCAGAATAATTCCTAATCATTTAGTCTTTTTTAATCATAATCTACACATAAAATTACATAGCGATGCATCTATTGGGGGTGGGGTGGGGACGTTCGTCCAAACTGATCTAAAATGGAATCTTACAATACTATTTTAGGAACGTCCGACCAGGGCAGTAGCTAGAAATGAAATTCAAGAGGGGCTGGATTGAAATTCAGGTAAGGCTCAACAGTCTTGAAAGAGGAGCTCATTAAAATCACTGTTACTTGTTAACATTCCTAAGCCGTAATAGTTATTATTACATATTTCAATCCATATAAATTATTGACAAATAATCAATTACATATTTATATTTGTAAGCTATGAGTTGAAAAATCCATATAGCTACTACACATCAATATTAATGTATAGTAATTACAATTGATTTAAATATAGGCATTAACTAGTAGCAAAGCTGTTAATTAAAGAAAATTTTAGATGGTAAATACAATTTAGTAACACTTGCTTATCAACTCTCAACTATTTATTAGTTGATTTTGACTCTAATAATGTGTAACAGTGAACGCCGCAATAATACAAAAGTATCCTAAATTATCTTAATTATTAAAAAACTTTAAATATTTTTAAATTATATGCGTAAATAAATCAATTATGTGTATAACCACAAATTTAGCTAAATTAAAGAATCTTTAAAACGATGTAATTTATAAAAAATCTCAAAGCAATTTTTATGCAAAATTTGGATGACACGTTAGACGAAATATCAAAATTTCATATGACTAGAAATGTATATATTTATCAGGGGTTTGAGTATACTTCTTGGGGGGGAGGGGGTAGCCCCTCTGGTAGAAGAGTTGTACCTTTTCCATTCTCTTTCTGAAACCACTGATTTAAAATGAACAAAAATGTACATCCTACAGAGATTAGTCTCAAAAATTTCAGTTCGGGGTATTCCATAGATAGTCAAGATCTCAGAAAGGAAGGGGGAAGGAGGAATCCGATTCATTTCATTTTTAAACATAGACTCTATGGAAAACTAATATAATTTTCTACCAATGGGACCTACCGTCATCCTATTGTTTTCCATTGGAAATAATACTATAAAAGTCTTAAAATTCGAATCATTTGTGTTTTAATACCCCCCGCCCCTTCTCTCTCTCACACGTCTAAGAAATCTGATGTAGAGTTGCCACAGAATTAGAAAGACAAAGTGTCAGCGTTTACATTAAGTATTTGGCACCAATCATCGCCTTGGCGGGAAAAATATCGCTGCAGTTTCGAAATAATTTCGTGTCAT
Source organism: Amaurobius ferox (assembly GCA_951213105.1). Lineage (NCBI taxonomy): Eukaryota > Metazoa > Arthropoda > Arachnida > Araneae > Amaurobiidae > Amaurobius > Amaurobius ferox. Next base: position 117,578,971 of record OX578146.1, read on the forward strand.
TAAGACATAAGTTCTATTAACATTTAGAAAAATCACATATGAACCGTAATTAGCTTTTTATGATAAATGTATTTTGATTTATTTACCTTTTTAGCCTATGTTTACATAGTTACTATAATAATGCAAGGGCAGCACATGACTTTCCTCACAGACTCGAGTTAATTTTCTTTTGCATAACCCATTAAATTGAGATTAATTGTCCAAAATGAAACGAGTACTTGATATAATATCCGATTTAGAGTTTTAATATGTCTTCTTTCGTATTTGGTAATTTAATGTATACGTCGCCAACTTCTTAAAAATATATATATATATATATATATATATATATATATATTAATAATAATAATCGAGAACGGTTTATCTTAAAGTAATGGTGTTAGTTTTATTCGTTACGTCGTCAATAATTATGCAGGAAACGAATAATTAAATAAAATATTTTTGCCCATATAGTCTTTTATTTCAAATTTTAGCGAATTTTACGGGTCATTCTGGAAAAAAAAAAAAAAAGTATTTTTTTTTTTGCAAATCACACTAAAATCTAAATCACGACTAGTGTTACTTACAAGTGATTTACCAATTTTTAAGAAATTTCATCAGTAAAAAAAACACCATCAGCTCATCAAAATTCCAAAATACTTCAATAGCTCGATAATGGTTCATCCTAGACTAATGGGGCTGTTCTTATTAATTTTGTTGTTGAAAATTAAGTATAATACAAGCCTTTAATTAAAACATTTCGCTAAACTATGTCTTGTATTTCTAATTATGACGATTTTCGGGGACCATTTTGGAAAAAAACCCAAAAACCCAAGTTTTGTTTTTCAGAATCATACAAAAATCAGCATCAGGGTAACACACAAATAACTTACCAAATTTTGTGAAATTTCGTCAAATAGGTTATGATCTGGGAGTGAATACATACATTACACAGACGTCACGCTGAAAAAAAAAATGCATTCGTGTTCTAGAGGGCTCGAAACGTGTAGATCCGTCGGAATATCAAATTTCGATGCGATTCCAATACTTATGCACTACCGAATATTCTAGGGAAGGCAACAAATGTTCGGAATGGTTTCAGGAGATTTAAAATATTAGCCATTTTACTTAAAGGATTTTCTTGTTAGCTCCTCCTTGAATATTCTTGCTATTCCTCTCTCTATCGAACCTTACTTTTCCTTTCTATTTCCTAATCCTGGTCATGGACATCAAGACAAATATTGAGGAAGAATCAGGAGGAAGAATGGTGGGGATAAGGGAGCGAGAAAAGAGGGGAAAGAACGATCGATTTAAAGAAATATGGAAGTACCATGAATATACGGAGGATGAAAGATTGCATTTCTTCTTATTTTCCGGGTTTTTTTCTTCTTTTTTTTTCTATTTTTGCACCACCGGGATTTATTGGAAGTAATCTTATAATTTGATTGTGCTAACCTGTCTTGATCACTATTTGAACTTGAATGATTCGGTGCAGCAATTCCTTTTTTTTTTCTGTAAAAATAGTCTGATGTCAAAGCATATGAATTTTTTTTACAGTCTCAACTTAATTTTACTTACCCTACAATACATGGTGATGTGTAGGGAAAGTAACTGGAATCGTGTCAAAAATCGGAACGCGAGTTTTCGACGGATGTACACATTTCAGACGCATAATATAGTAATACTACATAGCATAATACAAGGTGTCCCAAAAAGATTGAAACGCGCTTTAATTCTTTACCTGTTGGAGATAAGTGGGCAATGTAAATTGCAAAAATGTTGAAAGTAAAGTAGGAAATAAGACTACGTTACTGAAATAGTCCTCCCATTCATTTTAAAAAAGTTACACTTTTTAAATTTTTATACGACCCCCTTAGACAAATTGGGTCAATCAGAAAATTTTTATTTTTAATGCAACAGGATCATTAAAAAAACCCACATATCTGTATCTTTAAAATTGAGCGAGTTATATTTAAATGAAAATTGAATCTTGTGAACGGGGATCATATACTAAATTAGAAATGTAAATTTGTGACATATCACAAAAAAGATAATACATAGGATACCCAATCGCGTAGTGAACTGCTTTTATGATCTCTGTCTGTGTAATGCTTTATTTAGATGCATTTGTGATAAAAAATTTTAACACATATTGACGTATTTTTGATCTAAACAATTTCCATCGTCAATTTGTTTATGATCCCTATTTTCACTGATGAAACAGCCTTTCACATGGTACGAAAAAGTGGCATAAGTCAGATTTTTTCTTTTATCATAATTCAGTTGATTTTAAAGATACAGATATGCCGGTTTTTTAATGATCTTGTTGAATTAAAAATAAAAATTTTCTGATTGACCCAATTTGTCTAAGGGGGTCGTATAAAAATTAAAAAAGTGTAACTTTTTGAAAATGAATGGGAGGACTATTTCATTAAAGTAGTCTTATTTCCTACCTTATTTTCAACATTTTTGCAATTTACATTGCCCACTTATCTCCAACAGGTAAAGAATTAAAGAGCGATTCAATCTTTTTGGGACACCCTGTATAATACAGACATAAGTTTAGAACACGTAAAACCTATTTTTAGCCGGACGTCTGTATGTCTGTGTGTCTATGTATGTATCGGCTCTAGTTCAAAAACTATTCGATAAAATTGGAAAAATCAAAAGGAGGGAAAAATCATATTATTTCAGGAGATGACCTAAAATCATATATAGAGAACCTATATTTCGTGGGGGGAGGGAGGAGGCGAATCTCTCCCCCCGCCTTGGCAACGTCCTTGCTATCCGCTTATTAATTGGTTTGAATTCTAAACCATTCATACAATTTTAAATAAAAATCCTAATTACCTAATTTTAATAAATAAAATTTAAGCAAGTAATTTTTTTAAATAAAATTACTTAAATAAAAATAAACTTTGAATTAATTAGGCATCATTTTCGTTAATTTAGCACCATTTTTATCAATTTAGCGACATTAATAAAAATCATTAAGTTTGTTGCTAAAGTCGCAAATTTGTCATCAAATAAAACAGATGGATAGAGAGACACATGTTACTGAAACATACTTAATATACACCATCCATTTATTTATTAGTTTAAATTTCACTCCATTCATAAAATTTTAAATCAAAATCCTACTTATGTTTTGATTTTAAATTTTATCTATTTGGCGACATTTTAAAAAATTCGCCAATTTGTCGCTAAGTTTTTTGTTAAGGTTGATGATTAAATTATCCATAATTAAATGCAAAATTTAAAATAACTGCACATTTTCCTAATTCAAAGCTTTTATTACTTTCCTTATATACATAATGTATAAGGAAAGTATTGTGACGGGGTCGAAAATTCGAAATCGAGTTTTCGACGGGAGAGCACGTTTCAAGCATCCCTGATCACGAATCAAACATTTTTGAAGTAATGTGTGTGTGTGTGTGTGTCAGTGAGTCTGTGGACACGATAGCTGACGAACGAATGGACCGATTCGAACCAAATTTGGTACAAAAATCACAATCCATAAACACTGGAAGCCTATTGTTTTATACGCAATCTAATTCGAAAATTCAGAACCCGCCTAAATTTTCGAATGAAATTTTGAAAAATCGTCAAAAAATCAAAACTACTAATAAAGTTACGCAAATAGACATTTCTTATGTAATTTTTCACTAGAAAACGATTGACATAAATTTTAGAACGCTAACATGAACCGTTCTCGAGGTATTGCACATTTTTCAAAAAAAATTATCAAAAAGTCATATAAAATAAAAAAAAATATTTCCTATTGAGAAACATGTTCACTTTTCATATGTAATATCATGCGATGATAAATTGGGTGACATCATTCTCGTGGATCTAGCTCGTTCCATTCATGAAAAAAGATACTTTGAGTACTACTTTTGTATTTGAAAGCCAATAGTCATTTATCTGCTGCAAGAATAACTTACTTCTCCGTCCATAACGCTTGGCGAGATCTTGGCGACAATTTGGCGGAATGTCGCCAACTTGGCGATTTTTTGAAATGTAGCCAAATTAACGAAAATCTCGCCAAATGGATAAAAATGACGCTACATCAATGAAAATGACGACCAATTGTCGAAAATTCAATATCTTGGAAATAATATTAATATCTACTATAAGAAAAGCCTATTTTTTTACTGTAAAAGTAGTAAATTCATTACATTATATAAGGAAAGTCATGTGTTGCCCACATCAGATTTTTCGCCATTTTGTATTATAAACGTAAAAATGCATGTCCAATATGTCAACGGGAGAACTTAGATTTCAATAACTTTCACTAACTATGAAATGAAATGGCTATATTTTTTTCGAAACATGTATGAGTATTTTAAGAATTTTAGCTTAAAATAAGAGAAGGCTAGAAATTCACTTTCTTTAGTGGGACCTATCTCACCCTATTTGTGAATATCTCTAAAAATTTTGTCAAGGTCAGTTGGATTTTTCATATTTGACTGAATATGCCCGAATAAGAAAAAAAAAATATCTACATGGCCCGTTGAAAAGACCTATGGTAGTCTAAAAAATTATTCCAAAATCGCATGGTTGAATCTTCAAAAGCGAGAAAGATACAGACTTCTGAATTTCAGAAAAAGGTAGCAAATTTATAGTTTTCTTCTTTTCTTCCTCATTCCTCGCAAGAAGAATGAGGAAAATTAGAAGAAAACTATAAATTTGCTACCTTTTTCTGAAATTCAGGAGTCTGTATCGTTCTCGCTTTTGAAGATTCAGCCATGCGATTTTGGAATAATATTCTAAACTGCCATAGACCTTTCCAACAGGCCATCTCAAAGTCTTTTTAACCACTGTAATTTTCGAGATACAGGTATAGGGTATGTAGCTTGAAATCATGTTTGTACTCTAGTGTCTTACAGTTGCAGTGTCTTCGCCTGTGTTACTACCGGGACACTTAATTTTTGTGTTTTTTCCGGCTGTCCGAACTGCGCAACACCTTGTTGGTGAGGTGGACGGCCAGAATAATCATTATATTAATAATAATAATTTCGAGAAAATAATGTTTTCTCTACACAAAAGTATGAAAAAGCAAAAATATGTTTACTATGATCGCATGAATGAACTATTATTTCAAAAGTATTTTTAATCAGAAATGAATTTATATACTTTCCTTATATACATAGTATAATGTATATTACTTTCCTTATATACATAGTATAATGTATAAGGAAAACATTGTGACTAAGTAGAAAATTCGAATTCGAGTTTTCGACGGGAGGGCACGTTTCAAGCATCCCTGAATACGAATAAGACGTCTTTGAGGTGATGTCAGTGTGTGTGTGTGTGTGGAGGGGGGGGGGGGGGGGTCAGTGAGTCTGTGGAGACGATATCTGACAAAAAAATAGAGCGATTCGAACGAAATTTGGTACAAAAATTGCAATCCGTGACTACTGGAAGCCCATTGTTTTTAAACGCAATCGAATGATCAGAACCCCACTAAATTTTCGAGTAAAATTTTGAAAAAATCATCAAAAAATCAAAACCATTAATAAAGTTACTCAAAATAGTAATTTCTTATGCAATTTTTTATTAGAAAACTATTGACACAAACTTTAGAACGCTAGCATGAGCCGTTAATTGCCTTTTCCTTAAAATGCGTTAAAAATTATTTACATATTCGGAATTTATACCCACTAAATTGTTTTGAAGTTTATTCAGAAGGTTTAAAATGCAGCATTTTTTCCCAATGGAGGCTAGACCATGGGGAGGTAATTCTCAAGAATAATAATAAAAAAAATGTTCACCAGTAACCTAGTTTCATAGATCATTTTTCCAATGTTTTATGATTGAAAACACCCGTTTGCCTGAATATGAAGATGCAAACATTGCTATATATTTTTGGGCATGATTTACTAAGCTCAAAAATGTAAATTTTTTCACCTTGTTGGGTATATCGTTATTAAATGCTTTAGAAAAGAAGAAGAAAAAAAAAACTCTCGTACACGAGATAAATAAGCAATCAAATTATCACTGACATAACATAATTGTCTACGATGTCTCAAGATGCAGCAGTGCACCTATTTCAAAGCAGTGCACCTATTTTTTAGATCGTGGGGAGGTAATTCTCAAGAATAAAAAAAAAACATATGTTGATCATTTTTCCTAGGTTTCATGGTTGAAAACCCCTCTTCGCCTGAATATGATGATGCAAACATTGCCATATAAAAATATATAGCAAATAGTATTTTGGGGCATGATTTACATTCAAAAATGTTAATTTCATCATAGCTTTATATAGAAATCAAGTTTTATTGTGTGGGCCGTAGTTTGCCTATCCCTGTTTTAGCCCATTGGTTTTTAGAAAGTTCGAGTTCGAATCAGTCATAACTAATTCCTGCTGTTTCCTCATAATATTTACATTCACTAATCTGTATAGAAAGGTATGCGTTGGGAATATCATATTATTAAATGTTTTATAAAAGAATGAAAAAAAAAAACCCTCTTGTACACGAGATAAACAATCAAATCATTATTGGCATAACATAATTCCCTACAATGTGTCCAGATGCAGCAATGCACCTATTTTTAAGAGGATGGCATTCCATTCTCATAGACTTTCTTTCTCAACATTATACAGATGGTAATACATATTCTCACTCTGCTCTCAAATAGTATAAGTTTGGAAGTTCTGGGAAGAAAGCAGAGCCTGATTTATGCACGAACGACCGGGGCCATATCCAATTTTCCTTAATGGCCTTAAACTTCTAAAAATTTGTAGAGTCCACTTTGACGATACGAAAGTGCAATTCCATCCCAGTAGCTGAAAGTAGAGCGTCGGCTAGTGACCAGTACGAAGATCCGTAGTTCAATTTCCAATTGGGGAATCAAGGTTCTTTACGATGGAGTCCGAAAAAATCAACCCTGTAGGTTAGTGCAAGGATGTTGGAGGTCCGAAAGTGACCCTAGTACGACTAGCACGGATTCAGTGGACTTTTCTATATTGAGCGCCGATTTCAAAACGGCAGGCCAAAGATCACTCAAGAAACTAACCTGGAGGATAAAAATAGCACCAGGTAGCCAATATATTGGAATCACGTTTTTGAGTGACAACTGTCATATAACGATTATCACGTGACATGAAATACTTGCACATAGCGACAAAAAGTCAGAGGCCACTATAAACCACAATCATTTTCTTCAGCGAGTGCAAGCATCCGATTTAGGAGGTTCTGTGTACGCGCTTTAGGAATGAATCAGTTGACCGGCTGGCCATTATTCAATATCATCAACGTCTCCTTTACTGAAGAATGAGATTTGAGAAAAAGAATGAAAGAACAAAACAAGTGACAACGATATTTCGTAATAAGTTCTAGTCACAGGATTCTACTATTGCGTGCCTTGACTATTTGGAAATTAGAAGGTGAGGGTTAATGTGGGTGAGGGTAACCCAATGGAGACACTTTTAAAGGGTAGTCTACACTGTGCAATCATTTAGAGAGATTTTGAAAGCAAACCAGTCAAATTGCAGCTTCTGAGGATTAGAATTAATCTTCTTCAGGTTGCAGTTGTAGAAAAAAAATATGATAGGAGTCTCTGAAGGTATGAGTGGCAAAGTTTGCTGTTGTAGAAATTGATGGGTTGACAATGCTTGCGCTTGACTGGGTAATTTTAATAAATTTGACCGTTATCCTTTGTACGCAAGTGGGACGAAATTCCTATTCCAATAAAGAATTTTTTCCCTCACTCAGGTGTCTGGCGTAACTCTTTGGGCTGTTCAAGACTGGGGTACAATCTAGGAAAATGGAGGATTCCATCCTCCTAGGATACAATATGGTAATGACTGTGTTGTCGGTCATGGGAAGCTGGACAATGTGGACGGGCAAAGTTAAACTGAAACAACTCGTATTGTTCAATATGTACTTGTTCTAACTGACCTCTGGCATTGGACAAACTGATACGGAGTTGACATTTAAGACGACTGAAGAGACATTTATCAAGTAACTAACCCAAACATCACTAAAATTCCTCAACTTTACTCGACCTATGTTGAAGAGCATTCGTCTGCGCGCGGTAAAGGGGAGGTGCGGTTAGAAGGGGGTGCGGAACGATTCTTCGCGCGCTAACGGCAGACATCAGGGAATGGTGGGGGTGGTCTCGAGCATCGATCGAACGCAGATGAGGAGGTGCGCGCCAAATCGATCGCCATCCAGGTAGCTGTACTACATACGGAGAGCAACAGGTTCGAAACGACGTAGGCGGAGATGGGGGGGGGGGGGGGGGGGAGGTTCAGTTACTACAGCCCCGAAGGAGCGAAAAAAATGTGGAGTAGTAAAACGTTAATACAGCATACGTAGAGTTGACAGTTTAGTGAAGATGTGGGGGTGGTCATAACCTTTTGAGATTTAGTACCGGTAAAGATGAAAAACAAAACAGGATATTGGAGTTATAGTATATTTGACTTTTATTGCTTTCATGTGCGGTTAGTAATATGTTTATGTCGACGAACATTGACTTTGTTTTGCTGACGTTGACTAATCTACCACTAATACACATATACTACCCTAAGACAATACTATACGTATAGTGCTCCAAGTCATTAACCTATATATCATATCGTCCCTGGTAAATAGTATAATAATATTCTTTTAGGTACATATGTGTTTGTTTCTTTGTACCATTATACTTACGACCCCACATAGTAATGAGGGTCGCCAACTATTTCTCATAATTTTTGAGACACAATTCTAGGTGATACATTGTCCTCAAATTCGCTCTAACTGTTACAAAAAAATGTGACAATGTACTTCTTACATAAAAAGGAAGTGTGTGCGGTCTATAGAGGGAAATCTAAGCGTCCTTCGGCCATGAGATTTGGTACACATGTACTTCAGAAGCCAAATAGGTACACCTCGGTGTTATTATTATTTTTTATTTATTTTACATTTTTTTCATTTATTTTAAATTTTAGCCCGATTTTGGGCGATATTCGCATAAATCAATTCCTTAGCGACCTAAAATATTATCACAGTTTTCATCTCGACACCATCCGAAAAATCGAAAAATTATTTTTTAAAGAAACTTTGAATGGACTCCATAAAATTAATAGACGGTTTTTCGTGAATTTTTTAAAAAATATATATAATTTCCGTGCGTTTTAAACTTTTCCGAATTTTATATTACGATATACAAAAATAGACGTGCATCCCACTTCCATAATTTAACAGCAGCTCTTAAATATATCACAGACTACTAAAAAAAAATAATTCCATAAACCCATCCGTTGATTAAATATAATTTTTTTAACCGAGCCTTGTCTTTCACTTTTTGAATGAACCTAGCACGCAGCGGACTCCGTCTTTCCGGCCACTCCCACGAATGGGGGAAGAAGCAAGCCACTCCCGTTGTTATCTCATACTTGTTATCTCATACTCCCGTTGTTATCTCATACGAAGCACAGGGGTTTTTCAGCATGCGCTATACAATTGATTTGGTTGCGAATGGAAAAAATTGAGTGCGGGAACGATGGTATTCAAAACAGGCATTTTGGAAGGAGGTATTATTTAAGTAGCGGGCGCTTATTTAATTTATTTATAAAAAGTGGCCGCTTATTTAAGTAGCACGCGCCTATTTTATTAGCACACCCGTTCACATTTATTTTATTTTGTTATTTTGTATAACTATCCTGTTTTAACTCAAGGGCAGAGCCAGGTACATTTTCTATAGTTACTTATAAAACAGTATATAACAAAAACAACATCATAAATAGGCGTCGAATAAAAAGCGCTTCCTTTGTTAGGTTCAGATAAATAGAGAAACTTTTATCTGACATTGTCTAGTGTCTAGAAGGAAGTTCTAGACACTGTAGTAACACCAATAAAATCTAAAAACTGTCTGCCACAGGTAATACGGACAGTCGAAGACTGGGACCCTCGAGAATCGTCCCAGTCAAAGATATTTAACTGGAACAGGGGACTCTTTAACTGGAACAGGGGACGGCGGGGATAGGACAGGGGCACTGCTGGCTCACTCTTGCGCTCAATGGGACAGTTAAATTTGATAAATAAGATCCACAATAATGACGTTAACAGATGTGTTGCATAATACTGGATTATATTTACTACTTTTATAATTGTATGCATTTATTTTTTATAAATTTATTTGAAAAACGTGAAATATCTCAAACGATTCAAGCTAGGGTTCTAAACTTTGTGTGAGTTGTTTTTTAATGTAAAATTACGTATAAAATGATAAATTATTTATGATTATTGAAGGTCTTGATTTTTTATTGATTTTTTTTCAAAGAATAATTCGAAAAAAAAAAAAAATCCCCCCCCCCCCCCCGAACATTCGATGGCGTTAAAAATCAATAGGGTTTCAGTATTTACCAAGTTTGTAATAGTCGCACCAGCTTATTTATGAAATTACTTTATTCGTTCGTGAAATATAGCTTCCACAAACTCATGTACATATTAACATACATACACACTAACATACTGTTGTGTTCGATACTGAGATTATAAAATAATATAAAATAATTTATTATATAAAATAATTATCATATAAAATAATTATCATATAAAATAACTTAGAAATCGCACAGCTGAGTTAAATCAAATTAATTAAGAGAAGCTTATGATAAAAAGTATACAATTCCAGTTGTTATTATTTACAACACATACATATATACACACTAACATATGTACACACTAATATAAGTACACATATACGCATTAACGTGCATAAACACAGAGACATCCACCCGAAAACTTTCAATTCGAGTTCAAGCATGTTTAAAACGTGCTCTTCCGTATAAAACTCAAATTCAAATGTTCGACTCAGTCACAATATTTTCCCTATATACATTACACTATGTATGTAGGGAAAGTAATAATGCTTTAACTCAAGATTTTTTTTTTTATTATCAATGTATTAATTTGGAGCGAATTTTGCAGTCCCTAATTATTTGTTTCTGCTGCTTCGGGGAGGGGGGGGGGGAGGGGGGGGGGGGTATTCGGCCCTGACCAGCAACGTCCTAAAAAGTTTTAGTCTGTCCAGCGTGCTTGAAAAATAGGATTTGGGGGTGCAGCATTCGAAATGGCCGCATTGCCCATTTTCGTTTGCAAATCGATTTCTGTTTCCGGCACAAACAGTTCTCACGGGGCAAAGAACAGCAACTTAACCTTGGAGGGGCAACTCCTTAATTAGAATATTGCTGGGCGGGGTGCGTGCGTTACCAACGGCAACATTTCGAGCATTATGGGGCAAAACAGGGGTCGTAAATATGCACGTCGAAAAAGTAAGACGAAGATAAAACTATTGATGAAGTGCGGTGTAATTCCTTGCGAATTCACGTTATACGATTGCGAATATATTGCGAATTCACGTCATACTCGAAAAGCATGCGTTCGTGGAAGTCTAGCCCTCTGACTTATGAACCACAAGAGCCAGGGTTCAGGCAAGGCTATCTAAAACAATTATTCTAGGTGGCCTTGGTTCAGGACAGTTTTTGACTATACGCCAAGTAGGTATATGCTGAGGCCCATCTTTCGTACTCAATGTACCTTTTTATTGAAAAAAAGGTACAAAAGGGCAAAAATTTACTTTTGCCTTGGGGGTCCAGCAAGGGTCCTCTCAATGAGGTATTCCCGATAGCAAACACTTCGAAATCTTGAAATTAAAATTTAAATTCGTATTTTAGTTAGATGATGAAGCATTTGAGAGGTTTTTGCACAAATCGGATCCTCAGCGGCAGAAAATATTATCGCAGAGTTTCCGTCTTAACACAATTGTAAAGATCGAAGAATTCTCTTTCAAATCAACTTTGAACTGAATCCGTATGACCCATTCTTTGAACCGAATCCATCAATAGACGAATTTTTATAAAGTTAAAAAATGTATACTTTTTGTGTTTTGAAAGAAATCCCCGATTTTAAAATTCCGACATAAAAAATTAAATGACAATCTGATCTTTATAACTCAACAGCAGCTTCTTTAACTATTTACACACTGCTCCAAAACAAACAAATTCATACAGCCACTCGTTCATTAATTAAAATTTTTAAAATGTATGTAATGAAATTTCATGACCTTCCATCCATTGATATTCATTCCCTTTTTAACAGTTTCCAACATAGTTGAAACGCGTTTATGACTTTGTTCATTCTCTCTGTCTGTCCATTCATACGATAACTGTTGGAAAAATGATTTTATCAAAATGAAATTTTAGTATGTTTTTGAGACGGTCTATGGGAAATATGAGAATGTAAATGAATAATATAGCCCAATTAGTTTTGGATTGAACCAGGGTTGAAGAAGTGAGATTGAACCCTATGGAACTTAATTTTCAAACATTTTTTAAGCGAAGTGAAAATTCACAAGTTGCTTCGAAAATTTTAGGAAATATTCAAATTGTTCCATAAAATATAAAAAAAAATTCAGTAAAATATGGTAGTTTTTTAAATAAAAATTAAAATAATAGTTACACTCATATTATATGAAGAGATCACGTGACCCACTTCAAAATACGGCATCCATATTTTTTTCCATTGTAAAAACCGTGATTTTTAAAGTTCTTTTAAATTTATATTTAGTGTTGCATCCATCCTAAAACTGCTTTATTTTTGCATATTTTCTATGCATCTATATTTTGTGCCAACACAATTACAATATTTTTGAGCTTAAATGATCTTTGAATGAAACTTTTATTATTTCTACAACGAAGCCTAATTTTAATGGATGCAGAATGTAAACAAGTGATTGTAAGATGCGTTGTATAAGAAATGCTGAATTCTTTTCATACAATATTATTTAGCTCTGGAGTCTGGAATATAAGTGATATGAATCAAAAATTCATTGCTTTTACATACAGAGACAGACGATTTATATTTCGATGACATCATTTGAATAAAGTTCATTTTTTCCATGAAGTTTTATGTTTTCAAATATAATAAATTACTGTAGTATACTGTGATAATTTAAAATATATCAGCGCTGAATGTATCGTATTATAGAGATGTTTAAATAAAATTGTATTTCAGTTGGAAAGTATTTCATAATCAATGCTTTATGCATGATTGATATATCTTGTTTAATTAGTTTTAATTCATACAGATTGTTTTTTGTTCACCCCCTCTAATTTTCATTTTACTGACTTATATTCCCTTACTTTCTTATCTAGTAATTAATTGGATTCTTTTTAGTTTTGGGTATATATATATATATATAATCCACCCCTGCCATTCTATGCAAATCATATGGTCACTCCTGTTCTCGCTTATTTTTTCTTCTTGTTTATATCCTTATATATATATATATATATATATATATATATATATTTGAAATGTAATAATAAGAATTATGTAAAAATAAAAAAATACAATTCAAGTAATATTAACATCACCATAGAAGCAAATTCAAAGCCATAATGCCGATAAGAGAAAAGAACAGCACCATCCCAAATTCGATGATTAATTAGAATTAAATTCATCGTCAGGTCTGAGTATTTAATTCCAATTAACCCAAACAAATGCCTGTTTCAGATTAAGCAATAGTACATTACTATAAATACTTAAACTCAGACTACAGGCAACAAAAAATGAAAAAAGGATACATTAAGAAAATTGTATTACCATGCGGCATGAACCATTCTTCTACCACGTGTATACACGATCAACCTCAACAGCTTAATCTAGAAGCACCGGAATGAACAAGTCGAAATTCTACCAGGGAGGCAGTACGAACGTTCACGGAGTTACTCCCAAACCCGTCCAGTGAGTCTAAGCTGGAGACTGGACAAGCAATTCAGAATACAACTTCCCAAATATGCAAACATGAATATGAATATGAATCAAAGATGAAAATTCCTACTAAACAAGTAATTCATATGAAAAATGGATAATCGAGAATGCCACTATACACCATTATAAGGGCGCTCAAAACGTAGTTTCAATACTGACAAAAGTTACATTTTTTTGCGAAAATAAAATTCAAAACATTAATGTTAATGCATCTTATTTTCCTATTTTTTGATTTTTCTAATGTTTTTGACTTAGTTTATTATTTTTCATTTTTATTTATATAATTAATAATATTATTGTTATCGAGTGAAATTTGATACACTGAGTTGATAATTTTAATAACAAACTTGGGGGGATATGCATTATTAGTCGCTGTACTCAATAATTCCATAAAGTGCGCTAATTTATAATCTTCATCACAAATTTTATTGATTCTAAGAGCCTGGTTTATTATAATATTTCTAAATACAGATATATGCAAACAAGAATATATATATATATATTGACGAAGATTTTGGTTTTTGTCCCAAGGACGCTTAAGAATTCTACTCTTAGAGGTTTAATGTCACAACTGGGAAGGACTCTACGTCATAATGAAAATAATAATTAGGGCATTCGAGAACACAAGTCCACTATTTTTAGCGGGATGCCTGTGCATGTGCTTATCCATCAGTGAGTGTCTGTGTAATGTATACTATCTATTCCAACTCCGAAACAATTCGATGATAAATTTCAAAATTTGGAGGTAAGTCACTCGCGAGTTACCTTGGTGCTGGTTATATTTTTATGCAATTCGGAAAGATAAAATCAACCTTTTCTTGCGAAATGGCCAGCAAAATTGTCAAAATTTGAAATAAAAGAATAAATATGTTTAAATGTATTAATTAAATGCTTGTTTCAGACGTTATTTTTTATGATAAAAAGAATAAAACCAACCGCATTTCTATAAAATAATCCGTTTTCGAGATATTTTAGAGTTTTCTTTGTTTTAACGATCTGGCAACGAGTTAAAATACACAAAGACGCCAAATGGAAAATGAAAATGTTTTAAAACTAAACATTGGATATTATTCAAAATAAGTACCCAATATATGAAGAAAAATAATATATATTAAGGAAAAAACTGAATTTAATCCTGCAGGAGGGGGGGGGGGGGGGGAGTCATGGACTGCTCACGTCCGATTAATTTAAAACCCAACCCTAATGGGCCACCTTGTAGAATCTACAATGAGTCAATATAAAGGTTCGTAATAAAGTAAAAGGAGCCAAGGACAAAATGCTAATTCCTACATATTCACCAGAGATTATATTTTGAACGATTTTAAAACCTCAAGTAGAACCACAAGGTCAGAATAACAATCTTTACCTACGTGCTAAGTAAGCCGTGTGAACTAAAACATGAAACTGCAGGCTTTACCAGATCCCTTGGAGAATCAAAATGTGTTTTTGTTCCGAGTACTCATAAACTTCAAAAGGCATGTCGGGAGGATTTTATGTGCGCTAAATAAGAGATCGCTTTCAAGCATATTTGTAACTGGGTTTTTAGAACTTTACCAGGATTTTTCTGACTTTTTTTCAGCTCTGTCTACCAGTATTGTAACACATCTGGTGGAAATCCCCCCCAGCCCCTATAAATTTAAAAAACAACCATTTAGACAAAATATTTGAACTGAGAAACTCCATCTCACTTTGTTATACATTCTACTATATTTCAGAGATGGGCAAGTTCTTCGACAAGAAGGGATACGAAAAATAGCTTTCATACAGTTTTAAATGTTCAAGTACCCCAGAAAATATTATTTTAAAATTGTATTACGGCGGTCACACTGACGTTTTTGAGACAGGGGCAGACGATATGTGCTAGAAAAAAATTATTGGTCGGATATTTAAATTTGAACTTTTTTATGTCCGCAGACGATAATATGTGGCAATAATTACAATTTAGCTATCGTAGAATAAATTTTGAAAGGGAAAAAAAGTGGAGTTGACACGAGATCATTATCGAGCTATGATTTTCTATGATTTTAATGTGGGGCTAAATCAAGAAGAATGTCTTCAATGTCTACAGTTACAATGTTTCCAATGTCTACATATGGAAATGATGCTCCATCTCGTGCCACTGTATTCAGATGGTTTACAGAGTTTAGAAGATGTCGAAATTCCCTCCTGGATAAAGAACACACAGGAAGACCTTTGTCGGCTGTTGTCCCAGAAAATGTGTCGGCCATTCGAAAAATGTTAATCGATGGTCGATGATAATCGCTGTAGCTACCAAATGATACAGCAGGGACTTAACATTGGATCCGAGGCGATACATAAAATTATTCATGAAGAACTAACTGCATATGAAAAAATTAGTTTGTTGTTGGGTCCCCCATAATTTAACAGAACACCAAAAAGCGGAGCGTGTCTGTATCAAAAAGAAATCCTAATATTACTTAATGATGGTGACACCGCATTATTTTTAAAATAATAACTGGTGATGAAACGTACATACCGTTTTTTGACGTTCCAACACGTCAAGAAAGTAAAGTATGGGTCTTTACTTTCTTACGTAAGATGACCCAAAACCAACAATGGTGAAAAGACAACGAGTAATAAAAAAAGTAATGTATGCCGTGTTCTTCAGAAGTACAGGTCGGGTCAAAGCCATAAAATTAGAGGGACAGAAGACAGTTACAGTTAACTGGTACACAACTAAGTGTCTTCCAGAAATTCTTCCAGAAGTGAATGTCAGGGGACTCTTGCTTCACCATGACAATGCATCTTCTCATTCAGCAAGAATGACAGTCGAATTTCTTGGGGGAAAAAAAAAAGTGATAGAACACCCACCTTATTCTCCTGATCTTGCTATGTGTGACCAGGGCCCCCACAAAGGGGGGGGGTCAGTTGGTACTACAGTACTGGGGCCCGGCGACTGTTAGGGGCCCGTGAATATTGCTGAGGATAAAATATTTATACATTTGTTTATGAATATATAATTTTTTTTTCTAAATTAATTGAAGGTTTTGAAATTTACGTATTATGTGTAATTATAAAATTACAAATATAAATTGTATATAAAGCCTAAACACAACCTGTACGTTTGAATGAAAGAAAAGTACAAAACATTTTGTAAACATCTGTTTGGATTCTGTGTCTCATTTCTGAAATAGTCAAAAAAGCCTCAAAGAAGGGCCCCTTTGTTCAATGCAAGCCGTCTGGGTACAGATAGCTCCAGTGTCATTGTGTTCAGAGGCAATAAAAACGGATCAGGAAGAAATTTTCTAGAATTACACCTAAATAGATACGTTTATGACCCTAGTGGGTTGCTCTTGCTCATTCATGTTTACAGCTTATATCAATCACAACCAGCTAACTACAGAGACCACAGTGGCTGAGACTACCCGTCTACAAATTTCTTTTGTGAAATTATCAGTTTGGAAAGGGGTCGACCCTGCTCTTCGAGGTCGTAAACCAATTAACACGACGGGGTATCCATGGTGTTAGACTGAATGCAAGGATGTATAAAAAAAAAAACTCTTGGTTCTCCCTCCTGGCATGAACTTGCTTCCCACGTTGATTTCAGAGACAGCCGATATTAGAAAGCACAAAAAGCAGGTTTATTTTAATTTCTCATGCAATTATATGGTAATCTCTAATCTCATATGTGTTATCAGTGTTAGTTGCAAATTCATTCCTCTAAAATAACTATAAATAAATATGTACAACACTTGTGAGAAAATATTGCATTATGAAAGGAAAATGGATGCTTTTTTAAACGTTCACTTTATATTGTATGAATTTATGTTAAACTTTGTAATTATTAGGAATTGTGCTCGTTGAAAGAGAAAATTCACACATTCTCTGTTATATATTTATTACCTTTCGCCGAGGAATATTCAGGGGATTCAGCATCAAATTCAGGATTCAAAAATAATTTTTATTTCCTATTTTTTCCCACTTCTGGTTAAAAAATTTCCCTTGCGTCATCTATTTCTTGGAATTGGCAAAGGATATAGCTTAGACGATGATTTATTCAGTATCGAATTTGGAAAGGGGTACAGGAATTCACTAAGAATTTCAACTTCTAGTTGTGAAGGGGGTCACTTCAATTTAAAAAATTTACATTTTCCTTGCAACATCTATTTTTTTAAAGATGAGCTTAGATGATGACTGATATCGATGCAGCATCATATTCCAGAGGAAGTAGGGAACCTCCTGCCCCTCTGGAATTTAGTTTTCTAAGGATTTCTACTTGCGGTTTTTTATCTTACGGTTCAGAACATTCCCTTGAAACGTATATTTTGATTGACTATAGAGCTTAGATGACTGATAGAAATTTAGCATCGAATTTCCGTAAGGATAGGGGGGGCTGAGGATTTACTAAGGATTTTCACTTCCAGTTCTTTTCCCAATTCTGAATAAAAAAAAATAATTTTCTTTCAAACATTTATTTCTCAAAATCGGCTATAGATAGAGCTAAATGATGACTGATATGGATTCAGTATAAAATTGTTTAGGGGTTAGAAGAATTCATTAAGGATTTCCACTTCTGGTTCTACAGATGTCATTTCCGATTAAAATATTACAATTTTCTTTACAATACCTATTTCTCAGGATTGGCTGTAGGAATAGCTTAGATAATGACTGATATGGATTCAGAAACGAATTTTGCAGGGCGTAGGGGTGGGTCACTAATGATTTACACTTCTGGTTCTGGAGATGTCACTTCCGATTTTTACAAAAATTCGTATGACTATGCGAAATACAGAGGGTGTTCACACATTTTTGTAACGATTTTGACTTTCTCCACGAATTGAATTTAAATTTAAAAAAATAAAAACCTGACTGACATCAAGTCGGAATAGGGTTTAGTTATCGTCTGCATCATTAAAAATATTCTTTGTTGTTGTAAATAAAAAAATGTTGTTAAAAATATTCTTTGTCTCTTTAAAATGTTGCTAGAAAATAAAAAATGGACCGAAGGCTATATTTTTGCACTTTCCGAAGAGAAATACTCTTATTAGATTATAATACTCTTATTCGATTATTAAAAAAAGATGTGAAAATAATGGTTTTAATATTTCAACACGTAAATTTAGTGACATAATTAATAAAAAAGGAAAGAAACGTCAAAGTTTACATTTGACTGGGAAAAAGATAAAAAATGCATGCCCAACAAAGGTTGGTTCAGAGAAAACAATTAAAGTTCTGCTAAAGGTTTATAGGTTTATAGTTTATAAAGTTTGCTATGGTTATTGCTGGATTCTCTTATAACTGAAAACTTAAAATAAGGAAAGTAGAAAAACATGTCAAAATTAACTCCGATTACTCTCAGAAATATGTATTAACACCTGTTTTCAAAAAAGACATTCCATCACTTTACCCAAACAATCTTCACTATGTTAAGTTCCATCAGGATAAGGCTACCAGCTATACCTGTAAATCTACTGCTATATTTTTTGAAAAAATGAGAAATGAAACCGGAATGGAGGCTATCCAATTTAAATGCATCCCACCTAAGTCCCCCGACCTATGTCCTATGGATTACTGTGCATTCGGATTTTTAGAACAAGCTCTTTATAAGCGGCATCCCAAAACATTGGATGGACTCTGGAAGATTGTGGCGGAGGAGTGGAACAAAATCAACCTTGATATTTTTAGAAAAGCTCTTTTATCTTGGAAATCAAGATGTAATATGATAGTTCAACAACAGGGCTATCAGACTGAACATATTAGAAAATAAAATTCTTATCTTTGTTTATATATATATATTTTTTCAAAATCGTTACAAAAATGTGTGAACACCCTCTGTAAGTGTGCAACTGAGTATAAATTAAAATAAAATGTACACACCACTTGCCATCATATGAATGATCTTTCATAAACTGTGTTATATTGTGTTATATTTCGTACTTAATGCATTTTATTAGATTGTATAAACTGTGTTATTTTTCTGTGTTATATTGTATTAAACCTTGTACTTGATATATTTTATTAAATTCAACTCTACCCCTAAATAATACATAAAACAAAAAAAGGTAATCGCCCCCCCCCCCCCCGCCCTTATTTTTACCTAGGGCCCACAGCTCGACTTAGTACCCGGGCCCAAAATTGAATGTGGGGGGCCTGTGGCTATTTTTTAATCTAAAAAAAAAAAAAAAAAAAAATTATGTGGGCGTCGTTTTCATTCCGAAGATGAAATTGATGAGGCTATAAAAGCATTTTTATTTCATCGATTCCAAGAAATGGATGGCTTGAAGCATTTAATCTTTGGAAAATTTGCCTACAAAAATAAATTGATGTTGTAGGCGAGTACTTTGAACACCCCTAAGAGTTTAACTTGTACCACTTAGCCGTATCTCAATTTTAGTGTGACCCTCGTATAATAAAAAATCTGATGTGGGCAGCACATGACTTTCCCTGCAGACTTATATCCACGTTTTCTTTATTTTAATTAAATTTAATTCACTTTTAATTCAATTTTCATCCTCATTTGGTAACAGGACTTATTTTTAAAGGTGGCGTAGAGAAAATACAAAAAAACTAAAATATCTCGAGAACGGCTAGTCCTAGTGTAATGGGGTTGGTCTTATTCTTTTCATCATTAAAAATTACGCATAAAATAAGCATTTAATGAATATATTTAAGCATACGTAGTTTTTATTTTAGATTTTGACGATTTTTGTGAGCCATTTCGCAAAAAAAGGCAGGTTATTTTTTTCCGAATCGTACTAAAATCCAATCAGCTTCAGGGTGATCCACAAGCGATTTATCCACAGCATTTTGTGAAATTCGATCCATAAGTCTTTCAGCTACAGTGGATACAGGCCATTTTTGGGCCATTTCGCAAAAAAAGGCAGGTTCTTTTATCCCGAATCGTACCCAAAACTAATCAGCACCAGATTCGATCACAAGTGACTTACCTACCAAATGTTACGAAATTCGGTCAATTAGTTTTTTAGTTAGAGTGGGTACAAAATCTGCACAGACAGACAGACACACACACACACACAGACGTCACGCTAAAAATGGTTTTATCGTATTCTAGAGGTCCCGAAACGTGTAGATCCGTCGAAAACTAGAGTTGCGATTTTCGGCAGGATTCCAATACCTTTCCTATACATTACCATGTTTTGCAGGGAAAATAAAAATCTGATGTGGCCAGCACATGACTTTCCCTATAGACTCAAATTCATATTTTCTTCATTTCTTTAATAATTCATTAGACTGAGTTTAATTGCACCAAATAACACTAAATTTTCATTTTTACTTTCTCTGCAATACTTGGTAATGTAAAGGGAAAGTATTTAAATCGTCCCGAAAATAGCAACTCGAATTTTCGACGGATCTACACGTTTCGAGACCTCTAGAATACAAAAAAAATATTTTTAGCGTGACGTCTGTGTGTGTGTCTGTGCAATGTATGTATCCACTCTAACTCAAGAACTAATAGACCGAATTTCATAAAATTTGGTTGGTAAATCACTTGGGTGTGACCCTGGTTCTGATTAGTTTTTAGTATGACTCGGGATAAAAGAACCCGCCTTTTTTTGCGAAATGGCCCGCAAAAATGGCCTGTATCCACTCTAGCTGAAAAACTAATGGACCGAATTTCACAAAATTCGGTAGATAAGTCATTTGTAGAATACTCTGGTGCTGATTAGATTTTATTGCAATTCGGAAAAAAATAACCTACCTGTTTTTGCAAAATGGTCCGCAAAAATCGTCAAAATCTAAAATAAAAAACTACGTATGCTCAAATATATCCATTAAATGCTTGTTTTATACGTAATGTTTAACGAAAAAAAGAATAAGACCAACCCCATTACACTAGGACTAGCCGTTCTCGAGATATTTCAGTCTTTTTCGTATTTTCTCTACTCCACCTTTGAAAATAAGTGCAGTTACCAAATGAGAACGAAAATTGAATTATTAGTGAATTAAATTTTATTAAAATAAAGAGAACGTCGATATAAGTTTGCAGGGAAAGTCATGTGTTGCCCACATCAGATTTTTTCTTTCCCTGCAATACATGGTAATGTATAGAGAAAGTATTGGAATTACGCCGAAAATCGCAACTCGAGGTTTCGACGGATCTACACGTTTCGAGACCTCTAGAATACGAAAAAACTATTTTTAGCGTGACGTCTGTGTGTGTGTTTGTGTGTTTGTCTGTGCAATGTATGTATCCACTCTAACTAAAAAACTAATGGACCGAATTTCATAAAATTTGGTAGGTAAGTCACTTGGATGAGACCCTGGTGCTGATTAGTTTTTGGTAGAATTCACGAAAACAGAACCCGCCTTTTTTTGCGAAATGGCCCGCAAAAATTTCACGCATCCACTCTAGCTAAAATACTAATTGACCAAATTTCACAAAATTTGCTAGATAAGTTACTTGTGGGATACTCTGGTGCAGATTAGATTTTGGTACGATTCGGAAAAGAACAACTTGCCTTTTTGTACGAAATGGCCCACAAAAATCGCCAAAATTAAAAAAAAAGAAGACTACGTATGCTCAAATGTATCAATTAAATTCTTGTTTCATACGCAGTTTTTGACGAGGAAAAGAATATAACACACTTCATTATACTTTAAGACTAACCGTTCTCAAGATATTTGAGATTTCTTGCATTTTTGTTACGCCGATTTCGGAAAAATGTCCAATTGCCAAATAAAAACAACAACTGAATTAAAAATGCAAATTTAGTGTTATTTGGTGCAATTAAACTCAATGAATTATTAAAAAAATAAAGGAAATATGAATTTGAGTCTGCAGGGAAAGTCATGTGCTGCCCACATCAGATTTTTAATTCAGTTCTTGTTTTTATTTGGTAATTGGACATTTTTCCGAAATCGGCGTAACAAAAATGCAAGACATCTCAAATATCTTGAGAACGGTTAGTCCTAAAGTATAATGGAGTGTGTTATATTCTTTTCCTCGTCAAAAATTGCGTATAAAATAAGAATTTAATTGATACATTTGATCATACGTTTTTTATTTATTTATTTATTTTTTTTTTGCGGGCCATTTCGTAAAAAAACGCAGGTTGTTCTTTTCCGAATCGCACCAAAATCTAATCAGCACCAGAGTATTCTACAAGTAACTTATCTACCAAATTTTGTGAAGTTTGGTCAATTAGTATTTTAGCGAGAGTGGATACATGAAATTTTTGCGGGCTATTTCGCAAAAACATGCGTGTTCTGTTTCTATGAATCCTACGAAAAATTAATCAGCACCAAGGTCTCACTCAAGTGACTTATCTACCAAATTTTATGAAATTCGGTCCATTAGATTTTTAGTTAGAGTGGATACATACATTGCACAGACAGATAGACACACATACACAGCTACACACACAGACGTCACGCTAAAAATAGTATTTTCGTATTCTAGAGGTCTCGAAACGTATAGATCCGTCGAAAACTCGAATTGCGATTTTCGACATGATTCCAATACTTTCCCTATACATTACATGTATTGCACGGACAGTAAAATTCTGACGTGGGCAGCACATACCTTTCCCTGCAGACTCAAATTCATTTTCCTTTTATTTCTTTAATAATTCATTAGATTGAGTGTAATTGCACAAAATAACACTAAATTTGCAATTTTAATTCAATATTTATTTTTATTTGCTAATTGGACACTTTTCTGAAAGAGGCGTAACAAAAATGCAAGACATCTCAAATATCTTGAGAACGGTTAGTCCTAAAGTAATGGAGTTGGTTATATTCTTTTCCTCGTCAAAAACTGCGAATAAAACAAGAATTTAATTGATACATTTGAGCATCCGTAGTCTTTTTTTTTAGATTTTGGCAAATTTTACGGGCCATTTCGTAAAGAAAGGCAGATTGTTCTTTTCCGAATCGTACCAAAATCTAATTAGCACAAGAATATCCCACAAGTAACATATCTACCAAATTTTGTGAAATTTGGCCAATTAGTATTTTAGCTAGAGTGGATACATGATATTTTTGCGGACTATTTTATAAAAAAAGCAGGTTGTTCTTTTTCGAATCATACCAGAGTCTAATCAGCACCAAAGTATCGCCCAAGTAACTCCTCTATTTTGTGAAATTTAGTCAATTAGTATTTTATCTAGAGTAGATACATGAAATTTTTACGGGCCATTTCGCAAAAAAAAGGCGGGTTCTGTTTCACCGAATCTTCCAAAAACTAATCAGCACCCAGGGTCTTATCCAAGTGACTTACCTGCCAAATTTATGAAATTCGGTCCATTAGTTTTGGTGTTAGAGTGGATACATACGTTTCACAGACACACACACAGACGTGACGCTAAAAATAGTTTTTCGTATTCTAGAGGTCTCGAAATGTGTAGATCCGTCGAAAACTCGAATTGCGATTTTCGATATGATTTCAATACTTTCCCTATACATTACCATGTATTGCAGGGAAAGTAAAGAAACAGCTATATAGTAGTTCTACGCACCAAAACAGAATATGTCTAGTCTTTGATTGAGTCTTGATGTTTGCAACCAATAGTTAAAAATCTGGCGTCAAAGCTGTTAGTGTGGATAACACAATGTTTTGATAAATTCCATCATAGAGAAGAGACTCAGCTCAGTATGTTGTCCCCAAAACAGACAGTAGCCGAAAGACGACAGCTTTTTGAGGATTTGGATGCTTTGCATCTGGGATTTGTTTCGAAAAGTCAATTAGAGATAAGTTTTTATGCATAACTACCTTCAAACTCTTCCTGCAGCTCAATACGCAGGCTCTGTTTTTATTTAGCAACATATGAATTTTATGCCATAGAGGCAATTTTTTTTGCGAAATGGCCCGCAAAGAATCCCATGCATCATCCACTTTAGCTAAATTAGCAATTGACCAAGTTTCACAAAATTTGGTAGATAAGTTACTTGTGAGATACTCTGGTGCTGATTATATTTTAGTAAGATTCGGAAAGGAACAACCTGCCTTTGATGGTCCGCAAAAATCGCAAAAATCTAAAAGGGAAAAAAAAAAAAATTCTACGTATGCTCAAATGTATCAATTAAATTCTTGTTTTATTCGCAATTTTTGACGAGAAAAATAATATAACCAACTCCATTACTTTAGGACTAACCGTTTTCGAGATATTTGAGATTTCTTGCATTTTGGTTACGCCGTATTTGGAAAAATGTCCAATTACCGAATAAAAACAAAAATTGAATTAAAAATGCAAATTTAGTGTTATTTTGTGCAGTTAAACTCAATCTAATGAATTATTAAAGAAAAAATGAATTTGATTCTGCAGGGAAAGTCATTTGCTGCCCATATCAGATTTTTACTTTCCTTATATACATAATGTATAAGGAAAGTATTGTGACGGGGTCGAAAATTCGAAATCGAGTTTTCGACGGGAGAGCACGTTTCAAGCATCCCTGATCACGAATCAAACATTTTTGAAGTGATGTCTGTGTGTGTGTGTGTGTGTGTGTGTGTGTGTGTCAGTGAGTCTGTGGAGACAACTGACGAACGAATGGACTGATTCGAATCATATTTGGTACAAAAATCACAATCTGTAAACACTGGAAGCCTACTGTTTTTATACGTAATCGAATGTTCAGAACCCCCCTAAATTTTCGAATAAAATTTTGAAAAAATCGTCAAAAAATCAAAACCACTAATAAAGTTACGCAAATAGATGTTTCTTATGTAATTTTTCATTAGAAAACGATTGACATAAATTTTAGAACGCTAACATGAACCATTCTCGAGATATTGCACATTTTTCAAAAAAATTATTAATAAGTCATATAAAATGAAAAAAAAAAATTTCCTATTGAGAAACATGTTCACTTTTCATATGTAATACCATGCGATAAATTGGGTGACATCATTCTCGTGGATCTAGTTCGTTCCATTCATGAAAAAAGATACTTTGAGTAATACTTTTGTATTTGAACGCCAATAGTAATTTATCTGCTGTAAGAACAACTTATTTCTTCGTCCATAACGCTTGGCGAGATTTTGGCGACAAATTTGACGGAATGTCGCCAACTTGGCGACTTTTTGAAATGTTGCCAAATTAAAGAAAATCTCTCCAAATGGATAAAAATGAAGCTAAATCAATGAAAATGACGACTAATTGTCGAAAATTCAATATCTTGGAAAGAATATTAGTATCTACTATAAGAAAAACCTATTTTTTTACTGTAAAAGTAGTAAATACATTACATTATATAAGGAAAGTCATGTGTTGCCCACATCAGATTTTTTATATTTGAGAGCGCAAAATTTAGGTTACCCAGCACCACGGGTTACTTACGGACCTCTCCTGTAGGCAAATAATCTGTACTATAGATCAGTTAGTGATCTTCAAAATATGATAAGTATTGGGGGCTGGGACAGCCTAGTGGTTAGAGTGCGGGGATTGCACATGATGACCTGAGTTCGATTCCCGGCTTTACCCAAACGGTCGCCGTGTTCACAAGGAGTACGGGCACATTAAATATGTGGGCCCGTAAGTCCTTGCGAGAGATTGTTGGTAGGGGAAGGAGGGTACGGTTCCTGTGGATGCCGCCCATCTGATTTCCGATCAAAATTGAGTGGCTCTGTCTCGGCTGTCCAAATAGATACCTTACACCTTCGGTAGGTCGGGCGGTCTAGGTCGAGCAAACAAACAAAATGTGATACGTGCACCTTAAGGAGCAAGCAAACCGACACGTCTGCATACGTGAAAAAAATTTTACACTTCTTTATATATATATATATATATATATTTCTGAAGACAAATTTTATGATGACAGAAAGAAAAAGAAAATTAATTAAATAATAATAAACATTAACTTGTATTTTTAAAATACACACTCATGAACACAATAATATCATGATTATATGAATATTATTGTAATAGAACGACAGTTTAGAATAAAAAAATTAAAAAAATCCCGCATATGCATTTACCATAGGGGTACGCGATGTAAAAAATAGTTTTTAGGGGTACGGGATGTAAAAAATTGCTTTTAGGGGTACGCGATGCAAAAATGCAGGACTTAAGAGTATGCAATCAAAAAAGTTTAAAAACTGCTGTTAATATAAATAAAAGTGACGAAACGAAGAGTAACCCTTTAACCCCCCCCCCCCCCCCCCCATCAGCTCTATTCTTCTCTCTGGATAGAGAAACTTCCGAAGAAATAAGAAAGAAATGGCGGCCAGACAACCCCATCTATTGCCCCGAGTGTCATTCTTCCGAATGAACTGTCATGAGAGTAATGAAAAAACGCAACAACGAGAGAACAATGAAACGCCTTCGTCGGCTTCAAATCGACCGAGGAACACGCGAGGTCGCCGGCATGAGATCTTGTCACATAACGTCTTGAGAGGAGATACTTTTTAGTTACAGAGAAGTTAATATTTGAGACTTTCGGGAAGACGATGGAGATGTTTGTAAAGGGAAGGAGAGGGAGATTTTATACGGTAGATAGGGGTCGTATTATCAGAAGAATGTTTTTATAGAGGATTCGGAGGAAATTACGCAGTCTTTACGTTAAGTGGTAGGAAAACCACGATGGGAAATCTAATCTGAGGCAGCTGGAACCTTGACCAAGCATCCTTCCCGATCGCTATTATTCATTACTGTACGATCCTTAACAAAACACAATTATGATACTACCCAAAACCCTTACCATACCATATTTAACTAAACGCAATTTATATATTCCTACAATACTCCTTAAAAAATGATACATCTAGGGTTCCTAGGCAGCCCTTAAGCACCTTAACAACTTAAGGAAAGGTCTATGAGCGCACACGTTAGGTCTATCTATAATAAAGAGGCCAGGTCTGATTGAATAAAAGTGTCTGCTATGCCTATAGTGGAGACATTAAAAAGTTAGGAGGCAAAGCAGTGAAAGACGAAAGCAAGTGATACGACGAAAGTGACAATGAAGTGATAAGACAAAAAAAACACAAATACAAAGTTGTAGAGTATTGTCTAATGATTAGGAAACGACACCATTAAACGCGCATATAGAAGGCGATACATCAATCTGTCAAATAGTCCTACGATCAGAGATCAGAGACTGTAATATACTGCTAGTCAAAGCCCGCGGTTATATTCTTTCACAAATTCAAATATTCTTTTTCGACCCAGATCGTCCGATCTACCCGAAAGTGTAAGATATCTGTTCGGACGGCCGGGAAATGGCATACAATTTAGACCGGAACCTAGTGGGGAGGGGGGGGGCGACATCCACAGGGATCGTACCCTCCTTCCCCTACCACCAATCTCTCGAAAGGACGTATGGACCCACACACTTAAAGTGCCCGTATTCGACGTGAACACGGGGACAGGTTGGGCAGAGGCGGGAATCGAACACGGGACGTCCGAGTGCAATCTCCGCGCGCTAACACTGGGCTTACGACCCCAAATTCAAATGTTGCTGACGGAGGGCATTTTGAGGAGGCTGTGCACGAGATTCCTGCGCATGTAGGTGTTGTTTATTTTAATATTTCTGAATAGAACAGCAATTCGCCAATAACTCTACTGTATCAAATAATTACCCTTTGTTACAGTTTTGGTGTAAGTCCCAACTCACTAAACAACTATCTCGCTTCGTTTGTAATTTTGACTTTGGTAAATTCTCGGCTAAGGGCGCTGAAATCTATTTTATTCAATCGGATAAGGTCACTTCACTATAGACAGACCTAACGCGTTCACTCATCAGCCTTTCTTTACAAAATTATTGGAATGCCATAGAACTTTCCTTGGAACTTTGTATAATGATAATGGTGTAATAAAAAGATAATATCAGAAGAAAATTATAATAATTAGCTAAATTTAAAAACTTGGATGGATGATCAAAAGATGCTAAAAATCAGGTATCATTGTAATTTGCAAATTAACTGAAGTGTGCTCAGCTCGATTTCTCTCATACCAGGTTTTTTTTTTTTAATTTAACAAGAAAAATTTTGAAAAATTGGTATTGTGGTGGAAAATTTGTATTGTGGTGAAAAATTAGTATTGGGTCCAAATGATTACAACTATAGCGAGTTACCATTCACTTTAAAGGGCTTAAAAATTTTTTTCGACTGATACCATACCTGACAATGCACCTCCTCCCCCCAACGGGGGTAACTTGACCCTCAAAAGGGGGTGGGGAGCTAATGACGTCAAAAAATGACGTAACAAAAAAAAAAGTTGTATCAGGGCTATTTTTCACAACAAAGATTGAAACTATTGAGCTTCGAGATCACTGAACCACAAATAAATCTTTTTATGTATGATTATGTCAAATTTTGTCCTATGCTGCTATGTTAAAAAATATATATATAATTTAGAATGAATTTCAAAGCTTTCGCTCGAATTTAAGAAAATTATATAAAGTTTCGTGAAAATTCAAAGCTACAAATGATATTTGTAGCTGCTATTGTGTACATAAGAAATCGATCACAGACATCAGACAAACGAGCATCACTCCAGAAATAGTCTAAACGTGTTCAGAAGGTCATAAAACATATATTGGCATCAAAATATCGAAATCAAAAATTTTCGGGAAAACAATACTGTTATGAAACGTATCCTATAGAATCGTGGGCGTATACGCAGGATACAAGAACGAGTCCAAGTTTCTGGATAACTTATGTTTTTTCACAAGCACAAAGTAAACAGGAACAATATACAATCAAACACCACTTAAATGCTCCACTCATTTCACAGAATAAGCAATATTATCCTCAAAATGTTGACAAAAGTAATTTCGCAAAACAACAGCTACTATTCTCAAAACGTTCACAAAAATCACAGTCCAATGTAGCTCGTATCACGTTCATTCGTCAACTCCACTCCAACGCCTCCCTTTTATAGTCTCTGTAGTAACTTCTGGAAATCTCTATATCTCAAAGAGTAATCGTTCTACCGAGCAGTTTCTGAAACATTCCAGAAGTTGCCAAATGTCGTCAAATTGGCGATAAATCGTCAAATCTGGAAACCCTTCTTCTTACTAGGAAATCCTGGAAACCCTTCTTCTAACTAGGAAATCTTAGCAACCCTGGGCTCACATCATGGACTGTGTTTTCTTCGCCTGGCCTTCGAGACAGACGAAAGAGGAGGCGCCAATGAGAGAATATTGCGCGTTCGCAACAATACTATCTTATTACTACGTATGAGAAAGTAAGAACGTCGGATTCTGCGTCGAATTTGTTTCTGTATTTTGTTTTAATGCCGATAAGATAGTTAACAAATATGGGTGACAGATAACAAAGGGCATAAAAGTCTTCACAACTTGATCAGACACTTTTAAGTATCATTTGAAAGCCTTCAGTCAAAAATTAAGTAGTGTTTCTCTTTCAAAACGTATTTTTACTTTTTCTGCAATGCATGGTAATGTATAGGGAAAGTATTGGAATCATGCCGAAAATCGCAACTCGAGTTTTCGACAGATCTATAAGTTTCGGGATCTCTAGAATACGAAAACACTACTTTTAGCGTGACGTCTGTCTGTGTAATGTATGTATCTACTCTAACTTAAAAACTAATAGACCGAATTTCATAAAATTTGGTAGGTAAGTCACTTGTGTGTGACCCTGGTGCAGATTAGTTTGATTAGTTTTTGGTACGATTCGGGATAAAAGAATCCGCCTTTTTTTGTGAAATGACTTGTGTCCACTCTAGCTGCAAAACTAATGGATCAAATTTTACAAAATTTGGTAGATATGTCACTTGTGGGTTACCCTGGTGTTGATTAGATTTTGGTACGATTCGAAAAAAAAAGAACCTGCCCTTTCTTGAGAAATGCACCGCAAAAATCGTCAAAATCTAAAATAAAAAACTACGTATGCTCTATATTAATTAAATGCTTGCTTTATACGTAATTTTTAAAGATCAAAAGACTAAGATCAACCTCATTACACTTGAACTAGCCGTTCTTGATATATTTTAGTTTTTTTGCTACACCATTTTAGAAAATAAGTCCAGCTATTGAATGAGAACAAAAATTGAATTAAAAGTGCAAATTCAGTGTCATTTTAAATAATTATGGTTATTATTTTGTGCAATTAAACTCAATGTAATGAATTATTGAAAAAATAGTCAAAATTCCGGACTTTCTCATGAATTTTCGGTACTCTTTAAATCATCAAAATTCATGAATCCAAAAGAACGCCCACAAATTGAATTGATGAACAGAAATCCTTTAGTGGAATTTTAAAACAATATTTTCCGTGGATTGTTTTTGAAACTATTAAAGACAGGCAGACGATACTGGTTAATAATTATTTTAAAACTTAAATAAGGTAAATAGAATAGATTACTGGGACTTTGCCGGCCTGTCAGATATTTTACTGACAAAATCTACGGAAAAGTAAGCCTTTCAAGTCTTGAAATCAATTAGGATCATTTAAAACCACTGTTTTCAGTAGACTTAATAAGTTTCTAACACAATTTTGTTACTGCACTTTTTTCACCAGAATGAGTGCCCTTATAGACGAATGGGCAAAAACGCAGCAGATGACGGGTGCGAGCAGACCAAGGAGGATGTTGTTCATTACTTACGGCCCGGGTGCTCGCATATGGATAGGACGAGAAATAGGCTAAAATACATTTTTCGTCATTTTTCGTTAGTACTCGTTGCCTTGCTGAGCCATATCGGCGATGAAACGAATCTGTTGATTTCAACCGACATACCAGCCGCGGAATAAAAACTCTAGAAGGATGACAGCTTTACGAAAACGACGATAGTATTCCCTTTCTGTATCTCCAGGAAATCGCTTGCATTCACCGTAAATCAAAATCATCACATAGAGTTGGGCATTACTAAACAGTGCCATTATCAAATCTAGTTATGTAGCAGAGTTACTTGAATGCTTACATACAAACTATGAATCAATATAATAATGACATAATAGCTTTATCTGCATAAAATAAATTTGAAGAATTGATAAAAGGTTTAATAACTATTTGCAACCGAAGTTGATGTGTG
The DNA here is from genome assembly GCA_951213105.1 of Amaurobius ferox. Classification (NCBI taxonomy): domain Eukaryota; kingdom Metazoa; phylum Arthropoda; class Arachnida; order Araneae; family Amaurobiidae; genus Amaurobius; species Amaurobius ferox. Next base: position 117,610,629 of record OX578146.1, read on the forward strand.
GATGTCCCCTTATTTCTCAATGAAAATTTTAATTAGTGATAGCTATGTCAGTTTTGATCGTATTATAGCCAATATTTTTTTTTCAATTAAACTAAATACGATATGGGTAACATTTTTGCAATTTGACTTTTTTCGATAGAGGAGCTACATAAAAAGTTAATTTTTTTTAGCTTTCTACAAAAATATGATATAGCATTTAAATTACTATTTCATAACTTCCTACCTTATTTAAAACATTTTTACAATTGAAACTATGGGTCTACAACCAACGGTTCAAAAAATATTCCACTGTTTACTTTCTATGAGACACTCTGTATATCACGTATTGAGGATTAATCCACGTTTCTTTAATCATATTAAAATCCAATTTATTAATGTTACATTATCAGAGTACAACTTTTTTCTTCTTCTTCATCTCCTCCGAGTCTCAGAGCAGTCTGATAGATATACATGCACGTTACACTTTTTTTTTTTAGAGAGAGGAATATAAATGACCACACAAAATATTAAATCCAGCTCTCATCAGGGCATGGGAAAGATGCCGTCGTTGCGGTTTCTGTATTACAAAAATGTAATGTGGGTGCAGTCACGGATGGGAAGGTTTATCTTAGAAACAACACCTTTTAGTCGAATAGTTATGATTATAGGCTATTGAAGGTTCAGCGAGGAGAGAAATTCTATTGAGAAAGTTTACGTTGTGATTTTGATGAGTGGCTAAATACGCTGTTGTGGATGAAAAGAAGGAATAAGTTTATTCAGTGGCAATTGTACTGGCGTGGCATAGAATTTAATATGGTCACAAGAAGCTAATAACATGAGATAGGAATTTGAAATAAGGTTTATGAAAGAAAAGAGTGCGTTAATTGGGGAAGTTTGAAATGTCTGCATTATATATAATTATATTAAACAGCGAATCATCAAAAGCAAATGGCAAAAAATACAAATTTAGAGTCAACAAGCTAAAGATAATCAACAAATATCAAAGATATGGAATCGATAATAGAAAAACAAATGAATTCCAAGCAATAATGCTATACACGTGGACAAGGACTAGGCCTAAGTAATTGAACTGTTCATTTAAAAAAAAATCTCTTCGTCGGGTCCAAGCATTAAATGAAAATGAACACAAAATATGTATGTTTCTGAAGAAATAGATAGATTATATCTATAAACTATTTCTACTTGGACAACACACATAAAGATAGAACAATTATAAATGAAACAAGAATACCTCTGGATTATAGAACACTGAAAATGTGCTAGCCATAGGAGCCGGAAATGAAGAGACCAGTGTTGCCAATCGCAAAATTGAAAAGTAGAGATCCACGGTTGCCAATCGTGTGAAACAAATAACGGTAATGTGAAAAGGCAATAAAAGGTGATATTCTACAGTAAGAGCTACAAAATAATGGGGCGTATGAACGAAAACAGTGAGGCTAATAGGCTAATATATAAGGGAATGTAATTAAAATGTAATGCCAAAACAAGAGAATGTTGATGTCTAGTTAATATAAGATACAAAGAAGAGAATTCATTAAACTTCAGCTAATCCAAACTTTTTAACAATACCATTAACTAAATATGCTGGATATTTGTATAATTTGCTGGTAATTTTTAGATTATTTATATGTATAGCATGAAATTCTTTATCTGATAATACATAAATTCTAAAAAGTTGATTAAGGATCATTTGAATCGAGTTGCAGGAATTAAATGGTAATATTTTATTAATGTTGAAATTAAAATTGTCATTTTTATCAAATAAATTAGTAACTATACCATTAATAGGATCAATAATTATATTTAAATCTAAAAAATTAATATTATTACTAATAGTATTTTCATTATAAATTAATTCCAAATTGTCGGGATAGAAATCTATATCTATGACATAATTTTCAGTATATACTAAGCATATTAGCTCATCAACATATCTATAAATTTTATAATCTATTGAAGTAAAAGACTGTTTATAATAATAAAAGTATAAATTAGCTAACATACTACTATTGCATCCACCTTGTGGAAACCCTGAGACTTGTAGGTATAATTTATTTCCATGAAAAACATAATTATTGAAAAGAACAAAGTGTAGAAGCTTAGAAAAATTGATAAAATTTTTTTGAGTAGAATGATTAGTAATATAAGCATTATATAGAGCTAAAATTGCAACACATATATCAGAGATCTTAATATTATTGAAAAGATCTTTAAAGTTTGAAATCCTATTAGTTTACATAGTGAGGTTAATTTATTTTTTAATTCTTTACTATTATTTAGAATAGGGTAATTATTACTAGAATAACGTAAACTAGCATTTATTAGATTTATATAATTTAGTAGTAATTTACTCGCTGTAGTAGAGTAAGTATTATGACCACTAGTAACAGTTCTAAATTTAATAGGATTTTTATGAAATTTAGGAATAAGCAGAATATATGGAAATTTAAGTAATTTATAATTGATATTTAAATCACTATACATATTGATCATTTTCAGTTTGATACTATTAATAGAATGCGAATCTAGTTTACATAGACTGTTATTCTTTAAATAATCTAACAAAAATTGTATATATATTTATATATATATATATTTCATGTTTATGTGGTATTTTATGTTTTATAGTTGAAATTTATCCTATTTGGTTTTTTTCTGATATTCTCGTTATTCCGTTGTTGGGCACAGATTGCATAAAATTTTAACCACGTGTTTTTATGCAATCATAGAAACAACGGATTTTAGTATATCTGTCTAGATCTAGAATGTGCCCCTGAAGAGTTTCTGGCAGATATACTATTCTTTAATATATTTTCCTTGTCCTGGCCTCTCCGTGCTCTGCTTTTCTGGTCGTTCCTCGTTGCTTTTTGCTATTCAATACACGCTTTTATATTGCCCGCGGTTTGATACTGTGACTACTGATTCACACTTTTGTATTTGTTATTTTAATATATATATATATATATATATATATATATATATATATATGCCATTGATTTTTGATGATTTTCTTTGACTTGATGATTCGAAATTTGTATTTTTTTCCATGTACTTGAAGATTTATACTTTTGAAGTAAGTTTTTTATACTTTTTGCTTGAAGATTTATACTCATTTATACTTTTATTTTGTAAGCTTGTTAGAAAGTTAGGTTTTTCGACTTACAGCTTCTCACTTTTCTTTCATTGGACTTTTACACTTTATATATATATATATATATATATATATATATATATATATAGAAGTAAGCCATATGACAAACCACAGCCTTAAACCTTATATATATATATATATATATATATATATATATATATATATATATACTTTCCTACTCACACTTTCCTGGAGAAATCGGAACAAACCAGTTACGACACTGGTGCGTAGGAAGTATAGACTGTTATAAATTGACATTTAAGCGTTTCTAAGCGTTATGTTTCTGCGTAGGTGGTGAACTGGTTCTGCGCGTGGGAAATACGATAATCAACTGGTAGTTTTGAAACAATTCATTAACTTTTACGACGAGCGTGTTCTGATATTTCTTATTAAAAAACTAAATCGGAACCCAAGCTTTCGGGTACAATTAGAAACGTTCGCCATGCTTGTATACGGACGAGATGGAATATTTTAGGTCTTCTTACAAGTCACCCATTTTCTAAATTGCCTTTATTCAAAATTTATAGTTAATCATATTTTTCTAAAGCTATATACTTAGATATCTGCTTTATTATCAGAGTTTTCATCATGACACCAACGGAAAGATCGAAGAAAGCTCTTTTCAATGAGTTTCAAACCGAATCAGTAACACAATCCTTTCATATTTATTTATTTACCAGCAGTACACCCGCTCATCGTACGGAATATATGATATAACGAAACTTAAAATTCCCAATTGTGTGCAAATTCCTATAGTATTCTAAATGACATTGTTATTCAAAACATTCTATTACAATATTTAATTTAGTTCTCTTAAAAAGAAGTATTAGAATCTCTGTTCTAGCTATACAAAATTATACTCACAGGCAGATCTGAGGAATAAAACACCATGGTACCGTTTGTAAACAAAATAAATAAATAAATAAAAAGGATCAATACACCAAAATAAAATTGCTATAAAATTTTATCAATGAAATATAATCAATAAAATATAATATATCAATGAATTTCATCGCTATGAAATTTTATTGACTAATAAACTTGATATTATATTGGTAAATATGTACTATGGCAGCATTGCGCCTGGTAGTTGCATTTACATTAAGTGTTTCATGTATTTATACTTGTTTAAATTTTTAAAAACTTTTAAACTTTATATTTTATATATTATATAATTGTATATCTATTATAGCAGCATATCCCTAAGGATGACATTGTTAAAATTTAGAAAAAATTTTAGAGAATTTTTGTGGAGTGTTTTTGAATGGGAGTCGGTTTTTGCAGGGGGGGGGGAGTGATTTTACATTCAAAGGTGTATATCTAAACCAAAGAGTGGGGGGTCACAACTCTTCCCGGCTAATTCTTGATACTTTTCATTTTTTACTTTCCTTATATACATAATGTATAAGGAAAGTATTGTGACGGGGTCGAAAATTCGAATTCGAGTTTTCGACGGGAGAGCACGTTTCAAGCATCCCTGATCACGAATCAAACATTTTTGAAGTGATGTCTGTGTGTGTGTGTGTGTGAAAGTATGTGTGTGTGTGTGTCAGTGAGTCTGTGGAGACGATAACTGACGAACAAATGGACCAATTCGAACCAAATTTGGTACAAAAATCACAATCCGTAAACACTGGAAGCCTATTGTTTTTATACGCAATCGAATGTTCAGAACCCCCCTAAATTTTCGAATGAAATTTTGAAAAAATCGTCAAAAAATCAAAACCACTAATAAAGTTACGCAAATAGACATTTCTTATGTAATTTTTCATTAGAAAACGATTGATATAAATTTTAGAACGCTAACATGAACCGTTCTCGAGATATTGCACATTTAAAAAAAAATTTATCAAAAAGTCATATGAAATAAAAAAAATATTTCCTATTGAGAAACATGTTCACTTTTCATATATAATACCATGCGATAAATTGGGTGACATCATTCTCGTGGATCTAGCTCGTTCCATTCATGAAAAAAGATACTTTGAGTAATACTTTTGTATTTGAACGCCAATAGCCATTTATCTGCTGTAAGAATAACTTATTTCTTAATGGATAACGATTGGCGAGATTTTGGCGACGAATTTGGCGGAATATCGCCAACTTGGCGACTTTTTGAAATGCTGCCAAATTAACGAAAATCTCGCCAAATGGATAAAAATAACGCTAAATGAATGAAAATGACGACTAATTGTCGAAAATTCAATATCATGGAAAGAATATTAGTATCTACTATAAGAAAAACCTATTTTTTTACTGTGAAAGTAGTAAATTCATTACATTATATAAGGAAAGTCATGTGTTGCCCACATCAGATTTTTTACATTCCTTCCAGGATTTATAAATGTTTCTTATTTGGATATTATATTGGTAAATTATGTACTGTGGCAGCATTGTGCCTGGTAGTTGAATTTACATTAGGTGCTTTATGTATTTATACCTGTTTAAATTTTTAAACTTTATATTTTATGCCCCAAAAACATCGATCTCAGCATTTATTCCTTAAATATTGATCTTAGACATATATAATAAATTACAGTTGCGTAAAAAAAGGTACAGAATTTTATGAAATCGATTAAAATTTTCAGTGGACTAAATTTGAAGAAATACAAAATTTAAATTTTTATCCGACCCTCGTATAAAAACATTTACAATGAGTAAAATGTGCCCCATACACTAATAAAGTGATATACAAAATTTCAGCATTTTATCATAAAAAGTCCCAGAGATATGTTTAAACAAAGTTGGTGAGGGATTAATCACACATTAAAATGTGAATGTTTACAGCAAGAGTGCCAATGACGCAATGCAGAAATGCATCATAGGCAAATAATATCGGCCTCTTACCTTTAATGGATCTTTGGCATGGATAGAAAAGAGTTTGAACAAGCTTTGTAATCTTTGTGTAAAGTTATTATTTCTACACAGTGTAGATACTTTTGTACCAATAAATAACAAAATTATTATTTATTTATGTAATCATTGTTTTCTTTCGTAATTTGTGTATGACCCCTGAAACACGATCTGTCGACATGATTTTTCCCCTCTGAGAACCCATGTCGATGCATCGAAAAGTAGTTTAATTAGCATTTTTATCTTTTCATATCTCTGGGACTTTTTATGATAAAATGCTGAAATTTTGTACATCACCTTATTTGTGTATGGGGCACATTTTACTCATTGGAAATACATTTGTATGGGGACCGTATAAAAATTTAAATTTTGTATTTCTTAAAATTTAATTCCCTTGAAAATTTTAATCGATTTCATAAAATTCTGTACCATTTCTACGCAACTTTGTAATTTATTATATATGTCTAAGATCAATAGTTAAGGAATAATAGCCTAGGTCAATATTTTTGGGACACCTTGCATATATATATATCGGTGAGATGCACGTAAAATGGAAACCCCCCATTAGTATGTTAGACTAAACTAAACAGTTCTTAACTCAAAATATTACCATTTTATGAAGATCAATTAAAAAAATAAATAAATAAGCGTTTTGGTTTGATTCTCTTGTTGTTAGCAATCACAATAAAAACATCAGTAGAATTTCTTGAAAAATCACTCAATATATTATATCCCAAAGAGAATTTAGAGGGGAAAAGCAACAGTAAATCAAGAAGATTGCAAACAAAAGTAATTAAATGCAGATTTTCAAGAAATCCAATAATTACTCAAATCCGAGACATGAAGCTGAAATGTCATGACCTGAATGTGGGCGTTCAGATTTCAGTGGGCCAGCAAAATATGAAGGCGTATAGTTTGGGGGATACGTAACTAGAGGAAAATCTTTCGATAACGTAGAATTTCGTCGATCCGCCCCTCCTGGAAAAGCGCCCCCCCCCCTCCTCTCCTTTGACTGAATTTGAAATTCTAAAAAAGTAAACTTTGTTTCTCTTAACTGAAAATTTCAAATAGGCATCCTCCCTCCTACACGTACTCGTTTTTTTTTTTTTGTTTTTTTTTTTACATTTAAGGGGGAGGATCAAAGGGATTCTACTTGTTCCTTTCAGCAGAAAATTTCCAGTAAGCGCCCCCTTCCCCTTACATTTTCATTCGCATTTGAGTGGGCGAATTGACGGAATTCTATGGTAAGTACGTTATTCCAAATATCATTTTTCATATAGTAGTCATTTTTAATACTTTCCCTGTATACTTAAAAAAGTGCATAGGAAATACATTGTGACGGGGACGAAAATCCAAATTCGAGTTTCAGACGAATTTACACATTTTAATCAAAGCAATGAAAATGTTACGCACAAACACACACAAAGGCATGTTAAATCAGAGGTTATCCCACTTCCCCCCCCCCCAATAATGGTGATGGGATAGAGTGGATAAATGAACAATAGTCAGGCAAGTAGCTCCTTTCCAGCTAAAAAGAATTAAGTAGAATGATGTTAATCGGATAATTAGACAGTGGGGCATACAAGGTGTCATTTTTTATTAACATTTTCCAACATAGTTGAAAAGTGTTCATGACTTTGTTCATTCTGTCTGTCTGTCTGTCTGTCCGTTCGCACGATAACTGTCGTAAAAATGACCTTATCAAAATGAAATTTTAGTATGTTGTTGAGACGGTTCATGGAACATATGGGAATGTAAATGAATAATATCAGTCAATTAATTTTGGATTAAATCCAGTTAAAAAAGGAAAATACATTGAACCCCATGGGACTTAATTTTTCAAACATTTTTTTAAGCGAAATTAAAATTCACAAATTGCTTCGAAAATTTTAGGAAATGTTCAAATTATCCTATAAAATATATATAAAAATAAATTTCAGCAAAATATGTTTAGTAGTTTTTAAATAAAAATTAAAATAATAATTACACTCATATTATATGAAGAGATCACGTGACCCACTTCAAAATAAAATATGGCATCCATATTTTTCCCTAGTGTAAAAATCGTGATTTTTAAAGTTCTTTTAAATTTATATTTAGTGTTGCATCCGTCCTAAAACCGCTTTATTTTTTGCGTATTTTCTGTGCATCTATATTCTGTGCCAACGTAATTACAATATTTTCGAGTTTAAATGATCATCAAACTTTGATTATTTCTATAACGAAGCATAATTTTAATGGATGCAGAATGTAAACAAGTGATTGTAATATGAGTTGCATAAAAATTGCTGAATTTTTTCACCAAAATTATTTAGCTCTAGAGTCTGGAGCAAAAGTGATATGAATGAAATATTCATTGCTTTTACATAGAGAGCCAGCCGATTTATATTTCGATGACGTCATTTGAATAAAACTCTTTTTATTTCGATGAAGTTTTAAGTTTTCAAATATAATAAATTATTGTAGTACTGTGATAAGTTAAAATATATCTGAATGTATCGCATTTTAGAGAGTTTTAAATAAAATTGCATTTCAGTTCGAAAGTGTTTCATAATCAACGCTTTATGAATGATTGATCTTTCTTGCTTCTTATATGTAAGCGGTTAACTGAAAAATAGACAAATACTACGACCGGTGATAGTTCACAACCTAATACTGAAGCTCGATCCGGTTCCAAAATCTTTTGAGTTTCGGTTCATCCCCAACTATTGCTTTTCCGATATATCCAAGGTTAGAAATTAAAGAGACATTTACGTTTTCATAATTAAGAAGAAAGTTTACAGAACCCAAAAGTAAGGACGTTCTCAAGTATTTGGAATTCCCATTGTAGATAACAGCATCGTTGAATCGGTTTCGTTATTATCTTTCGCGAAACTGACGAGTGCATAATAAGTGCGAAACAGATTCATGGATACTTTTATATGTAATGAGAGTGTATTACGAATATGTAGAAAGATTGTTTTTTTCGCATTTGTGAAACTAACAATTTTTCATATATTTACCGTTAATAGTCCGTTAATAGTACCGTTAATAGTACCGTTAATAATTTTTAATTTATCAAAATACGGGACTCAATCGGCTCGACCCGACTCAAATCTCTAAGAGAAATAGTCCCGTAGGTCGGGCCGTTTTTAGACTCATGGGTGAGACCTGAATCCGCGCTGATCGATACGGTACAGTATAATCAAATGCTGCTGAGGTTTTTGTGCACCATTTAAATTTTATTTTATTCAGAAATTATACGTTCAAAAGTATACACCAATAAAAGTTGAAGTGATCACAATTAAGTTCTTAAATATTGGTTAGATCTGTGAAACAATTAAAAGAAAGTTGATTGTGTGCATACGACTCTCAATTGAGCTACGAAATTCAAATAATGTGAGCAATATAAGATATCTATCGTTCAAAACAGCTTGTCGCTACACTGGACTAAAATGGGCGCGATTTTCCCTTTAAAATGCGGCACAATTTTAATTTCAACTAATGACAATTAAATTGTAAAATACAAATTATTGGGAACTACAGAAATTTTTTATTTCCAAAGCAAAAAATAAATAAATAATAAAATACAATTTCCAAAAAACACACTACAATGTTTTGGGAATATCCTTGGCATATACAAAAAAGTTCTTTTTAAATATTCAGGAACGTTTTCTGAATCTTTCGGAAGAGTTTCTCGAATAGAATAGATAGATTCTCATATATTTTTTTATCCGAGGTAAAACTTCTCCTAACATTTCATAATGCAAATTAGGTAACGCTATATTTAAGATGTCTGCGCTGTTGTTCCACATGTTATTGTACAGCTAATATATAGAAATATAACAGAATTATTTTACTTACTTTGGCATTGATAGCCTTGTTTCCCAAATCCCCTGTAAAGAAAGAAAAAATGAATTAAAATACGTTTTATTCAAAATGATTTTTTTTTTCAAAAATTCAATTGATAAGTTCTACCTCTTGGATTTAGTTTACATTGACTAAATCAGTAGGATCTAACTATTTTGGCGAATCCCCAGATTTTAATCACAACAAACCACCCACACCAACTACCTAACTCACACTAACTGCTGTCCACAGCTAGAGTTCACTTTTATAACAGCCATGACTAACGATAGTAAAATTATAAGTACTCTCTTCTTTCCCCCGCGTTCGCGATCCGTAAAAAATATAATACCCTTTCCTTCTGAATTTAAAAGAGAAAACAGACTGAAAATTTAATAAAGGTTCACCACGGGGAAATTATTACTTTTAATGTTATTAACTTTTTTAATACCATTAAAAATCCCAGACAGTCCGGCTCATACGAACAGCTAATATACTTGTATTTATACGAACGGCCAGCAAAAATATTTATTAAATTAAAAAGAAAATTACATATTTAAAAACCATAACAGGATCTGCAACATCAAATATTACATAAGTGCATCAAATAGTATCGCAATCCTATTTCATTGCCTTATACGAACTGTATTTCTATGCATATCTATCTATGTATGTCTTGCTTATGTGTTTTTGTGTATTGTATTTCTGTGCCTTTCCCGGTTGTTCGTCGTATCCTCTCTACACCAGCTGGGTGAGCCGGACGGCCTGGGTAATAAATAAAAAAAAAAATAAAAAAAAAAAAAAAAAATAAATAAATAAAAAAAAAAAAAAAAAATAGTACCAATAAGATAATCACTACAGAATTTAGTTACTAATGACCAACATACAAACAAACTAAAACAATTTTGAGCAGAATATATATATATATATATAATAATAATAAAAAAAAATCCTGAGTTAAAACTACAGGACTAATCTGCAAGATGAAAAAAAAATTAAATTAAAAAAAACAAACTTATAGAAGTAAATTGGTGGTCATACAAGAATGCTTTTAACAAGTCCAAAACACACATTAAACATTATGAAATTACTTCAAAATATAGATATGGGCGTTTTAATTTCTATAAACATCAGGCGGAGAGTACCGGTTTTACAAAACAAAGATTAAGAATCATGCCAAAAGAAGGCCAAAGAGAGAGAGAGAGAAAAGTAAAGCCTGAGATCCATCACAAGTAAACAGAAACATATTTCCTAGTAAATTTGTTTTTCTATATCATTTGCAATGATAATACAAATTTTTAATATTCGAAATTGAAAAATTATTCATAACCTTCGAAAACCAAAGAGCCTTATTATCGTCGGATGATTTTGAAATTTCTTGGACGCGCAGTAGTACACGCAGTTAAAGAATATAATGTTCGACATCTCCGCTAAATGAACAAAGACAATATGGGGTATTTTTTAGTTTAAACTTTTTAGGTACTTTTTACTTAAAAGTTGTGCAAATTAGATGTACGACACATGATCAGTAAGACAAAACAGTAAACATCTATTGGAAATTTGAATCAAAGGGTTAACAACAGAAAGGTACAATTTAGACCCAACCCTCGAGTCTGATTCTTTGCAAAAAGTTTTCCAAAGTACAAAAATAAAATTTTTACAAAAGCAAGACAGCAATGAATATGGAATGTTATCGGTTAAAAGAAAATTACTTCATTACTTAATTTAGGTATTTTAAAAATAGTTTTGCTCTTTTTTAAAAAATTTAGTTGATTTTTGGTCACTCAGCCCCCAAAGCTAGTTAGTTTTCTTATTTATTTTTCACTTAAGTTCTTCGTGATATTCACAGAACGTATTTGGAATCTTACTGTTTGCTTTCAGTCCTACTAGGTGTCTTCTTTTCTATTTTACGTTTGGAACATGTGTCACGTGATACAACTTTCAATTGATTGATGTTTTCTAGCTTTGGTTGATACGGCATCTTTGTTTGTCTTTTCAACTTGAAGAAGGATGAATGTTTTTGTCTCCGAAAACTTGTTGTATGCTGTGAACTTATTAACGAAGATTTTGTTTTGCAGTTATTTTTACAGCAGATTTGATAGTTTTAATTTAATCCAATTAATGACTTTCCTTAGACTTCGAATTTTCAATTTTTGAACATCTGAATTCATGCTTTAAGCATCCTAGCATACGAATAAACTATTAGCACGGTAGCTGTATGTATGTCTAGCTGTGCAATGCGTAAATGCTTCCTAGAAAAGTTCTTCGGCACCCCAATAACTTTGTAAGTAAAGGTCTAAAAGTGTACCTATTAAGTCTATCTACAGAAAAATGGACCATGCTCGATCTAATAAAAGTGATTCCAGCAAGCATAGTGGAGAATATAAAAAGTTAGTATAACAGACTCGGCAACAAAGCGAGATAGAAGAAAAATGTTAATTTTAAAGTTGTAGAGTGTTATCTGATGAGTAGGAATCGACACCAGGAATGTAAGAAACATGTATGTTAAAAACTGCAATAACACGTAATAAATACCTGTCAAGAGTGCCATCAGAACCTGTAACATCAGCGGTAACACTGTGAGGACATGTAATGCATGTTAAAGTACGCGGTCACATTCTTTCTCGAATTTAAATATACCATTGCTGCCGTGCTTTTCAATGTCAATTGACAAACACAGGTTTTGATTGGCATTTGTCACTTAATAGACGCAAGTTTGACAAACAATTTGTAAATGACGATACCATTGACAAATGTCAATGGTAATAGTTGGTAATGGTTTGTGTCAATGTCAATTGACACAAATGTCAATTTCAAATTTGTAGACTATATTATCTGATGAGTAGGGAACGACACCAGGAGCGTATATGTAAAAAGCTGTAATAACGCGCAATAAATACCCGTCAAAAGGCCGTAATATCAGGACCTGTAACACAGGCGCTAACACTGGAACACCGCGTGCTGTTGGCATATTTCAAGAGCGGTAGCCCGGTGATTTGCGGGTTGGATTTGCACGCTGCCACAACTGCCGCCGTGTTCATGCGGAGTACGATCACGTTAAACATGTGGATCCGTAAGTCCTTTCGAGAGGTTGGTGGTAGGGGAAGGAGGGCACGGTCCCTGTGGATGCCTCCTCCACTGGGTTCCCGTCTAAATTGGGTGGCACTTCCCAGCCATCCAAACAGTTACCTTACACCTTTCTGGTAGGTCGAACGGTCTGGGTCTCAACAACAACAGGCGCTAACACTGTGACAACCTGTATTACCTGTCAAAGTACGCGGTCATATTCTTTCTCGAATTTAAAGGCGGCATTGCTGTTGTCAGAGGGCTTTTTGAACAGGCTGTATATTAGATTCCGATAAATAAGTATTGTTACTTTCCTTATATACATAGTATAATGTATAAGGAAAGTATTGTGTCTGGGTCGAAAATTCGAATTCGAGTTATTGACGAGAGAGCATCCCTGATCACGAATCGAACATTTTTGAGGTGATGTCTGTGTGTGTGTGTGTCAGTGAATCTGTGGAGACGATATTTCACGAATGAATGGAGCGATTCGAATGAAATTCGGTACAAAAGTTACAATCCGTGAATACTGGAAGTCTATTGTTTCAAAACACAATCAAATGTTCAAAAACCCCTAAATTTTCGAGTGAAATTTTGAAAAAAATCATCAAGAAATTGAAACCTTCAATAAAGTTACTTAAATAGACATTTCTTATGTAATACTTAGAAAACGATTAGCATAAAATTTAGAATGCTAGCATGAACCGTTCTCGAGATATTGCATATTTTTCAAATACATTTATCAAAAAATCTCAAATTAAAAAAAATATATTAATTTTTGAGAAATATATTCACTTTTCATATGTAATATCATGCGATAAACTTGGTGACATCATTTTCGTGAATCTAGCTAGTTCCATTTATAAGAACAGATACTTTGAGTAATACTTTAGAATTTGAACGCCAATTTGAATGACAATAGTCATTTATCTGCTATAAGAATAAGTTATTTCTCCGTCCATAACGCTTGGCGAAATTTTGACGACGAATTTGTCGGAATGTCGCCAACTTGGCGACATTTCTAAATGTTGCTAAAATTAAAGAAAATCTCAACAATAGGATAAAAATGACGCTAAATCAGTGAAAATGACGACTCATTGATGAAAATTCAATATCTTAGAAAGAATATAAGTATCTACTATAAGAATAACCTATTTTGTTTTTACTGCAAAAGTAGTAAATTCATTGCATTATATAAGGAAAGTCATGTGCTGCCCACATCAGATTTTTTATTTTTTAGAATTCATGAATAGAGGCAGCCATTGGCCAATAACTATATGGTGTGATATGAATGCTCTCTGTAACAGTTTTATTGTCGTTTTCTTCACATTAAGACATTGTTCTACAGCGTTGTAATAGCCATAGATTTTATAGTAAAGTGGGCATACTCGATCGAATAAGGAACAGCAGTGCCTTTAACGGATAATGTAAAAAGCTATGATAACAAAGCGATATAGACGAAAATTGCCAGTTACAAAGCAGTGACTGGTTTGTAGACATCGACAACAAAACAGATATAAGAAGCATTTATTTGATACGATAGGGTTATTGGCGAATGAATGTCCTATTCAGGAATGTTAAAATAAGCAACACTTACTTACATGCTCAAGAATCTCATGCACAACCTGATCAAAATGCCCTCTGTCAGCAACAATACACATTTGAAATCGAGAAAGAGTATCACCGCATACTTCGACCGCATACATACAGGCATTACAGTGCAGTTGTCACAGTGCTACGACTGATGTTCCTGATGATACGACTCTTTGACAGGTAGTTATTGCGTGTTATTTCAGGTTTTCATATACGCGTTTTGTACGTTCTTACTCATCAGATAATACTCTTAAACTTTGAAATTGACATTTTTCTTCTATCTCGCTTCGTTGCTGAGTTTGTAATCCCAACTTTTTAAAATTATCCGATAGAGGAGCTCCAATCACTTTCATTCGATCTTGAATGGGCACTTCACTACTTATTGACCTAACGTATATACTCATTGACCTTTCCTTACAGAGTCTTAAGATAGTAAAGAACTTTCTTGGGAGCCGTATATATTTCAATATATTAAAGAAGATCTATGTTTTCTCCCTGATATAAATCTTTTACGTAAAACCTATTCAATTCAAACCGACAACTCCTCTCATACGCCACAAGAATCTCGTTCCCAAAATAGCCTCCTTTTTTGCACTAATTCTGTTTCCAAATGACCAAACTCTTTTAACTATTGTCAAAAAAGAACAATAGCAACTCTCCAAGGCCTGCGATTCCTTGGGTAAAGCAGCCCAGCTTCATTAGCGTCTGCTTCCAAAGAATGAGACAGAGGGACGGATGGGATGGACTTCCTCATTAGCCCGCCAATTTGTCCCACTCCCGCGCTTTTTTATTCGCAGCATCAAACGAGATAAAAGCGTGCGCAAAAGAGAGCTCTCGGAGCCGCTTTAAGCGCTATTATATTTATCATGTACTCCGGACGTGCTTGGAGAGACTCATTTCCTAGCATATCTGATATATCTATCTCTAAGATCATGTAAAGTTGTAGCTAGAATAAGTAGATTTTAATGGAATCTTTTGCTATAGAAGCATCTACTACTATTAAAAAAAAATCTGATGTGGGCAGCACATGACTTTCCTTATATAATGCAATGTATTTACTACTTTTACAGTAAAAACAAAATAGGTTATTCTTATAGTAGATACTTATATTTTTTCCAAGATATTGAATTTTCGTTAAATAGTCATTATTTTCATTGATTTAGCGTCATTTTTATCCATTTGGCGAGACTTTCTTTGATTTGGTAACATTTAAAAAAAGTCGCCAAGTTGGCGATATTCCGCCAAATTCGTCGTCAAAATCTCGCCAAGCGTTATGGACGAAGAAATAATTTATTCTTATAGCAGATAAATGACTATTGAAGTTCAAATACAAAAGTATTGCTCAAAGTATCTTTTTTAATGAATGGAACGAGCTAGATCCACGAAAATGATGTCACTAAATTTATCGCATGATATTACTAATGAAAAGTGAACATGTTTCTCAATAGGAAATATTTTTTTTTATTTTATATAATTTTTTGATAATTTTTTTTAAAAATGTGCAATATCTCGAGAACGGTTCATGCTAGCGTTTTAAAATTTATGTTAATCGTTTTCTAATGAAAAATTACATAAGAAATGTTTATTTGCGTAACTTTATTAGAGGTTTTGATTTTTTGATTATTTTTTCAAAATTTCACTCGAAAATTTAGGGGAGTTCTGAACATTCGATTGCGTATAAAAACAATAGGCTTTCAGCATTTACGGATTGTAATTTTTGTACCAAATTTCGTTCGAATCGGTCCATTCGTTCGTCAGTTATCGTCTCCACAGACACACAGACATCACTTCAAAAATGTTCGATTCGTGATCAGGGATGCTTGAAACGTGCTCTCCCTTTGAAAACTCGAATTCGAATTTTCGACATCCGTCACAATACTTTCCTTATACATTATTGTATATAGGGAAAGTAATATAAAAGGCTAAATGTTGATGGTCGTCATATGATAGGACGCATAAAGTTATGTAAAATATTCCCGTCAAACTGCCACATACAGGAAGGCCCCCGATCAATATTATTAATTATTATACGACCCCCTAACAAAACATGGTTACTATACCACCTTTTAACAAAACATAGTTACTATACCACCTTTCAACAAAACTCAACTAATTTATGATTTCTAAACCCCTATGTACCGGGCCTACGAACAGTGAAACTAACTATAGATTTTGAATCAATAATATTAAATTCATAATTAACACAAAGCTTCAGGGAAAGCTTCAAAGAAATTTACTTTCATTTTCCGAAATTGTCGTCAGTTTGACGACATTTCCAAAAATAGCCAAACTGGTGATTCGGAAAATGTGTTGCCAATGTTGACAAATATATCACCAAATGGGACGGGTAGACAGAGATAAGAACTTTTCTTATGCGGTATACTTTACACACAACATCGTTCGCGCACACCCGAAACATAGTATGTCAATTTTACTTTCATTACAATACGTGGAAATGTATAGAGAAAGTATTGAAATGGAGTCGAAAATTAGAATTTAAGTTTTCGATGGATTTACGAGTTGGGGAACTCTAGAATACGAATAAACTATTCTTATAAGAACTACTTTTGAGTCTAGGGGGAATTATATAGTGCTCAAAACTCGAATGATTCGAATTTTATAATTTTCGTAGCATTATTTCTTATGGAAAACAATGATAGTGGTATATAGTATATGAGGGGAATGATAATTTAAACTACGCTATGGATATTAATGGTGTTGCAATAGTTTTTATTTACACAGAAAAGCGACATGCATCCGTAGGCGTCAATAAGCTATTGCCAATTTAGAAAAAGAAACTTTTAGATAATTTTTGCGAAATATTTTAAAAGAACTACATGAATACGAAATCCGAAAATGATACAACTTTAATTTTGATAATAATTGTGATACAAATAGAACTAAACACCATGGAATATGATTATAATGAATATGGAATATGAAAGTTAAGTGGAGACTCATACTTTAGATATTTTCTCTTGCACATTTGTTTCTAAATGACTTAAACTCTTCAGCACTTGTGGATAAGAAAAGACGCTCATCAAGGTTAGTGCTTTTAAGAAATACCGCTCGGCTTTATTAGCTTGCCAATTTTCTAAACTCCCGCGCCGTTTTATTCTTTTCAGACAAAAAGAAAGGCAGTGCAAAGGAAGTGCATCCACCCAGTGCTATTTGTCAGAGCCGCTTTGGAGCAATTATCTTTTTCACATACTCCTGACGTGCTTGAAATTGTTATATCCGAGCACATCTGATATGTATATGCGCTGTCCGAAACGAAAGTCTTTAGAATGGATATTTTCGTTATTGAAGTATGTAGCAATGAATAGCAGAAGGTCAAGAGTGCCGTAAGTGATATTTTTGTGGAATACGAGGTCGAATATGGCCTGGTTTCCCAATATGTGGTCCATCATCGTACTTTCGGTTAGTTTCCACGGAATTCGACAGATTGCACCATAAGCTAGACCTTCAAGATGACAGAGAATGGGCATGTGCAGACCAATTGATTTCGAGCAAAAGAAAAAGCAGGCGATGCCATTAGCAGTTGCAGCGAGATTTTCAGAAGAAAAACGTCTTATTATTTTTTCAATGTAAGTGTGGAGGGCCGCATCCCCGATGGTGGGGGATAGGTTCGAACTCGGAACCTTTAGATTGCTGATCCTGCGTTATGCCACCAGGCCTGAAAGAATTCTTCCAAGGCCGAGAGAATAAACTAAAATGTCATTCGTAGCAGTGAGTGACGCAATGCCTGTTGATGGTCCCAAGCCAGGCTTGAACTCGGGACCTAGAGTTTACAAGACCGACATTATAAGGTTAGACCAAAAGCTAGCTTCGGATCCGAACTTATAATTCGCGTACTGCTTCCTAGCATCTTCGATCGATATTTTTGGCAGGAGCAGAGTCGGCTGCTACCATATAAGTAATAATTCGTATGCCATATAAGTAATATTCGTATCTTTTATTAATATTCAATCTGAAGTAACACTGGATATTGGTGCTCTGTTAACCTATTTTAAGATACACTCAGTATTTTCATCATAGCCGATAATTTTAGCCTTCTATTTGGTGTAAAAACGAAGAAAGCGAGAAATGCGTCATATGGCCAGGTTTCTATTCCGTCAACTTCAAAGGGTGTCACTTGCAGCAAAAGACCAATGGCTATTTTCTTGCCCCGAATATAAAATCTCGCATTATTAAGCAGTTTAATTTATTAAAACTTTGATGGGCGATTTTACACAAATTTGCTTTAAACTTTTTAGTTATTTTTTAACTATAAATTTTTCAAAAATTTACATGTCTTATATTCTGATTTTTCAACCAATCTGTTCTTTAGTTAGAATCTGTTCTTTAGTTAGATTTTTTTTGTGGTTTTTTGTTACTTCCTGCAGAATTTTTTGTTTGCAATTTTTCCATAATTTACAATGTGGGTCATATTGGGAGCAATGTCACTTTTCATATTTCAGCTCATTGTATTTTTTAAGCGACAGTTACAAAAACGAAGTATTCTTTCTAAGTTGACTACTTTACATCTCTAACCAACAGCTCATTTAATTCTTCGAAAAATATTTCGAATAGTTGGTAAAACATAAAGCCAAATCTTAGGTGGTCCATAATGGAGCACAGAGATGGGACTATAATGGGGCACCAAAACACACAATTAACAGCTTCTCCATTTAAATTCGCAAAAATTGAGAAAGATGAAAAGAACAGAAAAGAAAAAGTGCCATGCGAAAGAAAAAGAAACATAGCTCCTCTGTGCTACACCTTATGAGGCAGATAGGAGCATTTACGTTGCACACATTTTTATAGTTTTACATATAAATAAAAGGAAAATTAAAAAAAAAAAGTTGATTTCATAGCAAAGGTAATATAATAAAGTATTGTATTTTATTGTAATTTTATTTATTTTTGCAGCTGTTTGAATTTGAGACATAATTTGGGATTTATTGCGAGACCCTTCCTCTGTTCTCCATCTCCTTACTTTTCAGGACCCATAAAAACTAATTAATAAAAATACGGATTTTCTAAGGACTGTGGAAACTCCGCTAAACTAGATGCCACATGTGCGTTATACCGTGACCGGCTGCATAAAATTAAGCAATATATTTCTTTCTATCCGTCTGCCTCCTAAAAATTGTGGACACACGCACGTTTTCTGGTCAGTAATATAATTATCATAAGACTTCCTAACAAAACGCAATTACTTAACGCAAACAAAATGCATTTACTTTACGACTCTAACAAAACGCATTTACTTTACGACTCTCTAACCAAAGGCGATTACTTCGTGACCCAATACCCTCCCCCCTTAATTAACAAAACGCAAATTCTACACAATCCCTTAAAAACGCCCCCGTTTCACGAACAGTAGTGACTCGCTATATTTTAAATCGAGAATAATGAAATAATTTTCACAAAACGGTAGGTATATTATTACATAAATTAAATGTAATTTTCAGATATATTGAATGATCGTCAAATTGTTGATATGAAAAAATTACAGAAAAAAGAAAGAAATTAAGTTTTATTAAAATTGCATGGAGGTACTAACATTCATTCTTGGTTTGTCGCATACTGTTCTCACAGACACACAAAATTTTAAAAGTGTTTAAAACGTGCTCAAATCTTAAAATGTGTATTTCATCAAAATTTCGAATACGAACATTTTGGGGGAAATAATAATTTGTACTACTACTTTACACTACATATAAGAGAAACTAAATGTTAGGTAATAAAGAATCTGCATACTTGAAAAGTCATGGTGGTAAAATTAAGTGAAACAAGCTTTTGTTTTAGGGAAAAAAACATGGTGTTAGAACAAGGATTAAACCAAAATGCAAGAAAAACAACATTCATACCAACCAAAAAGTAATGAATAAAAAGTAATGGGGGAAGGAAAGGGAACTAGAAATCAAACAACGTTGGGTATTCAAAACTAGAAAAATCGATCATAGACAAACATTGACACAGAAAGAATAGTATCAATGAATTGCAACATTAATTAATTGGAATTAATAGTGAAAATAGTTTTATTCAATTTAATTGTATATATCTTATATTTTAAGTTTTGGCTATACAACTTATCTCTAATCTATCAATGGAATTTCATATAATATTTTTATTATATATATTATATATATAAATATATAATAAAAATATTATATGAAATTAGACAGTTGCATATAAAGATGTAAAACAAAATAGGGATTCATCAATCAAGGGGAGAATAAAAAGCAAATATCCAGTCATCAAGCTATATATAATCTACAATTATAGATGGTGAGATATATATATATATATATAGATATATATATATATATATATATATATATATATATATATATATATATATATATATATATAGATATCACCATCTATAATTGTAATATAATCAATCATTGGAATTTCATATAATATTTTTATTATATATATATATATATATATATATAATAAAAATATTATATGAAATTCCAATGATATATAAAATTTAAAAAACAATAAATGTGAATGTAAGATACATAAATATTTAATATTTTGAAAATTATTTTCGCTAAAAATATGTAACTTTAGCCAGTTTGATACTACGATTTGAGTCTCCTTATAATGGTGTCAGTGGCATACTCCTTTATTCATTTCTTTTGTGAATCAATTGTTTAGTAAGCTTTTTCATATATGATTTCTGTTTATCCTGTTTTCCTTATATGGGTGATTGGTCTGTCTCGTACGCTTAACTCACTGAACGGGTTTTAAGGAAGGTCACTGCAACCGTTTCTTCTACCTCCCATGATCAATTTCGTCGTACTTCTTCTCGACATTTTTATTCAGTTACTGTTGCTCGCACTCAGACGTGTGCGATGGGTTCCTGCCTCATGGATCATGGTGTAACTTGATTTCCTTATTTTTTTCAATTCTTCCTCTTTTAATGCTTGTAGTCTGTGCTTTGGCATTTGTAGTAACTTACTATCGCCAAATCCGAAACAAGCATGTGTTTGGGTTAATTAGAGTTAGATGCTCAAACCTGAAGAAGAGTCTAGTCTAATTAATCTTCAAAATTAAGCCAGTGCTGTACATTTCTTAGCATTAGTGTCTCAAAAACAATGTCAAACACCTCACTAATTTCATCTTGTTGTTTTGTCTTTTACTTTTATAATAAAAACAAAATCTGATGTGGGCAACACAAGACTTTCCTTATATAATGCAATGAATTTACGACTTTTACAGTTTAAAAAAATGTTATTCTTATAGTAGATACTTATATTCTTTCCAAGATATTGAATTTTCTTCAATTAGTCGTCATTTTCATTGATTTAGCGACATTTTTATCAATTTGGAGAGATTTTTGTTAATTTGGCAACAATTAAAAATGTCGCCAAGTTGGCGACATTCCGCCAAATTCGTCGCCAAAATCTCGCCTAGCGTTATGGATGCAGAAATAAATTATTCTTACAGCAAATAAATGACTATTGGCGTTCAAATAGAAAAGTATTACTCAAAGTAGCTTTTTTCATGAATGGAACGAGCTAGTTCAACGAGAATGACGTCACCAAATTTATCGCATGGTATTACATATGAAAAGTGAACATGTTTCGCAATAGGAAATATTTTTTTTTATTTTATATAACTTTTTGATATTTTTTTTTGAAAAATGTGCAATATCTCGAGAACGGTTCATGTTAGCATTCTAAAATTTATGTCAATCGTTTTCTAATGAAATATTACATATGAAATGTCTATTTGCGTAACTTATTAGCGGTTTTGATTTTTTCAAAATTTCACTCGAAAATTTAGGGGGGTTCTGAACACTCGATTGTGTATAAAAACGATAGGCTTCCAGCGTTTACGGATTGTGATTTTTGCACCAAATGTCGTTCGAATCGGTCCATTCGTTCGTCAGTTATCGTCTCCACAGACTCACTGACACACACACACAGACATCACTTCAAAAATGTTTGATTCGTGATCAGAGATGCTTGAAACGTGCTGTCCCGTCGAAAACTCGAATTCGAATTTTCGACCCCGTCACAATACTTTCCTTATACATTATGTATATAAGGAAAGTAATTAATGAATTAAGTTTAAATTACTTAAATATGTTACCTATATATTCAATGTTGTTTTGCTCATCAGCTATCGTTAGTGTTAGTGTATTTCATGTCTGGCCCAAAACAATTCGTCTTCTTCCAATGTGGCCCAGGGAAGCTATAAGGTTGGACACCCCTGGGTTTAAGTATTGCAGATTATATGTTAGTATCGTTTATAATTCAAATAAAAAAAAATCTGATGTGGGCAACACATGACTTTCCTTATATAATGTAATGAATTTACTATTTTTACAGTAAATTTACTATTTTTACAGTAGTTTTTTTATAACAGATACTAATATTCTTTCCAAGATATTGAATTTTCGACAATTAGTCGTCATTTTCATTGATTTAGCGTCAGTTTTATGCATTTGACGAGATTTTCGTTAATTTGGCAGCATTTCTAAAAGTCGCCAAGTTGGCGACATTCCGCCAAATTCGTCACCAAAATCTTGCCAAGCGTTATGAATGTAGATATAAGTTATTCTTATAGCAGATAAATGACTATTGGCGTTCAAATATAAAAGTATTACTCAAAGTATCTTTTCTCATGAAAGGAACGAGCTAGATCCACGAGAATAATGTCATCAAATTTATCGCATGATATTACATATGAAAAGTGAACATGTTTCTCAACAGTTAATATATATTTTTAATTTATGGGATTTTTTGATAAATTTATTTGAAAAATGTACAATATCTCTAGAACGGTTCATGCTAGCATTCTAATGTTTATGTCAATCGTTTTCTAAGGAAACATTACATAAGAAATGTCTATTTTCGTAACTTTATTAAAGGTTTTGATTTTTTGATGATTATTTCAAATATTTACTCGAAAATTTAGGAGAGTTCTGAACATTCGATTGTGTCTAAAAACAATAAGCTTCCAGTAGTCACGAATTGTGATTTTTGTACCAAATTTCATTCGAATCGCTCCATTCGTTCGTGAGATATCGTCTCCACAGACTCACTGACACACACACACACACACACACACACACAGATATCACTTCAAAAATGTTTGATTCGTGATCAGGGATGCTTGAAACGTGCTCTCCCGTCGAAAACTCGAATTCGAATTTTCGACCCCGTCACAATACTTTCCTTATACATTATCTATAAAATCTGATGTGGGCAACACATGACTTTCCTTATATAATGTAATGAATTTACTACTTTTACAGTAAAAAAATAGTTTATTTAATAGTATATTCTTTCCAAGATATTGAATTTTCGACAATTAGTCGTCATTTTCATTGATTTAGCGTCATTTTTATTCATTTGGCGAGATTTTCGTTAATTTGGCAACATTTCAAAAATTCGCCAAGTTGGCGACATTCCGCCAAATTCGTCACCAAAATTTCGCCAAGCGTTATGGACGAAGAAATAAGTTATTTTTACAGCAGATAAATGACTATTGGCGTTCAAATACAAAAGTATAACTCAAAGTATCTTTCTTCATGAATGGAACGAGCTAGATCCACGAGAATGATATCACCCCATTTATCGCATGGTATTACATATGAAAAGTGAACGTGTTTCTCAATTGGATTTTTTTTTTATTTTATATGACTTTTCGATAATTTTTTTGAAAAATGTGCAATATCTCGAGAACGGTTCATGTTAGCGTTCTAAAATTTATGTCAATCGTTTTCTAATGAAAAATTACATAAGAAATCTCTAGTTTCGTAACTTTATTAGTGGTTTTGATTTTTTGACGATTTTTTCACAATTTCACTCGAAAATTTAGGGGGGTTCTGAACATTCGATTGCGTATAAAAAAAATAGGCTTCCAGTGTTTACGGATTGTGATTTTTGTACCAAATTTCGTTCGAATCAGTCCATGCGTTCGTCAGTTATCGTCTCCACAGACTCACTGACACACACACACACACACACACACAGACATCGCTTCAAAAATGTTTGATTCGTGATCAGGGATGCTTGAAACGGGCTCTCCCGTCGAAAACTCGAATTCGAATTTTCGACCCCTTCACAATACTTTCCTTATACATTATGTATATAAGGAAAGTAATATTTTGGAAAGACCACGTAATATGGAAAAATAAAATAAATAAATAAAAAATCTGATGTGGCCAGCACATGACTTTCTCTACATAATGCAAGTACTTCACTTCTTTCAATGTGATATAATGACGGACGAGGTCCATGGCGCACTGTTTTTGACGTTGAAAAGTACACCGGCATTGTGCGCTTTTCTGGATGATATGTAAATTATTTTGAGGTACTAAATGAATATATATTTTCTCGCAAATGTAACTTGACAACTGGAAATATTGCTGGTATCTATTGCTAAGCAATATACTCATTATATTAAAATATGTTAATATGTATAAATTTGGCCCCCCATATTAAAAAGTTGTAAAGTTGGCGATATTTCGCAAAATTAGTGGCTAATGTCGTCAAATTTTTCGCTAAGTGTTACATATTTGATAATATGTGATTGTTTCCACTGTTTTACATATTTTTTTGATATATTTATTTGAAAAATGAGCAATATCTCGAGAACGGTTCGAGCTGGCGTCCTAGTTTGTGTTATTCGTTTTAGAATTAAAAAATACGCACAATAAGATTATTTATTAACCATTATTGAATGTCCTGATTTTTTGATTTATTTTTAATTCATTTGAAAATTTGGAATCCTTTCGAATATTCAAATGTTTGGGCACTTCCCGAATAGATAGAGACTTGCAATTTGGTACACGGCTCGGTCGTTCGATAAAACCCCCAGGAAAAATCGAATTTTTTGAAAAAGTTCTCTAGAGGGGGTATCCACACCAAAACGGTCGAAAAGTGAAATGATAGGAAAGTATGCTTTGCGATAAGATAGACTTCAAATTTGGTGTATGGGTAAATCGTTCGAAAAGAAGAAAGTGTGCAATTTCAAATTTCCAATATTTTCTACTTAAGAGTGCGCCGCACACCAAAACGTTCGAAAAGTGAAATGATAGGAAAGCATGCTTTCCGATGAGATAGAGACTTCAAATTTGGTGTATTGGTAAATCATTTAAAAGGAAGAAAGTGTGCAATTTCAGACTTCCAATATTTTCTACTTAAGGGGGTGCCGCACACCAAAACGTTCGATAAGTGAAATGATAGGAAAGTATGATTTGCGATGAAATAGAGACTTCAAATTAAGTGTATGGGTAAATCGTTTGAAAGGAAGAAAGTGTGCAATTTTAGATTTCCAATATTTTCTACTTAAGGGTGTGCCGCACACCAAACCGTTCGAAAAGTGAAATGATAGGAAAGCATGCTTTGCGATGAGATAGAGACTACAAACTTGGTGTATGGGTAAATCGTTCGAAAGGAAGAAAGTGTGCAATTTCAGATTTCCAATATTTTCTACTTAAGGGGGTGCCGCACACCAAAATGTTCTATTTACCGAATAAATGAGAAAAGGCTCCTTTAAAATTCGATAGAGGCTTGAAATTTGGTATATGGGCTAATTATTTGACAAAAACACCCAAGACGAATATAGTTTTTCAAAAATGTTCGTTTAAGGGGGGTGCTCCAGAGTAAAACGTTCGAAGAGTGAATTGATAAAAAATCATACTTCGGAATGAGATAAAGATATCAAATTTGGTGCAAGGGTAGATAGTTTGGAAGGAAGAAAGTGTACAATTTCAGTTTACCAATATTTTCTACTTTAGGGGGTGCCGCACACCAAAATGTTCGATTTTCGGAATAAAGGAGAAACACCCCTTTTAAAACGTGATAGAGGCTTGATATTTGGTATATGGACGAATCATCTGATAGAAATCACAAAAAGAATAGAGTTTTTCAAAAATGTATATTTAAGGGGGTGGGAACGCCACACAAAAGCATTCAAAAGATGAAATGCTAGAAAAGCATGCTTCGCGATGAGATAGAGATTTCAAATTTGGTTACAGGTAAAAAATTGAAAAGGAAGAAAGTGTGAAATTTCAGTTTTCCAACATTTGCTATTGTAGAGGGTGCCTCTCACTAAAATGTTCGATTTGCTGAACAAATGAAAAACGCCTCCTTTACAATGTGATAGAGGCTTGAAATTTAGTATATGGGCTAACCATTTGACAAAAAAACCAAAGATTAATACAGTTTGACAAAAATGTTCATTAACGAGGTACTACACATAAAAACGTTCGAAAGGTAAAGTGATAGAAAAAACATGCTTCTTAATAGGATAGAGACTTCAAATTTGGTGTACGGGTAGATAGTTTGAAAAGAAGAAAGTGTGAAATTTCAGATTTCCAATATTTGCTACTTTAAGGGGTGCCGGACACTAATATGTTCGATTTTCCGAACAAATGAGGCACGCTTCCTTTTAAATGTGACATAGGCTTGATATTTGGTATATGGGCCAATCATATGATAAAATACCCAAGGCAAACAGTGTTTTTCATCAAAAATGTTCATTTATGGGTGCGCTTCACAGAAAAAAATACGAAAGAAGAAATAATAAAATAGGGGTGCCTCGGGATGAGATAGACTTTATTGTGGTGTACGGGTAGATAATTCGAAAGGAAGAGATGCGGAAATTAAATTTCCCAATATTTTCTTCTTTAGGGGGTTCTGCACACCTAAATATTCGATTTGCCGAATAAATGTGACACGCGAATTATTAAAAAAATTACATTATTCAGGGGTTGCTTATTGAGAGACCGTTGATTTTCAACGGGTATTCGGCTAGTAATCGTACTAAATCACGTAAGAAACGCTTCATTCGTTCGTGAGATATCGCATTTACACACATATCACCTCAAAAACGTTTCGAATTCTGGGATGCTTGAAACGTCTTCTTCCATAGAAAACTCTAATTAGAATTTTCGGCCCCAACACAATACTTTCCCTAAACATTATACTATGTATGTTGGGAAAGTAATAAATGAAATTTTCATTTCAAAATTGCATAACAAAAAATAAATTTACATCCGTTTGTAACCAAATTTGAAGAAAACAGTTGGCACAGTATTTCAAATAGATCATTTGATGCCATCGAACCCGTTCTAACTTTTACAAAAAATGTATCAAGATTTTATTAGGGTTTCATCTGGTTTTTTTTAACTCTTTACATCAAAGTTGAAAAGTGTTTATGACTTTGTTCATTCTGTCTGTCTGTCTGTTCGTTAGCACGATAACTGCCGTAAAAATTACTTTATCAAAATGAAATTTTAGTATGTTGTTCAGACGGTCTGTAGGACCTATGGGAATATAAATGAATAATATCACCCAATTAGTTTTGGATTGAATCCGGGTTGAAAAAAATTAAATACATTGAACCCTATGGGACCTAATTTTTCAAACATTAAAAAGCGGATTTAAAATTCACAAATTGCTTCGAAAGTTTTATGAAATATTCAAATTACACCATAAAATATATAAAAAAAAATTCAGCAAAATATATTTAGTAGTTTTTAAATAAAAATTAAAGTGATAATTACACCCTTTAAGAAGACCGGCCACACAGAAAGCTACCATTAGCCTATGGGTTGGTCGTGTGGTCTGGGTTTTCTACCCTTTAAGAAGAGATCACGTGACCGTTATATGGAGAGATAACGTGACCCACTTCAAAATAAAATATGGCATCCATCTTGTGCCAAAATCGTAATTTTTAAAGTTCTTTTTAATTAAAATTTAGTGTTGCATCTGTCCTAAAACCGCTTTATTTTTGCTTAAATTCTGTGCATCTATATATTGAAACAACGCAATTACAATATAGTTGAGTTTAAAAGATCATCCAAATTTGATTATTTCTACAACGAAGCCTATTTTTCCCTTATGTAAAAAGTCAACAGCAAAATATGTAGAATGAGTTGTATAAGAATTGCTGTATTTCTTTAACGCAAAATTACTTAGCTCATGGAGTCTGCATAGTTGATATGAATGAAATATTCATTGATTTTACAGAGAGAAGGACGATTTTTTTCGATGAAGTTTTTAGCATAGAGTTTAATTACTTGTAGCTCCATGGCCTTAATTTTTAAATAAAATAAATTATTATAGTATTGTGATGAATGAAATGAATGGAAATTTTTTTATGAATGAAATGCTGCTTTTATAGAGAGCCAGGCGTGTTATATTTCGATGACGTCATTTGAATAAATTTCATTTGTTTTCGATGAAGTTTTCAAATATAATAAAATTTTGTAGTATTATGATAATTTTAAAAATATTACCGAGGAATGTATCGCATTTTAGAGATTTTTAAACCAGACAATTTATATTTCAATGCCGTTATTTGAATGAAGTTTATTTTTTTCGATGAAGTTTTATGTTTTCAAGTATAATAAATTGCAAAACATTGTTTGTAAAACACAAGCAAATAATTAACTTATGGACCCGATATTAAGAAATCGCAGTAAGTCTAAAAAAATAAACATCATCATCTGATTATTGTAAACTTAATAAGCTTTTCAGAATGTTGATAAAATTTCATTCTAATTTCGACAGGACATGAATCATAAGACGATAAATAATCCAATGACAAATATGGGCATGAATTCCGATGTAATTATACAAAACAATCTTATGAATAATGTAAGAATTTCGAAATCATTACATAATCCAATGTCATCAGATTATGCAATCATTTCAGGATTTTTAGAGCATGTGATAATAAAACAGTAAAAAGAATTTTTTATTTAGATGAGATCTACATAAAGATATATCACTTTCGATATGAAATTAAATGACGCAGAAGTTACAGACGTATTTCATCACAGAAATATTAAAATGAGAGTCTCCACTCGAATTTCTCCTACATTCATATTACATTCCCTATATTTTATGTACGCTGCTTCCTATGACATTCCCAATATTTTATTTATATCGCAATCAGTATGAAGGTGAAAAAAATGTACAGCATTTATTTGCAAAGCTGCTCTAATTTCTTTAATTTATAAAAATATATACAAGTGGGCCCCACATGGCAATCATGATGAATTTGGTGAAATCAGCTGGTCAATACGTACTTTCTTAATAACAACTGCATGCATAAGTACTTTTAAACCAGCTTCTTGTCGTAACTATTATCCCTGAAATTATTATCTTTCGAATTTTCGACCCCATCTCAATACTTGTATAACCAGTAAAGTATACATTATACTATGTACGAGTATACTTCGTCACAGGAAAATATATTATACTATTCATGTCAGAAAAGTAGTAAAGAGACGAATCCATTTTATCGTATTTCTACATGACTGAAAAATATACGTCTTAAGGGGGGGAAAAAAGTAACAAATGAAGAGTTTAGTTGATACAGGCGATGAAACAAACGACATTGAAAGGAAGCAAGTGTTATGTCAGCCTCTGTGAAGCAGAACTGGCAAAAGCCCCAGGATTTCGTCCGCCATCATCAATTTATCTCTAGCTGTCTACCATATCATAATCAACCACTTTGAAGTTTTGGAAAATAGCCAATGGAGAAGAGTCAAATAACATTTAAAAAGGTCGCAGCACGTATCAAAGAATGAGATTTAAATGGCTTTACAGAGTTAGCACGTCGTTTTCAAGGCAATATTTTATTTCTTCTGATATTTTAACATCCGGAAATAATAGGATGGTATTGGATCAGGAACTCATATTGCTAGAAAGCAGTAGTAACGCAAGTGTGTGTGAGGGGGAAGGGGGTTATACCCATCTTTGGATGAGCAATTCCATTAGTTTTCAATAGGACCCATACTGAAAAACGAATTCCAACACGCTAAACCCTGGAGACGTAAGCAAGGGGCGGTCATAACTCCCGTCTCCCCAGTGGCGTAAAAAATCGGCCATAGCTCAAATCCGATGGAGTCCAAAGGGTTTTGCTTGAATAAGGTCTTGTAAAATAATTAGAAAAAAAAAACCTCCAATAAAGTTCAATAAGTGTATTTATTGTTTTCTGCCGCATTTGTTACATTTATAATACACCAGATAATATGCGCCTTTGGTAACTCAAGTAAGTTTCGCTGCGGTGCCCGGAGCTAGCGGTTACAAAATATAGCAACCAGTTTTTAGCAAGTTTTGCGCCCAAGCAGCGGGTACAAAAGTCGCGAAGCAACGAAAATGAGTAGCAGGTCGAGAGGGTCCATTTAAATAGAAAATAGAACGTGAAAATTGCATCCGAGCAAGAGCAAAAGCCGCTAAGATAGATAAAAAAACAGATTTAAAAAATAAGGGCCGCCCCTTATTTTTTTTAAATCTGCTTACCTTTGGGTAAAATTTGTAGACAGAGCCTCTCCTCCGGGCACCCCCTTCCACTACGACCACCTCCCGTCACCCAATAGTAAAAATAAAAGTGAATGTTGCAAGTGAAACGCCCCAACGCGAATTTTATACCTGTAATGTTTCCGAGTTAGAACTACATCGCTTGTAATCCAATACCTCATGACGTCAGCTTCGAAAATATCACAGACACCTAAAGAAAGCTCTGGAAAGTAGTTACCTAATTGATCTATGTCTCCTTTTTTCAAAGAAGTATTAGAATCTTTCATTTAAGTGTATACAAGTTTGACCGCCCGTAATAGAAATTGCAGGATCTGCTTTTAAGTTGAACGTCTTCTGCAATGTTTGTGAGTCGTTCGTTCTCGGAGGGACCTTTTCAAGGCAGTTCAAAATAATAAAATATCGAAAATAGAACCCTCTTTTAAAAATAGTTCAAATTATTAAAATATTAAAATTTTAACTGCTATATTTCGTAAACTAAGAACCCGATCCGAAATCCAATTATATGTCCTTGAGGTGAGGGGGGGGGGGGGTTTCAAAATGCTATAAATTACTTGCAAACTGTTTATCGCTAGCTCATTTAGTTTTCGAAATATAAGCCCTACAAACTTTCAAAACGAATATTTTCCGACGAAAATAAATGATAAATATTTTTTTTTATTCTCTATACCTATAAAGCGATCATCCTATGTATTGGCGGAGGTCCCAGATTGTGGTTCGTAACTTTTCGAACATTATTTTTCTAAACCCCCCCCCCCCCCCCCCAACTCATAAGTTATGTAACTGTTAGTTTCATAAACATTGGAAACGGTCCAGTAAAAACGTACTTCGAAATTTAAAGAGTTCGATTTTTTTTTTTTTACATCGTGAATCATCGACGTTTTACTAAAAATTTCATAGGGGTAACTCATGACTTTACTATACTCCAATAAAGCGACTGTTTACTTTTACGGGCTTGTTCTCGGCTCCCGCAGCACTTAGAGAGCTGAAACTCAGCACATCGTTTCAACTGACGGAACATTTTTATCTATCAAATTTTCACGTCATTACATTACGTCGTTACGGCATTTACGCACGTCATGACTATGCTTTTTCCCATTCCATACATTTTCTTTTCGAATTACGTTCAGTGTCTTTTGCACGTCGATCCATGCATAATACTATATAACTTTAAACGTAAATTACGTAAAAAAATAAAAACTAAAAAGTCACGCCAACTCCGTCTAACTGAAAGATGACCTGTTTATATACTCACTGTGGAAAGATCTCGAAAAATCGACGTAATTCTTGAAATTCTTACTGAAATTACAAAATTCTAAAAATATCCGAAAGTGGCCAAGTTTGCTATATATTTCACCAAATTTGTCGTTCAGGTTACCAAATTTGACAACAAGCCAGGTAAAGCGTTCGAGACTTCTAAATAATAGCAACGGTTACCTGTAAAGTAATTTTCCCTCGGGAACAAGCAATATGTCGAGAAGACGTTTTAAGTGTACGTAACAATGCCAACACGTTAAAAGAAAATGGCTTCGCACACAGTGGCGGATTAACAATTTGGGGGTTTCAATTGCGGCATTCTCTACGTTTCTCAAACGTAGTATTGAGAAAGAATGGTTTACACGAAAATTTCTGATTTCGAAAATTTGATGTCAATATATGTTTTAAGAACTCCTGAACACGTTTTGACTATTTTTGGAGTGATATCTGTCTGTATATATGTGCTCGATTTCTTGTGTACACAATATCAGCTACAAATATTAATGGATTTTTACGAAACTTTATATCTGGATTTTTTTTCAAAATATTTAAAATTAGATATTTTTTTTAAAAATTCGAGCGAAAACTTGAAAAAGAGCTACGAAACACAAAATTTAGTGGGGGGCGGGGGGTTCAGACAACAAACCCCGAGATTATGTCATCAGTTGTGACCCCCCCCCCCCCCCCCCTTCTTTTTTGTCTGTGTTTCAGATTATTTTATGTTTAAATACTTTAAATATTGAAGAATTATTGAAATGTGAGCATGATAGGTATCGGATTAATAAAGGAGCATTAATTTGTTATAATTGACACGTGTAGTAGATCCACAAAATACCCAGTCAAATTGATTACGTCATCACAATACTTTCAGGGAAAGTAAATCAATTGAGATGACAATTTTCCACGAGAAGGGATAATGATTACACAGAATGATTACGATAGAAAAATATAAAAGTATATTTAATAAACTCACTCGCACCCACATATACAGACATCGATTTAAAAAAGGGCGGCCGTTTCGTGATCAAAATGGTAACATTTATCTAACTGCATATCAAGCTTTCGACCCAACCATCATAGTATATGCTACAATACACATACGGAACAAAATCTAAGCCTAATTTTCGATCTCTCCTTAGGGACTAACAACATGGTCGAAAAGTCTTCCAAACCCTCCAGAATTCCTCGGTAACTTAGATAACTCAATCTTTACACACTTATAACATCTGGGCGCGGTAGCCCATTGGTTAGCGCGCTGGAGTTGCACTCGGTAGGCCCGGGTTCGATTCCAGCCACTGCAAAAACTGCCGCCGTGTTCATGCGGAGTACGATCACGTTAAACATGTGGGTCCGAAAGTCCTTCCGAGAGGTTGGTGGTAGGGGAAGGAGGGTACGGTCCCTGTGGATGCCACCCCCACTGGGTTCCGGTCTGAATTGGGTGGTACTTCCCGGCCGTCCAAATGGTTACCTTACACCTTTCTGGTAGGTCGGACGGTCTGGGTTTCAACAACAACAACACTTATAACATCTCCTTCCGAGAAGTTGGTGGTAGGGGAAGGAGGGTACGGTCCCTGTGGCTGCCTCCCCACTGGGTTCCGGTCTAAACTGGGTGGTACTTCCCGGCCGTCCAAATGGTTACCTTACACCTTTCTGGTAGGTCGGACAGTCTGGGTCTCAAACAAACAAACACTTATAACATCGGTTACGGAATATAACCTATAACTGAGCCTATTTTCAATTGAGATGACAATTTTCTACGAGAAGTGGAATATATGACAAAGTAAAACCTTTTAAAATGCTGTAATTTAATTTTTTTTCAACGTATTAGTTTCCCTGTTTAACATTGTATCTATATAATTACTAGTATCTATATAATTATATAGATACTAGTAATTATATAGATACTATGTTTATATATACTATATAAACATAGTATATATATAAATAATAGTATCTATATAATTTAGATACTATATTTATATACACTAGTTATTAATAGTATCTATATAATTGTGTGAAAAATGTCAGGTTGAGGATTTTTGATTTCTAACTAAAATTGGGGAAATGTTTCAGTAGAATGAAATATCTTTTAGAAAAATGCTCACATTGTAAACCTTGGTCGTAAATGTTAAATAAAGAATCAATGTCAATGATCAAGAACATTTTATCTATGCCACAATACAAAAACAGTTACTTGACGACTGTAGGGAGATAAAAATATTATCTCCTGTTTATATTTAAACTTGCACATGTATACACTACTGGGAGATAAAAACGCGCGTTTTATTATTGGACGTCATACTACGAAAAAATAGACGACAACAGTGACAGAAACGTTTTAAGAAAAAGGCAAAAACAAAGAATGACGCTTTTGAATTATCTGCAATGACAGGAAGAAACACAAGAAACAAGTGCAACGAAAGCGAAATTTTAACGTCACAGTAAAATTGTGCTCGAAAAATTGATATGTATATAATTTATCAATTATAGTTATCATACTTCATCTAAAAGTCAAACAGAAATGTTAAGGTTGATTGATTTTTCTTAAGTTCGTTTATGATAATTTTCATGCGACATCACGCTCGGAGTAGTCATTATATTTTATTTCAACCTATCCTTGAAGCGCAGGATAATAGTAGGGGAACCGAATAACTCAGTTGACTGAAGGATCACTCAATGATCACTTTCTTCTTATCTCATTTTTCCAGTTCCTTCCTGTTTGTATTTTTATTTTAATTACCCAGAAAATCCAACTCACCCAAAGAGCAGTTACAAAAGGCGGCCAGAAAAAAAAAAAAAAAGAAAAAGAAAGAAAGAAATAATACACATATAGTATAGATCCATTCTGCTGCTCCAAGTCCTCGGACGAGCCGGTTGGTCTGGGCTTTCGACATATAGTATAGAGATAGACAATAGACATTTTTATTCAGTTTGCATTGAAAAGGCATACTACATTCATGGTTTGGCGACAAATCGAACACGTGTGCAAATTGCCGCCAAGTTTATGACCAGATTAGTGAGCAGCTGAAAAAAAAAATCTCAGATATTATGTAAAATCTCTCTATATTAAAACAAAGGAGTTGATGCAGCTGCTGCTGTTTGACAAATTTCTCGTTTCTCGAGACTCTTTGCTTCGTACCACAAAAACTATAGCATATAAAATTATGAAGTTTGGTACGCTTGTAGAAAAAACTTTGGGGAATACTCTGAAATAAACCATTATTTGATATATGTTGTAGTTTAAGAAATATTTAATGTCAAAATCAAAGACAAAATATTTGAGCTGCGAGTTCGCGTCTTGGATAGACTAACAATAGCAAGACCACGAATTTTTTCGACCGTTACCTACATGGGTGAATTTTTGCAGGACAGAGCCCTTTTTTTCATTTCGATGTAGTTTTCGAGATATTTTACTTGTTATGCACTTCGGAAGTGAATTTTTTTTTCTCGTACCGTAAAAACTATAGCATACAAAAATATGAAATTTGGTACATTTATAGAGAAATAATAGAGCAACACGATGAACGATGAAATAAACCGTTTATCGATTTAAACTTTAGTTTGGCATGAAATAGCTCGCGAGGCGAGCTCAGGATTAAGGAATTCAGGTTTTGGATTCCCTGGGCTAAGAAAAATCCCTGCGTTTACCTCCTGCGGAAAATAGGTAGGGGTAGAAAAATAGATTTTTGAAAGTAGAATTTTTAGGAGATAGGTATGAAGCAAGCTCTGCGAGCACAGCGAGGAGTAGGAGGCGAAGCGTAGCGAGCAGGGGGCAGAGCCCCCTAGTGCTATATATTTTTATTTGGCATTCCGGAAAGAAAAATTAAGACTCTCTGCTGTAATTTTTTTAAATATTATTTTTGATCTCCGAAAGCTTTTTAACCCTTCCGGGAGGAACAGTGACTAAAAAGTCCCATCCATTTTAAACACCCTTGACACAGTCGAATCATTCATAACGTAAATATGCTTGCGACACATCACTATAAGGATTTCTGATCACGTTCACTGTTTATCTGTGTCCTACTTTGTAGTTCTAGAAAAATTCATTCGATGGCTGCACTGGACCTTATTTCAAGATTGGGATAGCACTGATGGAACCATATTGACCGTGTGTTTTCGTGCTGAGCAAAGTTCACATTTCAGTGTATTCTCTTCATTGTTTAGGTAAGTAAAGCTTGTTTATTTCATTTTTTCCTTATATATGTATATGTAATAAACGTTTATTGATACCATTTTTGTTTGCAAAATACCGGAAAAAGCAAATAATGACTTCCATGGACCAAACACCTTCCTTCCTACATTAGCCAAAGTTTGACCAGGGAGTTGCGTCAAACGCAGAAAGGAAAAGCTTTGCAGTGTTAAAAAATCCGCTATGAAAATAAAGATTGCTATTTACAGGAATTTGGAATATTTTGAGGCAGATTCGAGTTTTAGGGGCAATGAAATAATATAATATAATATTAACCACATTCTAAAAGTACAACATGCAACTATTTTTCTATGCTGCAAGAAAAAGGAAAACTGATTTCATTAAAATCACTGCGGTCGACTTTTTAATGAAGTTTTGTACAATTTTTAAATTTTCTAAACTACGATGTGAAATTTAAAAGAAAAATGTGTATTATCCGAGTAGGAAACCTGAAAATAATATAATTTGTAAGTATGTTAATACGTTATAATTAAAACTAACAACCACTGTAAAAATGTTTATTTTATTGACAATATAGAAACACTTTAATTTAGGCTCTTGCCTGATGGGTCTTTCAAGTAAAATAAAAAATAAAAATTGAAAGAAAAATTGAGATAATTTGATTATAAATAGGTTTCGAAAGGGTTAAATGAATAACTACACTTTTATGATAGACGGCTATTAGCCATAGCGTATTCTTTACTAGAAGGTTAGGTGAAACAGAATATAGGAGTATACCTACAAAGGCGAATTGTGCGGTCATGTGCCTGCTGCAATTTGAAATAATACCTTACAAATATGTATGGCGAATGTGAAGATAATTCATGTCACGCTTTATTCCACTAATACTACATCTGTAACAAAATAGAAAATTTCTGTATTGATTCACAGAGCGTTGATATGAATGTGGTATTCAACCATTATATTTATTTAATTGAATTTAATTGATTAAAACCATAGAGGAAAAAGGAAGAGTTTAACATTATTTTGGGAAAACGATAAAACCGTTTGAGACAATGATTCAGGTGGCGCTGGGGGGCAAGATCACATTGTATGTATTTCTATGGCGAAAGGCTCGTATTGAACTAAATATTTATTTAAATTGTTAATTTTGAAGAAATAAATTATCAGTGCAATGCAAATTACAAATCCAACAATACAAAATATTACTACGCATTCAAATTTGTTTACTTTTCAATTTATTTTTGTCTCCACATATTTTGCACTTTGTTCCAACAACCAGGAACAAAATATTTACTGCTTCTAATCATTAGGGAATTTTAATTAAAAAATATTAATAAAAATACATGTACTAAATATAAATACTACGCTTTCCTGTTTTGTCAAACGAAAGCATATGGGATGTTACATTAATACCACTAGCGTTCACCTAGATATAAGTATTAGGGTATTTTCAAGCTTGTCATCCATAGGAGTTTTTATCTTCCTCTCTCTAACTCCATGCTTTTAGACCCTACCGTAGTGCTTTTTTGCTTTCCATCACATTTGGATCTTTAAATCAACTTTATAAAGGTAAACATTGAATTACATTAACAAACTAATGCTAGAACTGGCGGAAAAAAGAACATAAGTCAAAAACAGGGATTTTGAAACACCGAGGAAAGAAAATTTTGATGCTTTCAGGAGAATTTTTTTTTTTTTTTTTTTTTTTTTTTTTTTCGGAATACAAATTTAATTTTTATAGAGTTTGTTACGCATTTATGAGCTAAATAAATAATAACTTTTCTTAATTTATACTTTTTTACCCCACTGCTATCCGTAGAAAATTTAATGAGTGCTTAAAGTTTTTCCTTTTTTAACATCTTAGAAGCCTAACTGACTTATGTGCTTTTCCCACAACAGAGATCATGAATTTCTTAAATTAAATATGTTAAAAAAAAATTGGAATTTTTGACTGAGCTTT
Organism: Amaurobius ferox; assembly: GCA_951213105.1. Lineage (NCBI taxonomy): Eukaryota > Metazoa > Arthropoda > Arachnida > Araneae > Amaurobiidae > Amaurobius > Amaurobius ferox. The sequence goes on from OX578146.1 coordinate 117,648,773, forward strand.
TCCCCCACCACCTCTAGATTGTATAAAAATTAATGTGCACACAAAAATTTTTGAATTCGATATTTAGAAACTGAAGAAAATGTCGAATACTCTCTTAAATATGCGTGTGCGCGCGTGAAAATGTTAATTACAGAATTAATCACGTATCGTCATGAAATTATGAGCTGATACCTTTAGTTAAAAGCTAGAAGTAAATTTTAAAAAATCTGATGTGAGCAGAACATGACTTTCCCTGCAAATTTAAATTCATTTTGTAATTTTTTTATTTTATTATGCACTAGCAGCATACCCGTTCTTCGTACGGAGTATATAATATAAAGAAACTTGAAATTCATAATCATGCCCAAATTCTTATAGTATACTAAATGACATGTTTAATCAAAATATTCTGTTAAAATATTTAATATAATGCTCCTAAAAAGAAGTTTAAGAATCTCTGTTCTCGCTATATAAAATTATCTTCATGGACATATCTGAAGAATAAAACATCTTGGACCCCTTATGTAAGCAAATATAAAAAAAAATATGGAATTGAATCAATATATGCAAAATAAAAGTGTTAAAATTGTATGGGACCCGTACTAATTATATACGCGAATATTAGAAAATATAACCTGTATTAGTAGATTACATGTATAAATTGAAAATACCAATAAACCCGTAATCTTTAAATCTGAAGACAGTCATTTATTCCAATATATGTCAAAATTAAAGTGCTAAAATTATATGGGAAGATATACACGTACTACTTATAATGTCCGATTATTAGTAGAAGATTTCCCGTTTTGCAATATGAGTCACAAATGTTTTTTTGGTAAAATACAACAGACGACGTAATAAATTGAATATATAATTAATCCCCTTAATCTTCATACCAGAAGACTGTACTTGATTCCAATATATATGCCAATATATGTCAAAATATATGCCAATATACCTGTACTACTTATATTCTCGTAGGTTAGAAGATATACCCGTGCATTCCTAGAAGATTACTCGTACAACGTACAATATGCGTGTGTCAGCAATTTTTGCCGCAATAAAACAATGGCGTAATAACTTAAAAATATCAATAATCCCTGAATCAATAATTCCGGAAAATATCAATAATAATAATGTTTAAACTTGAAGAGTATAATTGATATTATCCAGTCCAAAATGAAATGGCAATGAAATTTATTTTATATACATATCTTCATTATTCAAATCGGAAAGGATTTAATAAAAATCGTCTGCCGCATAAACACATTGGATTTAAATCCGTTGCTAAGCGACATGATATCATTTGCTTCAAATAAATTGGTAGAAAAAATATAGTCTAAATAGTTATATTTCTATGGAACATTTGGTGACAGTTTCGTCAAATTAGCGACATTTTAAAAAATCGCCAAATTTATCGCCAAGTGGGACTGTAGAACTGACAGTTCCACTTTGCGACAAATTGACGAAATATCATCACAATACTATCCCCTAAAAAAAAACAATTAATATCATTTATGTAGCGCAATTTTATCAATTTCAAGATATTTTTATAGATTTGAAAACATTTTTATCAATTTGGTGACATTTTAAAAATTCGCTAAATGTATTACTAAGTAGGATGATTGGTCTGACAGATAAATGCTAACCAAACATCATTTCAGTACTCTCTTCTAACAAAACAAAAAAAAATTTCATTGATATGTAGAAGACCCAAGCCACACGACCAACCCGAAGGTTTATGGCAGCTGTTTGTGTGTCGTTTATATCAATTTGGCGACATTTCCGTCAATTTGGCAAAGTTTAAGAAAAGTTGTCAAATTAGCGATATCCCTCCAAATTCGTAGCTTTGAATTTGCAGATCTGAATGAAACATTCTTATCCCGTTTCAATATACTAAATGAAAACACTACAATTGTATTAGAAGATATACCCGCTCTACTCTTCTGTTTCAACAATCGGCTATATGAATTTATTGGCTAAACACAATATATGAGTTTAGTAGCTAAATACGATATAAGCTTGAAAACTCTTTGCCAAAATAAATGAAATTGATGTACGCAGTCAGCAATTAATATAATTAAAAGAAAAATCAAACCGTCCATTCATAAGATATACTTTTATATCCATTTATCCATTTATTTATTATTTAAATCGAAAAAAAATAATAAAAACATTAACAAACACATTTAATTTAATTGCGATGCCGAGCAACATGATATATCCTCCTAAAATGTTAAAATTTATTAACCACTAACAGCACACCCGTTATTCGTACGGAGTGTATAATTTAAAGAAACTTAAAGTTCGCAATCATGTGCAAATTCTGTTAAAATATTAAATTTATTGCTCCTAAAGAGAAGTTTAAGAATATATGTTCTCACTATGAAAAATTATCTTCACGATCAGATCTGAAGAATAAAACATCCTGCCCCCTTTTGTAAGCAAATTTACAGAAGAAAAAATAGGAATTGAATGAATATATGCAACCCCGTACTAATTATATTGTCGCAGATCAGAAAATATGCCAATGTGTTAGTAGAAGATTACCCGTATTACAATATGCGTCTCAAAAATATTTGCCAAAATAAAAGAGATGACGTAATAAATTGAAAACATCAATAATATCCGTACTCTTTATACCAGAAGGTCGTAATTGATTCCAATATATGCCAATATATATCAAAACATATGTCAATATACCTGTACTACTTATATTCTCGTAGATTAAAAGATATACACGTGTATTTGTAGAAGATTCGTACAACATACAATATATGAGTTCAATTTTTGTCATAATAAAATAATTGCATAATAACTTGAAAATATCAATAATCCTTGAATCAATAATCCCCGAAAATATAAATAATAATAATTTTTAAACCTGAAAACCGTAATTGATATTATCCAGTCAAAAATGCTATAAGAAAAATCAAATCGTTCTTTTCTAAAATATATTTTTATATCCATTTATTTATTATTCAAATCGAAAAAATAATTATTAAAATTAACAGACAGATTTAATTTAATTGCGTTTCTGAGTAACATGATATAAGATAGAATCTTATAACATGTTAAATATGTCATGTCTTATAACATAAACTGTAAAATTAAATAACGATTTTGATTTCTCTATACTTCTCATTGTTCCGTAAAAGCTTGTTTTAAATAAACCATGAACCATGGAGATAGATTTCCCCTTTAAATCATGTTTCAAACAATTTATGTTTTCAGAAAGTGACTAATTAACGCAAAAAATCTCCCATCAAACTCAGAGATTAAATTTTAATTCACTTTCAAACGATTTTCAAGCTTTTCATTTGGATAAACCACGGAGTTAGGGAGTAGAACTCCTAGGAAAAAGTTCCGTTTTTCATTAATATCTCGACAACCCCAGGTCTTAGAAACTCGAAACTTGGACAAAATTTATGGGGGGATATTTCAAGGCTATTCACCAAATTTCATTAAATTCGGTTCAGCCGTTTTTCCGTGATGATGAGAAAAACGAAAATTTCGTTTTTTACTAATATCTCGAGAACCACTGGTCGTAGAAACTCAAAACACGGATATAATTTTAAGTGGGGCTATTTCTGGGCTACCCACAAAATTTCATCAAATTCGGTTCAGCCGCTCTCCCGTGATGGTGTGACAAACAGACAGACAGACAGACAGACAGATTTTCATTTTTATTTATATAGATTAAATTGAGATTAATTGCAGAAAATAATATGGATAATTTTCTGATATTATATCCATATCGTTTCTTTTTTTATTGCATTTCCGTTTCGTTTGCCAACTTAAATCGCTTTAAATTATTTAGGTCCTTAAAATTCCAAAATCTACAATATCTCGAGAACGGTTTATCCTACAGTCATGGGGGCAGATTTATTCACTTAGTTGTCAAATTTTACATGTAGAACAAGTACTTAATTAATATATTTCATCAATTTTAGCAATTTATTTCAGAGTTTCACTATTTTGCACATGTAGTATTTTATTTTAGATCGAATATATTAGATTGGCGGGGCATTTTGTAAAGAGAAGGCAGATTCTTTTTTTCCGAATCGTATCAAAATCTAACCAGCATCACAGTATCCTACGAGCGACTTATCTACCAAATTTTGTGTAATTGGATCAATTAGTTTGTCAGCTAGAGTGGATACATACAATTTTTGCGGACTATTTCGCAATAAAGGCAGGTTCATTTATTCCGAATAGTACTAAAAACTAATCAGCACCAGAGTCGCCCACAAGTCTACTAAATTTTATGAAATTTAGTCGATTAGTTGAGTTAGAGCGTATATATACAATTTTTGCGAGCTATTTCATAAAAAAAAAAAAGGTTTTTCTCTTTCGAATCGTATCAAAATCTAATCAGCACTAGGATGATTCACAAGTGACTTATCTACCAAATTTTGTAAAATTCGATCCATTAGTTTTTGAGTTAGAGTGGATATATACATTGTACAGACAGTCAGACAGACAGACAGACAGACATACACACACACAGATACACCATAAGCCTTCGGGTTGGTCGTGTGGTCTGGGCTTTCTACACACAGATACACAGACGTTACGCTAAAAATAGTTTTCTTTTATTCTAGAGGTCTCGAAACGTGTAGATACGTCGAAAACTCGTGTTGTGATTTTCGGTATGATTCCAATACTTTCCCTACACATTACCATGTATTGCAAGGAAAGTAAAAATCGCAACTGATAATTATAACTCGAAATTTAAGATTTTCATTCCATTATTATCCTCTATAGAAAACATTCACAATTTCGTAAAAATGATAACAATAGGTACAGCGAAAGAACGATTGAAAATTCAGTTCACATTTAAAAGCCTATGTATTAACACAAAGCAGTTAAATGTATTTAATTCATCAATTTAAGTGTTATGTTGCCGACTTAAAAAGAAATTTGAACAAGAACAACTTGCAAACAAAAGCCCATAAAAATATATTTTATTCCTTTTTCCTCACGTAATAAACAGAATATGAAAAAGTAGAGGCACGCAATCCAGATATTTAAAAATGTTTTTTTTCGTAATATTATTTTATTTGTTTATTAATTTAGTACTATGTGATACAAAAAGGATAAAGTCTAATTGCAATGATCAAACAAAAACAATCTAATGTGGACATTACATGACTTTTCCTACAGACACAGGTTCATTTTCTCTGTCTTTCTTTCATACTGCATTAAATTGAGTTTAATTGCACAAAATAGAACGAATACTTACTCAAATTTATATCCAATTTGCAATGAATTTTTTTTTTCATTTGGCAATTTATAATATGAATCGTCGCCAACTCGCAAAAATTAATATATATATATATATATATATATATATATATATATATATATGTGTGTGTGTGTGTGTGTATATATATATATATTAGAAATATGTAATAATAAAAAAAAAATTCAAGTAATATTAACATCACCATAGAAGCAAATTCACGGCCATAATGCCGATAAGAGAAGAGAACAGCACCAGCTCAAATTCGATGATTAGTCAGAGTTAAATTCCTCCTCAGGTCTGAGTATTTAACTCTAACTAACCCAAACACATGCCTGTTTCAGATAGAGCAATAGTACATTACTATAAATACTCCAACCCAGACTACAGGCATAAAAAAATGAAAAAATGAAAATAGGATACATTAAAAAAATTTGTATTACCATGCGGCATGAACCCTTCTTCTTCCACCACGTGTATACACGATCAACCTCAACAGCTTAATTATCTAGAAACACCGGAATGAACAAGTCGAAATTCTCTCTCTCTCTCTCTCTCTCTCTCTATATATATATATATATATATCTTGAAAACGGTTCATCATAGAGTAATAGGGTTGGTCTTATTCTTTATGTCGTTAAATGTACAAAACAAGCATGTACAAAACAAATGTACAAAACAATGTCGTATGTACAAAACAAGCATTTAATCAATACATTTAAGCGTATTTAAACTTTATTGTAGATTCCGACGATTTTGCATGCTATTTCACAAGGAAAGGTAAGTTCTAATTTTATCGAATCGTATCAAAATTTAATCAACACTAAAATAACTTACTACCAAATTTTGTAAAATTTCGTGCTGAAAAGTTTTTAAGTTAGAGTAGATACATACATTGCAGAGACACACAAATAGACAAACACACATATACAGACAGACATGCATATACACACACAGATACGCATATGCAAAAGCAGACATACACAAATACGTCACGATAAAAATGATGGATTCGTGTTCTAAAGTGTTCGAAAAATGTCGAAAACCTGAGTTTCGATTTTTGACTCTAATGTAACACTTTCCCCATACATTACTATGTAGTGTTGGAAAAGTAATACAATCATAAATCAATCCTCAAACAAGATTGCTTAAAATTATTTTCCGACATACAAGACAAATCAATATCATTATTATATAAAGTGTAAACTTTAAAACAGAAAAGTTTTTGAAGAAATTACGATTAACATTGACAGGAATACGAAAACATGTCTTGTTGGTTGGTATAAAAATACATAATATTTAGTAAGGAACTGCAATTAATTTGATTATTTAGGAATTTTTGTTAAACATCATGCACAAGCATGTTCATTCTGTATTTTAAAGAATTAATTGCAAACAAGTCTACAAGATAAAGAAAAGAAATGTTAATGTTGTAATAACCGCACTGACCCTAAGATAAACATGCCTGATAAGCCCGTTTTGTATCAGCATCAATTTAAAATAAGCAATATAAACTCATACTAATAAAATCGACAAATTATACAAATTAAAGGAAAATTATCTACAAGAAATCTTAAGTTTTTATGACTGTTGAAAATTGAAAAAAATAATAATAATAAATTAACTTTTATATGAGAGTTGGAAACATCGCATCATTTATGCAATTTTTATCATTGATAAATACCCTCTCAAATGCATCAATTGAATAACAAACGACTGTTAAGGTATCAAGAACTTACAACGAATTTTATTTTATTTATTTATTTATTTATTTTTTATTTTTTTTTTTTTTTGCGTTATCTTAACATGAAAGTCTATATCTGAGAAAAACATTAGCTAAAATTTTAAGTCTTCGATAATATTAAACAGAACAGCATCTCATTAAAAGGTTTATGGAGATAAGAATAAAGCAAAACGGAAAAATGTATTTTTTAAAGACGTGTTAGTTGTTTGGAACTTATAGAACAAAGGTAATACACATTTCTAGGAAAGTCCTTAAGCACGCCAATAACTTTGTAAAGAAAGTCCCATGAAACACGTTAGGTCTATCCATAGTAAAATCACCATGTCCGATCGAATAAAAGTGGTCTAAGCGCCCCTAAAGCCCCTATTACACGACAGTGATACAACAAACTGCTGTAGCAGGTGCAATGTTTCTGTCGGTGATTTCCCCAAACGCTGGCAGAATTTGATATTAGCACTTTGTTCTTCAAACGCCATTTCCGTTTTTGACGAATGCGAATGACTACAGTTCAATGATATGCATTGTCTGGAAAAACCCTGCGCTACGGACCTGCATCTTCCTTTTCACATCTCGCGTCACATGTGCCTCTACGCTACGGTAAAATAGTTCCCCTCTCCTTCAATCAGGGTTGGAGATATCAGCACAGTCTCCGAACTTTTTGATCCTACCTTGTAGATGATGCGACAAAACTTATTGCATTCTATATGGACACAGGCTGATCTTGAAAAGATCCGCCAAGATGCTGGAAAGGGATGGGAGATTATAACCGAATGGAGAGAAGGGGGGGGGGGAGGGGGGTACAGTATTCCGCCTTTTAAATATGGACCTTATGTAAAAATAATGTAATTTTTCTCGCAATGAGGTGTTATGACTTGGGTATTGATTATTTCGCGGCACGAAATTTGGCGATTTTTTCGGGATCTTTAGGTGTGTGTGTGTGTGGGGGGGGGGGGGGGGGGTCCAATATTTCGTGAATAATAAATATATTCGCGAATTTCAGATTTATTTTCTATTATTGCTGAATTTTTATTATAATTTTTAGATCATTGCTGCGCGATTTTTTGTTTCAGAGAATATTATGTTCTTCCCCCCTCCCCCTCTTGAAATGTCGCGAATGTGAAATATATCACATCCTTGTACCATTTTAGACGAAGAAGATTTGTTGGTTTCATCCACATTCCTATGTTCAAAGATAAGGACCCACTGCAATGTGAAATCCGTTCATGTAAAGCGAGTTTAGGAGAATTTCGTGTCAGGAAAGGTTTGATGAATGCCGAAGTTTAGAAACATGTTACAGGACAACAGATACTGCATTAAAGAAGTAAATCTGTGCATATACGATATAATGTATCAAAACACCGTTACTTAAATAAAAATTTTGATCTCATGGCGTTGCCATTGCTAGAATTTAAATGGTTTATAAATGTAAGTATCCATTTAAAGAAAAATCAGCTGGAGTGTGGCTCAACTCGACTTTCTCATACTAAAATCCAGTTGTAGTAGTTTTTTTCCAAAATTTTACAAAAAAAATATCGAAAAATCGCTATCATGAGTCTAAATGATTACAATTATACCCTTCCCTTCAAACGGCTTGAAAAAATATTTACCATACTGGACAATGTACTTCCGGGGAGGGGGCTAAAGACGTCACGAACAAACAAATTGTATCACGGCATTGTATCTTTCACAACAATGATTGAAACTACTAAATCTCGTGATCATTGAGCCATAAATAAACCCTTTTATGCAGGATTATGTCCAATTTTGTCCTATGCCGCCATGTTAAAAAAATATATATAATATCGAAGTTTTCGCTGGAATTAAAAACAAATTCTATCTAGTTCTAGAATTTTTGATAACAAAGCCGGATATAAAGTTTCGTGAAAATCAATTACTATTTGTGGCTGCTAACGTGTACGCAAAAAATCGACCACAGACGTACAGACACATAGACAGAGGGACATCACATCAAGAAGAATCGAAATGTGTTCAGGAGGTCTTAATACATATACTGGCATTAAAATCTCGAATTCGAAAATTTTCGTAAACACAATACTTTCTTCATACTATATTAGATAGTATGAGAAAGTCAAAATTATAAAGCTTACTGAGAATCGTTATTTATATTTCTGATTCCTAACTGAGAATCGTTATTTGTATTTCTGATTCCTAACTGAGAATCGTTATTTGCATTTCTGATTCCTAACTGAAAATCGTTATTTGTATTTCTGATTCCTAACTGAGAATCGTTATTTGTATTTCTGATTCCTAACTGATGGTAGATTTTGAAAATGCTAGTTTATATTCTCAGCCGCGAGCCTACGCCATTGAATATAAATAACATAATAGAAGATGAGAACATTAGAGAAAAGTCAAGTGCCGATCACATCATATTTTTAGGCGGGAAGCAATCATTGCATAGCTTCAGGAGGAGGAGCTTAAAAGCATTCACAACTCTCAACTCATCAATAAAGCTATCCAATGTGTCAATTGTCCCAAACGACCGCCCAGATACCGAAAACTTACAACGAAAGTATTTTAGCGCTATCTTGAATAAAGGTTTCCTGCATTATCAGAGGACAACGTCAGCGCCCGCGAAAAATTTCAGCCTCCGAAAATAAAACAAGATGATATCTTATCAGGAGGTGTACAACTTGACTCGAGATAGTAAGCGTATCTGATCGTTGACGACATTAATGCCCTTTACGTCTTTCCGTTGAGAAGGAAGATAACATAATAACTAGTAATCGCTTATGTAACAGAATTATGATTGTCTGAAACAGAAACATCTTGTAAGGAACAGTATAAGCAATTGACATCAAGTTTCGACGGCAAAAAGCAAAACAATCGTCCGGGTAAAGTGATTAAGCAACACACTACCAGGTGGTTAATCTTCTATTTTTTACACCACCGGGTGGTTCATATTTTATTAACACTTTACAACATAGTTGAAAAGTGTTTATGACTTTGTTCATTCTGTCTGTCTGTCTGTCTGTCCGTTAGCACGATAACTGCCGTAAAAATGACTTTATCAAAATGAAATTTTAGTATGTTTTTCAGACTGTCTGTGGGACCTATAGGAATATAAATAAATAATATCACCCAATTAGTTTTTTATTGAACCCGGGTTGAAAAAATGAAATACATTGAACCCTATGGGACCTAATTTTTCAAATATTTTTTAAGCAAATTTAAAATTCACAAATTGCTTCGAAATTTTTAGGAAATATTCACATTATCCCATAAAATATATAAAAAAAAATTCAGTAAAATATATTAAGTAGTTTTTTAATTAAAAATTATTTAATATAGGGAAAAAAGCAAATTCAATTAAATTCTGACTTTTGGGATATCCTCCAGAAAGGAAAAAGAGATATATTATATAATAAATATCTTTCCAAGAGTTTAATCATTTTGTATATGAGAGAGGCTTCACATTTTAAAATAAATTTGGTAGATAACAATTTTTCAATTTTTTTTTTTTTTAATTTTATATAACTCTTCATTATATACTTATTTGATGGCATTTTTAATGCACTTTCCTACGTCCCAGAGAGTTAATAATTGGTACACAGCTTAAATTTGTTGAACATTTCATTCCACAAAAATTTGGTGGATCTTTAAATATAGATTATACATTTTTTTCGAAATGGCCTGCAAATAATCCCCGTTCACTTCTATAAATCATTGTTGTAATATTGTTAAAAATTCTGATGTGGGCAGCACATGTCTTTCTCTGCAGACCCATATTCACGTTCTCTTTATTTCTTCCATAATAATTTGAGTTTATCTGCACAAAATAACAGCTATAAGTATTTTAAATGACATTGAATTTGCACGTTAAAATTAAATTTGGTTCTCATTTGATAGCTGGACTTATTGCCAAAGGTGGCGTAGCGAAAACGCGAAAAAAATAAAATATCTCAAGAACAGCTAGTCCTAGAGTAATGGGGTTAGTCTTATTCTTTTTGTTATAAAAAATCACGTATAAAATAGAAATTTAATTGATATAATTGAGCGCACGTAGCCCTTTATTTTTATATTTAACGATTTTTGCGGGTCATTTCGCAAAAATAGCCCGTTCCTTTTTCCCGAATCGTACTAGAATAACCTACAAATGATTTATGTACCAAATTTTGTTAAATTTGGTATATAAATCACTCTTAGGTCATTGAAATATTATACACCAAATTTTGTTAAATTTGTTCCATTAGTTTTTAGCTAGAGTGGATAAAGGCAATTTCTGCCGGCCAGTTCACAAAGAAGGCAGATTCTTTTATTACGAATCGTACTATAATCTATTGAACATCAGGTTTTCCAACAAAAAACATACCTACCAAATTTTATGAAATTCGGTCCATTAGTTTTTCAATTAGAGTGGATGTAATATCCTCACAGACACACAGAAACATACACAGATACACTCTTACACACACAGACGTCTTCCTAAAAATAGTTTTTTCGTGTTCTAGAAGTCCTAAAACGTGTAGATCCTTCGAAAATTCGAGTTCCGATCTTCGGCACGATTCCAATACTTTGAATACATACACACACACACATATATTATCTGCGTATCTGTGTATTATCTGTGTATCTAAATTCTGTGCCTATGCAATTACAATAGTTGTGATTTTAAATGATCCCTAAACTTTCATTATTTCTTCAACGAAGCCTAATTTTAACTTATGCAAAATGCAAATATCTGAAGCGATTGTAAGGTGAGTTACATAAGAATTGCTGAATTTTTTTACACAAAATTATTTAGCTTTGGAGTCTGGAATACAAGTTATATGAATGAAATATTCATTGATTTTGCATAGGGAATCAGATGATTTATATTTCGATACAGTTTTAAATATTTAAGTATAATAAATTACTGTAGTACTATGATAATGTAAAAGATATCACCACTAAATATATCGCATTTTAAAAATTTTTAAATGAAATTGCATTTCAGTTGGAAAGTGTTTCATAATCAATGCTTATGCGTGATTGATCTTTCTTGTTTTATTTAATTTTAAACTACGAATATTTTAAAATGACATACCAAGTGCTGTGTTTGCTTCGTCGATTTTTCTTGACAAAGGAGGCTGTGTTTTGCTCCGAAACAGACCGATTGTTTTTTCTCCTTCCGAAATGATGCAATACTCGTCATTAGAATTAAAATATACCCATTTTTCTGCTTTTTGATTTAGCCATTGTATCAGCTTTTGTTTACAAGCAATTCTTTTAAAAAAAAATTCTGACGTTTTCAACAGTCAATCCAAGTAATTGGATGCGATTTGGGTTAATATATACAATACATTTTATATACACGGCGAATTCAAAATATTATTTTCCTGTATTAACTTCTATCGTTTCTGGAATTATCAATGGTATTCATATGAAACAATGTTACGAAAATCTTGAATTTCCAATAACACATGCTTTAATCATGCGAACGACAGAAACAATTCTATCTAGTTTTTTTACATAATAAATCAACACATAATTTTTTTTTAGCGATACTTGCATTCATTCTCGTGTTATCATGGCCACATCTCAAAGACAGACATGCACACATAGAGGGAAACAAATATCTTATCGAAAGTGTTCGAAATGTATGCAAGAGGTCTTAATCCCTTCAAAATCTCGAACCAGAAATGTGTAAAAAAAAACTCTTAATAACTTATAATAGTTTGAGAAAGTAAAAATTGGGTGTGTTTTCATTCGATCTTACTTTAAAACAAGACTTCTAGCAGTTATCGCAATAGTATCAAATTTCATCGGAATATTTCAATTATTTCTAGAGAGATCATGTTCTTCTCTAGAAAGACTCTAACTCATAAGCAGTGATGTTAAAAATGAACGCCCTTCCTTTATAATTGAAAAAAATATATGCACACAAAATAATAATTTACTTAATATTATTTATCGTAATTACGTTTTATAAGATTTTTTTTTCCATAGTTTAGGGGAGGAAAATTCGAAATATTGAAGAAAAATCGACATTTAAAGGTAACTATTGTTATTATCTGAAGATCTGGGGCACTTCACCTTGGCCACAAATTTGGCAAAATATCGCAAAAAAAAAAAAAGAAAGAAAGAAAAAAAAGAGGCGACTTTTGGAAACTTCTCAAATTATGTCTTCGCGGTATATTGTCTGTCCTCAAAGAAAAAACGACATTTACAAGCAACCATTGTAATAATTTGCAGATCTGGGTTGCTGGACCTTGGCGACAAATATGGCGATCGTAAACCTTCAAACAATAACAATAATTGCTTGCCTGTATATGTCGCTTTCCCTTGGAGATAGGAAGTATGCAATGAAGATATTTTAGGTTTTCAAATAAGTACATAATTTCACTTGAGTCGCATCATTAATTCTAGAGATTGATATATCGTACACAGATAGACATGGACATTAAAAAACGTTCGATTCGTGTTCAGAAAAGTGATAAACGTGCAAATCCATCAAAAGCGAGAGTTGGATTCTTCGCTCCATCATAATGTTTTCTCTTTTATATACTAAGTAATGCCCGGAAACCAAATAGCTGAAGTGCGTGTCTCCAATCGACTCTCTTATACATTTATAATCCACTAGCAGATTTACAAGACGTTGCTCGTGATTAAAAATATGTACAAATTTTTGTAGTTTTCTATATGATATTATGTCTAAATAAATTCGAATAGATATTTTTCTTTCGAAAGGCCAGGCACATTAAGTCATTCGCCTGTAGAAACGGCCGAAACATGATCCATTTAGTTACCCCGGTGCTCCACAAGAGTCGGATCACATTACAAATTTAATTTAATTCTCCTAAAAAAAATAATAAAGTAAAGAATTAAGTAAAATAAAGAAGAAGTATAAAAGAAGTATTTATTCGTTCTTGTTTTATAAAATTATCTTCACAGGCAAATCAAATTTGTTCAATATAGTACATCAAAATGAAGAAGTTAAAACTGTAGAAAATAATATTTTTATCCACCATTTTTATCCTGTTGCAACAATCGATAAAACAAAATAGAAAATATATAAATTTGAAAAAGCTTTGCTAAAATAAAAGAGATGACTTAAGAAATTGAAAATATCAAAAATTCCCTTAATCTTATGTTCCAAGATCGTAACTGTTATAACCCAATCGAAAATATAATACCGTTCATTTATAAAATTTATATTTATATCAATATCTTTATGATTTTAATCCTATAAATAAAATAAAAATCGTCTGCGGAAAAAATACATTTAATTTTATTCCGTTACTAAGCATTTTCTTCAAATAATACTAAACATTTTCTTCAAATAAAGTCTCAGAAAATAATCGTCTGCATAATGATATTTCTATGGAATATTTAATTCTGCGTTTTTTAATATCTCGACAACCTCTGGTCCTAAAATTTCGAAAAATAGGTGAAGTTAAACGTAGTGAAATAAAGATTAACCATACCAAATTTGAAAAAAAATAAAAAAAATCCATCAAAACCTATGAATTTGTATGCGAAACAAACAAAAAAAGGGGTTAAAATTTTTTCCAGACCCTTCAGAAATCCGCTGGAAATCTAAAAGGTTGAAACCATGGAGTTAGAAATAAGATAAAACTTTTATGGATGAAACGCTTGAAAATGTCATAATACTTTGAGAATTATATTTAGGTGTCGCTAGTGTTAGTAAAGTAGCCGCTATTGTTAGTTGAAACAACAGAAAGGCGTTGTATTTAGTATATGTATTTTTGATTATTTTTAAATTAAAGGTTCCCTAATTATGAGCATAATTAACCAGTATTTTTTCATATGTAGGATAGAGTACAGAATATATGGAGATAAAAATAAATTGAAAAGTAAAATAACTTTGAATACTTAAGAATATTCTTTATTGTTTCAGTTCTATTTTGCATTGTGCTAATAATTTATTTTTACAAAACTGACAATTTAAATAAATATTTTAGGCATCTTGCCATAGAAATACATACAATGCAGGACTACTTATCATATCCCGGTACCACCTGAATTATTGTCTAAAACGATATTGGCGTTTTCGTAATATGGAGTTTTAACTCCTTACTTTTACCTCCATGGTTGAAACTTTCACATATACAGTATCGACCATGGGGCAGAACCTAACTGTGCCAATTTTCGATTAAGACTATTTTGGGCGCTAAACGCCACACACTGTTAAACAAAGTAAAAACTTATTAATAAAAGTTGCAGTTAATTCTTTTAGAGTGTTAGTTTTCCCTTAACAGTCTTTAATACTAGTTATTAATTTTACTATTAATAGTATGATGAAAGTAAAAATAGAAGTATTATTTTTGCAATATACAACATACAACTCAAAGTTGCAACTGTAAAGATACACTTTTTAAACAATGACCATTATCTATCACTCAAAATTCTCCGAAGACAAGTGTTACTGTAAAAGAAAAAAGTAACTTTCACAAATCCTGATGAAATGATAAAATAAAGTAGAAAAAAGAAATATTCTTTCAGCTCAGCCACTAGTCGTTCCCATAATAAGGAAGTAATATATACTATGACGTCAATAGAACCTGTTTCAATGACGGATTTGTGAAGAACGTTTTTACGAAACACTGTATAGCAGTGCTTCTCAACCTTTTTGTATTTGCTCCCCCCCCCCTTCTGAAAACCCTGTTAAAACAGCCATAAAAAGCAATATAATAGGTGCTTTCCAGGTAAGAACATTTCTTCCGCATCCATCTTCAGATGCTTCGCGTCCCTATTGTGGGGTGCGCTACACAGGTTAAGAACCGCTGCTGTACAGTAAAAATCAGAACGTTCATAAATGTCTTAAGAAAGACAAAACAAGAAAGATCAATCA
The DNA here is from genome assembly GCA_951213105.1 of Amaurobius ferox. Lineage (NCBI taxonomy): Eukaryota > Metazoa > Arthropoda > Arachnida > Araneae > Amaurobiidae > Amaurobius > Amaurobius ferox. Next base: position 117,664,556 of record OX578146.1, read on the forward strand.
TGCTTAAAGCATTGATTATGAAACACTTTCCAACTTCAATGCAATTTTATTTAAACATGTCTAAAATGCAATACAGTCCTCGATAATATTTTAAAACTTATCACAATACTACATTAATTTATTATATTTGAAACCTTAAACCGTCATCGAAAAAAATTAACTTCATTCAAATGACGGCATTAAAGTATAAATTGCCTGGTTTAAATATCTCTAAAATGTGATACATTCCTCGGTAATAATTTTAGAATTATCATAATACTACGATAATTTATTATATTTGAAAACTTCATCGAAAACAATTGAAATTCATTCAAATGACGTCATAAAAAATAACACGCCTGGCTCTCTCTATAAAAGCAACATTTCATTCATAAATAATTCCCCCATTCATGTCATTCATCACAATACAATAATAATTTATTTTATTTAAAAATTAAGACCATTGAGCTACAAGTAAGTAATCTCTATGCGTAAAACTTCATCGAAAAATATCGTCCTTCTCTTTCTAAAATCAATGAATATTTCATTCATATCAACTAAGCAGACTCCATGGACTAAATTATTTTGTGTTAAAGAATTACAGCGATTCTAATACAACTCATTCTATATATTTTGCTGTTTACATTTTACATAGGTGAAAAATAGGCTTAATAGTAGAAATAATCATATTTGGATGAGCATTTAAACTAAAATATATTGTCATTGCGTTGTTTTAGTATGTAGATGCACAGAATTTAGGCAAAAATAAAGTAGTTTTAAGACGGATACAACACTCAATATGAATTAAAAAGAACTTTAAAAATCACGATTTTGACACAAGATGGATGCCATATATCATTTTGAGGTGGGTCATGTGATCGTTTCATGTCATGGACACGTGATCGCTTCATATAAGAGGTGTTATTATTATTTTAATTTTTATTTAAAAAACTACTGAATATATTTCGCTGAATTTTTTTTTATATATTTTATGGAACAATTTGAATATTGCCTAAAATTTTCGAAGCAATTTGTGAATTTTAAATCCGCTTAAAAAATGCTTGAAAAATTAGGTCCCATAGGGCTCAATGTATTCCATTTTTTCAACCCGGGTTCAATCCAAAACTAATTGTGTGATATTATTCATTTATATTCCCATAGGTCCTATAGACCGTCTGAACAACATACTAAAATTTCATTTTGATTAAATCATTTTTACGGCAGTTATCGTGCTAACGGACAGACAGACAGACAGACAGACAGACAGAATGAACAAAGTCATAAACACTTTTCAACTTTGTTGTAAAGTGTTAATAAAAATAGCATGCACAAGGTAAACGATGTTGTGAATAATCTCTGTAGAATCTAATGTTTCATTCTCTCACTCAGAATGTCAAAATTTTAAATTTAGAGGAAAGTAGTATCATTATTTAATCATATTTCAGTTATTTATCAAATTCAGTAGGTATCTTTATTTTTAAAAAACCTTGTTAATAATGTGTTGAATTTGACATTTGATTGGATTGATTTCTTTATTCATCACAAGCAAACTTGAAACTCCTACTGAACGCGATATGCTATTATTTTATATATTCTGGTAATCATTTTACCTAGGTTGCTCAAAATAGTGTGGTAAAAGGTATGAGATATTTGACAACTATCTGAATTTAATAAATGTGATTTGCAACAATAATAACTGAATGTTAAAAATCTTTAAATAACAAACTATTGTAACGTTATGCGGCGAATGTAATAACATTGGTGCATTTTTTTTTTTCAGTCAAATTAAAATCGTCATTAACTTTAAATGAAGTTTCTCGCATTAAGTATATTGAATGCATATATATGGTTGAAGCTAACGAATCCGTTTTTTTGCAATTAATTATTGTTGATTGGTTCAATTTGTAAATTCATTTTGTCACAGTGGAGAAGAATAAGAAATTATGTAATACTTAAGTAAAGTCATTTGAATTCAAATCTAAGTTAAAAAGTTTAAACATATTCTTAAGATATCTACAAAATCATTTTACACATTAAATAGTATATTTTAAAAACTATTGGGTTGTAGATCTGATGCGTAATTTTAAGCCTAACTTGAGAAGAAAAAAAGTATTATGTTCGACAAAAATAAACCCTATTGTGTTCCGCTCTTCTCGATTCACTTTTGAAAATAAATATGCTATCAATTTCGATTTTGAAAGTTAGAAAAGTAACTCGCCGTTCTTTTTTCACTTATCTGTCACTTTTTATTTTTTCAAAGATTTAGTACAATAATTTTTAAGAATTATTCAAGTTTTTTTTTTCATAAACCTAAACGTTTTTTTTTATAAACTTTAAAATTAAAGACAACCAAAATTAGGTTTAAAAGTCCTTTAATAAAAACTCCTTTCCTCGACGTACGAAAATTTACACGGCCAAAGCGCTTTCGGGCATCACCATGCCCTCCATCAGTGGCGAAGTGAAACTTTTCACTTCGCCACTGATAAAAGGCATGGTGAAGTATCCATTTTATCTATTTATGTTATTTTTTTTTATAACTTACGTTACGAGAAAATTTTTGGAAATTTTTTTTTAAATAATAGAAGTACCATTTTATTTCGGTATTTAAAAAAAGTTCGAATTTCATCATTTTAAAATGTCAAAATAAAAAAATCCTTAAGTTCACTCGATTTTTATTTAAAAAAAAAAAAAAAAAAAAAAAAAAAAACATTTTGTCACTATAGCAATAATTTGAGCCCAAAAGTCCCTAGACATAGGGTGAAACGCTTTAAAACTAGGATTTTAGAATTTTTTTTTTTTAGAAATATTGTAACTTCGAATCCAGAAACGATAGAGGACGTCTTCAGCATCGCCTACCGTTAATAAAGTTCTAAGCACTCAGGAATACGATGAAGCGACTTCTGCCCTATAACAGAGCGCTACATATACGCAAAAAAGTGTTCATCTGACCATCTACTAAGGGTGGCGTGGACGGGGTTAAAACCATTTTCTACTGTTTTTCTACTGGATTCGAAGTTACAATACTTTTGCCAGAAAAATTCTAAAGTTCGTAAAACTGTTGAAAGCAGATTTTTAAAACTCTTTAAAACAAGAATTAGGTTGCCGGTGTGTTAATTCCCGCCCACTGTTTGATTTGAAATTACAATTTTTTTACCTGAAAATTTTAAAATCCTTGATTTTAAGGAGTTTTGTGCTCACCGATCATCGCTTGTACTACACCGTGCAGATGAGTGAGTAATGACCACGAAACGTGGTCTACAGAAGAAAAAAAATAGAAAATTATACATATTTCACTTTTTCTAAAGTCTAATTTTTTAAACTGTTTCAACAACAGCATTCTAATATGTATATTTTTAATTCACAATTAATGTAATCTTCTGATAATGGCGATGAGAGAGTGTATAAAACAATTGATTAATTAAGTCCTAATAGACACTAATTCTATTGACTGATAATTACTACGGCAATGACACACTGCAGTGCTTATTAGTAAACGTCATTAGAATATGATTGATATTTATTAGAAGAGAAAAACATTTTTCGCGATTTATGTATGTTAGTGAGGAAATATGTAACCAGCCCTTCATTATAACAGTAATGACACAATGATGAAGCAAATTTAATCTTTTATGAAATAACCAGTAGAAATACCGGAGTTGCTTTGGAGAATACTGAAATATTGTGCTCTTTATTAAGCATAACAAACCAGTCAAACAATTATATAAATCAATTGAGTCGTTTTCGAATTATAAACGACCGTAACAGACCGCAAAAACAGGCAATTCCCGTTGTTCCTCGGGGATGAAGGAGGTGAGGAGATGTAAGAGATAATTTATTTAAGCATTCCCTAGACTTAGTCTTATCGTTTGAAAAAAGGTTTCATTAAAGATTGCGTATTTTGGAATTCTCACTTTTATATATTAAAATGATACAAATTTGGAAATATTTAAAGATATAAAACTGCTCCTTATTAAGAAAAAAACAAACATGCTCTTTTTCGTTTTATTTACACATGGTAGGATCAAAAAGTTCGCAGACTGGGCTAATATCTCCAACCCTGATTGGAGGAGAGAGGAACTATTTTACCGTGGCGTAGAGGCACATGGCACATGTGACGCGAGATGTGAAAAGAAAGAAGCAGATGTTTTTCCAGACAATGCGTGGCAGCAAGTGCCATGTTTCTGTCGAACGCGAGAATGACTACAGTTCACGAATTGTTTGGAAAAACCCTGCACTGCGGACCTGCTTCTTCTTTTTCACATCTCGCGTCATATGTGTCTCTACCCCACGGTAAAATAGTTCCCCTCTCCTTCAATCAGCACAGTCTCTGAACTTTTTGGTCCTACCTTGTATAACAATACGAACGAGTAAAAATACAACATTTTTATCTTTCAAACATAAAGAATTACGCATATCTTGATGCAAAGTTTTTTTCCATACTCCCCCCCCCCTTTTTTTTTTAATTTAACATATAATTCTTTATACGAATAACAGGTTTTAAGACCTCCTGAACCATGGAGGCGAAGAGATGGATTTAAAACTCCATGTTGGGGAGAAACGCCAAAATCATTTGAGACCGCTGGTCCCCCCCCCCCCACACACACACACACATTGTTTGTATTTTTATCGCGAAAGACTGTTATGCATTAAATAATATTTAAAGTGTTAATTTCTCAAAAATAAATCCTCAGCACAATGCAAATTATAACTTATAATAATCAGTACCATGTAATACAATAATCAGTACAAAGTAATACAGTAATCAGTACAATGCAAAGTTTCAAGTTTTTATTTTCAGCAGTTTTCGTTATAAATTGTTCACTTAGCCAGTCAGTCTCATTCAACTGACAGATATAGATTAGTGTTTAAAAGGATGGCATGCTTTATGAACTGCCCTGCATACAGTAAAAAGCAATAAGGTACTTCTATGGCACTTTACAAATAATCCAAATATTTATCTGTCCCATACTTCTGCAATTACTGGTTTTCTTATTTAACAGTTTTTATCAGTCCATTATTCTGCAATTATTGCAGAAACAATGTTAAGATATAAATACTATTAAGGCATACTTAATGTAATCTTGTGATGGTGATAAAAGGAACCAGAAAAAGAAAGAAAGAAAAAATACTTATTTAGGGTTAATGGACATTAATTCCATTAACAGATAATTGACACGCTGCAGTTAATGTCACAAAACATCATTAGGACATGATTGATATATACTAGGAGGGGAAAAACATCCATCGTGATTTGTGTATGCTTTTGTGAGTAAATATGTGAACAATAGAGAAATGAATTGAAAAAATCACGGAATGAAGCGTCATAAATTCGACCTTCTTTATGACCTGATCAAATAAACATTTCTCATAATATAAGCAGTTTTCTATAAAGCTTTCAATATTTAGCATTCTCACTATAGCACATAAGGTATGTAAAGGAAACTGAATCTTCTCAAATTTTAACTTTCCCTGCATACATACTATAACGTGGAGGTAAAGTTCTGAGACAGGGTCGAAGTTTTGAATTCGAGTTTTCGACGGAAGAACACGTTTCAAGCATCCCTGAACTCGAATCGAACGTTTTTACGGTGATGTGTGTGGTGTGTGTTCGTGAGTCCGTGGATGCAATATCTCACGAAAAAATGGAGCATTTCGAACGTAATTTGGTACGATTCTTATACTCCGTGAATGCTGACACTCTATTAATTTTAAACGCGATCGAACGTTCGGAAGATCTCCCATATTTTCGTTGAAAAAATAATAATAAAATCAGACAATATTAAATAAGCAATCACTTTATACGTGATTTTTAACACTTTACAACATAGTTGAAAAGTGTTTATGACTTTGTTCATTAAGTCTGTCTGTGTGTATGTTTGTCCGTTCCCACGATAACTGCCGTAAAAATAACTTTATCAAAATGAAATTTTAGTATGTTGTTGAGACGGTCTGTGGGACATATGGAAATGTACATGAATAATATCACCCAATTAGTTTTGGATTGAACCCGGGTTGAAAAAATGAAATACATTGAACCCTATGGGATTTAATTTTTCACACACTTTTTAAGCAGGGTGCGGTAGACCAGTGGCTAGCGCGCGGGAATTGCACTCGGTAGGCCGGATTCGATTCCGTCCGCTGCCAAAACTTCCCCGTGTTCACACGGAGCACGATCACGTTAAAGATGTTAGTCCGTAAGTCCTTCCGAGAGGTTGGTGGTAGGGGAAGGAGGATATGGTCCCTGTGGATGCCTCTCCCACTGGGTTCCGGTCTAAATTGGGTGGCTCTTCCCGGCCGTCCAAACAGTTACCGTACACCTTTCTGGTAGATCGGACGGTCTGGGTCTCAACAACAACAACACACTTTTTAAGCGAATATGAAATTCACAAATTGCTTCGAAGTTTTTAGGAAATATTCAAATTATCCCATAATATATATATATATATATATATATATATATATATATATATATATATATATATATATATATATATATATATATATATATATATATATATATTAAAAAAAATCAGAAAAATACGTTCGGTAGTTTTTTAAATAAAAATTAAAAGAAAAATTGCACCCATATTATAATGAAGAGATCACGTAATCCACTTCAAAATAAAATATGGCATCCATCTTGTGTCAAAATTGTGATTTTTAAAGTTCTTTTTAATTTATATTTAGTGTTGCATCAGTTCTAAAACCGCTTTATTTTTTTATTTATTTATATATATTTAGTTTATTTTTTAGTTTAAATAATCATTAAACTTTGATTATTTCTACCAGGAAGTCTAATTTTCACGTATGGAGAATGTAAATACATCAAGCTGTAAGATGAGTTGTATAAGAATTGTTGAATTTCTTTAACTCAAAATTATTTAGCTCTGGAGTCTGCAATATAGCTGATATGAATGAAGCATTCATTGATTTTACATAGAGAAGCAGGCGATTCTATAGTATTGCCTCTTTCGATGAAGTTTTAAGCATGGAGTTAGAAAGTACTTTTACCTCCATGGTTTTAAGTTTTTAAGTAAAATAAATTATTGTAGTATTGTGATAATTTTAAAAATATCGCCGCTGAATGAAAGGAATGGAAAAAAGTTTATGAATGAAATATTCACTACTTTTATATAGAGAGCCAAGAGATTTATATTTTGATGACGTCATTTGAATAAAGTTCATTTGCTATCGATGAAGTTTTCAAATATAATAAATTATTGTATTATTGTGATAATTTTAAAAATATCACTGCTGAATGCATCGCATTTTAGAGATGTTTAAATAAAATTGCATTGCAGTTGGAAAGTGTTTCGTAATCAATGCTTTATGCATGATTGATTTTTCTTGTTTATTCTAAAACAAATGACACAAGCTTTAAATTAGAAAAAGAATGAATCATTTTCGAGATATTACACATTTTTCAAATAAATGCATCTAAAAATTATATAAAAATGTAATCAATCATCAAATATGTAACCCTTGGCGATAAATTTGGCGACCTCAGTGACTAATTTGGCAAGATACGCCAACGTGGCGACTTCTTAAATGGGGTGCGAAGCTGACGAAAATGTCGTCAAATTGACAAAAGTGACGCTAAAATTACGAAAATGACGCCAAATTGAAGAATTAATAATTAATATATTTTAATACAATGGAGTATCTTACTTATCAGATGTTAGCAATATTTCCAATTGTCAAGTTATATTTGCGCAAAATATAAGTTAATTTAGTATATCAAAACAAGAAAGATCAATCATGCATAAAGCATGCATTGATTATGAAACACTTTCCAACTTACAATGCAATTTTATTTAAACATCTCTAAAATGTGATACATTCAGAGGTAATATTTTTAAAATTATCACAATACTACAATAATTTATTATATTTGAAAACTTTATCGAAAAAAATGGACTTTATTCAAATGACGGCATTGAAATATAAATTGCCTGGCTCTATGGAAAAGCAGTAAAAATTTCATTCATAAATATTTATTCTATTCCTTTCATTCATAACAATACTACAATAATTTATTTTACTTAAAAACTTAAAACCATGGAGGTAAAAGTAATTTAACCCTGTGTTTAAACCTTCACCGAAAACGTCTGCTATAAAATCGTTTGTTCTCCATATAAAATCATTGACTGTTTCATTCATATCAACTATATTGCAAACTCCAGCGCTAAATAATTTTGCGTTAAAGAAATTCAGGAATTCTTATACAACTCATCTTACAGCATGATGTGTTTACAATCTCCATAAGTGAAAATTAGACTTCGTTGTAGAAATAAACAAAGTTTGATGATCATTTAACCTCAAATATATTGGAATTGCATTATTTCAGTTCAGAACATTGATACACAGAAATTAAGCAAAAATAAAGCGGTTTTAGGATGTACACAACTCCAAATATAAATTATAAAGAACTTTAAAAATCACGATTTTGACGCAAGATGGATGCCATATTTTATTTTAAAGTGGGTCACGTGATTTCTTCATATAATGGTCACGTGATCTCTTCATAGAATGGTCACGTGTTCTCTTTATATAAAAGGTGTAATTATTATTTTAATTTTTATTAAAAAACTACTGAATATATTTTTCTGAATTTTTTTTTATATATTTTATGTAATAATTTGAATATTTCCTAAAACTTTCGAAGCAATTCGTGAATTTTAAACTCGCTTAAAAAATGTTTGAAATATTAGGTCCCATAGGGTTCAATGTATTTCATTTTTACAACCCAGGTTCAATCCAAAACTAATTGGGTGATATTATTCCTTTATATTCCCATAGGTCCCACAGACCATCTGAACAACATACTAAAATTTCGTTTTGATAAAGTCATTTTCTCGGCAGTTATCGTGCGAACGGACAGACAGACAGACAGAATGAACAAGCATTTTCAAAGTCAAAAACATTGTGCCGTAGAAAACATTGTGCCGTCCATCATTATTTCTCATTGAAAGAAGTAATGTTTATTATTATGTAGAGAAATTTATTGACTTTTTACTCTTCCTACAATACATGAAATAGTATAGGGAAAGTAATGGAATACGGTCTAAAATTGGAACTTCAGTTTTCGACGGATTTACACTCTAGAACACAAATCACCATTTTTATCCGGACTTTTATGCTTGTGTGTCGGTTTGTGTAATGTATGTATCCACGCTATAGATCAAAAACTATTTGAAAAAATGTCACAAAATTCGGTAGGTAAGGTCATTTGTGGGTTACCCTGGTGCTGATTAGAATTTAGTATGATTCGGGAAGGGTAAAAACTGTTCCTGCTCATTTTGCGAAATGATATGCAAAAGCTTCAATCTGTAATAAGAAACTAGATATTCTGAAATTTATGAATTACATACTTTTTTATACGTAACTTTTGTCAACAAAGCGAATAAGTCCCCTTTACTAGAATGAACCGTTATCGAGATATTTAAGTTTTCACATTTTAGTGTGCTGGCGAGTTCATACATTGAGTTGCCAAATGAAAAAGAAGACGTATGAAAATTGCAAATGGGATATGTGTAACATTAAACAATTATCCGTGTTATTTTGGGAAATTAAACTCAAATGAATTATGAAAAAGAAAATGAATTTGGGTGTTTAGGGAGAGTCATGTGTGTTATCCACATCAGATGGTTGTAGTTTGAATATACTTTCTGAAAGAATTCATTAAAATTATGATCTTGTATGTTATAGAACTCTTCAAAAATGCACTATGCCACATTTTGTTAGAATCTTATAAATATTTTTTTCGTAATAGTAATCTTCATTTCTCCACACGTTGGATACATTGACAGATTGCTGCTGGTAAATAACATGAAATGTTGCCAAATTGGCGATAGTTCAATATCTAAGAAAATAAAATTTAATTCCTTTGATAATCCCTGTTGCTTTGAGGGAATTATTTAACAATCTTAAATCAAAACATAACGACTGTTCGTGGGACATATACAGTTTTTTTTTCTTTTTCCGGATGTTACTTGCATTGCTATAGAGAAGTATTGTTTTACGTCTAAAACACTTTTAAGATAAATTGAGGATCTCTAAGTTTCAAGAGGGTTGACATGAAAAAACGCTCTTTAGCATTTTGTTCGTTTATCCGTTTGTCAGTCGGTTTGTGCCAAATTCGACACAACTGTTTTCTCTTTAAAACTACTCAGCCGATTGAAGCCAAGTTTAGCACAAATATATAGAATGCTAGACAAAAACACAAACAACATTGCGACTTTTTTTTTCTCTTCAAAATTTGCCTGTGTCACGAGCACAAGATTACTTGTAAAAATACTCAGCCAATTGACAACAAATCAGTTAATATTATGAAATGTTTTATGAATAAAACAGTTTAAAGTTTATTTCTTTCAAGAGATTTCGATTTCGAAAGTTTTCCGGAGAAACAACACTTTCTCGTGCAATTCTTCCCTTCACGCACTTTCTCTAGTCTAATAAGTTGGGAGATAATCATGTGGATCCGTACTGGGATCCGTCGTTCAAAGTACTTAATACATACACGGAATGCAAGATCATGAAATTTACATTTTTATCTTAGTCCTGCTGGTATTTTTTTATTCGGAATTTCTTTAATTTTAACCTTCACGTTTTTACACACCCTTCATTTTCTAATAAAAACCGTGCATCAACCATGTAATTCTTCTGTACGTTACGTGAACGTAACGAGATGTATTTCCAGGGGGGGGGGGGGGGGGTTATAATAAATAAATAAATAAATGAAATAAAATTTTGCCTTTTTCAACAGCCTCCTTCAGTAACTGCAAAAATGAAAAATTTGATATTTTTGCGTTCGTCTCAATGCGCCTGATTTTTTTGTACCAGAATATTTTTATAATTTTTATTTAATTTACACTGCTTCTCTCACATTTTATAATCCCTCTATTTATTTTTCTAATCAACCTGGGATGCTTGTGTATTTATACTGTGTTTGGGTTAGGACGAGGTAACGCTGAATTTTTTTCTTTTTTTTCACATTTTTTTTTCATTACTTTACCTAAAACAAATAAAACATCGATTTTTTTTCTTTTTTATTACTTTTTCCCCTCCAGTAATTGCAAAAATGAAAAACTTTAATTTTCTTTTCGTTCCAATGCTCCTGATTTTTTTTTTCTATGTAAAAGTACAGTCATTGAATTATTTATGGAAAGTCATTTGCTGCTCACATTAGATTTTATTTTTCCTGCATTTGGGTTAGAATAGTGTATTTTTGAAAATAATTTTTGATTTTTTCGTTCACAATTTCTAAAAAACTAAGAAAAATAAAAACTTGATATTTTTAACTCTCCTACCAGAGAAATAAAAAATGCAAAATTCATTTTTCATTAAGTCTTGATGCACCTTTTAGTTTGATACCTCACTCTATTTGTTTAAATATATTGACTCCATCTCTATTTGTGGAAAAATTACATTATCTCTCGCAAGGGTTCAGATTGGAAAACAAACTTCAGCACTGTAACACTTTTAAATCGATTTTTACATCCCCTTCCGAGATATTGACTACACTTATGACCAGTAGCGAGCGTTACAAAAGGGAGATGTGGAGGTTATCATGAGAAATGGAAAACAAAATATTTGGTTACCCCCTCCCCCCTCACAAGATTTTTTTTCTGGTGACGCTAATGACTAACCGTTTAATTTAAGGAAAAAATGCTATTTCTTATAGTGTCCTTTTCACCCCCTCTCTGCCCTACTAATTAATGTCAGTAAAGGGAAATTGAATTTTCTTAACTATATTGAGTGTATTACTTACATAAAATGTAAGCTATATTGAATTTCATTTATTCTTTTATGAGTTTTTTGTCAGTCATTTAAAAAAGAATCATAGAAAAACGGGAAAAATATTTGAAATAGAGTAACCCACAACATTTTGAAAACATTCCTTCATTGGGGGGAGATAAATCAAAACGCAAAATTTTATTCAAATTTGCTTAGCTTGTGCTTGAAGACACATCTACTATATAGTAAGACGCACACATAAATCCCGATGAAAATTGTCGATTTAAGTCCTACATCGTCCCCAAAGCAGCAAAATATAAACATTGAAGAATCAGCAAGTTTATATAATATGCTGTGCAAGGCAAATTTAAGTCCAAAATAGTAAGGGTTGGAACGGGGAATCAAACCTGTTCCATGTATTTTATTCCGGCCAGACGTGCTAACAGCTACACTACTTCGATCTTATAATAAATAAATTACTGTACTTTCTGCTTTTCGAAACAAGATCAGAAGGGCTGACTCAACCTTATTTTTAGCACACAACAACAATCAACTGAAACGATCTGGATGGCACCCACACGTGCTACCAGCTACATCACTCCGTTCACATAAAGAAATACTTCTTATTCGACCCAGAACGTCCGACCTACCCCCAAGGTGTAAGGTATCTGTTTAGACGGCCGGGAAGTGCCACCCAATTTAGACCGGAATCCAGTGGGGGTGGCATCTACAGGGACCGTACTCTCCTTCTCCTACCACCAACTTCTCGGAAGGATTTGCGGACCCACATACGAGGCATGTTTTTTAAGTAAGTACCGTTTTGGAATTAAAAAAAGACGTGCAAAGATAGCGCAATAATTTTATTTCTACATGAAAGCCTGTACCTTAATCTACTTTTCTACATAATTTCCGTGAATATTGAGGCACTTGTCATAACGTGGCACCAGTTTTTGAATACCCTCCTCATAAAATTCTGCCGCCTGACTTGTTAACCACTGTATCACAACTGTTTTGACTTCGTTATCGTCTTGAAGACGCTGACCACCCAGGTGTTTCTTCAAGTGCAGGAACAAATGGTAGTCGCTGGGCGCCAGATCAGGGCTGTATGGAGGATGATCTAGAGTTTCCCATTTAAAAGATTTGATGAGATCTTTGGTCCGATTAGCCACATGTGGACGGGCATTGTCATGCAGCAAAACGATACCCTTATTCAACTTGCCACGTCTTTTGTTCTGGATTTCACGACGCAGATTGTTCAATGTCTCACAATAAGACGCTGCATTGATTGTCTCATTACGAGGCAGAAACTCCACTAGCAATACTCCTTTTTTGTCCCAAAAAACTGTGCACATGATTTTCCGGGCAGAAATTGTTTGCTTAAACTTCACTCTTTTGGGTGATGATGAATGTCGCCATTCCATGGATTGTTGTTTTGATTCTGGTGTGACGTAGGCCACCCATGTTTCGTCACCAGTAACAATTTGGTCTAAAAAATCTTCACCTTCATTGTGGTACCGCTCAAGGAAAGTCAATGCACTGCCTAAACGTTGGGTTTTGTGCAAATCCGTCAACATTTTTGGAACCCAACGTGAACACAATTTCCGGTAATTCAAGTTCTCGGTCACAATGCGATACAAAACATTACGAGAATATTGAGGAAACCAGTCGCACATTGATGAAATTGTAAAGCGTCTGTTTTCTCTCACCTTTTCTTCCACTTTCTGCCCCAAATCTTCATTAAAGACCGAAGGACGCCTACTCCGTTCTTCATCATGCACATTTGTGCGGCCATCTTTAAATGCTCTCACCCATTTCCTTACCATTCCATCACTCATAATGTTTTGTCCGTAAACTTCACAGATCTCACGATGAATATCGATCGGTTTTACGCCTTTAGCACTAAGAAATCGTATAACAGCCCGTACTTCACAATCGGCGGGACTCACGATTGTCGGAGGCATCTTAAACACTCAGTAAACAACGTATACAATGAAGAATCAGACTGTAATGGCGTCAGTGCGTAGACAAGAGATGTAGGTAACCAGCGCGCATGCGCGGAACGCCGACCGTAGCACTGCGGCGGCGGAATCGCAAAACGGTACTTACATAAAAAACATGCCTCGTATTTAACGTGCCAGTACTCTGCGTGAACACTGGGACAGTTTTGGCAGAGGCGGAAATCGAACTCTGGTCGTCCGGGTGCAATCCCCGCGTGCTAACCACTGGGCTTTCCCACCCCTTTAAAGAATTACTTGAATTACCTTACAAAGTATTGCATACAGCCAAAGAAAATTAATTGCTATCCGAATCTAAGGTCAAAGCAAGGCAATTTTAATGAGCCCCCAATGATTTACTGCTATTTTTATCAAGGCTTTTATCAATATTAATGCCGCCCTTTCAATGTGTTGCACAAAAATACTGCGATCACTTCTGTTACTCTGCACACATATTAAAATATTCGGGGCTAATGGAGTCTTCCGCCATTAACGCGTAATTAGGACGACGGTGACATTCTCCTGATGTATCCATCCGCGTTATTTTTGAGTGCGAACTCATTAGGATGCGGACGATTACAAGGTGAGAAAGAGCTTGACGAGAAATTAATTTTACAAATCTGGTAAGAAGACTTTTTTGGCATTACTTTCAGGATTGGCCAACATCCGTGTTAAAAAAAAAATGCGCAGGCAAGGTGGGTTTTATTAGGTTTTAAAAAATTACAAAACTTTTTCCTGGGAAATTGTCTTTTTTAATATTAGGAACGGTTTTCGTAATTTTTTTCAGTAATTAAACCATACTTTGTAAACACTTGTAATAATTTGATATACGTGCTAATTTATGCAATTTTGCTTTATCTAATGTATAAAAGAGAAAATTTCAAAACACTCTTCCAACTTAAATCTCCTGAACCACGTGCTGGATTTTGAGATTTTTTTATACCTTGGTTAGGCGGTAGAGAACAAAATATAAAAATAGAGATAGATATAGAAAAGCAACACCCAACTCTATCTGTTGAACCCTAGATGAATAATACAATGGTTTAATTTAAAAGATAAATGCTAGTGTCCCTATTATCTAACTATTTAACACTTCTTATAAGTAAGGAAGGCCGAACTTCTTAAAATTGAGTCCCAAACATGATGCAAGCCACCAATCGATTTGCTAGTTTTATAGGGGTACAAATCTCTCTGTAAGTGCTAGCGATGTATTGTTATATTTGTGTATTACTGTGTTTGTTTCTGTAAGTTGCATCAAACTATAACTTAGCTTCATTTTTTTTAATGATTAAGATATTAAACAAATTTCGGGCAAATGAAAAGAAAATTTAATTAATAATTTTACAAATTATGCTTATTATATATTCATTTAACAAGGCACTGAAATTTCCAAGGAATTAAACATAATGCAAACCAAATTAAATACAACGGCTATGCAATAATGGAAAGTCACCAAGATAACAGCACTGATAAAAAAAAAATTTGAATAGTTTCTAAGCTAAAATACACGCATAAATAATAACCAAGAATGCATAAAAATGTCACACATTGAACAAAAAATTTTAAGCAACAAAAAAAATTCTATATAATTCGCGCCATGTTGATGAATGCACCATGTTCATAGAATGAGTCACAAGGGATGCAAATATTAATTTGATTGAGAAACATTAATTGTACAAATTCCTCATCAAATTGCAATGGACTTTTCATTAATATCTCGTGAAATAAATGAATATTGACGAATTCTTTGACATTAAAATACAAAACTATTCTAAGAAGTACCTTCCCTTGTGAATGGAACGAACTAGCACAAGAATGATGCTAATAGATTTGTTGCATACTATTGCATGCGGAAAGTGAACATATTGGATGATACTTATTACTTTTTAATTTTATCTAATTTTTTTGGTAAATTTATTTGCAAAACGCGCAATATCTTGAAAACGGTTCATGCCATCGTTCTAAGTATTGTTTTATTCGTTTTCTATTAAAAAAAAAATACGCATGAAATGATAATTTATTACACAGTATTGAAAATTCTGATTTATTTTTATTATTCTTTCCAAAATTCGTTCGAAATTTTGGGAGTCTTCCAAACGTTCGATCGCGTTTAAAATCAATTAGGTTTCAGTATTAACTGGTTGAAAATAATCGTACCAAACATTTTCTTTTCCCCGAAACGCTCCATCCGTTCGTAAGATAACGCTTTCACAGATTCATAGACGCACACACACACATGAACACAGACATCACCTCAGAAACGTTCGATTCGAGTTCAGGTCTGCTTCAAACGTGCTTTTCCGATGAAAACTCAGATTCGAACACGATACTTTCCCTATACATTATACTATGTACGCAGGAAAAGGAAAACATGTCTTTTTTGCAGGAAGTTACTCTGGTAAAATACGTAAAAAAGGGCGTTTCGTGAACGTTGAGAGAAGGAAGAACTTAACTTAAAGGGCTAAATAATGCATCTGTTTTTAATCACTCAGCGCATCTCTTTCCAATTTTCTTCAATATCTGTTTACAAATTAGTTTCCGAGATAACAACTGCTCTAACTCCAAACAGAAAACCGCACACTTAGAGTAATATAACGTAAAAGAGCTGTTCTGGTGGTTAATGGACTCTTTGGTTCCATTAGCGCGTCATTATAGCGTAGGATGACACAACGCTGATGAAATAAGATAATTTGTTGAATACAGCTTCTTTGGATGAAGAAAATGAGACTCATTTTGAAGTTAAAAGAGGGCCACTGTCATAAGAAGAGTGGTTTTATGTAAAGCTTCAATTCAGTGCCCCGGCAGAACAAGGGACTGAGAAGTAGAATCCATTTCCGCAACTACAATTTTCGGGCTCACAAGTAAAATTATTTTGCGCCTCTTTCCCCTCCTTGAGCTAAAATTGTTTGGATGTATTCTACAATAATTTACAAGTGATGAATTTATTTATTACATGGAAGAAATAATATATTATTGTAGTATATAAATATGTTAATAAAATATATGCAAAAAATAAATAACTAAATAAATAACTAAATAAAAATATATATATTTTTTTTTAATCCGAGCCTTTTCTGATGCAAACTTAGTTCTATCATATTAATGTTTCTGGTTTGCTAGAAGAGCTAAATGACTTAATTCTGTTTGTCTGATAGAATTTCTTTTGGAGTCTTTTATAGGTTTTATTCGTTTAATGACCTTTCAACAGAAGCTACTGTGACTGGTAGAGTGAAAACAGCAATAATACAGAATACACATCTGAAAAATCACTTTCAATTTATTTATATTTCTTAATTAACATTTCTGTGAAATTTTTAATCATCATCTTAGGTTTCAGATCATTTTTCACCGATGTTTTAATATGTTTGACTAATTGTGCGGAAAGAAGGTCGGAATATTTTCCCTAAGAGTTTCAAATTTTTGCGTCAAATCCGAATCAATTGATCTCAAAATATCTCTTGGCAATTCACGGATATATAGTTCAGCTGCTCTGTCTGA
This sequence comes from Amaurobius ferox, assembly GCA_951213105.1. Classification (NCBI taxonomy): domain Eukaryota; kingdom Metazoa; phylum Arthropoda; class Arachnida; order Araneae; family Amaurobiidae; genus Amaurobius; species Amaurobius ferox. The sequence continues at coordinate 117,681,763 of OX578146.1, forward strand.
GGCTTGCCTCTAAGCGTTGCTTGTTTTTGTTATTCAAATGCAGCGCCCATCGACCTTATATACAAGTAAACATAGATCAAACAGTTGAGAAATATTTTCTTATAGATAAAATGCAATGCTTATATTATATTAAACCTAAATTTAATACCCAATAAAACATAGAATATGTGTTTTATTTTAATTTAAAATATTTTTGGTGCTGCCATCTGTTGTTGTAATTTAATTCATACCGACTATTTTTATTTTTTAATGAACATTTTTAAATGTCTATTCCTTCAAATACGCTTTTAAATACAACAACAGATCATGTATAATGCCATAATCACGGAAACATAATTGAACTTGGACTTGAAGACAAAGGAACTTGAAGATAAAACTGCAGTCCTCAGTGATGTACATTCAGATCCTTTATCAAATTTATAGAATGATAAATTACCTTTCCGTGATTGTGGCATTATTATATAAGATCTGTTGTTGTATTTAACACTGTATTAGAAGGAATAGATATGTCAAAATGTTCATTAAAAAATAAAAGTAATCGGTATGAATTAAATTACGACAACATATGGCAGCACCAAAAATATTTTGGATTGAAATAAAAAATATATTCTATGTTTTTGGGGGCATTAAATTTAGTTTTAATATAATCTAAGCATTGCATTTTATCTTTCAGAAAATATTTCGCAACTGTTTGAGCAGAATTTCGGCGAAATATGTGTGCCGCGAAAGTTAACAAAGCGCAGATAGGGCAGTGAATTTTACCACGCAACTACCCCAAGGGAGGTAGGCTTAGTATAAAAGATTAAAATTGCTCCCAACTGACCAATTTTAATCTGCGAATGCAAATTGTTAAAATTTTGAAGTGAAAGAAATTATTTCTACTTTTTAGGGAGTTACAAACCAAAAAGGTAAACCTTGGGCTTCAGCTGTATGAATTCTCTCCATAGACATATATATTGGATATTATTTAACATGTCCACGTTTTGTAATTCCCTAAAAAGTAGAAATAATTTCTTTCACTTCAAAATTCTAACAATTTGAATTCGCAGATTAAAAGTGGTTGGTTGGTCGGTTCCAATATATTAACTATTGACATTTTATATGTAATCAGAATATAACTAGTCAATGAAGGCAGCTGATTACAAGATAGCTGATTAAAAGGCAGCTGATTAAAAGGTGGCTGATTACATATATTAACAGTTAATGTATTGTAGATTGTTAAAATTTTAAGTGAAAATAATTATTTTTTTTTACATATTAAAGCGTTATAAAAAGTGAGTATATTAAAAAATGTTTATATATATACAGAGTGTCCCAAAAAGATTGAAACGCGCTTTAATTCTTTACCTGTTGGAGATAAGTGGGCAATGTAAATTGCAAAAATTTTGAAAGTAAGGTAGGAAATAAGACTACGTTAATGAAATAGTCCTCTCATTCATTTTCAAAAAGTTACACTTTTAAAATTTTTATACGGCCTACTTAGACAAATTTAGTCAATCAGAAAACTTTTATTTTTAAAGCAACAAATCATTAAAAAAATCGCATATCTGTACCTTTAAAATTGAGCGAGTTATATTTAATTGAAAATTGAACATTGTGAATGGGGATCCTATATCAAATTAAAAATGTAAATTTGTGACATATCACAAAAAAATAAAACTGGATGATAATACATAGGATACCCAACCGCGTAATGAGTACCACTGCTTTAAAGGATGTCTGTCTGTGTAATGTTTTATTTAGATGTATTTGTGATAAAAAATTTTGACACATATTAACGTACTTTTGATCTAAACAATTTCCATCGTCAATTTGTTTATGATCACTATTTCCACTGATGAAACAGCCTTTCACATGGTACGGAAAAGTGGCATAAGTCAGATTTTTTTCCTTTATCATAACTCAGTTGATTTTAAAGATACAGATATGCGGTTTTTCTTAATGATCTTGTTGCATTAAAAATAAAAATTTTCTGATTGACCCAATTTGTCTAAGGGGGTCGTATAAAAATTTAAAAAGTGTAACTTTTTGAAAATGAATGGGAGGACTATTTCATTAACGTAGTTTTATTTCCTACCTTACTTTCAACATTTTTGCAATTTACATTGCCCACTTATCTCCAACAAAGAATTAAAAGAACTAAAGAATTAAAGCGCGTTTCAATCTTTTTGGGACACCCTGTAGAGATATTTGCAATCATTATTCTCTGGAATTGTGTTACAATTATTAGAAAAATATAAATTATATAAATAAAATTGTTATTTAATATTTGTATTTTTCAACTTTAAAATTGTAAAACTCAAGAATCAGAAAATTTAATTATCTAGTTCAGAATATTGATAACGTCGATGCGCTGCATTAAATATACGATGAGGAGCAATATTGATACAGTATCGATACATCAATAAACGAAACATAGTACTGATACACCACATAAAGATGCCCATCACTATTACGTGCACTAGTAAATCTATCATAACAGGCTTTCTACGGTACAAATTATAAAGAAATTGACTAAAACAATTTTAACTATATGTCTGAGAAAATTATAAGAAACAGAATAAAGACAAACAAACAATTCGATTGAATATAATTTTATAAAATCTAGTCAGTTATGATGCAAGATTTTTATACATTGAATAAAGGAAAGTGAAAAATCCAGATCACACACTGACCCGAAGGCTCACTAGCTATTTGTGTGGCCGGGAGTAAAGGAAAGTGTAATATTTGTAAAGAAAAGTAAATTGAGTAAAGAAAAGTATAAAAAAAAATGTATAACCAAAACGAGCTTTATAATTCTCTCAGATCTTATTAGGGGAATGTGGATAAACTTACAATCTTTATATTAGCCCCACTTTTTATATAAAGACTTGAAAAGTAAGCCCGTCATAAAACGGGGTAAAGTTACAAAAGATTTAGTCCCATTCGTCCGCCTGCAGCCCTTGCACACATACAAACTTGATAAAAGTTCTGAATAACAAAAACTGTTTCAAAATTAAAAAATTAATTAAAAAGAAATAATTAAAAAAATATCGTCGGCTACAAACTATAAATTAAAATATCTTAAAAATAATTGATTGTTTACCAATAGAGTTAGTTAAAAAAAAATATATTTTTTCCTGCGCATGATCGTATAAAAACGAATTTTGTGTGTCAAGCCGTCCTCGAGTGCTAACAAAAAGAATATTCGACTAAAACACTCCATGATTTATAAATTTTTCTAACACAGTTCCAAGACTTTATCTTTTTCTCATTACTTACAGGTCAATTCCTGTAAATAATGAGCGAACGTGCATGCAAAAATTTCAAGTTACTGCCTTCAACATGTGTAAGTCATTCCTTAGTCGGTGAGTCCCTCATTCAGTTATATGACATAGAAAGTAATACAACTTAACAATACGGACACAAAGAGGTTATTTACGATCCAAACTGAGAGATTTAGTGGACTGAATTGTCATGTTTCAAATTACGAAACTACATAACCCAATCGACGCAAGAACTTATAGCTAGCTCTCTTGATTAAACACCTGAGCACATCTATATTGAGAATCCAATATGATCAGCGAACTATTCAAATAAAATGAGACTTCATCACCGGTATATTAATAAGTCTGGGGTTGACGCGAAAGTTATTGGAATCTAATGAAAATGACAGGGTACGTGTATGACTATACTCGTAAGATGAAATCGGGCAGTCTCAATAAAGACTATATACAAGGTAGGAGTTTTTCTGGGGTTCTTTATCTGACAATAACTTTGAGAAGTATTCAATAACATTCTCTATGAAGAAATGCAGCACATTACTGATTTTGTCTGAGCATGTTATAGTTAGTGAACAAGATTGCTGAAATCGAACTGATAGAATCGAAAATAGAAAAAATATATTATTTAGCTATGCCGTCAGGAAAAAACCAGGGAATATGTTCTTTTAACCGTCGTTGCCAATCAATTAAAAAACGGATTAAAAAGCGGATAATTTAGAATCTACTGAAAATTTTATTTTGGCAAATTGTAACCATGATATCACATCAATGAACTTATTTATCGTTGTAAACTGCTCAACTAGAATTCTATACGATTTTCAGCATTTTTTATTTTTCTCAAATATTAAAAACCTATTAGTTTTTTTTTTATTTATTTACCGGTCGTTTATAGAAAAAAATGTTCTAATGTTAATTGTGATATAAGTGCACTTATAAATTATAAAGAATATTAATGTTGAGAATGTCGAAGGGAAAATCCTACTACATATGTTTTTTTCTGCGTTTAATCTATACTCTTAAATTTCAAATAGTTCAACATCATAAAATAATACTATTACATGTAGAATATTATCTTCTAAGACTATCTTTTATACAAACATTCAATCGAACATAATTATGTTTAATGCCGTAAGATGTTCTACACAGATTCATTAACAGACTCCATGATTGATATTTTTTTCGTTAATCATAAAATCAACAAAAAACAGTTTTTAATCTATGTCTAATTTACGTTAATATTACGTTAAATATTAAGTGCATACTTATATTTTGTCTTAAATCAATATTATATTAGCAACATTTTATACATTCTATAACATTCAAATACTTTTTATTCTGATGATATACTTTATTGCTTAAAAAGCATCAGTCGTTTTAATAGAGGATTTAAATAATGAAAGAGTCATTCGATAAAGTTATGTTTAAAGATATTGTTTTCGTTTATTTTGATATTGATGGGTGCTGTAGACCTAAGTACTTTAATTCTGATATGCATCATAGCTCGGAAACGATTCGTCCGATTTTCATGAAATGTTGCAGTTAGATCACTTATGCATTACCCAAGTTGAAATACGCCTCAAAAAAGAAGTTACCATTTTCTTCAAAATGGAACGCGGAAATGAAAAAAATAAATATTCTTAACTTGATTAAGCGAATGGATATTTTTATATGAAATTTTTGAAAAGGAAAAGAACGCATGCAAAACCGATATATAAACGTTCTCAAGAAATATCCGGGTTTTTTATTCTGGTAAGTTAACGTCAGTAGAAACAGAAACAAGAAAGATCAATCATGCATAGAGCATTGATTATGAAACACTTTCCAACTTTAATGCAATTTTATATAAGCATCTCTAAAATACGATACATTCCTCGGTAATATTTTTAAAATTATCACAATACTACATTAATTTATTATATTTGAAAACATAAAACTTCATCGAAAAAAATTAACTTCAATCAAATGACGGCATTGAAATATAAATTGCCTGGTTTAAACATTTCTAAAATCCGATACATTCCTTGGTAATAGTTTTAAAATTATCATAATACTACAATAATTTATTATATTTGAAAACTTCATCGAAAACAAATGAACTTTATTCAAATGACGTCATCGGAAGATAAATTGACTGGCTGTCTCTATAAAAGCAGCTTTTCATTCACAAACTTTTTCCATTCCTTTCATTCATCACAATACTATAATAATTTATTTTATTTAAAAACTTAAGACCATGGTGGTACAAGTAATTAAACTCTATGCTTAAAACTTCGTCGAAAAAATTGTCTGCTTCTCTGTGTAAAATCAATGAATATTTCATTCATATCAGCTATATTGCAGACTCCATGAGCTAAATAATTTTGCATTAAAGAAATGCAGCAATTCGTATACAACTCATTCTACATCTTTTGGTATTTACATTCTCCATAAGTGAAAATTAAGCTTCGTTGTAGAAATAATCAAAGTTGGATGATCATTTAAACTGAAATATATTGTAATTGCGTTGTTTCAGAATGTAGATACACTGAATTTAAGCAAAAATAAAGCGGTTTTAGGACGGATACAACACTCAATATGAATTGAAAAGAATTTTAAAAATCACGATTTTGACACAAGATGGATGCCATATTGTATTTTGAAGTGGGTGACGTGATGTCTTCATATAATAGTCACGTGATCTCTTCATATAAGGAGTGTAATTATTATTTTAATTTTTATTTTAAAAAACTACTGAATATACTGTGCTGAAAATTTCTTTATATATTTTATGGGATAATTTGAATATTTCCTACAACTTTCGAAGCAATTTGTGAATTTTAAATTCGCTTAAAAATGTTTGAAAAATTAGGTCCCATAGGGTTCAATGTATTTCATTTTTTCAACACGGGTTCAATCCAGAACTAATTGGGTGATATTATTCATTTATATTCCCAAAGGTCCCACAGACCGTCTGAACAACATACTAAAATTTCATTTTGATAAAGTCATTTTTACGGCAGCTATCGTGCTAATGGACGGACAGACAGACAGACAGAATGAACAAAGTCTTATACACTTTTCAACCATCTTGTAAAGTGTTAAAAACTGGAAAGCCCGTGTACTATAAATAAAATTGAGAACCTGTCTGCCTGTCTGTATATATATCAGTTTCATCATCACGGGAGAAAGACTGCATCGAATTTCACGAAATGTCATGGGTATCCGTGAAATAGCCCCACTTAGAATTTTAATAGAATGATTTGAATAACAAGGTCATTTAGAATACTATAGGAATGTGCACATGATTGTGAATTTTAAGTTTCTTTATAACGTATATTCCGCACGAAGAACGGGTATAATAGTAGTTTTAAATACATATTTATTTGATGTGATAAAATGAATATATCTTCATTCAATAAATATAAACAGCAAACGGAACAAATTTGAGACCGTAGGGAAAGTCATGTGCTGCTTGCGACCGATTTTTTTCTTTTAACCCACTTAAGTGGATACTTTTACGATCTCTACTTTCTCGGCAGAACAACAGGTTAGACCTGTTGAGATCTGTTCCCCCGATAAAGTAGCCATCCAATTTGCCCTAATTAAATACATTAAACGGGGGCCGCTTAGCCGCTGCTTCGGTAGACACAGTAATGAGATGACAGACTATAATTTTTATTCTCGTAGTCAAGTATGTTGGTTCGCGAAAAGGGGAGGGTCGCAAAACTTCTTCGAGACTAGGATCGCTCTTTATTTCCCAATTCTTATTAATTTGACGTTACTCCTCTTTGTATTTTCGTTCAACATATTTCACGAGTCGGTCCCTCGGCTCCCAGAGTTCAGAGCTGAAAATAACTGTACACAAGAAATAATAACTTTACACAAAGATTACAAAGCTTGTTCAAAATGTTTTCCATCTACGCCAAAGATCCGTTAAAGATAAGAGGCAGATATTTGCCTATGATGCATTTCTGCGTTGCGTCATTGGCATTCTTGCTGTAAACATTTACATTTTAATGTGTGATTAATCCCTCACCAACTTTGTTTAAACATATCTCTGGGACTTTTTATGATAAAATACTTAAATTTTGTACACCACCTTATTAGTGTATGCGGCACATTTTACTCATTGGAAATGCTTTTGAACGGCGGTCGTAAAAAAATTTAAATATTGTATTTCTCAAAATTTAATTTCCTTGAAAATTTTAATCGATTTCATAAAATTCTGTACCTTTTTTTACGCAACTTTGTAATTTATTATATATGTCTAAGATCAATATTTAAGGAATAAAAGCCGAGGTCAATGTTTTTGGGACACCCTGTATATGTTGTTAATATAAACTATTTTAATACAATAGCATTCATAGTGTAGTTCAAATTATCAATGTCCCCCACATACTATTTCCATCATTATTCCAGGAATTATCATTCTCTTTCCAAAGAAGAAAATAAAATCGAATAATTTGAGTTCTAATCAAAGAATTACAAAAACATAATACTCAAACTACATACAAGTTTATAAAAGTACATAAAGTCGATTTTGAGTTAACGTGGCTCTCCTCTTTCCCCCCCCCCCCCCCTCTCTCTCTCTCTCTCACACACACACACACCATGAGCTTAGATTATCTGTCAAAATTGCAAATTTGAAAATGTTCGGGTAAACAACACATTATCTACAACATAAGTTCCAAAAATATGTTCCGCGGACGCTTTGACACAGAAAGAAAAAAAAAAGTGAATGTTGAAATCATTTTTTCAAAACTGGAGTTTTATTCTTGGTCCTGTAAAATCAAAAGAGTTCAAAATATCAAAACATAACAGTTAAAAATATAATTATACATATATTACTATAATCCGAAAACTAATAACCTAGTTCCAAATCCAATCAGATAAGCCTTATGGGGCTTTCAAAGTGCTACAAATTACTGACTTGTTGTAATAGCTAGCACTTTTGATATTCGAGATATAAGTGGTACAAACTTTAAAAATGGGAAAAGTTTCAATCTTCTTCAACTTCACAAGACGATTACATAAAACTATAAGAACGTTATAAAAATATTGATCTAAAAACGCAATTTTCCTACTGAAAACTTTTGTCGCTAACTGTTTATATCTATCCTTTAAAGTTCAGCAGATATATTGAAGGAAAGAAAGCAAAGTGAAGCGAAAACTCGTTCGGACAAAACTTTTTTATTTATTTACTTTTTTTTTTCGGGGAGAAAATAGTTCAAAGAATTAAAGTTTTGAAGCTATTTTTGTAAATTCATAAATAATGCCCTAATTCCGACAGAACAAATATAAATTATTTAGAATTATATTTAATAGGTTTCAAGCGCCCAAAGTTTTTACATTTTTCGTATTAACGCTCAGATTGCAGCCAAATACCCCGACATTATTTACTCCAAAACACTTGTAGGGATTCAAATGGAAATTCTAACAGAAAATTCAAACGCATATATTATTATTATTCTTCATTTTCGTCGACCCAGACCATCCGATCGGTACGAAGGTGTTGTTGTTGAGACCCAGACCGTCCGACCTACCAGAAAGGTGTTGTTGTTGAAACCCAGACCGTCCGACCTACCAGAAAGGTGTAAGGTAACTGTTTGGACGGTCGGGAAGTGCCACCCAATTCAGACCGGAACCCAGTGGGGGAGGCATCCACAGGGACCGTACCCTCCTTCCCCTACCACCAACCTCTCGGAAGGACTTTCGGACCCACATGTTTATCGTGATCGTACTCCGCATGAACACGGCGGCAGTTTTTGGCAGTGGCTGGAATCGAACCCGGGCCTACCGAGTGCAACTCCAGCGCGCTAACCAATGGGCTACCGCGCCCCTTACCAGAAAGGTGTAAGGTAACTGTATGGACGGCCGGGAAGTGCCACCCAATTTAGACCGGAACCCAGTGGGGGAGGCATCCACAGGGACCGTACCCTCCTTCCCCTACCACCAACCTCTCGGAAGGACTTACGGACCCACATGTTTAACGTGATCGTACTCCGCATGAACACGCGGTACGAAGGTGTAAGGTATCTGTTTGGATGGCCGGGAAGTGCCACCCAATGTGACCGGAACCCAGTGGGAGCGGCATTCACAGGGACCGTACCCTCCTTCCTTATCACCAACCTCTCGGAATTACGTACGGATCCACATATTTAACGCGCCCGTACTCCGCGTGGACACGGAGACAGTTCGGGCAGAACAGGGAATCAAATTCGGATCGTCCGAGTGCAATCCCCGCGTACTAACCACTCAGCTGTCCCACCCCCAAACGCATATCTTTATTTCATCAATCAAACAGTTAAAAATAATGGACAATTACCACACTGCAGGTGGTACCTACAAATGGATCAGATCATTTCTAAAGGCCATATCAGATTATTCATAAAAACCAAATACGGCGTAACTAATGATCTCTATAAGGAAATTATCCAAAAAGAGATCTTGTCATCGAAAACCACAGAATCGAAGCCCAGCTCCGAAACGTGTAAGGACAGATAAAATTTTGCATTATTCATAGAGTAATCGAAATCTCTTTTCCCTGTCTCAAGATTGGAGAAGGAAATCGTTTAATATGCAAATTAAGCGAATAAAGTGGTCTGGTCATTCTTCAAGTCAATAGATATCTATTAGTATAAGTTTAGAAAAATACTATCGTATTTAAAATTGCATATTAAATGTAGAGATTGAATGACAAATTGATTTTAAAATAGCTGCGTTTCGGAATTGTCTATTATTCATGACAGTATGAAAGAAAATGATCATTTGGACATAGGTACCCACCCTTAGACTATGGTTTCATGAGTAAGGAAAACTTGAGCAAACCCATTCCTCTTTTGGACTTCGGGTTTGTTGGTAGTTCTCTTGCACTGATGAAGGGGATCCAACGTATCTTTGAAACAGCTGTATGCTGCATTATCATTTTATTTGTGCTATGTACGTTGCTCAAGTTTTCCTCATCCTTCGCACAGTGTATTTTAATTATAGTTTTATGGTTTTAGCACGCACACACACACACTTTTGATCTCTTATTTGTGTTTTATACATTTTTTAGTTCATTTGTGGTAATCGCCCGAATACTTTATATCCTTTGTTTTCTCATTTCTTTCAAAAGGTAATTTCCTATTCTTCGTTTTTTAGACTATTGCTCTCATTCTGTTTATCACTTTTTCTGGTAATATACCAGAAGAAATGAGGTAATTCCTTAAACATTTTGTATCTTACCGACTTATCTTTATTTTGTTTATTTATTTATTTTTTAATTCGAAAGGTAACGTACTCTAATGGCTTTCCTTACATATTCTCATCTCTGTATTCTAAAGGTGTTATTAAATGTCCATTTTTATTCCATAATATATAGTTCCAAATGCATCACAATCATTATGAGAATGAAAATAAAATATGTATCTTTTTCAGCCTTCGTACCCAAGTTATTCATTAAATGTTTCGTAAAAATTCCTCAAAATTTTTTTTTTCGTGTTGGCAACAGTTTAGTAATGAGTTTTTTTCATTTGTCTCTTCTGTGTTATTATGAACTATTTTGATGCCATTAACAGCCGTACAGTGTAGTTCACATTATCAATTTATCACACATAGTATATGCTACTGTCATTGTTATACAAGGTAGGATCAAAAAGTTCGAAGACTGGGCTGATATCTCCAACCCTGATTGGAGGAGAGGGGGAACTATTTTACCGTGGCGTTGAGGCACATGTGACGCGAGATGTGAAAAAGAAGAAGCAGGTCCGTAGTAATCGCCGACGTCGGTGATTTTCCCAAACGCTGGCAGAATTTGATATTCGCATGTTGTTCTTCAAACGTCATTTCTGTTTTCGACGAATGTGAACGACTATAGTTCACTGACACGCATTTTCTGGAAAAACACCTGCTTCTTCCTTTTCAAATGTTCCTCTACGCCACGATAAAATAGTTCCCCTCTCCTCCAATCAGGGTTGGAGATATCAGCACAGTTTCCGAACTTTTTGACCTGACCTTGTATGAATTAGCATTGCCTTCCATAGGAAACAACGCTATGAGAATCCTTATATTCGAATCATTTGAGTTCTAATTTGAATTTTGACGGAAAACCTCAGGTTCAGGAGATCTTACAACGTTCCAATTCGTCGAAATTTTAAATCAGAAGGGATTTCAGGCTCTATACAATAGTGCGAGAACGTAAAGACTATAGTATTCCACATTCCGTCAATTTTATATTAAACGCCAAAATAAGTGTCTTGTTATTTTTAAAAATAAAATGAATATTTCTTTCTAGTAAATAAGGAAAACAAAATGTAAAAATACCTCATTGGTAACAGCATACACAGTTGATTAAAAGTATCAACCGGTTTCAAAGGTATAAAAGAACCTTCTTCGTAGGAATAAATATAACAGAGCAGCCAATATAGCCAAATAGTAGGGAAATGTCTGTCAACAGAATAATGCACATGTGACCACCCAGGATGATATATATTGTCAATCCCCCCCCCAAAAAAAATTAATAATTAAAAGAAAAAACCACGATAATGACCCACAAATAAAAACTGGATTCTAGGGTTGGCAGACAGACGCTCTGGATAGGGAACGATGGAGACACATAATATTGCGGTCGAGACTAGAAGTCTGAGAATCGAAGAAGAAGAAAGAGAAACAAAAAAACTAAGGAGGTATGAAACAAAGTAAAACAAATAGCAAAAAAATAAATAAAATAAAATAAAAATAGCTCGAAACACTAAAATTAGTTATGAATATACAGAACTACGAAATTTAATGACATCTTACGAAATGAAAAGGAAAAAAATCCACCGGTTTCGGGAAATAAAATAATTGCCTTCCTCAGAAAATGAAATGATAGCGAATATGCAATTACGACACACAACTCTCTCGGCCGTCCAAATAGTTGCTCTTAGTCCTCTGGACGAGTCGGACGGTCTGGGTCTTCAACACAATCTGGCTCAGAAATTAAATGACCATCAACCACAAACAGAAAACTGACAAGTAACAAATTCAAGATACATAATTGAAATGACTTAATCTTTTTAAGCTACTAGCAAATATCAAGTCTATACAAGTTTTACAGAATTTGATGCAAGTTTGAAGTTGAACATCGTCTGCATAAAATCGAGAAATTTTACATTTTCTGGCTTCTTGATGTCAAAGTTAAAATTCCCAATGGACTGAAGCTGAAGTTCTTCGCTATAACCACTATATTTCGAAAACTAAAAAACCAAATTAAAATTGAATATTCTTGCAGGGTTTTCTAATGGTTGCAAATTATTCCCTTACTATTTATAGCTAGTACACTTAGTTTTCCAGATATACGTACGCATTACAAACTCTCAATCTTCTTTAATTTGACGACAGCTTGAAAACCACAAATGTTTGTAAAACAAAGTATTAGTCTAAAAACTGGAATTCCTACTGAAATTTTTGTATCTTACTGTTTATATCTATGTTTTATAGTTTAGAAGATATTTTGAGTGAAAATAAGCAAAGTTCAGCAAAAACTCGCTCGGACAAAAACTTTTTTTTCCGAAAAAAAAAATTCAAAATATTAAAATACTGAAACTATTTTCGTATATTTATAAATGGTACTCTATTTTCAACAAAACACGTATAAATCGTTTTTATTTTTATCTATTTGATTTAGAGATATAAGCGTCTAAAGCGTTTGCATTTTTCGTAACGTTCAGATTTCAGCTGGAACCCCCGACCATAGTCATAGACGTTACTCACGTCAAAAAACCGGTTTCAAACATAAATTAGCTAACTGCATCAAGAAAGACTTTGAATGGGGATACTTTAATTAAAACAACCCCATATGCGTCAAGAAAGTAATACGAAATGAATTTAAGAATTATAGTCAAAGTATTCTTAAAACTAAGACGTACACACTTTAGGCATCCAACTCTGAAATAATCTAAAACAAAATGCTCAAGAGAAGTCTTCAGCAAACAGTCCAGGAAGCATTGTTGTTAATCTCAATTACATAGACCGACATTTGATGAAATAGCTATTTATACAACACACGTGTCTTGACTTTATAGTGTGTTGTGTGAACTTAGCTACATATCCGGGAAAAGTAAGATTTACGGCACTAACAAGAAAGCCGAAAGAAAAACCACAATTCGCCTGGAGAATATTGGGCGAGATAATGTGGATGAAGAAGCTAGAGATTAGGAGCTTACACAATGGAATGACACACAAGAACTTTTCAAGGCTGCCACAAGGAGAGGAATATAAATTTGAAGACTTAAGACAAAAGTTCTGAAAATACATGGGATTAAGAGCATAAAATAGAGATGGCCGAATAGTATCCTGGAATACTCGAATACTAAAGTATACGATATCAATATAATAATAAAATAATTAATAATATAATAATATATAATAATAATATATAATAATATAATAATCAATATAATAATAATATAATAATAAATAATATATAAAATAGAGATGGCCGAATACCATCCTGGAATACTCGAATACTATAAAGTATAAGAATAAATACTATAAAGTATACGATATCAACATTATAATACTCGAATATTATAAAGTAAACGATATTCGAGATCTCGAATATACCGTCACTAAAAGAAATTCAAATACCTCAAATATCGCCTCACGCTGGAATAAAAAGTAAGGATACCCCAAAGGAAGAAATTTGCTTCCACCAAGTGAAAACATTTTCGACTACCGAAAAAAATCCAGTCTGCATCCTTGCTTGAAGAAATTATCTTTGAAATATTTAATCGCACCACCGTCAATTGTTTTTTCAGTGCAAGGCTTCCGCACCTTTGGTTTAATTTGTGATAAAAAAGAAGCAGAATTGATTTTGAACGTGTTCTAAACCTTGTTTACTTAAATAAAAAAAAATCTACAGTAAGTGAGAAACATTTACAATTATTCAATTATTGTAGTTAAGAGTACCTAAAATAAAAAGCTACTACAAAATAATTAAAATTAAAAAAAAAAAGTTTCATTTCTAAATTAATGTAGTTATTTCCACTTTTTTATTTTATTAATCTATTAATTTATTTACCGATAATTAAAAAATAATATTTAATAAATATAAATATTATTTGTTAACAATTTGAAATAACCATTCGGGATATTCGAATATTCGGAATCGGATTAATATTCGAGAAAAGTGTTATCCGCCCATATATAGTATAAAATCCTCTAAATTATATAAAACAATTACTTTTCGGACAACTTTCTAATTCGGGATTTTGACAAAAATACACGCTATATGAATTGCGCTCCCATTGTAGCTCCAATAACAGCATATATGTACTGTTTTTGCACTTTTTATGAGCTCTTCATCATGGAGTAGCCAATACCTACAATGGCAGCAAGAAAACTTACTATGTGATATAATTTTGCCAAATCTCTATAGAGGCTGACAAATTCAGTCTTATTTTCATAGAGGCTCGAAAAATTGAAGCACATAACAAGTTTCCTTGTTGCTATTGCAGGCATTGACTATTCACGCTTACGCGCGCATAAAATAGTGCGAGATTCAGAAATGCTGTTATCAGTAATGGAAGTACGACCCTAACTTTGGGAACATTCCCTATGAGAGAGTTCTGTGATTAGGAACACATTTTATGACTTTCTGTACATGTGTCGAAAATATGTCTGTCTGTGATTGTAAAAGAGAAAAGTAGAAAAGGGCGGGGGGGGGGGGGGGCGCATCAACATAAGAACAAATATTCGTATCGCTAGGAAATGTTATATTTAGACAGATTGCGTAAAGAAACTGATAAAATTTTACCGATAATTTGCATGATTAGAACAAATGATACTCAAAATTTAAAATTTTAATAAATAACAATATTCTTTTTGCAGAAGTTATTGATTGTAGTATATATAAACGTAGCAAAGCTAGATTTCATTTCCAATATGGACTATACACCTATACAAAAACTAATATAATTGTTCAGCCAATAAGGTGATTATGATCCTACCCCTGCCCACGCCACTGGTATTATGTATTCTTAACAGCAAAATGATATTTTCCACTACATATTGCATAAAAATATCATTTCAAAAGCATTTAATAACACCAATATGCTCACACCCACCTAATTTATCGTCTTCATTGACATGTTGCTTACTAGCAAAAATAAACTTTAAACCGATTTTATACATGAATTTTTAATTTACTTTTGTCAGTTCTGAGTAACATTTTGCAAATCAAAAATAAGCTACGAGAAAAAACATTCAAACAATGTTATGTTTTCCACCAATTTCACAAAAAATGGAACAAAGTTTACTGCCTAATTAAAAACAAAATAGCTCTTGCCTCTTTCTATGTCTCATATATTCCTACAAAACGATTAGTATCTGTAACCATAGCAACGCAATCTCCTTAAAATATTTTTGATTGGCTGTTATTTAAAAAATTATCAGAACTTGGTCGTTCCTCAAAAATACAACTCGTTTTCGAACTTAATAAAAATTAAAGTATGTACTTAACATATTTTATTAATATAATTGCCTTAGTAAAAGATGAAACAAAATGAAAAATATTTTACTAAGTATATGTCACATGCTTTCTTTCATAACATTTAATTACATAAATATAAAAAATTACATTTTTTAAATTAATACCTAAATTGGAAGCATACTATAGTTGTTGCATAGGTTACAGAGGCTGTTCACACATTTTTTAGACGATGTATATTGTATTCACAAAACTAAATTACATAAAATTCTTGTGTTTTAAATGTTCTATTTGACATCCCTTATTCTGAACTATCTTTCGACACCGCAATTTCCTGGATAATAATGCCTTTTGAAGTGTCAGAAGAGGTATTCTATCCCATTCCTCCTGAACAGCTTTCCAGAGTCCTGTAAGAGTTTAGGGACGACGTTTGGATAATGCAGATTTTAAAAGTCCGAAAGCACAAAAATCCATAGGTGATACATCGGGACATTTAGTAGGGATATCAGTGAAGGGTATGGCCTTGATACCAGTTTTTTGTTCCATTTCTTTTAGGAAATGTACAGTGGATTTTGATGTGTGACTGCTAGCTTTGTCCTGATGGAGTCTCACAGATTGATGGCACTGTGGGTAAAGCGATGGTATTTCATTCAGAAAAATTGGCGATAAAATATGTTCCTGATAGTATTTGGAGTTAATCTTGACATTTTTTCCCACTCTCTTTATTTTTAACTTGCCATTATAAGAAAAACCAGCAACAATCATGAATCCCTTAGAAAAACTTTCTTTCGATTCTTTGAACCATGTACTTAAATTTTTTTCTCCCCTTTTATGATAATAAATGGCTCTTTTTTTGTTGCAATCATTTAAATACACCCATGATTCATCTATTGTGACAATTGTTTTCCATTTTTCTTTGGATAAGTGTTTCTCATATAGAATTCTGCAGCGTGTCCTGCGTTCAGCGATGTGATTTGGAAGAAAACGATGCACATTGCGTTTTTTCGCTTTCTTAAGATTTAAATCAACGTTTATCATTTTGTTTACAGTGGACACCGAGCATTTTAATGATTTTGCAACTGTCCTTTGACTAGGGGGATTTTCTATTAACATTAAACAACGTACCTTTGCAATAGTCGAAGATGTCCGTTTTTTCCTTGGATACTTGTTTGGAATTTTTGTCCCACTTGAGGCTCCAATTTGACGTTTTTTTCCTTTCCTGTTGACGATATTACCTATCGACGCTTTAGATATCACAAAACCATGACTCTCACATCGTTTTTGGATAACAGAGTATGCATATTTCTCTTCGGAAAGAGCATAAATGTAGCCTTCGAACCACTGTTTCGTAAAAGCGCCATTTTTGAATAAAAACAAAACTTTCAAGCCGCAGACGATAATTTTGACTTTTAAAAACATAGTACAATTGGAATTATTTCTTTTGCAGCAAACGATTTTTTATTACCGCTTACCAAAATCGTCTAAAAAATGTGCGAACAGCCTCTGTATATCCATGAAAGTCCAAGAAATGTTTTAAGAAAGTTTATTGATTTTGCTTGTTTCTCTTATTTTGAATTCGACGACTCTTTGCCTTAGAAACCGATTAAAACCTTTACATTTTATTTTCCCTACAATACATAATATTGCATAGGGAAAGTATTCATTGGAATTATGTCAAAAATCGTAACTCGAATTTCCGTCGAATATACACGTTTTAAGCACCCTAAAATACGAAAAAATAATTTTTAACATGACGTCTGTGTATGTGTATGTGTGTGCCTGTCTGTGCAATGTATGTAACCACTCTAACTCAAAAACTAATTGACCAAATTTTCCAAAATTTTATAGGTAAGTCACTTGTGAGTTATCCTGGTGCTGATTTGATTCTGGTACGATTCGGAAGAAAAGAATCTGCCTTTTTTTTTTTTTTTTTTTACGGAATGGCCCGTAAAAATCGTCAAAATCTACAATAAAAGATTCCGTATGCTTAAATGTATAAATTAAGTACTTGTTTTATACGTACTTTTTGATGATGAAAAGAATAAGACCAACTACATTACTCTAAGACAAGCCGTTCTCGAGATATTTTAGTTTATTTGAATGCTTGCTATGCCGCCTTTGAAAATACGTCCAGTTACCAAATGAAAACGAGATTGAATTAAAAGTGCAAATTCAGTGTTATTTCAAATAATTATGCGTGTAATTTTGTGCAATTAAACTCAATTTAATGAATTATTAAAGAGATAAAGAGAAAATGAATTTGAGTCTGTAGAGAAAGTCGTATGCTGCCCACATCAATTTTTTTACTTTATGAGCAGATTGATCGAATTCTTGTAATAAATGGCTTGCACTTAATAAGCAATCACATAATCACATATTGTACGGGGAGATAAAAGTCGATTTATTCAGTTCGTGTCAAATTAAATTCACAAAATGCCCAAGAATTAAATATCTGTGTGATCTAAATAAAATAACAAATATTTTAATCAAATTTATTACATTTTTGTTTTTATCCCTTAAAATAATATAAATGAAACTATTATTCAAAGTGACTCTGCATGAAAACAATTAAATTAAAAAAAAAGTCAAAATCCATATGAAATTGAAAGTATGTTTTTTTGTTTCTTTGCTTGTATATTCCGTACACAAATCTATAGTTTGTGTGTGTGGTTGTGTGTGCATGGTTATTCTGTACTTCACTGCAAGTAACCCAGTCCATGTTTCGAGTTTCTATGACAGGGGTTTTCGAGATATTAATAAAAAATGCAAAATTAAATTAAATCTCCTATAGAAATAGTATTATACAAGACGATTTTTTTCCCGAAAATTTATTACAAAACGTTATATCATGTTGTTTAGCAATGGAATTAAATCAAATGTGTCTATACGGCAGACTATTTTTATTTATGTAAAAGATTTAAATGATAAAGAAATAGAAAGAAAAATAAATTTTATCATTAAACAACAGTATTATATTTTTTATTATGTTACATCATTTACGGCCTTGGGTTATAAAACTACGAGAATTATTAATATTTTTAATGTTTTAAATAACATATTTTATTTTGGCATAGATTTTTGAAATTCATATATTTTCTATTGTGTTTAACCATTTGTTGAAATAGAATAAAAATTGTACGGGTATATATATATATATATATATATTTTCCTATTATTTTAGCATCTTTAGGCTATGTTAACCAAACTTCCTATCTTTTGTAAATTTGTTTCTAAACGGGACCAAGATGTTTTATTCTTGTGCAGAAATTTTTGAATAATGAGAACAGAGATTCTTATCCTTCTTTTTATAGAAATTAAACTACATATTTTAACAGAATATTTTGAAGACCAGAATCATTTAGAACACTACTAGAATTTGAATATATTTTAAATCACGAAGGCATATCTGCTAGTCAATCTATACTTCGATTAAATCAACATTAGCACCCCCTTGAAAAAATTCTGCATACTCGCGGGGAGATGAGCCATCTAATATTTTTTCATAACTGCTGAAAAATTCATTTAGACAATTTTAAAACATTATTTATCGGCTATAATCTCGAATTATGTTGCGAAAAAAAAAATCTGATGTGGGCAGCACACGACTTTCCCTGCAGACTCAAATTCATTTTTTCTTTATTTCTTTTATAATTCATTAAATTGAGTTTAATTGCACAATAAATAATTGCACAATAATTTAATTTGCATTTTTAATTCAATTTCTGTTTTTATTAGGTAATTGGGCATTTTTCCAACAGTAGCATAACTAAATGCGAAAAATCTCAAATATCTCGAGAACGGTTAGTCCTAGAGTAATAGAGATGTTCTTATTCTTTTCCTCATCAAAAATTACGTATAATACAAGCATTTAATTGATATATTTGAACATACGTAGCTTTTTTTTTTATTTTGGCGATTTTTGAGGGCCATTTCGATAAAAAAAAACACAGGTTGTTCTGTTCCAAATAAAACCAAAATCTAATCAGCACCAGAGTATCCCACAAGTAACTTATCTACCAAATTTTGTGAAATTTAGTCAATTAGTATTTTAGCCAGTTTGGATACATGACATTTTTGCGGGTCATTTCGTAAAAAAAGGCAGGTTGTTTGTTCTTTTCCGATTAATACCAAAATCTCCAATATCAAATTAATATCAAATAATAAATCAAATCAAATTAATATCAAATTAATATCAAAAAAAGGCAGGTTGTTTGTTCTTTTCCGATTAATACCAAAATCTCCAATATCAAATTAATATCAAATAATAAATCAAATCAAATTAATATCAAATTAATATCAAAAAAAGGCAGGTTGTTTGTTCTTTTCCGATTAATACCAAAATCTCCAATATCAAATTAATATCAAATAATAAATCAAATCAAATTAATATCAAATTAATATCAAAAAAAGGCAGGTTGTTTGTTCTTTTCCGATTAATACCAAAATCTCCAATATCAAATTAATATCAAATAATAAATCAAATCAAATTAATATCAAATTAATATCAAAAAAAGGCAGGTTGTTTGTTCTTTTCCGATTAATACCAAAATCTCCAATATCAAATTAATATCAAATAATAAATCAAATCAAATTAATATCAAATTAATATCAAAAAAAGGCAGGTTGTTTGTTCTTTTCCGATTAATACCAAAATCTCCAATATCAAATTAATATCAAATTCCAGCACCAGAGTATCGTACAAGTAACTTATCTACCAAATTTTGTGAAATTCGGTCCATAAGTTTTTGTGTTACAGTGGATACATACATTGCACAGACAGACACACAGACAGACAGACAGACACACACACACACACACACACACACACACACACACACACACACAGACGTCACGCTAAAAATAGTTTTTTCGTATTCTAGAAGTCTCGAAACGTGTAGATCCGTCGAAAACTCGAATTGTGATTTTCGGCATGATTCCAATACTTTCCCTATACATTACCATGTATTGCAGGGAAAGTAAAAAGAATATTTTCTCTATACAATAGTATGACGGAGTAATAAAAAGTCTTGACAAAATTATCATAACAGTTCTTAAAGTTCATACGTGAGAACTTAGTAACACCTCCGAAGTTTGACACATTAGCTTTGCGACCTATAAGCTCCCTCCAAACTTTCTTCTTAAAGTTCTAGACTAATTGGCCCATTCTCTGGCTATGATTAAGTTATCACATTCCAGAGTGGCGATAATAGATCCACCGTCTCGTTTCAGAGTTTTCTATTTCATCCCCCAAGGACGCCATCATATATTCATTTTGATAGATTGATTTAGATAGCCTGCCTGCAACTTTTCTCACCTCTAATCTCACAGAAACAAAAAATGGAACGAGGACAGCACATGATTTTCAGTACACACAAATTCGTTCATTTTTTGGCTATAATTGGTGATCATGCAAAATTAGTTTCCGTAATTGCTTTGTTTAATTGTTTATAAGTCAACAATAAGACATATAATTGTTAAATGCATTAATAGTTACATTTTACTAGTAATTGTTCATGACAATCACAACTGCAAAGCGCTCCAAGTAATCAATCATAAAACATATAATTGTTCAGTTCTATGCTACCCTTGGGATGTTTTTGCCAGCAACCCATCACAAAGAGGTTGTATAAGTCTATTCCACCCATTAAATCTTTGCTCATAAAGGAAAGGCTAAATTTTATATTAATTAACATTTAATCAACTAAGGCTTAAACCAAAAATTGTAAAAAAAAAATCTTGCACATCCTCGGGTTCATATTAGCCTAAATGTAAAATTTCAGAACTGCACGTTTGTCAGTCTGCCATATGGAGTCGAAAATTGGAATTTGAGTTTTTGAAGTTTTTGAGTTCGTAGATTTTTTTTTTCTTTTGTACGGTGGCGCCGAAGTCACTGAAAATCTGAAATATCTAGAAATTCGATAATACGTTCATTCTAGAGTATTGGAGTTTGTGTTATTCCATTAGTAATCAAACATTAACTAGATATAAAATACTCATTCAATTAATACATTCAGGCATATTTAGCGCTTTGTTTCAGAATTTGTTCATTTCTGTGGCTCATTTCGAACGAAGGCGATTAATACTAGAGTGAAGTGGTTGGTTTTATTCATTTGGTCATCAAAAATTGGGCATGAAACCAGCATTTAATTAATACATTTAAACATATTTAGCCTTTTATTTCGGATTTTGTCCATTTTCTCAAGCCATTTCGAATTAAAAAAAATTGGTTCTCTTTTACCAAATTCTACCAAAATCTAGTTATCACCGGGGCAAACCCGTGAATGACTTAAATACTAAAATTTATGAAATTTCGTCGGATTTTTTTTTTTTTTTTTTTTTTTTTTTTTACCTACAGTGGATTCGTGTTCTAGAGGCCCTAAAATATGTAAATCCGTCAAAAACCTAAGTTCCAATGTTCGGCCCCATCCAGACATTCACAATTGCGTTTTTCTCTCCGCTCTCCCTTCCTTCCACGGGAAAGACGAAGAGAGCAGAGCTATATTGCGAAAGGTGCACCACAGACGTAAAAGATATACTAGTATATATGTCTATGGGGGTCCACCACATCTTTGTTTGGCAGCTCAACTCAGGCCCTAGGAGGATGGAACATAACTAGGAGGATGGAACATATATTCTATCCCCCTAGCCCAGACCGTCTGACCTACCAAAAGGACCATTATAACTTTGTATTGTAGCGGTAAAAGAAAAAAAATCAGATACATCTCAAAAGCTACAACTTTCACTCGCCAAGTGCTTCTCCTGTATTCTCTTTATTCTTTTGATTGTCTTACGCTCTGTGCACTTACAGAACAAGCACCATACAATGAAGATTCAACAGTCATTTACTCAGCATGTATCCAAGAAGATTGCATTGCGTGAAGCAAAGAAAAAAAAATCGAGAAAAATATAATAAGCAAATAAAACATGACAAAGAAATTGAGAAAGTGACAAAAAAACGAGAAATAAGACAGGAAATCGTGGAAGATCACAGAGAAAGGCCGAAGGGAGGTCAATTTTAAAGGGAAGGGCAAAAGATAACCAAACTACCAAGGAAGGTTGCTTCAGAAATTAGAAAACGATTGCCCCTGAAAGGTGAAAACACACTATATAATAAAATATGGAGTGATCGTAAAATCACGGACATCAAATTTTAAATCATATAAATTAACGAGAAATTGAATTAGTAGGGTTTTTTTTACTCTATATATAGTAATGTATAGTAATGTAGTGATGCATTATACATAGTAATGTAGTAATGTATAGGGAAAGTATTGGAATCGTTTCGAAAATAGCAACTTGAGTTTTCGACGGATTTACATGTTTTAAGCACCCTAGAACACGAAAACGCTATCTCTAGAGCAACGTCTGTGTATATGTGTGTCTGTCTATGCAACGTATGTATCAACTCTAACCTCAAAAACTAATTGAATATATTTCATAAAATTTGGACCAAATTTCACAAAATTCGGTAGATAAGTCGCTTGTGAGTTGCTGATTAGATTTTGGTACGAATCGAAAAAAAAATTTTTCGCCTTTTTTGCAAAATGGCCCGCAATGTCAAGATATAAAATAAAAAAATCTCATGTGGGCAGTACATGACTTTCCTTATATAATGCAATGGGTTTACTAGTTTTACAATAAAAAAATAATGTATAAGTTCCACGGCGCTGTGTTTTTATCGTTGAATTCACTGTGCGATTTTCAGGATGACAACATGTAAAACTATTTCAAAATACTCATTTAACTTATACTTTACGCAACTCTAAACAATCATCAATATTGATAGCATCCTCAATAACCGATATAGTCCATATATTAAAATACTATAATAATTACTTCATCATCTAGTCGTCATTTTCATTGATTTAGCGTCATTTTTATCAATTTGGCGATATTTTCTTTAATTTGGCACCATTTAAAAACTCGCCAAGTTGGCGACATTCCGCTAAAATCTCGCCAAACGTTACGGACGGAGAAATAAGTTATTCTTGTAGCAGATAACTGACTATTGGAGTCTAAATACAAAAATATTACATAAAGTATATTTTTTCATGAATGGAACTCGCTAGATCCACGAGAATGATGTCACCCAATTTATTGCATGACATTACTTATGAAAAGTGAACAACAATTGGTAATATTTTTTTTAATTTTATATGATTTTTTGATATTTTTTTTAAATGTACAATATCTCGAGAACGGTTCATGCTAGCGTTCTAAAATTTATTTTAATCGTTTTCTAATGAAAAATTACATAAGAAATGACTATTTTCGTAACTTTATTAAAGGTTTTGATTTTTTGAGGATTTTTCAAAATTTCACTCGAAAATTTAGAGGGGTTCTGAATATGCGATTGCGTATAAAAACAATAGGCTTCCAGTATTCATGGATTATGATTTTTATACCAAATTTCGTTGGAATCGGTCCATTCGTTCGTCAGTTATCGCCTCCACAGCCTCACTGACACACACGTACACACACACACACAGACAAACATCACCCCAAAAACGGCTGATTCGTGTTCAGGGATACATGAAACGTACTCTCCCGTCGAAAACTCGAATTAGAATTTTCGACCCCGTCACAATACTTTCCTTATACATTATATGTATATAAGGAAAGTAATACTGCAAATGCAACAATTAAATACTTGTCTTATACGTAATTTTTGACGACACAAAGAATAAGACCAACCCCATTGCTCTAAGATAGACCATTCTCAAGATATTTGAGTTTTTTTTGTTTTGTTTTTTTAATTTTGAAAAACTGAGGACATTTTTAACTGTAGTTATAAAACTTTTTAATGAAATTTCTTAAAATTTAGTAGTTACGTCTTTCCTGATACTGATTAGATTTTGGCATGATTCGGAACCCTTTTTTGCGAAATAGCCCGCAAAAATCGAGAAAATCTACATTAAATAACTAAAATTGCTGAAATATATTAATTGAATATTTCTTATATGTAATTGTTGACAGAAAAGCAAAAAAAAAAAAAAAAAAACTGACCTCCCCCCCCATGACTCTAAGATGAACCGTTTCTCGAAATATTTTAGTTTTTTTTTTAATTTTAAGGGGCTGAAGACATTAAAGTGCATTAAGTTGCCAAATGAAACGAAGATACATTAAAACTTTAAATTGGGTATAATATCGTATCAATGCATGTCAGTGAACTGTAGTCATTCGCGTTCGTGAGAAAATGGAAATGGGGTTTGAAGAACAACTTGCGAATATCAAATTCTGCCAGCGTTTGGGGGAAATCGTTGACAGAAACATTGCAGCAAGCCCATTATAAAGTTTGACCCATCTTTTTTTAATCACCCTGTATAATAATATTGCGCCTACAAAGGAGCCCTCAAAATTTTTAATGGATGTCTGAAATTTAAAGAAATGTTTAAAAATATATAGCATATCTTTTTAATATATAAGCATATTAGCTTAAATATTAAAAAAATGATTTCCTTGAAGAATGTTTACTGTGATTATATGTTAAATCTATATTGCCGATTATCTATATATTGAGTGTTGCTTTATAACATTTTACTTTTTTTTTAAATATTTATTGTTGCCGGCAAGAGTAACATTTTAAATATTCAGTATAAGTGGTCCAAAACGAAATGGGCCCAATGTCTCATCTTCTGTAATAGTATTGTGTTAATTGATAATCTGAATTGATCTGCCATATATTCAACCACTAAGTCAGGAGACGCCTTTCAAAGGTGCTGTCAAAAACAATGAGCGATATTTATTCATTGATAAGAAACAGTTCTGCAGATAATGAAATACAGATAAAATGCAATTCCAAAACCAAATCGAAAAATGATATTTCTCTCTTACAAAGTTTTATAAAGGATA
Source organism: Amaurobius ferox (assembly GCA_951213105.1). Lineage (NCBI taxonomy): Eukaryota > Metazoa > Arthropoda > Arachnida > Araneae > Amaurobiidae > Amaurobius > Amaurobius ferox. The sequence goes on from OX578146.1 coordinate 117,707,308, forward strand.
CAATATATTAGATTATTAGATAAATCGAGCATTTTATTAATCATTTGTGTATCAAATATTCAAATTAAATTTCAATGATACTATACGGAAAATTATAATTCGATAATTATGTTTCATTGTTTAATTAAGTTTTCGTCATAAGAAGCTATTAAAATATTGCTCTTAATTTAGTAACTTCGATGATAATTAAAATTCGATCAAATTTTGAAAAGACAATCCTGCAAAACCTCCCCTTTTACAAATACAATTAAATGTTTGTTTCGATAAATATAAAATCTCTAAAAAATAACAAAATTGCATTATCATTTCAAAACCTGCTTCAGATCTTCACGCAGACGATGCGATGCGGCAGTTTAAAAGCGGCAAAGCGCAATTTAGATTTCCTGCTGTGGCATCAGCAGCCGTTCATTCACTAGACAAAAACAAGACATTTGAAAACGAGAACTCACCAGATGAAGTCTTTACAGTGCGAGCAGAAAGTGGGCTGCTTGAAAAATCTCGGAATAAATGTGTGATTTTTGATTACTGAAACATTTTTTTTCTTCAGGGCACCTTTTCTGACCCTAGCGAGCTGAAAGTAGCTCGGTGTTTGGACGTCTGTCTCGTCTGCCATCTTGGACGAGCGACGAATGGGTTCTTCGCTTTGAATCGCTTCTGCCGCAGAATGGGAAACGGCGTTTGGGTTTTCATAGCGCCAACGCGACTAGGGAAGTCGCCAAAGAGTTAGTTGTGAAGCCAAGGTCTATTGAAAGGTAAGGTTGGCCAAAGATTGTACGCCAACAGCTGGAATTCTCCCCTCCCTTCGCGACTGACGTCACTGGTCCCAAAGACAGGTCCGTAGCCCGTTGCTGTCATAAGAAATACATTGAATACGCAACAATTTTCTTAATTTAAATATACATCACATAGTATATTGAAATTTCTACCGAGTGAATGATAGATTACATTTCATTATTCACATATAAGAATATAATATTAAATAAAACTAGTTATGGTAAATTTTATTTAGGACTGTATTGTTAGAGTTGTTTTTAAGCATCTCTAACGATGACATTAGCAATTGAGCTGTTTAAAGTATGCTAAAATATTTTCTGCATTTTAAAATTGTTATTAGTTTTTCTTTAATAAGTACATAGTAAAATATCGGAGGATTTAGCTAAAATACAAGGCACTATTATTCTATCTGAGACTAGAATAATAAGCTACCAAAATCTGTCCATTTTTATCGAACTGCTTTAAACTATCATGCTTGTAGACTTAACATGATAAAATAAATTAGAAGACAGTGAATGACTTGCTGAATGTAATTCAAAAATAGTTTTCAGAATTATAGAAATAAATAAATATGTGACGTCCTTAAAGATTTCAGGCAGAAAAATGCTCGTATTATTATTTTTTTCATAATGAAATTGATATGTGTACGAAATCCAATTATTTAAAGACTTCTCTGAATGCGAACAAATGTGAAAATCATATTTTGTACGATACAAAAGATCAGTACAATTATTTTCTTTAATTATGTATTATTATTGTTTCATGATGGTCAAAAAATTGAATTATTCAAGAAATTAAATGAGCACTGAATTTCATATAACGATAGGCAATTTTTGAATATGGGTACTTCATGATAAAAAAAATTTAAAAATTAAAAAAAGTAAAGAGATAGGACGAGATATTGATTAAATAAGTTCAGTTTTGACCAGATTTTGAAAATGTCTTTCATAAAGGAATGTCTACCGAAATTGTGCCTTATTTACGCTATATGTTTGAAAATCAATGAAAGCTAACACGTCCAACCAGTCAGTAGGTTTTAATCAATTGCGTCGACAGAAAAAATGGGCGGGGGGGGGGGGGGTATATCTCCCAATACCTCTTTAGTGACTTTACTAGATTTGATCTCACGATCTTTCAACTAATTCTGGTGTTTCAAAGGTCAGTGATCAAATGACTGGGTTACGGATTTTGCCCTATGGGAGAGAAGGATAATTTTAAAATTGGCCATTCTATAAAGGAGGAATGCCTTCATGGAGGACTTTTTAAGGGAAGCTGCGTCACATTTATGTTACATGTTAGGAAAGCAATGAAAACCTAACACACGCAGCCCGTCAATTCCTAACTACTAGGTCATGAGTAAACCTTAAAATTTAAAGCTCTCTCTCCATTGCTTATTTTTCATTTCTTCACGTGAATGACCAGAAATTCTTTTAGCTTTTCTTTTCATGGCCTTTCTTTTCATCTGTTCATTTATGTGCCTTATTCGAAAGAAGGTTCTGGTTCTGGTATATGTTCTTACAACATCAAGAGCTATTTCAGGAAATTGTTTTTTATTTTCAGTTGGAGGTTCTCTAAAATATTTCTTGAATTAGAAATAAAATTTCCGTGTAGTTAAAAAAAAATATCTTATAATTTGGTGACTGTTTCTACCCAGGTATCATGTGGAACAATTAAACCACCTCTTGATAAAGATTCAATCCATTTTTTGTCATTTTCGGATGTTGATTCCACTAGATATGAATCAGTTCCTAACTGCGCTCCTTTGTGACGATATGCCAAATATCCTGCAAAAAAAACGCAAGGCTTCTTTTTCATATACAACAGGACTGAAATGAATGTCATGTTGAGGCTCAATATCTGCAGTGATGCTGCATAGTCTTTTTCTTCTAATTTGAAAAATAAAGTCGCAATTAGTGTTTGATCTTGGTCATTTTCCACATTTGTATTTATTGGCATAGGAAGCTTAGACCCAAGCAATAATGTTTTAAGTCGGGATTTGAAATCAGTAGTAAAAGGATGGTTATAAAATCGTACAAGACCTCTAATTTGGGAAAATATATTTTCTAAAGCATCTTGATTGACTCTAACTTGTCATTATGTATTTAATATTATTTTCTTTCATGTCATCATAAAGTCCTTTTAAGCTTGCTCTTGAAACAAGAATGCCTTTTTGGAAAGGCAGTATTGAAGTTTTAGAACTGACTCTGAGTTCCGTAATATCCGCTTGCGTTTGACTCAGAATTTGCATTTGGTCATTCATATTATTTTCAAAAGCTGAGCGCTTTGATTTATTTTCCTCATTAGAAACGCGAGAGTTAAAAACATCGACACATTTTCCCATGCTTCGGAAAGGTCCGGCTAGGGACCAGTGACGTCAGTAATTCCAAGAACTCTGGACAGGAGTAGGTTGCCAGAAACGAATGGCCTACCTCTCTTACTTCCATTTACCTTGTTGTGAAGCGTTACAGCCGTTTGCCACATTTGGCAGCTAATCACGCGAAACAATTTCATGTGAGTGTTATCCCTAAAGTGGCGATCGATTCACAGAAATGACAAATTAAAAGGACTTCCGGGCCTTAGACTACAGTTCAAGATAAAAATATAACATTGATAGCATACAATTCTCCTATTTTCTTATTACAAAGTGCATGAAATATTCCTTCCAGCTGAATAATCTCAAATCTGTACAAAATATACATTTTATTCATAAAATATTACAATGCATTTTATAGTAATCTTGCATCAAGGATATCGTAAAAAAGACGTCATATTTGTGATTATAACCTTTTTTTATTTTAAACTTCCCATTTCCGATTAATTTCTCATGTTTGCTTCGTAGTAATTGAGTGCAACCATTGACAACAAAAGTATTGATTTCAGTCGATTCATCAAAATATTTACTATTGATTTTATAGTAGTAGTTCAATTCTGATCAATGAATGATGTTACAATCTGCGAGACTTTTGATTCACAATTCTGGAAGTCCAATGCAGATGTTAATTACATAGCTTTATTCCAAATGTAAGTTATTTTAAAGGGCATTCTAATATATATATATATATATATATGTGTGTGTGTGTGTGTGTGTGTGTGTGTGTGTATACACACACACACATATATCCGGCCGTCCAAATAGTTGCTCAAGTCCACTGGATAAGTCGGACGGTCTGGGTTTTCAACACACACACACACATATATATATATGTATATATATATATATATATACATAACCCAAAAATGGAAACATATAAAGAAAGGAAGGTACCACAAGATTGGCCGGGGGGGGGGGACCCCCACTCCTTGGTTAAGCTAGCTTTGTGTCGCGACAACACTCCCGGCGACCGGTACCTTTCCGTACAAGTAAATACTACATAAGTATCAACAGTAGAAAAATCGGAATAAAGACCACATAAGGAAAGGAAAGAAAGCAAAATCACACCATAACGTACCCAGAAGATAAGAAGTCAAAGCAGAACATTCAAGGATTCCTAAATAACACGTAAAAAGTATGAATTCACAAATCCCCAAAATACTATACTAGTGTCAGAAGAAATATGTGCAAAAAAAAAAAAAAAAAAAAAAAAATTAATATCCAAGTCCAGGATTAACCTGTTCGTACCTTGCACAACATGGCAGTGAATCAAAATTCACTAGATAGATAAAGAGAAAGAGAGAGAGATGGAAGCTAATATATAGAACATGAAATAAATGGCATGCCTTAGTTCAATAACATTAAAGAGGTAAAATGATATCCGTCAAAAAGGATTTGAAATATAATATCTAACAAAAGGAAAACCAGAGAGTTAAAATTGACCTTAATTTTATACTAAAAGGTGATAAATAATAAAACATAGGAATTAAATTAACAGTTTACAAGAGTGATACATACCATCTAAGCATGTGCAGCAAAGAAATGGTAAATGTCGGAGGCCCAAAATATTAAAATGACAAAAATTTAATGAAGAAAAGATGTAAATTTGAATAGATGGAATTGGATAGAACCTCTGTAGACGCTATTTTTCAAGGATCTTTACATCCACAGAAGTTCTAAATGTGTTTCATGTTATGAAGCAGCCACGTGGTTAAAACATCATATAAAGATCCTACATATTATAAAAAATAAAAATAATAATGGAAATAATAAGAGAAAAATGGAAAGGGGAAGATGATAGTACAAAAAACTAAATATAACAAAATTTAACATATTAATTAATAAGGATGCGCAAAAATTATACATATGATCACCTTCATTCTTGATGCCGAATATAGCAATGAACTAAACCAAGGTTTCATCTACATGACATAAACATTGGATTTGATCAACTAACTCTAAAAATGACCTCTATCTCTCTATCAATATGTCTGTCTGCCTATCTTTTTATCTTTCTCTATCTCTCATCTCTCTATTTATTTTCCAAATGTGTCTGTGTTTACATTTGGATTCGAACTTTCGACGGATTTATACGTTTTGAGCATACATGAACCCGAATAGAGTGTTGCGGTGAAGATCGAATGCTTGTATTGCTACAAAATTTTATATTTTAAGTAAATGCATTATGAAAAATCCCTTCAGGAGATTTAAAAAAAAATGTTTATTCTCATCGTTATAACACGAATTATTCAAAAACTACGATTTTCATAACTATTTCCTGTCAAGAACAATGATAATTGTGGAAACGATAATAAATAGTCAATACAGGAAACTGATAATCTGAAATCCGTTCAGATGTAAAAGGTATAAAAACAGTATGTATTAATACACGTACGAATCAGCTGAATGTAAGTAACTTGTTCGTTCGACTTCCCTTTAACAGCTAATATATTTTACTTTCTCACATTATTGTATAAAGTATCGTGTTTTCGATAGTTTTTTAATTCGAGATTTTGACTGATAAACACGTCTTAGAATATTCTAATCTGAACTCATCATGAATTAGAAAGGTGTCTCTCTCTCTCTGTGTGTGTGGTCTGGCCGCTATAACTTGAGAAAGAATACATCAACCGTTATAAAATCTTATGTCCAGAATATATAAAATACTTAGTAATTCTCATGATTAAAACTCGAATTATTCGATTTTTTTTTTTTAGGATGGAAAATAACGATAATTACGGAACAAGTATAGAGTTCCTAACTTCAATAACTTTGTAAGGAAACATCCATAAGTGTGCAGTACACGTTATGTTTATCTATAGTAAAGGGATCCTTCTCGATCGTATTAAAGTGATTGAAGCTCCCCCTAGCGGAGAATTTAAAAAGTTAAGATAACAGTCTCGGCAACAAAGTGAGATAGACGAAAAAGGCCAATTACAAGGTTATAGAAAATTGTCTGATGAGTAACAATCGACATTAGAAACGAACAAAACATGGAAGGCAATAAATACCTACTAAAAAGTCGATGCTTATCACCTTCAATGTTTATCAAAGTAAGCCAAAAAATAAAGCATTATTTAAAGTGCTAAGTATAAAAATGCAATGCAGTTTTAACAAAAACAACAGCTACTTAATTCCAACTTTAAAATGTATCTAGCTTAAACGATATTAAATTTTACTGATTTTTCAGAGACTATAAACTTGAATGGAATACATTTCTCTTCTTTCCTGGACGAGTAGCATGCATAAAAGTTGCATTTGAAAAGCTAAATATTAGTCACGAAATTCAATAAACAATAATTAATTCAGCGAATTAATTTAGAATGGCTTTGGAGTTCAAAAACTTAAGGAAAAGAAACTTAAGGTCAGGACTTAATGACAAAAAAAAGCAATTTTTAAGATTTTAAGTTACGATTAAAGTATTAAAGACCCCCTAAAATCTGGAGGACCTAGGCCCGAGCCTTGGAGGCTGAGGCCGTTATTAGAACTTGAATCGAATGGCAAATATATAGAATCTTTATATATGAGAAAGTAGAGAGGAAATTCCAGATATTATATTTTGCTTCCACTAATAAATATGTTTCGCTCATATATACACTAGAAATAAAATTTAATAAGATATATTTGGAGAAATAATAACACAATGAAATATTTGGAGAAGAAATACTATGAAACATTGAGTTCCTGACAATGTCTATTAAAAAATGAAATCAATTACAGCAGAAATCGTAGATCAAGGGAACAAATTAAAGGAAAATATATGTAATTACAAACAGCATATATATATATATATATATATATATATATATATATATATATATATATGAATGTTGTATTTTGTGTTTTATGCTTCTTGTAATTACAGGATTTTTTTTTTCGTGTTTATTTTGAGCATCGGTTGAACGACTGTATTTTATAAACTAAAGGTTTGCTGTAAAAAATAAGTTGGTAAAATGCACTTACGATACGAAAAAAATTGAATTAGTTATGTGCATGTGTGCGTACTGAAAAAGGTTTTAGATACAAAAACAAGTTTGGAAACTATTTAATTAGTTATAAGCATAAGGATACGTGCTGTAATTACAAGAATTATTGTGCCACAAATCTTGTAAGGCCGTAGTCATTAGTCGCTTATCTTTTTCTTAACGAAATAATGTACATAGAGATCATATTAAATTAATTGCAGTGTAGCTCAACTCGATTTTCTCATACAGAATTCTTTTTTTTTTTTTTCAAATTTTGCAAGAAAAAATTTGAAAAAATCGGTTTCGTGGGCTCAAATTATTACAACTATAGCGTGTTACCCTTCAGTTTAAAGGGTTTGAAAAAATATTTCAATAGATACCATACTTGTTAATGTACCCCCTTGGGGGGAGGATAATTTGCCTCCCAATGGAGGGGGGGGGGATAATGATGTCACGAACACAAAAAAATTGCATCGCGGCTATTTTTCACAACAATGATTGAAACTATTAAGTCTCGTGTTCATTGAGCCATAAATAACCACTTTTATGCATGATTATGCTCAATTTTGTCCTATACTGCCATGTTAAAAACATAAAATTTGGAATAAATTTCGAAGTTTTTGCTCAAATTAAGAAATATTTCTATCTAGTTATAGATTTTTTTAAAACAAAATCATATTTAAAGTTAAATCCATTAATATGTGTGGCTTCTATCGTGTACACAAGAAATCGATCACAGAATCAGACAGACAGACGGACAGACGGGCAGACGCTTTCGGGCATCACCATGCCTTTCATCAGTGGCCTATCAGCCACTGATGAAGGGCATAGAGATGCCCAAAAGCGCTTTGGTCGTGTAATTTTTGTACGTCGAAAAAAAGGAGGTTTTATTAAAGAACTTTTATATCTATTTCGATTATCTTTGATTTAAAATGTTACTTCTTATTAATTGGGAAAATTAAATAACGGACAACGTTTATCGAATGGGATTACATTGTCCGTAATTGATTTATAGCTCTCCCCCTTTTACCAGCGTAGAAAAGAAGAAATTATAAATAAAATGAACTATGAACATCCTTAGAAGTTTTATGTACATGCGCTAAAAGCTGTGGAAGAAACCTTTTACGAAGATAATGGCAATAGGCTCCCCCCCCCCCCTCCCCCGCAAAGAATCTCTCACTGTTTTAAGCCATTCGGTTTCAACGTAGTTTTTGTCTGAATAAAATATTTTAATTGTTCATGTTTGAGAGTTAAATATCCCAAATACTATTAAAAGATCCAAAGGAGAAACACATTTCTCTTGTCAAAATGTATTTACTAACACGTTTCTATGCCTTAAATGTGAAGTAGAAAATGTAAGTTACAAGCAGAGATGCACGGCGTTGTCCGTGATAATACTGAAATAAATTCAACGCGGTAAAATTAACGCGGAATATTTCAGCCATAAAAGTGCTGACAATCAAGCTGAGCAAACCAATAAAAAAATTTGCATATTTATTGGACCGTTTTCGAATTATAAGCAATTATATCAGACAGATACGTTCTTAATTCCCATTATTCCGCAATTAGCTGCAGGGTAGAAAACTTACATTAGGAAATGCCTCATTTCCTGATTTTTTTTCTTTTTTTTTTAAATAAAAAATAAAATGCATAGTGTAGTTTAAAATATATGGAAGTTAGAAGCATGAATTGAAATGTTTCCTTTTATATGTTAGATTGGTTAAGATAATTTTACACACACACACACACACTCACTCATGAGCATTATTCCAAAGTGTTCAAAGTGAGTTCCTTAAAATGTACTTATATCTGTTAAAATCTCGGATTCAAAAATTTTCGGGAAAACAATACGTTATCTATACAACAGCATGAGAAATCAAAAGTATTAAGAAATGCAAATTTTATTTTAATCTCCAAATGAGTCCTTATAATGTCTTCCATATTCTTATTAGACTTCGGTTATTCATATAAAAATTGTGCCTTGAAAAAACAAATAATTTACTATATTATTTGTCATTAAGTCATCAGTTGCAACATATTATTTTGACTTTTTTTTTTTTAGAAAATATTGTGCATCTAATCTATAGGATAAAAAACATTAACAAAGCACTATTTCAAAACATATTGAAACTTTTCTCACGGGACAAATGCTTGTCACAATGCAGATAACAAATTCCATGGACAAGTTTTATATTTATTATATACATTTGTCAACATAAAATACCTGTAATGGAGATATGAAAACTTGATATTTGCTCCAATATTGCAAACTGAACAGATTGACATATTCAGTCATGCCACACAGGCGGCTTCAAATATTTACAAAGAAAACTGAGCTGACTGATTGACATGAGGCTGAAACGGTTAAGTTTATACCCCATACAGAAGCCACCTGTATGGGGCGCTCCCAAAGTTAGGATCGCGTTCCCATTGCAGATAAAGACACCCATTGGGTATTCCGGGGGATTTTGTGAGTATGGTACTCAACTTGTTGTGGCATCGTAATACACATTCCTCATCAGGAACGGCAAGCATATCTACCTAAAAATGTTCCAGCTTCGACTTTTGTTAAAGTAGGTTTGGTTTGAACGTTTCTCCCCTCTGAAGGAATGCTCATAATATGACTAAACCACTTTGGAGTGTTTATCATCATTTTATGACAATTTATTAAAAAATATTGTAACGATGTATCCCCTGGAATTGTGGATGTATTCTCGATATACAAGAATAGCTCAGAATCAATTAAGTAGCGGTTATTTTCATTAAGACATTTTCTTCCTTTGCACTTTTATCCTTAACATGCTAAATAACTATTATTTGCTTATATAAATATACTAATGGGATGAAAATAAAATTATTCTGTTTTCCTGTTTTGTCTGGAAAAGAAACATTGTGCTTTATGTACAGAGCCAAACCGCGAACGAAAATTGTGTATTATCAATGGTCAAATAGCACAAAGAAATACAGAGGAATAAATAAACAAATAATATTAAAATGACACAGCAGAAATAAAATATTATAGTAAAATATATCAAAAAATCTGTTTATTTAAAAATATTAATATATTTTATTTATGTTGTGTCATTTGTTCATTCATTATGTTCATTCATTCTTCTGTATTTTCGTGTGCTTTTCGATCATTGGTAATATGCAAATTTTGTTCGCGGTTTGGCTGTAATAAAAATAAAAAAAGTATCTTTATCAGTCATGTGCCTATGATGATGCACGTTTCACGCTCGAAAGCGCTCAAACTTTGTAAATCTGTTTTAAAACATCCTTTAGTGTGAATAAAACTTTTAATTTTTAAAGTAGTTTTATAATACCTTTTATGATGATTTTTATTACTTCGATCCGAATAATTTTCAATTTTATTTAGTATTGGTAAAATTCCATTTGATACATCTTAGAGTATAGTATGTTTAATACATAAAAAATTAAAGGCTAATATCATAAGGGAAATTTTAAAGATAAAGCTATTATTCGATTTTGAAAAAAAATAATAGACTACTTTTTATAAAACCCTCAGAGATGAATACGAAGACGAATATAAATGTTCAAATTCTGATTCAGAGGATGATTCAAAATCAGGTGAAAATATAAAAAAAATATTAGATAATTCCAAACATGTAAAAATTGCATGTTTCGTTGTTATGCCGTATTACCAGAATTTAATTCATCTAGTTTAACATATATGCCAATATATTGTTAACGTAAAAATTTGTTTTGATTATCTCATGCGCTCAGGTATCTTCAGAAAGATATGTTTCAAAATTGAAATATATTTAAATATATTTTAGTCATTTACGTCAATGTCATTCGGAAACACTTTTGCTTGCGTCATCAAAATAGTATATATTGATGACAGTAGAAAATGAAGCAATTATGGATGAAATGAGTAAAAAAAATGTTTATTAAAACGTATTTTTAATGTAACTTGTTTTTATTTAATGCATTCATTTTATATTTATATCTTGTATAAGACAATAACTATAAAAGATTTTAAATTATAAAATTTTTTTGGCTATGAGTCTATATTGTAGCTTTTTCCCGCTCCTAATTTTCTGCCCAGTCCTACACTGATTAAATGCTTAACTAATTCTCAAACCACTAATGCATTCACAATTCACTTTTACTCATATCACGCAAACAACTTCTAACTGAAAGATAACCACTATATACCATCTATGGAAACTTCTAGAAAATTCAGCGTAATAAGGGGAATTCTTAATTTTGGCAAATGATCCTATCTTTAAATGAAAATAATGATTACCTGTAACTGTTGGTTTTCCTAAGAGACAAGAAATATCCTGTAAAGATATTTTAGGTATTCGTTACAATATCATATTTACTTAATTCGAATAAATAAATATTAAAAAATCAATAATACATCAAAATTCATAAATTTTATCCATTGAAGTACTAGTGAAAGGAAATTAATTTCACAAAATCGAAATTAAGGTAACAAGAAAGATCAATCATGCATAAAGCATTGATTATGAAACACTTTCCAATTTCAATGCAAATTTATTTAAACATCTCTAAAATGTGATACATTCCTCGGAAATGTTTTTAAAATTATCACAATACTACATTAATTTATTATATTTCATAACTTAAAACTTCATCGAAAAAAATGAACTTCATTCAAATGACGGCATTGAAATGAAAATTGCCTGGTTTAAAGATCTCTAAAATGCGATACATTTCTCGATAATATTTTTAAAATTATCATAATAGTACAATAATTTATTATATTTGAAAACTTCATCAAAAGCAAATGAACTTTATTCAAATGACGTCATCTAAATATAAATCGCCTGGCTCTCTCTATAAAAGCAGCATTTTATTCATAAACTTTCTTCCAATCTTTTCATTCATCACAATACTATAGTAATTTATTTTATTTAAAAACTTGAAACCATGGAGGTACAAGTAATTTAACTGTGTTTAAAACTTCATTGAATAAATAGTCTGATTCTCTGTGTAAAATCAATGAATGTTTCATTCATATCAGCTATATTGCAGACTCCATGAGCTAAATAATTTTGCGTTAAAGAAATGCAGCAATTCTTATACAACTCATTCTACATCTTTTGGTGTTTACGTTCTCCATAAGTGAAAATTAGGCTTCGTTGTAAAAATAATCAAAGTTTGATAATCATTTAAACTCAAATATATTGTAATTGTGTTGTTTCAGTATGTAGATGCACAGAATTTAAGCAAAAATAAAGCGGTTTTAGGACGGATACAACACTAAATATGAATTAAAAAGAACTTTAAAAATCGATTTCGATACAAGATGGATGCCATATTTTATTTTGAAGTGGGTCACGTGATCTCTTCATATAATGGGTGTAATTGTTATTTTAATTTTTTTTTTAAAACTACTGAATATATTTCGCTGAAATTTTTTTATATATTTTATGGATAATTTGAATATTTCCTAAAACTTTCGAAGCAATTTGCAAATTTTAAATTCGCTTAAAAAATGATTGAAAAATTAAGTCCCATAGGGTTCAATGTATTTCATTTTTTCAACCCCGGTTCAATCCAAAACTACTTGGGTGATATTATTCATATCTATTCTCATAGGTCCCACAGACCGTCTAAGCAACATACTAAAATTTCATTTTGATAAAGTCATTTTTACGGCAGTTATCATGCTAACAGACAGACAGACAAACAGACAGACAGACAGACAGTATGAACAAAATCGTAAACATTTTTCAACTATGTTTTAAAGTGTTAATAAAACTAATTTGTGCTTGTCTACTATTACCAAAAATTTTGTCAAGCAATCCTACCTTCAAATGAAAACCATGACTGCCTGTAAATGTCGTTTTTCCTAAGGGACAAGCAATATGCCGTAAAGATATTTCAGGTATTCGTAACAATATCATATTTACTTTCTTCGAATAAACAAATATTAAAAAATCAGTAATACATCAAAATTCATATATTTTATTCATTTAAATATTAGTGAATGGGAATTAATTTCACAAAATCGAAATTAGGGTATTAAAACTAATTAGTGTTTGTCTGCCATTACGGAAAATTTTGTCCTGCAATCCTACCTTCAAATGTAAACCATGACTGCCTGTAAATGTCGTTTTTCCTAAGAGACAAGCAAAATATGCCGTAAAGATATTTCAGGTATTCGTAACAATATCATGTTTACTTTCTTCGAATAAACAAATATTAAAAAATCAATAAGACATCAAAATTCATAAATTTTATTGAATAAAATAGTGAATGGGATCTAATTTCACAAAATCGAAATTAAGGTAATAAAACTAATTTGTGCTTGTCTGTCTTTACCAAAAATTTTGTCTACCTTCAAATATAAACAATTATTGCCTGTAAATGTGTTTTCTCCTAAGAGACGAGCAATATGCCAAAAATATATGTTATGGCATATTGCTCGTAACAATAATGTAAAAATTTCATACTTACCTTCTCTGAATAAAAAAAAATTAAGTAATTAATAATACATTAAAATTCATAAATTTTATTTATTAATTTTATGTATTATTAATTTTATGTAATATTAGTGAATGTGAATTTGTTTCACAAAGTCGAAATTAAAATAATATAAATACTAATGTGTGCTTTTTTATGATTACTGAAATTTTTGCATACCTCCCCCCCCCCCCCCCCCACCCATCGCATCAGGATCTTTGGTGTACCTTTAATTTCAAACAGGGTATGTGCAAGGGTATGCATTCTCATGTTAGGAAACGTTGAGCAAAACATTAGTAGAAGTTTGCACATGCTTGGACCTGGTCAGTATACATTTTTAACACTTTACAACATAGTTGAAAAGTGTTTATGACTTTGTTCATTCTATTTGTCTGTCTGTCTGTCCGTTAGTACGATAACTGCCGTAAAAATGACTTTATAAAAATGAAATTTGAGCGTGTTATTCAGATAGTCTGTGGGACCTATGGAAATATAAATGAGTAATATCACCCAATTAGTTTTGGATTGAACCCGGGTTGAAAAAAATGAAATACATTGAACCCTATGGGACCTAATTTTTCAAACATTTTTTAAGCGAATTTAGAATTCACAAATTGCTTTGAAAATTTTAGGAAATATTCAAATTATCCCATAAAATATATAAGAAACATTTCAGTAAAATATGTTAAGTAGTTTTTTAAATAAAAATTATTTAATATAGGGAGAAAAACAAATTCAATTAAATTCTGACTCTTACTATATCCTCCAGAAAAAAAAAAGAGATATATTATATAATAAATATCTTTACAAGAGTTGAGTTATGTATATGCAAGAGAGGTTTCACATTTTAAAATAAATATGATAGATAACAATTTTTCAAATTTTTAAATAAAATAAATTATTATATATTCTTCTGTCTGTCTGTCCATTAGCACGATAACTGCCATAAAAATGACTTTATCAAAATGAAATTTTAGTATGTTGTTCAGACGGTCTGTGGGACCTTTGGGAATATAAATGAATGATATCACCCAATTAGTTCTGGATTGAACCCGTGTTGAAAAAATGAAATACATTGAACCCTATGGGACCTACTTTTTCAAACATTTTTTAAGAGAATTAAAAATTCACAACTTGCTTCGAAAGTTTTAGGAAATATTCAAATTATCCCATAAAATATATAAAAAATATTTCCGCAAAATATATTCAGCAGTTTTTTAAATAAAAATTAAAATAATAATTACAGCATTTATAGGAAGAGATCGCGTGACCATTATATGAAAAGACCAGGTGACCCACTTCAAAATAAAATATGGCATCCATCTTGTGTCAAAATCGTGATTTTTAAAGTTTTTTTTAATTCATATTTAATGTGTGTATCTGTCTTAAAACCGCTTTATTTTTGATTAAATTCTGTGCATCTACATACTGCAACAACGCAATTACAATATATTTTAGTTTAAATGATCATCAAACTTTGATTATTTCTGCAACGAAGCCTAATTTTCACTTATGAAGAATGTAAATAGCAAAATATGTAGAATGAGTTGTATAAGAATTGCTGCATTTTTTAACGCAAAATTATTTAGCTCATGGAGTCTGCAATATAGCTGATATGAATGAAACATTCATTGATTTTGCACACAGAACCAGACGATTTTTTCGATGAAGTTTTAAGCACTTAAGCATAGAGTTAAATTACTTGTACCTCCATGGTTTTAAGATTTTAAATAAAATAAATTATTATAGTATTGTGATGAATGAAAGGAATGGCAAAAGTTTATGAATGAAAAGCTGCTTTTATGGAGACAGCCAGTCAATTTATCTTTCGATGACGTCATTTGAATAAAGTTCATTTGTTTTCGATGAAGTTTTCAAATATAATAAATTATTGTAATATTATGATAATTATAAAACTATTACCAAGGAATTTATCGCATTTTAGAAATGTTTAAACCAGGTAATTTTTATTTCAATGCCGTCATTTGAATGAAGTTCATTTTTTCGATGAAATTTTAAGTTTTCAAATATAATAAATTAATGTAGAATTGTGATAATTTTAAAACTATTACCGAGGAATGTATCGGATTTTAGAGATGTTTATATAAAAGTGCGTTGAAGTTGGAAAGTGTTTCATAATCAATGTTTTATGCATGATTGATCTTTCTTGTTTTTTATAATTTCAAACACCGCCTGTATCGAGTTGAGCTCGGACTCTGTTGCTGGTGGTGCCGCCCCGAAGTAAATGTCTAAAATTTCGGCCCATGCATACCTCTATTATAAAGTCCTCTATTCCCTCATCAATCTCCCCTTTCTGAGACTCTACGGATGAGATATTATATAAAGAACGCGTGTAACTCGTTTACTTTTTAATGATTGAGGAAATTAAATGACGGGAAACGTTTAAGCATCGTAATCGGATTAAATTACTCTCGATTGTTCTTAATTGATTCATAGCACTTTCCCTTTTTCATCAGCGTATAAAAGAAGAAACTATAAATAAAGTGAACTATGAAAGCACCCTTAAAAGTTTAATGTGCAGGCATTGAAAGCTGCCGAAGAAACCTTTTACGAAGCTGATGGAAACTGTATTTAAGTACCTTCTTTTCAGCGCGGTCTTTGTTTGTACAAAATATTTTAAGTTTATTAAATGTTTTAGCATTAAAAGAATCGTATGTGGGCAGCATATGACTTTCCCTGTCGTCTCAAATTATTTGTTTCTTTCCTTACAACATGGTAACGCATTGTCGAAAAGTACTGTCTCTACATAATAAAATGATTTTACTTCTTTCACAGCGAAATAATGATGTACAACATCCACAGAATATTGTTTTGGGCATTGAGTTATCAGTACGTAAATTTAAATTGGGCGCTTTTGTCCAAACAGAATGACTTATTCATGCTCGTGTTCAAAATTATCATCAAAATGCAATTGACATTGGATTTATAACCCGTGAAATAAATGAATATTGGTGAATTCTTTGTCGTCAAAATATAAAATTACTACAAAATGTGTCTTTTCTTGTGATTGGTACGAACTAGATTCACGAAAATGATATTAACAAATATGTTGCATAACAGTGCATAAGGATATTTAAATAATATTTATTTATCTTTTAATTTCATTTCATTTTAATGCATTTATTTAAGAAACGTGTAATATCTTAACCGTTCGTGCTAAGCGCTCTAAAGTTCGTATCATTCGTTTTGTACTGAGATATTACGTATGAAATACTTAGTTATTATTATCATTACTGAAGATCGTATTTTTTTTTCAAAATTCCATTCGAAAAGATGAAGTGTGTGTGTGTGTGGGGGGGGGGGGGAGGAGTCTTCCGAACATTCGATTGCATTTAAAATCAATAGAATTACAGTATTTCTGATTGTAATAATCGCACCATTTTTTAGACACTTCATTTTTTCATGAGATATCGCGTCCATAATCTCTCCCTTCTCTCCTCTCCTTCTCTCCTCTCCTTCTCTCCACTCCTTCTCTCCTCTCTTTCTCCCTTCTCTCCTCTCTTTCTCCCTTCTCTCCTCTCTTTCTCCCTTCTCTCCTCTCTTTCTCCCTTCTCTCCTCTCTTTCTCCCTTCTCTCCTCTCTTTCTCCCTTCTCTCCTCTCTTTCTCCCTTCTCTCCTCTCCTTCTCCCTTCTCTCCTCTTACCCTCTCTCCTCCCCTCTCTCTCTGACAAACACACACACACACACATGCTCGTACACTAGCATACATAAACACACAGTAACATGCATACACACATACACAGACATCACCTTAAAAACAATTCGAGATCTGGAATGCTTGAAACGTGCTTTTCCTTCGAAAAATCGAATTTGAATTTTCATTCCGTCACAATACTCTCCTCCCTATACATAATACTATATATGCAGAGAAAATAATAAACTTGTACAGCATTTGTATGAAATTATTTTAAGAGAATAATATGGGTACGAAATCTGAGAAAGACACATAATTTTTATTTTCTTTTTCATAATGATTGTGACACAAGTTACTGATAATGATGGTGACACAAAACACAGGACTTAAACACTGGATATGGATATATGAGAGAGTCAAATGGAGACTCAAGCTCCAAATATTTTATATTAAAATACTTTGAACCGGTCATTAGTATAATTGCATTACCAAATATTCTTTTCTTCCTCTTCTCTTCTTTTTGCCGCACATTTTAAAGTTTTGATTCGAAGTAACGGTTTCATAAATTATTCAGAATTAATGAACGGATATATATTTTTAAAATCTTCATGAAAGGTAAAGTTTTTAAATTAGTTTCTGCGATAAAATATAACGAGAAAGGTACTTAAAAATATTTGCAGACGGATTTTCATCTGAACGGCTAAAGTTGAGCCCTTAAGCTAAGAACGATTGTGTAATACTTTATATCTCAACATTATCCGGATGTCAAAAAATTATAAGATTATGAAAGTTTTTCAAAAACAAGTAAATTGGGAGATACAATTGTGTTACAATAAATCTCCCTCCTATTTTCACGTCATTTATTGTTAAATTCGATTCTTTTAACTTAAAAATACCTTTTGTTTTTACTAATACACTGTTATATCAAATAAAAATACTACTAGGATCGCGCTCTCACTGATGCGGTAACAGAGTCCATACATCGGCTTCGCCTTTGCTATGCGTTCGTCAGCATGCAATAGCCGATTCCTACCTATAATGGCTGTAAGAAAACTTGCTATGTCTTCCAATTTGATAAACCTATATGTATATCTGCTATATCAAATTTCATAAGTCTCTTTGGGAAATCAGCTCATTACTATGCAGTGGAATTCATTGACTCATTGCTACAGCATAATTGAAATTGTGGTTCTGAAAATCTGCATGCAATTTTACGTATGTATGCAAAATTTCATCGTCCTACTTATTGTAGTTTGCGAGTAAAAGGGATCACAAAATTCAGGTTGATTTCGCTTCATTGGGAATGTAGAACGGACTTCGCTTTGCTCGTCCATATTAAATGAAACGCAGCTGCTTGTGAGAATATAAATTTCGAATACTTCCTTGAAGAAAGAAAGCATACGAAAATTGGGTAATATATTGTCACCTAATTTTCGTGTACCTACTTTCTTTAACCTTTGGCTTACGGGTGGGACAGCGTCCATCCCAAACAAAGAACCTCTCAAAAAGACAGGTATTTGACATACCCCATCCCAAACATTGGCGTCCATGAACGCCAATGCCTGCAAAGAGGGATCGAACTGTTTGGGATAGGGTATGTCAAATACCTGTCTTTTTGAGAGGTTCTTCGTTTGGGATGGACGCTGTCCCACACGTAAGCAAAAGGTTAAAGAAGTATTAGAAAGTTATAAGCAAAAGAATTACATTACATTCGGTATGCTTATTTCAATCGGAAATAATAATAAACCTATTAATTTTCAACCTAATCTAGCAGAAAGAAAATTCAAAAACTGCCACAAAAACCCCAAGCATAGATGCTCCCCCCCCCCCCCCAAAAAAAAAGCAGAAAACAAGCTGTAAAAAGCAAAGATAACTGTACAGTTAATTTACTAAACAGCTCGATATTACACAATGCATTCGATAGTCATCTTTCATACAAACCGCACTTCCTACGTAGATAGGCGATTGCGATTCCTTTGTTCGTTGTCGAGGACTCTTAAGGCTTCGGAATCTCATAACAGAATGATGCTCATAAAGAGCACACTCTCCACAGCGATCCTTTATGAAAGGGTAAATAAAGGATGCGAGGGAGAAGAGACGATAAAGGTTCTACGGCATCCTGCCGCACTAATTTGGGTACAATAACAAGAAATGTGAGGAATCTAAGGACGAATACAAAGAAATATTTATTAACGATTATTATTTAAGCCTGTCAAAGACAGAAAACTAACGTTCTAAATTAAATTGTACTTTTTTTAATAAATTTTATTTTGTTCAGTAATATATGGCTTTTGCGTCGAAAATAGTCGTCTTAATCGAAAATCCGACTCCTTTACGTTTTAGTGATCAATACTTTTTAAGTTATCGAGGATTGAAGGATCTGAAAAGACGTTTCAACCCCCCCCCCCCCCCCCATTTTCCCTGACCCTTTGGCTGGAAATTGAAAATTGGCTCCGTTAGGTCCTATGGTCAATACTACAAATGTCCAAAGATTCAGTCTTATAGGTCATTGGTGCACACCCTTTTTTTTTGATGCGATCCCACTGAAGTATTATTTTGAGAAGACCCCATAATTTTAACTTCATATAAACAATAAAAGAGTTAAAGGATATAACTAAATATGCAATTTTAAAGAGGCATCTATTATACGCTCGTCAATATTAATTACATTTATCAAGTATATATCAGAATTCGTCTAGCTAGAAATAGTACGTAATATATTTTTGAAACAAGAAAACACTATTAATGTAAATATTACACAAAATGCCGTAATGAGAAATTTGAACTTAAATCTATATATTGAAACAAATAATGATCAGTATTTTCATCGAATCCTCTTTGTCTCCCATAAAAATGTTTCGGTAATTCCTTAATAAACCTTCGCGGCCACAACTAGGGTCGCGAACCAAGGGTTGCGCAACCCTGTTTTATGTTACTGGGGGAGGGACTTCTGGATGGTCTGGAAAGACTTTTCAAAGCCAACCCATTTTATAAGCACCTAGAGAGGAAATCGAAAATGCAGCTTGTTTTCCCCCGTGGTCAATATTATAAGCGTGCAAAGATTCAGCCTTCTAGGGTCTAGGGGGATTCAGCCTTCTAGGATTCTGAAGGACCTCGAAAGAATTTTCAATCCCATCTTTCCTTAGACCCTGGACGGAAAAAAAAATAGAAATCTGGCTCCGTTAGATTCTTTTCTGTGTTTGATACCATAACTGTACAATACATTAGTGATATTGTAGTGATATTAGTGATCCACTCTAACGCAAAGACTTATGGACCGAATTTCATAAAATTTGGTAGGTAAGTCATTTGGGTATGACCCTGATGCTGATTAGTTTTTGGTACGATTCGTAAAAACAAAACCCGCCTTTTTTTGCGAAATGGCCCGTAAAAATTTCATGTATCCACTCTAGCTAAAATTCTAATTGACCAAATTTCACAAAATTTGGTAGAAAAGTTTCTTGTATGATACTCTGGTGCTTATTAGATTTTGGTATTAATCGAAAAAGAACAACCTGCCTTTTTTACGAAATAGCCCGCAAAAATGTCATGTGTCCACTCTAGATAAAATACTAATTGACCAAATTTCACAAAATTTGGTAGATAAGTTATTTGTAGTACACTCTGGTGCTGATTAGATTTTAGTACGATTCGGAAGAAAAGAACCTGCCTTTTTTTTCAAAATGGCCTGCAAAAATAAAAACTACGTATGCTCAAATATATCAATTAAATACTTGTTTATCCATTAAATACTAGGACTAGCCGTTCTCGAGATATTTTAGTTTTTTGGTACTTTCTCTACGCCAACTTTGAAAATAAGTCCATTTACCAAATGAGAACGAAAATTGAATTAATAGTGAATTAAATTTAATTTAAATAAAGACAACGTGGATATAAGTCTGCAGGGAAAGTCATGTGCTGCCCACATCAGATTTTTAATTTTATTAGGGGCTCAAAATAATTTTTTTATACATAATAATAACGTTATTTAGTGTAAAGAACATTTAGAAAGTTAAGAGTTGCATGCGCCCCCTGATGATTTTGTACATTCTTGACTTTCTACTTACTAACTATACCCGCGCAGAGCATTTACGTCTTAGGTATCTGCAAAAAATTTGACGATAAGACTCTGAAAATAACAATGTACATTTTTTTATACACCAAAAACTTCTTTAAACACACAATTGTATGTTTCTACATTTGGGGACACAACACTAAAAGAGTTAAAGGATCTTCTCACTTTAGATAAACCGACACAAATGTCCATGCATCGAACAATATAATTTTAATAATTAAATTAAACTAAAAGAGTTTAAATGCGAGTGTATATACGGGTGTCCTAAAAGCATTGATCTCGACTTTTATTCCTTAAATATTGATCTTAGACATATATAATAAATTACAAAGTTGCGTAAAAAAGGTACAGAATTTTATGAAATCGATTAAAATTCTCAGGGGATTAAATTTGAAGAAATACAAAATTTAAATTTTTATACGGCCCCCGTACAAAAACAATGAGTAAAATGTGCCCCATACACGAATAAGGTGATGTACAAAATTTCAGCATTTTATTATAAAAAGTCCCAGAGATATGTTTAAACAAAGTTGGTGAGGGATTAATCACACATTAAAATGTAAATGTTTACAGCAGGAGTGCAAATGACGCAACGCAGAAATGCATCATAGGCAAATAATATGGGCCTTTAAAGGATCTTTGGCATGGATAGAAAATATTTTGAACAAGCTTTGTAATCTTTGTGTAAAGTTATTATTTCTACACAGTGTAGATACTTTTGTACCAATAAATAACAAAATTATTATTTATTTATGTAATCATTGTTTTCTTTCGTAATTTGTGTATGACCCCTGAAACGCGATCTGTCGACATGATTTTTCCCCTCTGAGAATACACGTCGATGCATCGAAAAGTGGTTTAATCAGCATTTTTATCTTTTCATATCTCTGGGACTTTTTATGATAAAATGCTGAAATTTTGTACTTCGCCTTATTAGTGTATGGCATGGGGCACAATTTACTCATTGGAAATATTTTTGTACGGGGGCCGTATAAAAATTTAAATTTCGTATTTCTTAAAATTTAATTCCCTTGAAAATTTTAATCGATTTCATAAAATTCTGTACCTTTTTTTTCAAGCAACTTTGTAATTTATTATATATGTCTAAGATCAATATTTAAGGAATAAAAGCTGAGGTCAATGTTTTTGGGACACCCTGTATACTTACACGTTATTATCGTTTATTTTGAAGTCGCGTTATATATAGATTATATGACCGCTAATGAAACACAAACACTATATATAATTTGTATTGGGAAGGGGGAGGGGGGGATCTAAAATAATTATGAAAAAATCTTGACCATCATAATAAAATTACATTTTTGAAGTTATGTTTTCCATTGTTGATCAAAACCTGAAGAAACTAATCAATAATTGTTGTACAAAATTCTAATGTACAAAATTTGAAGCTGGCTGACGTTCATATTGTAGCTTTTATTCTGCGGGATAAAATCTTCAATTTGTAAACCCTTTTTAATGTGGTAGGACTTGCTTGAAATGGCATTATATTGTGCGATTGTACCGTACTGTACACAACCTTGTCATTCATTTTGTAAATAACGAATCCAGTTTTGATAGGTGCTTATATGAATGGAATCTATTATATTAGAATTAATAAAAGTATTCCTAGAAAACGTAATAGATATAAATATATATATATTTACTCATTTGTAGTTAGAAGTAAGAACTTACTTTGATTAATCCAGGTTGTTTTCATCAAAAGTCTTTTGAAAAATTATGAAAAAAGAACATTATAAGCCACCAAAAAACCGGTTTGCTGGAATATTTTATAGTATTTTGAGAATGGAACAAAAACAAATGCATTCTTTTCTCTTTATATATTTAATTAAAAAAAGTAGAATTTATTATTTTCACAATGATTTGATTTATTTTCTGCAGACGATTTTTATTCGAAATGAATTCGCCAGCTGATGCAATTCTTTAATATCAACCACAGTTAAGAAAAGTTGTGAATATCTATTAAAAGGAGTGAATTTATGCAGTCATCACAAGAAAACAATGTACAGCTGCGAGAAAAAAAACGCCCCACCCTCTTTTAATCGATCATCGTTCATCGTAGAGAAAATTGAAAGATACCATTCGATTAGGAATAACATCCTCTACAAATTAATGTGCGTAAAATTTGTATAAGGGATCGTCTTCATATCTTAACGTGCACAAACTTTGAAAAGTTTCAATGGCAACACCCAAGTTTGAAGCAATATTTCGAATATAATACAAAAATCAACCTCGGATATTAAGTTAAGTTATTTGGATGAAGCGTTTCCGAATTATGAGTATATAAAGTTTTGAGCTCCTAATGTTAAATTAGTTTCCAAGACTTCTATTCATATCTTCTGTAATAATTATCAGCTCACGTTGATTATTTGTATGACGTTACTACTAAACAATCCAAACACATTTACGTGATTTTTATTTTTGTGGAAATAATTGTTTGTATGAAATATTAATTATGAAATCAATAATCGAAAAAATATGAATACAAACCTGGATATATTTTGAAAAAAATCGATTCACAAAGACTTTTTATATGTTTATGTAAAATTCCAGGTGTTTCCTCCCTCTAGTTCTTTCAAAATGTTTAAATATTCAGCATCACGATGATTTTAGGGGTCGTATATTAGTTTAAAAGAATGACTAATTTGAAAAAGTTATATTAATTGTAAGTTAATCTTTATTTAAGAAAACGGACGTTTATTTTTACCCAGTTTTAATAAAAATTTTGTATGAACAGTGTTGTATAGATGCAACCTAATCAACGTAATTCTGTTACTGCATTGAAGGGTGAAAACTTGCATTGTTTGCAGCTTCATGCAACCCATGCCCCGCAAACTTCAAGCGGTGATTTATAATGAATGAGATTGCACACCGTATTGATACTTTTAAATTCGTCACAAAGTTCCAACGGAGTTGTTTTGTCGCGTGATCTGCAGATATTTGTTAAGTCTCATAAATTGTTTTTGAAACAGCATTATAAAGTAACATTTGAAAATAAACATGTCATTCTTCTTTATTTCTTCTTTCTTTTATTGACCCTGGCACGAATGCCCCATTAGTTTTTAGCAACGTACCCAGTACGACTTTTTACCCCTAATAATCGTGCCCTATTTGAGGCTCACATAATCCTACCCATTACATGCTCACTGCCTTAGTAACACACACACACACATACACAAAAAACACATGAAAATGTTCACCCTCTCATGCAGAGGGCGCGGTAGCCCATTGGTTAGCGCGCTGGAGTTGCACTCGGTAGGCCCGGGTTCGATTCCAGCCACTGCCAAAACTGCCGCCGTGTTCACGCGGAGTACGATCACGTTAAACATGTGGGTCCGTAAGTCCTTCCGAGAGGTTGGTGGTAGGGGAAGGAGGGTACGGTCCTTGTGGATGCCTCCCCCACTGGGTTCCGGTCCAAATTGGGTGGCACTTCCCGGCTGTCCAAACTGTTACCTTACACCTTTCTGGTAGGTCGGACGGTCTGGGTCTCAACAACAACAACCCTCTCATGCAGGAATCGAACCTGCGATCCTTTGGCTATGAGGTAAGCCATAATGCTGAATGTCAAGAGGATAGTTCAATAATTTACAACAGTGCTGTGGTCAATCAACGAAACATCGCCCTTCAAATTGCTGTTTTTAATATGGAGTTGATCCGCGAAAATTGCACATTCCGGAATATTGAATATCTTCGGATATAAAGATAGAAACGTCGTGAAAACTCGAATTTGGACTAATTTGGGGGTCTAGAACTTGTGGATGACGTCAAACTTGGGTGTTGTGAACACTTGGGTGTTGCCATTGTTGCGAGTTTAGATATGAAGACGACCTCTTATGCAAATTTTACGCACATTAATTTGTAGAGGATGTTATTCCTAATCGAATGGTATCATTCAATTTTCTCTACGATGAACGATGTTCGATTAACAGAGGGTGGGGCGTTTTTTCCCCCCGCAGCTGTACATCTGGCGTTCTTTCAACCAATCAATTTTTATCCTTTTCGTCTATAAAATATACATGTTCACAGGCTTATCTTTGCATCTTTAGGCGATATTTTTGTCAATTTGACACCATTCAAAAAGTCGCCAAATTAGCGATATTTCGTCCAATTATCCGCAAAGGTCGACAAACTTATCTTCAAGCATTACAGACAGGCAGAGAGAAGGGCTTTTCTTATATATCAATAAATTCCGACCCGGTGGTTTAGCAGTCAAGGCAAGTGTTTCATCGTGCTAGCTCTCGGCTGCCTGGTTGTGGGTTCGAATCCCACCTGTGGGTATGGATGTTGTGTTGTTGGCGCAGTGTGTTCCGCCCACACTGGTGCGTCATGTGACGGCTAAATGGTTCACGATTCTGGACGATATATAGATTAATGATGGATATATCCAGTGCCTGGAATTTTGTAATAAATAAATAAATATAGCAATAAATGACTATTAGCGGATTGTTGGAAGTCAAACTACCATAAAAAATTTTTCTTTCGTGAATGGAACGACATAGATCCACGAGAATGATGTTCATAAATTTGTCGCACAATATTGAAAATGAAAAGTGAAGGTATTTTAAAATAGTTAATACTTTATAACACTTCACAACATAGTTGAAAAGTGTTTATGACTTTGTTCATTCTGTCTGTCCATTCGCACGACAACTGCCATAAAAATGACTTTGTCAAAATGAAATTTTGGTATGTTGCTGAGACGGTCTGTGGGACATATGTAAATGAATAATACACCCAATTAGTTTTGGATTCAACTCGGGTTGAAAAAATGAATTACATTGAATCCTATGGGACTTAATTTTTCAAGTATTTTCTAAGCGAATTTAAAATTCACAAATTGCTTCGAAAATTTTAGGAAATATTCAAATTATCCCATAAAATATATAAAAAAAATTTCAGTAAAATATGTTAGGTAGTTTTTTAAATACAAATTATTTAATATAGGGAGAAAAACAAATTCAATTAAATTCTGACTCTTGTTATATCCCTCAGAAAGAAAAAAGAGATATATTATATAATAAATATATTTCCAAGAGTATAATTATTTTACATATGAGTAAGGTTTCACATTTTAAAATAAATATGGTAGATAACAATTTTTCAAATTTTTAAATAAAATAAATTATTATAGTATTGTGATGAATGGAACGATTAGAAAAATGTTTATGAATGAAATGCTGCTTTTATATAGAGGCGATTTATATTTCGATGACGTCATTTGAATAAAGTTCATTTGTTTTCGATGAAGTTTTCAAATATAATAAATTATTGTAGTGTTATGATAATTTTAAAAATATTACCGAGAAATGTCTCATATTTTAGAGATGTTTAAACCAGGCAATTTATATTTCAATGCCATCATTTGAATGAAGTTCATTTTCTTCGATGAAGTTTTCAAATATAATAAATTAGTATTGTGATAATTTTAAAAATATTACTGAGGAATGTATCGCATTTTAGAGATGTTTGTATAAAATTGCATTGAAGTTGGAAAGTGTTTCATAATCAATGCTTTATGCATGATTGATCTTTCTTGTTATTAATTATTTTTTCAAAGCAGCAGCAAGAAAAATTTAAATATTTGGAAGTTACAACACATATTGGGCCAAGTGTTGACAATAGTGTTGTAACGGTCCAATTGAGGGATGACTCCCTTATATATCAAAAAGTCACAAAGTTGGTGATAAATCACCAAATCTGGCACCTATGCCTCGAAAAGTATGGCAAAACCAAGGTCTACAGAAAGGAACTCTTACTTCCATTTACCTTGGGCAAAACTACTTTCATGTAATAAGAAAAGCTGCCTGTAAAGGTTGTTTCTCCTTCAAATTAGGAAATATGCTACAAAAGCATTTTATGTATTCATAACAATATGCTATTTAATTTATTCATACAGTATGGCAAGGTTTTTTTAACGCGCAGTAGTGCACAATTTATGCAGTAGGAAACTGGAATCTGTAGTGTGAAAAAATGGCTTTTTATTAATTTTTTTTTCTCAATGTTGATGTTGAGGTTTAGCGGATATATTTTATCAACCTTTTATTTAACTTGATGTTTATTTGTCAGTTTGATTCAAATCTTTGAGGCCCAAGCCACAAAT
This sequence comes from Amaurobius ferox, assembly GCA_951213105.1. Classification (NCBI taxonomy): domain Eukaryota; kingdom Metazoa; phylum Arthropoda; class Arachnida; order Araneae; family Amaurobiidae; genus Amaurobius; species Amaurobius ferox. The sequence continues at coordinate 117,734,725 of OX578146.1, forward strand.
TACAGTAACACGAAATAAGGTATGTTGTTGTCTCTTGTGGTAATTTTAATTTTTTACATTTGAACCTTATCAGGTCAGCCCGTCTTGGGCCCTCTATAGGAATGTACTTATTTTAGTCAGAATAATTCAAAAACAGGAGTAGGTAGAAAGTTCAAATTTAGTATGCTGTTGTCTTCTGTGGAAAAGTTTAATTCTCTGGATTTTGAACTTTATTGGGTTATTCTGTCTTGTGCCTGCCTTAGGAATATACTCGCTTTGAGGGAGAAATAACTTGAGAGCCGGAGCAGCTAGAAAGTGCATATTTGGTATGGAATTGTCTTTCATACATTTAATACATGTTAATAGATACATTTTAAGTGCATTTAAGTTACATATAAATAATGAAATGAGGGGAGGTGGGCACTTTAAAAACTATGTTTTTTATTTTACTTGTTAAATTCTTTTCAGTGTTGATGTTGGGGCTTAACGGATATATTTTTTCACATAATGGTTACATGTGTTTATTCTAACAGTCATAAATGTCCAAAATTGAAGAGTTTGAGTTGAAAGTCTTTTCTTGTAAATTAAGTGCTTTTATTTACTGAAAAGTGCACAGTTTTGTGTGTATAAATTAATGACTTATTAAAGAAAAAAGGTGCAAATTAAAATATCTCTAATTCTAATTTTGTATGTGTTATATAATGCCATTCAACTTCTATAAAATACAGAATAAAATTTTAGGTTAAAATATTTTTGCTGCCGTTGAAAATAATTTAAGTAATATTTATGTATTACAATTTTTATCAGTTGAATAGTTCATAAAGTAGCAATTTGTTCATTTTTGACATAAATTTTAGTAATTTAGTTAATTTTATATATATTATCTAAGCAGTAGCATCAACAAAGTTTTTTTTTGTTTTTTTTTGGGGGGGGGAGGGATTCAGTTCCCTAAATATCATTTCTTTAAACTTCAATAAATTCTCTGTTGAGAGTATGACCTCCTCCACTTGGTGACACCACTGCATTTAAGTATTATCCTTGTTTGAAGCTGCCAGTTAGATAAGTCTGCATTTGAGCTAAGATTTCATGGCCAAGTTATCTATCGAAGTGGTATCCCCCACTTCATTAGATGTAACATTTAGGATACTTAAAAATGATTAAAATAGTCATATTTTGAATTGTAAAATGAAATTTTGAATTGTGAGGAAAAAAAAAACATTCAAAACACCCGGACCCCTCCTCTCCACAATGTATGTTACTAATAACACTATATTTCTTTGCATCAAAAAGCAATCTTTGGTATAAAAGAGCTAACTAGACCAAACTTTTGGATTGCTTACCCAGCCTTAAAGACCTGATGTACCCCTATATTAAATACTATCCGCCTTTGGCAACCAGCCTGTTTGTTCACTACCCTTGAAAATTCTGACCGTGGCAAACTCGCTGGCGCGACCTACCAGAAAGGTGTAAGGTAACTGTTTGGACGGCCAGGAAGTGCTACCCAATTTAGACCGGAACCCAGTGGGGGAGGCATCCACAGGAACCGTACCTTCCTTCCCCTACCACCAACCTCTCGAAAGGACTTACGGACCCACATGTTTAACGTGATCATACTCCGCATGAACACGGCAGTTTTGGTAGTGGCGGGAATCGAATCCGGGCTTACCAAGTGCAATTCCCGCACGCTAACCACTGGGCTACTGCGTCCTCTGCGACAATCTCCATAACTTTCTTTTTATTCACCCAATTTAGACCGGAACCCAGTGAGGGAGGCATTCACAGGGACCGTACCCTCCTTCCCCTACTACCAACCTCTCGGAAGGATTTATGTGCCCACATGTTTAACGTGATCGTACTCCGCCTGAACACGGTGGCAGTTTAGGCAGTGGCGGGAATCGAACCCGGGCCTACCGAGTGCACAATTCCCGTACGCTAATTTAAATTTTATAATGACCACACGCTAAGCTCTATTAAAATATCCATCGTTTCATCATTTAAAATATCCATAAAATTAAGATATATCCATAAATTAAAAATGTTCCCCTACCATCAACCTCTCAGGACTTACGGACCCACATTTTTAACGTGATCGTACTCCGCCTGAACACGGCGGCAGTTTAGGCAGTGACGGGAATCGAACCCGGGCCTACCGAGTGCAATTCCCGCGCACTAATTTAAATTTTATAATGACCACATGCTAAGCTCTATTAAAATATCCATCGTTCCATCATTTAAAATATCCATAAAATTAAAATATATCCATAAATTAAAATATATCCATAAATTAAAATATCCATTCAAAAAATCCATATCGTTCCACCAATCCATAAATATAATAATTTCAAATACATCACCACAATTCAATCATTTAAATTATTTAAAATATCCATTTAAAATATCCATAAATTAAAATATCCATTTAAAATATCATATAAATATAATAATTTCACCTGATGTATACAATACATATGCTAAGCTCTTAATTAATTTAAAACCAGAAGTGCGGTCTCCATGGAAAAGGGGAAAAAGCTCAACGCCGTTGAAGAACTTCTTTAGCGGATTGCCAAGAAATTTAAAATCATGACGATTTTAAAATTGCGATCCTGCGGGCAATTTTCATTATTTCTTGACCAAATTGGACTTGTAAGAACGCCAGATCTTAACCTTTCTAAAAATGTAAATTATTAGTCGAAATCATTAGTACTTTTTGTGATGTGAGGATTTAAAAACCAAATTTCGTTTTTTTGAACCGAAATTGACTTTTGTTTTAAAATCTTTAAAAAATATCAAAATTTGTCCCTGAGATTTGAAATTGATATATTTTTACTTGCAATTGCCTGCTCTTTCCGGTGGTGTGATTTGTTTTTTTCTATGACATCTGGATGGTGGAGAAAAAAGGGGAAAAACGGTCAAAATCGCATAAAACATTAAATAACTAAAAAAATAATTCAAATTTTAAAAATCGGTTTTCACGTGTCCCCTTCCCACCCACCCAGGTCTCCGGTTGCCAAATTTCGTAGCTCTCCGACGTGCGGTCGCTGAACGTATAGTGTATAAGAGACACACACACATTGCCTTTTATTATATACTAGCCGCCTTTGGCGACCAGCCTGTTCGCTACCCTTGAAAATTCTGACCGTGGCAAACTCGTTGGCGCGACCTACCAGAAAGGTGTAAAGTAACTGCTTGGAAGGCCAGGAAGTGCCACACAATTTAGACCGGAACCCAATGGGGGAGGCATCCAAAGAGACCGTACCCTCCTTCCCCTACCACAAACCTCTCGGAAGGACTTGCAGTCCCACACGTTTAACGTGATCGTACTCCGCGTGAACACGGCTGCAGTTTTGGCAATGGCGGGAATCGAACCCGGGCCTACCGAGTGAAATTCCCGCGCGCTAACCACTGGGCTACCGTGCCATCCGCGACAATCTCCATAACTTTATTTTTATTCGGCAATTTTGGGAATCGAACCCGGGCCTACCAAGTGCAAATCCCGCGCACTAACCACTGGGGTACTTCACCCTCCGCTAGCCGCCTTTGGCGACCAGCCTGTTCGCAACCCTTGAAAATGCTGATCGTGGCAAATTCCAACTGTGGCAAACTCGTTGGCGTGACCTACCAGAAAGGTGTAAGGTAACTGGTTGGACGGCCAGGATGTGCCACCCAATTTAGACCGGAACCCAGTGGGGGAGGCATCCACAGGGAACGTACCCTCCTTCCCCTACCACCAACCTCTCGGAAAAACATACGGACCCATATGTTTAACGTGATCGTACTCCATGTCAGTGGCGGAAATCGAACCCGGGCCTACCGCGTGCAATTCCCGCGCGCTAACCACTGGGCTACTTCGCCCTCCGCGACAATCTCCATAACTTTCTTTTTATTCACCCAATTTAGACCGTACCCTCCTTCCCCTACCACCAACCTCTCGGAAGGACTCACGAACCCACATGTTTAACGTGATCGTACTCTGCGTGAACGTGGCGTAAGTTTTGGCAGTGGCGGGAATCGAACCCGGGCCTACTGAGTGCAATTCCCGCGCGCTAATCACTGGGCTGCCGCGCCCTCCGCGACAATCTCCATAACTTTCTACATATTCACCCAATTTAGACGGGAACCCAGTGGGGGAGGCATCCACAGGGGCCGTATCCTCCTTCCCCTACCACCAACCTCTCGGAAGGACTTACGGACCCACATATTTAACGTGATCGTATTCCACGTAAACACGGCGGCAGTTTTGGCAGTGGCGGGAATCGAACCCGGGCCTACCGCTAACTTCCCGCGCGCTAATTTGCAATTTAAAATGACCATATGCTTAATTCCATCATCCTCATTCCATTGTTTCATTGTTCCATCATTTAAAATATCCATAAAATTAAAATATCCATTTAAAATATCCAAAAGTTAAAATATACATTTAAAAAATCCAGATCGTCCCATCATATAAAATATAAATATAAATATAGAGCAAAGGAGCTCTATTCAGAACCGTGACGTCACCTCCACCTTGACGTCCCCACCCACCACCTTCACCGGAAGGACTTCCGGACCCACATGTTTATCGTGATCGTACTCCGCGTGAACACGGCGGCAGTTTTGGAAGTGGCGGGAATCGAACCCGGGCCTACCGAGTGCAATTCCTGAGCGCTAACCACTGGGCTGCCTCGCCCTCCGCAACTTTCTTTATATTCACCCAATTTAGACGGGAACCCTGTGAAGGAGGCATCCACAGGGACCGTACCCTCCTTCCCCTACCACCAACCTCTCGGAAGGACTTACGGGCCCACATGTTTAACGTGATCGTATTCCGCGTGAACACTTCGGCAGTTTTGGCAGTGGCGGGAATCGTACCCGGGCCTACCGCTAACTTCCCGCGCGCTAATTTACAATTTAAAATGACCATATGCTCTCTAAGCTCTTAGTTCCATCATCCTCATTCCATTGTTCCATCATTTAAAATATCCATAAAATTTAAATATCCATCGTTCCATCATTTAAAATATCCATAAAATTAAAATATCCATCGTTCCATCATTTAAAATATCCATAAAATTAAAATATCCATTTAAAAAATCCATATCGTTCCATCATTTAAAATATAAATATAATAATTTCTACAGTGCATATGTTAAGCTCTTATTTCATTTAAAATCGGAAGCGCGGGAAACGGAAAGTAAAAACTAATTCGGTTTCTTATTGTCCCACCCATCGCTATGCATATACAGAACCGTGACGTCACCTCCACCTTGACGTCCCCACCCACCACCTTCCCCACTTCAGCGGGGGAGAAATTAAGCGGCACGCCGAGCGGAACGCCAAGAAATTGAAATTCGGAAACTTTTAAAATCCCGATCCTGTGGGCAATACGGAATATTTCCTGACCAGATTGGACTTGTAAGAATGCCAGATGTTTGACCTTTCTAAAAATGTAAATTATTAGTCGAAATTATGAGTACTTTTTACTATGCGAGAATTTAAAAACCAAAAATCGTTTTTTTGAGCCAAAAGTGAGTTTTGTTTTAAAATCTTTAAAAAATATTAGAAATCGAAATTCAGATTTGAAATTGATATATTTTTACTCCCAATTGTCTGCTCTTTCCGATGGTGTGAGTTGTTTTTTTCTACGACGTCTGGATTGTGGAGAAAAAAGGGCAAAAAGGGCAAAAAAAGGTCGAAATCGCATAAAACATTAAATAAATAAAAAAATAATTAGAATTTTGAAAATCGGTTTTCACGTGTCCCCTTCCCTCCCCCCCAGGTCTCCGATTGCCAAATTTCGTAGCTCTCCGACGCGCGGTCGCGAAACGTATAGTGTATAAGACAGACACACAGACACACACACACACAGACATTGCCTTTTATTATTTAAGACTAGCCGCCTTTGGCGACCAGCCTGTTCGCTACCCTTGAAAATTCTGACCGTGGCAATTTTGGGAATCGAACCCGGGCCTACCAAGTGCAAATCCCGCGCACTAACCACTGGGGTACTTCATCCTCCGCGATATTCTTCATAACTTTCTTTTTATTCACCCAATTTAGACCGGAACCAAGTGGGAGAAGCATCCACAGGGACCGTACCCTTCTTCCCCTACCACCAACCTCTCGGAAGGACTTACAGACCCACATGTTTAACGTGATCGTACTCCGCGTAAACACGGCGGCAATTTTGGGAATCGAACCCGGGCCTACCGAGTGCAATTTCCGCGCGCTAACCATTGGGCTACTTTGCCCTACGCGACAATCTCCATAACTTTCTTTTTATTCATCCAATTTAGACCGTACCCTCCTTCCCCTACCACCAACTTCTCGGAAGGACTCACGGACCCACATGTTTAACGTGCTCGTACTCCGCGTAAACACGGCGGCAATTTTGGGAATCGAACCCGGGCCTGGTAACTGGTTGGACGGCCAGGATGTGCCACCCAATTTAGACCGGAACCCAGTGGGGGAGGCATCCACAGGGAACGTACCCTCCTTCCCCTACCACCAACCTCTCGGAAAAACATACGGAACCATATGTTTAACGTGATCGTACTCCATATCAGTGTCGGAAATCGAACCCGGGCCTACCGCGTGCAATTCCCGCGCGCTAACCACTGGGCTACTTCGCCCTCTGCGACAATCTCCATAACTTTCTTTTTATTCACCCAATTTAGACCGTACCCTCCTTCCCCTACCACCAACCTCTCGGAAGGACTCACGAACCCACATGTTTAACGTGATCGTACTCTGCGTGAACGTGGCGTAAGTTTTGGCAGTGGCGGGAATCGAACCCGGGCCTACTGAGTGCAATTCCCGCGCGCTAACCACTGGGCTGCCGCGCCCTCCGCGACAATCTCCATAACTTTCTACATATTCACCCAATTTAGACGGGAACCCAGTGGGGGAGGCATAAACAGGGGCCGTATCCTCCTTCCCCTACCACCAACCTCTCGGAAGGACTTACGGACCCACATATTTAACGTGATCGTATTCCACGTAAACACGGCGGCAGTTTTGGCAGTGGCGGGAATCGAACCCGGGCCTACCGCTAACTTCCCGCGCGCTAATTTGCAATTTAAAATGACCATATGCTTAATTCCATCATCCTCATTCCATTGTTTCATTGTTCCATCATTTAAAATATCCATAAAATTAAAATATCCATTTAAAATATCCAAAAGTTAAAATATACATTTAAAAAATCCAGATCGTCCCATCATTTAAAATATAAATATAATAATTTATATAGAGCAAAGGCGCTCTATTCAGAACCGTGACGTCACCTCCACCTTGACGTCCCCACCCACCACCTTCCCTGCTTCAGCGGGGGAGAAACGAACGGAACGGCGAGAAATTTAAAATCATGACGTCTTTAAAATTGCGATCCTGAAGGCAATTTTCATTATTTCTGGACCAGATTGGACTTGTAAGAATGCCAGATGTTTGACCTTTCTGAAAATGTAAATTATTAGTCGAAATTATGAGTACTTTTCACGATGCGAGAATTTAAAAACCAAAAATCGTTTTCTTGAGCCAAAAGTGACTTTTGTTTTAAAATCTTTAAAAAATATTAGAAATCGAAATGGAGATTTGAAATTGATATATTTTTACTCGAAATTCTCTGCTCTTTCCGATGGTGTGATTTGTTTTTTTCTACGATGTCTGGATCGAGGAGAAAAAAGGGCAAAAAGATCAAAAAAAGGTCGAAATCGCATAAAACATTAAATAAATAAAAAAATAATTAGAATTTTGAAAATCGGTTTTCACGTGTCCCCTTCCCACCCCCCAGGGTCTCCGATTGCCAAATTTCGTAACTCTCCGACGCGCGGTCGCGAAACGTATAGTGTATAAGACACACACACACACACACACACACACACAGACATTGCCTTTTATTATATAGACTAGCCGCCTTTGGCGACCAGCCTGTTCGCTACCCTTAAAAATTCTGACTGTGGCAAATTCTGATCGTTGGACCTACCAGAAAGGTGTAAAGTGACTGTTTGGACGGCCAGGAAGTACCACCCAATTTAGACAGGAACTCAGTGGGGGAGGTATCCACAGGGACCGTACCCTCCTTCCCCTACCACCAACCCCTCGGAAGGACTTACGGTCCCACATGTTTAACGTGATCGTACTCCGCGTGAACACGGCGGCAGTTTCGGCAGTGGCGGGAATCGAACCCGGGCTTACCGAGTGCAATTTCTGCGCGTAACCACTTGGCTACCGCGCTCTTCGCGACAATCTTCATAACTTTCTTTTTTCCAGTCGAATGTAAATTTGTTTTGGTCCTTCCGGACGTGAACATGCCGGCAATTTTGGGAATCGAACCCGGGCCTTCCAAGTGCAAATCCCGCGTGCTAACCACTGGGGTACTTCGCCCTCCGGGACATTCTTCTCAACTTTCTTTTTATTCACCCAATTTAGACCGGAACCCAGTGGGGGAGGCATCCACAGGGACCGCACCCTCCCTCTCCTACCAACAACCTCTCGGAAGGACTTACGGACCCACATGTTTAATGTGATCGTACACCGCCTGAACACGGAGGCAGTTTAGGCAGTGGCGGGAATCGAACCCGGAGCTACCGAGTGCGATTCGCGTGCGCTAACTTCCCGCGCGCTAATTTTAATTTTATAATGCTATTTAATACCATATGCTATTTAAAATATCCATAAAATTAAAATATCCATCGTTCCATCATTTAAAATATCCATAAAATTGAAATGCCCATTTAAAATATCCATAAATTCAAGTATCCATTTAAAATAACAATAAATTAAAATATCCATTTAAAAAGTCCATATACATTCTATGAATCATCCATATCGTTCCACCAATCCATAAATATAATAATTTCAAATACATCACCAGATTTCAATTTGCCATAATTCAATCATTTAAGTAATTTAAAATATCCATAAATTAAAATATCCATTTATTATAAATATAATAATTTCACCCGATGTATTCAATGCATATGCTAAGCTCTTAAGGCGACGCTTCAGTTAGCTTTCATGCCCATGTTAACCTATGGGGGAAGTTCTTTGCTAATTACACATTAGCAAATGAATAATTTAAAATTCTGTTTTTTGCACATGATTGTAGACAGTTTAATGCATTGAACTCCCTCATCAATTTGTTAAATTTTATTTTAAATATATCTTGAAATGGAGTTAATTTGTCAAAATTTCTTAGATAAAACATCACCTTCATAATTGCTCTATAAAAAATGAACTATTAAACGTTTCACAATTTAAAAAACAGCGTTCAATAGCTTATACTTCTGGTTTCTTTTTAAGATTTTTTTTAGATTTTTGAATTAATTTGGGATTAATATATTGGAATAGTAAATCGTGTTTCAACTGCTGAAACTTCCGATTTTCAACGTTAGCCACACCTCCCATCCTTCCAGGGGAAAAATGGGGGTGAAAGTTCTTGGTGTGGAGATTTGAGGGGTGGGTGGATGATTGACTGGTATCGGGGAAATGAACGAAGGGGTATATTGTTGTGTTTAGCAGGTGTCTTTTGACTTTGGTCCAGAAAAGAAAAATAAGTCCTTGGTTTCGTTCCATTTTGTTGTATCAGTACAGATAATTCGGCTCGCGCTGGTTTACTGTTTTTCTTCTTGCATATATTTGTTCCATACTTATTTAATGTAAATATTATATTAATTGCAGTCTTTTAGGTCACCGGGGGCTTCTGGATTGTAAATAATTTGTTATAGTATGTATAAAATTTTGGTGAACTAGTCACATTTTTCTCATCAAAAATCCTGCTTTGATGAATTCTGTCCCGTAGTTGAATTTATGAGTAAAGATTTAGTCTTGGGATAAAGGCTGCACCGAATTTCGACAAATTTTTTGGGTAGCTTTTGGAATAGCACCACTTAAAATTGAGTCCATGTTTCAAGTTAAATATTAATAAAAAAAAACGCACAGTTAAACCTTTTATAGACATAGCATTATGCAGACAATGTTTTTCCGCAAATTTATTTGAAGGAAATGATATCATGTCGCTTAACAAAAGATTTAAAACCAGTGTGTTTATGTAGCGCAGAAGTTTTTTTATTAATTTTTTTCCCGATTTAAATAATAAAGAAATGCATATGAAACAAAATTTATCGAAATTGCATTTTTGACTGAATTATATCAAATACGACCTTCAGGTTTAAAGATTGAGGGGATTATTGATATTTTCAATTTATTATGTCATCTGTTTTTCTTAGTAAAAGTAGTGCGGATAATCTTCTACTAATACACAGGTATATCTACTAATATAAGAGAATATAAGTAGTACGGGTATGTATGTCTTCCCATACAATTTTGCGCTTTCATTTTGACATACATTAATTCAATTTCACATTTTTTGTAAATTTGTTTACGAAAGGGACTAGGATGTTTTATTCTTCAGAACTGCCTGTGAAGATAACTTTGAATAGCAAAAAGATACAATCTGAAATAGACTATATGTGAAAATTTCGTACTCACAGATTGTGATAATCGTTGAGACTTTAAAATTGATGCAAGGATGATAGATCGTTAAATAGAAATAAAGTGTATAATTTAAGTTTTTTAATATTCACTATTTTAGGAATGCCGCACACCACTGGGGTATTTTAATATTCAATTTGGCGAAGGTTATATATTAAATTCAGGTCGGATCGGGCCGTGTCAAAATAAATAAAAAAGCTTAAAATAAATCAAAACCGTAAAAGAAAAATTTGAAATTGCATATGAAACAAAATTCTCAATTAATAAAATTCATTTGTTTTCGATAAAGTTTTCAAATATAATAAATTATTGTACTATTGTGATAATTTTAAAAATATCACCGCTGAATGTATCACATTTTAGAGATGTTTAAATAAAATTGCATCGCAGTTGGAAAGTGTTGTTGTTGTTGAAACCCAGACCGTCCGACCTACCAGAAAGGTGTAAGGTAACTGTTTGGACGGTCGGGAAGTGCCACCCAATTTAGACCGGAACCCAGTGGGGGAGGCATCCACAGAGACCGTACCCTCCTTCCCCTACCACCAACCTCTCGGAAGGACTTTCGGACCCACATGTTTAACGTGATCGTACTCCGTATGAACACGGCGGCAGTTTTGGCAGTGGCTGGAATCGAACCCGGGCCTACCGAGTGCAACTCCAGCGCGCTAACCAATGGGCTACAGCGCCCCGCAGTTGGAAAGTGTTGAAGACCCAGACCATCCGGCTCGTCCTGAGGACTTGAGCATCTAATTGGACGGCCGGGCAGTTGGAAAGTGTGTCATAATGTGTGCAGTTGGAAAGTGTCGAAAGCCCAGACCAACTGACTCGTCCGAAGACTTAGAGTAACAGTTTGGGTGGCCGGCAGTTGGAAAGTGTTGAAGACCCAGACCGTCCGACTCGTCCAGAGGACTAAGAGCAACTATTTGGACGGCCGGGAAAGCAGTTGGAAAGTGTTGTTGTTGTTGAAACCCAGACCGTCCGACCTACCAGAAAGGTGTAAGGTAACTGTTTGGACGGTCGGGAAGTGCCACCCAATTTAGACCGGAACCCAGTGGGGGAGGCATCCACAGGGACCGTACCCTCCTTCCCCTACCACCAACCTCTCGGAAGGACTTTCGGACCCACATGTTTAACGTGATCGTACTCCGCATGAACACGGCGGCAATTTTGGCAGTGGCTGGAATCGAACCCGGGCCTACCGAGTGCAACTCCAGCGCGCAAACCAATGGGCTACCGCGCCCGCAGTTGGAAAGTGTGTCATTGGAAAGTGTGCAGTTGGAAAGTGTGTCATAATCAATGATTTATTCGTGATTGATCTTTCTTGTTAAATCTTTTCCGATTTGAATAATAAAGATATGTCTGTAAAATAAATTTCATTGACATTGCATTTTTGACTGGATAATATCAATTACTGTCTTCAGGTTTAAACATGAACATTATTATTGATATTTTCCATTTATTATGCCATTGTTTTATTATGACAAAAAATGTTGAAACTCATATATTGTATGTTGTACGAGTAATCTTCTACAAAGGCACGAGTATATCTTCTAATCTACGAGAATATAAGTAGTACAGGTATATTGGCATATATTTAGACATATATTGGCATATTGTGTAATCAGTTACGGCCTTCTGGTATAAAGATTACGGAGATTATTGATATTTTCAATTTATTACGTCATCTGTTTTACTTTGGCAATGATTTTTGAGACTCATATTGTAATACGGGTAATCTTCTAACACACTGACATATCTTCTAATCTACGACACTATAAGGGGTTACGACATTATTACGGGTGTATATTCCCATATAATTTTAGCACTTTCATTTTGGCATATACTAGAATTAATTACTGCCTCCAGGTTTAAAGATTACGGGTTTATTGATATTTTCAACTTGTATATGTAATCTACTAATATAGGGTATATCTTCCAATATTTGCGAATATAAGTAGTAAGGCTCCCATACAATTTTAACGCTTTTATTTTTCATATATTGAATCAATTTCATATTTTTTGTTAATTTGCTTGCAAACGGGACCAGGATGTTTTATTCTTCAGATCCGCCCGTGAAGATAATTTTGTATAGCGAGAACAGAAATTCTCTAACTTCTTTTTAGAGGCATTAAATTAAATATTTTAACAGAATATTTTGATTAACAATGTCATTTAGTATAACTATAGTAATTTGCGCATGATTGCAAATTTTAAGTTTCTTTATGCTAGCAGCGAATACCCGGTGTTGCTCGGGATTTACCATGCAAAACTGTGAAAAAAATTACACCTAAACATATAGGGCCGTGAATCTTATACATTGTTTTGTCACTGTGAAAGATCTAAATTCATTGCATTATGTAAGAAAAAAATCTGATGTAAGCAACACATGACTTTCCTTATATAATGTAATGAATTTAATACTTTTACAGTAAAAAAAAAAGGTTTTTCTTATAGTAGATACTAATATTCTTTCCAAGATATTGAATTTTCGACAATTGGTCGTCATTTTCATTGATTTAGCGTCATTTTTATCCATTTGGCGGGATTTTCGTTAATTTGGCAACATTTCAAAAAGTCGCCAAGTTGGCGATATTCCGCCAAAATCTGGCCAAGCGTTATGCACTAAGAAATAAGTTATTTTTACAGCAGATAAATGACTATTGGCGTTCAAATATAAAAGTATTACTCAAAGTATCTTTTTTCTTGAATGGAACGAGCTAGATCCACGAGAATGATGTCACCCAATTTATCGCATGGTATTACATATGAAAAGTGAACTTGTTTCTTAATAAGAAATATTTTTTTTTATTTTATATGACTTTTTGATAATTTTTCAGAAAAATGTGCAATATCTCGAGAACGATTCATGTCATCGTTCTGAAATTTATATCAATCGTTTTCTAATGAAAAATTACATAAGAAATGCCTATTTGCGTAACTTTATTAGCGGTTTTGATTTTTTGACGATTTTTTTTAATTTTCACTCGAAAATTTAGGGGGGTTCTGAACATTCGATTGCGTATAAAAACAATAAGCTTCCAGTGTTTACAGATTGCGATTTTTATACCAAATTTCGTTCGAATCGGTCCATTTGTTCGTCAGTTATCGTCTCCACAGACTCACTGACACACACACACGCACACACACACATACTTTCACACACACACACAGACATCTCTTAAAAAATGTTTGATTCGTGATCAGGGATGCTTGAAACGTGCTCTCCCGTCGGAAACTCGAATTCGAATTTTCGACCCCGTCACAATACTTTCCTTATACATAATGTATATAAGGAAAGTAAAAAAATCATTGCATTATATAAGTCATAGCAGCATAAGAAAGAATCTTCCTCATAAAATGCTGATAATCAAATAACCATTTTTAACACTTTACTACATAGTTGGAAAGTGGTTATGACTTTGTTCATTCTGTCTTTGTCCGTTAGCACGATAACTGCCGTAAAAAGCCATAGAGAGCCAGGTGATTTATATTTCGATGACGTCATTTGAATCAAGTTCATTTTTTTCGATGAAGTTTTTAAGTTTTCAAATAAAATTAATTATTACAGTATATTACTGTTGAATGTATCGCATTTTAGAGATACTCCGTACGAAGAACAGGCATGCTGCTAGTTAGGTAATAAAATTTTACTCTGCACGGTGAACGCAGATGGGTCAATTAGAACCCGATACAGAAAAATTATAATTTTGGATAAGAAATTGAAGACTTCTTTATTCTACTACATTCCGAAGTCAAAATAAAACATTGCTCTTCACAACATTCAAATTGTTTAAAGCTATAGTAAGAGAACAAAAAATATGTTCTGGCCTGGATACAGCAGTATGAATGTACACCGATGCACCAATTGTCATGTTTCGTAATATCATGTGATTTATAAATTGAATAGGGAAGAAATACATTCCAAATTTAATTTTTGAGGAAATGATCATTAGATTATTATTATTGGTCAAGTGCCAGTTTCAATTTGTTTTATTTTTAAATTTGTCGCCAAAAAGTTTAATCTCTTTTGTACTGTGATTGTTTGTCTGGTGGTGGAAATATGAAATCCAATAAATAAATGAAAATAAGAAATCCAAGATACTGTTTACTTTAAAATTTATCACTGATATTTTATTCAATTTCTTCTATGATTTTAATTTTAGTTCTTAGATTTCGAATGCTTCTAAATTATCAAAATGAAACACATTTTATTCTTAAACACAGTTCCGACGATTTCTTTCCTATAACAAATGTTGAATAAAAATTTATCTGAGCAAACTGTCATAATTTTAAATCAACATATAGCTAATGCGAATTATTGTCCTTGAATGTATTTATTCCAAACATCTTACACTTTTACTAAAATTATTAAATTTTAAAAATATTCATAATTATGTCATAATTAAAGAAAATATTATCTATCTATACTTACATAGAAAGTTTAATCGCATTGAAAAGTTTTTAACAACACTAACAATTGTGGCATATGACATGTTTGTTTTGCTACTGCTGCAACGAATCTTTGATGCTGATGAGTAGTTCTAACTAAATAGTCATTGCACTGTTCACTGATAAATGAAGAAAGCATTTTTAAAACATAATCCCAGTCTTTTTTTATCCCTTCTCATCTTCAACCAAAATGATAAATAAAAATTTATTTTATATTAATGCTCATTCTTGATTTTAATTATTTTTAATTTGAAATTAATTTTAAAATTTGGGTTCCTTTACATTTAATACTATATGTGATGAGCTTGTGTTTAATTCCTTAAATGGCAAATTTTAATTCGCATACAAGCCAACAGGTTTCAATGTATTGAAAATATTCAGGCCGGTCCGCGTTAGGTTCTCACCAAATGGATGAAAATGACGCTAAATCAATGAAAATGACGACTAATTGTCAAAAATTCAATATCTTGGAAAGAATATAAGTATCTACTATAAGAAAAACCTATTTTTTTACTGCAAAAGTAGTAAATTCATTACAGTGTTGCCCACATCAGATTTTTTGTATAAATATTCGGTGAACCAGCAGTTTTTCTCCCTCAAAATTCCGACTGTGTTAAGTTCTGTACCGAAGTTGAATTTTTGATCTATTCATTACTATGCAGAACCCGAGATTTCCGAGCAACCCCGGTTGAAACAAATCATTTTCAACACAAGGAATTATCATGCTAAATACTATAATTTCCAAATACATTCTCCAAGGCTAAAAAATGCGGTATGTAGAATATCACATATTTTTAGTGCTGTATCGTCCATTTCAAACTTCAAATTTCATACAATGCACTCTAATGTATACTATTTAAAAAGGAAATAATGATATATTCAAAATGACTAAATAAATATTAGTTTTATACCATCGCTCTGGACTCATAGGCATAGAAATATCATTCATTTTATTTTTAATTCTAGTTTTTTAATACACACATTTTAGTGTTGTACCTAGATTAGTCTCCAAAACACACATTGAAGTTACACACACATATATATATATATATATATTATAATTATATAATAATCGGTTAGGAGAACTCTTTGGTTATTCCTTGACAAGAAATAGAATGGATAGGAAACTTTCCTTTCAGTAAGAGGAAAAAGCCTCCAGTTACGTTTTTTTCATTCTTTCATTCATTTACTTCGTCCCCCAAACCACACACCCTTCTGAGATTCTCCCCTTTTTTATCCTCTTGGACAGGCGAGCAAGTCATAAACTATAGAGGTCCAAGGGCCTTTCGTCACCTTTACTTACTCTCATTGGCCCATCAGATGCCAATCATTTGAAAAAGAAACTGCCCATCTCTTGAGCCACCCGGTGCAATTTTCAAGGGAACGGTGATTTTTCTTAACTGAAGCGTCCCCTTAATACATTTAAAACCCGAAGCGTGGTCTCCATGGAGACGGGGGAAAAACTACTGCGGGGGGAAATGTCGGGGAAGAATCGGTTCTTCGCCGAGTATTGGGCAAGAAATATAAAATCATGACGTCTTTAAAATTGCGATCCTGCAGGCAATTTTCATTATTTCTTGACCAGATTGGACTTGTAAGAATGCCAGATCTTTGGCCTTTCTAAAAATGTAAATTATTAATCGAAATTATGAGTAGTTTTTACGATGGAAGGATTTAAAAACAAAAGTTGGTTTTTTTGAACCGAAAGTGACTTTTGTTTCAAAATCTTTAAAAAATATTAGAAATCGAAATTTGAAATTGATATATTTTTACTCGCAATTGTCTGCTCTTTTCGCTGGTGTGATTTGTTTTTTTCTACGACGTCCGGATCGTGGAGAAAAAAGGGCAAAAAGGTCAAAAAACGGTCGAAATCGCATAAAACATTAAATAACAAAAAAAATAATTAAAATTTTAAAAATCGGTTTTCACGTGTCCCCTTCCCACCCCCCAGGGTCTCCGATTGCCAAATTTCGTAGCTCTCCGACGCGCGGTCGCGAAACGTATAGTGTATAAGACACACAGACACACAGACATTGCCTTTTATTATATAGAAACAGATGTGGGATGTTTTTCTTCTTCCTAAACAGGCGTGGGTTCGAATATATGGAGTATTAGAATATCACAAGAATGTTTTTTTGTTCTAAATGGGCATTCTAGTCAGGGCTATAGACATAAAGGGCTGGGTCTTTGAATTTGAAGTTTATTCACTGTTGGAATTAAATTTAACATTGAGGAAAATGGGTAAATTTTTGTAACTTTCAATAAATACTCGGTGAATTTCGTTATTGTTTTTCACCACAAATCCCTGCACTGGTTTCAATGAATAACAGAATAAATGTCCTAAATAAGAGAGAGAGAGAAGAGAGAGAGAGAGAGGAGAGAGAGAGAGAGAGGAGAGAGAGAGTGCCTGCTATTTAAATAATACATTTACAGATAACACTATTCAATTTCCAAATTGTTTCTTAAAACCTTAGATATCCTAAACCACCATCATATAACTTCTTGGTTTAAAACATATGCTCTCCACAAACATGGGAAAAAATACAAGAAACGAGAATTTGTATAGATGAGAAGACACAACTTAAACCTTCCAAGGCAGACATTTACAGAAAAATCCCCCGGGAGAAAAATTGAATGCAGGTAGAAACTGCAATCCCCCATGGAAAATGTGCTTGTTGCTTTTATGAGTTTGCTAAAAAAATCGCAGAAAATTAAATTATGTATTAACCCCTTATCTGTGGGATATATTTCAGGAAAATTTGTCAAAAACGAAAATTTTGTTTTATCCTTTAATGTTGTGCATTATAACATTTAAAACGGTTAGTCATTGTCGTCTGAATCAGATATTGCAAAAACACCTTTTTCGTATAAAATTTGCAAAAAATTACAATAGGAAACTTAAAATCTGACTACCTAAACGAAAATATCCCTGCCGATGAGAGCCTTTATAGCTAATCCTGCCTACTTCCAAAAAAATTGTGGACAACTATTGCCATCTATTGAAAAAACAGTGAATTACATTGCGAAGCATTTGATAAAGGAAAAAAAACTCAGTTCGGGATCAACGGGATAGAAACACTGATTTTTCTCTTGCCCAAAGTCAGTTCGGGCATTCCAAATTTGGCACGGATGGGTTGCCCGAACTGGATTCGGGTGACATTGGCAAAGGGTTAATTCAAAAAATACTTTTTTTTATTAGAAAGATAAGATAACATATACATGCATATTTATTAAAGGATAAAATTGTGATCTTCCATTCTTGGATGTTGTGAAATAAGTATCAGATAACCTAAAAAGATGCAAATTTCAGTATAATTAAAAAAACAATAAATAAATATGAAGAAATTGTCTTATGAATTCGGTTCAAACATAGTTGGAAAAAAGGTTCGTCAATCTTTCCAATGGTGTTAAAAAATAAACTCTACAATAATATTTTCAGTTGCCAAGGAATCGATTTGTGTGAAGAAAGCTCAAAATTATGCTAACATAAAATAACTAAAAACTAATTCAAATTTAAATCTCACTGAGGAATATTTTTATTTGTCCTGAAGTACATGTGTACCAAGTTTGAGAGAGTCTCCACACAACTTTCTCATGTACTCATATTCCATAGTTTTTAGCTTTAGTTGTCTCACTCTTATAATGAAGGTTGCATAAAATTCTGCAAAAGATTCCCCTGATCTGTCTACCACAGATCTCACACTTCTAATATTCCTGGATACATGCAGACCATGGATACATGTAGACCACATATATCTCTCCATCAATATTATTACTTATTATATACCCTCTAATGAAGCATGAATACTACATTGATTTAAATTAAATTAATTTCAGATCAAATAATGTATAATTTTTAGTGCAAAAAAACATAACAATAATTACAACAAAATCTTGCTTATAAAATGCATCTAATTAAAAAACTAAGTCACTAAAGTCATTTTGTTTTTCAGTGTAAAACAAAAGCCTGAAAAAAATAATACATAATTGATGAATAAAAGCCTGAATAAAATAAATGAACTATAAACATTGATGTTTTAAACAATATAATTAAGGTTACACTTATTGCTATTTGGCAAATGATAACTAGATTTATTTTTTGCATCAAACACTTAAGAGAAATATATATATATATATATATATAAAAGGAGATAGATGGTTTGTATGGTTATGCCAGTCACTGGGCAAAATGCTCCAAATCCAAACAGGTGGTAAAGAATCCCCTAATATCATTGTTTTACACGAAATCAATGAGTTTTGAGGGCATATGGCTACAGAGGTTATCAGATTTACTAGAAAACATATGTGCTTCTGCTCCTATAAGTACACTTAGGTATGTGCAGAAAAACTAATGATTAGGTATCAGTTTAAGTAAGCATAATCAAAAGAACCAGAGAACAAACACCTAACCTCTTTTAGTTAAAAAAAAAAAACAGAATTTTTTTAAAAGCACAATGTTTACTTTATAATTTAGTTATTTTAGGTAATTTGAAAATACTTTTTTTTTTATAAAATATAAGATAAAAGTATATCAAAATAATGCAGACTAAGAAATGTAATGCTCCATGTTACAAATATAATTTTTATTTACAAAGCAATTCTTTTGCAATAACATATTTCACATACTTTAACAAACCCTAAAAATTATTTTCAAGTAGCAGGTTTTTACACTACCCAAAGGATCAAATATTGTACAAATGTAATAGAAATAAAATTAAGAAAATGTCCACAGGCAAAATAAATCAGAAGTAATAAAAACAATCACAAATATTTAAACAAAAAATAAATTTTATAAACTAGATAAATATGCATATATATCGAGATCTATAAGATAGATAGTTGACAATGAAATGATGCATTAGGTATTGCACTTTCTTTGTTGACATTCGATGTTTTCATGTCTAAGCAACTTTATGCAGCAGCATCAAAAAAGGTATCAATGATATTAGAAATGTCAGTGGGAGTATTTTTTATGTATTTGTCAATATTTTTTGTAAAACCAGCATCAATATACCTGAAAAAAGAAAAAAATGATTTAGAATTGTATTATGTTTGAATGATGTTTTACATCTATAAAATTAATTGAAAAGAACTAGAAATTTAAAGTTTTATATGAAGATTTATAGGAATCTATGGCATCTGATACCGGGATGGGATCTCAGGATACCTACATTTTATTCATGTTTAGTTAGTATTTCAATACTGGTATTGATACGAAAATATCAATGTTTCCGAATTATTGGTTTCACATATATAAGGAATTGTTTGATTGAAAATTTAAATATTATTTTCTATTGTTCGTTATTTTCATTATTTTAATGTTCTTGATGAATGCAATACAATTGTAAAACTGATAATGTATTATTTTATAAATTAAAGTAACTGAGATAAATTCCAATATCTTTAAGATTTTGACATTTCTAATCCTGGGATATTGGGATTTTTAGGCCAGGATCGTGGGATTACAACCTAATATGGATGCTTGAAAATGGCAAAAGGAACCTTATTCTAGATATTTAAATACAGGATCTAAGTATGCCAACTTTTTTATTTATTCACTTTAATATGGACCAAGTGCAACTCAGATAAACACACAAAGAAAACAAAAAATCAGTTACAGCATAATAAAAAGGAAATCAGTTAAATCCAGGGGCCCATACAAAAACTGTTATATGTTTATTTTCATATATTTTCATTGTATAGGTTTATTGTATCCATTAAATACTATACACCAAATATAAATCTTATATAAAGATTGCTTTTAATTTTGTTTCTAAAAAAACAACTTTTTTTTAATTACTACTTATTTGGAATCCAACGATTAAATTCAATGCATATTTTTCAATGTTCAATTTGCTTGGCTCATTTTCTTGGAAAATAACACCCCCTTCCCTATCCGGCCGTCCATACAGTTACCTTACACCTTTCTGGTAGGTCGGACGGTCTGGGTCTCAACAACCCCCTTCCCTACAAATGCTCCCCCATCCCCTGGGAGAACGAAAAATGGAAAGAATGTTTATTACTGCAGTAGAAATTAGAAGTAGCAATTTTTAAACAGCTGTAACTTGCAAATTATAAAATTCGAATTTTCAGAAAACTATGTTTGTATAAATTTGATAACTCGGTTAAAGCAGAAGTCCAATAATTGGAATTTGTATAAAATTGACTCTATTTCAGAACTTACTTTTCATAGAACATAGTATATTTTGGAAGGATAAACTCTTTATTATCCCTTTTTAAACTTTCTCTCAGCTCAATATCAGGCACTGCATATGCTTTTTGAGTCCTTGTAATTTCATCCATTTCTTTATTAAAACCAGCAAATTTATCTTTAATGTTTTGTTTGTCTTTATCCCTCAACTGAAACAAAACAAATATTTTAACAATTTCCCATATCATACTAAAATATAATAATTATATTTGAATAAACTAGATAAAATTTTAATCTATACATATAACTGAAAGTCTGCTTTCCTAAAAAGTTTAATATGATTATCCTTCAATTTACTTCAGGTGACTACTACATGTTTCAAGTTTTTAGGTCCAGGGGTTGTTCAGATATTAATAAAAACATTATTTCCCATAGCATTCACATTAGGCAAATCACTAATTGCTATTTAAAAAAAAAAAAAAAAAAAAAAAGGAGAGCATAAAATTACATTGCATAGCAATGGAAATAAACTTGATTTATTCCACAAAAAAGCTTATTAGACAAATATGCTAATCAGGCAGACAATTTTTATTTAATTCATCCAATCTAAATAACAATAAAAATGTTATATAAATCAATTTAATAAACAGACAATATTATATTAATTTGGGGTCATTTTTATTAATTGCTACAATGTGATAAAATAAAATTCTGGAAATTATTGGTATTTTCAAGTCAAAGTCTGTTGCAGTGATTTAAAATAGATAATCTAAATTTTAATTACTCCTTTAGAAAAAAAAGTTGAGTCGTCAGCCAATTAGTTGAAAGAACTCAACCTGGTCTTTCTAGCAGCATAATTTGCTGGTATTGGTGATATTAGTTTTAATAAATTGCCTACTGGAAAGCTCACTATACACTGGTAAGTTTGCTTCGCTGAGTAAAGGAAATATTTGATGTAAAGTAATTTGTAATGAAAATTTAGCAAAATTAATATCAACAGTATCTCAATAAATTATGAAACAAGGAAGACTAGGTCTTTTGACAAATTAGCAAGAAAAGCACAACTTCTTCAGACTAAACTTCTTTTGCTGACAGTTTTTATCACTTTACAACATAGTTGAACAGTGTTTATGACTTTGTTCATTCTGTCTGTCTGTCTATCTGTCAGCATGATAACTACCGTAAAAATGACTTTATCAAAATCAAATTTTAGTATGTTGTTCAGGGACCTATGGGAATATAAATGAATAATATAATCTAATTAGTTTTGGATTGAACCCGGGTTGAAAAAATGAAATACATTGAACCCATTGGGACCTAATTTTTCAAACATTTTTTAAATGAATTTAAAATTCACAAATTGCTTCAAAAGTTTTAGGAAATATTCAAATTATCCAATAAAATATATAAAAAAAATTTCAACAAAATATATTTAGTAGTTTTTTAAATAAAAATTAAAATAATAATTACACCCTTTATATGAAGAGATCAAGTGACCATTGTCATGAAGGTTTTGACATCCTTACTTTTAAATTAACTGAATATTTATTTATATTTATTTTATTATTATATATATATATATTTTACATTATATTTATTTATTCTTGATTAAGATTATCAACATTTTTACATCTGGCCTGATCGTATAGAATAAAGTTACTTTAAAAATATTAAAATTGTTTCTTTATTTGATAATTTCTTCTGTTTGGCGTGTGCTCAACCTTGTTTACATCTCAGATATGCATATCAACCTTTATAAAACTCTCTGACTTCACTTACCTTTAAACAATTTCATAATAAATAGCACAGCCATTACACTAAAGAATAACAACTCATTTATGTTAAATCAAACTAACTTTTATTCGCAACAATTCAAAATCTCAAAACTTCATTCAATTCATTAAAACTTCAATTAAATGTATAGTGGAACAATTTACATACATTGCATTAAAACAATAATTAAAAATAACTTTAGTTAAAATAAACCCATATTAATTTAAAACAAACCCAGTTAACACTTTAAACACCCAGTTTACAATTTAAATGCCCAATCAACAAATTAAAATACCCAGAACTCAACTTTTAAAAAACCCAGGTTAAGAATCCACTTAGGTCTGAAGACCAGAGTTTGATTTGCCTGAAGAGCTGTCCACCACCAAAAATATTGAGGATAAAAATAACAAAGAGCAAAAATTATTGATGTACACAATAACACAGCTTAGAATAGTAAGGGAACACTAAATTGTCACTTGCAGTTCTTAATGACCGGAACAAAATCACAAATATAAATATATAAACTTCAAGCTTAAGGCTTCACTGATCTTGTATTTCCATAAAAAATTTCAACTATTACTAAATTAAAACTTCAACACCACGGACTTAAAGAAACAGAATTGTCCTACTATAGATAAGCCTTAGCATCTGTAAAAATTGTATCGTTCAAGGAAAATATGAATCTGCACAGAAAAATATGAAGAGGGAGCACCACAGTACTCATCACTGGATCACTTGTAATGAGGTATTTATTGGAAGAATAAATAAAAACTCATCGCCGTGGAACACTTGAGTAGGCCGGTTCATAAGGCAAAAACACATTGCCGTGAAACACTTGAGGCACTTCATATTGACGGCATCCCACAGGGGCGTGGGCGATGAGAATTTCCCGACCACTTGGGTCACAGAAGAACAGCAGTCACTTGGAAACACAACACTTGCTGCTGCGACACTGAACACCTGGATCGTTGGACGATGTAAATTTTAACAGATTTTAGGATACTTTAAAGCATTTATTCAACAGAAAAACATTGTCGCTAGGGGGTCACGGGCATTGGCTTGGCCCGAATTTTCAACAGCCTCTCAGACTACCTTCTCCCTTTGTAGCTAGACATCGAATGCTGCCAACATAATTCTCGGTTCCCAAGAGTAGCCAAACTTGGTGAGTGAAAACATTGCACCGCCACAGAGCGCCTATGCATACACTGTAGAATAAATATGATGCTTCGTAAACAAGGGTGGATTCAGAGGGGGGACACGGGGGCATGTGCCCCCCCCCCCAGATGAGCTAAGTAAAGACTAAGAAAGGTCGATATTTTTCAAAATTATATTTTTTATAATTATTTTCAAAATTATACTTTTATATTTTTTAAAATTATATATTTATATTTTTCAAAATTATATTTTTATATTTTTTAAAATTATACTTTTATATTTTTCAAAATTATATATCCTCTCTTCGGCTACAACACAACATATTATGTTGTTTGGTGAAAAACGTCAAGTGTTAGCCTAACACGAGTCTCGCAGCACCAATGAAAACCCGGGAACCGTCTGGAATGTTCTGATCACCCCACCAGGGCGCATGTGCGAGCATTTCTCATTTCAGCCAGCTATAAATCATGAAGATGCTATAAATAGACGTGCTTTGCTTTGCTGCTTGATAGTGAAGGTAACGTAAATCTTTTTTATAAAATTTTATGCTGCATTATTTTTTTTAGCGGAGGATTACGTTTCGTACCGTAAAAATATATAATTAAAATTAATAAAAATATATAATTACCATATAAATATATAATTAAAATGGTACGAAATGTAATCCTCCACTAAAAAAAATAATGCGGCATAAAATTTTATAAAAAATATTTCAGAACTCGGACTTTCTTTATGATTTCATCTGCAATAAATAAAATTATAATTATTCAAATAACTAGTGAGTACCTGTGAAAATTCACAGAAAAATTTTCTATTTACTGAAAGTTATTAAATGTAGAAGATCTTTAAGTTTGTTTAAGTTAATAAAATGAGTTGATGTATCTCTGGAAAATGTTTCAGGGTTTTCTATCTATTGTCCTTTTTAAATGAAGAAAAAATAAAAACATGATGGTTTTTACGCAAACCTCCCATAAATGCAAACCTTAAAATTTTGGTACTTTATACTTTTCCTGCAAGCTGATATTATGATATTCAACTTGTTATGTTAATAGATGACTTGATATGTTAATTGATTTTTAATTTTCAACCTCACATTTAATTATGCTCTCCTTTTCTAATCAATTTAGTATATCAGGGTTATTTTTTTTTTATATTTGGGTTGGGCTGATGTATTAGGGAAAATTGTTTCAGATTTGTTCATTTATTTCTTGCAAAACTAGCAAAAAATGAAAATTAAGAATTTTTTACCTCCCCAGCAGCCAATAAAGGAAAAAACAAAACAAAATGGTATTTGCCTTTTAGTCTGGATGTGAACTTTCTTTCAATCCTCCTCACTCGATTCTTTTGAATACATTTTATTTTTTGATCACCTAATCTCCCCCCCCCCCCCCCCTCCCCCACACACTTATACCACCACTCCAGAAATTTCACATTTGCTAATTTATACAATTTTCCAGCAATTGAGTCACTGATCTGCATCTTCATGCAAAATGTGAAGACTCTCAGATGAACGGGCAAATTTCATATGGAGTGGGATGGGGTACTAACAGACAAAATCGCTACATTAATAGGGTTCTAGTTATTATTGATGAAATCCTAAAAATAGGATCCTAACATCCTAGAAATCCATAAAAGGAGTGGTTGTCATTTTACTTTCACTCAGAGAATGGTGTTTAAACAAAGCAAACTTTCTCTATACCATGAAACTATTTTGCACAAAAACAAGAGGCAACAACAATACAATTTCTAGACAAAATGATTACCTATTGAACAGGGTGAGAAATACACACCAGAAATTGAACCTACTATGATATTCTGAAATAGCTAGCTGAAAGCCTTTTTTGTTGATAAGGGTTAAAGTTATTTATTTTCATTGAAAAAGGACACTAAATTGACACAGTACGAAGGTGATGTGATTTTTTTTTTTTTTTTTTTTTTGTAGCAGGAATTAAGCTACAATGTAATAAATTGCAACAAATGTTAAGAGTTTTTTTTTTCTGCAGTCACAAATCAAAAGAGTTTTCCAGATCTTAAGGGCGAGGGTAATGCGCCCCCCCCCCCTCTAAATGATGCCCCTGCAAGCAATGCTGAGTAATTCATTCTAGTATACTCTATTTTGAAATTTTTTCACATTGGAAGTATGTGTTTGTGATTAAAAGCTGAAGAAATAACCTCGGATACAATACTTATGAAAAACAGAATATTAAAATTGAGCTACTTGAAACTATAATTCCCATTTCAATTGAGAAAATATTGGTAATTATTTCTTTAATACTTTGTTGTGGTAACTTAGATTTCACAGTGTAACTCAAACACGTTCAAAAAATGTTATAACTGGGGGTGAGTAAAATATTCATCAAAATACTTTTTTATGTAGAATATTCAGCATCCAATTTTTATCATGTTTTATTTTATTTTTAAAACTTTGAAGTGGCTCAGCATGTGACATAGCATGGCTAAATAGGCTGTGGTAAATTATAGAAAGTTTTTTTCGTTTATAAATAAAATCATGAAAACTAGCCCAATTAATTTGGAGAGCACTCTGCAGACAGATGGATGTAATAAATAGCCATAACTCAAATTTAAATGTGTTTTCAAGTTAGGAAACAATTTTGTGGTAATCAATACACTGGAGACAGATGGATACAATAAATGGCAGTACTGCATATTTGAATTTGTTCTCCACTTAGATAAAAATATTGGGCAAATTTCGAGGTTGATGTTGGAAATAATCAATACATCGCGATTCACGTTCCCGTGAGCGGGCGTTTATGCAAATTTAATATGAACGACTCTTCCCGTTCACCGGCGTGAACCGTGACGTTTTTCAACATGAGGTTTCATGCAAATCAGTTCTCAATGCGTACGCATCTGATTTGCATATCCGGGGGCGTTTCCGGAACTGTCCATTCTCGGATATATAGGGCAGAGGTTTCTTGAAGCAATCAGACATTAGTCAGACTTTGCAGACATTAAGGAGACGTCTGCAGGAGACATTGGAGATAGGTCGACAGTAGAAAGGTCGATCGAGATCAGACAGAAATGTTTTTGACAGAAGCACTGCGGAATATCTTTTTGACGACGGTTAATAGTCGAAACGGATGCAGATGTATTGAACGTTAAATTTACTTACAAACGTTCGGAAGCCGCTTTAAATATTTTCCTGATGTTATATCCTTTGGTTTCCCTTTACCAAGTGATGGTGTCTGAAATATACGCAACTGATAGAGGTAGTATAGTAATTTACTACCAAATGCTTCAAGGAATCTCTGTCTAGTCATTTACAACTAAAAATCTTTTGTACATAGTTTATTTTGATGTTTTACGGCATGGAAAATTACCAGGTATGTGTAATATGCTGAGTTGTGTTTTTCACCAAATAAAGTGAACGAAGTTTTCCTTTAAAACTGGACTTGTGTACTTTCATGACCCAGCCAACACTTATTGACTCTTACTGTGCGTGCTTTGCTATCTGCAAATTTTAAATTTTCCAACAGTAAAACGGTTACAGGGCCAGTTCAACGCCCAACAGAGTCATAAGTGCAAGTATCTTTAAAGAAATCGTTCCAGTGTTCAGATGGGGGCCGCACCTGGCACCATTTTGAAGTTCGTATGAACAACGAAACGCAACAGTGTAAACGTAAACAGTGTACAAGAACTTTTACTTCTGCTTCTTCAAAACTACGAGTGGCCATGGAGGCAAGTAGAACGGAGTTGCTGACGCGGGACAACTACGTCACCTGGTGTACCGACATCTCATTCGTCCTCAAGGGAGAAGGATGTTTCGGACACGTAGATGGAAGTGCTAAGCCTATCGAAGAAGACGCAACCGCGAGTCGCCGCGACTACGATGATTTTTATCGCCGGAAAGACCGAGCATTAGCCATAATTTATCAGAGCTTATCCTCGGAATACAAGGAGTTGATAAACGTCACCGACGAACCTAGTCAAGTATGGAATACCTTGAAAGAACATTTTCAAGCGCCTTCCCGAGCCAACCTGGTTAGATTACTAGATGAGTTCTTCGACGTTCGGCCGGAGCCAGATGAGCCTGTTGACATTTTTTGCTCAAGACTGCGGAAGGCCGTGACGAGGCTTAAAGACGCGAAACACCCCATTGAAGACCTGTATGTAGCATTCCAGTCGATTCGGTACCTTCCGGAAGAATTCCGAGGTATCGTTCAACTCATATATAGATGGAATGACTCGGACTTCAAGCTCAGCAAAATACAAGCAGAGCTAGCAGCGGAGGAGAGCCGGCTGAGGCAGCAAGCAAGTGACTTTTCCAAAACTGTGAGTTCAAATTCTGCATATTTTACTTCTAAGAAATTTGTAAATAGAGTAAAAGTATCTAAACCTAAATTTCCAAATGTATCTCATAATGTGTCTAATGTAAATACTTCTAGTCATAATGTAAATATTTCTAAAAGTAAAATTAAGTGTTTTAAGTGTAATAAACTAGGTCATACTAAATCTAATTGCAGTAGAAATAATGGATCTAGTATTGTGGAATTTCTTGGGTCTCCACAGATTGAGGCTAATACTGTAATCGATCCTAGCGATAGACTCAGCTGGGTAGTAGACACTGCTGCTACGCGACATTTCTGTAATAACATTAAGTTATTTTCAAAATTTAATGAGTGCAAAGGCACTTCAATGTCGCTAGCAGTAGGGGATGTCGAAAGTCCAGTTGAGGCTATCGGGACGGTGGAAATGTATGTCCAATTTAAGGATAAGCAAAGTATTATCAAATTGGAAAATGTTATGTATTCTCCTAAACTTAGGAGAAATTTATTAGCTGCATCTGTTCTTGAGGAACAAAATTTTAGTTTTAATGAAGCTAATGGGGTTCTATGGTTTTTTACACCTAAAGGGGAGAAATTCTTTTATGCAAAAAGAAAGGATGGGTTATATTTTTTAAAACCTAAGTATAGTACCCAGGAACAACATAACGTAGAAAACCGTCAATCTAAAGATAGGGATCGAGATGGAGACAAGAAACACAAAAAGGATAAGAAATCCAAGGATAGGGATCCTAGTGCTTCCAGAAAAATAGACAAAGTAAAAATAGCACCTAATCTTAAAGAAACTGAATTTAAGTCTGACAAAACAAAAACTAAGCAGAATAGAAATGTGGATAGTTCAATATCTAAGCCTAGCAGTTCAGTAACTGAACTTAATAGTACAAACTGTCTTTGGCATAAACGATATTGCCACATAAACGCTGAATATCTTCTCCAAACCAGCAAAGTTTCTGCCGTAAACGGACTTCCTAGGCTTAAATACAAAAAGTTAAATTGTAAATCGTGTAAATTGGCTAAGTCTAGGAGAGTATCATATAAACCCACCGGTAGGATAAGGTCCACTAAACCATTGCAATTATTACACATGGATGTGTGTGGTCCCTTACCCACAGCCTCATATGGTGGGAACAAGTATGTCTTAACTATAACAGATGATTATAGTAGAAAAGTTTTTGTTTACCTCATGAAACAGAAGTCAGAAGTATTTTCACATTTTAAAGAGTTTCAGGCCAGAGAAGAAAGGCAGTTAGGTACTAAAATTCTATGTATCCGGACGGATAATGGGATGGAATTCTGCCATGATAAGTTCAAAAATTACCTGAAGGATATCGGTATTAAGGCTGAGAGGACTAACACATATACCCCACAGCAAAATGGAGTATCAGAGCGATTCAACTTAACCGCATTTGACTGTGTTAGAGCCATGTTGAACGACAGCAAATTACATGACAGATTCTGGGCGGAAGCAATATTGTGTTTTGCATACACTAAAAATCGAATATGTCACAAATTTAAGACAAAAACTCCACATGAACTCTACAGTAGTAGAAAACCTTCAGTCAAACATCTTAGAACCTTTGGTTGTAGAGCATATGTAGGCAAACCCAGTCAGCTCAGAAAGAAGTTAGACATGAAAGCTACAGAAGGGGTGATGGTAGGCTATGCTACTAAAACTATGGGCTATAGGATATTTTTGTCAGGAGAGAAACGAACAATTGAGACCTGCAATGTGAGGTTTGATGAGGGTGATGTAGTGGAAGGCATCCTGGACCCAATTTGTCCCAGAAATATCTCCTCAGGGATATCAAGAGATAACCTTTCAGAATACTCCGACGGGGAATATCCGAGTGGGCAGTCTGATGGGGGGGCAGGAGAGAGTGAAGACACTGGTGACGATCCGTCTGAATCCAGTGAGGAAACGGACTCTCCTGCTGACTCCAGTATGACTCCTTGCTCGGATATTGCTTGGCAGCGAAAGACGGTTCCAAGACCCGATGGGAGTAGAACCGATGTGTGTTATTACGCTCAAGGAGATAATAAAAGGCTGAGGTCGCACAATGATGTTAAGAAATATTGTGATAAAAGGAATATACAATTTGATCAGCAACTGTTTAATTTTCGGGAAAATAAAGGTCTTAAAAGGGTCAGAGGCAGACCAGAAGCAAGCAATATTGAAATAAATATACCAAAAGGGTACAACGCTGCTATAAAATCTTCCCAGTCCGAAAAATGGTGTAAAGCTATGGATGAGGAAATGGCCGTAATGCAAGAGAGGGGTGTCTGGGAACTAGTTCCTGCATCCACCTCACAAAAGCATATAGGCAGTAGATGGGTCTACACCATTAAGAAAGACGAGAATGGGAAAATCAAAAGGTTTAAAGCTCGTTTGGTAGCCCAGGGGTATGGTCAGAAAAAGGGAGAATCATACGATGAAGTTTTTAGCCCTGTTGTTAACTTCAACTTAATTAGAGCATTCTTCTCAATTTTCGTATGCATGCTTGGCTGGATGCATTTCCAATTAGATATCAAATCTGCCTATCTCTATGCTAAATTGAGTCAAAAGGTATATATGAAACAGCCTCAAGGTTATGTCAATCAGGAACAGCCTGATTATGTTTGTTTGTTGAAGAAAGCCATTTACGGTCTTCATCAAAGTGGAAGAGAATGGTTTAATGAACTTGACACCAAATTAAAAGAATTAAATTTTTTAAAACTTCAATGGTGTAATTGTGCATATATTTACAATAGCAAAGTTCTTATGCTAGTCTATGTAGATGACATAATTCTCTTCTCAAAGTATCAAAGGGACATAGACCACATTGTTTCATTACTTAGCATAGAATTTGATATCAAGGTATTAGGAAAAATTAGAAAACTTTTAGGCGTGGAATTTAAAGAGTGTGACAATAAATTTTTTATACATCAAAGTCAGTATATAGATAAAGTATGTCAAATGTTTCAACAGTATAAATATCCAGTTACTTCACTTCCCATTTCTAAAGGGAATATTCTAAGTAAAATAGATTGTCCAAAGACAAGTGAAGAAATAAAGCAAATGCAAAGTTTTCCTTACAGGAGCTTAATTGGGTGTTTGGCTTTTATATCTAGTAGGACTAGACCTGATATTTGTTACGCCATCAATATATTATCTCAATTTCAAGAAAACCCTGGAATTAAGCATTGGGATGCATTGTTAAGACTTTTAGGATATGTTGAAAAGACTAAAAACTATGTGTTGAATTTATCTAACATTCAGGAGTTAAAATTAAATTGTTACTCAGATTCTGACTTTGCTGCAAAGAGATGACCGTGTTTCACTTGGAGGCATGATACTCTTTATTGACAATGTACCTATTTCTTGGCGTACCTTTAAACATAAGTGTGTCAGCTTATCAACCATGGAAGCTGAATATGTATCACTAACTGAAGCCGCTAAGGAAATGGTATGGGTACAAAACATAATAGAAGAATGTCATTTACTTGGGTTAAACTTTAATAAAAGTAACAGTGTTATTTTTAGCGACAACCAAGCAGCCATTAATTTTTCTAACTCTCCAATTGAAAACAACAGAACTAAGCATATTGATGTTAGATATCATTTCCTAAGAAATTTAATAGTCAATGAATCTTTTAATGTTAAATTTGTAAATAGTAAAGATAACTTAGCAGATTACTTTACTAAACCAATGACTAAGGAAATAATACTTAAATTTTGTAATAAAATTTTTAAAAACTAAATCAAAACTTTTTGAGATTAAATGTTTAGTCTAAAGAAAATTTTAAATACTAAATTGAATTTACAACTTGGGAATTTTTTTTTAAAAGATGTCATATATATACATTATTGTTTATCTTAAACCTCATTGATATAAGATAGTATATCTTGAGTATAAATTTTTGTGATATTGAATCTTTTTCACTTTACACCTTTGTATATACATCCATTTTCCATGACCCGCATGATGCTAAATAATAGCTTATGTGTATAAAATTTTGTATTTTTCAACTTGGTAAAAAGTATGTGTTGAAAGTTTTGATAAAGGAATTTTATTATCTAATTACTTGCATCATGTATTTTTAAATATTTGGTATATCAATGCAGTCTAATAGTATTAATTATGTATACTTATATTGTGTTAATAGACTAAATTTTTTTTTAAGCTTTTTGAATTATAGTGTTTATACTCAAATTTAAAGTAAACTTAAATTCTATGCTTATACAAAATCTTAATCTTTTAAAGTTGACTTGTTTAAAATGATAATGTGCTTATACTTAAATTTTGGATACTTATAATTAAATTTAAACTAAAATTTAAATTTTTGAATGATGATACTTAAGCATTGAAGTTGTGTTGTATATAAATTTCTACTTGATGTGAAATGTTGTTGTTACAATATTGTCGACAATACTTAACTATTTTTCAGATGCTATAAGTACTTATGCATTTTATTTTAAATTTAATAATGATATAATACTTTAAATTTTTTCCTTCATTATGTTTGATAGGATACTGGGGGCCTTGGTGTTTATTGATATACCTTGGTTTCTCAGAGTAAGTTTTCTTTTGCATATGCATTGAGACTTAAGGATTTGCATGAGGGGGCCGATTGTTGGAAATAATCAATACATCGCGATTCACGTTCCCGTGAGCGGGCGTTTATGCAAATTTAATATGAACGACTCTTCCCGTTCACCGGCGTGAACCGTGACGTTTTTCAACATGAGGTTTCATGCAAATCAGTTCTCAATGCGTACGCATCTGATTTGCATATCCGGGGGCATTTCCGGAACTGTCCATTCTCGGATATATAGGGCAGAGGTTTCTTGAAGCAATCAGACATTAGTCAGACTTTGCAGACATTAAGGAGACGTCTGCAGGAGACATTGGAGATAGGTCGACAGTAGAAAGGTCGATCGAGATCAGACAGAAATGTTTTTGACAGAAGCACTGCGGAATATCTTTTTGACGACGGTTAATAGTCGAAACGGATGCAGATGTATTGAACGTTAAATTTACTTACAAACGTTCGGAAGCCGCTTTAAATATTTTCCTGATGTTATATCCTTTGGTTTCCCTTTACCAAGTGATGGTGGCTGAAAATATACGCAACTGATAGAGGTAGTATAGTAATTTACTACCAAATGCTTCAAGGAATCTCTGTCTAGTCATTTACAACTAAAAATCTTTTGTACATAGTTTATTTTGATGTTTTACGGCATGGAAAATTACCAGGTATGTGTAATATGCTGAGTTGTGTTTTTCACCAAATAAAGTGAACGAAGTTTTCCTTTAAAACTGGACTTGTGTACTTTCATGACCCAGCCAACACTTATTGACTCTGACAGTGCGTGCTTTGCTATCTGCAAATTTTAAATTTTCCAACAGTTGAAACTTTTCATTTAAAATAAAAACAAGAAAATGGATTCAGAGGAATCCAAAAACATGCTGTTGATAGCTATAAATACAATAAATGATCGTATTTAAAATTTGAATGTATTCTCAATTTAGCAAATAAAATTGGGTAAATTTGCAAATCGAGATTTTTTGCTGACAAGAAAAGATTATGAAAATTGGCTGAGTAGATTTTGAAAACTCGTTTGATACAGAAACATTGTCAAAAACAAATGCAATGTGGCAGATGCAATATTGTCAGGGGGAATGAAATTATTATGGCATAATTATACACTCTATTTAAAACTTTCTACAAATTGATAGTATGCGTTTGTAATCAGTCGCTGAAGAAATAAACCTTTGATACAATATGTATCAAATGCTGCTATTAAAACTGAGTTATTTGAAACTACATTTCTATTTTAAACAGAGAAAATATTACACAGTTGGGATGTATTACCCTTCTCAAATACTTTGTTGTAATATTTAAAATTCATTTACAAAAAATATATCATTAAAAATATATTTTAGTATACCTTCAAGTTTGAATGAACTTGAGAAGTATTTAAAGAAGCTCTTTGTTGAGATATTGGTTTATCAACTTCCATAACATAATGCAAGACACGGCTCCAACTATAAATTAAAAACATACATTTATTAGAGCTCCTTTTACATAAAAATACAGCAAATGAAAAACATTAAAAAAATATTTTCTTTGCAAAATAATATGATTAAAATGTTGTTGCCTTATGTAACATTTTAAACTTCTAGTGCTTCAAACTACAGAGAAAAACATGCAGCCAGCTGTAAAAAAAAGTTTCTCAAATGTAAATATTGGATTTTGGTAGATTACGACTTTTTCTACATACTGTGATAAATTCATCTCCGATAAATTTAAAATAGTACACAAATTATATCTATGTGCAAAATACATAGCAAAATGTCATTGACATTTGATTCATATCATGTAGACTGGAATTCCATACTTTTGATAACTGTTTATTTTACAGATAAATATATTGTCAACAAGTAGGGGCATCAAATATGGGTTGTATTTATCGCACAAATTATTAAGATTATAAAATGGGCACTCTTCTGACAGTATTACAGTGCAGTCATGGGCAAACTTATGAGGTGTATTGATATTGTTTAAAGATGCATTATGCATTGATACTGTATCAAGGATTGTTCTAGATTTTTGATTATTTTTGCCAACCTATTCACCAAATGAAATTCCCTTTCACCAAATAGAGTTTTTATTCACCAAATTTTATTCTAATGTTCCATTTGAAAAATTTGTTTTGATTCATAAATTCTCAAATTCCAAAGATTATTGTTTTGGAAAATCCAAACATTATAGTAGTACACATTACAATTAGTATATCATGATCTTTTATTTTGACATTGGCAGAATTTATGATTGCCAACATTTTCGCCAAAAACTTTTTTTCAATCGGCAGATTGAATATTCTTTTGTAAAATCCGACAATGGTGATCTGCAGGACGATTCCTACTGTATAAATATATTGTATTAATATCACTAACATTCTGATCAAGATAATTGAATGTTTAGAATTTTGCATTTACAAAATTTTAAACTTGAAATATACAAAGATTAAATTAAAAAGCAATTTATAATTTTATTTAACAAACTATAAGAAAATTATGCAAAAGAAAATTATAACAATGTGAGAGTATAATGATTAGAACATGGTTAAATTAATGAGACTAATAGAAATACAGTATAATCCAGTTTATCAAACACGAAATTTCCGTTAATGTAGAAACGAAATAATCTATAAATGGCATATTCATATGAATATCTAACTATTACTCACAGAAATTCACAAAATTATTCAATTAACTTTTAAAAAATATATTTATTTAATTGAACTACAGAAATCAAATTTGATTAGTATGAAACTCAATTTAGCACAGTTTATAATTAGCAATAAAATTTTGATTAACACAAATCAAAATTTTGATTAGCATGATAATTTCTTAAGATCTAAGTCTAGTGAACTGAAATTTCAAATATGGGTTGTATTTATAGAATGGTGATGTTCAGTTATGTAAATATTTTTTTACTTATTGAGGTATGACTTATAATATATGTGTATATACTGTACTGTACCTTAAAACATTTTGAAATATGTACAGTAAGTTAAACATGGGTTCAGAAGTTTATAGATACATATAATTTCATTAAACTTTTGAATGTTGGTAGCATTCACAATGCTGTTAATGTGGTGTAGTGTTCTGTGATACATATTTTATTTTTATATTAATGTGCCACTCATAAATTATGACTGCAATGTATGTACACATTAAATATTTTCAAATGTAAAATACCTTTATGTTGTGAAGGTTATCAATATTTTTCAAAGAAATACTAAAAATGTTTTGTTAATTTCAATAAAATATTGTTGCAAATATTAATTATTATCCTTTATTTTTATTTTACTGTATATTAACTTGCCATAAAAATATGCTAAAAAAATTTTGGTTAGTGTTTTCAAGATCTTGGGATGCATTAGGATATTTTTTATTGATTATTAAATTTGATTAGCATGATTTCATTTAGTGCAGCATTTTTGGACAATCAATTGAGCTAACCGGGAATTACTGTACTTTGAACTATTTAAATGCAATTATTTTTGGATTCCAGTTTCAGCATTATAAGGTTTACAGAACAGATAAGATTTTTATGAATACCTTTAAGTTATAAGAGATAATTTGTCAAATTGCTTTTGTCATTATAACAAAGTCATAACTTTTAATTCTTCTAAAATTAAAAAAATTCATTAAAAAAAAGTAGGATTACAAATTGAAGAAAATTGTTGACACCATACTATTAAAAGCTATTTTATCGATGTACAGTATCATATAAAAGTGTATTGATACAAAATAATGATGTATCAAAGTCATGCATCAATACATCTGTATTCATATGTCCGCTATTATTACTAAAATCCTAAAACAATCCACATCAGCTTTATAGAGCTACAAATTGCAAAAATAAAGTTAGGTAAAATGAATTTTGAAGATAAAAAATGAAAATATTTTTCCTTTAAGAACTGATGTTACACGAGTTCTTTTTTAATTCCCGGCAGAAAAACTTTGAACAGAAGTTTATTATTCCAATAAAATATTTAAAAAACTTTTAATTACCAAATGTTAAAAAAAGCTCAGAAGGAAAAAAAAACACTATTATAAATTTTAATTATAAATAAATACCTCTGAGAATATACTCTCTTTTGATCTCTTATTTGATCTCTGTAATTGCCTTCAATTCCTGGATTATGCAAATGTACTATCTCCAGCAAGCATGTTCTGAAAAATAAACTAAAGTTAATAAAGTAGGAGTTAAGAAAAGTTATTGTGTTTAAATTTTTTAATACCAAAAATTAAAAAAAATTTTTATACAGACCAGATTTTTTAGGATTTGAATCCAACTGTTATCATTGTATAAAAAGTTATATTTTGTATTAAATACTTAAAGCCTTTATTATTATATACAGTAGCCCCTCGTTATATCGAGCTTGCCGGGAGACATGGCAAAATGCATGATATATCCGAATGTGTGATATATCGGGTGATATGATAAAGATTGTACTTTTATGAACATATGTAATAAAAATTTTGGAGCGAAAGTACAATAATAAAAAAGACAATAATAAAATCTCATTCACTCCCGCCCCACTGACGACTTATGTTGTAACACTCCAGTCTTGGGAAAGCAAAAGAAAGTAAACAAAAAATCAGAAAAAAAAGGGAGACATAGCAGAAGCATAATATATCCGAATGCGCGATATATTGAGGTGCGATGTAATGAGTGGTTACTGTATTACAAGTAGACTCTCATTAAGGTGGTACCAGTATAAGATGGAATTTTCATTATTACGTACAAATATGGAATCCACAGCTAAGAGCTACAGATGTTGTTAGTTATAAGCATAGCTTAATATGAATCGATCATTCATCAAGATGGACAAAATGTATTTAATTCTATTAATCAATAGAAGACATTCCAGAAAATATTTTTGAATTGGCTAAAATTAAGAATGACTAGGGATCAGTTACCCGGAGGAAACAAATGAACATTACTTCATTTTTAAATAGTAATACATACAACTACATTTTGTTTATACACTGAATGTTAATATTTTGTCATTTGTTTTATTTTACATACTATTAATACAAATTTTGAATCAAATTTTCTTGCTAAATTTTTTTGCTAATTTTGTTTATACACTGAATGTTAATATTTTGTCATTTGTTTTATTTTACATACTATTAATACAAATTTTGAATCAAATTTTCTTGCTAAATTTTTTTGCTAATTTTTTTAAGTTGTATGTATATTTTAATGTAGCATGATTTACATAAGGTTTACAAAAACAAACTTTCATTATTATTTTTCATAATTACTTCAGATTTATGGACACTTGTTATAATGGACTCTCGATAATACAGACAATAAATGTTGGCTCTAGACTCTCCGTGTTAATGAGAGTTCACTGTAGATGATAGATGATAAACCAGCCATATCATGTTGTGTATAAAGTTATGTAAAAAATTCCTTCCCAACCACTTTTCTGCAACCCTTATGCTCCTAAAATCCCGAGACACACATGGATCAAACATATCATTGTATCAATATTATTAATTACTATATGACCCCCCTAAAATAACACAATTCTTTAACAATATCCGAAACCCCCACCCTAACAAAATACAAATTCTATACAATCTTCTAACAAAAAATGTCTGACCCATTAACAGTGAAACTCACTATAGAATCAAAAACATTAAATTAATAATTGCCATAAAACAATAAAAATTATCAAATAAATTTAATTTTCAAAGATATCATTACCACTTTTGCCAAAATTTACAAGTTGACACCATTACACCAAAATTGTTACACCAAAATAACAGACAGAAATATTGATTTTATATATATAAAATCAGTGTTTCAACTCTAATTCCGTACCATTTAATAGGTCTTCAATAATGAATGTTTCTTTATCACTGGATATTTGATGCTTCATTTTGCGAGCACTGTGACTTTTAAGAAAAATTCAAAAACTTTTAAATATATTCAAAAAACCTCTAAAAATAGGAAGAAAATTGACCCATTCTAAAAAATCTGATGTGGGCAGCACATGACTTTCCTTATATAATGCAATGAATTTGCTACTTTTACAGTAAAAAAAATAGATTATTTTTATAGTAGATATTTATATTCTTTCCAAGATATTGAATTTTCGTCAATAAGTCATCATTTTCATTGATTTAGCATCATTTTTATCCATTTAGCGAGTTTTTGGTTAATTTATCAATATTTAAAAAAGTCGCCAAGTTGGCGACATTCCACCAAATTCGTCATTTGAATCGGTCCATTCGTTCGTCAGTTATCGTCTCCACAGACTCACTGACACACACACCCACACACAAACACAAACATCACTTCAAAAATGTTCGATTCATGATCAGGGATGCTTGAAACGTGCTCTCCCGTCAAAAACTGGAATTCAAATTTTCGACCCCATCACAATACTTTCCTTATACATTATTGTATATAGGGAAAGTAAAAATGTATCGTCTTCCTTAATTTTCCTTCTGAAATCTTAATTTTTTTTTAAGCTGAAGTTAAAGGTGTTTCAAAGAGAGCTGAATTTAAAAAAAGTCAATAGTTGTTTTTTCCACAGATTTCTTAAGGGCAGACAAATTCAAAAAATCTCTGAAAAAGGGGAGAGATAAGGAGACCCATTTTAAAAATCTAACTAGCATATCAATTGCAGCACTGCAATCTCCATTTATTTTTTAAACGGATGCTAACTGTTTCAGTTTTATTGCTCAAGTGTCAAAAATTTAAAAAATTCGATAGTTTCTTTGTTATAGTATTTTTAATTGATGAAAAAAAAATGTTTTAAAAATAGTTAAATAAATACCAATCTATAAAATCTATTTTCTAATACAATTTTTACGATACAATTGGATCTCCATTTTTTTTTTTCAAACTACAGCTAAATATATTTCAAAGGACCCCCCATGTGCCAAAATTTTGACAAAAATTTTTATACGAATTTTCAAAGATTTTTTATACAATTTTGAAGTTACATTATTTTTTTATTTTTTATTTTTATTTATTTATTTATTTTTTACTTATTTATTTATTTTTTGCACTATTTATCTTCAAAATCTAACCTTTCATTATTGCTAACACCGTTGCAGTTTTAAAAGAAGCAAAATTTAAATCATTTAAACAATTAAAAATAATTTTATTATTTAGAAATCTGATACTAAAGAGAGTTCAATCATACTAAAAATGTTCAAATGAAAGAGTATACACAAAACCTTCCTGTTAAGATTGAAACATGAAATTTGGTACAAGAGAAGATTTTTTGATAAAACTCATGGAAAACATTGAATTTTTCTAAAAACGACATAATGATTTAAGGGGGCTCCATACTGCAAAATATTTGCAATGTAGACTAATTTATGAAAAGCACTTTACCACAAGATAAGATTTACAATTTAATGCTATATTGATTTATTATTTAATGCATTCATTAAAAATGAAAACAATAAAGGTTTACCTATAATTTACAAATATTTATTATTTTAAGAGTGTTTCATGAAAACATCTGATTTTTCAAGTAAATGCAAAATGCTCACTTTTATGTGAGATAGACTTGAAATTTGGTACACAGATAAATTATAAATCAGGATAAGAAAACTACGTATTATTTGAGATTTGCTGATTCTGACTATAACCACAATTAATGTTCAACAGTATTTAGCAAGTTAATTTATATTTATGGTAAAAAAATAAGGTCATAATATATGAAAAAATTGCATAACATGAACCTGTTCATGGTATCCTGTATCATATGCTTCTATATTTATTAAAAGATATATGATATTAAAAGATTTATTAAAAAATATATAAGACTTTTCTTATTATTTCTTTAGTGTTTGATTTCAAACAACATGAATGTAGAATTAAAAGGATTTTTTTTCACGTGGTATTTTTATGTTAGTAATTACAAGTTTTGCAGTACAGTCAAACACAAAGTGAGAAATTCAAAGGTTGGTTTTATTCCTGCTATCAGTTATTCCTTATCCCTCTGTTCAGAGTCGAAGCAAACAAAATTGATAGCTGAAGCTGTTTCAACAAAAATTTAACATATACAATTTCAATTAATCACCAAAATTTTAAGGAAACATCAAAAGACAAAGAAAATATTACTTTTGCAGATAATAAATACATTTTACTATAAAGGAAAATAAATTTCATATTTTTCAACTTCAAAATTAATTAACACATATAATTTACACAGTGAAACATATAATTTGGTGCAGCAACAAACCTTTGAAGAGCCTTCACAATATAATGTAGATTGTTCATTCTAAATATAGCTCTCAGGTACACATCACTGTAATTCTCACTTTTACCATTGAGAGTGGATACTAACGCAGCTAAAACTCTGGCTGCAAGAATAATTTAGAAGCATTAGTTCCAAAGAGTTATTCTGTTTAAGGATTGTAAAATACTCAGGGTTGAGCAGAAAACTCCGAAGACATAACAAAGTTACTTGAAACAGTTATTTTTCATGTAAAATGTT
Organism: Amaurobius ferox; assembly: GCA_951213105.1. Classification (NCBI taxonomy): domain Eukaryota; kingdom Metazoa; phylum Arthropoda; class Arachnida; order Araneae; family Amaurobiidae; genus Amaurobius; species Amaurobius ferox. The sequence continues at coordinate 117,776,036 of OX578146.1, forward strand.
TCAAAATCTCATGCATTCAACTCATGACTTTCCTAATGTATTAACAAATTTGGATATTGTGGAAAAACAATGATACAAATTAAAGTTTTTTTGTGACACAAACTCACTGAAAATTGAGTTTTATTGTAATGACCGATTGAAATAATAAAATCAAATTAAAATAAAATTACTTGATCCTTTGTGGAAATATGCTCTCTGTGGAGAAATATTTAAAATATCTTAATGACTCACAAAAATTCCTAAACAAAAATGTTCAACTATTACTTGTTAAAAGTACTTATAACTCACTCAATCCATAATAATGAGGATATTTGGTTTGTTTTTATTACATTTTCATTTTAGATCAAAACCATGTTATACATCAAAAATGGCTAATGCTATTATCATTTAAAAGATTCCATTCACTTTCAAAAAATAAATTATATATAAAATGACTATTTGTTTAAAATTTATAAAGATAATTATGCTTTTATAATGAACTTTCAATTAACAAAATAATATGTTTGATTAATTGAAAGATATTCCTTGGTCTGATTTATCTGAAAACCAATTAGATGTATTTGATTGATTTGTGTTAATATATAATGTATTTTATCAAACAAAAAATATCATAGTTTGTAAAATACCATGATTTTAACTTCTGCTGACAAGAAAAAGATAGTTTGGATAATAAAATTCATGGTGTTAAAGAAACACTGCACTTTTAAAGCAGTAGAAATTTAATGCTAGCTTTTCTTTAAGAATTACAGTATGGGAATTAGAATTAATTCTTCATAATAAACAATATCACAATAATAAATATTGATTAATTCATGTTCTTAAAATTACAAAAATATTCTATATACTCTCAGTTTTTTACATAATTTGTTAAACCCCCCCCCCCCTTTTTTTTTCTTTCACATACACAAAGAGAGATCATTTATACACTCTTGTTTAAAATATGTTTAGGAGGTATTAAAATATTCTTAGTCATCAAAATTTTGGAGGGAAACAGTACTTTTTTTTAAATTATCACATGAGAAAGTAAAAATGTAATAATAACTAATAACCGGTATAACATCTCACTATTTCTTTTTTTCAAAGGTAAATGTAACTAAAGAAGCAACAGTAACTTGTTACACTTAAAAAGTAACTCTACCCAACCTTAAAAATACTGTTATAAATATCTATAGCTTACTGATGTACTGGGCAAATGCTAATTTGCCTTTGTCCTTAGAGGATGCAAAAGACACATCTTGCAGAGCTAAAACCGAAGCTAAAATATCTTGGAAGTCTTGCAACTGCTCTAACAGCATTATAGCCTAAAATAAATAAGAAAGTGATGGCTATATAGACACATAATACATATTAATACAGTTGAACATTGATTTTACAAATGTCAAAATGCAATGACTTTTTTAGAAAGTCCCAACAAAAATGGGACAAGATTCCCAATCTAATAAATAAATAGTCATAATTTAACAAACAGTTTTTCTCTTAATCTTAAATCAGTTTTATGAATTCTTCTGTCAATCTCGGGATCTGGTATTTCTATGCATGATTGGAAACTGTTTCAAAGAAATTGGTTTTCTATCAGAAGTAGAAAATTATGTGATCAAAGATGATGATGTAAGTGAATCTGAATAGACACGATGGAATTAAATTGTATAGGGTAAAACTAAATTTAAGCCTTTTCATTCATTGATAAGCAGTTAGATAACTAAGTGTAACTTAAGAATCTACTGAAATTGGAGGAACAATTACTGAGGATTCAGAAAGCAGAGATACAGACAATGAAACAGAAACAATTGAGGGGGAAAAGAAAAGAAAAAAGTTCTTTCTTTGATGCTATCAGTAGAATTGAATTCCTTAAAATGATTTAAATTTAACATGAAACTGAACATACAAGAAATTTCTTGTGTAAAATGTCAAGGAAACCGACTTCAATTGAACATTATTTTTTCAAGATGCTGTAATAAGCTTTCCATTAATCTCCTAACACATTGTGAGAATATTGTTAAATATAAGTATAAATTCAACTTGATTACTGCATTTTAATGTAAAACATGGTACTTTTCCATTTTGCCAGCGCAGGCGATAAAGTCGCCAAATATACTACAACCGATGCCAAACGGAATATCCCCACTGGTAACCTTTCACCGCCACATTTTCAAAACAAGTCGCGGCCATTTCTTATCAGTCACGTCTTTTTCCTAATATGTCAAAAATGGATGAATAACCAATGAAAATTTGAGATTTGTCCAAAACAGAGGAAGAATCTGTCAGATTCTTTAAAGCGAAAGGTGTTTTGTCTAAAATTGCTACTTGTGATAATAATCATGAAATGAAATTGTATTTCGGAAACGAAATTCAATGGAGCTGCAACCTTTCAACTTGTCGCAGTAAAAGAAGTATCAGGAAAGACACATGGTTTGAGTCATCGAAATTGAGTTTCTTGAAGTGTGTGAGGTTTATATATAGTTGGAGCGAAGAATTAACTTCAGTTAATTGGTGTGAAAAGCAGTTGGAAATCAGTCATGGAACAGTTGTGAACTGGAATAACTACATGCGCAAGGTTTGTGTGGATTCTTTGTTTAAACATCAACAACGAAAAATAGGAGGACCTGATATGATCGTCGAAGTGGATGAAAGTATGTTCACAAAGCGCAAAACCAATGCGGGATAGATTCTACCACAACAGTGGATCTTTGGTAGAGTTTGCCGTGAAACAAACGAATGTTTCCTTGTGAAGGTGCCAAACTGATCCATGAGCATTCTATTAGAAGCAATTAAGAAAAATATTAACAAGAAAGATCAATCATGCTTAAAGCATTGATTATGAAACACTTTCCAACTTCAATGCAATTTTATTTAAAGAAGTCTAAAATGCAATACATTCCTCGGTAATATTTTGAAACTTATCACAATACTGCATTAATTTATTATATTTGAAAACTTAAACCTTCATCGAAAAAAATGAACTTCATTCAAATGACGGCATTGAAATATAAATTGCCTGGTTTATACATTCCTCGGTAATAGTTTTAGAATTATTATAATACTACGATAATTTATTATATTTGAAAACTTCATCGAAAACAACTGAAATTAATTCAAATGACGTCATAGAAAAAATAACAAGCCTGGATCTCTCTATAAAAACAGGATTTCATTCATAACTTTCTCCCATTCATATCATTCATCACAATACTATAACAATTTATTTTATTTAAACATTTTGTTTAAGACCATGGAGCTACAAAAAATTAAACTCTAGGCTTGAAACTTCATCGAAAAAAATGGTCCTTCTCTTTATGAAATCAATTAATATTTCATTCATATCAGCCATGCAGACTCCATGGACTAAATTATTTTGTGTTAAAAAAATACAGGAATTCTAATACAACTCATTCTATATATTTTGCTGTTTACATTTTACATAGGTGAAAAATAGGCTTAGTTGAAGAAATAATCAAATTTAGATGAGCATTTAAACTCAAATATATTGTCATTGCGTTGTTTCAGTATGTAGATGCACAGAATTTAAGCAAATATAAAGTAGTTTTAGGACGGATGCAACACTTAATATGAATTAAAAAGAACTTAAAAAAAATCACGATTTTGAAACAAGATGGATGTTATATATCATTTTGAAGTGGGTCATGTGATCGTTTCATATCATGGTCACGTGATCGTTTCATATAGGAGGTGTAATTATTATTTTAATTTTTATTTAAAAAACTACTGAATATATTTCGCTGAATTTTTTTTTATATATTTTATGAAACAATTTGAATATTACCTAAAATTTTCGAAGCAATTTGTGAATTTTAAATCCACTTAAAAAATGTTTGAAAAATTAGGTCCCATAGGGCTCAATGTATTTCATTTTTTCGACCCGGGTTCAATCCAAAACTAATTGGGTGATATTATTCATTTATATTCCCATAAGTTCTACAGACCGTCTGAACAACATACTAAAATTTAATTTTGATTAAGTCATTTTTACGGCAGTTATCGTGCTAACGGACAGACAGACAGACAGAATGAACAAAGTCATAAACACTTTTCAACTTTGTTGTAAAGTGTTAAAAACCCAAGGCAAACAGTGTTTTTCATCAAAAATGTTCATTTATGGGTGTGCTTCACAGAAAAAAGTTCGAAAGAAGAAATAATAAAATAGGGGTGCCTTGGGATGAGATAGACTTTAATGTGGTGTACGGGTAGATAATTCGAAAGGAAGAAATTTTAATAAATTCATTTTTACGGCAGTTAACGTGATAACGGACAGACAGACAGAATGAACAAAGTCATAAACACTTTTCAACTTTGTTGTAAAGTGTTAAAAAAGGAACTATAATATATTCCGATTCGTGGAAATCATATTGCACTGAAAAACTGGAAGAGGAAAGTTTCCAACATTTCAAAGTGAACCATAAATACAATTTTGTCGATCCGGAAACTGGAACGCACACACAAAAAATAGAAAGACTGTGGGGTAGCGCCAAATGGCGAAATATGAAACACAGAGGAACGGCACATCATCATCTAGAAAGTTATCTTGCAGAATTTATGTGGAGAAAAGAAACGAAAGACCCATTTGAAAAAATTTTAAACGATATTAAAATGTTTATGCCTCCAAAGTTAAAAATTCGTAGAATTAACATTTATTAACATTTTTTTATGTGTATACTGTGTGTTGTCACCAATAAAGTCTGCTTGGCCAAATTTGTGCCGGCGAAATGGAAAAGTACCTAAAACATTTTTTAATCATGCTTTTTCATTCTTTATACCTTGTGTTAAGAATGACACTGGCATTCTATTGAGTAATATCATACAATTAAGTATTATATTGCTCACAATTTTTTTAAAAGAAATTTAGATTATGATCTTATCCTTCCCAATTTGGAATTTCCCCTAAATAATGAATAAAATATTTTCCCCTTCCAAATTGTTAAATAAAGGTCTAACTGTATATAAGATAAAGCAACAAACTGTATAATATGTGTATACATGTGTCAGTTATTTACAAATATTACAGGGCCTGAAATTAACTTTTTATACAACAATGATTGAGTTCAAGGAGAAATTACAGAAAGAAAAAAATATATTATAGTGTTAAAAGTAAAATGTAAAGAGTATAAAGCTTATATAGATACAGACAAAAATATATAAATGTAAAAATAACCTTTTCATATAAAAATTTTATTCATAGTAACATTTTTATTTTACATTTTGTTAGGTATACTGTGTGGACTCAATTAAAATTGAGGTATGCCAATTCACCTGGTAACTTTGAAACACACCCTTTTATTCATATAAACAAATTTAGGCAACTTGATTAAAGCATGTAGATGCTGGGGTTTATATCAGCACTTTATTTTATTTCAATTTACATTAGTTATGATTGATGGATCAGTATTCCCTGTTAAGCTGTCAAAATAATTGACAAATCAAATACGCTTATTGATATAACTTACAATAATTATCCGACTTAACAACTGGATTACTAATTAAAATATTTTCAAATAAAATTACTGACATTTTTACAGCAAACAGATTAATTCAGATTTTTTATTTTGCATTATAATTAAAGTACATATGATAAAATAGTAATATAATACAGAATAATTAATACTTCATAAAAACATAAATTTAATTTTATTTTATGCTTCTGAAATTTAAACAATATATTGCTTTATTCGCAAGTTGTTAATAAAAAGAAAGAAAGTTATCACCAGATAGAGGAGAGGGGAGTTACGGAGCTGGATTTTGTTTACCAATATGAAACCCATGGAGAACTAATTTAATTTTCCCTTAATGGGAGAGGGTTTAACAAGGTTTTATTTTACTTTTAGTTCTTTTATATATTCATTCCAATAATAAAATCTCAATTATCTCATATCCCAAGAATTACAAATTACTCTCTGCAGAGGTTCATCAATACTTCTTTATATTTTGGCTGGAAAAAGAAACAATAAATTAATTTTCATAAAATAAAATGAAAGAAAACTTAACATACATTGCTTGTCAGTTGATGAACTGTTCCGTCCTTAGGCATTTTTGTATCCGGATCATTTTTAACACTTTCAATGAACTCTTCAAGAGTTTTACTAATCTAAAAACATCAAGATTTATTATAGATAGCAGTAGTTATGTAATTCACAGATACTACTATATTATCAAAATTAAATATTAAATGTAAAATTATACTTAAATAGATTAAATTCAATATTGAAACATAAAATTAGATTAAAAAAGCACATCTTCTTTAAATTTCCCTGAAGTAATATTTCATATAAACCATAAATTCCCAGTCTGGATAGTACCGTCTCTTACGGACAATTTCACTTTTGAAGTGGGTGGTATATTCTAAAAGAGTGATATGAGGGGGGGGGGGTGTCTCTTCCTGTTCTCAATATTACACTGCCCTTGCTTCTGTTATTGAGAAAGATTATATTGAAGGGTTAAATTGATTAATTGAGAGGTTGAAATATTAATATATGTCTGAAATATGGTACATTTTATGTTTAAGAAGAAGAAAAATTGCAAGTTATCCATATAAAGAAATGTACATAATAACATCATGTTTCAGGAAGGTTTAGAAAATTTTTGAATAGCTTGATCAGCAGTGTTAGACGAAAAACCATGATCGACAACAGCAGCTTTTAAATAATTGATTTCAGAATTGAGCAAATCTATAGAAGAATAAATGTTCAAAGTATGATGCACAAACATAATAAAAGCAGCAATTTTCTGGTTAGGTGGATGACAGGAATTTTTAACTGGAAGTAAAGAGACCGGAAAAGGTTTACAAAATGTTGTAGTGAGAAATTCATAATTGTTGCAGATGAGCAAGACATCCAAAAATGTAAGATGATTGTTGTTTTCCATTTTATAAATACATTGGATACAAGGATCAATGCATGCAAATCAAAATATCCAAAATACCATTAACATCAATAAGTGATCCAGAAGAACAGTCATCATAACCTATATGATGACTGTTCCTGTATGTTATAACCTGTATGAAAAACAAACTGGATTATTTAAAAAAAGCCTAACTTCAAAATAATGCATATAAATATCACTGAGGAAAAGACTGTGGATTACCCATTAAACCATCAAATATACTGTAAAACTTATTAATTGAAAGCCAAAAGAATTTTGCGATAAACATGTGCTGCTTAGCAAGCTCTTCAATTTTAAATTCAAAAAAATGAAATTCATACAATCTTTTTCTGAGACAAAACAATACATGCTCAACTGAGATATTCGTCAATAAGGATTTAATATCAAAGGAGACCATAGTCAAACCACAAGATCTTAAATTACAAATTTTCTGTACAAATTGAGATCAGAAGTCTACTGATTTTCAACATGTTATATTTAATAGTAATGCAAACATGCACCATTCTTGAGATATCGCATGTTTTTGTTCTAAAATGGAAAAATCATTTTACACAGTTGTAATGTGCATGTTTCTTTAGATATTTTCTCTAAAATGCACATTTTTAAAAATCTAAAATGGAAATAATTATAAAATATTAAATACGAAAATGTGTAAATGCTTTATAATTACTTTTAACTAAAATATTTGAGTACAATTGTTTCACATCTAGAGATTTTTCCGAGATATTGAAAATTTTTTTTTCACAGGAAGTGATATTTTTCAAAATAATCAAGTGAATTACATGAAATTTGCTACACTTATTTATTAGTAACAACTTAGTTTGAATGAGTTATAAGAAACAGTAATTTTTGTACCTTAACAAAATGCAATTAATTAATGATTCCTCAAACAAATATACTTGTTTCACAAACAGTAAAATTTGCTATATTTTGAATCAGAAATATTAAATTAATATATATTTTTTAAATGGCATATATGATCAAAGAAATTAAATTTAATTTCCAGAGATATTAAATTATCATTAATTTGGCAACATTTCCTCAAAGTCGTGTATAAAATATGTCACTAAGGTCACCAAATTTGTCATCAAGCATGACAGATAGATAGAAAAAATAAATTATTTTATATAGCATATTTAAAATCTAAAATACATTAAAATTAAATATTTTTACATGAAATTCAAAAGTTACTTTTAAGCAAATTACTTGAATAAAGCAAGAAGTACTTACAGTTGCCTGAACTGTAATAATAAAACCTCGCAATTTGTCATATAGTGAAGACGAACAGCCCTATAACAAATTTAGAATAAGAAAAATAGAATAAACTAAATACACAAATAGTCCTATTTCAAGTGAAAGCATACCTGAAATAACCTTTCAAAATCATTTTTAATAGTCATCAAGTGACGCAAGATTGGGAAAAGGTTTAAGGCTGCAGAAAATTCATGTCTTGTAACACTTTTCTTCACTCTACTTACAATTAACTGAAAATAGAGCAGAAAAATCCAAATAGTTAAAAATAATGTTGTTTGAATCATCAAAATCAGATTTTACACCCGACAAGTAATTTCATATTTTTTTAAAAATATATTCTAAAAATAAATATTTCAGTACTGGATACATTGGGAGATATGGTAGGTGTATAAAATCTTAAATAATGCATAGCAATGTCTGTGCGCATACCATGGAGAAGAACCAAGCAACGTATAGCAATAAACTTTGCGTACAGTTCGTATAGTTCAGGTCAGCCCTCAATATATCATAGAGCGATTTTAAAAAAAATCAATTTGGTTTTTCATTGGTTTAATGTTTAAACAAAATTTCGCATGATTTTTATATCAATTATCTGTAGCAATTGAAAAAATTATCCCAGATTTTCCATCTTAACACTATCATAAAATATGAAGAAAGTTCTTTAAACTGATATCTACACAGAATTTAAAACACAATTTCCCGGCATTTTATTAATATTTCTTGAAATTATATTTTTTGGGGGAAATTATGTTTACAAGGTTGGAAGATCTAACAAATTGATTTAAAATTCTAATATGGAGAAAACTACTCACAATCCAATTATCAAATTTTAACTGAAGCAAAATGCATTATTTTTCCTTCTCCTGTAGGATTATGATTTTCATATTCGTATGTGCACACCCTTGCTGACCATTCCACAAATTATATATACTTTTACTGCAGAATAGATTTAGCAAGTATCCACATTTAATGAGCAAATTAATGGTCCTGAGCTTCTTAATATAAGAAGGGCCTACTGTAGTCAATTTCATAAAATTTCAAAATTCAATCCTTCACTAAATTCTAAAAGTATTTTAAGTTTCAATACATTCTTAATTTCAAGTATTAAAAATATTTTAAGTTTCTAAAGATGGGTGTTTTATACATAATGTACTGTTACCACCACTCGTTTAAAATACTTCATCTACCTATAGCCATAAAAATGTTATATCATATAAAAAACTTGAAAGGAACAAATAGTGAATTTGCAATAGTGCATTTGTTTTCCACTGTTCTTTTAAATTATTCACAAATTAAAACCCTATTTAAAAATATGCAAAGAACTTGTACTTAGTGGATTTAATCATATAAAAAAAAATTCACATCAGTGGCATCGCAAAGGGAAGGATTTTGGGGGTCATAACCCCTCCCAGGGTCTCATCAGAACCCATTCAAGATTGTAGAAATGGTATTTTGAGAAATGGGGGAAATATCCATACCCCCCCCCCCCCCCCCCCCCGGAATTTTTTTTGGGCGATGTTACAGATTCACATAGCTATGCATTATAATACACAATTTAAAAACAAATACCACAAAAAAAATATTACTTACTTCACCTTCAGAAACCAGGTTTTCCATGGCTTGCATAACAACTTTTTCAAATACAATCTTTTTGCATTTTTCAGGAATAATACCATGCATCAAACTCAATTCACTCTAGAAAAAGACATCCCGATAATTAAAGAAATAAAAGATGAATAAAAAAATTGCTTCCTGAATATGTTTTAATGGCAACAACATGATTAAAGTAACTTGGTGTATAGATATAGACATGTTTCATTTTGTTGGGCATTGAATTAAATTAACAATAGGTGGCAACATGTTGCCTACAAAAAACAAAATATATAAAAAAGCAAAGAAAAAAAATGGTACAATATAGCCAGAAAACTACAAATAATTAATACAGATTATGGTAATAGCATGCTATATTTTAATATATAAATAGGGTAATTTCAAAATATGATGTTTTGTTGACAAAATATTGTCAGTACTTTAATACTGAAATTGTAATTTAAAATTTGATAGTAACTTATAATAGTAAAATAGATTGTCTGACTGTGTGGTGTGTGTTTATGTGTCAAACAATTGGAAATATATGAATTTTCCAAAGTTGAAAAGAAATTTAAAACATCAATAATTCCCATAATCTTAATTATCCCATGGCAGTAACTACTATTATTTTATTTATTACAAATGGCCAGGCACTTGATACACATCATTCGCCTATACATTGGCCAGCATAGTGAACCATTTAGACATCATATAACGTTGCCCTGGTGCACCATTGGGGGGGGGGCAGAACACACTGGATTGAACAACACAACATCCATGCCCACATGTAGAACTTGAACCCACAATCCAGCAGCTGAGCAAGCATGAGAAAATGCTTGCCTTGACCACTTGGCCACTGTGCCGCAGCAGTAACTGATATAATGCAATCCAAAATATAACATTCATTTATTAAATTTATATTTCTATCAATTTCTTTGTTATTTAAATATGATAAAATTAATTAAAATCATCTGTTATATAAGCATATTTCATTTTTTATACAATGAAACCAATTTAATTCCATTGTTATGTAGTATGTTATATTTTCATAAAATAAAGTTTTTTAAAAATGTCATCTGCTTTATGCTATTTTTATAGAACATTTAGTTTTGTATTTTTAATAATATCTTAACCTCTAGGACTAAAATCTTGAAACATGGATGGTATTATCCACAGTAAAATAAAGAATAATCATAGTAATTTAAAAAAGCATACATATGGTGTCGAAAGCCCAGACAGTCCGACTTGTCCTTAGACATGAGCAGCAGTTTGGACAGGCCGGGCATACATGTGGTGTGGATGTTTTTTCATTTGCTAAAAATTTTAAATATATATACAAATCCAAAACCTGTGAATTTGAATGGGGAATAGACAAACAGTACTTTTAATTTTATATGTAGCTAAGTTGTCAATTTTCAGGTTCCACAAAGATATTTTAACTTTATAGTTACTGGAAACGTTTGCTTGAAATAAGTTTTTGAGAATACATATATATATTAAAAATAAAGTAGATGATGATGATGCTGTTTGACAAATTTTGAGTCCCTCGAGTTTGTCTGCCTAGTTCTGAAAAGACTATAGCATAGAAAATGTGAAATTTGGTACAGATGTAGAGAAAGGCTAGGGAAACATGCTAAAATAACCAGTTTTTCAAATTAAACTTTAGTTTAACAGACATATTTGGTTTCAGAGAGGTTTAATATCAAAGTCAAAGGAAGAGTATTTGAGCTGCGAGTTCGCATCCTGGACAGACTAGCAATAGCAGAAATTTTTTATGTACATTACATAGTTGCATATTTGCAAGACCATTTTCTTTTCCCTCTTTTAAAATTTTGATTTAGTTTATAAATTATTATAATTTTTATGCATTTCTAAAGTGAAAATTTTTCTTCAGTATAGACAAAGATTTAATTTAGCTAATTAGGAGCATGAGAATGGTTGTGTGAACTGTGGGGTTGAAAGAGCTTGTGAAACGAATTTTGGGGTTAGTTAGTGTCAGGGAACAAGGGGTGGGCTGCCAATGGGCATATTACGCCTATGTAACAGGTGGCACAAAAGAACTTGTGATTCAAGCTCATTAAGAAGCAACAAATTTGGGAGAATTACCCCCCCCCCCCCCCCTCCAACTTGCAAAATGAGTTACAGGGTTTGACCTCGCAGAGGACAGAGCCTCTAGTACCTTAAAAGATGTTTAATGGATGACAGAGCTGTTTAACATGATTAATGCCATCAATTCAATAACCATTATATTCCCATGCCAGAAATGGCTGTGACAGGAATAGTATATGGGTTTGTTTTCATTATGCATGGAGGAAATAGAAACTAATACAGGGGAAAAAAAGTATGCACTATGCATAACTTGTTTTTATGAATTGTCAGTAAACACAGTATTTTAACATTTTTATTCATATTAAAAATAACTATGTGTGTCAGAAATGGCAGGTAATTAATATGCCCATTAACAAGAAAGATCAATCATGCATAAAGCATTGATTATGAAACACTTTTCAACTGAAATGCAATTTTATTTAAACATCTCTAAAATGCGATACATTCAGCGCTGATATATTTTAAATTATCACAATACTACAATAATTTATTATACTTGGAAACTTAAAACTTCATCAAAATAGACAATGCTATAAATCATCTGCTTCTCTATATAAAATCAATGAATATTTCATTCATATCACTTATATTCCAGACTTCAGAGCTAAATAATTTTGCATGAAAAAATTCAACAATTTTTCTACAACTCAACTTACAATCACTTGATGTGTTTACATTCTGCATGCTATAGAACTTAGGCTTCGTCGTAGGAATAATCAAAGTTTAGTGATCATTTAAAATAAAAAATATTGTAATTGCATCAGCACAGAATTTAGATAAACAGATAATATGCAAAAATAAAGCGGTTTTAGGACAGATGCAACACTAAAAATAAATTTAAATGATCTTTAAACATCATGATTTTTACACAGGGGAAAAAATGGATGCCATATTTTATTTTGAAATGAGTCACGTGATTTTTTTATATAATATGGGTGTAATTATTATTTAAATTTTTATTTAAAAAACTACCAAACACATTTTGCTGAAATTTTTTTACACATCTTATGTAATAATTTGAATATTTACTAAAATTTTTTAAGCAATTTATAAATTCTCTGCTTAAAAAATGTTTGAAAAATTATGTCCCATAGGGTTCAATGTATTTCATTTTTTTAAACTGGATTAAATCCAAAACTAATTGGGAGATATTATTCATTTTCATTCCCAGATGTCTATTGTCTAACAGGCCATTTCAACAACATACTAAGATTTCATTTTGATAAAGTCATTTTTACAGCAGTTATCATGCGAATGGACAGATAGAGAGAATAACCAGTCATAAACACTTTTCAATTATGTTGGAAAATGTTAAAAATGAGTAAAAAAACTGTATTTTTTCTCTTAACTATTCATAGTTCTAAAACTTCAAATAGATGTAAAACAAAACTGTAAATAGTCATTTTTTCAGACATCATCATAGTGTCACCAATTTTCAAGGACAAATGCTTATTGCAGTGACATAACTAGGAATTTTAGTTCTTTAAGCAAAATATAAAAAAGACCCCAAAGTTTTAGTTTTTCCCAAATTAAAATTCTGGGGCTAAAATTGAAGTTTTGGCCCCCAAAATAAAAACATTTAAAAAATATTTTTAATTTGAGGGCCCAAAATTTTGAAAAGCCCCTTGGAAAAATTAAAATTTGGAGGCTAAAAAACAAAAGCATTTAAGAAAATACTTTTATTTTGGGGGGGTTATGCTCATACGTGAAAAAATTTGAAATTTCTAGTACTTACTCTAATTACTCTTTTCTTTCTTTTGCTCTTCTTTTTGAAGCTCCACTAGTTTACTTCAAATTTTTTCAGCCATAGGTAATTGAATATAAATTATTTTTAAATACGTTAATAAACTTTGAGAAACCATTCACTGCTTCAGCTTATATTAATAAACTATTAGAACCTCAGATCATTTACACTTCGTATGCTATTACCAGCCGTGAAATGAAAGCAATTGCAAAATGAAACCATCATTAAATGAATAGGCATGCACGTGGCCTAATCCTGAGTCCCACCTAGTGCTTAATAGGGACTCCATGTTTTTTAAACTTTGCAAAATGTTTTTATTTATATTTAACAAACAATGGGTATTTTGTGTAAATTTGTTTTTATATTTATAATAAAAATTGTTGAGAAATATATAAAACAGATTGCATTCTAAACAAATACTGCAAAAAATATCTACCTTATTTATCATTATATTTTGAAGCGCTCAAGGGGCACAAAATTGACAATTATCAGATATTCATACATATAGAGTTCAGGGTACAAGAAAATTGGGGGGCACATGTATAGCTTATCTGTCTGTACTGATATGCAAATGTAAAAATAATTTATAATTATGTTTAGCACTCTTGATAGTACTTTAACCATTACTTCTTTATCATGTTAGAAATTATTTTTACTAAAATATCTGAGAGTATTTACACATTTTCTGAGATATAATATTCAATATTAAGACCACCTGCAAAATCCATTTGAAATCCAATATGATTAATGGTTTGGAAAACAACTGGGTCATCAATAATTATATCCTGAATTTTCATGTAGGTTTATAAAAGATCATGTTTCAAGTTGTTTAGAATCTTACTAGTACAATGATGAATCATAAAAAGAAAATTTGAATAGATGCTTTGAAGTGAAATATGTCTATGCAATAGATTTTGATGAAAATTTTTCCAGGCAATAAAACTGAGATCAGGGAATATTCAGATATAAGTTTTATCACCCTACAGCAAAGTGTGAAAAAATGAAAATTAAAATCTATTTTTGTCTGTTTTTCTGTCATGACCGCTTATAACCCAAAACCGACTCAATAGATTACATACTTTTTCACTGGTTTGTTAAGCTCAGTAAGAAGAAGATTTATGGCTAAAAATATTTCCGATTTTGTACCACTTTAATATATAAATTTAAAAATTTGATAATAAGCTGTCAAGTTAAATATCTTTTAATATGAAATTTACTTTGGTGAAACATTTTTCAAGCAGTAAAATTGAATCCAAGGAGTGTTTCAATATAGAGTTTATTTTGATACACCCCCCAATGAAACAATAGAAGTAAAAATGCCTGTTTTGTTATCTGTTATGAGCACTTATAATTCAAAAATGATTCAACTGATTTGCATGCTCTCTCTACTAGTTTGTTAAGTTAATATGGAACGCAAGCATCAATTTCTTAAATAACAAAGTCTAAAGCATAACTTTCTTGAACCCCTCCATAGAGAACATTATCAAAATATTAAATTTAAAATAAAATGTACTCTAATCATTAAATTTACAAGCAATTCTATCCTATTCTAGTTTTTTACATAATCTATCCAAATATAAAATTTTATGATGCTTTGCACGAGTTATTATGTCCATGTATAAGCACATACAAATAGTTATCAAAAAATACTAATTTCTTAAAAAATTCAATTCCACAAACAGGCTCAGTGAACGCGGGTCGCAGAACTATGAAATTTGGCAATCAGGGACCAGGGAGGGTGGGAAGGGGACACGTGAAAACCGATTTTTAAAATTTGAATTATTTTTTTGTTATTTAATATTTTAACCGTTTTTTTCCCTTATTTTTCCACCATCCAGACGTCATAGAAAAAAACAAATCACACAACCGGAAAAAACAATCAATTGCAAGTAAAAATATATCAATTTCAAATTTCAATTTCAATTTCTAATATTTTTTAAAGATTTTAAAACAAAAGTCACTTTCGGCTTAAAAAAACGAACTTTCGTTTTTAAATCCTCACATCTGAAAAAGTATCGAGAATTTCGACTAATAATTTATATTTTTAGAAAGTTCAAACATCAGGCTTCTTACAAGCCCAATCTGGTGAAGAAATAATTATAAATAGCAGCCTGATCCTGATTTTAAAGAAGTAATGATTTTAAATCTCTCGATGACTTCAAGCCGAAGATCCAATTTTTCTACCACATGCGAGCGCAGCCGGAGATGTCACAGTGTTTCCATGAAGATATTGTGAAAGTGAAATTATTATTGTTATTTAATGTTTTATACGATATTTTAAATGGTGGAAAGATATGGATTTTTAAATGAATATTTTAAAGGATATTTTAATTTTATGGATATTTTAAATGATGGAACGATGGAATTAGGATGATGGAATTAAGAGCTTAGCATATGGTCATTAATTGCACTCGGTAGGCTGGGTTCGATTCCCGCCACTGCCAAAACTGTCACCGAGTTCACGCAGAGTACAATCACGTTAAACATGTGGGTCCGTAAGTTCTTCCGATATGTTCGTGGTAGGGGAAGGAGGGTATGGTCCCTGTGGATGCCTACCCCACTGGGTTCCGGTCTAAATTGGGTAAATAAAAAGAAAGTTATGGAGATTGTCATGGAGGGTGCAGTTGCCCAGTGGTTAGCAAACAGGAATTGCACTCGGTAGGCCCGGGTTCAATTCCCGCCACTGCCAAAACTGCCGCTGTGTTCATGTGGAGTACGATCACGTTAAACATATGGGTCCGTAAGTCCTTTCGAGAGGTTGGTGATAGGGGAAGGAGGGTACGGTACCTGTGGATGCCTCCCCCACTGGATTTCGGTCTAAACAGGGTGAATAATGCTAGAAAACCTTAGTGTAAACTTGCAACAAGTACATCAGTTTGAGTACTGTCTAAATCCTAAAATTACTGTGTGCTGATTGGCTAATCACATTAGGTCATCTAGTCACCAAGTTTTAACCCCATGGTGCATATCCTGCAAATTGAGACATCAACATCCAGATTATGCTAATTTTCTACAACCCATTAGAAATTAGCATACTCTGAAAAAACTTTAACTTCTACTTGAAAACAGTAACTTTTACTGCAACAACACATAGCAATATTTAAGCTAGTGTACGTGGCAGTAAAGGGATTGGTTGGGTGTATGCATGTAATCATGGTTGGTTACATGATGTTGTTATCTGATCTGGTCATGTGAAGTAGTCATCATGTTATAATGTGGTAGTTATAGTACTGCACTGAAGTTGTCTTGTTGATATTCATCTATCCAGTATGATGTTATTAGTTTTTGCATGATGTAGCAAAATACATAGCCATTAGTTGTTAGACCTAATTCATCTGATGTTATATTTTCAAGATAAGTCATGTGTTACCTTCTGCAACTACCATATCCAAGTTACTGGTATGTTGAAGACCCAGACCACAAGACCAATGGAATTCTGCAACAATGAATTTGAAAAATTCTTAGTAGCCCAAGGCATCAAAGCGCAAAGGACAAACACATACACACACGAGCAAAATGAGGTTTCGGAAAGGTTTAACTTAACTGCTTTGGATTGTGTTAGGGCTATGTTAAATGATAGCAACTTAAAAGATGATTTTTGGGCAAAAACTTTACTTTGTTTTGCATATGTCAAAAATCGAATTTGATACAAGTTCAAGAGTCTGACTCCGAATGAGTTATACAGTGGCAGGAAACCATCAGTTGCCCACCTCAGAGCATTTGGATGTCAAGCCTTTGTAGGCAAGCCTAAACAACTTAGGGGGAAATTTGACATGAAGGCACAAGAGGGCATTATGGTAGGATATGCATTGAAAACTCGAGAGTATAGGATATGGCTCTTGGATGAGGGGAAAATAGTCGAGACTAACAATGTTAAATTTAATGAAGAGTGCAATGCAAAGGAAGGCGGTCTGGGACCCAATGTAAATGAGAAACCTAAACTAAAAGAAAAATTTACTTTTACATCTCACGAACCCACCTATCCAGACTCGTCTGACGAGGAGTATGTGGAGAGGGAAAAAGACGATTCATCAGAAGAAGATCAAGACATTACAGAAAGTAGTGAGGAAACAGGGTCCTCTGGTGATAATCGTCCAATTCCTGATCCAGATACTACTTGGGTCAGAAAAGTCATTCCAAGGATGACAGGAACGAGAAAGGATGTTTATTATTATTATAAAGGAAAGGGACCTAGGTTAAGGACACTAAAAGAAATAAAAAGTTTTTGTAAGAAGAAGAAAATAAAATTTAATGAGAAACTTTTCAATTTTAAGGGGAATCAAGGAAGATCACATGATCGGCCAGAAGCAAACACTGTAGAGATCAAAATCCCTAGGAACTACAGGGAAGCGGCTAATTCACCCCAGTCTAAAGAATGGAATATAGCCATGGCAGACGAATTAGGTGTCATGAAGGAAAGAGGTGTCTGGGACTTAGTGCCTGCACCTGTTTCCGACAAAGTAATCAGTTGCCGTTGGGTATATACAATCAAAAGAGACGAAAGGGGTGAAGTTAGCAGGTATAAGGCTAGACTAGTAGTACATGGGTTTAATCAGGAAAAGGGGCAAACATATGAAGAAGTGTTTAGCCCGGTGATTAATTTTATAATTGTCAGAACGTTCTTTACTATTTTTGTATGTTTGTTAGGGTGGTTCCATATTCAGCTTGATATCAAATGTGCATATTTATATACCAATCTAAGTGAAAAAATATTCATGAGACAGCCCCCAGGATTTTTTAGCAAAAGCAAAAGTAGACATGTCAGTTAAACAAGGCAATTTATGGCCTGCACCAAAGCGATAGAGAGTGGTATCTTGAGTTGGGCCAGGTTCTCAGAAAACTTTCATAAAGTTTCATAAAGTTTAAGTGGTGCAATTGTGCATATAATTATAACAATAAAGCTTTATTGATTGTTTATGTGGACGACATAATGTTATTTGCTAAAAATCAAATTGATCTAAACTATGTAACTTCTCTTTTGAACTCTAAATTTGATATTAAAGTTTTAGGTAAAACCAAAATGTTACTAGGTATTGAATTTGAAGAAAACCATGATAAATATTTCAACCATCAAAATCAATACATTACTAAAATTTGTGATAAGTTCTCAAAATTTAAATATCCTGTTTCAAGTTTATCCATAGCAAAAGGTATAGTTTTAAGCAAAACAGATTGCCTGGCAAATCATTCTAAAATTTAACAAATGAAAAATATACTGTACAGAAATTTATTAGGTTGTTTGTCATTTCTTGCCAGCAGGACTAGACCAGATATAAGCTATGCTGTAAACATCTTATCCCAATTTAAGGAAAACCCAGGCATTAAACACTGGGATGTTCTACTTAAACTTCTAGGGTATGAAGATAAAACAAGGGATTTTAAATTAAACTTATCTTAAATTCAATCTGTAAATTTAAATTGTTTTACTGATTCTGACTTTGCAGCTAATAGGGATGATAGAGTATCAATAGGAGGCATGATATTTTTTGTAGATAGGGTACCTATTTCATGGAGGATATTTAAACATAAATGTGTAAGTTTATCTACAATGGAAGTCGAATATATCTCATTAACTGAATCTGTAAAGGAAATGGTATGGGTACAGAACATATTACTTGAATGTAATAAACTTGGCGTTCAGTTAGGAAATAGTTTAATATTCTGTGATAACCAAGCAACCATAAACTTTTCCAATTCACCCATTGAGAATCATAGAACAAAGCACATAGATGTTAAATATCATTTTTTAAGGAATCTAGTTGAAAAGAAACTCTTTGAAATCAAATTTGTAAACAGCAAAAATAACAAGATTGATGGTTTTATAAAACCTATTACCAAAGAAGCAATCTTTAAAACGTGAATCTCTATCGTGAAATCTTTAAAACTTCTAAAAATGTTTAAATTGTAATTTGAAATCGAAATGCAGATAAGTTAAATTTATTTCTAAATTGTATAGTTGTATTTTTCAAATTAACTTCAACACTTTTTTCAAAAATCCACATTATTGTAGTTTAGTTACCAATGTGTTTATACTGTGTGGTGAAGATTTTTAAAGTTTTTGATATATACTAAAAATATACATTTTTTCCAATACCTTATGTAGTAGTTTAGATACTAATGAGTTTAAACTGTGTGATGAAAGTTTAAAAATTTTTCAATGTAATATACAAACTTTGACATTCCCTCAACATGTAGTTTAGTTACAGTTGAGTTTATATTGTGTGGCGATGGTATGAGAGATTTTGAAATTTGTGTCTCCTGTATTTTTCAATGTAATATACAAACTTTAAACATTCCCTCAACATGTAGTTTAGTTACAGTTGAATTTATACTGCGTGACGATGGTATGAGAAATTTTGAAATTTGTATCTCCTGTTGTTAACACAGAGATATTTTAACTTTGTGTTCTCATGTGAATTGTATCATGATGTGTTATACTTTTTTAAACTTTATCTTGAAAATGTAATTATACACAAAAATTTATACATGATATTTTTGACTTGAATATGGAATCTGATAACTTGTAATTTTTTTTTTTTTTTTTTTTTATAAAGCATCTCAATCTGCAGGAGGGGGCCGTTTGTAGAAAAACTTAGTGTAAACATGCAACAAGTACATCAGTTTAAGTACTGTCTAAATCCAAAAATTACTGTGTGCTAATTGGCTAATCACATTAGGTCATCTAGTCACTAAGTTTTAACCCCATGGTGCATATCCTGCAAATTGAGACATCAACCTCCAGATTATGCTAATTTTTTACAACCCATTATAAGTTAGCATACGCTGGAAAAACTTTAACTTCTTGAAAACAGTAACTTCTACTTCAACTACACATAGCAATATTTAAGCTAGTGTATGCGGCAGTAGATGTATTGGGTTTATGATGAATGTGTATCATGCATGTAATCATGGTTGGTGTTAGATGTTGTTATCTGATCTGGTGATGTGATGTGGTCATCATGTTATAGTGTGGTAGTTATAGTACTGCGCTGAAGTTGTCTTGTTGATATTCATCTATCTAGTATGGCCACCAGTATGTATAAAATACATAGCCATTAGTTGTTAGGCCTAATTCATCTGATGTTATATTTTCAAGATAAGTTATGTGTTACCTTCTGCAACTACCATATCCAAGTTACTGGTATGATGTTGTTGTTGAGACCCAGACCGTCCCACCTACCAGAAAGGTGTAAGGTAACCATTAGGATGGCCGGGAAGTGCCACCCAATTTAGACTGGAACCCAGTGGGGGAGGCATCCACAGGGACCGCACCCTCCTTCCCCTACCACCAACCTCTCGGAAGGACTTACGGACCCACATGTTTAACATGATCCATACTCTGCATGAACACGGCGGCAGTTGTGGCAGCGCGCAAACCACCGGGCTACCGTGCCCGAAATGTGCCATCAGCATGCAGTATTCCCAGGTGGTCACCCACCTAAGTACTAACCGCGCCCGATGCTGCTTGACTTCGGCAATTTAACAAGAACTGGTGTTTTCAGCACGGGAGGGCCATTGGCATAAGTTACTGGTTTGTGTAGTACTTATGTTTTTCTTTGCTTTTATGTTTATGAAATATAAATGATTATTTTTCTGAAAGAATAGTATCGTCATGGACTCTAGAAATATTGCTGCATGTCTTTACTCTGTTAGTGCATATAATATATTGGGAGCTTGGCTACTACCACTGCACACTCTGTTCCAGTATCCTTCCAAGAGGTTGGTGGTAGGGGAAGGAGGGTACGGTCCCTGTGGATGCCTCTCCCACTGGGCTCCGATCTAAATTGGGTGAATAAAAAGAAAGTTATGGAGATTGTCGTGGAGGGCGCGGTAGCCCAGTGGTTAGCGTGCGGGAATTGCACTCGGTAGGTCCGGGTTCTATTCCTGCCACTGCTAAAACTGCCGTGTTCATACGGAGTACGACCACGTTAAACAATTCCATAAGTCCTTCCGAGAGGTTGGTGGTAGGGGATGGAGGGTACGGTCCCTGTGGATGCCTCCCCCACTGGGTTCCGGTCTAAATTGGGTGGCACTTTCTGGTCATTCAAATAGTTACCTTACACCTTTCTGGTAGGTCACGCTAGCGAGTTTGCCATGGTCAGAATTTTCAAGGATAGTGAACAGTCTGGTCACCAAAGGCAGCTAGTATCAAAAAATAAATAAGAAAACAATACTTCATAAACATTTCTTACCTGCATTAGCTTCAATAGTCCGCTGACAGAAGTCATGAATGCCATTATATCAGTTTCAGGAATTTCATCTTTAGGCTCTGGCAACAGCGATGTTTGAAATCGGTGCCCTGAAAATTTAAAAATATTGAATTGCAATGCAATGCTTCTTCTGAAATAGATTTTAAATCTGATACAGTAAGAAATTTACACCCCTGACTGTACAAAAACATTTACTACTACCAATGTGCTCAATATTGATTCTTATCAACAAGTCACTTTCAATGACCAGCCTAGTCACTTTTAGAAAACACTCCAAAATGTCTTCAGTAGGTCCACGTACTGGTAGGCAGACATAGAAGATGTCTACAGTGTTCTAACTATGCCTCAAGCATGTTAAACATGTAATAGGTATATAGATTGTGGCTGGCTGCCACAAGCTTAGACATTCTTCCTAAATGAATGATTGAAAAATCCTCCCCCCAAAATCCAACAAAATAAAATGAACATTTTCTCCGTTTAATAAATCCTAACACATATATTTATTATCAAAATTATTATTATTATTTTTATATATACTCACATAATTATTATCAGAATCAAATGATCATATTCTATGCAGATTTTTATTTTGTACTGAGATATGTCCATATATCCAATTTGAATCATATAACTATAAGGCTGGAGAAAGTTAGAATTATATATTTTAATTTCAGTCTGTTTATGATAACAGATTTTCTTATTCAAACTGTTTTCTTTCACTTTCTTTTGAAGCAAAATGGGAAAAAATTTCTTTAAAAAAAAAAAAAAAAAATCCATGATGACACGTACACAAGTACACACAAACTTACACAGACATTCTCCTCTTTCATTTAAGATAACAAACATCAATAGTAATAAAAATCTTGGTTGTATAATGTTTCAATACTGCCAATATTATGAACATTGTTTATAGCATGAGCAGCCAAACTTTTAGGCTGTGTGGGCATCACACTGTTAAAATGAATGGAATCAGTCTACTATGATTGCTACCAGTAATAATCGTGAGAGGTTGATGAAATGCAAAACATTAAATTGAATATATAATAATTTTATTTATAAAATATTTTCAAATACATACATATATTTTTCACAAATAATGTGCCCAATTGAAATTTAAAATATTATGTAAATAACACTCCCAAATATTTATAAAAACAGTCAAGTTAAATAATATATAATGAGTCAGTTCTACTTAATACATGTTTTCAAAAGACACATCCAAAACTTGGCATTACATAGTTGCAGCAAATATTTCATATTGGGGCTCAATGCTGCGAGAATTGAACTTTAATTTCCTTAGATATCAATATAGGGATTCCTCATTTTAAATACTTTATTTAGTAAATTCATTTTTATTTAGTAAAAAATTATTTAGTAGGTATTTACTAAAAAAATCTGATGTAGGCAGGGTTCTTTATTTCAAATCGTACCAAAATCTAATCAACACCAGGACAACTCATAAGTGACTTATCTACTAAATTTTGTGAAATTTGGACAATTAGTTTTCAACTAGAGTGAATACACACACACAGATATTACCAAAAATAGTACATTTCCATGTTCTAGAGGTCCAGAAAAGTGTAGATCCATTGAAAACTTGTTCTAATTTTTAGTTTCAATATTTTCCCTATGCATAACCATGTATTGTAGGGAAGTATAAAGCATTTAGAAATAGTACAAAAACATTAATACTAATGAAAAGCATTTTTATCATGCAATAGCGAAATAAGATTTGAAATTCATACCTAACACAGCACTTTCACTCACAACAGTTGGTGAATACTTTGCTATAACAGCAGTAGCTTTTCTTACAAACCTATTGAAGATTAATCAGAAATATATATTTAACATAATTAGGAGGGAAAACTGTGCTTAAATAAAAACTATCTAACCCTTTTTACATATAAATAACGTTGAAGTAAAAAATAAAATAAAACTAAAAATTTATCAATAAATATGCAAAAACAATCTATTCTACAGCTAATTTTCTATAAATTTAAAATATTTAATTTCATTTATTTTAACTTTATAAATGTATTCATTTATAATAATATACATATAATATTGAAGCATTTACCAGCTCCCAATAAAGAGCCATGCTCGTGACACATATTAGAAAAAATATCAATATTTTAAAATTTACAAAACATCTGGTGTAAAGTAACATATAAATTTTGCTACATATTTTGATTAACTAGAATATTTTACATCAGGTAAAGTCCCACTCACTGAATTTATGATCATATCTCCCCAATCCTTTGATTGAGAAATTTTTACATTTGAAAAGAAATTTTTACAGGGATGCTTTTTAAGTGTCATAGGTGATCAGTAAGAATGGATATTTCTGTAACCCATCCCTAAGAGGTAGAATGACTCATGACTGAGCATTGACTCACCTCCGTATATCCCTAACCCCTTGAGCTAGAAGCCTCAATGAAATAATTTTATGCACGATAGCACAAGAGCTAAGCAACATTTCAAAAATATATAAAAGGGAAAAAAAATTGTATTTAACTGTGGTTTGTATAAAAACTACACTTATACAACTAACTATACCAGACTCTACTATACTGAGCATACATTTCACAAAGTTCTGGATTTAATGAGGAATCTATGAATTTTTAATTGGTACAATTCTAATTAAAGCCTAATTTGCTCTCTCTTAATGAGCAAAACTTTAAGTTTCCCAGATTTAATGAGTTTACAAAATAGTAAAACTGAATAAAATATAAAAATTGAAGCAAAAAAAAAAATCGTTCATTTGTTTATAAATGGTTATAGAAATAGGAAAGATGTATGATTTGGGGGTTGTGTATGATGATCTAAGCATTAGAAAGCTTGTAGAAATGTTTTTCATCTGATACCCGGACTATAGGCTTGTACTTAGTGAAATCTTTCACAGTAAAAATTTTTTAAGGATCAACCTATAGCACAATTTGTCAGGACACATAATAGTTTACCCTAAACATTTGATATATTTTTTTAATTACATAATGTGAATTATCTGATTATAGAAATTGTGACGGTTACATTATAATATACAATATGTTTTTGAATTATTTAAATTTTCATGTTTTAGGGACTCATTTTATTGTGTTTACATGTTACTTTTGTATGTGTTTTTATATTAACTATAATGTGTTTTTCCTTTTTATATAGCTGGGCTTGTGCTTGTTGAAAAGTGTATTCCAAATAAATAAATAAATATAAATAACAAGTCTTTAACTATAGCAGCTGCAGAGCTGAAAATAGGGTTATTGCATAGATATTGTGCCTATGAAAGACCTTGGTGAAAAGAAATGCAACCATGTGCCCAAAGAAAAGAATATATCCAAAGTCAAAGATAATATAAGATTTTGTAGAATGTGGTACAGAAACCATTAGTTTGAACCACATTTTCTCCTTGAAAGTGCATGCAAATGGCTTTTAAGTTGTTTGGAGAATGGTTAGCAAATTCATAGATTGGTGTATACTATGTTGTTCCTAAACTTGCACTAACTTTACTTCATAAACTTGCTTGAGCTGAAAAGAAATGGGAAACACAGGGGGAAAGAATTACAAGTATTTAAGGGGAAATCAAATTCGTTAATTCAGTATGTTCATTTATCTCTTAACAATTAGAAAAATAAATTATCACCCAGATTTTTCAAAAATATAGAAAGAAAACATAAAAATAAAAGAGCTCTGTCCTGAATTGAATTAGAACAGCTATATATTAAATGAGTCAAGCAAAAAGAAATTTTACAGAAGACCACTGATTAAGTGGGTAGGTAAACACATGGACTTCAACATTTGTAAAAATAACCAATAAGTGTGCCTCAGCAATGAGGTGATATCACCTATGGTAAATGAATTAGTTCTTTATAGTAGAGCTGTAGATTAGTATTCATCACTGACCAATTGCCGAGTAACTTTAAAAAATAGCCGGTAATAAAAAGTGCAACACTCAACAAAACTGGAAAGTAAATTTTGATCCTAGCAAAATCAAAAAAGTTGCCATCTTTAAACTGTATTAAAATGAATACGGCCAATTATAAAATGTGGCAAATTGTAAAATTAATAAATAAAAAAAAAATAATAATAAATAAATAAAAAAATAAAATAAAATAAAAATAGAAATTCAAGTAGTAGATCTAATCTTGAATTTGAAAGAGTGAAATTTTAATATGCGTCAACCAAAATTAAACACAGTTTTATAAGAAACCCACAATTGGAGTGTAGGAGCGGAATCCTTATGTAAAGATGAAAAATAAAATTTTGTTAATAATCAGAGATAATTACATCTAAACAATAATAGATTTTAAATGTATGTCTACAGTAAATAATTCTGAATGTTTCAGTGGGTGGCATAATATATGTTTTTATACATCTCTTTATACATCTAAGCCCAGTGAAAATATTTTTAGTCAGTAACTTTTTGGAACCTACTGGCTACTGACCAGCAACTAAAATTATTAATCTGCAGCTTTACGTTATAGTAGATAGTTCATAGTGGGAAAAGACAATATAAGAAGTCACTCAGCGGTATCACTTTGTTAAGGAAATGGGTGAAATCTGAATGTTACTTAGCTTGTGGAGGCTTCCTTATACTTTCAGCTGTAGCCGCATGGTTAGGCAAGTCATGGAGCTTCACCTCTGGCAAAATTATCCAAATGAAATTATTGTAAGTGTTTTACCACCAATTCTGGAACACCAGGCACAGGCACAACTGGCAACAAGTTATTAACAAACTTGCTTACACTGTAAGCTAGATCTTTCCAAGAAACGTTGACACACCAGGGTAAACTAACTCACACTCTGGGAAGCTCCCAATCTGCAATGAAGTCCATGCAGAAAGAGTATGTAAGCAAGTCTGAGACCAAAGTGCAATGTGGACCAAGGGATCCACCGAAAAAAGTTATTTTTCACAGTTTTTAACTGTGTCTTATTTTGGAGTGGTAACCAGGGTCTCTTTTGTTATATTATGGTCCAACTGGTTGCTGGTTGTTGTGTTGGTTGTTTGGACTGCTTGTGTGGGCTTGTGTCTCCTGAGGACATCAGTGTTTCTCTTTTTTTCTTTATTGTTTGGGGTGGATTTTGTTGTTGAGTGTTGTATATTCAAGATATATTAGTGGTCCTTTATTGTTTTGATTATTATTTCAAATTTGGTTATGTGTTTATATATTTTGTGGAATAGACAGCATATATTACCTGGTCATTCAAACAGATACCTTACACCTTCGGGTAGGTTGGATGGTCTGGGTCAAAGAAGAAGAATCTTCCTTGGAAACCAAATGGCTATGCACATCATACCATGTGGGAAAAATAAAATTTAAAAAAATCATGCAAGTCATGGCCTGTACACGATATATCCTAAAAGAAGTGGGATATTATGTTTTTCTAAAATACGTAAATATCTTGATCTAAAACTCATTAAACAACATTAAAGTGACGATGTATTGCGGGTTTCTATTCAGATATGATTTGCATGACTTTTACAAACTACTTTTAATACTTACAGAATTTTAATTTTACTCAATGCTCAGTATTTGGGTAATCTGAGGAAAGGATTTCCAATGATGCAATAGATACAAGGGCGTCCATACAGGGAGTGGGAAATTGCCCCCCTCCCAGCAGCGCAGTTTGTATTGCAAAATTTCTGATAAAAAAACATTAAAATAGACAAAACCTTTTTTAAGCCATTTTTAAAAATAATAAAACATATTAATGATTGCATTTATCAAATTTCTTTATTTTAAAAATTTAATTTTCCCAATTCTGCTATGTGTTTGCTTTCGGTTAGGGGGAAAAAGTACACCATTAAATTTTAGGCAGCAGTTTCAAGACATAATGAAATTATGAATCACGACACTGATGCTTTTAGCAGGCGTTTAGCTGAGAGCTTTTAGAAGTGGGAGAAGGGTGTCGAAAGCCCAGACCGTCCGACTTGTCCTGGGACATGAGTAGCAATTTAGATGGCCGGGAAAAAGAGAGAAGGGTGTTGTTATGTATCATGTGAGCATGTGCAGTATTGCGCCGCGCTTGGGCTGTGTGTGTAACATACTGATAGAACTGACTGCCCATTGGTCCATTCTAAACTTCTGGAATGTTCTCCACTGTTGTCGATTTCCATAGAATTTTATTTTCGATGTAAAAAGCGAAGCATTACAAGTCAGAGTGTGAAGGTGTGGTTAATTTTGAGTTTTCTCTGTTTTGCAAATCGAATGCGATGCGATTGTTTCTGTAGCTATCTTTCAGCGCTGCATTTATTAAAGCCTGTTATTGACTTTGCTAACTCACCCTCAGGCAGGTGAAGACATGGTTAACACTAGAATGACAGAAGAGGTCATTTTGACTGCATAACTACTTTGAGAAACGATTCCTCTCAAACGACTAATCCTAGTTCATTGAAATTTTATGATCTTTCTTATTTTCTTAAGACACAGAAAGAAATAAGAAAAGTCATAAAATTTCAATGGGCTGGGATTAGCCGTTTTGGAGGTTTTGTTTCTCAAAGTTGTTATGTGGTCAAAATGACCGCTTCCATTGTTCTAGTGTTAAGGAGCTCAATGAGCCAAGAGTGTCTTTCCAGTTTGTGCTTATTAAGAATTCATAGAGACAGAATAAAAGAGCTGAATTTAGAAGAATTGGCTATAGCTAAGTTCTCTAAAACCAAATGAAATCTGCAGTTTGTTTTCTCTGAAAAGTACTAGATATCTATCATGGTGGAACTAACTTTTCCCATCACAATGTTCTAAACTGTAATTATAACTTTAATTGTATAGTATAGTTCCATTGTAACTTCTGCATTGGCAAAAGGAAAAAAAAAAAAAAAATTACTCTATGAATATTTAATTCATTTGAAATGTAGTTTTCATATACCATCATCATACATATAATATTCATTTTCAGTGACAGTTTTTTAAATCAGCTAAATCATTTAAATGTTCAGTTTTCTTTTGTAAATTTATAAATAAATTTAATGAATAGAGCAGAAAAAATTGTTAGTTTTTGATAGACCTTTCACATTTTAAAATAAAGTACTTGTTAGCTAATCTTAGCCCCCCCCCCCCCTAAAAGTACTCATATGGACACCCATGAATACATAAAAAGAAATCTGTTATTACACGGTAAATACTCATAAAAACATTGTAACAAATATGTGGTATTAATTGATGAGATGCAACATTTTTAACTGATAAGTGGTAAAGTCATAAACACTGGGCTGGATTACTCTTAACCTAATTATCTACAAATTTTCTGTTAACTTATTACGTCTTATTAGTTAACTTATTACTTTATTTATTACAGCCTATAGTTTATAACTTACTAGCAAAATGCAGGGTTTTAAATGGACTTGTGCATATATGAAGTATGCAAGTTGTGAAAGATTTCAAATTAAATCAGAATTTAACAAATAATTATGAAATTAGAAGTATAAAAAATTAATTTCAATATTTGAGAATCCAAATACAAAAACGGATATAAGATTCTAGAATTTGAATATTAAATTAAACAAGTTAGAATACAGGAAAACAATGAAATCAAAGTAACACATTTAAATCACAAAAACGTATTTAATATACAGGAGCACATGTGATGAAACCCTAAAACATAAGTAATTTTTTTTTAAATAATAAACAAGAACATTAAGGCCTTAAGTTTACAAAGTCTAGAAAATCTCTACCACAGTATCCCATTACTTTTATAGCCCTCTGGAGATATCATCTCTGGGGTTATGATTGTCAAATGTTTACCTGAACGCCCATTTGGGCATTCAGGTCCATATTTGTTGCACTGAAAAATGGAAATCCAAATTATTTTGAAATATATGTATGCTTATTTATATGCTCATTTGCACTGTATTCTATGTTGTAAACTAATTAATTATTGATTGTACACAAATTTTTCTGCTTAAATTTGAAATTATACATGCCATGCTTTCATTATCTATTACATATGTATGTAATTAAAATGTAATAAAATCACATATAATTAAAATATAAGTAAGCATTTTAGGTTTGGGGATGGATTACTATGTTAATTAGCATGGTGTTTTTGTTTGGTACAATTAATTGTGATAATCAATGGATTACTGTATTGTTATATAGTAAAAAGTTCATAAACAGTGATTTCAACTGATTTACTTACATTTGTTGAATACTTTTGGGTGGTCTTCTAGGCGTAGACTCTTTAGCAACACTGCGACGACTGCCCTATTTTAAAACATAAATAATGTTAAATAACCTACTACAGCTAAAAAATTGATTTATAACTAAAACTTCACTTATAATTCTATATAACTCTTCTAAACTTATATGAAATAACTTATTACCAGCTGAGGAGAATTCTGCACATTCAAAGTATTACTGTTTCCACTGGAATTTTTTAAATGATCTTTCAAACTAGAAGAAAAGTTAAATTATATTTTACAATCTATCTGGGGGGAAAAAATGCAAGAATATTTTAGAATTTTACTTTGGAATTACAACCCCAAAGTAAGAAACTATTTTATCCATTTATTACAGAACTATCATATACAAAAATCAGGAGAGAAAGGCACCTCTCTATTTTCTAATACATTCATATTTCATATTGTTCATGTCTACTTCTTTAATAACTATCAGAGTGATAAAACAATATAGTTATAAAAACTTTTAGTCATAAGCAATTTTTAGCCACTTAAAAGCATATAATTTTAATTTGACATTAGGTCAGTAAAGTCAATGAATTAGAAGCATTTAAGCTGACTGATGTTAATAAACACTATTTTAATGTTCATAAAGAAGTTTAAACTATATTTTTTCAGGCAACAATTATTGTTTTTCCATAGACTATAATGTTATCAAAATCTTAAATTTTGAATAATGTTTATTTTGGACATGCAAATTAAAAAGCGATTTATCTAGTACTAGTTTACAATATTTAATCTTTCATAAAATTTCATTTTGTTATGGGCATTTGTGCTTAAGTTATGGTATCCATGCCTCAGATATACTCACATTCAGGACCAGGGTTGCTGAATGTGCTCACATTTTAAATATTCAATGTGGCTAATTTTTTACTAGCCATCTACTAAAATGTACCGACCAAGTAAAAATAAATTGATAAAATTAAAATTTTCCCTAAATTTAACAGGCAAAAATATAAATATAAAATCTAATACACATGTGATATTTTCAATATTATTCTCATTACTCAAAATCAATATCCCTTGCTCATCTTTTGGCCTTGCCTCACTTTAAAAATTCAAATGTGAAGCTCAGGTATGAAAAAATTCAAACATCACTTTAAGCAAATACAACTCCGAGTCAAAATATTAGAATAAGGCATTTCATTTGTAATTTGAATTTCATTTAACTTCATTTCAGCGTAGTAAATTTGAAAAAGAACAACGGTTGATGTTTTAATAAATGTACATGTTATTAAAGTAAATTAAAACTTTAAAAGTTTTAATTTCGAGCAAGTATTGTAGATTTTAACAATGATTTTCATTATTCAAAATATTAGAATACTAAAATAGGTGGTTCAAAAAATTAGAATACTTATGAATTTTCCTGAATGGTTCAGAAAGTTGCATACATTAAGCATAAAATTAGCTTCTGCTGGACTTTCGTGTTTTTTTTTTGTTCATTTAGTGTGAAACATGGGTCGTTAGTCTGACATAATGGCGTTTGCAAAGAATCGTATTATTGATTTGCATAAATAAGGCTGTAATCAGTAATATATCGCCAGTTACATAAAATATTCTCAATCAAGTGTTAGTAGAGCAATAAAGCAATATTTTAATGATGGATATTTTGAAAACAATCGTCTGAATAGTGGGCAAAAAGTCAAAAACTACTCCGAGAGATGATAGAAAGCTAAAGAATATTGCTAAGAAAAATCGTTTTAGAAGTGTATTTGCATCGGAAGTGGAAAGAACATGGTGTTGATGTGTATAAACCTATAACACTAAGACGGCTCCATAAACTTGGATTTCATTCTTGTATACCAAAGATAAAGCCTCTCATGACTAGTAAACAGAAAAGAGACAGAGTGAAGTGGTGCAAAAAAAGACTTTTATGGGGGTGTGGATGATTGGAAGAAGGTATTGTTCAGTGATGAGTGTATGTTCTGTGTATCATATGGTGATCAAGGCGTTTATGTATGACGAATGAAGCAAGAGGCATATTACAAGGAATGCATGAAGCGATCAGTGAAATTAGCAGCCAGCTGGAAAGCTATGTGTCACTTACAAAAGGATTAACTCTCAGATATATCAAGAAATCCTTGAGAATTTCATGATACCATTGTCGGAAGATTTGTATGGTGCGATTTTTTTTCCAACATGATTTAGCATCTTACCACAGGTCATTTTCCACTACGAACTGGCTTACACAACATCAAATTAACGTACTTCCCTGGGTGGCTAATTTGCCGGATTTAAATCCAATTGAGAATTTGTGGAGAATAATAAAGAAAAGACTTCAAGAAATTGGGCCAAAAAACAAAGTTGATCTTTTTTCGAGCATAAAATCGATATGGTCATGTCTAGGCAGAAAACATTATGAGCCACTTGTAACTAACTTGCCAAATAGAGTTTGTGCTGTTATAAAATGTAAAGATGATGCTACAAAATATGAAACAGTCACTGTTTTTGATTTTTTTAAAAATAAGGTGATTTATAAAGAATTATTCTAATATTTTGAACCACATAATGTTATTCTACTATTTTGATTTTTTCCAAGTGTGAATAATCATTTTCATTTTGGTATTATTTCTGTTAATTTTTATGCTACAATATTCAACAAATTATATAGTTTCTTACATTATGAAGTTTTCTCCTGTATTACATTTTGTATAAGCGATACATAAAATTCCTTTTCCAAAATTCATTTTTTTTCAATTATTCTAATTTTTTGACTCAAAGTTGTATATTGGCAACATGTTAAACATTAAGGCACATATGGGCATGTTATAATAAAAATTATGCAGTTAATATTTATAACTAAAGTGTCTACTTTCTCCATTAAAAGTAACATTCCACACAGTTTCACTGAATTGTGTGGATGAAAATCTTCAATGATAGTACATAATGGAAACCTTTTTGTTTCGTGGATTCATCAAAAAGCTAGGTTTCCAATTTCAATAGTGATTCCAATGATATGCAAAATCAAAATAGAAAAACAAATGAGGAGTAAATGATTCTACCATCTGCATCCTGAATGATCAAGCATGGTGTTACTTTCTTTTCAATTTGGAATTGCGGACAAGGATCAGCCTCATCTTTAATTTAAACTTTAAAATAATCAAGATCCCATAAAAGATCTACTCACTATAATGGTTTAAAATTATACATGTCATTTCCAAAGTTTTAGTCAGCAGTTTGGCAACTAGTGATGCGCATTCAGCAACTCTGTTCAGAAATCCAATTGCCTACAGCCAGAACTGCAGTGTCTTCTAAATCAGAAGTTTGAAGTCATTGATTGACTGTTTAACATAAGCCCCCATGGGGCATGATTGACTGCTAAAATCATCAATACATATAGGTGTCATTCCAAGTGTTTAAAACATGTCCAGATATTTAAATGTGTATTTTCATCAAAATTTCAAACATTTTTAGGAAAGTAATAGTTTTCCTATACTATGATACAATACAATAAAAAGAAAATTATAAAGAGTAACAAGTAGTAATTTAGACTGGTAAATTCTTTTATATAACCTGTGTTTTGAGAACTAATAAAAAAATACTGAGATAGCGAAATAAGTCTAAATAAGCTAGTCTAAAATCTTAAACAAAATTTTGTGAACCA
This sequence comes from Amaurobius ferox, assembly GCA_951213105.1. Lineage (NCBI taxonomy): Eukaryota > Metazoa > Arthropoda > Arachnida > Araneae > Amaurobiidae > Amaurobius > Amaurobius ferox. The sequence goes on from OX578146.1 coordinate 117,809,608, forward strand.
TTCAGAAAGTATACGTGTTAAGTAAGATAAGATTTTTCACATATTTTATGTATTTAGTGTATGTTTCTCATGTTAGATTTTTATATTCTTTTACAATCTTTTTAATGGTTGAGTGGCTTATTTGAAAAAAAAAAAAAAAAAAGCTTTAAATAAAATCAAACAGATTTATTAAGAAACAGTCTTAAATGTAGAAAAATAATGTATTTTTAATATTGTCTCACTATTATCCATCAGTGTTGACTAAATATATTACAACATAAAGAATAGCAAAGCTGAAAATTTGTTAAAACTAATGAAAATTCTAAGATTACAAATTTTATTTCAAATATATCTTAAAAGATTTTAGAAAGAATTTATAGATGAAATCTAGATTTATTATTAATTATATTACCTTGTATATCTTAAATTCAAATAAAAAGATTCTTACTTTTGTATGGAGCGAGTCAAGATGTTTGACCTGATAGATGAATAAACATTCACAAATTCCTCCATTTGATGAGCTTGCAGCCAGTTGCTGATCTTTATTAAATCTTTCAGAACTTTTCCTGAAAACATTATACATATTTTAATCAAAGAAATTGAGTAAATTAATATTATACAAAATAATATTACACATCACAAAACGATAAGGAACAAATCTTAAAAGCAGTTGAAATAAGAAATCTTAGTAAAATGGGAGAAGGGGGGAGGGGACAAAAAAAATTACAATAAAATAAGTAGAAAAAACACTACAGATAAGAAATGTATCTTGGAGACATAAAATAGTACATTTAGGATAGATTATTGCAGTGCAAAGAAAATGAAATCAAATATCAATAAATGATCCTTTGTGAATGAAAATACAATCTGTTCAATTCATGACTTTCCTTACAAACTAACAAATTTTTATTCTGCGTGAAAACAATAACAAAAACGTGGACAAAACATTGCTCTCTCTCTCTCATACACACACAAAAGAAAAAAAAATAGCTTCAAAAACTTAAAACTTAAAAATTGATATTCGATTGCAAAACAAATATTCGAATATTGCGAACTTGCACATAACATAAAAAATGTTTCCACATACAAGGTTTGTATAAAAAGTATCGGGAAAAATTTCGGAAAAATAGATTTATTACAGATATTGCTAAAATACCTCAAAAGTCTTCAAAATACATCCCTTGAGCGTCGACACACTTTTGCCAACGGCTTTTCCATGACTCGTAGGTTCCCTGATAGGCGGATTCTGGAAGGTCCTTAAAAGCATGTGGCTTCTTTGACGGAACTTAGGGTCCCATGGTAGTGTCCTTTGAGGGAGGATTTCACTTTTGAGAAAAGGAAAAAGTCTGCTGGTGCCAACTCGGGACTGTAAGGGGGTTGGGGAACCATTGCGATGCCATTTATCGTCAGGAAGTCGGTCACCTTGGAGCAGGTGTGGCTGGTTGCATTGTCGTGATGCAATTTCCAATTTCCTGTGATGTCCGGTCTCACCCAGTTGACCCTTCTCTTCAGTCTTCTTAGCACTTCTAGGTAAAATACACTATTCACTGTCTGCCCCTCAGGAACAAATTTGTAGTGGACGACCCCTTTGCGTCGAAGAAAATGATCAGCATGGCTTTCACTCTGAATTTGCTCATTCGAGCCTTTTTTGGACGAGGTGATTCCGCAGTGTGCCATTCCAAACTTTGCTGCTTTGTTTCCGGGTAGCATTCAAATATCCAAGTCTCGTCTCCCATGATGACGATGTCCAAAAAGCCAGGGTCTTCTTCAACGTGTTGCAGAAGGTCTTCGCAAGCAGATACTCGCCTCTGCTTTTGCTCGTCCGTCAAGACCTTCGGGACGAGTTTAGCGGATATCTTTCGTATCGACAAATTTTCAGTGATAATACTGCACACTGTCATCTTATCAATGCCAATTTCATCTGCGACCATTCACACACTTAAACGATGGTCTGAATTCAGCACTTCACGCACACGTTGCACGTTGTCGTTGGTTCTTAACGTCAACAGCCGTCCAGCGCGAGGCTCGTTCTGCACACTCTCTCGGCCATCTTTGAAAAGCTTGTGCCACTTAAAAACTGCTGTTTGTGACATGCTTTCATCCTTGAACACTTGGCGAATCATGGCCAACGTCTCCGTACCCAATTTCCCCAATCCAACACAAAATTTGATCGCGTACCGCTGTTCAATCATTCGCTGCATTTCGCGCTTGCACCGAGTCACTCAACAGGGGTCCACTAAAAACACGATGTAGCCTGAACAAACGCTCGAAGGCGACTGTCGTTTGGCTCATCTTGAAGGTCAGATTCTCCACTATCGAGCATGCGCACTGCGAGTGCGCTACGGCGTACACTCATGTCAGGAAAAATAAATTTCCCGATTCTTTTTATATAGACCCTGTATATGTTTTATATACTAAAAAAATACAATATAATTGCAAAACCTTACTAATATACTGTATGTTTAATGAAGCACAAATAAGACATTTCATAGATGTAGACGTGACCAAGTGCGGATATACAGGATTTAAAAATATACATATAGGACAATGACATATATGACATCAACCAACTGCATATAGTTGTTACTATATTTTAAAATAATTTTCATAATTTTTAAGATAAGTTAATATGGAGAATTTTATAAAAAGAAAGCCAAATTTTATATTATTTTAACATGTTCACTATCAGTTTTGCCATATTTCAAATCCCCAACTTTTATTTTATTTTTTTAAAAGGCAATACATGCAACATAGTGTATCATCCAGATTTAAATAAATTTAATAGGATATTTTGCTCAAATTAGGCTTTATATTTCATTCAAAATTTTGAATATATTGTAAAAGTAATTATTAAAAAGTAATATTTTAAAATTGGAATTTCCTGAAAATATTTGTAATAACATTATTTTAAGCAACATTTCATTTATCTTGTTGCTATTTAAAAAAATGAAATTTTTAAATAAATATGTGCCACTTTCTCATGTTTTTCTACAGGGGTGTTACTGGTCTAGAGCAATTCTGAATAACTGATGGTAGATACATTCATCTTTTAATATAGAAGCTGTAACATACTTTTAATCAGATCTTTCTTAACACTTAATCTACCAGTTGTGGTTGTGGGAAAAGACCGGCTAACTTGAATGCAGATTCTTGCCTAATACCAGCTCGGTTTTGCTTATCGTGTGAAATATTGCAGCGGTAATTCCAAATAATGTTCTGCATACCCTATAATATCACTATCATCACTGTAATCACTGCTATCATTGCTCAAAGAACAATTAAAACACTCTGACAAAGAATCCAGAAAAATTTCTTTGCTTTCATTATCAGGGTTCATTTTGTCTGGGTTTTGGATAAAAAAAACTAAAAATTATTTAAATCCACAAGGACAACCAGCCACCACTCACATCCTCTTGAATCCACTAAGGAAACTGCACATCTACGCTTTAAAAGTTACTGCAAAAACAGTACTTGCAAAAGCCTATTAATCGGCTCGCAATTGATAAGCGTTGTCACCTAAAAGCCTATTTTTAGGCTTGTGGTAAATAAGCGTTGGCATCAAAAAACCTATTTTTAGGTTTGTGGTAGATAAAAGTGCTTAAAAACTGGGCCTTTCAAGGTAATAAATGGAACTGAAAATGTCAGATAAAACAGTTTCCAGAAAAGCGACGAATTCCTTTCGTATACAAGTCTATCAGAGTAAATGGTGGATTTTGTTTACACCTTCAGCTATAAATCTGAAACCTTTGGAGAGCATGAGATTCGCACTTCTAGAATTCCACACTAGTGTCAACTCTGTTCAACTAGGTGAGAAATTGTTTAAACTTCAGCACTTCTAATAAACTGCTTGAGATCTTTGTGTATAACATGAAAATGGGAAATTCAAGACTTTGTTGAAATCTTTCATTTCTAAAAGCCAATTGGTTGGATGTTAACAAAAGAATTTTAGTAATTACTGAGTCGCATCTGAAGGCTTGTAAACTTTGATATGCCAAAGGTATAGGAAAGAGACTTTTTGAAAAGAGGAGAGAGTGATCAACTTAAGAACTTGGAAACTATGAGTTGCATGCTTCCACGGGCTCACGTTTCTATTTTTGGCCCAAGCTGATACGTTGATGAATCATGATCTAACAATTCAACTTTGTAAATAGTTTTTGTTTGTAAATTAAATTTTTTTTCTTAAAATTAATTCTGTTATTTACATTTCCTTGGCTATGATGCTACTACATAACAGAACTCTACCTCCGATAAGGTGTCATCCAATTAGCATGAGAATGGCAAAAAATCTCTGATTCAACTACAACAGGGTGAGAACAGCAAAAGAAAAATTTCTCCATCTTGTGCAACACTGCTAAACTAATTTTGTAAATGATGGCAAAAGATTTAAAATGGGGAAAAATTGTAAATGCTCAGAAATTCTAACTGCGAAGAAAAATATAGGTAAAAACCACACAGAAATATAGAAAATATAGGACAAATGTAATATAAAAGAAAATATAGGTCCTTTTACTTAATTTAAAAAAATATATAGAAAATATAGGATTACTTTTACCTCTGCATTTAAAGTAAAAATATTTTCATTTGAACTACAAAAATGAAATTTACCTGGTAAATGCTCTAATCTTGCTTCATCATTTGGCATTTCTAACAAATGAAAATTTTAGTTATCAAGTGAACTAATTGTATACAATAAAAACATTAATAATTCATGTACTTGAAACTTATATTCCTTATAGAATTACTTATAGATACTTAGAAAATTGCTTATAGAATTACTTATAGATACTTATAAAATACTTACTTATAGAATTGACAATTAAAATTAAACTTTTCTGTAGTTGTTTTGACCGACATATTACAAAACAATTGATCAAAATAACAATAGAAAGTGAAATAGTGAAGAAAGACCTAAAGATTATTCGGGAAAAGAGACAGTAGCCCTAGCTGGACTTGGTTCCCTTTTCTGTACAATCATCTTTTAGTTTTTCTCCACAATTTTTCTATTACAAATTATTTTCTGTGAATTTTCAAGAAAAATTTACATTTATTATCTACAATAGATAGTATTAATAGTTGTCGCTTCAATACAATCAACATCAGTTATTTTACATAATGTTTCTTAATCTTATGAATAATTTTCTAATAAATTTTAATGAAAATTCACAATTATTATTGACAATAAAAATTAGGTATTGATGGTTGTCTTGTCATAACAACCAACTCTTAGTTTTTTTACAAAATTTTACTTATTCTAACAAATTATTTTCTGTAAAATTTTAATGGAACATTTACAAATATTATCGACAATCAATAGCATTAATGTTTTTCCTTTAACTATAATCAAATCCTGGTTATTCTCCATAATTTTTCTTATACTTACAAATAATTTTCTGAAAAATTTTAATGAAAAAATTTACAATTATTATTGACAATAGAAAGTATTGATGGTTGTTTTTTCAGAATAACCAACTCTTAGCTTTTCTCTATAATTCTTCTTATTCTTACCAAATATTTTTAGTGAAATTTTCATAAAAAATTTACAGTTATTATCGACAATAGAAAATATTTTTACTTAACTTTAAATAAACAGATTAATATATATTGCTTTCATAACACTTTAAAACCAAGTTAATAAATTTAATTCACTTGATATTAATAGACAGAAGTTAGTTTACTATTGAATCAATAAGTTTCTAAAATAGATATTGTCTAAAATCATTTACAAAGTGTTCAGAACTTAAACAAAACTAACGCTCTAATCAATAGTTTTAAGTTGCAAGGTTCAGTTTGTAAAGAAACATTTTTGAAATGCAAAATTATATTTACAAACTAGCCGCCTTTGGCGACCAGCCTGTTCACTACCCTTGAAAATTCTGACCGTGGCAAATTCTGATCGTTGCAAACTCGCTGCCGCAACCTACCAGAAAGGTGTAAGGTAACTGTTTGGACGGCCAGGAAGTACCACCCAATTTAGATCGGAACTCAGTGGGGGAGGTATCCACAGGGACAGTACCCTCCTTCCCCTACCACCAACCCCTCGGAAGGACTTACGGTCCCACATGTTTAACGTGATCATACTCCACGTGAACACGGCGGCAGTTTCGGCAGTGACGGGAATCGAACCCGGGCCTACCGAGTGCAATTTCTGCGCGTAACCACTTGGCTACAGTGCCCTCCGCGACAATCTCTATAACTTTCTTTTTATTCACCTAATTTAGACAGGAACCCATAGGGGGAGGCATCCACAGGGACCATACCCTCCTTCCCCTACCACCAATCTCTCGAAAAGACTTACGGACCCACATGTTTAATGTGATTGTACTCCACCTGAACACGGCGGCAGTTTAGGCAGTGGTGGGAATCGCTAACCACTGGGCTACTGCGCCCTCCGCGACAATCTCCATAACTTTCTTTTTTTCCAGTCCAATGTAAATTTGTTTTGGTCCGTAAGTCCTCGGAAGGACTTACGGACGTGAACATGGCGGCAATTTTGGGAATCGAACCCGGGCCTACCAAGTGCAAATCTCTCGCGCTAACCACTAGGGTACTTCGCCCTCCACGACATTCTTTTTATTCACCCAATTTAGACCGGAACCCAGTGGCAGAGGAATCCACAGGGACCGTACCCTCCTTCCCCTACCACCAACCTTTCGGAAGGACTTACGGACCCACATGTTTGACGTGATCATATTCCGCATGAACACGGCAGCAGTTTTGGCAGTGGCAGGAATCGAACCCGGGCCTACTGAGTGAAATTCCTGCACGCTGACCAGTGGGCTACCCTGCCCTCCGCGACAATCTCCATAACTTTCTTTTTATTCACACAATTTAGACCGGAACCCAATGGGGAAGCATCCACGGGGACCGTACCCTCTTTCCCCTACAACCAACCTTTCGGAAGGACTTACGGACCCACAAGTTTAACGTGATCGTACTCCGCGTGAACACGGTAGCAGTTTTGGCAGTGGCGGGAATCAAACCCTGGCCTACCGAGTGAAATTCTCGCACGCTAACCACTGGACTACCGCGCGCTCCGTGACAATCTCCATAACTTTTTTTTTATTCACCCAAATTATCCCGGAAGCCAATGGGGGAGGCATCCACAGCGACCGTACTCTCCTTCCCCTACCACCAACCTCTCGGAAGGACTTACGGTCCCACATGTTTAACGTGATCGTACTTCGCATGAACATGGCAGCAGTTTTGGCAGTGGTGGGAAACGAACCCGGGCCTACCGAGTGAAATTCCAGCGCGCTAACCACTGGGCTACCGCGCCCTCCGCGACAATCTCCATAACTTTCTTTTTATTCAACCAATTTAGACCGGAACCCAGTGGGGGAGGCATCCACAGGGACCGTACCCTCCCTCCCCTACCAACAACCTCTCGGAAGGACTTACGGACCCACATGTTTCATGTGACCGTACACCGCCTGAACACGGAGGCAGTTTAGGCAGTGGCGGGAATCGAACCCGGAGCTACCGAGTGTGATTCCCGTGCGCTAACTTCCCACGTGCTAATTTTAATTTTATAATGACCATATGCTATTTAAAATATCCATAAAATTAAAATATATCCATCGTTCCATCATTTAAAATATCCATAAAATTGAAATATCCATTTAAAATATCCAAAAATTCAAATATCCATTTAAAATAACCATAAATTAAAATATCCATTTAAAAAATCCATATCATTCTATGAATCATCCATATCGTTCCACCAATCCATAAATATAATAATTTCAAATACATCACCAGAATTCAATCCACCATAATTCAATCATTCAAATTATTTAAAATATCCATAAATTAAAATATCCATTTAAAATATCATATAAATATAATAATTTCACCCGATGTATCCAATACATATGCTAAGTACTTAATACATTTAAAATCCGAAGCGTGGTCTCCATGGAGACGGGGGAAAAACTACTGCGGGGGGGGGGGGGGGGGGGGATGTCGGGGAAGAATCGGTTCTTCGCCGAGTATTGGGCAAGAAATATAAAATCATGACGTCTTTAAAATTGTGATCCTGCAGGCAATTTTCATTATTTCTTGACCAGATTGGACCTGTAAGAATGCCAGATCTTTGACTTTTCTAAGAATGTAAATTATTAGTCGAAATTATGAGCAGTTTTTACGATGGAAGGATTTAAAAACGAAAGTTTGTTTTTTTTAACCGAAAGTGACTTTTGTTTTAAAATCTTTAAAAAATATTAGAAATCGAAATTGAAATTTGAAATTGATATATTTTTACTCGCAATTGTCAGCTCTTTTTGCTGGTGTGATTTTTTTTTTCTACGACATCCGGATCGTGGAGGAAAAAGGGCAAAAATGGTCGAAATCGCATAAAACATTAAATAACTAATAGAAGAACAGCATTTAAAAAATTTACGTATTTAAGAATCAACTGCTTATAAGAATCAAAACTAGCAAAATGAACTATAAACAACGAACATAGCACTTAAAAGTGTCACCAATTCATTCCCATTATTTAGGAAATTCTGATTTTAACTTGCAAAAAAACCCTTATTCATAAAAACTTTAATGATATTATTTTGTGAAATGGCTGATACACGTTTGTTCCTGAGAATCAGTAACATTGCAATATTGTCTAAAAATTCATCTTTTTCATGGCAACAACAGTGATTTTAATTCAGTTGAAGAAAACTATTTAGAGTTCTAATCCACATTTGCTTGAAGTATTTAAACTTTGGTATGAACAGGCAAGAGAAAAACACAATTTTACTACTCATTTTCGATGGGTATATTTATTACTTGACATTCTTGACAAGCATGCAGTTAGTATTAATATAAACGAAAATTCAAAAATACTGTGTATCCTATTAGCACATAAAAACAAGTGCATACTTTGTTTTTCAATGTCAATGATAATTTCAGTGAGAAATAAAAACAAACCCATATATTTTTCTTGTCAGGGTCATTTCTAATGTGGAAATATAATGAATATGTATAAAAATTTCATAATCATGTTAAACAGCTCTATCATCCATTAGAATTCATCTCTAAAAATATTTACTTATTCCAAGCAAAAGTTTCAAGAAACTATAAAGTTAAAAAAAAAATTTTTTTTGGAACCTGAAAATTGACAATTATCAGATATTTAGCCATAAATAATTACCCTTATTTTATTCAGATGCTTCAACTAATAATACTTAATAAAGAAAAACAATACTGTATATTTAGAGGGGTTGAAGAAACAGATTGCACAGATTGTTCATTCTATGTAGTACGGATCCATTTCTTATTAATGTCTTGACAACCCCATGGGATATAAAAACTTAAAGTATGTAAGAAGTTACCAGTAATCATGGAAATTACACCATATAAAAAAGAATAAGTCAGAAAATATGGAATTATAGAAATAATAAACACATTTTAATTTTTATACATTAAGATTCCAAACCAAGCATTTAAAAACTAATGTAATAAAAACTAATAACGTTTAAAAACTAAGTAAATAAAATTGAAGAAACACTTAACCTTCATCCATTCCAAGCATGTCTAGTATTGTAACAGGAGGTATAGGCTTGCTATGGCGATACAAGAGATTACGAAATTCAATTTGGAGAGAATCACCACCTTGGTCAAACAGAGTATTCTAAAAGGCATAAAAAATATGAAATAAATAAAATGTGAATACATTATGCCTGATGTATTTATGCATTCAGTCATCAAGAAATTCAGCTTAAAACAATTATAAGTATAAAAAGGTTATTGAATTAAAAGATTTGAAAGAATTTATTTTCATGTGCAAATTCTTCGTTTTGAATTTTATGTGGGATACTTAAAATTTATAGGAGTTATTTATTATTTATATATTACACATTAAAATTTGAAAGATATAATGTACAGTCAACTCTCAATTCAACAAATTGTAAAAACAGCAAACCAATAGCTATCTCTGTAAAATACTTCACAAAAATTATTATTTTATGTTTTTTAATTTAAAAAAAAAGTTCAAAACAACGCAGGACTTTCTATTAATCAAACATCTTGAAAACCAATATGCTTTTTACATTTACTGAGTACAATAATTGCACCAAATTTCATTTAATTAGCTCAATTTGTTCATGAGTATGCCTACAGACTCACATATATCACTGAAAAAATAAGTGATGCATATTAAGGGATGCTCAAAATGTGTTAATCTATTAAAAATCTGAATGCTGGATTTTTATTATCACTATACTTTTCCTTTACATATATTATGTATTGTACAGAAATTAAAAAAGACGATAATTTTTATACAATGAAAAGAGCAATACTTCCAGTTTTGTAACGAAAATATGAGCACCCTTTGTAAGTACAGATGAAAACATTTTTTCCACAATCATAACTCCAGGTTAAGTAAAATTTTAAACATTTTTAAGCAGCACTTATTAATAAAATAAATATATACTAAAATTCTTACAATGTAGACACTTTTTGAATATCAATTTTTAAATTTTCATAGCGTTGAATTTGGCACATTACATTTACAATATTAATTATATTATAAAATGAATTTTAAGATTATTTAAAAAAAACTTTTTAATAAACTATTTATATTAAAATTTAACTTCATAAAAATAGCATTGCATTTATACACACACACACACACATACATATATATATATAAATTGAAAATTTTTTTAATCAAAAACTATGCAAACTACAGTAAGTACAAAAAAACCCATCTCTAGAATATCTGTTACAAATAAGTAACTATAGACCAAGACTAAGCATAAAAATATTAGGTAACTTATCACAATAAAGGTATGGGGATGAGGGGATTATTAGCATACATAAATCACAATTAAATAGGTATATATAAATATATCAAATGAAAAAGTAAACACGGCAAAAATGAGAAAATACAATAATAATTAGCTCAAGATTAAAGATCAATGCATGGAGAACAACCTGTTGAAACTACATAAAAAAATGCCAGTTACTTCGAAATTGCATTCTCGTCAGGACAGCCATACAATTCGAATTAAAACCGATGGAATAGCCAATTTCTGACAATGGCAATAGTATTTGACTATGGACACCATTGGAACTGTCTACTGGCTAGTGAAAAGAGAAATAATAAGTACAAAATGAATAAACAAGAAATATCAATCATGCATAAAGCAGTGATTATGAAACACTTTCCAACTTCAATGCAATTTTATATAAACATCTCTAAAATGCGATACATTCCACGGTAATATTTTTAAAATTATCACAATACTACATTAATTTATTATATTTGAAAACTCAAAACTTCATTGAAAAAAAATGAACTTCATTCAAATGACGGCATTGAAATATAAATTGCCTGGTTTAAACATCTCTAAAATGCGATACATTCCTCGGTAATATTTTTTAAATTATCATTTTACTACAATAATTTATTATATTTGAAAACTTCATCGAAAACAAATGAACTTTATTCAAATGACGTCATTGAAAGATAATTCGCCTCTATATAAAAGCAGCATTTCATAAGCATTTTTCCATTCCTTTTATTCATCCCAATACTATAATAATTTATTTTATTTAAAAACTTAAACCATGGAGGTACAAGTAATTTAACTCTATGCTTAAAACTTCATCAAAAAAATCATCTGGTTCTCTGTGTAAAATTAATGAATGTTCATTCATATCAGCTATATTGCAGACTCCATGAGCTCAATAATTTTGCATTAAAGAAATGCAGTAATTCTTATACAACTCATTCTACATCTTTTAGTATTTACATTCTCCATAAGGGAAAATTAGGCTTCGTTGTAGAAATAATCAAAGTTTGGTGATCATTTAAAGTGTTAAAAACCAAAAGTGTTAAAAACCAAAAATACAAAAAACAGAGATACAAACCCACAGGCACAGCCACCAAGTGTGAGTTGAAAAATTTGCAGCAGAACATATGACAGAGCACTCTACATCTCTTCGCTAAAGTGAGTGGACACCGGAATGAATATACTATTGAACGTATACAAAAAATTTATTTCAATGAAGACTTTCAAAAATAGTAATCAGTATAGGACTCAGGACAAGTGGACAGTAGTCTTTCAAAAATAGTAAACAGTATCAGACTTCAGCCTTGTGGAAAGCTAAGTGATAAGAATGGGTGAAACTCACAAAAAGGAGTTTTCCAATCAAGGATAAATAATGTAATTGTAAAATTACTACATAGTGTAGTTGAAATTATTAATAATATTATTTACAAATACTTCCGGAGAGTGGTAATTTTGACATATGCATTTAAGATTATTGATGTGGAGATAGTGAAACAGAGGATCAGAAAGTCGATGTATTCGAAATAGCTGGTTTAAAATGATGTTTCTAAACAATTGAATAGAATTACAAGTTCGATATGATAGCAGCTTAATGAAAGTGAAGTTATAAGAATCTTTTTTATCATATAGATTGGTAACAACATGATTATGGAGGATATCTAAATTTAGGTCTAAATAATTTACAGACTGACTAACACTAAGCTCATTAGGGATTAATTCTAGGTTAGAGGGGTAAAAATCAATATTAATTGGATAGGAATCATCCATGATAATACAAATGAAGTCGTCAACATATCGATATATAATATATGAATTAAGAGAAAAAATGACATTCATAATAATAAAGATATGTTAGCAAGAATACTACTACTACAGCCCCCTTCAGGTACACCAGATGTTTGTAAATATATGTTATCTCCTTGGATAATATAATTGTTGTATGACACAAAGTGCAATAGCATAGGAAAGTTTTTGACATTAAATGGAACATTATTGGAAGAGAGATAATCATGATAAAGAGAGATAATAACTTTATATAAATCTTTAATATCAATACTATTAAATAGGTCTTTAAAATCTAAGGAATGGAAACCAAGAATATGTGGAAGCTTGCTAAGGTGATTAACTAAATATATATATGATGATAGATATATATGATAGATATATATGAAGGAAATTGATAGCTAGGGAGAACTCAAGAGAACAAAGGTTAGGAATCACTGGATTATACTAATTAATTAAAATTAAAAGAAATGTAAAAGTAACACAAAAATTCTAATAAATTCTCAAGTTTCATTAAAAATATACAAATACAAATAAAAATATGAATACAGAATAAGAAAAAAAAATGTATAATTAAAAAGGAAAAATTAAATAAAATTATAGAGTCATTTCTGCTATAATAAAATTTACTAACTAACAGCAAAAAAAAATTATTTGATAGATTTATAAAAATTTCCAATTAAAAGTGGATAAATTTAAAAGTAGCAACTAACCAATTCATCTAATTCAGAACATTCGCCAGTATTTTCGGTAAAAAAATCAATTGAAGACTTCACTTTTTGGAGGCATTCTAAGTAAGGATCTAAACAACCACTGGGTCTAAAATATACAATAAAAATTAGCAAATCATTTTTACAAGCTTTGAAATAAAATTTAGCAAACTTATACATTCAAATTAGTTTCTACTTATGCTAAAACTTGTGAATAGTAAATAAATTTAAATGGATTAAAGTAAATTTTTAATTATAAATTTTTAATTATATATATATATTTAGTATTATAGCCTAAATCTATAATACAAAACATGCTTAAATAAGATACACAATGTTTTTTTTTAATTAAAAACTTTGTTACATCTTTCTGTGTATAGGGGTTTGTAGTGGGAAACCTAAGCATGGTACAGCCATAAAATTTGGTATACAGGTACTTATTGGCATACATAGGTGCACTACGGATGTCCAAAATTGAACAATGTCTCAGAAATCACCCATACTTAAGTTTTACCCATTATTTGATTCAACTGTGGTTTATAAATATATTTTACAGAATTTTAAAATATTATCCTGAGATCCCTCAAAGCCTCCGAACATAATGCTCTGTCCAATAAGGGTCAAAATCACACTTTGATTTTCAATACTGACACTTATTAGAAGAGATTACTCAGAAAGTAGGAATGATAATACAAATATTTAACTACCAAACTGCACATTTTTATAGCTATTTATTAATAAGTCAGAACTTGACAACGCATGTGTCACAAATTTATCCTATTTGCCCACAAAATGTTAAAAATGCCATAATCCACAATGTCAATTGTACAATATATAGCACCTAGGTTTCTTCATATTGTGAGTGTGTAATGTTTAGTGCCTTCTTATCGAATTTGGGGAACTGCTTGTTGTGTTGTTTGACGCCCTGTAAGAATCAGGATCTTTGCTCAGGATCGGTTGTAATGATGGTAGCAAAATCTGATATAAGCTTGATCCCACGCTCAGCTGCATCATTTACAACTTTGACAGTGCGAACAAATTTCTCCGCAGCAAGAAATGCAGGATCAGATGGCCATTGATTGACTGTTTTAACTAGCCAGTTAGTACTGACCTACAGAATTCTAAACAATGCGTGGGATTCTGGACCAATTAAATCTTTCAGTGTCGTATTTCGATCAATTTTTCTGAATACAGGATTACCGAGACGGAAGTTCTCTGGCAGTAACGTCACTGACAACTGAATAACCATCTCTTGCTTCAAACAATCAGTCATCATGTGATGCTTGTTGAAAAGTGCAAAGGGAACAACTTCTTCCATGAGGTACCATTAGTGGTTTACAAGTTTATGAATTACTGTGTCGGCAACTGCCTTATCCACTTCACGAAAATCAATCATGTCATGAATAAGCTAGAGATGGTTTGCTGGGGCATCAGCGCCATTGCTGGCTTTCATCCAAGAAGCAGTGTAGAACAGTGACAAAAACCTGTTCATAGGCATGAGTTTCTCAACCATTTTATCGTCATATGGCATTGCCTTGGAGAACATGAACATCTTTCCCGCATATAAGTTGTTGGCCATCCAACAAGCTTGATAAATTGAACTAGGCTTCAGGAAGTGGATCCCATGCGGAGGAGTCTCGCCAAAGATTACTAATGTATTCTCCACACACTCGCGATAGTCATCACGTTGAAATGTTGTTGAGTCTTGGCTAGATAACAAAAGTAACAAGATATTTGACAACCTGATTTCTAACCGACAATAACCATGGGTCTTTAACTGTCATTCGTGACATTCTCTCACCTTCAGACATCTGATTATCTGAATTCAGCTCCAGCAACAAAGCTACTCCATGAGAAGCCAGTGCACCTTATCCTAACAGCATTTTTTTTAACAGTGACGTAAGATTTACGTCACAATGTGACTTTGGGACATCGCAGTACGTCTCGGCAATGTCATGTTGAGGTCACAGCGAAGTCATTTTGGTCATTTTCATGGTCGTTTGTGACGTCGCATATTAACTTATTTGTGACGTCACATTGTAATTGCCATTGTAATGTCATCACATTGTTACATGTTAATTAAATTGTGGAAATGTCACAGAATATAATCCCAATAAAGTTACAAACTTACTAATACGTAACGTCGCATAGAAGTCACAAATATGATGTCACATTGTGACCCAGGTGTCACGTGACTACAACGTCACTGTCACACATCTGACTATCTTTGCTGTGAGGGTAGCTGCACCTGAGGTGCACCTTAGCATTACTTTTTAAAAATTTGAATGGATTTCAGCATTTTTACACAAATCGGTTCATTAGTGACTGAAAATATGCAATTTTGAAATGTGTGAAAATATGCATGAATGTATGCAATTTCCCCTGTTATTTATATGAATAAAATTAATTTATTTTGTTATATTTTTAGATAAATGAATTCAATATATTCCTAATTTTAACATTTGGGCAATGCCAGGTGCATTTTCTATTTTTATATAAGTGATGTATTCCAGAAGGAATTAGAGTAGAATAAGATTTACTACAGAGTAAAATATTTCAGAATGGTCTCCGTTAAATAACAGTAATTCATACTCAAAACATAATGTTCTTGTAAAGATAAATTAGGCAAAACCTTTCAAGAAATTATCAAACAATCACTGTCTACAAATTTCAGTATTTAAATTGAACCGTACAAGATGAAGTTCAAGATGATCCTATTTAAAATATATCCTAATTAAAATATATAAAATAAATTAAAGTATATACATTTTCAGGTTTTTTTAGGGACAGGAATATCTACTGACCAAAAGTCAACCAAATTCAGTAGGAATATATGTTAAACACGTGGAAACAATTTTATGAAAAGAACAGATTAAAAAATCCCCCAAAGATTTGGCAGCAAAATAAACCAAGAAATGCATCTTAAAGGGGTGTAATTTTGAGGTAAATGAACAATAACCTTATACTTAGTGTGATAAATAAATTTTATTGATTTTCTGAGCTAATTTCCAATGCAAAATATAATTCCAAATATGCAAATTGAACAGCTTCTCAAGCAAAGCAATTTCAGCCGAATTCATTTTACTTTTCATTAAAATAAAGACAACATAGAATGTCCCTAGTTGGTCTGTCAATTCATAAATTGCTCATCAAAAGCTATGTTGTATACAAATTTCACTTAATTTCAAAACTCATAATATTAAATTGGTCACTGGCTAGAAAATTTTACAACCAATATTTTATCAAGAATATTGTTTAGCTGTAACTTCTGAAGTGTATTCCTTTATTTGGTTTAGTTTTGGCTGCTGGATTAGACAGAAGACTTTCATCAAGGTACTTTAATTATGATTAGGGCAGTAATTATTTCGTGAATTTTAAAAGAGTTTTCTGAAGTTTTGCAAATATTAAATATATTCAAGAATTTAAGATTTTTTCACTAATACTGCTGATTTTCTATTTCGATTATTGTTCCATAATACAAATTTTCAAGAATTATAAGATTTTTTTTTTAATTATGCAAATATCAAATATATCATAACTTAGATGACAAAGAATATTTGTTTGTTTACAGTCACATGTCTAAAAGTTTCCTAGGTCACCATCCATTGTCTGTCAGCACCCACAAATAGTGTTGATGTCGAACGATCTTTTTCTAAATTTAAAACATGTTGCAGGGCAATAAACACTGCAAAGAATAAAATCTGTGTATGTACAATACAATATAGCAAAATGCTGTCCACTTAAATGAAAATATTGATCTCATGTAACGGTGTTGACAATATTTCCAGAACTTGCATAGTTTATAAATGCATGTTTCAATTAAAAAAATATATAAAATAATGCATATTGAGTTATGTAATAGTTATTTGTATCACTACTTAATAACTAGTAAACTTTTTTCGGTAATATTAGTTGTTGAGACCCAGACCGTCCGACCTATCAGAAAGGTGTAAGTTGGTAATGTTAGTGTAAATCTGGCTATGAAGCTTTGAGATTAACCCCACAGCTGCCCCATGATTGCATTTTTTTTTTCTCACGATAAAATTACTGCCCTAACTATGATTACACTATATAAGGCAGATTTTGATAAAAAAATAAATATAGATTGCAATCTTACCCATCTCTAATAACAGATTCAACTTCTTTAGCAACTTTATAATATTGAATTACATAATCCAATCTATCTATTATTTTGTCAATATCTAGATTGAGAAAAATACATGCAACTTTTCAAATGTTTATAAATGTAAAAAATGCTTTAAAATAAACACATTAATTCAAATGAACAGCATATTTAATGTAAAACTTGAATAACTCACTTTTTTAAAATATTACTTAAAAATGAAATAATAAATTATATTTCTTAAGGAGACTAGAATGTGAAAAGTATTAAAAAAAAATCAATTTTTTGTAGCTAAAAAAAAATAAGTTCTGCTGACTACAAAAATATATAATTTATGTACCTTTCATCTCATGAAAAGCAAAAATTTTAAGATTCAAAATATAAACAAGTGCTACATCTATTCTAAGAGCATTTTAAGGAGTGTTTATCTCAAAAAAGAAAAAAAAAGAAAAGAAAACCCCTGCTTTGGTACACTGTTTATGTAAATTCTATAGCATCTACATTCATGAAATTTCGCAAGAGCATAAAACTTATACTAACTTTGCATATAATTATATAAATTATAACCTTCTCCTTATAATTTTAAAATTAATTATAAGGTCAAAATTTGCAAAAAGCTTGTATTCAAAACTATGCATCCTATGCCACTCTTAAAATTTTGCTGCACACAGATTAGAAAATTCTGCCTTAAAGTGTATAAATATTACACAAAATATACATTCCATATACATATTAAATAGAATCATGATTTTTATATACAATGTTACGACACAAGAGGTATGCATATTTATTTTCATTATCATTTATATTTGACATTGCTCTTTTAATCTTTGTTTTGCTAATAACTTATATTTATTTTAATACAAATAATAATAAAAAAATAGCAGAATAGTTATAACAATTATAATAAAATGTTATTAACAATCCTCATAATGCATTTTTCTTCAGAAATTACAAATAATTTGGTAGATAGCATGATATCCTATTATATATTGATTTTCTTTTAAATTCCATTTTAATTTCCACTATCAACAAACATACTAAGCCATTTTTACGATTTTGTGGGCTTGGTACCAATATTTCTAGAAAAACACTTTTAATTCTGAAATCACATTATTTAACTATCAATATCAAAGTTATAATGATTATAAATATTAATTTAGGGGCTCAAAGTCCTGAGCTCGGGTCCCAGGAGCCCTTTGATAATCCATACTTCAAGATTATTAAGATATCCAATTTATAAAAAAAATATATATTTTACAAAACTCTTATTTCTGAAAAAGTTGCAATAATTTATAGAAACAAGTTCTCTAACTTATGCCAACTAATAGTCATAGTGCAGTTATTGATTATTCCATATGCAAAAGAGAGCAAAACTAGTCCAGAGATGCTGGTTGTTGTACAGGGTGCATGATTCCTAACATCAACTTAATTGGAGGAAGTATCTAATGAATTTTACATTAACTGTTGACTAGTTTTAGTATATATATATATTCTATTTATTATCATTTACACAAAAAATCCAATTACAACATGATAGTAAAAACACTTATAATAGAAAGAGATCAAAGCGCAGAAAAGGAAAAATCTAGAAATCAACTTGTAAATCAACATTAAAACAGATATTAAAACCTTGCATCATAATTTCAAAACTACTTATAATTGGATGGCTTCTATTGATCTTTTGTTCACAGGAACAGGTCAATAATTGAAAAGTGCTAATGAAAATGATATATAATAGTAGCTTCCTAAAGATTTTACTATTACCTCACCTTCATTCTATTGATTGATATTTTAATGGGCGATTTCCTAGTTTTTCAGGTTTATGACTGACATTCTCCCGAATTTTTTCTGGATGGTATTTGAATACTTTTGTTTGTTATGGATGCTTTACTATTTCTCTTCAATAATTCTATTTTAATTCATCTTTATTACTTATATATATATATATATATATATAGTATATAAAAGTAAATATGTAAGTACAAAAGTAAATACTGTAAGTGAAGATATTGGAAAATACCCAATTAACATAATCTGAATAAAATGCGTATATGCTGTTCTTTCACCCAGATAATAGATAAACTTAAAATTGAAAAAAAGGAAAAAAACAGACGAGGAAAGCTAACAAGCAGAGTGCCAAAAAATAAGCGAAGGGGTATTGTGACCCCTTCTGAACCCTGGTTACAGCATGTTGCTAGGCTGCGGCAAGCACTCCCAGAAACAGGCACCCCCCTGAAGACGACCTTGATGCACCAAATACATGAAGTTGAAAGGACCATAACAAACTGTTCCAAAACATAGACTATTACACTCAAAGCTAAAACATTTTCAATCAAAGCATGTACATAAAATTGAAATAAAAATAAAAATATATAAAAATATATACTTTCATATATTTAAATTTTATATTAATATATATTTTTATATATTTAAATTTTATATTAATGTATATTTTTATATATTTTTAATTTTATGTATTTTAAATATATATTATATATATATATATATATATAATTTTTTTTTTTTTTTTTTTTTTTTAGATACTATAGCTTACAAAAATATGAAGGATAAATATATATTATAAATATATATAAAAATATAAATTTATATATATTTTTTGTCTGAATTTTCTTTAATTTGAACCCATTCCTTTCAGTCAATGGTGGCCTATGTTTCTATTTTGCAGGGCAGAGCAACTTCAAATATTTAGAATCAAATTAATTTTTTTACTATTTATATCCTGATTTTTTAAAGGAAAGCATTAAAATTGAAGCTAGCAGGTACTTTTCCTCTCAGTCTAATTTGGGTGTTCATAAGTCCATCAAGTTTCTTTAGAGCAAAATCAACATTTGGGGACACAGATTACAGACTGCTACCATAAATACCTTAATATGCATCTAAATTTCAAAAAGTTGATGACTTGAAAAAAATACTAGTATATTAATAATTCAATGACCGTACTTTCCTGCCTTCGCTGCAAATTTCCAGTTTCAAGATATACAGGTAAAATAGTCTGTTCTAATTTCATTAAATGCTCATCAAATGATGTGAGAATTGAACACATTCCTTTGCTCAATGAGCTACTTTTATCAACTTTTTCACACAGAAGAGCTAAACTACTTGATTCCTTAAAAAAAAAGAAGGGGAAATATTAAAATGCAATAATTGATACAAATTTAAATTATAGTCAATTACTGTTTAAAATATAAAACTAAATATAAAACATATTTATAACAGAAATATATATTAATTTCCACTTATAAAAGTGCCTAATATAAGCATATGTGGATTTAATTAGTCCAAAAGTCAAATCTTTGCAAAATCTACCTGTGAGTTGAGCAATTGGCTGCCATGTCAAAATTAGCATAATTTATTTTAATACAGATTTTGGAAATTAATATTTTTTCTTACAGGTAGTCTACAAAATTGAAATTATTATCAAATGTGGAAAATTAAAAATTTTCTAGTATCTTTAAACTATTGAGTATTAGTATATTGTTAAGTAATTTTTTATATCACGAAAACATTACTTTTGAAATAGCAACTATGAGAAGTCAGTTTTGAGAAAAAATGGTATTAAAAAAAAATTCTTAAAAGTAAAATAAAGGTTAGATTGAGAAAATATGTATACTAATCAACTTTGAGATTTATTTCCAATTCAAATTGATTTCCATTATCTTGCAGCACAAAGGTGACTATTCAATACTTACGCACTGGGACATCTTTAAAGCTAAACAATCTAGGCAATAGCTTGGGGCCTCAAAATTTTGTACATTTTTATTAGGCCTCTGTTGAATCCTTCTTTTCATTAGTGCATTCAAGCTGCTAATCTAACATACTCATATAAAAAGTAAAATATTCATTGATAACATAAAACAAATTAGTAATGGTATCAACCAGTTTCATTTCTTTCTACATAATATAAAAACAGAATAACCATGCCAGCAAAGATGCAGTTGCCCTGGCTTTGTATCCAAAAGAGGTCTTTGTATTATATCACCTCCTTTTATTCCCCAAAACAGGCAGATACTTACTGTTACTAATTTGCTTTATACTGTGTCATTAATGAAAATTTTTAATTTTTAGCTGTTTTTGCTGCTGTTTGAGAGATTAATTTGAAATTATTTTCTTGTATTTTATGCAGTTCTGCATTTTACTTTTACTCATTTATGTATCAGTTTTCACTTAATGTATACAATGTTTTAGCAATGACCACACTTTTCTAAACTTCGCAGTACAGCCTCAATGCCAATAAAGGTTCTGTAGCATTTTATATTAGTTTGGTTTATTTGGGTTTCCATATTTTGTGATTTTAGGGACCCCATGAAACTTAATGGGCTTCAGCCTAAGCATTTGCCTGATCGGTATTCCTACATCTCTTTGCCTGAGCTACAACTACCGAACTTTTATTATCGGATAGCAAATCAATTAAAAAGAACACTGGCAAAAACCAGAGACAAATTATTTATAGTTCTACGGTAGTCTTATAGGACAATTAGGTGACCATTACTTAATTTGTCCTATACCTGTTTCCTTCAGGGAAATATTAAATTATATTCTCAGTCATCTTATTGTCCTGTGCCTGCTTTCTTCAAGGAAGTATTAGAAAGTTATATTCTCACAAGCAGCAGTTTTACTTATTTTGAAAGTAGGTAAATTTTCCACTCTCCTTGTTGAACTGTAAAATGTTTGCTGAGAATCGTTGATACCGAAAAAAAAATTTCACTCGTAAGTTAAAAAAAAATAATTAGAAGTAGAATCTATTTTTTAACAAATGTGCTAAACTAAACTACAAATTTTATATGAAACAGAAATCTGTACACAATGTAAAATATATTCCCTATTAAACTAAACACACCTTTTCTAATTTTAAACCTGGATCTTCCATTTTTAAGAGATTACGAACTACCACGTTTCACTTTTCAGAATGAAGAAATATTTTTAACTTCAAAATGTCATAGTATTTAAGCATGCTTTATGTAAAAAGACAGGATAATGTTAAAATCAAGGTTCTTTAATAAAATCCACCCTCATCACGCAGACAGAGCAAAATAGAAATGTTTTGAGTTTGACACAATATTGACATGTTGCCAATTTGACTTAAAAAAATATTTTCGGACTTGAGAAAAACTATTTTTCTGCAGACGTAAATGTTTCATTAAAATAACGGTTTGGAATATTAAAAGCCTTTAATAATACAAATTTTAATTAAAAGAATGAATAAACAATATTGCTGACTCCTTAAAAATTAAAATATTTTATTGTAACACGTGATAACTTGACGACGCAAATGTTTTTCCATGCATATGCAATGTTATGAAAATAGAAAAGGGATCGTC
Organism: Amaurobius ferox; assembly: GCA_951213105.1. Classification (NCBI taxonomy): domain Eukaryota; kingdom Metazoa; phylum Arthropoda; class Arachnida; order Araneae; family Amaurobiidae; genus Amaurobius; species Amaurobius ferox. Next base: position 117,832,334 of record OX578146.1, read on the forward strand.
AGCATTAATGGTGAATGTATGAAATTAATTGCACATTTTTTTTAAAAATAATTTGGTAAAATGTTTTAATGAATTTATAAGAATAAAAGGAAACCATATTATTTGCATGTTTATTTTTTAAGCATATTCTTTTGAGAATACGGAAACTGTACGAACATATATTTTCGCCAAAACTGAAAATCACACGTATCAATGTTTTTATCAATGAAGTTCATTAATGATTTCATTTGACAAGAACATCATTTTTGTAAGAACTGTGCCCTCTCGTATGATTCGCCCGTATATTATTTCAGGAAAGATAACATCGTTTGATGACCTCGAGATAACTGCTGCACGTTCCTTTTAAAACAGTGTTCCAAACATAACTTCAAGTTTAAATATTGGGTTGTAAAAGCTTGGGAAAATATCAAATCTTTAAGGAATATTTGGTAAGAATAATTAATTTCACATTTTTAATACAAATTTGACCCGTTTCATATTTATTTCAAGCCAATAATTGTAAAAGATCATATTGTTTGCTTTGCTTTGCTTTAATGCTCCAGTAAATGCCTCATAATCAGTATTCTTAGCATAAAATTAATGCTTATTATTCAAATAAATGCCCCATATCAGTATTCTTCACTTTCTTATTTATTTGTCTTTATGGGTTATTTTATCTATAAATTAATCTAGTAATAATTAAAATGTATGTATATAAGCTTTAATTTTTCATTTAAACATATTAAATAGTTCTCTGTATAATTTATCAACATTATTTTTTTTTTTATCAATAACTGTGATTTTAAATACATAATATTTCTCATAATATTCATAATATTTCTGGATAACACAAATATTTACGTGGGATTTAACTGCAATTCAAAGAAAATCATTTCATTTGTTATTTTGGAATATTGTGTATTTTGATCATATTTTTAAATTTGTTATTTTGAAAAAATTGGTTATTTGAAAACATGAGTAGAATTATTGGCATTATCCCAAAGACCGGTACGGTCTTGAATTTGTCCACTTTTCTAGCACTCGATGTTAAGACAGTTGCCATAGTTGCCATAGTATCCAACCAACTTGCCAGGTTACCATGAGGATGAAGAGTTAAAGAGTTACCAAGGTCGCAACATAGCACTCCACTTATCGCCGATTTGGCGCAAAAAAAAAAAAAAAATGACCGAACGGCCTCTGGGATTTAGCCGAATTATTTTATATATACTACATATCTACCATCAATATCAGACAAACTATCAAATTAGCTCTGTAAATTTGAACCTCAATATTTTCCCGATGACTGGTACAGTCTTGAATTTGACGCTTTTTGGCGCCAATTCTCATATGGCACACGGTGTTTTTAAAATGCATCTTTAGTTTATAGAAAGGCATTTCCGGTAATTTTATTGAAAAATTAACAATATTTTTAAAAATCCAGTAAATATCAGTAAATCCATAAAAATCCAGTGGAAAAGACTTTATTATAAACTAAAATACATTTTTAAACTAACACTTTAAACAATTAAATTAACATTTTATACTTGGATAAATTTTTAAAAACCATGATACTTAAGAAATTAAAGGAAAGTCGATACTTAGAAGAAAATTAAAAATAGTCAATACTTGTATAAATATAAAGATGATAAAACATGAAACTTATAAAAAAAATTTAAAATGTTGATACTTAGAATTTTTTTTATAAAAAATGATACTTAGAAGAAATTTAATAAAACATGACACTTGGAAGAAATTTAATAAAAAATGACCCTTAGAAGAAATTTATAAAACACTGAACTTAAAAGAATTTGGCATTTTCCGAAAAATTGTTGTACAGTCCAGAATTTGGCGACTTTTTAGCGCTAATTCTCTTACTGTGTCCGATGTTTTTAAAATGCATCTTTAGCTTATAGAAAGGCATTTCATGTAATTTTTTTTGCAGATTTTTACAATATTCTAAAGATTTAAAGCACACAACTTATTTTTTTTTAGAAGTTGATACTTAAGAAATTTAATAAAACACGATACTACTAGAAGAAATTAGATAGAAATGAAACTTTGAAGAAATTTAAGTTAATCCGGAGAATAGATCACATTGGTTAAACCGGAGAATGGACCACCCATTCAAAACATGAGAGAATGCACCAACTTGGCGTGATTTGTACTTGTAAAAAATACGTGCGGTGACCTATTATCTAGATTTGTCAAAATTTATAAAGGTTGATACTTAGAAAAAATTTAGGTAGTTACTTTTCGGCCAGTTGTTCTCTGTCGAAGATTGCTATGTGAAAACAACCGTTTGTGCAATAGTTGATCCATAGTAATTCGAACATAGTTCTACGCCAACTTCGTGGGCTTACCTTGCCCTCTAAAAAATATCATAGAATCTGGCCCTGCTGGCTGTCGGAGGTCGCACATAGCAACAGGTATTCCATGGCTCTTAGAGTGATATAGCAATTCGAACATGGATCTACGCTCGCTAGAAAAGCATCACAGAATCCGGTCCTGTTGGTTGTTGGAGATCGTATGTAGCAACAGGTATTCAGTGGCTCATAGAGTGATTTTCAGATTGCATGTAACAATAGCATTATGTGCAACAGATGTTCCATAGCTCATAGAATGATGTAGCTATTTGAACATGGATCTATCATACCTGCCAACTTTTACGAATTTTTCGTAATTTTTATGAAAATTCTCTTGTTTTAGGATTTTACGCGTGTAATCCATTTCTTTACAACTTTTAATATTATTTCCTAATTACGCCTAAAAATCACGCCGATTTATCGCCAAATTTATATTTTTGCGCCAAAATGTCACCAAGCATTTGGGTTGCTTGTCACACAAGAACGCGGACAAGTTCTCGTGTGACAAGCTCTATTTATTCTGGTACTTCCAGCACGCAGCGTCCAAAAAATGAATGGCAGACAAAGCTCGTCTTTCTAACCTGGAAGTGGAGACATGAAATCCCCCACACAAAAGGAATCAAAAATAAGTTATAAATTTTTGCCTCCGTAATCACCGTGATGTATGTCATCATATATGTCATTAATACATATGTTGTCATGGGACTCAAAGGGGAAACAGAAGAAAAAACTTCGCTCAGCATTTAAAAATCTTTGTTTTACTTTTACCCCTTTCATAACATTATATTATTTTTATGAAATGCCAAATTTTGCAGATTTTCCGTAGTTTGGACGGATTTTTACTTCATCTTACGAATCACAGACTAATATATGGATTTACGGGCATTACTCCCAAAACTACGGAAAATCCTATGAAATCCATGCATCCCACCATTCAATTCATATTCTCTGTTTTGTTGAGAGTTTGCATCCATTTTCTTCTTCTAATGATTTCATATCAGAACAATAGACCTAATTTATTTTTATAGTGCAAGTTAAAATAAAGAAATATTTTACTAAACTAATTATATTTTGCTTAAATTATAAGATGCGCAATTCAGTCTTTCTTTTCAGGCTTTGCTGAGAGTACGCAATTGCCTTTTTCCATCCATCTCCATCCCCTTATTATTGCACATTAACTTTACTAAACTAGCTTATTTTCATATTTTGGTTGATTATAAAGGTTATCTTTTTAATTATTTTCATATAAATAGTGATTTTTTTTTTTTTTCTTTGCCTGCCCCGTTGCCGAGAGAACGCTATTATCCTTTTCCATCAAACTCCATCTCTCTATTGTTGCACATTAACTTGACTAAACTAACTTATTTTCATATTTTGGTTGATTACAAAGGCTCATTTCATAAATTATTTTCATATAAATAGTACGATCATGAAATTCAGTTTTTTTTCGCGGGCGTTTCCCAGATTATGCAAATATCCTTTTCCAACGATCTCCTTCTCCCTATTGTTGCATATTAACTTGACTAAACTAGCTTATTGTCATCATGAAATTCAATTTTTTTATCTAGAGCCTTTTCTGCCACATTTTTATGAAAATATATTTTTGAACAAAATAAACATTTTCTTTTAAACATACTGCCACCCAATTTTATTTATGTGTAGATACTAACAATGCACATTTTAACAATACATGATAATTTTATAAATGTGTTTAAAAATATACTCCACTTTAAGAACAAAAAATTTGTGTCTTCCTAATTGTAAAAAATTTGTTTTTTGTGAAATTAAGTTCGTAAATCCTGACTATTGTAATGATTTAATTTCAACAAAACTGACAAAATAAAAGCATGAGTTATTATAGATAACAAAATCATAGTTTAGAATTAATATAAAGGAATGCGGTAAAATTAAATTTGCCCATGTATTTAAACAACCCTGTTCTTAAACGTAATTGCCAAATTTGTATTTTCTAAATATAATAGAATTATATCATTTCATCATTACATAATGAATTATATCATTTCATCATTACATAGCGAATTATATCATTTCATCATTACATAACGAATTATATCATTTCATCATTACATAACGAATTATATCATTTCATCATTACATAACGAATTATATCATTTCATCATTACATAACGAATTATATCATCATTACATAACAGAACTTTCTGTCAAAATATTTTGGGAGATGAAGGATACAATGTAAATAATGTACAAATGTATTAAATGAACATGTATACAACTGTTTCTAAAGAGATCTCAAAACAACTGTGTGTTTCACACATTTGTGCATTATTTACATTGTGTTCTTTGAAAAACAGATTTATGTCGATTTGTTCTGTAAAACTCATTTTACGCGCTATTATGATTTTTTTCAAAAATCTTCTGATTTTTACTCCAAATAAGTTGGCAGGTATGATCTATGCCCATTTCGTGGGCTTATAGTTTGACTCCAACGAGAAGGCATTTGGGTCACATGATTTTGGACGAATCCATTAGTTAAATTCAACGACAGGTAGAAATGTACTAGGAAGAACGGGTTTCCAGAATTGGTGCCTTTAGTGTGAATTAATAATGCACAATTTGTGCAGTACGAAAATGATTTATGCAGAACGATAAAGAGCTTTATATGTATAAGTAGTACATTCAGTGTTACTGTTGGGATGTGGTGGAAATGTTTTCTTCATTATGATTAAAATTATATTATAATAAAACAATAATGATCGTAAATGTTTTGTTAAAATTGAAGAGTTCGGTTGTAATACTTTTCTTGTAACTTAAACTATTTTATTTAGGAGAAATGCACAATGCGTATAATTCATTAATTTGAGTTATATTCACAAACTAGCATGAATAATTATTTGAAATTACACTGAAATTGCAGTTTTAATTCAAATTTTTTCCGGGAAACTTTGCAAAATTACTGAAAAGCTGTGTTTAAAAGTTCCAAAAATTGGTTGGTACTGAGATTTCCCCCCCCCCCCCCCCTTAATTTATGGATTGCTCGCTTGTGTAATAAGACATTTTTTTTAGGAAAGACCCTCGATCCGTCTATTAAAGGGGAAAAAATACCTTGACATACACACATCTTTATATTTTTATCATTATGTATTTTACTTTTTATATAACTCTGTTTAATTTCTATAAAATACAAAGAAAACGCTTCAATCTAAATACTTTTGCTGCCATTGAAAATCATTTCAGTAAGTTCTATGAATCACATTTTATACTGTTACATATTTCATAAAGTATTAATATTTGTTAATTCTAAAATAAATTTCAGTAATTTAATTAATTATAAATATGTTATCTAACCATTATCCTTGCTTGTATGCCACTATTCAGACAGTCAGTTCTTCATTAGAGATTACATTGCATGGCCATGTCATCTAAGGAATCTATCACCCCACCCCACCCCTCGAGTTACAAAATTTGGAAAATTTAAAAATATATAAAAAATATCTGTTTTATATTTTTATATATATATTTGTTATTATTTTATAATATTTTATATATAAAATATTTAAAAAATTGTACCGCTGTCGCCCTACTCGAAATCGGATTATATACTTTCAGTTGACTCTGAGTCATGTTCTGAAGAGGAGTCGGCACCTACCACAAAACTGATTTCTTCTATGGTTTCTTCCACTAAATTGTCAATTTCCCAATATTTATTTTCAACTTTTACTGTGTGCTCACAATATTTAATCCACTGCTCCTTTGTAATGCTGGCAAGGGCTGTCGGATGGAGATGCATAACTTTTCTGAATTTGCTTCAGCCTAAAAAAAAATTGAGGACTTTGTGGACCACATTTCGTTCCTTGGAACGAATTACTTTTACTTTTACAGATATTTTGTCGATAAAAGCATGGTTCACAAATATCAGATTCTAATTAATTAAATAAACAGACGTTAGAAGTTGGAACAGATGGTAGACATTTTCTTAGTCGCAAGCGCAATGCTAGTAAAGCATTCCAATTATTCTAAATTCCAAACAATTGGCGAAATACGCGCAGCAAATGCGATCGCCAAACAGGTTTCTGCGTTTGGCAACCCCTTTCACTGTAGTACACAGATCGTCTGTTTTGCCAGCCTTCTTCCCTATAACGAAATGGACTCATCCAAGGTCATCTGCTAACTCATGGGAGCCGGACTATACCTCGCTATGCTTGCCTGCTAAAAAAAACATGACAGAATCCGGCCCCGCTGGCTGTCAGAGGTCACACGTAGCAACAGCTATTTGTGCAACAGGTGTTGTAGCAATTCGAACATGGCTTGCTTCATGAGCTACCTTGCTTCCTAACTACCTTGCTTCACTCTTGCTTCATGAGCTGAAAGGAAAACCTTGCTATGCTCTTCCGCTAAAAAAACATCACAGAATCTGTCCCCGCTGGTTGTCAGAGATCGTACGTAGCAACAGGTATTCAGTGGCTCATTGAGTGATTTTCATGTTACATCCACTACATGGCAGAGTTGCCGGATTTTAGCCAGGCCAAAAAGAGCCGGCCGGCTTTTTTTGGTTTTAACCACTTAAAAAAAGCCGACTTTTATTAAGAAAAGGTGGTTTACAGCCAATTGACAGTAAATTTGCATTACTTTATCTTTGATGCACTCCTAAATGTTTATAAACTTCTATTAAATATTACCAAATACACAAGATTTTACGACCACTAGAAAAATACAATGAAGGTAATATGTCTAAAAGAAACAATATATATAAATTGAGGAGAATGCATTAAATTAGACACCAAGATTGTGTTTTGAAAGCCTCTGTTACATAATGCATAGCTTTACATTACATATACTACACATTTTAAAGACTATAATTAATTAAACAGACAAATTACCACACATCAAAAAGGAAAAAAATCAATTTTACTTTAAAAAGGAAAAACATTTTTTTTTACACACTGCTAACAAGAGAGAGAGCAATCAAAAAAAGTTAAAAATTGTTCTCAAATTAAAACTTGTTAAAATAAATTAAGCTTGATGATATTCAAAAGAGTGTTGTTCCTGCATATGTTATTCCCAATACTGTTTTCAATAGTGATAGTGTTTTTTATTAAATAACTTTAGCATGATTTTAAATATTTATAAGTAAAAATAAGACTCTTACATATCAATAAAATCCTTAAAAATAGTTAACTAATAAGATATATCACTGAGCAACTGCTGTCCTAAAATAAAATATTTTATTATTTAAAGCAATAACATTTTTTAAAAAATGTGTTCAAGGCCAATGTAAAGCAGTTGGTATGCCTTTTTAAAATTTAGCTGGCTTTTTTGCACTAACAGGTATTCCAATGTTAATGTTTTCATTATTGAGAAAAAGTTATTTATTAAATTCTAACCCAATAAAATGCCTTTAAAATTAGTTAAAGAACACTTAAAAATGTGTAATTTAAAATTAAAATCCTTCACGCTTTAAAAAAAAAAAAAGCCAATTTTGACCAAAAAAAGCCAGTTAAAATCAATAAAAGCCACCGGTGTGGCTTTTATTAATTTTAGCCGGCTTTTTTGCAACCCTGCTACTTGGACATAAGCCTGTGCTCTATGAGCCATGCATAATATGAAGGTGGGTGGTTCCAGAAGAGCCCAGCACATCGACCAGAGGTCTATTGTACTACCCCAAAAAGTGAAAGATCTCTAAGAAAAGAGACCGGTAGCCGATGCGAAAATAAGCAGGCTGTTTTGATGTGTAATAAGGCAATTGCAGTTGAGAATTTTCGCTTGCCTTTGTCCCTCAATATTACGCCAGTTCTTACATTGAAGCTTCCTGAAGATGTCATAGACAGTTCTTCTAACAAGGTCATTGAGGATACTCAAGGTCGGCTCAGGGCCAACAAAAAGAGTACTTGAGCCTTTCCTAGCAAGTTCATTTGCCAACTCATTGCCAGGAATGCCTGAATGACCAGGCACCCAGTAAAGAATGACATTGTTATTGCTAGCAATTTCACAGAGTGCATTATAGCATTCCCAAACAAGGGAAAAAGTAATAGTGAACTTCCCAAGAGCCATAAGAGCAGCGTGACTGTCAGAACAGATGAAAATCTGGTTATTCTTATACTTCCTGTCATAGCAAATTCTACAACGCATAAGGATGGCAAAGACTTCAGCCTGAAAGACAGTAGCAAAATTGCCAAGCGGATAAGACAGCTCAGTACCATCATCAGGGCAGCACACACCAGCACCAGTGCTTGTGCCAATCTTCGAGCCATTCGTGTACCATACAATACAGTTCCGTTTATTGTAGGTGGGAGTCCTCTTCCAATCATCCCGCGAGGTGACCTGAATTTCATAAGACTTGTCAAACGTGTATTTGACATGAATGCCATCAGGTGGCATACAGAAATAAGGATGACTAGCAACATTACTGTTAAGTTCACCCCAAGATAGATACCTTGAGTAATCTTTCCAGTATTTCAGATATTTAAGTCTGTTCATGCAGATAAGTGCCTCTGCTTCAATACGCATGTAGAGCGGATGCAAACCGAGTAAAAGTTCAAGAGTTGCAGTAGGAGTAGTTTTCATGCATCCAGAGATTGCAATGCACACCATCGTTTGAAGCTTAACTAGTTCTAGTTTAGCTGTTTCACATCCAATTCTGGACCACCAAACAATGGATCCATAGGAAATGATAGGACAGATTACCATCGAGTAAATCCAGTGTATTGCCTTAGGATTTAAGCTCCAGGTTTTCCCAATGGCATTCCTACAAGACCAGAAGATTCTTCTGGCTTTAGTCGTGCAATAATCCAAGTGTCTCTTCCAGTTCAGTCCCTTGTCAAAGTAAATTCCCAAGAATTTAACCTCCTTGGAGCAGATAAGCTTCTGCCCAAAGAAGCGAATGTCCCCAAGATGAAGTATGTGTTTCCTAGTAAACACAACCAAAGCAGTCTTATGCGGATTAACAGTAAGACCTGCATTTTTGCACCATGTCTCAACCCCCCGGTGGTAGGGGAAGGAGGGTACGGTCCCTGTGGATGCCTCCCCTACTGGGTTCCGGTCTAAATTGGGTGGCACTTCCCGACCGTCCAAACAGTTACCTTACACCTTTCTGGTAGGTCGGGCTGTCTGGGTTTCAACAACATCAACAACCATGTCTCAACCCGGCCATTCATTTTGTTGCTCTTAGTCCTCGGATGAGTCGGATGGTCTGGGCTTTCGACCATGTCTCAACCCTCCTAAGAGCAGTAGACATCATGTCAGAGACAGTGTTGCCAAATTTGCCTCTGGCAACGATGACAACATCATCTGCATAACCAATGCAGGAAACGCCAGAAATGTTAATACTCTCCAAAAGAGAGTCCACAACTATACACCAAGGAATTGGCGAAAGCACACCTCCTTGCGGACAGCCCACAAGTGCATGCACAGTCATACATACTATCACCAAGTAATGATGCACATATATACCTGTTAGATAACAGATTCTTGATCCAATAAGAGATCGTGATATCAACACGATTTCTATCAAGAGTATCAAGGATGGTATCGATGGGTACCTTATCAAAGGCGCCTTCAATGTCGAGAAAGGTGGCAAGAGCAACTTCCTTGGCATTAAAATTTCTTTCCAAAATAAAGGAGAGACTGTAAAGGGCAGTGTCCTTGGATTTGCCTGGTTGATAGGCATGTTGAGAGCTTAACAGGGGCTTAGAAGCCAGAATCACTTCTCTTAAGTACCTATCAATAAGCTTCTCAATAGTCTTTAAAAGAAAAGACGTAAGGCTAATAGGCCTAAAGGATTTAGCCTTGCAACAATTATCCTTTCCAATCTTTGGAATGAAGATTACTTTAGTATGCCTCCATGCATTTGGTACATGACTCAAGGCAATACAGGCTCTGTAGATACTGCATAGAATGGGAGCTAGCACCTCAATTCCCTCCTGGAGAAGAATTGGAATGATGCCATCAGTCCCTGGAGTTTTATAGGATTTATGGAAATTAATTGCCCATTTAACCCTATCAAGAGTAACCACACTCCTGGCAATTCTTCAACTTTTGTCGTCAGAAGTAGACGTGGAGCAGGCATTAACATTGTCACAATGATCATAAGGATAAGAAACTGGAAAGTGGACCCTGAACAGCTCAGTCAGGGTCTCTTCACCAGTAACAGTAAAGTCACCATTTGACTTCTTGACAGTGTTCAAATTACAATTTCTCTCCTTTGCCATCAGCTTAACAAGTTTTGACGTGGCAATGGCATCTTTAATACCTTCGCAGTACATTCTCCAAGAATTTCTCTTGGAGTCCCTGACTGCCTTATTATAGGAGGTAAGAGCAGATTTATAAACCTGCCATTCACCATTCTTTTTAGCTCTGTTAAAGAGCTTCCTAATCCTTCCAATCCCAACCAACACAATTATTTCATGGTCTATTGATGAAGTCAAATGGATCAGAGATTTTTGAAAAGTTAATAAAATGGTATTGAAGTATGAATTTGCATTAGGCAAAGAATATTTTGTAGAAAATAACATAAATGATTTGGTGTTCTTTTTTTTTTCTGTTTCTAAAACTAAAATAAACTGACAATTATAGAATTAACATTTTTTAACTTTTTTTTGTTTTTATCTTTTACAGACCAGCATATCTCAATAGTCTAATTCAAAAATGGCCGAATCCAATCCTGTATCAGAACCACCTGCAGTGTAAGTATATATGACTGCCTTATAAAATTTGAAGTTAGAGGCTTTTTTCTATTTTCTCATATATTCATATTTTATATTGTTTATGTCCACTTTTGTTGTGGGTGCTCTGATATGATACCAATTATCAGTTTTCCCAATATATCTGTGCTTTTCTGATACCAACAATAATCTTATATTTGAGAACCTATAGATCTGATACTTTATTTTTTATATCACAGAATTAAGAAAATTGATTTTTTTTTTTAACTTTCTTTCATTCTGCAGGAGAAGATCCCGCTGCATAGTTGCCAATTAAATTTAAGAAAAACTGGAGCATGGTATATAATGTGCAGAAGGACTATGTTTTTTCAGCCTAGCTTTTAAACCTGTGTTCTTGTACATTTCATATTGGCAGCGTTATCATAGCTTCGCCCTCTACATATTTTTATGTCCAAAGATAATTCTAATTTTTTAATACAGCAATACCTCACATATTCTGGGTAATCAGTTTTGCCAATATCCCAGACTGTTTGAAACTGGACTAATCGAGGAATTAAATACATACAAAAAATTATAATTTGTTTCCGAAAAAAAAAAATTCTCCCTGATTTTCAATAAATAAAACATGATTAATAAATTCAAATGTTTCTATTAGAAATAATTTTTAAAAATGCATGCTTTTCATAATTCATTTTTTATTCTCTAAAATTTCCAATATTGATGTCTGCACATTTTTCTTCTTTGGCCTTTTCTCTTCATACATTTCTTTATCTATATATACTAATTGCCAAGTGCCCGTCTGTCTGTCCATCTGTCACGCTTTTTTTAGGCAGTTCCTGAATAGATAGAGACTTGCAATTTGGTACACGGCTTGGTCGTTCGATAAAACCCCTGGGAAAAATCGAATTTTTCGAAAACGTTCTCTAGAGGGGGGGGGGGGGGGGGGTGCTTTACATGAAAACGTTCAAAATGTGAAATGATAGGAAAGCATGCTTTGCGATAAGATAGAGACTTTAAATTTGGTGTATGGGTAAATCATTCGAAAGGAAGAAAGTGTGCAATTTCAGATTTTCAATATTTTCTATTTAAAGGGGTGCTGCACACCAAAATGTTTGATTTAGTGAATAAATGAGAAAAGGTTCCTTTAAAATTCGATAGAGGTTTGAAATTTGGTATAAGGTCTAATCATTTGACAAAAACACCCAAGACGAATATAGTTATTCAAAAATATTTGTTTATGGGGGGGTGCTCCAGAGAAAAACATTTGAAAGGTGAATTGATAAAAAAACATGTTTCGAAATGAGATAGAGATATCAAATTTGGTGTAAGGGGAAGAAAGAAAGTGTACAATTTCAGTTTACCAATATTTTCTACTTTAGGGGGTACCGCACACCAAAATGTTCGATTTTCGGAATAAAGTAGAAACGTCTCTTTTAAAACGTGATAGAGGTTTGATATTTGGTATATGGATAAATCATCTGATAGAAAACACAAGAAGAATAGAGTTTTTCGAAAATGTATATTTAAGGAGGTGGGTACTCCACACAAAAACATTCAAAAGGTGAAATGAAAGAAAAAACATGCTTCGCGATGAGATAGAGACTTTAAATTTAGTGTATGGGTAAATCCTTCGAAAGGAAGACAGTGGGCAATTTTAGATTTCCAATATTTTCAAATTAAGGGGGTGCCGCACACCAAAATGTTCGATTTGCCGAATAAATAAGAAACGGATACTTTAAAATTTTATAGAGGCTTGAAATTTGGTATATGGGCTAAGCATTTGATGAAAACACCTAAGACGAATGTAGATCTTCAAAAATGTTTGTTTAAGGGGATGCTCCAGAGGAATGCGTTCGAAAGGTGAATTGATAAAAATATATGCTTCGGGATGAGATACAGATTTCAGATTTGGTGTACGGGTAGATAGTTCGGAAGGAAGAAAGAAAGTGTACAACTTCAGTTTATCAATATTTTCTATTTTAGGGGGTGTCGCACACCAAAATGCTCGAATTTCGGAATAAAGGAGAAACGCTACTTTTAAAACATGATAGAAGCTTGATATTTGGTATATGGGCAAATCATTTGATAGAAAATCCAAGAAGATTGGAACTTTTCAAAAATATATATTTAAGGGGGTGGATGCTCTACACCAAAACTTTCGAATAGTGAAATGATAGAAAAAGCATGCCTCGCAATGAGATAGAGACATCAAATTTGGTGTACTGGTAAATAGTTGGAAAGGAAGAAAGTGTGCAATTTCAGTTTTCCAACATTTGTTATTGTAGGGGGATGCTGCTCACTAAAATATTCGATTCGATGAACAAATGAAAAACGCCTTCTTTACAATGTGATACAGGCTTGAAATTTAGTATATGGGCTAATCATTTGATAAAAATCCCAAGATGAATACTGTTTTTCAAAACTGTTCATTTAAGGGAGTGCTACACAGAAAAACGTTCGAAAGATGAAGTGATAGAAAAAACATACTTAGTGATAGGAAAGAGACTTCAAATTTGGTGTGCGGATAGATAGTTTGACAGTAAGAAAATATGTAAATTCAGATTTTCAATATTTACTTTAGGGGGGGGGGGTGCCGCTCACCAATATGTTCGATTTTGCTAATAAATGAAACATGCTGCTTTTTAAATGTGATAGAGGCTTGATATTTGGTATATGGTCCAATCATCTGATAAAAAACCCTAGACGAACAGAGTTTTTCAGAAATGTTTATTTATAGGTGTTCTCCATAGAAAACCGTTCATAAGGGGAAATGATAAAATAGCATGCTTTGGTATTAGATAGAAGCTTTAATTTGGTGTACGAGTAGATAGTTCGAAAGGAAGAAGTGTGCAATTTGAGTTTTCCAATATTTTTTTCTTTAAGGTGTTCTGCATACCAAAATATTCGATTTGCCGTATAAATGTGAAACGTGAATTATTCAAAACTTTGCATTATTCAGGGGTTGCTTATTTCAAAACCGTTGATTTTCAACAGGTATTTGGCTAGTATTAACGAAATACACTATTTATCTTTCGGCGAATTGTAAGGCTACGTTCAATATTGGGATCAACTTTCATAATATCCTTTGACAAGGTTTCAACTATTCCAATAATTTTTTATAAAGTAGTTCGGCTGTTAATTATCGTGCAGGCACTTCAACACAGTCTTCATTGTCTAAGTTGTCCTCCCATTTTTCATAAGTACTTTGTTCATTTATGTTAATAAGTGTTTCATTATCTAGTTCATTAGTGTTCGATTCGATGTGGTCAATTACATTGACGTATTCTAACCCGTTGAAAGGGGAACCACCGAAACTTAATACTGCGTTTACATTCTCGCCGTGTCTAGATATATACATATACAACGGAAAACCCCAGAAATAATTGAAATATGTATCGTATCACATAACTTTAAAACCACAAACTTGACTGTATAAAGGGAAAAAACCGATCATTCATGTATAAAAAAATAATTTTATGTACTAATTTTTTAAAATTTATTTTTATTTTGCTCAAACCAGACTATAGTGAATCCGGACTGATCGAAGCGGACTACACGAAGTATTGCTATATTACCTTTTCTGTTCTAAATATAAAGAATTATGTTGTGTAATACTGATGAACCTGATACATGTTTCTTTAATGTCAGAATTTACATTAACCAGACCTGCCAACTGTTGCGATTTAATCGTATTTAGTACGATAAATCACGAGTAGTATGATAATACGATTTTGCCACCAAAAGTACGATTTAAAAAAAAAATTATGTTTTTCCCTATTTTTTCCCCCTTTTTTTTCGCTTTTCCCTTTTTCACACCGAAGTAGGGAATTTCGAGAGGCTTTGATTTCTAATGTAGACGCGTATTTGCAGTATTGCCAGTTTTGCGATTTTCCCACTCAATTGAGCTAGTTTTGGCGAAGCGAAGAGTTGGAGGAAGTGCGGGAGTTTTGGCGAAGACCTGGCAATACTGGTAGCTATTGCCGTTATCTTCAGGAAGGAGCATCATGCGCGGAGAGACCACATGACCCATGTGCGGAGGGAGCACGTGATGTTTTGTTGATTTCTCCCGATGCTTGTTTTGCTGTTTTTGCTGAGATCAGTTTAGTTTATATAGTTAATCAATTGAATGATGTCTACAAAGACGAATGCCCGATCTCAAACGTTTTCCGAAAAGTATTGCAGAGAGTTTGAATTTATCAAAGAATCAAGAATAAGTGCATCTCTTGCCTTTTGTGTTGTATGTAACTGTGATATCTCCATTTCTCATGGCGGACGTGCGGACATAGTTAAACATTCGAAAACGGCCAAACACGTGGATAAATTCAAGACTTCCAAATCTACGAAGTCTATAAATGAATTTTTAACTGTGAATAAAGAATTGCAGACTACTAAAGCGGAAGTTATGTTCACCTCATTCATTTTAGAACATAATCTTCCGTTAGCTACTGCAGACCATGCTCGCCCATTATTTCAAGCAATGTTCCCGCATTCGAAAGAGGCAAAGCATTATTCCTGTGGGCGAACAAAAACAGCTTTTATTATTAAAGAACTAGCCAGTGAAAATCAAAAACAAATAATTGCAGCTACTAAAAATCCATTTACGGTGTCTACTGATAGGAGTCATTGTGGCGATGATCAATTGTATCCAATCGTTTTAACGTATTTTAAAGAATCATCAAATGGAGTAAAAACTGAGCTCTTGTCTTTACCAAAATTAATGGAATCCCCTACTGGGGAAAACATTGCCAAATTAATAAATGAGGAATTTTAACGCTACGGAATTCCGTGGGAAAACTGCCTTGCTCTATCATGTGATAACGCACCTGTTATGATCGGCAAGAAAAAATGAGTTTCAGCATTTTTAAAAAGTAAGCAACCAAATTTATTTGTGTTTGGATGTTTATGCCATTTGATTAATTTGGCAGCACAAAAATCTGCTGAAAGCTTACCTATACTAATTCATGAACTTTTAATTGACATTTATTATTATCTAGAAAAAAGTTTTAAAAGGAAACAGGCTTTAAAAGAAATTCAAGAGTTGTGTGATGTTGAAACACAGAAGATTTTAAGACATGGCTGCACTCGGTGGCTTTCTCTTGGTAGATGCCTTGAGAGATTATTACAGCAGTGGCATTGCTTAACTTTATTTTTTAAAGAAAAGTGTTCTAATGTAAATGAAAAAAAAATTGGTTTCTATTTAATTTTAATTTAAGAATTAACAACATAAAAATGTTTGCTGTGGATTGTAATAATTTAATTGGTTTCTCAATAGAATTTTGATGTAGGGAAAAAAAATCCCTACAGCCTGATTATCAAGAATTTACATAGCTGAAATATACCGCACGTACATTATCGCGTGCGTCGTTATGCTTTTTGGCTCTGAGAGGTTGGCAGGTCTGCATTAACATACTTAAATATAATAGCTAGTTGGTCATTATGGGCAACATCTGGCATTGAATCAAATATAATTGCAAAATAAGCAGCTTCTTTAATTTCTGATGTTAATATTTCTCTTGTTTTATTGGCTATTAATGCTATGAATTAATTTATCACAAGTGTGGTAAAAGAGCTAATTTGATCTGCTGAACCACAGTTGGTTGTACATTTTAATGTGATGTTTTAAAAAATCATCAAATTCACTTAATGTAAACATGTCACATGATAAATTATTGCAAGAATTTCTGCAAGAATCAGAGGAAGTGTCATTTGTATTGCCTTTAAATGCCAGCTGTAGATACTCGGTAACTTAATGGTAGCTGCTAGATGAGAGGTATTCCTTTTAAAATCTCTCATCAGTAATTTTCTTCCTATTATATTTGTTTCACCAATTCAGAATCAATGTGATTATTCGCAGAACTCTATTTTCTTTTGTGTTATATGCATATCACTCGTGTATGCCCAGTAGGATGCTCGTGATCACATCAGATTTGCTTTATATTTTGTCACTCATTAAAACCCTTCATTAAGCTTGTGGGGATTAGGCGTCGCCGGGCCCCGAACCAGGGACCCTTTGGTTACAAGACCAACATTATAATGACTGAGCAAAAGCTAGCTCCTCCTCTGTTCTTATAATTCGGGTACAAGTTTCCAAGCATCTTTGATCAGATGTCTTTGCTGCCGCACACTCTCTCCGCTGATGAGGAATGCCGGGAGGCGTGACGGACAGTGGTGGTCAACCAGGAAGGTAGTGTCAAGGCTTCTGACTCCGTGTGGTGCTGCCATCTCGTGCTGAGAGGTGAAATTGTTGGAGAGGAAGGTTGCGTGTTTCGTAAGTCCAGGGTAACCACTGTGGCGATTGGGCGTCGCCGGGCCCCGAACCAGGGACCCTTTGGTTACAAGACCGACATTATAATCACTGAGCAAAAGCTAGCTCCTCCTCTATTCTTATAATTCGGGTACAAGTTTCCAAGCATCTTTGATCAGATGTCTTTGCTGCCGCAAGCTATTATTTGACTTAAAAAACAATTTACAGACAAAACAGTAAATTGCTTGGCTGGTTTCTGAAAAAATCATCCACTCGTTTCTCCTTTGTTACATTTACTTTTTCACTGAAAAAAAAATGTGATTCATTTACATTTCTAACATATTCATTTTCTCTTTCATAATTCATTAAATTGAGTATAATTGCTCAAAATGACATAGATATGTATTTGATAGTATATCCAATTTGCAGTTTCAATGCTAATTGGACTTTTTTATTTTGCAATTGGATGCATTTTAATTAGCAATTGAATACCAGCTCCTAAAAATTCCAAAAACCTTAAATATGTCAAGAACAGTATTTTTAAGAATAATGGGGGTTGGTCTTATTCGATTCGTTGTCAAAAATTACATATAAAATGAGTATTTAATTAATATATTTAAATATATTTAGTCATTTCAGATTTTGAATATTTTTACAGGACATTTAGTAGAAAAGGGCCAATTTTTTTTCGAATTATACCAAAATCTAATCAGCACCAGTGTTATTTACAAGTAACTTAATTACTAAATTTTAAGAAATTTCATTGAATTGTTTTTTAACTTCAATGAAAAATATCATCAGTTCTTCAAAATTCCATAAAATTAAAATATCTTAATGGTACATCATAGAGTAATGGGGTTGGACTTATCCTTTTTATTTTTGAAAATTATGTATAATACAATCATTTAATTGATGAATACATTTCAGAAAATTTAATATTGTATTTGTGATTTTGCAGATTTTTATGGGCCATTTCACAAAAAGGCCTGTGCTGTTTTTTTCAAATTGTACCAAAATCTAATCAGCATTAGGGTAGCCCACAAGTGACTTGCTCATCAAATAGTTTGAGCAGGAGTAGATCCATACATTAAACAGACAGACACTATGATGTCGCTTTTGACATCATTACTTTATTTATGATTGATTATTTATTTATTTAAATTAACTAAACTAAAGTTATTATATTTTAAATTGCCTGATCGTATAGTTTTGTTTAATAAAGTTACTTTTAAAGTATTAATATTGTTTCTTTACTTTATATTACTAATTGTTTGGCTTGTGTTTATTACTTCAATGTTTACCTTTTAAAATTCACACCGATATCCTATCATTCAAAATTTTCACTTACCTTTAAATACATTAATTAAAGCTATCACCCACCAAGACAAAAGAAACATAACAAAATTTCTGTTAAACTAAAACTTTTTTATTAACAACATTTTAACTTAAGAACAAAACAAACATCTTCCAAATTGTTGGAACTTAAATAAATCTTAAAGTTGAAATATTACTTAAATACATTGCACTGCTGTTATCTAATACTAAATTTAAAACCCAGGACTTAATTTAAAACAAACCCAGGTTAAGATTCCTCTCTGGTCTAAGACTAGAGTTTGGTCTGCCTGGAGAGCTGTCCACCAAAAGTTTAAACTCTAAAGGAAAAGAAAACAAAAACAAATTGTAAATCTAAAATTTCAAACATTCATGTTTGAAAACTGAAAAGAAAAAAACCAAATTGTAAATGTAAAATTTCAAACATTCATGTTCGAAAACTCAAAAGAAAACAAAACAAATCATAAATGTAAAATTCCAATCATACAAGTTCGAAAGTAAACTCATAGCTTGTAAATAAAGGTGTTGGTATTCAAAATATATTCATAAAAATTGTTGAAATAGAAATACTCATTAAATTCTCATATGGAAAATGTAGATATGTGTGAAACACTAAAAACAATATGAAGAGGGAGCACCACAGTAACACAACTGAATCACTTGTAGTAAGATTATGAAGCCTGCAAGGAACGACACTCTGACGCTACCCTGTTGAATAATAAAAACATCATCTGCAGCAGATTGTTGAAAAGTGACAGTGCCTCGCAGGGGAGTGGACGATGGAAAATTCTTAGCAAACTCGAGACACAGTAGAACAGCCGCCCAGCAGTGGCACCGGGTGATGAATTTATTGGAAAAATAGATGACGGCGCAGAACCTGCAGCCGGGCAAAACTTTCACTCCCAGAGACAAAAAATTTAATGACACTGAGATGGCAAAGCAATGCAGATCGATGGCACTAGGATGGCCGAGCCAGACCAGAAGCACTTCACACCAATCGTTAGCACCACGTTAAAACCAATAAAAATTTCAAACGCTAAGCACGTAACAAATGAGGAGTTCTCTCCTTGGGGTCCACGGGAACAAGCGTCCTTGCACGGGTTCTGGACTGCAGTTTTCAACAGCAAAATCAGACCACCTTCACAAGCAGCTGCTAAGAATTGAATGTCCCGCCAACAAGTTGTTCGCTTCTCAAGAGACAAGAACCACCACCAATCTTGGCGAGTGAAAACTTGCACATCACACAGAGCATCCATGCACACCATGTGAATAAAATAAGGATGTTTTGCCAAAATTAACGCAAGGCGCCACCAAAAACTGCTAGGCTCGAAATTGCCACCAAATTTGGCTATCACTTAAGATAACCCTATGGAATGCCTAGCACCCTACTTACAGGTGTATGAAGATAAGCTGTGAAAGGGTTCACTTCGCACTTAAAATGCACACTTTTTTCACTTTCTCTTGAATAGAGTTAAGGGAAAGAGTGAGGCCAGAAAGGGAACACCCAGGAGCACTGGTGGTAACAAAAGATTTTAGGAATATAATTATTGTTTGCAGACACATCACTCATAATTTAGAATAATGGAATGCTATAAATGGATAATAAATTAACTTTAATAAGAAATAAATTGCCAAAATAAACAATAACAATAAATTAATTGAGAATTTTGAAGGGAAGGGGGAAAACAATGAATTTTGAACTCCTAATTGATTTGGAAAAGTAGCATCATTAAAAACCGGCATAACAACACGGATACAGGTATCATGCTAAAAATTGTGTATTCATGTTCTAGAGGTCCTAAAATAGTGAAATGTATAGATCCATCAAAAACTCCAGTTCATATTTTTAACAGAATTCTAATACTTTCCCTATATGCATTTTACTATGTATTGTAGGGAGAGTAAAAATCTAATGTGGGCTCAAATTAATTATTTCATCACTTTTTTCGTTATCCATTAAATTGAGTTTCATTGAGCAAAATTACATGTATACTTATCTGAAATTATATTCAAGATACAGTTTTAAAACATTTTCCTTTTTTATTTGGAGATTTATCGCATTGTAAAACACCACCAGCTCGCTAAAATTATGAAAACAATATTGTATCCAGAACATTTTGTTCTAGAGTCATATTCTTTTTGTAGTCAAAATTATGTATGAAACACTCATTCAATCAATTAGCATACATTTAAACATTTTTATTACTGATTTTGACTATTTTACAGGTCATTTCGCAAAAACAGCAGGTTCTTATATTCCGAATCATATCATATTAATTAACACCGTATTTATTTTGTCGTCAAAAATTACATATGAAATGATCATTCAATCAATACATTTAAGCACATTTGATCTTTTATTACAGATTTTAACAATTTTTGTGAGAAGAAAAAGTATGTTAATATACTTATCATTATGTCAATACGTTATATAACGATATCAGATTTATATATATATGTATTTTTTAGTTTAATTCTTTTTACAGTTCATTTAAAAAATGATTTTCATTCTAAATTTGGAGGATCTGAAAATAATAAATTAATATGCTTCCATGTGTTTATATTTATCAGTAAATGCTTTGGTATTTTTAGTTCAAATGGCATAAGCAAATCTACAAGAAGTCGGAAACGTACTAGAGCTGCAGCCTGCTTAGAGAACAATAATGCTAGTAAGCCTGTATGTGTAGATCCTAAACTCATGTATTCTCGACCTACTACTGCTGTAAGTTATATGATCTATTCCATTTTTATTATTTCTGAAGATGTGCTTAATATTGCTATGGTATTTGAAATTTTCTCTGATTTTAATAAACTCTAAAGAAGTTCATAAAGTTTGCTGTAAATATTTGAAAGACTGAAATTCTTTGTGAAATAATTTTTGCAATTTTGCATGTATACAAATTATGTATCTCTTGAAATTCCTATGCATAATTTTAACATCGAGTATGAATAGGAAAATTATTGCAATGATTCATACTGCTATTATTATTTATAATAATGAATTACCTGATATTGCCCAAGTCTTATATAAGTGCCCAATACTCATAAATACTTACATAAGCATCTGTTACCTAAATAATATATTTGAACACAATTTAAAATGGCATCAATCTGGAAATTGCATGCTTGCCTCAAAACAAAGTAAATGAAGAGGAAAGGTGTGGCCTTAACTCGTAAGGTTGAATTTGAGGCGTTTGCAAGGACTTTGCAGAAGATGCTTTGCGACCACTTAAAAACTACAAAAATTAAAATTACTTATGAAATTGAAAAAATCTTTTTATCAAAATGCTAAGATGTATGCGGACTTTTAATCAAATTATATAATTGTGCTAATCTTACTTAAGGTTATAACATGGAGCATTCCTTTCAGCAATTTTTCAGAAACACCACACAATGGGGAAAAATCTTGCTGCTGAATTGCCGCAATCTATTCGAACTCAGCAGTAAAAAGTGCTCAATTTTTGAGCATAAACCAATCAGAGGATGATAAGATTGGAAGTCACTCTGCTCTGCCTTTTTCCTTCTCATTTGCATTCAAGATGGCAATGGCAAGTGCAAGCTCATCTCAGCTACGTTGGAATCTGTGTTGGAAACTTGGTTCTGTTTTCGTCGCGATTCTTGTTATCGCGAGAACGTGTTTACATTTTTAGAATGGTTTCACCGTTCTCGTGAACGACTCGTGACGGGAACAGAACATGCCATTCATGCAAATCGCCTTCTCGCCGCGCGCGCATCTGTTTTGCATATAGTGAGGGCGCTGCCGTCAACGGTTGTGTACCGGAGCGTACCCATCATGGTGTATATATGATAGGACACATTCTCAGTTATTCAGACCTTATCGCAGACCTTATCGGAGACTTTGGAGATCTCTTAAGACCTGAAGACCTATTCGGACTTCAGACTCGACGTTTAGTCAGATCGATCAGACGGTGATCGACGGAGAAAGACCTTTATGGAAGGCAGACCTTGATCGGTAGAGAGTAGTCTAACTTCTAAAGCCATGACGTGTGACCTGATGATGGTGGCTTCATTAACGTGCATGGCATTTGTGGTACAGTAGCTGTTTTTCTACTTACCGATGTTATAGTAACTGAGAGTGTGTGCCTAGTCATAAACTGTTTAAAACCTTTTTCATGAGCTTGCTAGCTCATTGTATATAGTTTTGCTTTGCAACGAATGTTACAGTGTTTTTTTGTAATTTTATATTGTGCAATGGATCTCACAACAAATAAATTGTGTTTGTGTTTAACGAACTTGCTTTCTTGAGAAAACACATCACTACTACGTATCATCTGCTACAAAAATTTTTCTACCAGCACTTCAGATATGGATATGGCCAAACACTGCTAAATCTGCAAAATGACTTTCAAATTTTTCTAGTCTAGTCGCTCAGCTAACATAGCAAATAGCAGCCGACAATCTGGAGATAGAAAGAAAAATTGATATAACTTCTACTAAATTACAGGCACCTTTGAGATGTAAAAGATCCAAATTATACAAAAAAAAGCACTAAAGAATGCTTCCTGGAATAAAATTGATGGAATTAGAGGAGCCTAAAATATGATGGTACATATCAGTTATAGGGACCATGAAGCCAAACATGGCAATACGTAGGGACCTCGCCAAATTCTGGTTTATACCAGCCCATTCATATTTCCCGATTGCTGGCGTGGCTACAAAACTGAAGAATTAGAAGGGGCCGACTTTCAACATTTGAAAGTAAACCATCGGTATAACTTCGTAGATCCTGAGACCGGGGCTCATACGCAGACCATAGAGAGACTCTGGGAATCTGCGAAATGGCGTAACAAAAAGCATAGGGGCACTGTGAGACAGCCTTTGGACTCATATCTCGCAGCATTTATGTGGTGAAGCATTACCAGTAGTGATCAATTTAATGAAATTTTATCAGCAATAGTTGAATTTTGGCCGCCACAAATTTCAATGTAACACAATATGTTTTTGTTAAGTAAAGTTAATCAAACCCCATTATATATTAAGTTTTAATCATTGTGTTTGTAGTGAATTTCTCATATCGGATTATATCGGCAATGTTCGTGTTGGCGACAACTCGGAAGAGCAGTCGCTAACCCATGGTTCCCTATAACCGATAAGTACCAGTATGATTGATGGGCAGAATTGCTAAAGTTCGTCATTAAAAATTGCTCTGTGTAATAACACCATTAGTTTTCCGGATGTTTTCCAATCTTGGCTACTATTTTCAAGAATAGTTCAAATTGAAACATAGTTTAGTTTTTCCTCTTTTGTTTTAGTTGCACAAATGCCAACTGTTATGGATTTTCTATAACAATTACTGATTTCGCAAGTTTATTACGCAGATCCCCAAAAATATTACAGAAAATGGTGCATGCCATTTTTGATTTCCAGCAATATTTAGTAAAAATTTACCAATGCCATTTTGATTTCTTCTTACATTTATCTTGCATCTGCATAAATTGCTCTATTTTCACGTTTCAGATATCACAATTCAGATATACAACACTGCAGATATACAAATTATTTCTCATCCAATTAGTTAATTTTCACTTGCAATTACATTCAAAGAAAAATGTCAAAATCATGCTGAAAAACATTTATTGCAAACGTGATTCAAAATCACCGAAATCAGAACATTTTTACATTTTTGTGTTATTTTCACGAAATCTGCATCATTGGTGACGAAAATGATCAGTAGTTTTTTTTTTTTTTTTTTTCCATTGTGATTTTTGATTCACTATTTTTCATATTTCCAATCTGTTATATTGTTATCTTAAAATATCCATTTCCATCCATGTTTAGTTTCAAATTATTTAGTTTAAAAAATTCACAACATTAATTTCTTTGTATTATGTTTCATTACTAATTTGTATTTTCATAAAATAATGATTATTTTTTTATTTGTGATATCGCTGGTATAGACTATATTCCCGTCTATTGTTGAAATATCCCAAAGCATCCATTTCCATTCATGTTTAAATTATTTCAATTAAACGATGCATAACATTCATTTTTTCATGTCATGTTTCATTATTAATTCCTATATTCATAAAATAATTATTTTTATGCGATTTCATGAGTATAATTGAAACATCCAATTCTATCCATCTTACTTTTCATATAATCCTAATTTATATAAACAGAGCTTTTATATTTTTATAATTTGTATAAAAATGAATGATTATTTTTTCTTGAAAAAGTAAATGAAAATGAGGTATTTATGGCACTTCTAGTTTTTATTCTCATATTTTCTTAGGGTAATGAAATATTCCAAAGCATCTTTATAGGATAACTCATTTTATTCTTTTGTTTTTATTTGATGGTCAAAAGTAAAATTCTTCGCATTATTTTGATTTTGATCTTTTGAAAGAAAATGCTAAGTTTTGTTTTTATGTATGACAGTTAGTTTTGGTCATAAGTTAAGGGAAAAGATGGAATATTAACAATTCATATTGTAAGAAATGGTTGCCCAATTTTCTTCCCAAATCAAGTCCTACGCTTATGATTCTTGCTGTGAGCGCAACTGGTTCAGATTGCTCTTCATCAGAATCATTGTCTTCATCATGTTTGTTTGTTTCATGAATTATGTTAATTACATGATCATTCAATTCTTCATCAGCCATTATTTCTTCAATATCTGCCTGAGCTAAATCTTCAAAACCTTCTCCTATAGTATGGGCCAACTCAGTGATCTGAGAATATTCATCCTCTATTGGTAATTTATCATTTCCACTTTCAACAACATCCGGCCATATTGCTTTCCAGCAGGCGTTGATCGTTGGATTGTTTGATCTGAGTGTATGACAGTCCAACATGCTTAACATAATCTAAAATTGTAAATTTCTTCCAAGCATCCATCAGAGTAAGAGATTCATCATTCTCCATTTGTTCTAAGATATACCTGAAAGTTTGTTTGATGTACAGTGCTTTAAAAGTCGAAATTATCCCTTAATCTAACGGCTGTAATAAGGAAGTTGTATTCTTTGGTAAAAAAACAACTTTTACATTTTTGTGTTGTAAATCCGGAGGATGACCTAGTACATTATCAATTAATAGAAGAGCCGCCTTAAAAGGCAATCCCTTTTTAGTTAAATAATTTTTGATATCTGGAACAAAGAAGTTATGGAACCATTCATTGAAAGCTATGACAGTGACCCATGCTTTTCTATTAGCCATCCAATAGACGGGAACGTTTTTGATATTTATTCTTTTGAATGATCGTGGTGATTTTGATTTGTTAATCACCAATGGTTTCATCATATAATCGCCAGAAGCATTGCAACAGAAAAGAACTGTTATACGACTTTTCGCTACTTTATGACCACTATTTGTGAGCTTTGGCTAAAAAGGTTTTTTCCGGCATTTTTTTCCAGAATAATCTGGACTCGTTAGCATTGAAAACCTGATCAGAAGTGTAGGAATTAGCGGCAATGATTTCAGCAAGTTTTGCCGGATATTGTTGTGCCGTATCTGAATCAGCAGATGCACTTTCTCCTTTCATTCTCAGATTATGAATGTCTTTGTTTGAATCTCTCGAACCACCCATGGCTTGCGGAAAAAGATACCTTCTTTTCATCGGATGAAGTTGACGGCGACTGATTCTTCAGTGATTGATAAATCTTCAAAGCTTTATTTGTAACAGCATTGGTATCGATCGGGATTCGCTTTTGAGTTTGGTCTTCTATCCATATCACAAGGCTTTTTCCATATTTTCCATTGTAGCATCTCTAACATATGAAGTCGTACTCATACTGCTGCAGGTTCCAGCTGCTACACTTTTTCTAATGGAGTCTTCATTTTTTCTTATTGTCCTTATTGTGGCTTCATTCATGGAGTAAAATTTAGCAACATCCGTTACTCTTTCTCTATTACGTAGACGGTCTAATATTTGAATTTTAGTTTCTAAAGCAGGGCCCGCGCTAGGAATTTCAAACTGTTAGCCAACAAATTAGCCAAATTGAAAAATCATTAGCCAAATTACATGATTATTAGTCAAAGTTATCATCGCCATCAGTGAAAAAATTTCTACTTTTAAGCCATAATGCAGCTAATAATATTAATTTCATTCTAAACAAGATATAAAGATAGGTAGATTTCATTTTTTTTAATCATTAAATAGGCTATTAGTAAATTAAACTTGTATTTACCAATGAAAGATCACAATGAGTTACAAAAATGACAAATTTATTTTATAATTCACATAGTTTCATTATCATATAAACCAGGCAAGCGTCGAATTTTTGTACTATACACCAATTTTCAAAAGCTGCCCTAAAGTTAAAATCTTTCATATCTGGCCCTTCACTATTTATAAGAATCAAGTCACTGAGATTTTTTACTCAGATGTTACTACTTAATGAAATTTATGTTCTGTTTACTAAAGCCTCTTTCAACGATGGTTGTTGTCATAGGACATGTGAAACCAATTCTTGCTACATCCATAATATTTTTATATGCAGTATCATCATTATATTTCTTTAAAATTAGGCATCAAAACTATCTAAGGGATAAATTTTTATGTCAGTTTTAAAATTCAGGCAGGCGTAAGGATCGTATAAAAACCACAAAGAGGATGATGAAGATGAAATGAAAACAAGCCAGGCAGGCTTAAAAATTTGTGACAAAAAGATAAACTACGATTCAACTTATGACAAAAACAGCAAACCGCCCGCAAGTTGGAATCTGTGATAACAATCAGCAGTGACCTTTTTTCAGTTGGTTTAAAATTAAATGCTTTTTTATTTACCGTATATACTCGCGTAAGTCGAGGGGGAAAAAAAACTTCAGGGGGGGGGGGGTCGATTTATATATGGAGGCTAAAAATAAAAACGTAAGTCTAAAAGTTATTTTTTCCTGCAAGACAATCGATCCTAAAACGATGCAGTAGTAATTACGCAATCGCACACTCCTAATTTCTTTGCCCTCCAGATGCTCCGGACTACCATTGTATACACGTCATCAAAAAATATACATGCATTTTTGTTCGATGTTTATCACTTGTTTCTCTGATTACAGCTGATCGTTTTCGACAAAAAATGGCTCTTTTCAGAAATAATTCTGTAACACGGATTGTTTAAAACTATAATGCGGGATTTTAAGTTGAAAATGTTTTTTTTTGTTTTGTTTATTGGAGAGTATCTA
This sequence comes from Amaurobius ferox, assembly GCA_951213105.1. Lineage (NCBI taxonomy): Eukaryota > Metazoa > Arthropoda > Arachnida > Araneae > Amaurobiidae > Amaurobius > Amaurobius ferox. The sequence goes on from OX578146.1 coordinate 117,860,029, forward strand.
ATAACTGTGTTGGGGGTTAACGGTTATGCGATTCAGGGTTAACGAAAAAAATCGGCTCACATAACGGACGGAATCCAGATAATGTTTTAATTGCCGCGGTGGGTCAGAGCTTGAGAGACAGGAATGCACTGTCTGCCGTCCGTTTTGAGGAGCAGCGTGCTGGGAATTAAAGAATACTTGGAGCTTGTCACAGAGAACGAGCGTCCCCAAAACAAACGGGAGACAACGCTCGTATGTCATAGGCCTACTTGTCTGGAATCGGACTTTTATTCCAAATTAAATCGGACTTTTATTCCATATTACTTCCCCAAAAAATATTTACGAAATTTTCAGTTTCCAAAAAATCATTCGCCATTTTTTTCGCCAACGTATTTTTTTTATCGCCAATTTCGCTATCTTTTCGCGAATGGCTAGCGCGGACCCTGTAAAGAAAGAACTTTTCTTTTCATTTGATTTTTCTTCAAATCCTTTGACATTATAGGACCTTAACAAATTTACGCAAACTATAAAGATGCAAGAAAAACTATAAATGTTGAAAACTTACCAGTTCAAAAGATAAACGCACAATAATATAAGCTTTGCTGCTAAAATGTTTCTGCACTATGTACTTGCATGAAGCAGATAGCTTTACTGTTGTGAAATATATATGGGGATTCCCCTATTACAGGGATTTCGCTACATGGGGATTCCCCTAAATGTATATATTTTACAACACCGGGAATCCCCTGTTGTTTTCATCAGTGTTACCAAAGGAATAAAATTCAAAAATGTTATCAAATCTTTGTATAGGCGTATATGGAGCGGAATATACATTTTTATCAATTTTTTGAAATCTGTTAATTTATAAACCGTGTAAAAGCGAAATCATGTAAAACAAGTGCCGTGTAAATCGGGGGATAAGTGTATTCAGCAAAAGCAGTAAAATTATAAATTAAATCACCAAAACATATCAATAAAACTAAATAAAAAATCACCAACAAAATGTAATGAATTTTCTTCTTTAGCTCTATCAAATTTAAACTCTTATCTTTCCTATAAAACAGGAGTCTCCAAACTACGACCCGCAGGCCAACACCGGCCCGTGAGCACCAGCGGGCCGGACATACCCAGTATCCAGCCCGCCATAGTTTATTTTGATTACATTGTAAAATTTACAATGTAAGTAAATCATACAAAATAATAATCAGATGTTTTTATTTAACGACCCATTAAGAAACACAATAACTGAAATACATAATGAAATTGAACATTTTAACTGTAATTAATGGTATGAGATTTATCCTAAAAACTTACAATAAGTGACATACATAGGTACTTCACATAATGAAATTAAACATTATAATTATGATTAATGATATTTATGTAGCTGTAACTTTCCACTGACAATTGTTTGCAGTTGTGGATCAAGTTTACTAGTGGAAAGTATCAGCAGCGACTTCAAATGCTCATCAGTTAATTTGGATCTGTAAATATTTTTTGTATATTTCATTTTGGAGAACATTTTTTCACACAGATAAGTAGTGTCGAAAGCGGAAAAAAAGCCACGAGCCAATTTATGCAATATTCTCACACAGTTTGATCAAATTGTGTGAGTGGAAGACTCTATAAAATTCCAGCGATGATGACTTTAACTATTTTTCTTTAAAAACATTGCTACACTGCAAATCAATGATTTACATTTGAAGTTCTGGGGCAAGGGTTTCTATATTGGCGTTGAAAGGATTTTGAAAAATCTTGATATTGTTTTCAATTGCTTCAAAATCTGAAAAACGAGACTCAAAATTTATTTTTAAAGCACCCAAAGCTTCAATTGTGAAATCTACCGGAAATGGAGTCTCAGTTTGCTGACTGAAAGTTTGGCATATTAAAATGCTTGAAACATTTTTTGCTCAATTGAAATTCAAATTCAAACAAAACAATTTTTTTGTCGAAAGGATTTTATATGAGTGTATAAATCAGGCAGAAGCTGGTTTTCTCCTTGTAATTTTAAATTAAGGTCATTCATATGCTTAGTTAAATTTGTATAAAATGATAACTTCCATAACTACTCATTGTTTTGTAACTCAGCCAGAGGACGATTCCTTTCATTCAAGAAAATTTTGATTATTGCTCGGAGCGCAAAAAATCACGTTAGAACTTTTCCGCAGCTAAGCCAGTGTACTGCAGTATAATATGAAGTCATTTTCTCCAATGTCTTTAATAAACTCGTGAAATTGACGATGATTCCATATTGCATGTGATCTGATATAATTAACAGCTAACATGACTGGCTTTAAAACTTTTGACATATTCAAACGTTTTTCGCACAAAAACTGTTGATGAATGCTGCAATGTACGATTAATGGTTTTGAATCACCGTCATTTTCTACGGCCTTTGATACTAGAGCAGCGACACCTTTATTTTTTCCACACATATTTTTGCTACCATCAGTAGTGATATGCTTCAAGTTTTTCCATTGAAGATTGTTTTTCTGAACAGCATTTTCAACTCCTTTAAAAATATCTTCTCCAGTGGTTCTGCCATGAATGCTATGAACGTCAAGAAGCTCTTCATACACTTCATAATTTTTATCTATCCCTCGAATAAAAAGTAACACCTGAGCAGTATCTGAAACATCTGTTGACTCATCCAGGGCCAAAGAGAACCACTCTAAGTGTCGATGTTTGTCAGACAATTGAGTTAATGTATTTTCTGCAATATCATCTACTCTTCGAGCCACAGTGTTTACTGACAAACTGATGTTTTTACATAAATTAGCTTTTTCTGGACATATTTTTTCTGCTGCTGCAATCATGCAATCCTTAATTAATTTGCCATCAGTAAATGGTTTCCCATGGTTTGCTATTGAATGAGCCACGCGGAAACTAGCACGAGTTGCTGCTTCTTGTTCAGCATTTACCTTCTTAAACAACAATTGCTGAGATTTCAACCCACATTTCAAAGATTCATATCTTTCTAACCGTAGGCTTCCTGTAAATTTGGAGTAATTCTGGGAGTGTTTAGTCTCATAATAACGTTTTATATTGTATTCTTTGAGAACTGATATTGTTTCATTGCAAATTATACACATTACCTTATTACTTGACACAATTATGAAATATTGATATCCCCATTGCTCTTTAAATGTTCTGCACTCACTATCTATCTTTCATTTCTTTTCCATATTTATACAAATCCGCACAAAAGGGGCATAACTTCGAATCAAAATAATGCCAATTAGTACTGTTAACAGCAGGGGTTTTGAGTAAATAAAATGCACTGGATTTAGCTTTAAGACACTTTTAATTAAATTAAACACACTGTATATTCACTAAGAAACTATAGTTACAAAACACACTAGTCGCACTATATTTCGCTTTTCAGATCGCACTTATCGCGTTTTCCAATAACCTTCCTTTCCACCATAGTTGCTCAAATGACATCAGACCCAAATTTCAAACTCATGTATTTTCAAAACTAAAGTATGTACGGTGTTCAAATTTTCAAGATTAGATTTTCATAGTTGTAGTTGATAAACTTTTATGCCTACTTTTGTTAAAATCTGGAGTCTGTGGGTTTCATTTTTGAAAAAAGAAAAAGAACTGGGTGATTTGACATGGAATGACCTTAACAGCTTTCTCAAAATTATAAACCAAACAATACATACTAAGAATAGCTGTGTATTTTCCTAACAATATTAGACATTAACCTTCACCTAATGATTCACACAAGAAATATAATTTTTAAATACAAGTTCTTACATTTGATATGAAAGTTGTAATAAAACAATAAAAGGTTGAAATTCACTTGTGCGAGAAGAAAGATAGATTTTCTTTATCAAATTGTGGGTATTGTTGGGAAATCTATATTAATTAAAGGAAGAGTCTGTCTGTTTATCCGCAATGTCTTGCAATATCTACCTCACTTATGGGCCTGATGTTTTTCACACAATAGCATCTATAACTGAACTAATGCACCTCAAAAGCCTTTTTCCAAAATTTTAATTAAATTTTAAAATTTTTTAAAGTGTTCAAATGAGCTGTTTACCATCAGTAATAAGGAAAATCTTCTTTTCCTATCATATGTCCTTTTAATATGTGACAACACAAAAACATAATAACCATTGATAATGCAAAATGAGATATTTTGGAGTGTTTGACTCCCATGTGTTTATTCAGGTAAATGAAACCTGGTGTAATCAGTTTATCTTATCATTCTCTATGTACTGATATGAATTTTATGAGCTAGAAACATTGCGAACATGGGGAATGGCCTTATTTTTATAACTAACGGCTTTTGTAGATATATTTAATTAAAGCCAAAATTATTGTACTGATGTAGTTTGTTATAAAGCACTTAGAAAAGCATGTAGTACCAACGAAATTGTATATGAAGCTATGAGAAATGGAACTGATAGATTTTAGTGGTCCGAAAGAAATATTGAAATAGCCAAAGAAGAAATGTAAAACTTGGAGCCAATTGCTATTTTCAGAAACCTATTGTTAAAAATATCAGATGCATAGAGCATAGATACTCATTATGTACAGCTATACATAATAAAGAAAGATGTCTGTTTGTGTGCATGTACATTCTGTTGCAGGAAATCTAAGCGTCGTATGACCATGAAATTTAGTGGACAGGTATTTTGGAATCCAGGACAATGATCCTCAACAAGATTTTTCTTGTCACTGTAGCTTTTATAAGCAGGTATATTATTAAAGTGTTCTTTAATTTTCATTCACCAGAACTTGCAGTAAATTCTCGAAAACCTAGGAACACTTTAACAATATGTTCGCTTATAACAAAAATAAATAAATAAGCTGCTGTATGAGCATAATACACCACGATCCCCCGAAGAAAAATTTTCTAGTATTATATAAAATGTCAAATATTAAATGTGTAAGCATTGTGTTTTGATAAAAACTAAAGCTTTAATTTGTACTTTTAGGCTCTGTATCGCCCAGCTCTTTTTAGCGATGATCCTGAAGCTATTGCTGAACGGGCCAAATGTGACTATTCTGTAAAAATTACCAAAGAAATAGCCGAAAGTGGCAATGGTAATAATGAATTATTTTTTAAATACAATCTTACATTTTCCTACTTTTTGTACATTCTCAGAAAGGAAATCATGAATCAATTATCTGTGGAATTTATGTCTTTGTTAAAGCAGAATATGGCTTACCTGTAAAAAATAACTTTGTTTTTTCCCCAAATCTGTACTTTATAAGCCAAATTAAAAGTAAAAAAGAAAGAAGCAAAACATCCCATTTCTCCTTTCTCCTGAAGTAAACAAAGTAAAAAGAGACAATGAAATTGTTGAATAGTTCTATACCCCCCCCCCCCCCCCTCCCCCAAAAGTTTATTTTCTTTAGTTTAAATGTTAATAAGTTATTCTTTGTTTGATGTCAATTTGGGTAAAAAGTTCTGAAAAGTCTCTTCAAAAATTTTTACTTAAAACTAATATTTCCAAATATAATTATTTGAACTAGGATTCCTTTACGTTCTCTGGTTTGTTTTATGAAACGAAATAATTTTTCACATGTATAATGTGATTGTGCAATTTATTTTGTATTCTCTTGCATTACTGCGTGTCCACGAACATGTTTTTCCACCCATCTCCATCCTTTAATTATTACACAATAGGCAGACTAAACTTGCTTATTTTCATGTTTTGGTTAATTTGAAAGAAATATTTTATATAATTAGCTTAATATAAGAGTTAATCATAATGGAAATAGGATTATTCTTATAGTTAACGTTCTCATGAAGTGTTTTGAATCTAAATACTTTCTTTTAACATTTTAAGTTTTTTTCAAAGTTTTTTGCCAGTTATTATGTTAAAGTTTATTCTAATATATATATATATATATAAATCTCCCTCTGTAGACAACAGCTTTGAATATGCTCACTTTACAAATCATGGCTTTGACAATATTAAAATTATAATTTTGGATATTATTCCAAATAAACTTAATAGATTATTTAGTGAATCTAATTACATGGCTTCAGAAAAACCACATTTCCATATAGTCTTAACCAATTATATAATAGTCAAAATATTGTAAATAATTCCTTTGATATAGTTAAGTGCAATTCCTCTCCTATTTATAATATTATTAATAAGTTCATTAGTAAAATTTGTAGTGCTAGACAACAAACTGGAGACTGATGAACAAAACTTTACAAATGGTATTATGCAAATTTATAAGCAGTATTGCTCTAAATACCAATGGCACCAAGTAAAAGTTTGGATCTTCTCTATCAAGAAAAAACATCTGTAAATGAGGCATATAGAATTTTTCTTAAAAGCAACTTTAATAACCATCAATTTGCTTACCTATATTTTGATTTTTTGGCTACTTGAGCAAAATATTTAAAATTCACTTAGTAATTCTAAAACTTTTTGTACTATTTTTTTCTGTAATAAGGTACTAGATAATATAAAGTTTAATAATATTTTTAGGTATCTTGATGAGTCTTTTCCCATTAACCATGTTAAAATTCTTAAGGCATTCACATATCCTACTCATTTGGGACGTTCAATCTTTAACTATAATTTGTTTCTAAATTTACTAAAGAAGAAGCCTATGATAACTTAGAAAAGTCTCCTTGCTTATGTAACCTTCCCTCTTTTGCACCTTATGTAAATTCATTTTATGGACATGTTATTACTGGTGATTTAAATATTATTGAAGATCCCTTTTTAAGAACCCTTATGTCGTACGGAATCAAATTTAGACTTGTGAGTAGATATAATTATAAATCTGAAATTGATAGTGTTTCTTTGAATATTGATAAATTTATTTATAAGACTGCTTGCAAATTTTCCATGCCAGTAGAGGCGTTCAATGAATGAAAGTTTAAATTTATTGATATTTGTAAACAATTTATGATTGATCAACAATTTCCTATCCCAATTAATAAGAATAAAATTAAAGAAGCATTAGAATGCCTAGCAAAACACTTTGTAATTACTTACATTGATAAAGCAGCCAATAACTATGCATTAATATACTAAAAGTTTTATTAAAATCCACCCTTTTCTCGTCCGATATCTTTATGCAGTTGAAACTAAATTTATGTACTATGTCTAAATTAATTCTCGCTAATTACAAAAAGATAAAGAAAAAGCCACATAACCTTAATTTCCCATACATTGTCCTTATTCTAAAATTTCACAAAAATCCTATTACTTTCAAGTCAGTTACTTGTAGATACAACACATACTCTAGTAATGTTAATAAGCTTCTACTAAATTCTTTCAATGTTATGAATAAGCAGATTGCTCTAAATAGTAAGTTAATTATAAATACTAGCCATGAATTAGTAAATAGTCTCAATAAACTGAAGAATATAAAAGCACTACAAACTTTTGACTTTAAAGTCTTATTCAACAACATTGATTTAAAAGATTTGTTTAATGCTATTTGTATTTTTTTTAAAGAATCTAAAAACACAGTTACATTTATTTTATTCAAATGAAATCTAAGTTTGGTGATTTTTAATAATTATTTATCATAATTTGGAATAATGTATCATCAGACCATAGGTCTTCCCCAGGGAGCTGCATCTTCAAGTTGCCTTGCTAATCTATATTTACATTTTTATGAAAGAAACTCCTCAATATCCTCATTTAAAATTTTCAGATATATTGATGATCTATTGGTGATCCATTTTGAAAAGGTAAATGACAATGTTATTATCTCTAATTACCCATCCAACCTTGAACTTATACCTAATGACAAATACCCGTTCGATTGTGTAATTTTTTTAGATCTAAATATTATAATTTTACTTTCACCCTCAGTGAACCACCTACAACTGTAATATGGCTTAATAATGAATTAAGAACATGATTTTTGGATATAGTACATCAAAACTATGTTGTCATATATGTGTCAAAATATAAAGCATTGATAAAAGATATAAAAAAATTAAAGGGGGTGGTTTTCTGTGCCCCTATGTCCATTGTGCCCCATTCTCCCCCATGTCTCAAAGGCATCTTTGTATGCATTTTGCAATATCAAAGCAAAAAATCCAGTTCTAATTGCCTGTGAGTGAGAACACTGGTAGTTTTAAATGCTGCACAATGTGTTATTCCCATGTGTGTTGCATGAGCCCTATAACATCATTGGCACCGAAAGTTTGATCATTTGCGTGACTCTTAAAATGACATTTGCATGCTGAGTTTCGCGGCTGTAGTCCAATTTATTATAAGTGCATATATTTTGTTGCAACAGAGTGTATTTGCCACCATCTATTGTCTAGTGGCAGAATATTATGAATCCTGTAACTACAATGTTTGTGAATGCTTTTATAGTATTTTTACTGAAATTTTAGGGGGGGGGGGGGGGGTATGAAAAAAATTCTTGCACAAAGGTCTTGTTTGTGGCTGTCAAATAATTTGGGAAACACCACTCTAGTGCATTATTTAATTATGCCCTCGACTGCAGATTTAATTCAATAAACAGCAGTGAGTACCATTGCTGATATAGCCAAATCTTCACTGTTGCTGCAATCACAGATCCTAGAAATGGCATGATACAGAGAAGATTCTTGTAATGAATTTTGAAGCTGTGAATGAAACCTTGGTCTAATAGTTTCAAATTAGATGTCATGTTTGGTAGTATAAATATAATTTTTACATTTTTTAGTTTCTGGCTATTTGAATTTGAAATTATATTATCAATGAATAGAATTTTTTTTTCCTTCCTTGCATATTTTTCATCCAGTGCAATTAGCCACTGACATTATATAGGGGTCATCCAAACCATTTTGTTGACTTTCCATTTCACACATATAATCTTTTAATGTAAATCTTTTTGGAGCATTGTGATTTTCTGGCTTTTCATTAATAGAAGTTTCATATTTACCCTCCATTTTGCAGCATAACAGATTAGTGAGACGTTCTTTCAAAATCTTTCCACTATGTTCTTTTCATTTTTCATGCACATTGTCTTTTGAGGCAGAATTCTAAATAATCCAGTTTCATTCGTATTATAAATGAATTTTAAGTCAAAACTTATGCTGATCATTTCAAGCTTTTTTTTTTTTTTATCCATTCTTAAATTTTCTGTTGATCTACAGATTTTGTTTCATTACAGATTATATTTGAAGGAGGTGTTATAGTGTGCTCAAATTTTTCAGCCGCCCATTCGACACTTTGAAGTTTTAAATTCCTAAATTTCTCTTACCTTTTTTTTACAAGTTTCTTTGAAATTTCTTTGTGCACTTATCACGTTTAAATTTCATAATAGCATACCAATTTGCTTAAAAATATAAGAGCATTTATTTGGTTTGTGCAGTTATGAGGTGTGCAATTAAGTGGGTTTAAATAACAGTATATAACATAGTCAAATTCTAAAGCAAATTTTCCCCCGCGACCCGGCACCAGGCCATGAAACCAAAATGCCGGGTCGCCTAAAATAAAACTCTCGAAAACCTAGGTGTTTCATTTTTTCACTAATCTTTAAAATACTGTTAAATAACGTTGAATTTGGGACTATTGAATATACAATTCAATCAATCAAGACCAACAATACACTCCATCTTCATCCACAATGTTTTGCAGTCTCGCACATCTTTGATAGAATATCACTGATGCATTTTTAGCTGTCTTGTCGCCAGAGTACCAAGTTTTAGCAAAAAGAGCTATAAAATTTCTAATGCCTTTTGTCATGACCTATAAGTGTGTAGCAGGCTTTTCAACACTGGTTTTTCTAAAAAAATAAATATAGAAGCCGATTGAATATCGAATTGGATTTAAGAATAAAGTTATTATCTTTCTCTCCAAACCTGAAGTTTCTAGTTAACAAAAAACTGTATCACACTTCACATTAATCGCATTAATTAATTATTTGGTTTTAGTTTGATTTCTTTACATTTTTGTAAGTGTAAATGCTTCTTTATTATAATATAAGGAAATTGTATGTACTTTCAAATCTGTTTTATTTTACCTATAGGCGATAAAATGCTTAATGGGTCATGAAGGAGAAGTATAAAAATAACGGGGCCACAAATAAATTTTTTCAAGAAACGCTGTTCTAGAGGCTTTGATATTTTGTGCATTTAAGCAGTATGTATACAGTTTTGACTGTATCTACATATTTTAATGTTTTTACTTTTATTTTAAGCTTCGAGACCAATTAGAGTATATGCAGATGGGATTTATGATCTTTTTCACCAAGGCCATGCTCGACAGCTGATGCAAGCAAAGAATGCTTTTCCTGAAGTTTATCTGATTGTAGGAGGTATTCAATTTTATGCCTTTCTGTTTTTTATTTTGCATATGAATACAAAATTTTTAATATTGTTTTGATTTCTGTTACACAAAATATAATTTTATATGATAATGCCTTAAGGTGTATTACATGTATTCTAAGTACTACTTTTTTTTTTTTTTTTTCTGGAAAATTTTCAATGAATAGTAGACCTTTATCCATTTTTAATTGTTTAGTTTCTTATGAGTATTTAAACCTGAGTAATAAGGGAAGTTTTAATCAAAGCTTAAAATGATATTTCTATTTCATTTAGCTTGTCAAGTCAGTTAATTAAAAGACATAACATAGAAGGCATTTTTAACACTTTACAACAAAGTTGAAAAGTGTTTATGACTTTGTTCATTCTGTCTGTCTGTCTCTCTGTCTGTCTGTCTGTTAGCACGATAACTGCCGTAAAAATGACTTAATCAAAATGAAATTTTAGTATGTTATTCAGACGGTCTGTAGGACCTATGGGAATATAAATAAATAATATCACCTAATTAGTTTTGGATTGAACCCGGGTTGAAAAAATGAAATACATTGAGCCCTATGGGACCTAATTTTTCAAACATTTTTTAAGCGGATTTAAAATTCACAAATTGCTTCGAAATTTTTAGGTAATATTCAAATTGTTCCATAAAATGATATATAAAAAAAAATTCAGCGAAATATATTCAGTAGTTTTTTAAATAAAAATTAAAATAATAATTACATATCTTATATGAAACGATCACGTGACCATGATATGAAAGTATCACGTGATCCACTTCAAAATGATATATGGCATCCATCTTGTCCCAAAATCGTGATTTTTAAAGTTCTTTTTATTTCATATTGAGTGTTGTATCCGTCCTAAAACCACTTTATTTTAGTTTAAATTCTGTGCATCTACATACTAAAACAACGTAATTACAATATATTTGAGTTTAAATGCTCATCCAAATTTGATTATTTCTACAACGAAGCCTATTTTTCACTTATGTAAAATGTAAACAGCAAAATATGTAGGATGAGTTGTATAGGAATTGCTGTATTTTTTTAACGCAAAAGAATTTAGCTCATGGAGTCTGCATAGCTGATATGAAAGAAATATTCATTGACTTTACAGAGAGAAGGGCGATTTTTTGCGATGAAGTTTTAATTTAAGCATAGAGTTAAATTACGTGTAGCTCCATGGTCTTAATTTTTAAATAAAATAAATTATTATAATATTGTGATGAATGACATGAATGGGAAATTATTTATGAATGAAATGCTGCTTTTTTTGAGAGAGCCAGGCGTGTTATTTTTTCTATGACGTCATTTGAATGAATTTCAGTAGTTTTCGATGAAGTTTTCAAATATAATAAATTATCGTGGTATTATGATGATTCTAAAATTATTACCGAGTAATATATCACATTTTAGAGATGTTTGAACCAGGCAATTTATATTTCAATGCCGTCATTTGAATGAAGTTCATTATTTTCGATGTTTTCAAATATAATAAATCAATGTAGTATTGTGAGAAGTTTTTTAAATATTACCGAGGAATGTATTGCATTTTAGACATGTTTAAATAAAATTTCATTGAAGTTGGAAAGTGTTTCATAATCAATGCTTTAAGCATGATTGATCTTTCTTGTTTTTTATTTAAAACGGAAAAAATCAAAAGATTTAATCCTACGAAAGATCCATTCACTTGAAAAACATTTGGAACAAAATTGACGATAGGCTATTGAAAAACTGGCGATATAGAAGTGTTTCTCTATTCTATTGCATTTATAAAGGTTAACAGAAAATTGAATTTCAGGGAGTGGGCGGCCAAATTGCTTTTTGCTTGGTGCAGCAAAATACTTAGAGCCGGGCCTGTGTGGTTGGGGTTTCTCTGGAGGAAAAATGTAAAGAACCCTCGAATCGAATGAATAAAAATGTAAATAATTTTTCTTTTTTTATCGGAAATAGGGTCCACAATATGAATATATAAAAATAATTTCAATATTTTGAACCCCTTTTTAACACTTTACAACATAGTTGAAAAGTGTTTATGACTTTGTTCATTCTGTCTGTCTGTCTGTCTGTTCGTTAGCACGATAACTGCCGTAAAAATGACTTTATCAAAGTGAAATTTTAGTATGTTGTTCAGACGGTCTGTGGGACCTATGGGAATATAAATGAATAATATCACCCAATTAGTTTTGGATAGAACCCGGGATGAAAGAATTAAATACACTGAACCCTATATAAATCGCCTGGTTTAAACATCTCTAAAATGCGATACATTCCTCGGTAATATTTTTAAAATTATCATAATACTACAATAATTTCTTGCTTTTGCTGGTATGGCTGCCATGTCTTTTGTCCTGAAGGAAGCTTGCTTTGTCTTATAAACTAGTTAGCACAGCTTAATTTTATTGTTTTATTCTGTATATCAATGAATATTTTTTTATGTGATATACAGAAATACATAGGGACATAATTTTATACAAAAATACATAGGGACACAATTTTATACAGAAATACACAGGGACATAATTTTATACAGAAATACATAGGGATTTTATACAGAAATACATAGGATAATACAGAAATACATAGGGACATAATTTTTCAACATTTTTTAAGCAAATTTAACATTCACAAATTGCTTCAAAATTTTTAGAAAATATTCAAATTATCTCATAAAATATATAAAAACAATTTCAGCAAAATATATTCAGTAGTTTTATAAATAAAAATTAAAATAATAATTACACCCTTTATATGAAAAGATCACGTGATGCACTTCAAAATAAAATATGGCATCCATCTTGTTTCAAAATTGTGATTTTCAAAGTTCTTTTTAATTCATATTCAGTGTTTTATCCGTTCTAAAACTGCTTCATTTTTGCTTAAATTCTGTGCTTCTACATACTGAAACAACGCAATTACAATATATTTGAGTTTAAATGATTATCAAACTTTGATTATTTCTACAACGAAGCCTAATTTTCCCTTATAGAAAATGTAAACACTAAAAGATGTAGAATGAGTTGTATAAGAATTGTTTCATTTCTTTAACGCAAAATTATTTAGCTCATGGAATGAAATGAATGGAAATCATGGAATGTTATGAATGAAACATTCATTGATTTTACACAGAGAACCCAGACGATTTTTTTCGTTGAAGTTTTAAGCATAGAGTTAAATTACTTGTACCTCCATGATTTTAAGTTTTTAAATAAAATAAATTATTATAATATTGTGATAAATGAAAGGATTGAAAAAATGTTTATGAATGAAATGCTGCTTTTATATAGAGGCGATTTATATTTCGATGACGTCATTTGAATAAATTTCATTTGTTTTCGATGAAGTTTTCAAATATAATAAATTATTGTGGTATTATGATAATTTTGAAAATATTGCCGAGGAATGTATCGCATTTTAGAGATGTTTAAACCAGGGGATTTATATTTCAATGCCCTGATTGGTCCCAATTTCAATCCATGATTGATCCCAACAGTCCAAAACACTGTTCAAGAACACTATTTTTTAATGTTTCGAGTCAAAAAAATATTTTTAACAGATCAAATTATTTGAATGAAGTTCATTTTTTTCTATGAAGTTTTAAGTTTTCAAATATAATAAATTAATGTAGTATTGTGATAATTTTAAAAATACTACCGAGGAATGTATCGCATTTTAGAGATGTTTATATAAAATTGCATTGAAGTTGGAAAGTGTTTCATAATGAATGCTAGATGCATGATTGATCTTTCTTGTTTTTAATTTGACTGAATACAGTTGGTTTAGCCTCAGCTCACTATTACCACAGTTTGCAGTGCTGTAGTTAATAATTCAAAAATAAATGCTCATATTGCTATGATATTTTACATAGCATTGAAGGGTCTGCTGACAGGTTGCAAGTTTAATTCTCTGGAAAGCCAGTTGTATTCATATTTGTGCTGGGTTTTCCTAAAATATAATGCAAATGTACCCTGTATTTTTCTAAAATGTCTCCAGAAAGCATCAATTATGGCAATATGGCCATCTCTGATATTTTTTTTATTTATGCAGTATGTGTACACTTATACAGTTTTCCATACTGCATAAACAAAACGTTAATTTCTTTACCCCTCTCAGTCCAAAACACTGTTCAAGAACACTATTTTTTAATGTTTCGAGTCAAAAAAATATTTTTAACAGATCAAGTTATTTTTGGCAATCACTTCATGTCTTCCGGTGAAATTCACAAGGTTTTTAATTGTTCTTTCACAGTGAACAGTGATTTTTTAACACATCAGAATAAAGGAAAAACTGTTATGACAGATGAAGAACGATATGAAGGAATAAGGCACTGTCGATATGTTGATGAAGTTGTCAGAGATGCCCCGTGGATTTTAGATGATGAATTCCTTGAAGAAAATAAGGTATGTTTTATTTTTCATTAATTTTTCCATACATAATAAATGAATCATATGCAGAATCATATCCATTAGCAGAAACAAAGAGAGTTATCCTTATTTTTTTAATGCAGCTGCATAGGAAACCCCTATGGCACTATATAACAAGACAACTTTAGGGGCTGACTCACTTCTTATGGGGGGAGGGGGGACGAAGGCTATTTTGCTCCCTTTTAGAGCTAGAAAAAAAGTCAATTACGAAGTTGTGGAACATTACCAAATTAGTATAAAAATGTGAACTTTGAAAACTAGGGAATAGACTCTAAATACCTCCCTTCCGTATAAAACAAAGTTAACGTACTCAGATGATTGAGATGTTTTGCATTGGAAAACGCTATGCTTATAATCGTTTGGCTGCACTGACATTCCTGTTAAATTTTATAAAAATAAGGATCATTTCCCAATATTCTTCATTAGTAAACATGACTCATAAAATTGAAATAAAAATAGGACAAAGTAACAAATACACACAAAGATGCAATGCTGTATATGGAATCTTCTAGTTTACTTATTTTCCTTTCTTCGACTATGATGATATTACCAACAAATTGACTGTCAAACAAAAGAGTTAGCATTCAAACTAAATTTATTAAATTGTTTGTTATACAACTGTTGCCATACAAATTTACAGTTTAAAAAAATTTTTTGGACAATTATTTGCAACTTTTTCTGTCAGACTAACACATTTTTATACTAATTTGGCAATGTTCTACAACTTTGTAATAAATTTATTTTCTCTATCTCTAAAAGGGGGCAAGATAGCCGCCACCCCTATAAGAGGAGGGATCAGCACCCAAAGTTGTCTTGTCGTGTATCACCATAGGGGTTTCCTATGCAGCTGTATTAAAAAGGTAAGGATAACTCTCTTCGTTCTCAAGAAATTTCACCCGATACGAACTTTTTTAGATACCCTGTATTTTGATAACATAACTTTTTCAATCAAAATTTGTATTATCTGTATAACAATAAGGGATAAAAGACAGCAATAATTGTGTACGAAGCCAATTAGCTTCATTTAAGATGTAAATTAAACACCAAAAACTTTGCCTAAAGCACCAATAAAAGAAATTTAATAGAAGAAAATATAATAAAACATTAACAAAAATGACTATATGCATGCCTTGTTTTGAAACTGAATTATTGCATGTCATAGAAGTAGGCAGGGCT
This sequence comes from Amaurobius ferox, assembly GCA_951213105.1. Taxonomy (NCBI): domain Eukaryota; kingdom Metazoa; phylum Arthropoda; class Arachnida; order Araneae; family Amaurobiidae; genus Amaurobius; species Amaurobius ferox. The sequence continues at coordinate 117,875,862 of OX578146.1, forward strand.
GTGGAGTCAGAGTACTCATATCGGAAAACAATAAAATAAAACAATAGTATAAAATGAAAGTAAAAACTGTTTATGTAAAAACATACTTGTTCAGATAAGCAGGATCTTTTGGGAATAACACATCTGAATATATCCATATAAAAAATCAACTTCACAAAGCAATAGCCTTCCTACCCTGCAGCATCAAAAATCTTATGTAGTTTCTCCTCATTCTCTTTGAGGAACCAGCATATGCGTTCGAGGGCAGAATCAGGGGGGTTCCATATCATCTTGTTCGGTATTATGAAATGGGCAATTATCTCTGAAGATATCTTGTCAGCTAAAACAGGCAACATTTTTTATTTATTCCAAAGAGCTTGGCACTTTGCAAATCATACATTGCTGCGTAGAACACTAAATTTCGAACAAAGGAAAAAAGGGGGTCATTTGATATGTAGAATGGCACCTTGTTTATTTACTGAAGTAGCGATAAAAGTGGCATCCAAACTCGATACAAGCTAGTGATTTATTGTATCACACTACTCACTACACTTCTTATTTTTAAAAGTAGAGTGTTACACTGCAAACTACTAACAGAAGTAGTGATTACTGTAGTTTCACTACTTGTAGCATGCTACTTCCGACCACTTGCCCTGCTGATAAAAAAAAATTAATAGCTATGTATGACAAATATTAAAAAACAAGAGTAGTTGGATTCAGATAGTAGAGAAAAGTAGAAGTCAGAGTTGGAGTCGAAGATTTGAAATATTGACTCCACAGCCCTGTGAGTAAGCGAGGGGGCCATAATCCCTTCCCACTATTGATCATTGATGGGAAAATTACATTAGTTCTCCATGGGGTCCATTTTGAACATTGGATTTCAAAACCGTAGCCCCACCCCCACCCCACCCTTCTTTTCTGTGATCTTGCCTATGCCCCTAGTCCAGGGGTCAGCAGACATTCGAGAGAGAAGAGCCTAGTTGTCAAGGAAACAGGATAACAAAAGTATCGGAGAGTCATATATATATATATATATATATATATGTAAACATGGGTGCTCTCCCCCCCCCCCCTTGGTATCAGTCACAATCCAGAATGTCATTATCAAATTAAAATTTTTATATTATTTAAATAAAGTTTTAGAATACTGTAATATTTTTCATTCCTTCAAAAACTAAGAACTATCAAAGATATATTTTTAAGTACCCCTAACTTAGTTCCTCCTGGTCAAGATGCTGGGTACGCCCATGTATATATATATACATAGGTATATATGGATTTGTAAGGTAAAAAGAAAAAACGTGATAAGTGCATAATTTTTTATTTAAAACTTAGTTAGAATAGAACAGTGACTTTGCATCGCTTTTGAAAGCATTGTTATGTCTGGCAATTAGCTACTTGTTTTCAATTTTAGGCATGATTGTAAATTATTGTCTGTTAAGTTGCTTCTTAGCTTATTTTTTATTTGATTCTTGGAAGAGAATGTTTGTTGGCATGATATGTAGAGCTAAAGATTGGGAGTACAGCAAATGCTAGTTTTTTTTATCGCATCATATGTTTCAGGCAAAGTATTCCTTGTATCAAATATTATTGTGTTTCTGTTTTAGGCAGTTGTTTCATAGTTGTCTACTTGTGAAGAATTAAATTGGATTTCTCTCTTTCGAGTTCTTCCAAGCAGCTGGTCAGATCTGTGAATTTGTTGCTCCCCAGTTCTTTGCTTTTTAAATCTATTAATTGCATCTGAAGTGAAGCAGAATCTGTGTCTAACAGGGCCAAGTTAAGTTCGTTGATTTTTATATCGAGAGAACTTACGATGAAAGCTAGTGTAGCCTTATTTGCTCTGAATTCTTGAAAACGTTCATCAAAACTATTCATCATTTTTCTTAATAGCGTGCTAAAATAATTCGTATCAAAGCAAGCGCTTTTTTCGCCATGATACTGTTAAGTGAAGTAATTCACCTTTCTCTATATCTTCAGCAAGAACTTGTAGTTTATTTTCAAAGTACTCTACCTCTTCCAATAATGTATATGCGACATTTCCTTTCCCTTGTAACAATACATTGAAAGCATTAAGATTTGAAGTAATGTCGACCATGAAATGGAATTTTTGTAACCATGTGTCTTCTACCAATTCCTGATGTTTGATGCATTTTTCTCATAGGAATAATTTTATTTCTTCTAAACATGAAACAAAGCACTTCAGAGCATTTCCTCTGGAAAGCCAGCGAATCTTATTGAGCAGAAGTAAATCTACGTACTCACTATCCATTTCGTCCAAGAGTACCTTAAATTGATTATGATAGAGTGGTTTGGCCAAGATGCTGTTAGTTACCTTGATAACGAAATTCATTATTGTAACCATTTTTTCAGGAAATGTTTGGATGCAAAGTGCTTCTTGATGTATTATTCAGTGGAAGTATTATTCAGTATTCTTGATGTATTATTCAGTGAGAATTTCATGGTCAATTTTTTTTCCTTAAAATTGTGCCTTTGTTTACACCTGCCATACTCCGGCCGTCCAAATAGATGCTCAAGTCCTTGGTGACGAGTCGGACGGTCTGGGTCTTCAACACCTGCCATACTTTCAGCACCATCAGTAGCAATGGAAATTATTTTATTTAAGTCATTTCCGGTGTGTTCCAGATATGTTTCTACAGCATTCGCAATATCTTCTCTACGTGTTTGTCTCTTGAGCGTCAGTAGTCGGAGAAGTTCTTTGGGACCTTGTGCTGCCATATATCGCACAAAGAGTGATACTTGTGCTGTGTCACTAATATCACATGACTCATCAGTTGCAATTGATATTGCAGAAGCCAACTTAATATCTTTGACTTGCTGTCCTGTTATATTCGAAGACATTTTGGCAGTTCTGCCTTACACTGTTTTCGCAGATAAAGGCATTTCTTTTATTTTTTTTCTGATTGCTGCTTTATTTTTAAAATCGTAAGAGAGCTCTTCGGATGCTTTCATAAAGCAGTCTTTAATGTAATCATCTGTGAACGGTTTTCCTTTTTTAGTGATTTCCAGAAAGACCACAAAGCTTGCAAGATTGACGGTATTTGCAGTATGTGCCCAATTGTCTAACATGGAACTCAACTTCTGATTTTGATGCTGAAGTTCTGTAACAGCTCTCTTCCTTGCGTCACCTGCTATATATTTGCTTGCGAATGTACTTTGTTTCGTAGAGAAATGTCTCTCTAAGTTTGATTTCTTATTATTTGCGAGCTTTTCATGACAGATGAGACAAGTCGAAAGACCATCCAGATTTTGAATGAACGTAAATGACTCGGTCCATTCTTGCTTAGAGTCACGATTTTCGTCATTTATTTTTCCCTTCATTTTAGATGATTCCATCTTGTTCATGGGTTGAGTCATATAAACTTTAGTAAATACAATCTGAAAAAATCAAAATTAATGGGTTGAAAATGTATTATAATATATTGCTAAAAGGAACAGTCACTTAATTCAGTATTTTAGAAGAAATTTAGGTTTTTCTAAAATGAAACTTCACTTTTGTTTAACATAGAAAATGTTTATACCGAGATTACCAAAAATAAATGAATGGCAATGGATGATTACTAGACGTTATCCATGGGTGTCATCATATAATAGTAATTTTTTTAACACATACCTTTCTCTTACATGCTACTTTGAATAATTGAATTTAATTATAATAAATAAATTACTTAGTTATTAAAGAAAGTTTAATATAAATTAAAATTTAATTAACTTTAAATATGCAGATCCATTCCTTCATGTATACATTAGATACCCGAAACTTCTAAAATGTAATACAGAATGTTATTTTTTATTTTAAAACGATTCCTCTATGTCTTCAGCAATAGTTACCACTAACACTTCAACGACCGATTCCAAAATTTATCCTATCTAGCTTGGCTACGCTATGCTATGGATAAAGTAAAAACTGTCACGAAAACCTGTCGCACATATTTAGTTTTTACAAAAAATAATCCATAAATTTCAACAAAATTATTTTCCAGAGTACTGACACAGAGAACTAACTCCATGGGGACTGACGAATTCAGTGTAAAACACAAAATATACTTTAATCAATATGAAATATCAATCAGTACTATTTATAATCAAAGTTAGGTTTCACAAGACTTCATTTATTTACAGAAAATAATCCATAAATTCAAAAAATATTACTTTCCAGGGGACTGACATTTTGACTGTACCCAACATATGTTCACGACAAAAGCATGCAGGAAAAAATGATTCCAAAGTAGCTAATGCAAAACGGGCTATGTTGCTGCTAGCTAGCTCCATGTTGTTGTTGTTGTTGTTGAAACCCAGACCGTCCGACCTACCAGAAAGGTGTTGAAGACCCAGACCGTCCGACTCGTCCTGAGGACTTGAGCATCTATTTGGACGGCCGGGAGAGGAGTTGGCAGGCGCCAACTCCCGTACCAGAAAGGTGTAAAGTAACTGTTTGGACGGTCGGGAAGTGCCACCCAATTTAGACCGGAACCCAGTGGGGGAGGCATCCACAGGGACCGTACCCTCCTTCCCCTACCACCAACCTCTCGGAAGGACTTTCGGACCCACATGTTTAACGTGATCGTACTCCGCATGAACACGGCGGCAGTTTTGGCAGTGGCTGGAATCGAGCCCGGGCCTACCGAGTGCAACTCCAGCGCGCTAACCAATGGGCTACCGCGCCCCTAGCTAGCTCCATGTGTGTAGTTTAAAAAGCGAAGCTCATTATCATTGGGCTGCTTCTGAAAATCTCAAATTTTTAAATTTCATATGTGCTAGTGGACTGACGCACAATATTGATGAAGCTACTTTAACATAAAAAATTCTAATGAAATACATGTTCTTTTAACATGAATTATTTATCATCTAATAGATAACTATTTATTCTTAAATAGGAACGAACTTACAAAAAAGCCTTAGTGTTAACATTTTTATTATAAGTATTTGATTATTGATTTTGGGAGTAGTGACATAGCGAAAAACGACGACATGAGATCTTTCAAGCTAATAAAAATGAATAAAAAAAATAAAAAAATATTTTACTGTATATGTTCTAATAAAATATGAAATTCTCTTTTTTGTCTTTTAACTAATAGTAATAATAATTAAATATTTCTAATTTTAATTAAGATTATATGACAGTGACACACAGTTACCCGATTTTTGTAGAATGAGCTATATATATATATATATATATATATATATATATATATATATACAACAAAAGCATGTAGTTTATAGATCAAATAGTAATTATATGAAATCCAAAAAATACGCAAATATATTATATTAGTACTGTAAGTGAGCGGCCGATTGAATTTTGTTTCCCTTACCTCGGGAGCGTTGATGATGACTTGATGGAGCGGAATAACACATGTAGTTCTGACGCTCATCCAAATAAACACTATTCGATATAATTAGGTATATCTATATATATTTATTTATTTACACGATAGAAGAAAAAATACAAATTTTACGTTTTATAACAAAATATTTTTCTTCACAACACAGATTTTTAAATCCATATCTTAACTACCAGCATCTGTCTAATTTTATGTTCAGAATGAGAGATTACAATCCAATCATAATGACCCTACTGTCTGCAAGCTCCAACAAGACAACATAAGGGGCGTTGTCAATCTCGGGTTGATGTGATAGGAAGCGTTGACGATCTTTGATTCTTGTCTCCAATAGAGGGGGGAGGGGGAGATGCTCCGCACAAGATTTGGTGGGAGCTTTAACTGTTCACATGTTTTTACCAACTTCCTCTACCTATATATTTCTATTTCAATTTGTTCATTGTTAATTACATTTTTCTTATAAGACTTTGCAATATAACCAGGGTCCGTGCTAGCCATTCGCCTACGCGCCAAATGTGAAAAGATCACAAAACTGACGATAAAAAAAATACTTTGGCGAAAAAAATGGTGAATGATTTTTTGGAAACTGTGAAAATTTCGTAAATATTTTTTGGGAAGTAATATGGAATAAAAGTCCGGTTTAATTTGAAATAAATGTCCGATTCCAGACAAGTAGGCCTATGGCATACGAGCGTTGTCTCCCGTCTGTTTTGGGGATGCTCGTTCTCGTGTGACAAGCTCTAAGTATTCTTTAATTCCCAGCACGCTGCTCCTCAAAACGGACGTCAGACAGCGCATTCCTGTCTCTTAAGCGTTGACCCACCGCGGCAATCAAAACATTATCTGGATTCCGTCCATTATGTGAGCCGATTTTTTTCGTTAACCCTGAATCGCACAACCGTTAACCCCCAACACAGTTATTAGATACTCTCCAATAAACAAAACAAAAAAAAACACTTTCAACTTAAAATCCTGCATTATAGTTTTAAACAATCCGTGTTACAGAATTATTTCTGAAAAGAGCCATTTTTTGTCGAAAACGATCAGCCGTAATCAGAGAAACAAGTGATAAACATCGAACGAAAATGTATGTATATTTTTTGATGACATGTATACAATGGTAGTCCGGAGCATCTGGAGGGCAGAGAAATTAGGAGTGTGCGATTGCGTAATTACTACTGCATCGTTTTAGGATCGATTGTCTTGCAGGAAAAAATAAGTTTTAGACTTGCGTTTTTTTTTTAGCCTCCGCATATAAATCGACCCCCCCCCCCCCCCCCCCCCCCCCCCCCCCCCCGAAGTTTTTTTTTTTTTTTTTTCCCTCCTCGACTTACGCGAGTATATACGGTAAATAAAAAAGCATTTTATTTTAATAGCTTTGGTGCCTAATTTTAAAGACATATAATGATGTCACTGCATATAAAAATATTATGGATGTAGCAAGAATTGGTTTATGTCCTATGACAACAACCATCGTTGAAAGAGGCTTTAGTAAACAGAACATAAATTTCATTAAGTAGTAACATCAGAGTAAAAAATCTCAGTGACTTGATTCTTATAAATAGTGAAGGGCCAGATATGAAAAATTTTAACTTTAAGGCAGCTTTTGAAAATTGGTGTATAGTACAAAAATTCGACGCTTGCCTGGTTTATATGATAATGAAACTATGTGAGTTATAAAATAACTCATTGTAATAATTTGTAACTCATTGTGATCTTTCATTGGTAAATACAGTTTAATTTACTAATAGCCTATTTAATGATTAAAAAAATGAAATCTACCTATCTTTATATCTTGTTTAGAATGAAATTAGGGTAGGGGTGTTTTAATTCTGACCACCCGGTATTTACTTTTAAATATAACTATTGATAGAGCACAATGGTCTTTACATGACAAAAGCTGGTTAAGGTCTCTTCCCTTTTTTTTCAACAATAACTTGAATTTTGAAAAGGGTTCTGGGCATATATTCAGTAAATTATTATTCTAAATTTTATTTTAGACTAAAACTATTTGTAAGCTTCTAGTACACGTGTTTCAATCCAATCCAATCAAAATTGCTGGCCCATCCAGCTGCGAATGCAAAGAGCCACATGGGGCTCGCGAGCCTTGGTCTGACGACCCCTGCCCTAGTCCAATGCATTTGAGAGACTGGGACTGAGTACTATTAGTTAAAAGGCTGAAACCTAAATCCATTTTTGGCTAGGCCCTAGTTAAAAATTCTGGGCATCATGGCAATATTCCTAGGTATTGTGATGGCCTGGTGCTTAAGATTTGTCCAGCCCTAGTTTATGTAGATTTTTGTTATTTCAAGCATTTATTAAATTAAATCAGAAGTAGGGGCTTTTATGTTTTCGTTAATTATCTTGTGTCTAGTGAATTCTTCCAAACATCATTGGAAAAGTTTCTGAAATTGTATACTGAAATTTTATGTTTGCAAACCAATAGTGATATAGCTTATAAGATGTTAATTATGACCTTGATGTGTTTGCATACAAACTAGGAATCTTTTCAAACTAGCTGTTGGAACCCATCATATCCATGAAAGTATTCATAGCAATATAAACAGCAAACAAAAACTTGAAATAAATTAGATTAGTCGCTTGCTTTTTGATTTGGACAGCAAGATGTCATTTTAATTATACACAAAAATATTTTAAATGTTCAAGAAGTCTTATATAACAAAATTCAATGTAAAGCCGTGTTTAATAATATAATTTAAGATACTGTTTGAATACATTTTGTATTGGGTTTGATTGTGAGTTTTATTTCTCAGATATATGATTTCGTTGATTGAATGTAAATTTTAAATATATATATATATATTGTTTAGATTGATTTTGTGGCACATGATGATCTACCTTATGCAATGGGTTCAGAAAGTGATGATGTTTATCACCACATCAAATCTAAAGGAATGTTTGTAGCTACTGAACGTACTGAAGGAGTTTCAACATCAGATTTGGTAGCACGAATTGTACGTGACTATGATATGTATGTTCGACGTAATTTGGATCGGGGCTACAGTGCTAAAGACATGAATGTGTCTTTTCTCAATGTAAGTTTTTAAGTTTTGAATTATTGTACAAAGATCTATAAATAGTGTTCTCTTTGTCCTTTTAAGTCTGTATATCTCTAATTTTGGGGTGTTTTTTTAGAAAATTGATAAAATATATAAAAGTTTTTTGTTTTTTTTCTTTTTATTAACTCAGAAAATAGGGTCTACTATTTTACTTCCCTAAGCCTTTTGTAACAGTTGCAGATAACTACTCTTTTAATTAATATCATTTATGTAAGCTCTCTCAATGGTTTCAAAACTAGAATTTTTTTTTGCTTAGAATTTATGTATATGCAGTTAATAAGTTCATTAAAATTCCTTAAAATTTATATGGCAGGGAATGAGTGGAAACCCTGTTATAAGAGTTACATTACAATAAATTATAATTTTAATTGGGGAAATCAATGTTATTTTGTATATTGATTTATATTGAAATGCTCCATGTTTAATTCTTCAATTTGGGGTATATGTGAAATTTTTTGTGTATAATAATGATTTTATGCAGTAGGATGCTTGCCAGTTACTCGGGAACATTATTTCTGTCATTTATATTGATCCTCTACCTGAGAGCTTCTAGATTTGATGGCCAGAATATACTGCTGCTAGTGACAAAGTTATTAACTGGTTTTGGAGAAAAAAATAGTCTCATTGAGAAAGAGTAGTTACTCCAATTAATGCAAAAAATGCTCAAAGAACTCTTGAAGATAGCATTGTGAATTTACAAGTAATAATGACTGAATAAAAAACCGAAAAGGTATGAAATAGTAAAATTGATAGACAGATTTCAAAAAGTTCACAAAAATGCTAGAAAGTAATGACTACTATGAATATACAAAAGTTTGTAACAACACCTAACAAAATTGAAGGAAAACAGAGGATGATAAACAAATGAGAGTCTTGTATAATTGCTATTACTTTTTTGCAATATTTTAATCTTTTATCCTTGGTTTTTTCATTTATCTATTACTTTCATATTGGCAATCCTGATCATCCTGAGTAATAAGAGTATTATTCTGTTAGTAGACATTTTTCTATATTTGCTCTAATTACTGCTTTGTCTGAATCAGGGTTCCCATTTCAGCGCGAACCAGCGAGATTCTCGCGAAATCCATAAAAAATCTCGCTTAAAAATTTAGGCTGCGCGAGAATTTCTCTCTCTCCAGTTCCGGCCTAAAATTATTTTTTCCTTCAAATTGGATACCGCGAAATCCGTTGCCCGATACAGACGTGCCAAGTCTCCAGATTTTCGATTAATTCTCTGGCCTCTGGATTATTAACGAAATTCTCCGGCATTTCTTGTTGGAAATTTATCAATTACCCAGACATGGTATAATTCCTCGGAAACACCGATTTTCCTTTTTTTTTTTAGCACTGATTTCTACCATTCCCTGAATCGTAGTAAATACATAATAAAATGCACGGTAATGCCAATCAAATTAACGGAGATTTACGGCCATGTGTAATGTAAATTAAGATCGCTATCGCTTATTTTATGAAAGTAATAAATATAGTTTTTGAAAAGTTGTCTAATTCAGCATAAATCACTAAAATGTTATTTTCTTTATTAATTTCGCATAAACAGTGTGATTGCGCAATTCAGTTTGTTCACATGACTCGCAGAGAGTGTTGGAAATAATCAATACATCGCGATTCACGTTCCCGTGAACGGGCGTTTATGCAAATTTAATATGAACAACTCTTCCCGTTCACCGGCGTGAACCGTGACGTTTTTCAACATGAGGTTTCATGCAAATCAGTTCTCAATGCGTACGCATCTGATTTGCATATCCGGGGGCGTTTCCGGAACTGTCCATTCTCGGATATATAGGGCAGAGGTTTCTTGAAGCAATCAGACGATCGAGTTAAGACGATCGAGACGCAGTCCGACGAGACAGACTTGAGATGATGGTCTGATGCAGGCAGACAGAAATGTTTTTGACAGAAGCACTGCGGAATATCGTTTGACGATGGTTAATAGTCGAAACGGATGCAGATGTGGTCAGTTTGGACCAGCATGTATTGAACGTTAAATTTACTTACAAACATTCGGAAGGCACTTTAAATATTTTTCTGATGTTCTATCCTTTGGTTTCCCTTTGCCAAGTGTGATACCTTCGATGGTGGCTGAAATACACGCAAGTGATAGAGGTAGTATAGTAACTAACTACCAATGCTTCAAGGAATCTCTGTCTAGTCATTTACAACTGCAAACCTTTTTGTACATAGTATATTTTGATGTTTTACGGCATGGAAAATTACCAGGTACGTGTAATATGCCGAGTTGTGTTTTTCACCAAATAAAGTGAACGAAGTTTTTCTTTAAAACTGGACTTGTGTACTTTCATGACCCAGCCAACACTTATTGACTCTGACAGTGCGTGCTTTGCTATCTTCAAATTTTTTAAATTTTCCAATATCAGATAGAGAGTACAATAGTATCTTTTTCCATCCATCTCAATCTTCTGAATATTTCATTTTTGATTGACTAAACTAGCTTATTTTCAAATTCTGATTAATTATTACGGTTAATTTCTTAATTATTTTCGTATAAACAGTGTGATTGCGCAATGTAATTACTTCGCCTGAATTACCGAGAGTACGTTAGTATATTTTTCCATCCATCTCCATCATTTAAATGTTGCATATTAAATCGACTAAACTAGCATATTTTCATATTCTAATTAATTATTACGGTTAATGTCTTAATGATTTTTGCATAAACAGTGCGATAGCGCAATTCAGTCACTTTGCGTGAATTGCCAATAGTACGTTATTATCTTTTTCCATCCATCTCCATCATTTAAATGTTGCATATTAGATCGACTAAACTAGCTTATTTTCATATTATGGCTAATTATTAAGATTAATTTTTTAATTATATTTGCATAATACAAATCTTTCCATTTTGAAAAACGGGTATGAACTCTATGAAGAGATATTTTCCAAAAAGTGGTATTAAAGCAATGATTTAGGCAAATGAAAAGGAAACCATTTTGGCAGGAATATAATTCATTGCTATATTTTATTTTTTATTAAAGATCAATATTTGTTACTCTCTTTAGTGAAGACTTCTGTTTTACAAAACATAAATATTTGTTTTTATTATAAAGTAATTTTCACCGGATAAAATTTAAATGTTGAGGAATATGAGTTATAGTTAATGCTTTCATTTTTATTACCTTCTAAATTAGCGTGGTAAAAAAAAATGAAATTTTGAGTTTCTCTCCTTATGGCAGAAAATCTCTCCCAAAATTTTCTGGAAGGAGAGAAATTCTCCCCCTCTTTTCCTGACTTAGTGGGAACCCTAGTCTGAATCATCCTGATAAAAGTTGTTGTTTTTTTAATCTCCAAGGGGGGGGGTTCCTTTTTTATCTCCAGGTGGTTGCCAGCCTTTAACCCTTTTGTTACAACTGGCATGCCCACGTGTCGGCTGCGAACTTGCATTCAAGGATGGACGGCACACACTCGTGATGGAGGAAACTTTACCTTAAACGGCGAGTGGCATGCACGCGTGCCTTCACGTGGAACGGTTTAATTTGTCTACTAGATGGCGTTAAATGTCCGTGGAACTCACTTCAACGTATTTTGCAGATACATGACTTTGGCATAAAGAGTTTACAATAAATTATTTCTCCATTTGGAGTGGTGAAACATGATTTAGTAATATAAACAGACAGAGCAATTCTCGCAGCATCAGCAATTTTATAATTGAGTTTCGGGTTTTGTTTTTATTTCAGCGTTATGATTTCATTGGTGAATCATAGGAATATAAGAGAGTATTTTTTTTTTGTTTGGGTTTTAGAGGCAGTGAAATTATTCGTTTATTTCGGATGAAAGAATGGGAGCAACTAACGAGTATTTTGTATTCAGATTTGTATGAAAAATATACATCAAATTGAAAATAAATATTTCTTTTATTCCTGAAAAAAGTAGATTTCTGTGTTGAATCAGTGATATTTAGTGAATTTTTTTCTAGAGTTAGGCTTAGCGCAAAAAATTTGCTGTTGTTTGGGAACAGTTCGGAAGCGAAGCTCTCCGTCTTTTGGGCCACGGCAGTTCCGGAATGCCGCCGTCGCGAAAGGGTTAAGAGGGCAGTTACCATATATATACTCACATATAAGTCGGCCCCTCTACTTTCAGGGGAAAAAATCCAAAACTTGCATATTAGTCGATCCCAAAAGAGAAAAAAAAATTCAATGAATTATTTTAAAATGCTTGAAAACGAAATATACCTTAAATATTGATCTTAGACATATATGATAAATTACAAAGTTGTGTAAAAAAAAAAACAGAATTTTATGAAATCAATAAAAATTGTCAGGGGATTAAATTGGAAGAAATGCGAAATTTAAATTTTTATATTTTATAACACGCTGTGTCAAGCAAGTAATGGCTGGTTCAAAATGAGATATTCTATATATAATATTAAATTCAATGGAAAATCTACTGATGCAGATAAAGATGCACTGCAAAAAATTTATTTCTTCTTTGTCCAAAATTATTGTAGATGGAGAATATTCTCCTAGCCAAATATTCAATGTAGATGAGACTGATTTATTTTGGGGAAAAAATGCCTAATCGTACATTCTTATCGAAGGAAGAATCAGTTATCAGTTGCCCCTGGACATAAACCTTTTAAAAACTGATTGACATTGCTTCTTGGTGGAAACTTAGCTGGTGCTTTGATATTGAGACCAATGTTAGTTTATCAAGCAGAAAATCCCAGAGCATTGAAAGGGAAAGATAAAGAATTGCTTCCAGTCATTTGGAAATCAAATAAAAAAGCCTGGGTTACTGCGTCAATATTTAAAGATTGGTTCACTTTTCATTTTGTGCCAGCAGTTAAGCAATATTGTAAAGATAAAAATTTACAATTTAAAGCATTATTAGTCTTAGACAATGTTCCAGGATACCCAAAATCTCTGCAAAATTTATACCCGGAAATCAATGTTGTGTTTCTTCCTCCCAATACTACCTGCCTCATACAACCCATGAACCAAACAGTGTAGCTACGTTTAAATGATATTATATGAGGACAATAATGAACCAGGCCATCAAGGCAACTGACAGGGAAGGTAAGCCTACATTAAGAGATCTTTGGAAGAACTCTAATATATATGGAACACAATAAACAATATTGGAGACTCGGGCTGAAATAAGATTCAATAATGAAATATTCCTGGAAACAATTATGCCCACAAATGATGGGTGATTTTATAAATTCTGAAGAAACTCCGGAAACTATCATAGATGAAATAGTTAGCCTAATTAATGAACTAAACTTGGACTTCAACAACGAAGATGTTAATGAGTTGATTGAATCTCACCCAGTACCTCTGTTGAATGAATACTTAATTGAGCAACAAGAGTTAAATGAAATACACAATGGAAGTGAGAAAGAAGAAGCTGATATAATCGTCAAGACAATCAAAAATATGAATGAAGCCTTTATGCATCTTGACAAATTTTTTACTATCATGTACATATATATATATATACATATATACAGGGTGTCCCAAAACATTGACCTCTCTTTTATTCCTTAAATATTGATCTTAGACATATATGATAAATTACAAAGTTGTGTAAAAAAAAAACAGAATTTTATGAAATCAATAAAAATTGTCAGGGGATTAAATTGGAAGAAATGCGAAATTTAAATTTTTATATTTTATAACACGCTGTGTCAAGCAAGTAATGGCTGGTTCAAAATGAGATATTCTATATATAATATTAAATTCAATGGAAAATCTACTGATGCAGATAAAGATGCACTGCAAAAGAATTTATTTCTTCTTTGTCCAAAATTATTGTAGATGGACAATATTCTTCTAGCCAAATATTCTATGTAGATGAGACTGATTTATTTTGGGGAAAAAATGCCTAATCGTACATTCTTATCGAAGGAAGAATCAGTTATCAGTTGCCCCTGGACATAAACCTTCTAAAAACTGATTGACATTACTTCTTGGTGGAAACTTAGCTGGTGATTTGATATTGAGACCAATGTTAGTTTATCAAGCAGAAAATCCCAGAGCATTGAAAGGGAAAGATAAAGAATTGCTTCCAGTCATTTGGAAATCAAATAAAAAAGCCTGGGTTACTGCGTCAATATTTAAAGATTGGTTCACTTTTCATTTTGTGCCAGCAGTTAAACAATATTGTAAAGATAACAATTTACAATTTAAAGCATTATTAGTCTTAGACAATGTTCCAGGATACCCAAAATCTGCAAAATTTATACCCGAAAATCAAGGTTGTGTTTCTTCCTCCCAATACCACCTGCCTCATACAGCCCATGGACCAAACAGTGTAGCTACATTTAAATGATATTATATGAGGACAATAATGAACCAGGCCATCAAGGCAACTGACAGGGAAGGTAAGCCTACATTAAGAGATCTTTGGAAAAACTCTTAATATATATGGAACACAATAAACAATATTGGAGACTCGGGCTGAAATAAGAGTCAATAATGAAAGATTCCTGGAAACAATTATGCCCACAAATGATGAGTGATTTTATAAATTTTGAAGAAACTTCGGAAACTATCATAGATGAAATAGTTAGCCTAATTAATGAACTAAACTTGGACTTCAACAACGAAGATGTTAATCAGTTGATTGAATCTCACCCAGTACCTCTGTTAAATGAATACTTAATTGAGCAACAAGAGTTAAATGAAATACACAATGAAAGTGAGAAAGAAGAAGCTGATAAAATCGTCAAGACAATCAAAAATATGAATGAAGCCTTTATGCATCTTGACAAATTTTTTACTATCATGTACATATATATATACATATATACAGGGTGTCCCAAAACATTGACCTCTCTTTTATTCCTTAAATATTGATCTTAAACATATATGATAAATTACAAAGTTGTGAAAAAAAAAGTACAGAATTTTATGAAATCAATAAAAATTGTCAGGGGATTAAATTTGAAGAAATACAAAATTAAATTTTTATCTGGCCCTCGTATAAAAACATTTCCAATGAGTGAAATGTGCCTCGTACACTAATAAGGTGATGTACCCCCCCCCCCCCCCCCCTATACAAGAACATTTCCAATAAGTTAAATGTGCCCCATGTGTACAAAATTTCAGCATTTTATCATAAAAAGTCCCAGAGATATGAAAAGACAAAAATGCTGACTTAAACCACTTTTCAATGCATCGACATGGGTTCTCAGAGGAGAAAAATCATAGCCGCAGAACGCATTTCAGGGATCATAACAAATTACGAAAGAAAACAATGATTACATAAATAAATAATAATTTTGCTATTTATTGGTACAAAAGTATCTACACTGTGTAGAAATAATAACTTTACACAAAGATTACAAAACTTGTTCAAAATGTTTTCCATGCATTCCAAAGATTCGTTAAAGATGAAGAGGCAAATATTATTTGCCTATGATGCATTTCTGTGTTGGGTCATTGGCACTCTTGCTGTAAACATTTACATTTTAATGTGTGATTAATCCCTCACCAACTTTGTTTAAACATATCTCTGGGACTTTTTATGATAAAATACTTAAATTTTGTACACCACCTTATTAGTGTATGCGGCACATTTTACTCATTGGAAATGCTTTTGTACGGGGGCCGTATAAAAATTTAAATTTTGTATTTCTCAAAATTTAATTCCCTTGAAAATTTTAATCGATTTCATAAAATTCTGTACCTTTTTTTACGCAACTTTGTAATTTATTATATATGTCTAATATCAATATTTAAGGAATAAAAACCGGGGTCAATGTTTTTGGGCAAGTGAAGAAGAAGAAGCTGATAAAATCATCAAGACAATCAAAAATATGAATGAAGCCTTTATGCATCTTGACAAATTTTTGACTATCATGTACATATATATATATATACATATATACAGGGTGTCCCAAAACATTGACCTCAGCTTTTATTCCTTAAATATTGATTTTAGACATATATAATAAATTATGAAGTTGCGTAAAAAAAGGTAAAAAAATTTATGAAATCGATAAAAATTTTCAGGGGATTAAATTTGAAGAAATACAAAATTAAAATTTTATATGGCCTCCGTACAAAAACGTTTCCAATGAGTAAAATGTACCCCATACACCAATAAGGTAAATAATGCTGTAAATAATAAGGTAAATAATAATGTACAAAATTTCAGCATTTTATCATAAAATGTCCCAGAGATATGTTTAAACAAAGTTGGTGATGGATTAATCACAAATTAAAATGTAAATGTTTACAGCAAGAGTGCAAATGATGCAATGCAGAAATGCATCTTAGGCAAATAATATTTACCTCTTATCTTTAATGGATCTTTGGCATTGATGGGAAACATTTTGGAACAAGTTTTGTAATCTTTGTGTTATTATTTTTACACAGTATAGATACTTTTGTACCAATAAATAGTAAAATTATTATTTATTTATGTAATCATTGTTTTCTTTCATAATTTGTGTATGACCCCTGAAACGCGATCTGTCGACATGATTTTTCCCCTCTGAGAATCCACGTCGATGCATCGAAAAGTGGTTTAATCAGCATTTTTATCTTTTCATATCTCTGGGACTTTTTATGATAAAATGCTGAAATTTTGTACTTCGCCTTATTAGTGTATGGGGCACATTTTACTCATTGGAAATATTTTTGTACGGGGGCCGTATAAAAATTTAAAAATTATCACCAGTGATGAGACATAGTGTTTCTTGTACGACCCACAAACAAAACGGCAGTCCTCACAGTGGAAGTCACCATCATCTCCGAAGTCAAAAAAGTTTCGTTTGGACCTTTCAAAGAGGGAGATAATGCTGGAGGTGTTTTTTGACCAGAAGGATTTGGTACATTACGAGTTCATACCAGAAGGGGTAACAGTGAACAAAGAGAAGTACACACAGATCCTGACTTGTCTCCGTGATGCTATCTGTCAGAAATGCCCAGAACTCTGAAAAGCAAAGATTGAGTGCTGCAACATGACGATGCCCCCACTCATCGGTCTTTCATGGCATATATATACATATATTTTATTTTCCACTTTATTGATGATTCCGTGTTTGATACATTTTTATTTGTTAGGCATTTTTTAAGTTGGAACTTCTCTCTATTCTATCATTGGATTTTGTATATATATATATATATGGTGTATTTTGTGTATATATATAATAGTTTGAAAGTCCAATGAAAGAAAAGTGAGAAGCTGTAACACGAAAAACCTAACTTTCTTACTTTTTTCTTTATATATATATATATATATATATATATATGAAGTTCCTGCCACATGGTAATACAAATTTTCCTAATATTTCTTATCTTCTTTTTTTCATCTTTTGGTGCCTGTAGTCTGAGTTTGGATATTTATAGTAATGTACTATTGTCCAATCTGAAACAGGCATTTGTTTGGGTTAATTATTATTAAATACTCAGACCTGAAGATGAATTTAATTCTTTTTAATCTTCGAATTTGGGCTGGTGCTGATCTTTTATATTATCGGTATTATAGCAGTGGTTTTGCTTCTATGGTGATGTTAATATTTCATGATTACTTGAATTTTATTATTACTTCTTATATATATATATGATAAAATGTGTGTGTTACATTATATCATTTATGTAGGGAAGATAAAAAAAAAAGTTTGCATAGTCACAGTGGGTTGTATATAAAAGTTTTTCAAAAGCACTGCTGAAATATGAAACTTAATCTAACTATAGTTATTCTTATATATTAAATTTACTTTTATAGGAAAAGAAGTTTCTCCTACAAAACAAAATGGATAAGATTAAAGGTAAATTGGAAGGGAAAAGACATGAATTCATCCACAAGTGGGAAGGGAAATCAAGAGAGTTCATCAATAGCTTTTTAGATTTATTTGGTAAAGACGGACGATTAGTAAGTCTCTAATTTCATTTTTATCCACCTTTTTAAACAAGTTTAATATTATCTTAAATACAATGGGAAATTTTCTTGTGTTCTCAATTTGCACTGTATATCTCCAGATACCCTAATTTGATTTTGCCGTACTAACATGGTGTTTTTAATTGCTATGGTAAATATAGCTTATTTATATGTAATTTGGTCAGTTAAATTAAAAAATAGCCTATATTTTTGCATATCACAAATGGATTTTATTTAATTCAATTTTAAAAAGATCCTCCAAATCATGAATAAAGCTTCCAAAATTTGTATTTTTCTTGATTTTGAAAAAAGCCTATTATACGAATGACTCATATTTATTGTGAATGAAGTTACATTTATTGTGGAACTCCAGAATTCATCCATTAAGTATGTAATTTTACTTGTCTCTGAGGAAAAAACACCTAATTATTATCAACTGAAAGCATGATCATTTGCAAGGATCAATGACAATCCTTGGTGAATCTTCAACTTGTTAAAATTGTTAGGATTAGGATGAAAAGGAATGTGTAAAATTTTAGTTTTAATTTACAAATGAAATAGCAAGAAGAAATGAACTAAATGCGTAGATCATATAATACACATGTAGAAAAACTCTAACCCACCTTTTTAATACTGATATATATATTTTATATAAATGTTAGGTAATTAAAATATCATAATTTTAGTTGAAGCTTTACTGATGTGCAAAATTTGCTTTTCTCTGTCATTATTTTTCTTGCTCCTCAGGCATTTGCAAAACCAACAGACCATGGAATTCGAGAGAAAGAGATAAAACTAGTATGAGTTAAAGGCTAAAGTCCCATCTAATCTTATTTGAAACAACAGGAAAATGTTGTGTATATTGTTGTGAAATGTTGTGTTGTTTAGTATATATATTTTGGAATATCTTCGAATTAACCTCATGCCTGTGTCACCCGAATCCAGTTCGGGCAACCCATCTGTGCCAAATTTGGAATGCCCGAACTGACTTTGGGCAAGAGAAAAATCATTGTTTCTATTCCGTTGATCCCGAATTGAGTTCGTTTTGCTTTATCAAATGCTTTACAATATAATTCACTAATTTTCCAATAGATGGCGATACTTGCCCACATTTTTTTTTTTATTGGCGGGATCAGCTAGCTGGATTAGGTGGGATATAAACCGAGTTTATTGTAAAGAGTGTGATGTAGGCTTGTGTGCCGTGCCATGTTTTCGTATATATCATACTATAAAGGATTTGTGAAATTCTGAAAAATTATTCTGTGAAATGATTTGTGAAATTCAAAAGATTATTTGATTTATTTTGCTATAATTAAACAATTTTGAATAAAATATGAATATAATCCGTTAATTTTCCACATGTATGTCAAAATATTAAATATAGTAGTTATTTCATATAAAAATTTATATTTTTACAAAATAAAATTTTTTTAACCTTTTTAAATGTTATAATGCACAAAACTGAAGCATAAAAAAATTTCCATTTTTGACACATTTTCCTGAAATATACTCCGCAGGTAAGGGGTTAATGTTCTCCCAACTTATAAGCAAGAATTCTGTTTTTGTTTGTAAAACAAACTACAGAAGATAATGTAGAGGCAAACATACACTGGAAATGAAATTTAAGTATGCGGGAATATTCTTTATTGTTAGAGGTATAATTTACATTAATATTGGCTTTGACCCTTGTGGGAAATAGATCCCCCCCCCCCCCCCCCCCTTAACAAAAAAAAAAAAAATGTCTTCAATATGCATAAATGTGGACTGGGCCTTGGCAAGAAGCGACTGCGTTCCACCTGGACCAAGCTGACACTGATTTACATTACAGTAATTATTTATTTCTGCAAAATTAACAGTTTAAATAAATATTATTTATTGCATACCAGCCTTTTGCTATAGAAATTCATATACACTGCTGGATAAAACTTTGGCGACCACCTGAATCTCGGTGCGTATCTATATAATAAAAGGCAATGTCTGTGTGTCTGTCTGTCTGTCTGTCTGTCTTATACACTATACGTTCAACGATCTTGCGTTGCAAAGCTACAAAATTTAGTAATCGGAGACCCAGGCGGGTGGGAAGGTACATGTGAAAACCGATTTTTTAAATTTTAATTATTTTTTTTTATTTAATGTTTTATGCGATTTTGACCATTTTTTGCCCTTTTTTTCTCCATGATCCAAACGTCGTAGAGAAAAACAAATCACACCACCAGAAAGAGCAGACAATTGCGAGTAAAAATATATCAATTTCAAATCTCAATTTCGATTTCTAATATTTTTTAAAGATTCTAAAACAAAAGTCACTTTCGGTTCAAAAAAACCAACTTTCGTTTTTAAATCCTCCCATCGTAAAAACTACTCATAATTTTGACTAATAATTTACATTTTTAGAAAGCTCAAACATCTGGCTTTCTTACAAGCCCAATCTGGTCAAGAAATAATTAAAATTGACCACTGGATCGGAATTTTAAAGAAGTCATGATTTTAAATTTCTCGGCGGGCTAGAGAAGTTCCCATTTCTGATCACCCGTTTTTCCCAAGCGCGCATTTCAATGGCACCAGTTTGTGTCTAGGTGGAGGGGACGTCACGGTTCTGAATATGCATAGCGATGGGTGGGACAATTAAAAACTGAATTAGTATTTGCTTTCCATTTCCATGGAGATCATGCTTCTGATTTTAAATGAATTAAGAGCTTAGCATATATATGTATTGTAGAAATTATTATATTTTAAACGATGGAACGATATGGAACAAGGATGATGGAATTAAGAGCTTAGCATATGGTCATTATAAAATTTAAATTAGCGTGCAGGAAGTTAGTGTGCGGGAATTGCACTTGGTAGACCCTGGTTCGATTCCCGCCACTGACGCAGAGTACGATCACATTAAACATATAGGTCCGTAAGTCCTTCCGAGAGGTTGGTAGTAGGGGAAGGAGGGTACGGTCCCTATGGATGCCTCCCCCACTAGGTTCCGGTCTAAATTGGGTGAATAAAAAGAAAGTTATGGAGATTGTTGTGAAGGGTGGTGTAACCCAGTGGTTAGCGCACGGGAATTGCACTCGGTAGGCCCGAGTTCGATTCCCGCCACTGCCAAAACTGCTGCCGTGTTCACTTGGAGTACAATCACGTTAAACATATGGGACCGTAAGCACTTCCGAAAGATTGGTGGTAGGGGAAGGAGGGTACGGTCCCTGTGGATTCCTCTCCCACTGGGTTCCGGTCTAAGTTGGGTGGCACTTCCTGGCCGTCCAAACAGTTACCTTACACCTTTCTGGTAGGTCGGGCCAGCAAGTTTGCCATGGTCAGAATTTTCAAGGGTAGCGAACAGGCTGGTCGCCAAAGGCGGCTAGTTATTAATAAAAATATATGCTATGTAAAATAAAACGATAAATCAATAATATGCACATATGAACATAAAATGACTATATTATAGCAAAAACAATAAAAGATTATAATGAAAAAAGTGAAAATAAGGTGGTCAAAACTTTGTCCACCAGTAAGAGTTTTGGAAATATTTCATATAAATATAAGTGCTCCGTTACCAGTTGTATAGCTTACAGGTGGCGCAATAAGCGTGCAATAACTTAAAAACGTGAAGGATGATCACTGAAGAGAAACGTGCTGAAATCATCAGGTTGTATGGCCAGCTTAAAAGTCTCAGGAAAACAGCTTTCCAAGCAAGTATTTCCAAGGATACAGTCATCAGGGTGCTCAAGAATAGGAACCGGAAAACAGGGAAGATCAGACGTCCTGAAGCATTGTCCATCCGTGATAAAAGGAGAATTAGAAAAATGACACAGCAATTAATAGGGCAAGATGAACTGGTCACCAGCCGTATCATAAAGAATAAAACCGGTGTGACAGCCTCACGTCGAACTATTTGTCGAACGTTAGCTAAACATGACTAGCTACAAAATAATTAAGAAAAAACTGCTGTTAACTCCGAGACACAGGGAAGAGCATCTCAAGTTCGCATGCAAACACATTGTCGAATCCACGGACTTCAAGCAAGTGGTTTTCACAGATGAGAAGCGCTTTTGCCTCGATGGACCCGACAACTTCAGTTCATACGTCAAACATAGAGGTGATAGTGTCATCGCACAGCATTGAGTGAAGCGTCAAATGGGTGGTGACGGTGTCATGATTTTAGGTGCCATCTTCAGCTTTGGTAATCTCGTGATAAAGGTTGTTGAAGGCAAATATAACAGCCTAAAATATCTTGATGACCTACGAATCACCTTTATCCCATGGTGTTACAGACAATTTGGCCAGAACAAGTAGATTTGGCAGCAAGACAATGCAAGTATTCACCCTGCAAAAACAGTGCTGAAGTACCTGAGGTCCAATAAAATTGCTGTCTTAGATTGGCTCACGCACAGCCCCGATCTGAACATCATTGAGAATGTCTGGCACCTAATAGAAGAAGTTGTGTATAGCGATAAACAATACGATGACCGAAAAGAACTGATTCGTGCTCTGGAGAGATGTGCAAAGAAGTTCAATAAGGAAACCATAATGAATCTATACAAATCAATTCCTGGATGTTTGCTAAAGGTCGTTGATGTTAAAGGGGCACAAATTCAATAACTGACTCACCTTTTTGTCATCTTTTATTTGTTATACATGTGTGATTACTTAGTGGTAGGCAAAGTTTTGGCTACCCATTTTCCTGTATTTTTTGTAAAATGTTTTAATTTTAAGATATTAAACAGTTTTTGATATTCATATTTGCTTCTTACTGTCCCTTCAAGTCACGGTGGGGAACACATCTGTACATGTTTGTAGTTTTTTAGAATCTGATGGTCGCTAAAATTTTGTCCAGCAGTGTAATACTGTGGGACTTATCCTATCTCTTGAGACCTGAATTATTGTTTCAAACAATTTTAACTTTTTCAACATGAAGTTTTAACTCCTTTCTTTTATCTCCATGCTACAGACCTTATAAATCCTAGTTTCTCTTTAATTTCATGCCAGATCAAGTTTGTCTCTGTGTGAGAATAGTTCATGTCAGGTTGAATTAAAAATGATGTTGTTGTTGTTGTTCGCATGTCCATGGATAAGCAATATTGTAGTGGAGTAGTGGTCTAGATTCCTTCAAAAGCATTGATCACAGTCTCTGCCAAAAAAAAAAATGATCTTTAATCAAAAAGATATAAATATTGATGAATGAAAAACAATTATTCTAAGTTCCAATTACATATCAAAGAAAATTCTAAAATGCAGATTTTGTGTAATGTGAACTTAATACAAAAATATTCTAATTATCAAAATTCAAACTATCCAATTTTATGTACATGCATGCATGTATCTTGTTATCCTGATAATTCTCTGGATATCTCATTTTAATGCATTAATACATTAATGGTTATGATTGTGGTTAATTACTATATGAGTTAATTACTATATGATATAGTTAACTAAAAGTTGACAAGCATTTTTTTTTTAAAAATTAGTCAATGTCTGCCTAAATAAAATTAAAAGTGCAAAGAAAGGATTTTACTTTCCTCATTGAAAGTATTGTTTTGGGGTTAAAAACACTAGACCAAATTGAAATCTAATAGTAGCAGCCCGTGATGCTGAAAATAGGTGAAGTGCTACAGAAAAACAAGTTTAAACATTCTTTTGACTTTATTTTATTTGAATTTTTGTTTGCATCATCATATTGTATGCAATGATGGTGTAACAGAGATGTGAAAAATTTATCATTAACTCTGGTTATTTGCTTTTTGCATTTTGATATTTTTGCACTTACCTTTATACACATTCAAAACGTCCACATAAGATAAAAGTATAATCTATTTCAAATGTTTTATACATAATTAATAATTTTTTTTTTTTTCAGAACACTTCCCCCTCCTCCCCGAACTCTGAATTTAAGCAGAAACAATTTTATACAATGCACATGTATTGAATTTATAGTGAAAAATCTGGGGGGGGGGGGGGATCTAACATTTTAACAGATGAAAAATGGGGCTTCTTGAGTAACAAAGTCTTAGATTTAACATCTACAGTAAATTAAAGTCATGACATACAGCAGTCACTGCAAAAAAACAATTCCATCAGATGTTCCAAGGTGCCCCAACTGAACAGAATCTTCCTGAAGGCTCCTATGCTTTTAGATTTATTTCTACAATGATTACAATGATTACATCTAATTTCATAATAAACATGTATGTTTCTTTGATATATAGTTTTATTTAAATAAATTTAATTCTCATCTCACTATTACTGTTTACAAAATTTATATAAAAGTTTCTTTGACTGTTATATAAGCTAACAAAAGTTTGATACATTATCACCTAATTGCTGTTGAACTTCTAAAATATAGCAGCAAATGCATAGGGGGGCTATTTAGTAGTACATAAAATAACAAGATTTTATTCTCAAAAACCTAATTTTAAAATTTAAGATACCTCAAGGTGCTCCACTCTCTCCTATTTCTTTAGAATTACAATTTTTTTCCTGATTTGCCATATATACAAAATATGTGTCTTTTAATTACCACTAATAAATTTAAGATTAGGAACTTCTTTTTTCTAGCCAACAGATAGTAAAAAAAAAAGTGTAGTCAAAAAATACTTGTGCAAATTAAATTCAAAATAAGCATTCAAATGTCATAAAATTCTGAAATAAATCATCAAGAATATAGTTTTTAACTTTTCCAAAAATTTTAGAAGTTTTCAATTTTTTTAATCTTTTTATTTTCCAGCAAGGAGTTACTTTCTTCCAGATTTAAAATTTTTCTGTACCAATTTCTGTAAATATACCAACAATTGCGGAAAGGTCGAAAAATAATAGTAGCAGAATTTATATAATTATATATAAATACATATGTATGTTTAAAAAATTGTGAAAATTTTAAATTGCCAAAAGTTGTTAATGATTGAAAAAAAATGAAATGAAAAGTAATGATAAAAATAATATAGAAAAATGTTGTAATAAACTAAAAATAATTTCATTGAAGAGATTAAATTCCAAATATAAAAATTATCCAGAAAGTTGGAAATATAATTCCTAGAATCCAGGGACATTTTCATTACAAATTATTACATTGCTCACAATGTGTGGTAGAGTGTTTATAGAATATTTAATTATTGAATAGTAGTTTACATATTTAAAAATGGTTACGTCACAATTATACATTTAGTACTGTGACCCAGCACTAAGTTCTGTTATGCCACTTTAGAAGTTTTAGGTCTTTGTTTGGAAGCTTATATATAGTTATTGATTTAAAATAAATAAATATTTTAAATTGCTCCAAACTCTGAAAATGTGCTCCATGATAATTTGGCTACTTTAAAAGTGCTCCAGAAAGGTTTCAGGTGCATTCATTTCTGTATTTATTAAGTTAATGTAATTGGAAAATGGACAAAATTAGATTTTGTGTCATGTGACTTCGTGTTGCAAAATTATGCTTATTTAGTTGACAAAATCTAAATATTTTGCAATTTTAGACCAAAACGTAGTATGCTGTAGAAAAACCATATTGTAATTAATGTAGCACAAACTTCATAAAGTGAGTAGTTTATAAGATAAAGTACTGATAAGTTCTATGATTTTCTGATTCAGGCATTGAACACAAATAGAGTTGATCTGATGCACTTAATAAGAGTTAAAGAGAGATTCTATGCAAAAAGTTCTACAACTTTGCCAAAGATACCATTTTTACTGGATGTTACATATATTCATTAGATAGTTTCCACAAATATGCCAACCTACCTAGACAAGGGACATAATCAATTCAATAAGGCAAATCTAATTAAATAGCATTAAAGTTTTAAAATTTTAATCCATTAAAGATTTAAAATAGCTTAGTCTTTATACATTTTTCTGTTTCTTAATTTTTTCTCTCTTAGTTGACTTTTATTCGAAACTTGTTGAATCATCTTGCAATATATAACTGACAGACAAAAATCGCTGAAGAAATAGATGAATTACTATTGTAAATGTAAAAACTTATAAACTGAAGCATTACTGATGAACCTGGACTGTGAATATTAAATTAAAATAATAATAAAAAATATTCTCAAACATTTTGTGTGCAGTTTTTCCTTTTCTTCTAAACTTTGTTCTTTATACTTAAGGCCCTATAAATTATGCGAAAATATTTTCAAAATTATGCGGCATTGATTCAGCAATTTATTGAAATTATGCGGACTAGAAAAGAACTTGACTAGTATACATGCATACTAAAAAATTCAACTTTGGATGAAATATTCATTGACAAACTCTTTATTTGCTTTCTTGTTATGATTGTAAAAACAAATAGTCTCTAGAATCATAATAATCCTTGCCACTTCAATTACAGTTTGTTAAAATAGATGTTAGTCCAGCAACTGAAAATTCCTGCAAACTCTGTCTTTGTTTGCTAAATACTTGGTCATAGCATAACACTGTTCTTTCACAATTTACAGAATTAGGTAACCCCAAAAGTACTTGCTTTGCTTTTCGTGTTAGTCCTGGAAATATCTCTAAAACTGTTTCTGAATTTCAGAATTAGATTACATCAGAAATCTCATATTCTTTTACATACGCTTTGCATGCAGCGAACTCAAGTCTTACTGACAAATAGTACATTCAAAGTACTCAATTTCTTGAATACTTTGAACACTACATCGTCATCAGTATCTATATTGGTCATTTGATGTGGGTCGAACACTCGCGATCATCATGTAACTCAAACCAGGTTAACAAAACTTGGGTCCTCACTTTTTGGAGATGGACAGTTCTGGGCAATAGTAAATATTTAACTTTGTTACAGTTTTATGAAACACTTCTTGTAGAAACGAATTGCATGTAGATTTTGTGATAGTTGCTTCTGATTTAAGCTGCAATTTAGATTGTAGATCATGTACCTTATTTTTTGCCTTGTGAATGGACCCTAAATGTTTTGGAAGAGCAGTGTATTCAACAGGATTTGGGTGTGTTCTACAATGAACTGAAAGTCTTTACAGATATATTTACTTTCCATCAGAAGTACATTCTAGCAGGACAGTTCTTGGAACAGCTTCTTAAAGTATCCGGTAAACTTATCCACTTCAACAAAATGCAAATGCCATTGGTTAGAGAATGGATTTACAATATGAGTATTGCAAGTGATGTGCACCAAATTAGGAAATAGAGCATGTAGAACTTCCTTGTAAGGTTGAGTCATATAGATCACATTGTCTGTTAAGATTGCTGACATTTTGTTGAAATTAATCTCCATGTTTGTAAAGCTTTACATGACGACCTGAGAAACTTGTTGATTATACAGTTTCAAAATCAGTGCTGTTCAGTAGATAAGGATGTATCTTTCCTAAATTTGTAAATTGTGAAACATTGAAAATGTGTAAAACGTAGTTGTCTTTGTCATCACTGCCTTCTTCAAAACCAATGCAGAGGCTTGAGAATTTCTTTTATTTCATTCTTTTTGACCTCAAAATTTTTGGGTAGATAGTTTTGCCATTTAGAATTAATTGAAGGTAATGAACCTGCACATGTGATGTTCTTAGTGAGGAATTCTCTCACTTTAGGATGATCTAGGTTTTCTATGGGAATATTAGCATTTGCAAATGTGGCATTAATTTCAAAGTACAAGAGATTGTGCATTTCATGACATTCTGTATGTCTTATGAACATTGACAATACAGTTTCTTGATGCTTTTTCTGCTTGTCATAGTCCTCCTGCTCGGCTTTTTTTTTTTTTTCTTCATGACAATAACTTTCAAAATCTTGAATGATTACAAACCTCTGTATATAATCAAGGGAAACATTGCAAGTGGTACAAAACATTATACTATCAAAAACGTAAAATACACAGGCATATTCCTTTCACCTATCTTGGACAGAAATATTTGCATGGCTTTCTTTTTTGGTATTGATAAATGCATTTTGTCAGAGTCTTTTTACAAGCATGGAAGACAATTCCATTATATAAATTAAAATTCTGCTGGAAATGAGCTTTTTGTATAATTTCCCACACAAATGAAAGTGTATGCTGACATGGAAAAGACGATGGGACGACCATAGATATGAAAAATAACCCTTAATTTCATTAATAGAACACTCCAATAATGAAAAAATGGGGGGGGGGGGTATTCATATTTGTTCACTTACATTGAAAGGCATTTCAGTATGCAATCGTACAAAGTACAAACAAAATGAGGAGGATCATTTCTGGAAGTGCCATTTTGTGGCCTTAAATCAGGTTTTGAATTTCCCGATGACAAAAGGTTAAAGTCAATGTTAGCATTCAGAAAAAAAAAACATGCAGAAGTAAAATTATACATAAAATTGCAGATTATGTGGAATTTGACATTTTTGCATATTTTATATGGGCCTATTTATACTATTCTATTCTACTCAATGTTTCTCATTTTCATTTTAAAGCTTTGTACTTTACTTTCCTATTCTTCTTAATATAGAACTTTTGTGTTTTAGAAAATTAATTCTTTAAAATAATTTTCAGAAGTGTTATTTACCAAATGTATTTTAATAGTTTGAAAAATAATACTTTGGTATCATCAAGTTTCAATAAATATTCAGTATAGTCAAGTTTCAAAATAATGACTACTTCAATATAGGAAGTAGTCACTAGTTTATCTTTTTACATCTTATTTGAAAAAAAATAATAAAATTTTGAAATTTTCTTAACTGTTTGCTTTAAAATATTTAATGTTTCTTAATGTGTATCACACACATTCTTTTATTTATCTTTTACCTAACTTTATTATAATTAGTAAAATAATTTATTATACTTGACAAAGTTAGTTTTGTTTTTCTAGTAATGTTTATGAAATAAGTAACTTGTAAAAATTATTGGCAAAGTTCATGCAAACCTGTATAAGAAGTGTCTTAAGACAGACAAATTGTCCTCAGCATCCCTCAGTGTGGTCAACTAAAAAAAATTTCATGATTATTTTATTTTGTTTCCGGGAATCAAATCCCCTTTATCTCGAATCATCATAATATCCATTTCAATTTATGTATAACTAGAAAATCTACCTAGTGTTGTTTGGGGTTTAAATCAGGGATTTATTGAATTCATTCATTAAATTTTTCAGAAGGTGTAAGCACATTCCATTCATTTTTAACAAAAATATTTTTAAGCAAATAAGTAAAAAATTTGCATACTTCTAAATAAGTGCCTTTGGATTGAGAGGGTGCATATGTCACTAGGCAGGGTTTGTCTGCAGTAAGGGACTGCTGCATCTAAAGCCCATAGATATTCTTCTTTCAATTTTTAAAAAATCTCACTGAATCATATCCACAGATCCGAAGTACCTCCGTGTCAAATTTTGCCACTGTATGAAGCATAGTTGTTCTTCTACAGATAACATGCATGCACAGATATTTTTTATTTTGTGAGATTATAATTAAAACTGCCCTTTGATAAAGACAGACCTATTCAGCATCTTTTTTATTTTGCTTGCCCTATAAAACATTACTTGTTAAGTGTAAGTTTTGTGATGGGATCAAAAATCTGACTCTCAAATTTTGATGGATCCATAAGCTTTGGTCATTCCTGAATACGGTACAACCATTTTTTTTCTATGTCTATGGCCATGAAATCTCTTAAATAAATTAAGAAAATCTAATGAAATTTTGTACGAATTTTTAAATCGATGGTTCACAATCTTATGGTACTTTGAGGACCGTATTTGGTTTCTGGATACAAAGAATGGGCCACATACACAAATTAGTCGGGTAATTTAACAGCGAAAGAGGGGGAGCAGTAGAAAAATTATTTTAACTTGTGTTATGAAAATTTATTTCCATCTTGTAAATAATAGGCAATCATTGTTTTATGGACGATTTCCTCTAAATAACGGAATACAGTTTGGGTATTTAGGTGGAAAATAGGCTCTGTATTAAAATAAAATTCATAACTTTCCCATCTGACCATTATTTGTTTTCTAAATTTTTTATAGATATTTTAAAACTATTTACTTTCTTGAACATTTTAGTAACTTTTTCTTTACAGTTGCCATTTTGTATAACTGTTGCTTAGCCTTATAGTCTTATTCTGTCTTTTTTAATTCTCCAGGGTTCACATACATCTAAATATGGGTATTGGAATCCCAAGGTACCATGGCAATATTTTCTTTCTTTGTATTTTCTCTTTTCCCCCCTTTCTTCCTCATTGTTGTTTCCTTTTGTGAGGACTCTCTTATAGGTGCTATAAATGGCTGTGTTGCTCATAGCATCTAATAGGTTGTAAATAAATAACCCATTTGTTTGCTGTGCATAGATACTCATGCCCCTGGAGAGGAGATACTGGTAATTAAGGGAAAACATCACATTGCTTTTGCCATTGCTTCAGGTTAACAGAAGGCACTCTGTTTTCTCCAGTGTATCAATTGGCTGGTCAGTTTAGGTTTCCTACTAGTTAGGGATCAAATAAATGTTTATTTACTGAGCACTACTTTAAGGATAGTAGCTGCTTCAGAAATCAATCATGAACATGTAGATCTGACTAGCACTATAATGCAGTATCTGCATACCCTTGTTGGACCCCATGGCAGGTGGTACTGTTGGGTCTGAAATGTTCTCTTTATAACTATAGATAATAGTCAAAATACCACTTTGTCTTTTTCCTCTTTAAGGCAGCAATAATCATAAGTAAATAATGCTAAATTTTTCATATTATATCTCAATATTAAAGATTCATTTTGTAAAGGTATGCCATTCTTGATTCACAAACATTTAGTAAATGCTGTAGGAGAGTTGAAATCCATTAAAAAACTAAGATCTGGGGATCTCCTGGTTGAAATCTGTTCTACCATGCAAAGTAAGGTCTGTTTGCAAATGACAAAATTTGGCGAGCATGAGGCAACAGTTTCACTTTATGTGATCTTGAACCACTCTCAGGTGTCATTTCTGAAGATGAATTGTTGCATAATTTAGAAGTACAAATCTTAATTGCAATAGCAAAAGATATGTGGTGTTCCACTCACAAAAATTCCGAGGGAGGGAAAAATATTTCCTATTAAACATCAAATCTTGGCTTTTGCCACACCAGTATTACTACAGCAAATAAGTGTGACTTATTTAAGCTGTCTTGTCAAGCTATATATAACCAATCTTCTAAGGTGCTTTCTGTGTCTCACAGGGGTTGAGCTCACAAAGGTTGCCTGTCGAGGAAAATCTATGACTTGTGTACAGTGTTCTGAAGTTGGCCATGACAATCTTTTCTGCACAAAGAGGCCAAAATATATAAATTATACAGGGTAACGCCCATTTTATTCTGAGTCCTTGAAAAAGATATCCAAATAATAAAAACCCTTTATAATTTGCCATACCTTAAAGCTAATAAAAAAATTTCTGGTCGTACTCCTTGAACTAATACAAGTTATGCTGCAGCTACTTCATCCAAAATGATAAAGTCTATTAGTACTCAAACAGATTCCTCATGCGATTCTACCTCACCTGAAGTATCCATTTTTCCATCATCTACTGATTCTCCTTCAAAATTTCTCCCGATAAATACCTAACTATCGTTAAAAACTATATACACAATCTTACTCAAAATATGGGTCATGAAAAGTTATGATTTTAAATGTATCACTAAAGGAGCAGCCACCATAAATTATCAAACTCAATAAACGAAAAAGGAATGTCATAATTTTAAAAAAAATAAAGATACTTAAAATACCTTATGAGAAACTATTTAAAACAGATCTGTTTTAAATAGAACCCCTATTTAAAACAGATCACTGTAGAAGAAGCGTCAGATGAAACAAATAATGTCTTCAGATAAAATTGAGAATTCTGACATTCTTTATTGCTGGAATGAGCAGAGAAATCCCACAAGTCATTGATTTATGACTTCCTTTCTGAAATCCTCCGAAACATGAGAGAAAATAGAAAAAAAAAGTAAGATTTAAAAAATTCAGTTGAATAAGGGGTTGAGGGGGCGGTTAGTTTTTTCATTTAATTGCCAAACTGCGATGTTTAATTGACCTGCCGTGAGTGCTTATTTTTAGGTCTACCTGGATTGTAATCCAGTTAAGACTTTATGCGATATTGCTTAGTCTGTAATGTACAATGAGTTTGCTTTTTTGTAAGCAGGATATATTTAGTATTTTGTATAATATTTCTAAAACAAAATAGTCACACATCATCTAGGATTAGAACTGAAATTTGTTTTTAATCCTGTTACATTACCAAAATTTTCAGCTATAATTCTAACCAGCATTATTTTATTGCTTCTGATTAAAAATAAATGATTTGTAAATTTCTCATATTATGTACTTATTTCTTTAAGATGGAATTGTCTAATAGACTACTTTTTTAAATATAAATGTAAACTTGAATATATAAAATACATATCTATTTTTTAAATACAGATCAATTTTTCAAACTTTTTGGTCACTTTTATTCAAATTTCTTAGTCACTTTTTCAACTACTTATGTACCCGTGCTGATAACACCGGTTCTCGTTAGATCACCGAAGTCAAGCAGCATCGGGTGCGGTTAGTACTTGGGTGGGTGACCGCCTGGGAACACCACGTGCTGTTGGCACATTTCGGGCGCAGTAGCCCGGTGGTTTGCACGCTGGATTTGCATGCTGCCACAACTGCCGCTGTGTTCATGCGGAGTCTAATCACGTTAAAAATGTTTGTTTGTAAATCCTTCCAAGAGGTTGGTGATAGGGGAAGGATGGTACGGTCCCTCTGGATGCCTTCCCCACTGGGTTCCGGTCTAAATTGGGTGGTACTTCCCGGCCGTCCAAACAGTTACCTTACACCTTTCTGGTAGGTCTGACGGTCTGGGTCTCAACAGCAACACCTACTTATGTACCCGGCCGTCCAAATAGTTGCTCATGTCCTCAGGATGAATCGGATGGTCTGGGTCTTCAACTACTTATGTACAAACTTTACAGTCCATGTAATTATGAAAAAATTGTTTCTATCAATGTAATATTTGTTACAGTTATTCCACTGCACCCAATCAATATTTTTCACAAAACAAGTAAGACACAAAAGTTAATGGTACTGTATTATGAAATATACATCAAATAATCATATTTAGAAATTAAATTTTCAGAGTGAAGTTGATGAATGATTTAAAGATAGAAGTGAGTGAGTGAAATTGATAAATTTAAAGTTCTAGAAAACAGTTCAAAGACTGTATGAAAAATAAGGAATTTTTCCCCCTTAGATGGCATAGAAAGATTGATTTCCTAGTCGCAATATTATGAATTTTTCAAAAAATTCTGAGATATATACTTTATAAGAAAGTAATATATACAGTCCGTCGAAAGGTTTACGCACAGAATAAAGATACTCATGAAATTAAAAGAAAAATATAAAATAAAATGTAACACTAAATAATCAAAATGTAATCGAAATGAAATAAAATAAACTCATTTCATTGTGTATAACACTAAAACTGTGTTAAAAATTACATGTTTTGAAAAATTTAATGAAAAAACACTGTCTCAAAGGTTTAAGCACTTTATGCAAAATTTTACAAATGCGTGATGATGACGTTGCAATGACGTTTTCCTGAGTAGCAGGAAAGCAGAGATAACTTCTGCTCGTGAATCAAAATGCCTAATTCTTTGGAGTTTACGAAAGTGGAAATTTCAAGGATTTTAAAGTAAAAATCTGGAGATAAGACTGTTATTGAAATTACTTTAAATTGATCAAAGCCTGGTATATATCAAGTACTTGCCAGGGACTACCATTTCAATAGAAAACCAAGATGTGGACGACCTTGTGTAACAAGCTTGCAGACAGATCGACGGATTCAGAGATTGGTGTCAACACAAAACATATCTTTACGTCAACTAAAAAATAACTTCAGCAGACAAGGATTTCAAAGGACACAATGAAATGAAATGAAATGAAAGACGGGTGGCTCAAGAAGAGCCCAGCACAGCGACCAGAGGTCTATTGTACTACCCCAGACAGAACGGATCTCTACGAAAAGAGACCAGTAGCCGACGCAAAGATGAGCAGGCACTTTACAGGAATGTCATTCAGCTCCCAGGGTTCAATCACATGTCGACCAATGTGTTCGAATCTGTGAGCAGAGTAAACCTCACATTCACAGAGAATGTGAGCAGCTGTTTCTTCTTTGTATTTGCAGCCCCTGCAAAGCGAATCTTTAGTGACACCCATAATGTTGAGGTGTCTCTTGAGGGTACAGTGCCCAATAAGGAGCCCAACAGCCCTCCTGATGCCAGTTCTGCTGAGCTTGAAAAGTTCCTTTTGAAGTGTACTAGGGCAATTGCAGTTGAGAATTTTTGCTTGCCTTTGACCCTTAATATTACGCCAGTTCTTACATTGAAGCTTCCTGAAGATGTCATAAACAATTCTTCTGGTAAGATCATTGGGAATACCCAAGGCCGGCTCAGGGCCAACTCATTTCCGGGAATGCCTGAATGTCCAGGCACTCAGTAAAGAATGACTTTGTTATTGCAAGCAATTTCACAGAGTGCATTATAGCACTCTCAGACAAGAGAAGATGTCATAGTGGACTTCCCAAGAGCCATAAGAGCAACCTGACTGTCGGAACAGATAAGTATTTGGTTGCTCTTATACACCCTGTTGTAGCAAATTCTACAACACATAAGAATGGCAAAGACCTCAGCCTGAAAGACAGTAGCATAACTGCCAAATGGATAAGACAGCTCTGTGCCATCATCCAAACAGCGCCAACACCTGTAACTTGCTTCGTGAGTAGGAAGGATTCACCTCCAACTCGCTGAGTTCGCTTTACTATTTTATGGCTGATTTCATTTTTAATAAATTTTTGACGCACAGTGCAGCTTCTGGCTGTCCAAATGGTTGCTCAAGTCTTCGGATGAGTCGGACGGTCTGGGTCTCAACAAAGTGCAGCTTGCATAAACTAAACCAACTTCACAGTGATTCTCTAGTGGCACATGTATAGAATACACTCATTGGTTTTTGTCCAACCCTATAGATAGGGCTAGAATAAGTGTATGTAAGAGATACAGCATCTAAGATACAGCATACTAAGATACAGCATCATCATCATATTTGGCATGACAGCCCAAGATGAGCCATGGCCTTCCACTGAAGATTCCTCCAGGACTGTCTATAAGGACCCAATACATAGACATATCAGGGAATGCAGCAACATTGTTCTGAAGAAAATGGCTCGCAAATCATGTTTAAAACCTCATCATAGGAAGGACAGAATGGAGTGGGCTCGAAAGTACATGTCTTATGGATACAAATGGATCTCAGTAATATTCAGCTGTAAAAAAAATGGAATTTGGATGGCCCTCATGGCTGGAACTCTTATTGGCACAACCTCAGGAAAGAGGAAAGGACCCTATTCAGCAGATAACAGGGCGGTAAATCTGTGATGGTTTGGGGGCAATTTGGTTTTAATGGTCCGATCTCCTTTGCCATTGTTCAAGAAAGATAAAATTCAGTAAAGTATCAAGAAACACTTCAGCAACATTTACTTCCATTTGGTGAGCTTCTTGGTGGATCTGAATGGAAATTTCAGCACAACAATGCCTCCATACACACCTCCAGTTCTACCAAACAATGGCTTTCAGAGCAAAATATCAGAGTTTTGGACTTACCATCTTTGATCCCAGATTTAAACCCTATTGAGAATGTCTGGGGTATCTTAACCCATCAAATTTACAACAATGGAAAGCAACATGACTCTGTTAAGGAACTTATATTGGCTATTGAGGAAGCATGGTACTCCCTGCAAACAGAAATATTTCAAAAATTGATTTTGTTAATGGAAACACATTTATTTGAAGTGATATGAAACCATGGAAATACTACCAATAAGTGACTTCATTATGTATGTTTTATACCAGAATTTTTTTTGTACTGTACTTAAACTTTGGAGACAATCTATAACTGGCTATTTTTTATTTTGTATCAAAGTCATGATAAAAAATATTATTTATACATTTTGATATGGATTATATAAAAGGATTTGCAGTATCTAATGAACGAATAATGTCACTTTGTTTGATTTTGTATTGTTCTCTAGTAATCCCCATTTTCCAGTTGTGCTTAAACTTATGAGACAGACTTTATAAACATCTTTGTGAGAGACCCAGTAATTAATTGCATTTTAAAAACAAATATTGGATGAAGAATCTGTATTAGTTTATTAATATTTCTATTTTAAATAGTTTTTTTTTTTTCTTTTTAATATAGCATATTGTTAAGCATGTTTAGCAAAAGATTAATTTTATTTCCAACTAAAACCCAAATCAACTTTGCATAAAATACAGTGGTTACAGATTTAAAAAGAAAAATAAGAAATTTTAATTATTAGGTTAATGTGACAATTTTAGAAGCCATTGTATATGGTTTGCTAAGGGATTATTCTGTGAATACATATGCATCCCAACTCTCAAGTTACATATCTCCTAAATCACAAGTGTTTTGACATACTGCTAAATTGCAAATAAAGTTTTGCATGTTTTGTGAAAAGATTAACACCTACCTTTGCAGTTTTGGCAATCAGATTTAATGGAAAACTAGAAATGCTTTCTTTCCTAAAGATTTAATTATCAATTTTTGGCAATCCTTTTGGAATAGCTCTGGTTCCGGATTATATATTAAATCTTTTCTTCCTGAGATTAATTCTTCTTTCCAAATTACTAATAAATTTTTGATACGCTTTCTAACTGGACATGGCCCTTTTATTGCCTATTTACACAGATTCAAGATTAAGAACAATATTGCTTATGTAATAATATAGGAGATACAGAGCACTACATTTTTAAAATGTATTCATATTAAAAAATATCACTTAGTGAAACCCACTGTTGGGAATAAAATAGTTTGGTTCAAAAATGTTATGAATAATAAAAATTCTATTAATTATATCAAAAATTGTCTACTTAATGCGGGTGAAATCTATGACCAAATTACGTAAATTTTTAGCCAATACCTATATATATCTCTTTCCTATTCAACTATTTTCATTTTTATCTAAACTGCGTAATTGTATCTCTTTATTTTAACACTTTTGTCATTATTTTTATACTGATTTTTACAGAAAATACTATCTATATACACTAATTGCCATGTGTCCATCTGTCACACATTTTTTAGGCACTTCCCAAATAGACAGAGACTTGCAGTCTGATACATGGGTCGATCGTTCGATAAAACCCCCAGGAAAAATCGTATTTTCCAAAAATGTTCTGAAGAGAGAGTGCTCCACACCAAAACGCTCGAAAAGTGAAATAATAGAAAAACATGCTTTACGATAAGAATAAGGCTTCAAATTTGGTGTATGGGTACATAGTTCGAAAGGAAGAAAGTGTACAATTTCAGATTTCCAATATTTTCTACTTAAGGGGGTGCTGCACACTAAAATGTTCAATTTGCCCAATAAATGAGAAACTGCTTCTTTAAAATTTGATGAAGTCTTGAAGTTTGATACATAGGCTAATCGTCAGACGAATATAGTTTTTCAAAAATGTTCGTTTAAGGGTGAGCGTCAGTAAATTTTCTGCCCTATCTGCGCTTTGTTAACTTTCGCGGCACACATATTTCGCCGAAATTCTGCTCAAACAGTTGCGAAATATTTTCTGAAAGATAAAATGCAATGCTTAGATTATATTAAAACTAAATTTAATACCTAATAAAACATAGAATATATGTTTTATTTTAATTTAAAATATTTTTGGTGCTGCCATCTGTTGTCGTAATTTAATTCATACCGACTATTTTTATTTTTTAATCAACGTTTTTAAATGTCTATTCCTTCTAATACGCTATTAAATACAACAGCAGATCATACATAATAATGTCACATTCACGGAAAGGTAATTGAACTTGGACTTGAAGACAAAACTGCAGTCCTCAGTGATGTATATTCAGATCCCTTATCAAATTTATAGATTGATAAATTACCTTTCCATGATTGTGGCATTATTATATATGATCTGTTGTTGTATTTAACACTGTATTAGAAGGAATAGATATTTAAAAATGTTCATTAAAAAATAAAAATAATCAGTTTGAATTAAATTACGACAACAGATGGCAGCACCAAAAATATTTTGGACTAAAATAAAAAATATATTCCATGTTTTTGGAGGCATTAAATTTAGTTTTAATATAATCTAAGCATTGCATTTTATCTTTCAGAAAATATTTCGCAACTGTTTGGGCAGAATTTCGGCGAAATATGTGTGCCGCGAAAGTTAACAAAGCGCGGATAGGGCAGAAGATTTACTGACGTTCACCCTTAAGGGGATGCTCCAGAGAAAAACTTTCGAAAGATGAATTGGTTAAAAAAACATGCTTTGGGATGAGATAGAGATTTTACATTTAGTATAGGAGTAGATAGTTTGAAAGGAAGAAAGTGTACAATTTCAGTTTTTTAATATTTTCTATTTTAGGAGTGCCACACACCAAAATGTTTGAGTTTTGGTATAAAAGAGAAACTCCCCTTTTAAAACATGATAGAGGCTTGATATTTGGTAAATGGGCAAATCATCTGATAGAAAACCCTAGAAGAATGGCATTTTTCAAAAATGTATGTTTAAGGAGGTGGGTACTCCACACAAAAACATTCGAAAGGTGAAATGATAGAAAAAGCATACTCCGTGATAAGATAGAGACTTCAAATTTGGTGTACGGATAAATAGTTGGAAAGGAAGAAAGTGTGCAGTTTCAGTTTTCCAACATTTGTTATTGTAGGGGGGGGGGGGCTGCTCACTAAAATATTCGGTTTGCCGAATAAATGAAAAATGCCTCCATTTTTCTGCTGTTAGGGTTATGGCAGCATGTTTACCGCTTGGCAATTCGTCTGCTTTACATTACATGGATATTGTAGATCGATTTTGCATTAAAATAAAAAAATTTAATTTTGCCAGATTTTTCACCCAATTATGGGTTTCTGATTATTTTATAGCAGGTATTTAACCATATATATATATATATGAAGGTATTTATATAAATATATAATATATATACTAGTTGTAATTTGACTTACTCGCTGAATGGCTACAAATTAGTATTTATTGATGGGTACTTGGTACATTCTATACAGCAAACACTACATCTATTTGAAACAAATAAGCAATAATCCAATATTTATGAAATACTTTGAAGTTGAATGAGCTTCTAAATTTATATGAACCATTAAGCTATGGATTAATTTGCTTTCAATTATTATCATTCTTCATAATTCACGTTATGCAATTAACTACTATAAAATACATTTATTGTGTTTAAAATTTTTTTTTATGCTTAACTTAAAATTATTTAGATTTTAGAGTCTTGAACTTTTTTTTTTCAAAAATTGTTTACAATTTAACAACTGATATTCAGACCTTGAAAATACTTTAATCAGTACAGTGGTATGTATTGTCATGTACAAATTTATGATATGAAAATTTAAAAAGCGTAAATTTACATTTCTGATGAAATTCGAATTACGTTAATTTTCAAAGTTCAAAGTTTTGTATCTCAAAAATTAGCACAGGAAGTAAAATTTAAATGTTAAATGCTATCCTCAAAATCATCAAAACTTTGAGTGTTGAATACATAGATTTAAAGCTAATGAACAACTGTTCTTGATTATTAAACTCTTGTACCCATAGATAAATTGCCGAGTAAAGTTGTGTTATTAATTTGTTCGAATGTTTAAGTTGGTTTTAAATATTTCGTGAGTGTGATCATAGTTCTCAATGACTAACAAGTGCTTTGTGTGTGATGGAGACATCGACGAATCCAGTGATGAGGTGTCAAGAGTTACAGAGAAAGGGATAGCATCTTTTGTAAGTGCAAGTAGAGCAAGCGGGGACCAAAAGAGCTTCCAGCTAAGAGGTATAAAATCACTCTTAATTCCAAAGGCATGTCGTAAAATATACACCAGACACCAAAGCATTGCTGCTGATGCAAAGAAGCAGGCTGCATTATTATCTCAACTAGATGAAACTGCGAGTTTGAGGTCTTCAAACCCACCATTCGATTTCAAGACTAACTGCTTTCTTTGTGCTGATCTGAAAAATTGAAAAAGGTAAAACAAACTCAAGAGAGAATGGTCTACAGTGTTTGAAACATGGAAAACAGAACAGTGTGTGTACAAGAACCAGCATTTACACACGACCAGCAGTGTATAAATGCTGGTCGTGTGAGGTATGATAAGTGGGGTGAAGAAGTAGTAGAGCTTCTGTCCTCTATTATTGATCTAGTAGCTGAAGAGGCTGTATACCACAATGACTGCTATTAGAACTTTACGAGACCTTTGTACAAGAAGAAACCAGCAGAAAGTGAAGACTACATTTCTAAAGGAATGGAGAAAATATATTTGTACATGAAAGGGAACAATAACTGCCAGTTTTCCATGGACAAATTGATGGCCGCACTAACAGGAAAAAAACTGGACTGGAGAACTGTAAAATTAAAACTAATTGAAAAATATGAAAACCGCTTAACAGTGAAACCAGGCCGCAACCGGTTTGATGTTCCAGTCATATGTTTTACAGATGCAGGGTACAAAATTTTGAATGATGCTTGGTATGAGCAAGAAAGGAAAACAAATGATGTGGACGAGCGAATGAAGATTGTGAAAAAAACTGCAGCTATTATTCGACAGGATATCCAGAGTAAAATATACAATTCTCGTACGTACCCATCTGGTGATAAATTTCTTCAGGACGCGGATTGCGGTACCCCAACCCTTCGTACGTTCCAAGAGAAGGTGATGATGAAGAGCACCAAAAGAGTTGAGGAAATGAGTGAGAAATGCATCGCCATTGGACATGCGATCACATCTGTAGTTCGACCACGAACCTTCTTATCCTCAGTATTGAGCAGTCTCTCCCTCCTACTCTACAGATGATTTGCCTCTAAAAACTTGATCAATGTTCTTGCAAGGATGGGATTCTGTTCTTCTTACTACGAAGCCCAGGTGTTAGAGATATCATGTATTGCTAATGCCAAACCAGTCTTCAAAGGGGGATCATTTAATCAATTTGTCTTCGACAATGCAGACTTTAATGTGAGCATAATTGATGGACTAAATACTTTCCACTCAGTGGGTGGCATCAGATGCATCACCCCAGCAAGTTCAATTGAAAAAGGTTCAAGAATTCCGCGATTGATGAAGATGCCCACATCATCTGAAACTGGAAAAATTGGAATAATTCCTCTGAAAACATTCCAAGTTAAGGTAGGCGGTCTACATAATGTCATTGCAGAAAATCTGAAAGTACCCAAGGAACCCGCACATCC
Source organism: Amaurobius ferox (assembly GCA_951213105.1). Taxonomy (NCBI): domain Eukaryota; kingdom Metazoa; phylum Arthropoda; class Arachnida; order Araneae; family Amaurobiidae; genus Amaurobius; species Amaurobius ferox. The sequence continues at coordinate 117,917,343 of OX578146.1, forward strand.
TTTGCCACATAGCACCCTGTGGTTGCTTGCTCAAAAGCAACGCATTCGAGTTCCACAATGGAAGGGGTACATGAACACAATGACCAAAGGTAATTACAGCGAAAAGACCAAAATCTTTCCCCGTCCTTTCATAAATACTCCTCCATCAAATTATGATACGGTGTACACGGCATTGGCATATGCAGCCGAGTTGTGTGAAAAAGTGAACCAGCACAGTGTGATTATCACGTTTGACCAGCCTTTATATTGGAAAGCAAGAGAGATAGTTGCAGATGCTCCATCTGACTCTCGTCTATCCAAGTGTGTGATGCGTCTTGGTGGATTTTACCTCCTTATGTCCTATATAGGATGCATTGGCTACCTAATGGGTGGTAGTGGTCTGAAAGAACTGTCTGAAAGCACCATCTATGCTCCAGTATCTGTTGAAAAAATGCTTCAAGGCCACGCTTTTGCCAGAGCAGTCAGAGGTCATTTGCTAACACAAACTGCCTTGTCAAACATAATATTCGACCACATTGAAATAACGGAAGAAGAGCAGGGATGTGTCAAAGAAATTATGTCCACTATCTGGGATGAGCCTCCCCCATTGGGCTCATTAAATGAAAACCATAATCTGAAATTGCTTGCGTTATTCAATGAAGATGGTATGAGAAAAACCAAAAAATCTGTCCTTTTCCAGCTGTTTGAACCAACCAACAAGAACGTACATCTACCAACTTTTGATTTGGTTATTGATGGGGGATTTCTCATACATAAAGTCATCTGGCAAAGGGGATCCTCAGTTTCTGCAATTTGATGAATATGTGAAAAAGACCCACTACCCAGTGAAGAAATGCATAGTTGTTTTGATGGATACAACAACTCACCAAACAGCAGTAGGGCAGCAGAACAGGGAAGATGCTACTGAATGAAAAAGTCGGTAGACATCTATTTCAATCTAGACATCGAAATTACAGTGAATCAAGAATTATTCCTCTCCAATCAGCACAGTAAAGATAGACTGATCAACCTACTGAGGTCTAAACTCCAGAAAAACGGCATCACAACGCAACAAGCATCAAACGATGCTGACGTGCTGATTGTAAGCACAGCTATTAAAGCCATAAAAGAAACATCCAATATTGCTGTCATTGGGGAAACTGTAGACCTTGCAGTGATGCTTACTGCAAATACTCCACCTGACCACAATATTTTATTCATAAAACCTGGCAGAGGAAAAGTTCAAACCAACGTTTACTCCACCCACCAAATGCAACAGGTGGGACTGAAAAAAATTCTGTTCCTGCATGCTTTTACTGGTTGCGATTCAACATCTGCAACATTTCGGAAAAGTAAACTTGGTTTTATAAAACTTTACCAAAAACACCCTGATGTTCGAAGAGCAACCGAAGTGTTCCACAACACCTCCTCCTCGCATGCTGATGTTGAGGAAGCTGGACGATTATGCATGCTAAAATGATACGGCGCCCCAGCAAAGGAGAGCTCCCTCAATACCTATCTATACCATTCATTTTTGAAATCTGTAACAAATATCAAACCAGATAGATCTTTCATCACATCCACCAAGCGAGGGGGCAACAAAAGAGCATTCATTTCGCACATTTCATCAGGTGGAACTCTGATTGGGAAACCAACTACCCCCCGAGTTGTGGGGTTGGGAGCATAAGGCAAATTATCTAGCTCCGGTGCTGACCAAAGACCCAGCAGCACCAAAAGAAATTCTGGATTTGATTTTTTGCAAATGCACTAAAGATTGCAGCAGTGCCAGATGTAGCTGCAAGAAGGTGTCCATGACTTGTTCCCCTTTATGCCAGAACTGCCAGGGGAAATGTTGAAATAGAGTGCCCGTTTCAATGAACGAGAATGATGAAGACATGGAACTCCTCCAAACATCCCCTATGGACACTGAATCCAATATTCAGGAAATGGATAAAGATGACAACAGGGATTCAGAGTTCCTGCTGCCATCAGGTTTGGAGTTGGAGCCAGAAGCTGGATCCTCTCATCCCAAGAGAGCCAGGCCAACAAAATTTGTATTTTAAGATTTTAGTTTTCGTCATTTCATATTAAGATTTTTTCGTTTGTTTTTATCCTACTATACCTTTCTTGTAAATTTTATCAAATCATTTTTCTTGTAAATTTTATCAAAATTCCTACAAAAATTTTAATGTTTTTTATTTTAATAAATGCAATTTGTACAAATGGTTATTATACAGTTACCTTTTTTCCAGGTTTTCAATTTTTCGAAATTAACTTGAAAATTGCTATTCTTAAAACCTTAAAAATTTTCCCAGGTTTTCTAATTTCGAAATTAACCTGAAATATTCAAATTGCTATAACTACAATGTGCCCATTACTAATAGGCTTATTACGAACGTTTTTGCCCTGACTTGAATCGAAGTGTTACTACGTACGTATACCATAACCAGCTGATGTCTTGCTGGAATGCTATGTAAGATTTTTCTTAAATTCCAGTTTTTTAATAAATAAATAAACTTTTAATGAAATTCAGATACTGTGTCGCCATAGTGATGAGAAATAGAGCTCTAAAAGTGATTTCATTCGATTCAGCATGTCGAAAACCATATTCAACGATACCAAACATGCGGTTTTACTTACTTTATATATACTACATATATATTTATAAATACAATTTATGTGTACATATATAATATATTAGCTTATATAGTTGTATCTTTTAAATAACAAATATAACGAGTGTACAGTTTTTTTGAGAAATCACGAAATTTAGCTGAAAACCCCAAATTGCTGTAACTTTTGACCTGTTGAAGATAAATTAGTAAATATGTATATTTTTTTTTTTTGAAGGAAATTTAATGCTCTACAACTTCTTTTATGACGACTTTTCTGTAAAACAAAAGGCTGAGGAGTTAGAAGGACAAGTTTGACAAAAAACATGAGGCAAAAAAAAGTTTTTTGAAAATTATCGATTTTCGCTGGCGAATACCTCAGAAACTATAACACATAGGAAGAAAATGAATATAGACAGTCTTGTAGGACATTTAATTATCTTTAATTTTGGGACCTTAAAGGGACCTTTCCACCCTCCTCCCCCCTGAAGCAGCAGGGCTAGGGGTGGGGACTTTTAGTATGTTTACCTCCTAACTACCCTCAACACATTCCTGAAGAGAGAAATTCCCCCCCCCCCCCTCTATGTCCTCTACAACCCCCTTTTGGGCATTCATTGACTGGACTAAATACTCTTTTTTCAGGAAGGAAATATAAGTAATTCCATCTTAAATAGTATACATTCATCTGAAAATATTGAAAGATGCAGAAATTTCTACGTTCTTGTTTGGCCACGTTGCTCGTAGATTATACGCCATAAACCAGCTGCGTCAACCTGTTCTCTACACGTGATATCTCCGCTGATTGGCTGGTTGTTGAAAAATTGTCTCAAACTAACAACTTCTATTACTTGGTTCAGAAAAAGTTGTTCAGGGCTGTCTCAACTTTTTGCGCTTATCACACACACTTTTTCCCCAAACTCGGGGTAAAAATTGTTCAAAAAGTTGGTTGTCCAAAAAATTGCCTGAAAAGTTCTTGAATGTGATACTGCCTTAAAAGGATTAAATTTTGTAAACAGGATTAGCCATGTAGTAGAATATTTATAATTGGTATAAAGGAAATATCAGGAGTGTTTATTAATTGAAAGATAAATATATTTTTAGGAATCACACTACTATTGCAGATACTAGCATGCATGTACTTGTTTTGCCTTGTTTAGTGCTCTTCAGCATAGAGTAGCCGATAACTGCAATGGTAGTAGGAAAGCTTGTGGGATTCTATTATTACTATTACTGTAACCTTGTATTTTAAAGAAGTTCAAAGCAGTAATATATTATTAAAATCTCTTACTTTTTGCCTACTTTTCTCTAAAAATCCTACTTTTTGACATAACAAAACTTTAGTGTGATGCTTGCTTGAATGTGACACATCTCAAAGCCATTAATATTTAATTAACAGATGAAATAAATGAAATTTGACATATTTGATGGCACCAAAGTGTGTTTTTTCTCATGGATAGGATGTGCCAGTTCCATCAGAATGATGTTAGTAATTTTGTTGCATAATACTGCATATGTAAAACAAACTTATTTCATAATATTTGATTTTTTTTTAATGTAGCTTTTTTTAATTATATAATATGAGAAAAGATTATGCCAGCATTCTAAAAAGAGTGCTATTTGTTTTATAATGATAAATTGCGTATAAAATATAATTGTATAACCCTTTTTAGGCACAAAAGCAAAACGTTCATACAGACAGGAACAGGTTTTTTATTGAAGATTACATCATTTTTACATAACTTAGTCTAGTCAAACATGACTATCTGTCTTTTTCCATTTTTTATTTAGGACAGCATCCCCTAATAAACAGTTACACAATAAAAAAATCATCTGCCGAAAACTTTTTTTAGAATATACTGTTATAATTGTTTATTTAAGCTGATTAATTGTCCTGAATTTTATAATTTTTTCAAAAATCATTTGAAAATTTAGGGGGTCGGTCTTTCAAATGTTTGACAAAATTTAAAATCAATAATATGCTAGTATTCAAATTGTGATAATTATACTGAATTTCATGTGAATTGTTTCATTTATTCTTGAAATATCATATGCATAAACAGTTAGACATGAGCTCAACAAATATTCCTTTGAAGTTCCATAGTGCTCAAAATGTGTACATTCATTGAAAACTCAAGTTTGAATTTTTGAATCTATTGCAACACTCTACCTACCTATACTATATAGGAAAAGTGAAAATATTGCATATTACAGGTGGTAGTGCTATGATAGATATTTATTCCTTGCACTTGTCCTTTAATACTTCATACATAGTATTAATGCCGTAGTGCTTTTTTTTTATTAAGCATGATAAGTAATTGAGTAAGACAAAATTGCCTGACACAGTCTTTAGAAACCTGTAGTTAATGGCATATTTAGGGCTTATAGAGAAATACATATAACTGCTCGCTACCCACAGACAAAATAAATGTCCACAGAAAAAAAACCTATCCGTTTCCATTTGTTTCCTGGAAAAAATAAAAAATAAATAAATAGAAAAATTAATTAAAAAGTCAATAGCTAATTCAAGATCTACTGGACATAATTCGGACAGATTTGAAGTACTTACTTATGGTAATATAACTGGTAGTACATACAATTTTCTGAAAAATAAGTGAAAAATTTGCAAAAATAGAAAGATGAGAAAAGAAAACTCATCTACAAGTCTATGCTGCAAAAGGCTATATTTTTACTCAATTTATAAAATCTATATTTTGGGCACTTTTTATGTGAAAAATTTGTATTTTCTACAGTTCATTTAAAATAATCCATGTTGAAGATTTTCTGTGCTTGTTCTGATGCTAATTTAGACCACATTCTTTACTTATTTTGTTATTAATAACTGGAAATTTGTATTTTTTCACAATTTTGTTTTGTTACAATTTATCCATTTTAAGACAAATAAAAATTTAATCAATCTTTATACTGCATCATTGTATTTAAAAATCTGGTGTGGGCAGCACATGACTTTTCTTATATAATGCAATGGATTTACTAGTTTTACAATAAAAAAAAAAATCTGATGTGGGTAGCACATGACTTTCCTTATATAATAAAATGAATTTACTACTTTTACAGTTAAAAAAATGTTTTCCTTAGATACTTATACTCTTTCCAAGATATTGAATTTTCTTCAATTAGTCATCATTTTCATTGATTTAGTGTCATTTTTATCCCTTTGGTGAGATTTTTGTTAATTTAGCAACCATTTAAAAAAGTCGCCATGTTGGCGACATTCTAAATTCGTCGCCAAAATCTTGCCAAGCGTTATGGACGGAGAAATGAGTTATTCTTACAGCAGATAAATGACTATTGGCTTTCAAATAAAAAAATATTACTCAAAGTATCTTTTCTCGTGAATGGAAAGAGTTAGATCCACGAGAATGATGTCACCAAATTTATCGCATGATATTACATATGAAAAGTGAACATGTTTCTAAAGAGTTCATTTTTTATATTATTTTACTTGATTTTTTGATAATTTTATTTGAAAAATGTGCAATATCTTGAGAATTGTTAATGCTAGTGTTTTACAGTTTGTGTCAATTGTTTTCTAAGGAAAAATTACATAAGAAATGTCTATTTACATAACTTTATTAAAGGTTTTGATTTTTTGATAATTTTTTCAAAATTTCACTGGAAAACTTAGGGAGGGGGGATCTGAACATTCAATTGTGTTTAAAAGCAGTAGATTTCCAGTATTCACTGATTGTGATGTTGTACCAAATTTCATTCGAATCGCTCCATTTGTTCGTGAGATATCGTCTCTACAGACTCACTGACACACACACACTGACATCACCAAGAATGTTCGATTCGTGATCAGGGATGCTTGAAACGTGCTCTCCCGTTGAAAACTCAAATTCGAATTTTCGACCCCATCACAATATTTTCCTTATACATTATATATATAAGGAAAGTAATAATGTATAAGATTTACGGTGCAGTGTTTTTATCAATGAATTGTACATTGGATGATTTTCAGAATGACTACATGTAAAACTGTTTCAAAATACTCAATTAACAACCTCACACAACTCTAAACAATCATCAATATTGATAGCATCCTCAATAAGCGATATAGTCCATTTATTAAAACACTTTAATAATTACTTCATCATCTAGTCGTCAATTTCATTGATTTAGCTTCACATTTATCAATTTGACGACATTTTCGTTAAATTGACAGCATTTAAAAAAGTCGCCAGGTTGGCTACATTCTGCCAAAATCTCACCAAGCAATATGGACAGAGAAATAAGTTATTCCTGTAGCAGATAACTGATTATTGGCATCCAAATACAAAAGTATTACCTAAAGTATATTTTTTCATGAATGGAACTAGCTAGATCCACGAGAATGATGTCACCCAATTTATCGCATGTTATTACTTATGAAAAGTGAACATATTTCAACAATAGGTAATTTTTTTTTTATTTTATATGATTTTTTGATAATTTTTTTGGAAAATGTACAATATCTTGAGAACAACGGTTCATGCTAGTATTCTAAAATCATTTTCTAATGGAAAATTAGATAAGAAATGACTATTGGCGTAACTTTATTAAAGGTTTTAATTTTTTAAGGATTTTTTTTAAATTTTACTCGAAAATTTAGGGAATTTTGAACATGCGATTGCATATTAAAGCAATAGGCTTCCAGTATTCTTGGATTATAATTTTTGTACCAAATTTCGTTCGAATTGGTCCATTGGTCCATCAGTTATTGTCTCTACAGACTCACTGACACACACACAGACATCTCAAAAACGTCTGATTCGAATTTTCGACCCATCACAATACTTTCCTTATATATTATATGTATATAAGGAAAATAAAAACTGGTTTTCTTATTGTTAATTCATATATTAAAAAACAATATAATAAATACATAAAAGAGAGAAACACAAAAAGGAAGTTGTGAGAAGGGCATTCCTCTCTTTTTCTTTTTTACCTTCTTCACACTGAAATTTAGTTCAGTGCAAGGAAAGTGTAGTGATAGTAACTTGTATCACTTTTCTTAATTATAAATAGTACAAAAGTATACTATCTGTATAATGAAGATATAAAAGTACGATAACCATGATGTAATCACAAGTCGTTTTCACCTAAATACATTCTTGGGGTCCCTAGTTACCAGAAATTACTTTTGTCTAACTGTGGATGTGTTTCACATTGTTAGCCCTTCAGAATATCAAAACCTAAAGCCCAATTTGAGTGGCAAGTTTCATATATGTAGATGGGAACATAGAAAAATAAAAGTTCTGAAAAATGTACACTGGCAGAAAATAAAATCCCAACACCAAGAAGAAATTAGTTTAGAGGAATGAAATTTAGGCAAAGCAATTGTGTAGGTAACATACTTATTTGATTAAAGTTTCAAGGTCACAGATTAAAATATGCGCAAGAAGAGCCATTTCAAATGTGAAATGGTGGTACATTAATAACCGCTGTAGTCGTCATGATTTTGAATGCAAGCATACAAACGTGCATGCATTGTGTCATACAGGTGCCGTATGTCATTTTGTGGGATGGAGTTCCATGCCTGTTGCACATGGTCATCCAAATCAGCAACGGTTAATGCTGATTGTGGATGACGCTTCCAATAATGTCCCATACGTGCTCGATGGGAGAAAGATCTGGTGATTTCGCAGCCCAAGACAACATATCGACACTCTGTAGAGCACGTTGGGTGGCAGCAGCGGTATGAGGACTAGTGTTATACTGTTGGAAAACACCCTTTTGAATACTACTCATGAGTGGCAGCACAACTGGTTCAATCACCAGTCTGATGTACAAATTTGCTGCCAATGTGCTTGGGATAACGACGAGAGTGCTCCTGTTGTCATAGGAAATGACTCCCCAGACCATAACTCCTAGTGTATGCCCAGAGTGTCTACCCCGCAGACAGCTTGGTTCCAAGCGTTCACCTGGCCTCCTTCTTACCAACATACGACTATCACTGGCACCAAGACAGAAATGGCTCTCATCTGAGAATACAACAGATCTCCACTCTGCTTGCTCTCCAATGAGCTCTAGATTGATATCACTGACGTCGCAGATGTCACTGATTTGGAGTTAGTGATATGAACGCTACAGATCATCTGGCTCGGAGCTGTCCCTCAAGTAATCGATTTCTTACAGTCTGCTGTGTCACTCTGGGGCCAACAGAAGCTCTAATTGCTGCTGCAGATGCAATACGACCCACCACAGCCATGCGCCGAATACGGCAGTCTTCCCTCTCAGTAGTGGCCCGTGTGCGGCCGGACCCCGATCTTCTTGAGACAGTACCTTCCCGTGACCACTGCTGCCAATAATCATGTACAGTGGATACATCCCTACCAAGTCTTTCTGAAATAATGCGGAAAGAAAATCCACCTTCTCGTAGCCCTATTATACAGCCTCGTTCAAACTCACATTAAAGGCATTCTTGACTCAAACCTAGTTCACAACGCCCAGTCTGGAAGATAAATAATGCTCATGAAGTTTACATCAAGCAGACCTGATTTCCATGATCATAGTGGGGCTACTAGCACCACTCTTATTCGTCTAGCTTGAAATTTGAATAGGAGTCATCTTTCATATGTGCAAACAAGCCTCCCAAATTTCGAGTATCTAGCACAACTCCTTCTTGGTGTTGGGATTTTATTTTCCGCCAGTATATATGGATGTATATAGTTTAGCTATAAAACCGAATTTTCATCAAAATTGTTAGCTTTTTATAATTTCAAAAACCACCGATGATGTGAATAAAGAAAATAAATTTTATAAAATGTATATAGTTTGGCTCAGAGGTTGAATGTGCACTTGTTTCATGTGGAAGGTTTCGGGATTGTCCCAATCCTCTTAATTTTATTTATGGATTAATAAAATGTCTGTTTATAATATTATTTCTTTATGACTGCCAGGTTTTAGAATCTTAATTCCTTTATCTCTATTGAAGCCTTTTTGCTTTAGGTCTATTAAATGTACAAATTTCAAATATCAGTCTATAAAGTCTGTTAAAATGAACCAAGAATTTGTTGGAAGCCCTGATCTTTTGATTACCACTATGCAAAAAGTAACTAAACTGAAGCTTTTTTTAAGCAATTCTAGTCAGTTTTTTGTAAATAGTTTCAGTTCTACTGTTTTGACGAATTTGGTCATCTATAGAAATAGAACTTTCAATGAACACCAACCTCTATTTTAAAAAGTACCACAGTTAATGAGGAAAACACAGGTTCTACATAGGGTGTCCCAAAAAGATTGAAACGCGCTTTAATTCTTTGCCTGTTGGAGATAAGTGGCCAATGTAAATTGCAAAAATGTTGAAAGTAAGGTAGGAAATAAGACTATGTTAATTAAATGGTCCTCCCATTAATTTTCAAAAAGTTACAGTTTTTTAATTTTTATACAACCCCCTTAGACAAATTTGGTCAATCAGAAAATTTTTATTTTTAATGCAACAAGATCATTAAAAGAAAATCCGCATATCTGTATCTTTAAAATCAACTGCATTTTGATAAAGGAAAAAATCTGACTTATTCCACTTTTCCGTACCATGTGAAAGGCTGTTTCATCAGTGAAAATAGGGATCATAAACAAATTAACAATTGAAATTGTTTAGATCAAAAATGCGTTAATATGTGTCAAATTTTTTTTATCACAAATGCATCTAAATAAAGCATTACACAAACAGAGATCATATAAAGCAGTGGTACTCACTACGCAGTTGGGTATCCTATGTATTATCATCCAGTTTTCTCTTTTTTGTGATATGTCACAAATTTACATTTCTAATTTGATATATGGTCCCCATTCACAAAGTTCAATTTCCAATTAAATATAACTTGCTCAATTTTAAAGATACAGATATTCGGGGTTTTTTTAATGATCTTGTTGCTTTAAAAATAAAAATTTTCTGATTGACCAAATTTGTCTAAGGGGGTTGTATAAAAATTAAAAAAGTGTAACTTTTTAAAAATTAATGGGAGGACTATTTCATTAACGTAGTCTTATTTCCTACCTTACTTTCAACATTTTTGGAATTTACATTGCCCACTTATCTCCAACAGGTAAAGAATTAAAGCGTGTTTCAATCTTTGTGGGACACCCTGTATATATATATATATATAGAGAGAGAGAGAGAGAAATAGATAAGATAGATGAGCTCATATTTTAATAGATAGATCACTGCTTAGTGTAATGTTGATTGAGAAACTTTTTTTGTCTCATCTTTACTATTTGCTGAACGTGGATTCCCATTCAGCAAATGTTCCCCATTATGGGGCACATAACGATAAGCAGAGCTTTTGTTGTTATGGCAACTGAAGGAAAATATTGTATTAATATCATGATTAAAAAGCAGACTACCTTATATTTCTGGAAAATTGTATTTGAAAAGGTATATAATCTAACTGCATAATGAATATAAACCCTGTGAAATATTAAAATATATAACTTAAAATTATTTATTCTATAAAGGGTGACATCGCAAATGGTTATGACTTTAGTTGTGGGAGAAAACAACATATGTCCATTCATATAGTCTGAAAGCAATTTGAGAATTCAAAATATGATACAGCATTTAATACTAATGGTTTTAACTTTAAGAGTGGATCGGATTTAAAATGGAAATAACTCATAAATGAAACTAAAATGAGTAAAGCAGAAAGATGTATAAATGAGAAACATATGAGATAAACAGTACTTTACAGTAATAAAAAAAATATTATTTAACATACTTCCCAGAAGAAGTGTATTAGTAACAGTGAAACAGTTCACTAGAAAAAAAAAAATTAAACAGATTTTTTTTTTTTTTTTACATCAAACAGAAATAAAGGTAATAGAGTAAAGAACTTCTGCATGCTCCCATTACATAACCAATGTATGTTTTGCTGAATTTGAGGTCACCAAAGACTTCAGATTTTAAGTTTTATTCACTATTATTTGTTCTACAAATCAACTCGCAGTAAAGCTAAAAACTACCCACAGTAATGCTAATAATTTTTCTAAATTTCAGTCCAGCACTTTAAGCACCATATACTTTAGAAAATTAACTATAATTAGCAATCACTCATATCTGCATGCACTGTTAATATTTGAATTAAGTTGTACTGTAAATATTCAGATTAAATTGTAATGCATGTGTTCAGAATGAATTCTACTGTAAGTATCCAGAATAAATTATACTCTAATTTTTTTTTCAATTTTCAGAAAACCTAAGTTCCAAATCAAAACTTATGCAATTTTTCAAATTTGTAGAACACATTCTGGAAAGAAAGTAAAGGCCGATTAAGACAAGCACTTTCTCCCGCTAGCACCCCACCAGGAAGCCCAACAAGAAGACGAACACGAGCACGTTCAGCTTCTCCACCAGCTAAATCCCGTAGAATGGAGACTATGTCTGCCCGAGGTTCTTCATCAGAAGATGATGCTTCAGATGATGAATTAGATTGGTTTAGAAGAAACAATCTTGCTATTTAAATTTTCACTGTCAACTTCCTTTTTAAAGTCATTTATAGTCACTGTGTGTTCACATTCTTTTTTGTGTGTACAACATTCTACCTGTTTACACAGTTCTAATTTATTTACTTAAAAAGCATAAGGTACCTTTAAAATGTGTTGGTGGACAACGAAAATATATTAAAAGTATTTGTTCTTTTTGTACATAATGTTACAGTTAAATAGCTTGTAAATATTTAAAAGAGTTAGAGATATTTTAGTAGAATGGATTATAATTTTATCCTAAAATGTTATTTTTTTTTCTTTTAAATCTTGAGCATTTTTCTGTGGTATATTGAAATATTACTTACACACTTATTTTGTTATTTGCATTTGTAACCTTTCTGTTAGTTAATAGTATAGATTTATACATGGTTATTCTGTTGTGTTAGAGAATTCTTTAATCATGATTTTTAAGTTCAACTAATAGATATATAATAAACTGGATTACAACTTAAAATATAGCACAAATAAAGATATAAAATATGTTAAAAGTATGTTTCAGAAATCCATTGATTTCCAAAACATATGTATGCCTTGTATCTTTATTTGCACTGTATTTTACCTCTTGATCCTGTTTGTTATTGATTGTACACAAAGTTACATTCTTTATTTAATAGATATATTTGGACTATATTATGTATAAAGTTTTAAATATAATAGTTTTAATTTAAGGGGAGAATACCAACAATAATTTTACATGCTTTGTTGTTAAAAGATAGAGCAGTTATTGTTTTGATTATATTACAGTTAAAATATTGTTATAATATTTCAAATTGATTGGCATTCAATCCATTGGCATTCAATCTAGATTTTTAAAAGTAACTTGCTTATTTTGTATAAGTTAATAAGTTTTTCATTCATTTTGTTTTTATATTATATATAATTAAATTTGATTTCTTTCAAACACAAAAGCTTTTAATTTTGATCACTTTTCTAAACATTTTGAAAATTTCTTTAAAATTGTTAAATGAACTTATGGCAACCATAGCATTTGTGTTTAATGCAATCTTTTAAAAGAACTTCATTTTCAGAAGTGCAATTTAAAATACATTTATTTCTACTATTAATAAGTTCTTTAATATCATTTTTTTCTATTTTGCTTTAATACCTGAGTGATTGATATTAAAGCATTTATGTTAACACAAAAATTAAATTTAACGTATGTCACCATGAACTTCCCCTTATTAACTTTGATCTTTATTTATCTTCTTAAATTGCATTGTTTTCTGCCTGTAATAATAATCTTGTGGCAAAATGTTAAACATAAAGAATAACAAATATTCAATTTGTACATGTAACATTTTTTTTTTAATTTACTAAAAAAAATGTTAAAATACTGTTTGGTTACATTTAGTGCTTTCCATTCAATACCTAGTCACTTTCTTGAATGAGATTTTTGTTAATGTGTGATACTATTTATTTTCTTTTAAATTTATTTTGTTTTAAATTTGTCAATGCTTAAAATTTTTTTATGTGATAAAATAAATTCTCAAGAGATAATTATAAGGCAAAATCAAAACAGGTGTAACAGGAAATTAAGCTTATATAAGCTGTTTCTCAGATTTTTTTAAATTATTATATAGTAGAATTTAAAGATCTAAGAAGCTTTGGTAGGAAACACTACATCTTAGTTCTCAAATTATAACAACATTTCAAAGAGATCCAATGGATCAATATATCAGTGAATCCAGTATTAATACCACAAAATAAAAAGATGAAAGACACAGCTTTCATTTATGTTTTAACATTGGGTGCAGTCATACTTGTTTTTGCATGCAAAGTTTTGAATTATTCACATGAAGTATGGGAAGTAAAATGCACTTAGCATATTTAACTTTTATTATTGCCAAAATAGGCTTTGCCCTCAAATTTCAGCTTGCTTAACTTTAATAACACTTCTTATAATTAAAGTATTCATAGAAGTCTGCATTGCAATTCTAAATATATCCCAAAAGGCTTAAAACTATATAGGAGTAATAATTATTTAAATGACCATTTTGAGCAAGTTCAGTCCTTGAATAAGTTTTTTTTTTTTTTTCTACAATATTATCTGTGACCATAATATGATGAGATAATAAAGCCTACACAACCCTTTTCTCTCTCTAAATTATAAAATTAAAAACAATACTATTCATATTGTTGAAAATTATGGAGCTGTGCTACACTTATTTTTAAATATGCAATTAATATTATTTTTAATAATACAATTTTTAAGTAGAATAGTTACATAGGTTGATCTAAAAGTTTCCAAGACTTTTTTCCCTGCATAATAGAAATGCTTTTTTGCATTTTAACACATTGCATACCCTTCATTCAAAGTCATTTCTTTTGGAGGGGGTGCATTGAGCCTAGCAATTGCATCACTGGAAAAAGGGCTTCTGAAAGTCTTCTATTTGAAGCACCATGAGCACCGCTTACAATTCTTGTTGAATTGCCATAACATCATTAAATCTGTCTTTTAACACTATTTTGAATTTGTAAAACAAAAAAATGTCACAAAATGTTATACCAGAGAGAGTTTAACCTATTTTTACAATGCTGTATAGTAATTGGTAAAGTGTGTCTTCTGCATTGAAATTGTATATTTTTCGGCATAAAAGTGTGGTGCTCCAAAATGTATACATTTTAATATTCTTGCAGCAATTTGAATTCTGATTAGCAAGTTCTTCACATTAAATATCATGAAAACCTTATCTTTTAATAACTACTGATAAATTTAGAATTAGGAACACAGTTTTCCTATCAACACAGTTTTTTCTTTACCTAAATTTAATCAAAATATTCACATGCAATTGAAATTGAAACTCAAAAAGTCATAATAATAATTTAAAAAAAAAAAAAAAACCTGAAAAATGCAAATAACAAAAAATCCAATTGAAATAATTTTTAAATATTTTATTGGCTTAAAGTGGGACAAATTTAAAACTTATGAGAAAACAAAACGAATAGAAGGAAAGTTTTTAAAAAGGAAAATCTAACTATGAAAATGTGTAGAAAGGTTAAAAAATTATCCGGGAATAGCTATTTTTAAAATAGCTAAAAGTTATTTTAAAAAATAGGATGGAAACAGTAGTGTTAACGCATATGTTGATTTATGATCATTCTATGATTCCTATTTGCAATTAATGATCTGGAAAATCCACCTCGCTTTTTGACACCTTTCGCCACCTCACTGACAGAAATACTACTGTTATCATTTTATGAATTATTTTAAAAAGAACTAAATCTTCATTTAATTCAAAATGATTTTTTTTTTTTACCACTAAACAAAGTCAATATTTCAATTCCAACATTGGGACATAAAGATTAGTATCTAAAAGTAACCAGTTTTAATTCAGATCTCTTTAATTGGCTACAGATACACTGATTTCTGCATATCTACTGTTGTATTGTAAATGCTGCATCTGATAAAAAGTTTATTCTTAAAAGCCATGTCTTTTGTACTAGAAATTACTGCATTCTGGCAATATCTTCAAATCTATTACTTATTTAGAAGTTTCTGTACACAATTCCATATGAATTACTTATATATTTTTGTACCCACCTTAGCATTAGATTTGTTAGTATTTCATTAGCAATTTCTAAACATTTAGCTACTGTTCTTTACTTATAAGTTTGATTTTTGTAACTTTTGAGTTACATTCAAACAGATTTAAGCATACAAAATTTTAGGTTTTAAAGGATTTGTTTTTTATAAACATGCATTTAATGTTTTATGTCAAATTATATACTAGTGTACTTTGTATTATTTATTTAAATGCTCTGGTCAAAAGAATTTATTTACATATGTATTTTGTAAATATTTCTTGTTTCAAAAATGTGCTATCTTAAAATATATAGAATAATATTGAATATAACTAATGTGCCTGATTTATATTAGTTATATATTCTATCTAATTTTTGTTTTATACTTCAATGTTTATATTGTTAATATAAAAAATAAATTAATTCAAACAGATTATAATGTGTTTCAGTTTAGTTTTTTAAAATTTTTAACTTAATTAAAGTTCAGACCATGGAGGTAAAGAGGAGGAGTTAAAACCATGTTATGAAAGGACTAAAATAATTTGAGATAATCATTTAGGTTGTGCTGGGGTATAAGTCCCACTGCATCATTATATCTCTATGGCCAAAGGGTCATATTGAGTCAAAAAAATATTTATTTGATCTGTTAATTTTGCAAAAAAAATTATCAGTGCAATGCAAATTAGAACTCAAACAAAATAGAATATTACTACATCTTCACATTTATTTTACATTACAATTTGTTTTTGCCTCTATATTCTGTACCCTGTTCTACAACTAGGACAAAATATTTATTATTTCTACTCATAATTAGGGAACTTTAACTGAAAATAATCAAAAATACATAAACTAAATATTGTGCCTTTCTGTTGTGTCAAATAAGAACAGATGGGGCTTAACTGACACTAGCAACACCTAGATATAATTCTCAAAAATTATGGCATTTTCAATCTCCTTCTCTCTAATTCCGTGGTTCAGATTTCTACAAAAGAAAATTTCTATTAACTGTGGTACATACTAAAATTGCTTTATTAATTTAAATTATTATTAAATGTACTGTTAGAAGAGCAAGTTTCAACATATTTTAAGAATATTTCATCATGATTTTTTTAACATGTATGTAAAATAATGGTTATTTCAAAAATTGAGTTGTGAAAAGCAATTTCTTGTATCAATGAGCTTAAAATATATATTGGGTGTCACTGAAGTAAGTTCTGGAGTTTTGAAAACTATTTATACTGGAAGACTTTTTGACGGGGGTAAAAACTGAAATTGAATCAAAGTATTGCCTGAAACATGCATTTAAATTTCATGTAGTGTATTTGAATAAACTGAAGAACATGCAGTTGATCTGTATTGAGCTAACTTGTAGTCAAATTTATTATAGAAGAATTTGTGTATTTTATTGTAGAAAATGTTTCAACTTGTATTTTGAGTAATTACAAAGCAGATGCGCATATAAAGCAGCATACTATATTGTGATTGTTTCATAAAATACAGTGTGTTTCAAATACTAAAGATAAAGTCGTCTCATATACAGTAGGACTCTGTTATAACGAATATCCCTTTCAGAGTTTTAATGCCCTAGCAACATGTCTATATTGACCTAATATTGGCAGCCAATATAGACCCAATATGAAAATATGAACGTTTTAATAATATTAACTGGCCATATATTGCCAATATATTCCAAATATTGGAATTATTTTCAATATAATGCCAATACTGGCATTACATTGGAAATATTTCCAATAAAACACCTAGCTATACAATATTGATATGATACTAGGGTGGCAAATAATAAACTTAAGCATTTTAGCTAAAACCTCTAAAACTATTGTAACATAATCAGATATTCTTTTGAAGTACCCGTCTAGAAATATTTTAATATCTAGTATAGAAATTAATATTTTTCAGATGAGCCTTTGAAAACTACAAAACGGCATTTAAAAGATCACATTGCAATAAAAGAAATTACAGTAAAATATCAAAGAATCTCAATTAATAATATTTAATATGTATTTATTAATCTATACATTTTTTCTTTTTCATTGAATCCTTTAGCAAATATTATTCTCTGTAGATTTTTCTTAAGTTTACTGTTTCTGATTAACTATTTTTCCTTCTTATATTATTTCAGATACAAATCGCAGTGAAATCCCAACTGAATTGTACTACTATGGCATAATTGCTTTAATCATATTCACCCTCATTATTTTCAGCCTGCCAATGAGGTTTGTTAACATAATGTTGTTGTGCATCTTCAATTGTAAAGTTTAATCAGTTTAAATTATTTTTAATAGTTTAATTTTCCAACATAAAACTTGCATAGTTAAATATTTTAATAGTAATGTTCCAAACAAAGCATAGTGAGTTAATTTTGTGCAAAGTTTTGAAATATATGTTAGTTATTGAGGATATGGGTTCATGATAAATTTTTCTTTTTACTTTTATATTTTATTCAGTTTTGTAATTTAGTGTGTTTATTAAATTGGGGGAACTAAAATTTTGTTCATTAAAATAAAATTAACCAAATCAGGCTTAAATTAACATTGTGCCAATTAAAAGCTCATAATTTCCTTGTTAAATACAGAATCTTGATATATGCAGGCTCGTTATAAGCAGATTCTACTGTATACAAACCTGAAGGTCTCCTAATTTAAGCAAAAGACTGGTGTTCTATCCACACATAAAAGGTGTAGTCCAGTTACTACAACACAATATGGTTTGTAATAAATTTTGTGCAGAGGGTAAATTTGGAATTAAAGTGAATTTGCAATACATTGATATATTGACAAATTATAAAATAACTTCAAAGCACAATGAAATAAAATAGTACATGACCCATTTAAATTTCATTCATTCTTATACAATTTATAAAGCTCTTTTACTTACTTTAGCACCCTTTTATTAAAAGTTTTTCTAGTTAGAAAGACATGCGAGTATTGCACAGTGACGAATCCTGGTCTAAGAAACAGACCATGCAAAAATGCATCTCCCACACACACATTATCAATCACACCACAATGCTCAAAGGTTTTAATGGAGATAATTGTAATAATTAACAGTGTTACACGTTATTGTCTTATATATTGCAATTAGGGCTGAAATTCATGGAAAATAAATATCATCATAGAAAATAGATAACGCAATAGCCACACAAAAGTTCCAAAAATTCATACATATTCCATGAAACATAAAATTAAATTCCAGCTGTGAATATGCTTCAAATTATAAACTTTTCCGATGCAAAAATTAAAATTATAAACATTTTAATTAATTTTTCTTGCATTTTACATCTATTGTAAAATCTGTACCTCGATTAAAACCGGATTTCGCAGTTTTTTGTACTTTACAAAAAAAAATTAAACTTATCATTGAAATAGGTGGCATTTTTTTAAAGTGTTGATACATTATGCATTCATTGCTTTGCATAGCTGCCACATATTCCAATTTACCCGATTTTTCTCAGTTTTTTATTGTATATTTCGTAAATCCAATTTTACCAGTGAAAAAAAGCAATTTTTCAAAGCAAATGCATGTTTGCAAATTTTTATTATGGATTATATGGATTATCCATAAAATTTACAAATTTATTTTTAATTTTATAGCTAGGTATCCTTTTTTTTACATATTTTTGTGTTTCAATAAAAATATGTTTTGTGTGCAATAAAAATATTTCATCATTCGCTGGTCTCAAAACGAATCTCTTATCGCTATTTATTTGTTTAGTCCCTAAAATCTCATTTTTAACATGAGCAAGTGAAATTTCGACCATTATGCTTATTACGCAAGACCACAACAAGTAAAATTTCCGGATTGTCACGACAATAGATTCTTAGCAAGATTCAAAGTTGCACCACTTTCACTTTGATACATACTGCTACAAAAGTTT
This sequence comes from Amaurobius ferox, assembly GCA_951213105.1. Taxonomy (NCBI): domain Eukaryota; kingdom Metazoa; phylum Arthropoda; class Arachnida; order Araneae; family Amaurobiidae; genus Amaurobius; species Amaurobius ferox. Next base: position 117,936,834 of record OX578146.1, read on the forward strand.
GATTTTCATCATAAAATGTGCCATACTAATGTGCAAATTTTTAGCCATGATTTTCTGCGTAAAACTCGTTAAAATCGTGCCAGACACTGACCCAAGAATTGAAACAGAAAAAATATCATACTTTGATAATATTTGCATTAGTATTGATGAAAATAATCACAAAGTTTATCACACTATAACATTATTTAAAAGCAATTTTTATGGATTCAAAAGCATCCATTTCCATCATCTTTTTATATCAAATTATTTTAATAAAAGCAAAACTTTCATTTCTTCATAGTATGTTTTATTAAATGTTTTAGTGAAAAAAAATTTTATTTTAAGATACAACTACACACTTTCATTTCTGTATTATAATACTGTCTTTCCCATCCATCCAAATTTTCGAATAATCCAATGTTTGAGAAACAGAATTATTGTATTTTTGCATTGGGTATAAAAATGATTAGCTATTTAAAAAAAAGAAAAAAAAGTTTCTTAAAAATTACAATTGCACAATTCAGTTTATTATTATTATTTTTTTTTTTTTTTTCAAATGGCCAGGCACTTTGACCTTCGTCATTCACCTTTATTACAGCGGCCAGAGTGTGAACCATTTAGCCGTCCATTGACATTGCCCCAGGAGCACCAGAGGGGGACGGATCACATTGCGCCCATAACACAAACATCCATGCCTTACGTGGGGCTCGAACCCACAACGTGGCGGTTGAGCGATTGCTACGGAAACGCTTGCCTTGACCACTCGACAACCACGTCGGCAGTTTATTATTCTTGGCAATGAAAAGAGCCTTAGAAGAAAGTGAAAATTTTTGTACATGTGTATTAGAAAGTGACGTATTTTTGCACCATAAATGTTATTTACCAGTTGAATGACAAATATAAACAACTGTCCATGCTTAGGGACAATTTCACATTTTTATCCTTTCTATGACATCAGTTGTCCTGCTCATGAAATGTAGCATCCTAGTGTGCATATTGATGCTGCATCAGGTTTTTTTTTCTTTTCTTTTTTGAGTTAGCAGCTATGGCTTTAGTGCATTCATTAATATTTGACTTGTATGGATAAAACTCTAATTTAAAACTCCAATCTTTACAAAAATTGTGTAAATTTGCACCACAATAAAAGCACTGCAATAATTATAACTCATCACACAATTCATTCAAATGCATAAATAGTGCAAATGAATTATATATCAATACTGAACTATTATAAAACAATGCATATTAAAACTTAAATTTGAGTCTTATTAGTTACTGAAAAAAGAATTTTGCTCTTCTATCCACTGCTGTGATCCAGCACAAACTCATTTTCAAGTTAAAAGGTTTAAAATAAAGAAAAAAAATTAAGCTGATTCACAATTACCAAAATAAACAATACAACTGAGCAAAAAACATTGCAAAGCTACAAAGAATATTTACTTAAGTGCTACCTGCTCAGAAATTCAGTAATATGGAAATTCAGATGCAAGACCTTGCTGTTGAGCACTGGTCCTCCAAATACCTCTGTCATCCAACCACATGCGTAAAAGCACCAATTTGATCCGAGGTTCGTCGGAAACTCCTTCACCTTCCAAAACCCTCGCCTTTTCTTCACTTCATTGAAATGAGAAACATAAATGGGCATTGATACACTGTTTCTTTAGGCTACAGATACATGCTTCTTATTCCAATTTTCCAAGTAAAATGTTATAATTTTTTGTTAAATGCAGAAAATTGTATTTTAATTATTCCTCCAATTCTAATAGTCTGACAGTGCCAAACTAATCATACCATGGCACTTGCAGCTGGTTGAAGAGTCAAATTAAGATGAAATGAGTTGAATGTACCTTAACTCTTAAACAAACTTACACATATAAGACTAGCAATTTTTTTTATAATTTCAAATTGTTTTGTATGTATAAGGCATAAACATTAATAACATGTAAAGAACTTGTGTAAATAAAGTTGTTTACAAAGATACTGTTTGCTGGTTAACTAAATTTTTAAAGTTATAACTTTTATCAGTATCATCACAACTTATTGTATTTAAAAACAAAGTAGATTTAAAAGAAAAAAATAACTAGTTTCATAAAACTGTTTAAACATGTAATATTTTATCTAAAAAAAAATTAATGTATAATATTAAACTCTGATGATAAAGTAAATTAAAATACTTCAAAATAATATCTGGCCTTACTACATTAATTTGTTTTGTATCTTGCACACAATTCTCAGTCCCATTTTTTTTTTTTTCGTTTAAACTCAATATATATTATAATGTTTATAAATTGAAAACATTGAAATTCGCAATGTAAAATATATCAGTTGAAGCACGACGTCAGAGTAAAGTCAACATCTACCAGTAGAATAACAAATGTGGTTGAAGTAGGAAAAAGGATTTGCCAATGGTGCAATGAGAAAAATGGAAGTAAAAACCATGGAAGAAGGAATAAGTAGCAGGATACTATGAATAAATGGCAAAAACAAAGGTGGAATGTGAAAAAGGAAGTTAATTGGTTTCGGAAGCTAAATAAGTTGTTCAAATCAGCTGTAAAAATAACAGTTTATGACCAACTATAAAAAAATAAGTAGGACTGAAAATGTAGGAACTAATTGGTTTCCAAGAGAAGAAAGGACAATTTATGTTATCAAAAGCATTTGACTGAGAAACTTATAATGTTTATAAATTGAAAACATTGAAATCTGTAATGTAAAATTATATCAGTTTAAAAAAATGAAATTTTAGCATATTTAAAAAATTGAAGTTTGCCTCTTAAAGATAATTGCTAATATGAATAAATGATTTATAAAAAGTTTATAAAACTTTAAATAAAACAGCATAAGACAGAAATGTCAACTAGTTTTGAAGGCTAAAAAATAAAAGCCGCCTTTGTCAGGATTAGCAAGTCAAATTCTAAAATGAAATTAAGAGTAAAATGCTTTCAATGCATTTGCATGTTTTGAATATCTGAATACAAATATAATGTTTTTGATCTGTTGTCTCTGTGTGAATACAATCTTTCTGGAACAAATTACATGATTTGAAGGAAATTTGGTAATACTGTTCAATTCATGAACACTTATTTTGAAGAAAATCAAACCATTGTAAAGGCCTAAAAAGTTAACTTCTGAAAAATCAAAAACATATTTCAAAGTCTCAAAAATAAAGTTCAGCAATTAGACTTATATATTTCTTTTTAAAAGACTTGACTCATGTTCCATGAAATTTAATTGTGTTTAAGAGCTTTATAATGTGAATAACATCTATGTGTGGAGTATCTGTGGCAAAATTGGCACGTTACGAAAAATGTAAATAAATTTTGTTTTGTCGGAAATATGGTACAAATTATGAATACATAAAAATAATTTTAATATTTTAAACATTTTTTTTTCAATTTTTACTTGAAATATCTTTCACACTTTAAAAAATATAAATAGTAAATGACAAAAATACATATTAGGAAATCCAGTTTCTAGATTTATAATTTGTTTTCAAGTATCCAATCTTAAAAACTAAAAGACTATGAACAACAAGCAAGAATTTGTAGCTCTTTGAAAGCCGTACAAATATGTATAATTAGATTTCGAATCGAGCTCTTAGTTTCTGAAGTATAGTGGTTATAATTTCGATATTGTAGTATTTTGACCTGGGTTTTTCAAAGAGTGGGAAAGCTGTAATATTTGAAATGTCACAATTATTGTAGCTCAGTGTGTTTACTTACTCTTTGGTGAAGAGGTTGTCTGTATAGAGAGGAAACTGCCTCACACATACTCTGTGTGAAAATTTCTCTTCGTATAGGTTTGAGCACTTGGATCGACATGTGATCAAGCCCTGGGAGTTGCAGAATATTCCTGTCAAGTGCCTGCTGATCCTTTAGTTTTGCCACCTCAGCTGTGAGTCTCTTTTCTTAGAGACCGACCCTCTGCTTATTACTTCTCTCCTCTTTCCTTTAAGGATAGTACAATAGACCTTACCTTTGGTCACTTTGTGTGTGCTAGGTTCTTTCTAAGCCACCTACCCCTAAGTCATACTCCTGGGTAAAATAAATATTGGTTCACATGTATGAGATATTTTGTTCTGATTTAAAAAAAATTAAGAGGTTAAATGAACTTGGATTCTAGATGTTTGATGATTGGTGTGGTTCAAACAGAATAGATGGAACTATATGTATTTAAGTACATATTGATATGCTACCAGACAAGTTTATAGATTAACCTAAATTTAAAATCTTGTCGGATATATTGTATAAATTTAATTTATATACTGCCAAGCAAGTTAGCAAAATAATTTGATATTTTGATGTGAAGTCTATGGTCAGAGTATCCAGATGAAACCGTGGCAAAACTAAAAATCCTAGCTAGCTTTAAATAATTAGCAAATAATCTGTAATGCTTTGAAAGCCTGTAAACAAAATAAATGAGTGAAAAAAAATCGAATAAACTTGTTAAATTTTATTAGTTTTGTTTTATAAAATGTTATTCACATAAAACCATTTTGGCTCCATCAGACTGGAGTCACCGCTGACTTTTTTGTTTGATCTAACCAAGGCTGCATTTGCCTGAAATGTGATAAGCACCCCAAACAATTCAAAATAGGAATGGGGTCTTTAAAAGATGGGAAATTAATTTTGTTTAGCGGTTGTAATACACACCTTAATTGAAACAAACTCAAATATTGGCATTCCTATAAGTAACATGCAGGGATGTATCTACAGTGGTCGGCGGTGGTCGGTGTTTCCATCACTCAGAATTTCCGACCACCACTCATCCATAAAAATGTACATATAATTACATTTAAAAAAAGTTATATTCAATTTTAGCAAATGTTTTTCTTTAATATAAAAGTATACAATACTAATACTGTTTGTGTGTGCGAATTAACGCAAAGCACATTTCGAAATTTTATATTCGCAATTATAATTGTTCTGGAAAATCAACCACCACTCACATTTCTCTAGATACATCCCTGCATATGAATAAGAAGATAAATGGATAAAGTATACAAACCTTTTGATGGTGACAATTAGAAACTAATTTTGATTTGTTGAATTTGTGTAACACCCATTCTATAATTCAGGAATTATAGCTTCTGTCAATAATTGCACAAAATAGAATGCCAGAATTGTCAATAATTGCACAATTCTGGCTATAATTGCACAAATTCAACCAACCGAAATAGATTTTCTTAATGATAATTGTCCCTTTTCTTTCTATTGAAAATCTCCAATTTTCAAAACTCTGTTATTATCTACCCTTTACCATGTTATTTGTTGATGAAGTTAACTCTTATAGCCTCTAAAACCAGTTAGTTCATTTTCTGTTGAATTCTACATATTTTTCATAGTTGTTTATAAACATTTTCTTTAATCTGGACGTGACTCATATAACTTCCAAAACGGGTTAGTTTCCTTTTTAAATTATAATATGGCACTTGCGTTCTTAGTTTGACTCAATGAATAGGTGCTTTCAATTTTTCTGCTGGAAGTTCACATTTCTCCTTGTTTATTACTGTTTGTTTATAGTATCCTGCTACTCGTTCCTTCCTCCATGATTGTTACCCTTTATTTTTTCCTTGCATCATTGACAACCTTCTTCCTATTTCAGACACATTTGCTATTCTATCAGCAGATGCCAATAATTTTACTTTGGTGAGTGTAGGTCATGCTTCTTATTAGTCCTGATGAAGAAGACTTTCTACTTATGAACCTGGTTGACTGACTTTAGTTCTGTGTTTTATTCAAAATTTTATAAACTTTTAGTAGTAGTTTGAGCTTTATAAATGAATTATTCATATTGAAGAATTTGGATATTGCAAAAAAAAGTAAATATATATGTATATATACAGGGTGTCCAATGCTATCGGTGCCCAATGGCTATTTCCTCAACCGTTAGTCACGGAAATACACTTCCAATTGCAAAAATATTTTAAATTTTAAAATCTATTATCTTAGAAACAGTTTAAATCAATAAATGCATTTCTGAAAGAAATACGAAATATAAATTTTTATACAGTCCCCCGGTCCTACCAATTATATTTAGGAAAATCATTCTCGTATAATTTTATGCAAAATAAAAAAAATCATCCTTTTACGACCAAAATTGACCGACTTATAGCTGTTTAAAGTTGGAGCACTTCTTGTGCTGAGAAATGGTCAATATGGTGCCTGATTGGTTGGTTACCTGGAGAAATATTCAATATGTCCCTGATTGATTGGTTGCCTGAAATGGGACATTTTTATGCGTGGAAAAGCGACTTAAGTCATAAAGTTTAATGCTTCATAACTCTGTGAATTTTGGTTGTAAAAAGATTTTTTTTTTTATTTTGCATGAAATTGTATGAGGATAATTTTCCGAAATATAATTGGTAGGACCGGGGGACCATATAAAAATTTATATTTCGTATTTCTTTCAGAAATGCATTTATTGATTTAAACTGTTTCTAAGATAATAGATTTTAAAATTTAAAACATTTTTGCAATTGGAAGTATATCTCTGTGACTAACGGTTGGGGAAATAACCATTGGGCACCGATAGCACTGGACACCCTATATATATGTTGAAATTAGCACTCAAATCAACTTATACAGGATTCCCAAATTCCCAATCATTAAAACTCCTTAATTTCATAAATCAATTTTAAGAGTCCTTAAAAATAATTAATTTTTGTATTATATTCTTAAAAAGTTCTTAAATTTTTTAGATAAATAAAGCTAGAGAATAGTACAATTCATAGAAAAATCAGTAAATTAAATACACTTTGTGCAAAAGATGAGGAAAATTGGGCAATGTATATAAGCACAAATAATGCAATAACACACACATTATTACGTGTTATTTGTGCTTATTATACATTGCTCAAGTTTTCCTTATCATACAGAAATATTGGGCAAACAAATGTATAATAATCTTTTGTGGATATCCCACTTCTTTCCACTACTCATGTAACATCATGTAATTATGATACTTGTAGTGGAAAGTAAAGAAGAGCCGAAATAAATTCATGATTTTTTTGTCTTTAAATTTTGATTCAATAGTATTTCAGGTTTTTAGCACTTCAAGTATGGAAAATGATTAGAAAACTGACTTTTTTAAATCTCTATTTTGATATTTTAGAAGCAAATTGCCCAATTTTTTCAGTCTAATGATTTATTGGTTAAGAAAAATCCCTATGTAGTTTTGAAAATGTCTGTATGCCTCAAAGCATTTTCTTCTGTAGAGTAAGGTTCTTAAAAATATATGTTATGTTCCTAGAAAGGCTGCAATATTATTTTTATGGGAATCCTGTTATCATTTGGGATATAATAGTTTCTTAAATTTACTTCACTTGAGACAAATTTTTATTCCAACGTAAAATCATCTTGCTTTGCAATCGAAAATTTTCAACATATTATCCACTTCAAATTCTGTTTAAGTAGCAACTAGCTATTTTCTCAATGTTGAGATCTCTAAATCATCTACACTATGGGAACTTGTCAATCTCTTAAATGTTTAGTATCATCCAATATTTTTATAGGAAAAAAATTATTACATTTTTACATTATCATGCAATATTGCATTCAAAAGCATATTTTCATAAGATAAAATTCTTAAAGAATTCCTTGCCTGACATATAAGTATATTTATATAAAAAAAATGAAATGTGTCCGGCATATGCATTCAACGGCAGAATGCATTGAGTTCCATCTCACTTTATTTGGTATTGTGAGACGGGCACTTAGTTCTGAAGATATTTTGTCAGCTAAAACAATCAACATGTTTTATTTGTTCCAAAGTGCTTGGCACTTTGGTGTTCTGCGCAACAATGTACGATTTGCAAATTTCGTACAAAGGAAGAAAGAGTGATCACATAATATGTAGAATGGCACCTTGTTTGTTTACTTAAGTAACATTAAAAGTAGCATCAAAACTCTACAAACTAGTGATTTATTGTAACGCTCTACTCGCTACACTAATTTTTAAAAGTAGCGAGTTACACTACAAACTACGAGAAAAAGTAGTGACTCAAGGGTTAGTAAAGTGCCCAGGAGAGGAAAAGAATCCTCCCTTTAAACTTCAGGTGAAAAGGAAAAGAAGTCAGAAGAGGAATTACTAAAAGATTTTAAACAACCAAGAGATGCTTGGGGGGGGGGGGGGGGCAGCGACCGAGGTCATGCCCTTCCCCAAGTCTTCAGAAAGAGAAAGAGCTGGGGCCCAAGCAGGTTCCCAGCAGAGAGAGAGAAAAGGAGGGGGTGCAGGGCCTTGAGCTTGAGGAATGCCTAGTAGCAGAAAAGGGGGAAGGCTTGCCAACGGTGTGTGAATTCCCAAAAGCAAGGGAGGAGTACAGCGGTTAAAAGTATACAACTAAAGGGAAAAGTAGCGACAACTGTAGTTTCGCTACTTATAGCATGCTGCTTCCGACCACTGCTGAAGATGAATACAGAAATAAATGAAGACAATCCATTCATTTCTGGAAAATGAGTCAAAAATTGAATGAAAATCAAAATCTTCAAAAGAGAAACTAAAAAATATAAAAAAAGTACCTATATAAAGTACATATAGTTTAAGAAAATAAAGTATATGCATATAGTGTATATAAATGCAAAATGCATATAAAACTTTTCAAAGAAACCTCCTTGTAGGGTCTCTTTCCTTGATAAAATTTTCAACAGAAATGTTGCTAAATATATCTCACAGAGTCTATTTTCTGTGGGAAGAAGAGGCATATTTTTCCATACCGCAGACAATGTTGTAACACCTTATATTTACACCAAATTTAATATCATTAGACATTGAATTGAGTAGTAAGTATTACAATAAATTGCAAAATACCTATGTGGTTTTGCACTCCATATGGACAAATAAAAAAAAAATTGCAATGTTGTTTTCAGATACATGTAGCAGCCTACCTTTATAAAAATTTGAGTAATTTTGAAGAAAAACATGCACACAACTTCAACATTGTTTTTATATGCATATAACAGGCTGCATTTGTACAAAATTTGCTTTGAGTTGGCAAGATTAAACAAAAATTGTGACATTGTTTTAATCTTTTCCCAGCAGCTTAATTTTGTAAAAAATTTGGTTTCGCTTGGTTACATAGTTTCAGAGAAAACATAATTGCATTATTTTATGGACAGAATAACATTAATAGACAAACAGAATACTATTTTTTTTTAATAAAACATGATACATTACAATTTTATAGATTATATTAAGATTTAAAACTATTTCAGTTCCAATAGATCCAATTCACAAATAATGCCATCTAGTAGCATGCTTAATCTGCATGTATTAATATTAACTTCATATTTCCACAAAACTTCGGAAATTATTAATGGTGATTTATCACTTGCAGTACAGATTTCATTAGAAATGGTAGTTTTTATCTCGAACTCTTCTTTATACATAGTTACTATTTCTTCAGCAACAGAATCTGAAATAGTTATAACAATTAATTAAATTATACAAATGAACTAAAAATATTTACACTTTGCAATGAATATAACTGGTGAAGTGATTGTGAGAATACAAATTTTTTGTACTTAATAAAAGTAGAATATGAAAATTCATTACAAAAAATGTATTTAAATTAAATTTGTTTTTATAATTACAGAAAAGTGTGTAATGGTAGACTAAACATATCTTCTGTTGTCGAAGGAATAAGTTCTACTTGATTTTATTTTTATGACAAAATAAGCATTGTAATTTTCTTCAATATGTGGTGCCACTATCATTTCTATAATTATTTAAAAGCCACTGCTGATCTATAGAATGATTCTGACTACACTATATTTTTTACCCAAACTGTTTGACCTACCTGAAGGTATAAGGATGACCAGGAAAGGGCCACCCAAGACTGAAATGAAACCCAATGGGGATGGCAACCACAGGGATCGTACTATCCTTCCTCAAACCCATCACCCCTTGGATGAACTTTTGGACCCACAGATTTATTGTGCCCATATTCCGCACAGACATGGGGGAAAATTGGGCAGTGTTAAGGATCAAAGAATGGGTCTATTGCATGCAATCTTTTGCCTTAACCACTGGCCTATCATGGCCTGAGACTACAATACTTTAAAGTTTTATTTTTAGAAAATAAACAGGATGATAAGATAAATTTCTCAGATGCTATCAAAGAGTACAGATTTTATTAATCAAGAGCCATTCCACAAATAGTTATAGTACCTAGACGAGATGACTTTTGCCCAGATTCTTTTTAAAATATACTATATTTACATAAGAAAATCACAAAAATCCAAGCACATTCAGTCTTTCAATATGCAAATATTATATAACTTGGTCATCCTTTCAATTATATTCCTTATTTTATAGTCATCTACATCAGTATGTTTTCTGATTTTTTTTTAACTGATGTTTAGTTCACAAATTATTTTTTATGTAAGAATAATTTATTGCATACATTTTATATTTTACTTTTTAATTTTTTTATATGTATATATATTTCTTAACTATAAACTTTTGACATATGATATGTAAAGCTATTATAAATATGTCAAAATACCTTTGTAAATGTTATTGTCAATAATTCACAATTTTAGAAAAGTTTAAAAATTGTATTTTTTAAATAAAAATGAAATCATTTTAAATGCTGCTAACAAATAAATTTTCAGTTCATTTTAAAAGGTGATTTCAGAAATTAAGTGTCCTGTAAGGGAGTAGGGAACAGGCTGAAAACTTGTCAGAGGCCTCATCACTGCGATAGATGGCCTTGCCTTATAGAAAGTCAGTTTTTTTTTTTTTTTTTTTTGCGTGAAAGTACTTTGTGAAGGATCCAAAATCTAATAACTTACAAACTTTGTAAAAGGTGAAAACAAAGGAGCTTAGAGTAAATTTCCAAGTTTTTGGAAAAATTGAACAAGGGAACTAGATTCATTTTAAGATTTATAAAAAAGTTATTAGTTCTAAAAATTGAAATATACTTTAGATGTAAGTAAAGCCTAGTAAATTAAAAATAATAATTAATAAGGGTTTTTTAAAGTCGGTAATACAGGGTTCCCACTCTTGAGTAAAAAAAAAATCAAAAACTTTTCAAGACCTATTCAATTTTTTCAAGGATTTGCAGTAACGTAAAGAACAGCTAGCATGGGGGAAGGGGGGGGGGGGGGTAGAGAGAATATGCATATGTTAGGGTTGGGAATCGATTAAAAATTTTAACAGATTAGTCATCACAAAATTTTAATCAATTGATTAATTGGTTTTGTAATCAGTCATTTTAAAATATTAACTAAAGCTTTTTGATTAAATATGTGTATATATTTTCATAAAAGTTACTAAAATGCAAACATAAAAATGAAAACATTCACATTTCTATAAATAAATATAAATGCCTTAAAAAATCCATTGATAGTTAAAAAATCAATTTTATATTACATACATACATATCTTGATGTAAAATTTAAGGAACCAAATTTCAATTAACCAAAATAATTTAAAAAATTTTTAAAAAAATACAAATTAAATTTACATATATATTTTATTAGGATGTTACAAATCTCTGGAAGTTATATTTTACTTTAATCGATCTAATACACAAACAAGCAAGTTTGCATTTTCTGGTTCTAAACTTGATCTAAATAATAAACTTGATTGTTTGTGATGATAAATCCAATGTTACTAAATAATCACTTTACTGGTATTAAAGTAGTAGTTAAACATAACATTTGTTTCGCTAGTTGAACAATGGTTGGAAACTGTGTGTTATGCAGTTTACACCAAGTCAGTGTCCAATTCAGTCAGTTCTTAATACATGTTAAGTTCAATTTGGATGGGGTAGAAATCATTTAATATACAAGCAAAGTCATTACGTAATTTCCCTTGCATAGGTTATCCTTCTATGATGAGAAATTTTAAGAGACAGTTTTTGTAATTAGAGAGAGATGATTTTTCAGACTAGACTGCTGCTTGAGAGACACACATAAAATGAAAATGCTTACCCTCAAATCAATTAATGATCAATGAAGAGAACTCATCCCCTCCCCTTTATCACTTACGCAGCAATCTTTTTGACCTTTATATATACTGCTCTTGTAAAAAGTGTCACTTCAATCTCCTTTCACCTTTTCTATCCTTTTTTTGCATAGTCACTTTGCTTTTTATTGTTTTAAATAATTTTAACTTTGTACAAATATTTTTAAAAGTATTTTGGAATTATTTAAAATACTTAATCAGATTCGAAAGACAAATACAAATTTTATTGATTCAACTTTTTAATCATGCTTAAGGCTTAATCAATTCATCTTCATAGCCCTAATGTACAAGGTGTCCCATTGAAAGTGAACATTGGAAGATTTTTTGAACTGTTGGTTGTAGACCCATAGTTCCAATTGCAAAAATGCTTTAACTCATTAAGCGCCAAGTCTCCCATTTTGGGAACCTTTGATTAAGATTTTTTTTCTCCACAAGTAATTAAGATACATATATTTCTTATTTTTTTCAGTAAATATTAAAGTACCTAGCTTCGTTGGTAATTTTTTCAAAAAGTTTGTAATATAAATTCTATTTTTTAAAATTGTTCAAATTTAAGCAAAATTGCCTCTTTTTACTTTATTAGAGAAAAAATCCACTAAAAATAATTAATTCGAGTGCGGAAGATTAGAAACATTGAATATGGAAAACAATAGTTCTTTTTTTAAGTCATAACAAACAGGGGTCAAGAAAAATAATTTAAAAGGGTTTTACAGTTCTTTGTTTAGAAAGGTCCCAAAATGAGAGACTTGGCTTGTTCTGACTAGCAGAATAATTTTCTCCCCTCTTTTACATGACACACCCCTTTTGCCTTCTGTTTATTCTTTACTGTTAAACGTCAGACCCCTTTGTTATTGAACATAGTAACTTCTCTAGAACTTTGTTGTCAAGGTCGGATGTTTTCCATTATGTTCTGAAGAATGTTCTAGATAAGATAAGATAAAATTCTTGGTCAGCATTCTAAGCTAAGCGTTCAGTAAGCGAGGTTCATTTTTGATAGAGAAATTTCTTTACTTTTATTTTAAAGCAAAAATGCCGTTTAGGTTTTTAACTGTGCAGCAAGCCTTGGACTATATGGATACATTAGATTTGGACGAATTGTCAGAAGATGAGTGCAGTATCACTTGTTTGCCACCAGATCTTGGTCAGGTAACTGATGAAGAAAATTTTAATGACAATTATTTAGATGAAGTAGAGCCAGTGGATATATGCGGAGAAGTAAAACTTAATTTAAAATGGTGTGAAACACTAGATATTTCAAGGAAGAAAATTACAATGAAAAGAAGAAAGAAGTGTCTAAAAGAAAATTTAAGTGATCAAGATGACTTGAATAAAAGTCAAAGCCAACAGAGCCTAAAAAATCGACAAAAAGGAAAAAACTGGTCAAACAAAATGATACTATTAGGACAAACAAACAAAAAGAGCCAAACAAAAAATCATATGTTTGGAAAAAGGCCGATAAATTATCTCCAATTCAATCTCAAAAAACGCCAATTTTAAAAGAGATACACCCTGAATTAGCAGGTAAAACTCCTTACGAACTATTCAAAATTTATTTTGATTCTGATATCATGAATCTTATCTCAAAAGAAACTTTAAGGTATGCGCAAAACAATAATTATACATTTTCATTATCTGAAAAGTCATTGGAAGTATTTCTCGGAATTATATTGTTTAGCGGATATCATTCCTTGCCCCAAGATTTGTATTGGAGCAATTCAGAAGATTGTAATCTGCCCTTCATACAAAATGCCATGAGTAGGCAGAGATTCAGAGATATAAAGAAGTATCTGCATTTATGCGGTAATAATTCAATCGATGGCTCTGACAAGTTGGCCAAAGTTAGAAGTTTTATTGAGATATTTTGCAAAAAATTGCAGCAATTCGGAACATTTTCTGAGTCTTTTTATGAATCTGAAGCATTGACGAGAAAATGATCCCTTATACAGGCAAGCATTCTGCAAAAATGTATATGCGGGGAAAACCCATAAAATTTGGTTATAAATTGTGGGTTCTTGCTTCTTCTCAAGGTTATCCATTTAATTTACAAGTTTATGTGGGAAAGGAAGCAGCAGCCGAAGACAAAACTCTCCTTGGAACAAAAGCTGTCTTGGATTTAATACAATGTGTAGAAAATTGTAGAAGATACAAAGTGTATTGACAATTTCTTCAACTCTCTGCCATTGCTTGAAGAAATGCGAAAAAGGGAATTCCGTCTAACTGGAACAGTGAGAGAGAACAGACTTCAGAACTGTCCTTTACAAGACAGTAAAGTTTTTGTAAGAAAAGAAAGAGGGACATATGACTACATTATAACAAAGGATATTGGTGTAGTAAAATGGAAAGACAATAAAGTTGTATGCTTAGCATCGAATTTTGAATGTATGGAGCCTATGGGGCAATCAAAACGCTGGTGCCAAAAATCTAAAAAGAAGATTGATTTGCCTCAACCAGGGATAATTGGATCTTATAACAAAAATATGGGCGGCGTAGATCTTCTTGATCGCTTTTTGAGTTCATACCGACCGAGAATAAAGGGTAAGAAATAGTGGTGGCTATTTTTCACCAACACTTTGAACATGGCTGTGGTAGTGGCTTGGAGGATCCATCACGAAATGAATGGACAAAAAATGTCTCAATTAACATCTTTACGAGGCATTGTGATGTGTTTGATGAAATCAGAGAGACTGGAATTGTTGCCAAAACCTCGACTTGGACCACACACACCAGTGAATTCTAACATACGTTTTGATGGTGTGAATCATTTTATCACACAGGCTGGCAAGCAATCGAAATGTAAACTTTGCAAAAAGAATATTCGCCTATGGTGCGCGAAATGTAACGTCATGCTGCACAAAAATTGCTTAGTTCCCTTTCATACAAAAATGTAAAAGAAATAATAAATTAAACAGGTAAGAAAATTTACGAGTTCTTATTTTATGGCTTGAACATATTTAATATGCATTTAAGGGATAGATAATTAACTTTATTAATCATATAAAAATAATTTTGGGAATTTTTAACTTGATTTAGGAAAATATTAAAATTAAACATTCAATTGTCAACATTGTTGCGGAGGTATCTATGTTACCCCCATTAGGCGCCAAGTCTCCCATTTTGGGGCCATATTATATCTTCTAACCAAATAAAGATTTTTTAAAAATTTAAACTGAATATGATTAGAGACGTATATTGAACCTCAAAACATACAAAAATTTAAATTTTTTCAGTGTGGTTCACATAGCGGCGTTTAATGGGTTAAATAAGGTAGAAAGTTATAAAATAGTAATTTAAATGCTGTGCCATATTTTTATAAAAAGTTAAGAAAACTTTTTATATAGCTCGTCTCTTGAAAAAAGTCAAATTACAAAAATATTATCAATACTTCACTAGTCAAACTAAATAAAAATCTGGTTCCTAAAAGTTCAAATTTAGGACGAAATAAATTGTCAAACTTCCTGACTTGCACCACTTTATCGTGACTTTTCGGTATTCTTTTAATCAACAAAATTCATAAATTCAGGGGACGTCAAATTGAATTGATGTACAGAAATCCTTTAGTGGGGTTTTAAAAGAAAATTCTATGTTTTATTTTTAAAATTATTAAAGACAGGCAGAGATTACTGATTAAAAGTTATTTTACCACTTAAATGAGGTAAATGAAACAGATTACTGCGACTTTGCCAACCTGTCCGATATTTTACTGATAAAATCTATGGAAAAATTAGCATACCTTTCAAGTTTTGAAATCAACTAGGATCATTTAAAACCACTGTCTTCAGTAGACTCAATAAGTTTCTAACACATTTTTGTCACTGCACTTTTACCACCAAAATGAGAGCCCTTATAGGTGAATCAGTAAGAACTTTTGCATGTGGTACAGCAGGTGGTGTGTTCGAGTAAACTGGAGGCAGGTTCAAGTAAACCAAGGAAGATGTTGTTATGGCCTAAACATTCGCATTTGAGTAAAATGAGAAATAGACTAAAATATTTATTACATCATTTTCCATTAGTACTTGTTGCCTTCCTGAGCTATATTGTAAATGAAACAAACCTGCTGATTGCAATTGACATACCAACTGCAGAATAAAAACTCCGGAAGGATGCTGACTTTACAAAAATGATGATAGTATTCCTTCACTGTATCTCTAGGAAATCGGTTGCATTTGCCTTAAATCAAAATCATCTCACAGAGTTCGGCATTACTGAACAGCGCCACTATTAAACTAGTTATGGTGTAGCAGAGTTACTTGAATGCTTACAAACTATGAATCAATATAATAATGACATAATAGCTTTATCTGCATAAAATAAATTTGAAGAAGTGGTAAAAGTTTTAATAACTATTTGCAACTGCAGTTGATTTGCGGATGTCCCCTTATTTTCCAATGAAAATTTTAATTAATGATAACTATGTCAAATTAGATAGCATTACAACCAAATTTTTTTCAATTAGATTAAATATGCCTACGGTATGGGTAACATTTAAGTAATTTGACTTTTTTCGATAGCGAGGCTGTATAACAAGTTAATTTTTTTAGTTTTCTACAAAAATATAGTATAGCATTTAAATTATTATTTCATAACTTCCTACCTTATTTAAAGCATTTTTGCAATTGGAACTATGGGTCTATACAACCAACGGTTTAAAATATCTTTCACTGTTCACTTTCTATGTAACATCCTGTATATGTACTGTATACAGGGTGTCCAACAAAGAAGTCCCTGAATTTAAAATTAAATAACATGAAAACAAAGATCAATAGAAGAATGCAACAAACGGTATGTTTATTGTAAAAGCTTTAAGAATTTTTACAGAAGTTTTGATATAGTAGTTACAAAAGCTGCTAACAGATGGCACTGTATGCTGTACAGCTCATATCAACATGCATAAATAAACTCGTCCTCTGCAAGCAGTCTTTGCAATCACATCACAATATTTTCAAAATGTCCATTGTTCGCAGCACAGAGATGGTGCAAACGAACAATGAAATTTGCCATCACATCTTGTAGTGTCTCAAAGGAAATGGATTCAGATGCCACATAGATCGACGATTCAAGCTCGTCCAGCGTCATGGGATGGTTCCGGTAGACAGTGTCTTTCAATGTACCCCACAAAAAGTAGTTATAAGGAGTCAGATAGTGCGAATATGGAGGCCAATCCATGCCTGCACAGGTAAATTTGGGATAATCCAACGCAATGATTCTATTTCCGAAGTATTCATCAAGAAAGTGAAATACCTGTCCGGTGCAATGTGGTCGGGCCCCATCTTTCATGATCCACTTAGTGCCTGGTCGATCCTCCAACTCTCGCTGTGTGGCGACAAATTGTTCCAAAATTGCAATGTAACGTTCACTAGTTATAGTTTCTCGCATGAAAAAAGGGCTGATAATACCTCTGCTGCATGCTACAGCCCAAACAGTAACTTTGGGAGAATGCAGTGGTTTTGCTTCACACAAATGGGGATTTTTGGAACCTCAAAATCGCCAGTTTTGTTTATTCAAGTATCCATTCAGGTGGAAATGTGCTTCATCTGTGAACCAGATGCAGCCAACATCAAATCCTTCATAATCAATCATTGTGAGAATCTGGTTTACAAAGTCAGCCCTTTGTCGCACAGCTGGTATGGGTATGATCTGGTGACTTTGGATTTTAAATGGAAACATGTGTAAACTGTTTCTCAGTATTG
This sequence comes from Amaurobius ferox, assembly GCA_951213105.1. Lineage (NCBI taxonomy): Eukaryota > Metazoa > Arthropoda > Arachnida > Araneae > Amaurobiidae > Amaurobius > Amaurobius ferox. The sequence continues at coordinate 117,954,470 of OX578146.1, forward strand.
TATGCGTGCTGGAAGAACGCTTCAAACCAGTCTCTGCTGCGATTCTTCAGACAGATTTCCTTGGATGTTGCTGAATAATTCCAGAAACTGTGGCGACATTTTCAGGAGTAACTATAGTTGGCCTGGGGCCAACATTCCCCACTAGAACACCAGCCACGCTGCCTGTCCGTTCGAATTTGGCAAAGAGCTTGCGAATTGTTTTCGTATCGGGTCCTTTTGGAACATTAAATCGTGTTTGAAAACTGTGCCTTGTTGCCGTAATACTGTGTTCTAACCTGTGATATTCCAGTACCAGAAACACACATTCTTCAATGGAATACATGATTTCAACCTCTTCCTTCGGTGCGCTAACCTCTTTTCACGTTTGAACAGTAGAACTGATTGCTCTGGGCTTCGGAGCACAACTTATTGCGATTACAGCGCTGTCTGTTAGCAGCTTTTGTAACAACTATTTCGAAACTTCTGTAAAAATTCTTACAGCTTTCACAATAAACTTACCGTTCATTGCATTCTTCTATCAATCTTTGTTTTCATGTTATTTAATCTTAAATTCAAGGAGTCCTTTGTTGGACACCCTGTATCTCCACCAATACAAATATAGCATATATGTGCATAATACACAGTCTTTCATCTCTAATACCACAGATTAATCTTCATAAAAACAAAAACACTTCAACTGTAAATAAAATAAGCTGTAACACCAAATTCTTTACAGGTGAAAGTAGAGAATCAATCTTGCTGCTTGAGAGAAAGTAAGGGATCATATGGTTTTCTTTGAAAATACAAGATGACAGAACGAAATATGTATTGTGCAAGTGGTGATGTGGTTTTCATAGAAGTCTTGACAACAAAATTTTCAAAAATGAATATTCAAAGACTTATTGTCTTTTTCTAGTACTTCTTGGGAGATTTGAAAATGAAGACTAAAATCAAATACTTCTTAAGGACTTTCAAGGCTAGTCAGAACCCTGTAATATATTTTACTTTGTGAATATATATTTCTCTAATTCAATAAGAATAAACTAATAATTTGATAAGGCAGGGGGGTTTCCTCGTGAATAATACCTGATTTAAATCTGATTATTTTTTAAATCATAATTTAAATCACCAAACCCCGTATATATACATTGTTTATTTTCATACATATTGCTAATAAGAAATTCAGCTAAGCCTTCAAAGATTACTAGCACAAAAATGAAAGCTAATATTTTAGCTGTGGTTTTCATGTTTATTCTAGACAAACCTCCTTTTAACAAATGTATATTTAGAAAATTTTTTGTAGGAAGATAAACTATTTAAAAGATTTTTTAATAAGTAACCTCCACATAGCAAAGGCTCTATTTAATGAAATTTTTCTTTGGATCTTAAAACTTTACACAACTATTTAATTAAATTTTTTAACATTTCAAACTTTTCTCTTGAAAAAAAAAAACCTATTTTTAAGTTTATTATTTAACTATTTAGTGTTTAACAGGTAAACAATAAATCTTCCAATTGTGAAGACACCTAGATGAATAGATTTTATAGACAGGGACAATCATATCTTATCTGTGGCGACTAATGATAATTGTGATTAGTAAACTAAAGTTTCTGCATAGTCAAGCTATGAGTGAAATTCTTCATGAATTTCTGAGAGTGTTATTGCAGTGGACAGTAAAATGTTAGTCTTAGTGGCTAAAAATATTCAAGCATAAGTGTTTAACTATCACAGAAATTTTTTTGAGGTGGACAACAGTTTGAAGAAAAAGGTAAGGTATCTCTAAATTGGGTATTCCACCACTTTACCAACCATCATAAATAGTCTGGATAAGATTTTTATAAACAAGGATTCAATAAACTTAAATTATTCAAATTGAACCCCTATATGACTTCCTAATCACAAAACCATGGACCAATTTTACTTTTGTTAACATGGAATAGTCAATATCTGCAATAGCAGCAATAAAATGTGCTCTATGCCACAATTTGTGACCCTCTGTAGGAACCAATAAATTCAAATTTCCTGAATAATTAGCTCATGCTACTTGAAGCTGCAATGGTCAAGTTCAAAGTCACAAAACTTCTGTCACAGCATAATTCTTACTTTACGTCTTCTATATGCATGCACTGCAATTATGAACTTGGCTATTGCAGTCTTGTGTAATCTAAGTTAAATTTTCAAAAAAATAAAGCTAGCTATATGGTACAACTGAATATGTTGGTACCCACAGAGCTTCACAAAATTGAAGCTTATCATGAGTTTTCTTGCTGTCGTTGCAAATATCGGCTATTCCATACCAATAAGTACATAAGCTCAAATACAATCCATGGATGCTGTTATTTGCAATGGCAGCATAATCTTGCATGACTTATTATCTAAACATAGTTGACATTGAAATAATAGTTTATCAAAAATATCTATCTGCATTTAACAGATTTAAGTTTTTAGATAGCATTTTGCATCTTTGTTTAATAGAAGTTTAACTGTTTGTTTCATTTTTTTCTTCCTTGTGCAATTTTTTCACTGCAGAAATTTTGCTATTTTTTCAGAAATTGGATTAATATAAATTACTTACAGAACTTTGACAATGGCCATGCTTTAAATGGAATATAAACTGAAGAAGCTATAATACTGCTGCTATTTGACTGCTGTAAATCTGATAACTCAGATACTGCATTTATTTTATTGAGTATTCTTTCCATTTTCCTGTAGAGCTGTTCCTATATATAGAAATCTTATCTCAGTTATACATAAAACATATGATTAGTTAAATGACAGACCTTAATACATAGATTTTATTGCAGATTAGAAGTTTTTACATTTAGTTAATACAATTTAGTATTTTTTGGTTGTGTTAAATTTTAAGTAAAATTAAAAATTTAGTTTATAAATTGTGAATTCAAAAAGCTGAAATTTTATTTTTATCTAATCTGCTAATTGCATTTTTGATTATAAATGGGTTGGAGTAAAGAAATCTTATTTTCTTTATTTTTCAATCACAGAATAGTAGATTGAAACTTTTATATATTTTAAAGTTATATGTTAATGTTGTCACTCAAAATATACAAATTTGAGTTATCCTTGCAAAACCAATTTGATTATGAATTAAAATTATTTCTTGGACTATGTTTATACCCTTAAAAATTTTTCTCTACATTTATTAAAATTAAGGAATGTATATATAAAACAATAATCTGTTAAAAGTAATTTTTATACCATTTCATAAATGAAGGCAAGGGATTGATTAGGTTTTCCTTTTCGTTAAGGAAAAATTCACGTATTTCACTAATATGTAAATTTTATTCTAATTTTTTTATCAATAAGTAAATAACATCTGTTTTTAATATATTTTACAGTCTGTGAAAAAACTAATTTTTTTATCAATATGAAATTAATGTGAATATTTTAAAACAAATTCAGAAAATATAAATATAATTTTAAATTTCGGCATTTGAAAAACAAATACATTCCATACCCTTTATTGAATTTCTTCATAACATAAAATATTTTTCCATGTTATAGGAACAATTTTGACCTCTCAATCATTTAAAGTAAAGTAGTTTATTCATATAGTACGGTAAATGTAAAAACTAAAGTGTTTGTTTTGTAAATTTAACAAATCATGTTATACAAAATTTATGAGAAAGGAATATGTAACGTGATCAGTTTTGCATAATCTTTGAAAAAAATAGTCTATACTGAAATCACATCAGTATTACTACTATTACAATACCGCAAAAAAAATAAACTATTACAAAGTCTTGTACAAAAATATTTCGTAGGCATTAAAAAAAAAAAAAAAAGCTGAAGTGCAACGAGTTGTGGCCCCGGAATGTTGTTTTCTCAGCATACCTCAGTCAAATTCTCATAGCGCATGCGCCGGATTTCGCGTTTACATTAGCCCAATGAAAGCTTTCCTTCTTTATATGTATATTCTTTGGTAAAAGAATAGATATATTTATAGATGGTTACCCGTAAACCGCCTATTATATGGTTAGAACTAGAACTCTGTGCTGTGCCTCAGTGCTGTAATTGTAAAAAAAACAGAGGGTATACCATGGGCACCTGCAGAATTTTTTCCAGGGGGAGGCGAAACATGTGCTTACTACTTACATTTCCCGGGGAAGGGGGGCAAAAACATGTACACACACACACGTACATACATGTATATATATAGGAAATCCATAAGCCAGAGGGGGCGACTTCCCCCTCCCCCTCTGGGCGCTTATGGGGTATACTCAAAGGACCGAGGGAAATGTTCGAATTAATCGAAGTTCAAATTATCAAGGAAAAAAAACCCTATTAATTTTATATTACGGGAAAGGAATTGTGGAACTTTGAAGAAACTTCGACTTAAGTAGAAATTCGTGTTCACAGGGTTCGAGTTATTGAGAGTTTACTGTATTTATGCAAAACAAAATATGCAGACTAGCATCGAGTGATATTCAAGTTTGAAAATCTCACTATATTTATATTTAACTATGATATAAAATAATTACAGGAAATGTTAAGAGAAAACTATTTAAACACATATAAAGTAGGATGTAATTTTGTTTTATTTTAACAAATTTTAAGGCCTACTTCTATCATTTTCATTGAAATATTTTCCAAACTGCTTGACGAGAGAACTCCGTCTCTGTGTCTTTTTTTGTAGTGCATACTCTTGATCTATTGTCAACTGAAGAGCGATGGTTGGCCAACCAAGAATTTACAAATCTTTCTGCTTGAAAGTGTTCTATAGTTGGTCCATTTGCATTAATAAACATTAGATTGGATACGTTTGAAATCAATAAAGATGATCTCCAATCTGTTACTATGTTGTTCATTAAACAAAGCGTTTTGCAAAGCATGTACGTAGTTTTTAAGAAAAAGCAGAGGGTATACGGAATTTGCTGAAAAAACCAGAGGGTATACGGCACATACCGCCATATACCCTCCACTACAGCCCTGCTATGCTCCTGTGGGGGTACAAGAGACTTCTTCATAAACGAGGATATAAAACTTTTATATTCTGATTAGTTGACTTTGTGATTATACCGTATTTTCAAAAAAATTCTATTTTTAAATGGGAAACGCAGTTTATTTTTAAAGCAAATATTTTTTATCATATTTTGCATTTAAGTAACATTAACATTTTATAATATTATTTTATCTACCCAGCTAATAGTGATATTCATTTTCGTGGACAGATTTAGAACATCAATATCAGGGTTCGTACCATTTTGTTCCTTTAAATATCTTTAGAATTATTAGAAACTACTTATTTTTTAAAATTAGTAGTCCTATGTAGAGACAGACGGTCTTAATCAAATGGATGTTATATCTTATATGAATGACTGCCTAAAGTAGTACTGTTTCTGTATACTTATTTTCAATTTCATGGTCTTTAAAAATTAGCTTAAATGACATTTGGTAATGTTCGCACTATTTTTACATCAATAATGTCCAGTGACGTATCCTGACTCTAAAAAGTGTGTATGTGGGGGGGGGGGGGGGGCAACTGTTTAACATTTGCTTATGCCAAAGGGTTATTTTAAATGAAACATATGCATAACATTAAAAAGCCTTGAAAAGTGGGGGGCCTGGGCCCCCTAAGCATACACTACTGATAATGTCAATATATTGCAAAGTTGCTAGTTATTTTTTCTGTCAAAAGCATGCATAGATGTATTCATGTATAGTTGCCATCAGTGACGTATCGCGAGTCTTGCATTAGGGTGGCTGAAATGTTCAAAGAGTGTACAAGACGCTATAATGGACGGATATGTATGAAATTTGGTAGTTTAGTAACTTTTGTCGAGTTTTAGTAACTTTTGTTTCATCAGACGTGTACGTGTAAGGAAGCACTGCATATATATACTTTTTTTTATTTCACAGGTCCAAAACTCCTAGAAAACGAATAAAGCTTTCTGGAGCTCAATACAAAAAGATAAGGGCTAAGAAAGAAAAAGAAATAAAGAAAGGAATTTCATCAATAGCAAAGTTTTTTCAGCTAGATTCATTTGCTTCAGCATCTAATGATGTATCCCAGATTCATACGGAGATGTCTCCAGATCAATCCCTAGAGGTCAAAGTTACTGGTGAAACATTTTCTTCAGCCGAAGAAGCTGTTTCTGTAGTTGCAAAAGAAAATTGGAGTAAATTATCTGAAGAAAATTTTTCCACAGGTTCTGCATCTCTTACTATTGATGCATCTAAAGGAGTTGATAATACATTCATTGGAACTGAAGCGCATAATCCGTCAAAATGGCCAGAAACTTTAAGTGATAAAATGAGGATATGTTTGGTTGAAATTGGGCCTGTTAGAAAACTCTGCAATATGATTTATCCTAAAGGCGATTCTGGTAGGAGATTTTCAGCCTCATATTACCAAAGGAAGATTTCGAATGGAGAAATGATCAATAGAGACTGGCTTGTATATTCAGCTTCTAAGAATTGTGTTTTTGTTTTCCTTGCAAGATTTTTGCAAACATTAATTCTCCTTTAGCACAAGAAGGATTTTCTGACTGGCAACATTTATCCAGACATTTAAGTTAACATGAAAAAGTATCCATCATATTGAGTACATTACTAAGTTCGTTGACTTCAAAATGCGTTTGAGCAAAGAGCAGACTGTTGATTCTGATATGGAAAAATTTATTAACCAAGAAAAGGCAAGTTGGCAGGAAGTTCTTTTCAGAATAGTGCAAAGCATTAAATTTTTAGTGCAACAAAATTTGGCTTTCAGAGGTAGCAGTGAAAAGCTTATTCATGAACACAATGGCAATTTTTTAAAACTAATTGAAATGATGGCAAAATTTGATCCTTTTATTGGTGAACACGTCCAGCATGTTCAAAGAAATGAAAAACATTCTCCCCACTACCTGGGACATAGAATCCAAAATGAGATAATACATTTGTTATCTTCTGAAATAAAATCTACTATCGTAAAACTTATAAATGACAAGTATTATTCCTTAATTTCAGATTGCACTCCGGATTCTAGTGGTCAAGAGAAGATAACCGTAGTCATTAGATTTGTTATGTTCAACAATGTAACAAACGATGTTAAAGTAAAAGAGCATTTTCTTGACTTTTGCAAAATTGTAGATATAACGGGTATTGGTCTAACTTCTTTCATCACTGATCATTTGGCGGAAAATGATCTCAAAATGGAAAATATTCGAGGACTGAGTTACGACAATGGTGCGAACATGAGAGGGAAAAACATAAGATTGCAAACTCAGATCTTGCGGAAAAATCCTCGAGCTTCTTATGTTCCATGTTCAGCTCATTCGCTTAATCTGGTGATTAACGATGCTGCAAAAGCGAGTTATCAGGTAGTTGATTCTTTTAGTATAATACAACATTTATTTACCTATTTCTCCTCTTCGACTAAAAGATGGGAAATTTTAACTCACAATATATCAAGATTTACCTTAAAAGCGATTTCAGATACTAGATGGGAAAGCTGGATTCAGGCAATAGAACCTTTACGATTTGGTTTATTGGAAATGTGTGATAGCTTATCACAAATACTCGATGATGGCACATTTGAGCTACCTACAAAGCATGAGGTTCACTGTTTGTTACAAAAATTAGAATCTTTCACTTTCGTATTTTCTATTGCTATATGGTATGAAGCGTTATCGCAGGTTAACGTTGTCTCCCAAATTATGCAAAATCCGAACACAGATATATCAACCTGCATTGAGCATGTAGATTGTCTTAAAAAATTTCTCATAGGCTACCGACACAACTTTGAAGAGATTGCAAGTGTTGCATCTGAAGTTGCCATGTCTTAGCTAATAGAAGCTGTTTTTCCTTTTGAACAGTTTCAGCGCAGGAGAAAAAAGAAGAAAAACTTTGACTATGAACACGAAGATGAAAACATGAATGATCCTAAAGATAATTTCCGAATAAATTTCTTTTATGTTATAATTGATACAGCTTTAAATTCCATGGAAAACAGATTTGACTTACTTCAAAATCATAATGCAGTATTTGGTTTTTCGTTCAATTTTGAAACGATATCGAACTTAAACAAATCAGAGCTTTTGAAACTGGCTTTAGATCCTGAATCTAACTAAGTGATAAAACTGATATAAACTGCCCTAAAGACATAAATGGTACGGAACTTGCAGACGAACTTAATATTACCAGTTATTTGAAAACAGAAACTTCGCCAAAAGATGTCCTACAATACATTTATAAGCATAGATTGACAGGGACTTTTCCCAACATTTCAATAGCATTAAGAATCCTATTAATGCTTCCTACATCAGCTGCTACTGGAGAAAGGTCTTTTTCAAAACTAAAACTGATAAAAAACTATTTAAAATCAACAACGGGGCAAGATAGGCTTTCTGATTTAGCCTTAATATCAATTGAGCATGAAATGTTGTTGTTGTTGAGACCCAAACCGTCCGACCTACCAGAAAGGTGTAAGGTAACTGTTTGGACGGCCAGGAAGTGCCACCCAATTTAGACCGGAACCCAGTGGGGGAGGCATCCACAGGGACCGTACCCTCCTTCCCCTACCACCAACCTCTCGGAAGGACTTACGGACCCGCATGTTTAACGTGATCGTACTCCGCGTGAACACGGCGGCAGTTTTGGCAGCGGCTGGAATCGAACCCGGGCCTACCGAGTGCAACTCCGGCACGCTAACCAATTGGCTACCGCGCCCCCTGAGCATGAAATGTGTGATAATTTGGATATAAAAAAAAAAGTGAAAATGTGAGCATGAAATGTGTGATAATTTGGATATAAAAAAAGTACTAGAATATTTTGCTAATGTAAAAGCAAGAAAGATAAAATTTTGTTGAACATTTCTTTCTCTTATCGTTTTCTGTAATAAAAAATAATTAAAAATCTTTTTTAATTTGTTTCCGATAAACTGAAGAGGTATGTTCAATTCCTTTGTTCCAGAGAAAAATAAGTTCTTAGTCGGGGCGGCAATTTTTTTTTGCACCAGGGCGGCAAATAGCCTAGGGCCGGCACTGGTGCCAGGTATTTTTAATAAACTATTTTTGTACATCCAGCAGTTAGGTAAGGGCATCATAGCCAGGTTTATTTTAAATTTTCAACTTTACCTAGTTAATTCTATCTAATTCAGTCTAGGTAAAATTATTTTTACAGAAACTAAGAACATTATTTTTTTTATTTATTAATTATGTAAAATTATAAAAGTAATAAAATTTATACAATACTAATAAAATGCAAAACTACAAAGTTTGCGGTGTTTTTCCAAACTGTAAAATCTCACTGTATTTCAAATACACTCATCAAAAGTGAAATTGCAACACCATGATGGAAAGCACATAGTCATATGCAAAACACAGTACTGGTAGAAGAGTCATATGCAAATGATTAAAAGAACAAACAAAGATATACAAAAGAAACCTGTTTATTCAGTAAAGAATTTGGCCTTCACAGGCAGCTATACAGGCCGCTAAACACTGAAGCATACTATTGATGAGGCTATTAATGGTTGCCTGAGGTAATTCTTGCCAAGCAGCATCCACTGTGGCACACAGTTCGTCTACGGCATGTACCTGTGGTCCTCGAAGCCTGATGTCCAATGAGGGCCCATACATGTTCAATGCAGAGTTTCCCCCAGGATTAAAAAAGGGCAGGGTGCTGTTACCAGAAAAGGGGCACTTCTTAGAAAAAAAGGGCACATATTTTTTATGTTTGAATAACATTTATGCTTGGGATTTTTATGACGAAAATCAGAGCATTGCAAAAAAATGTAAACAATTTTGTTGCGTATACCTCCAAGTCTAATAGACAAAAATACAAATATATTTTCTTTTTTTGTAGGAAATAGGTTCAAGATTGTGAATATATAAAATTAATTTCAATTTTTTAATATTTTGAACTTTTTTTTTTAAGAACTTTAAAAAAGTATCTGTCCAAGCAAGTGGATTTTTTTTTAATTTTGCTTATTTTCACTCGAAACATTTTCGAAACCATAAAAGACAGATATAAATAGTAAGGGATAAAAATATGTATTAAGAAACTTAGTTGCTAAATCTATATTTATATTTTTAAAATGTGCTTATAGTTTTCGAGTAATCGTTTTGTCGAGTTGAAGAAGAGTGAAAATTTCCCCTTTTTCAAGTTTGTAATGCTATCTCAAAAACTAAACCTATAAACAATTTGCAAGAATATAGCTCTTTGAAATCCCTACAAGTGTATATAATTGGATTTTGGATGAGCTCTTTGTTTGCAAAGTATAGTGGCTATAATTTCGATATTTTAGTATTTTAACCTGGGTTTTCCAATGTGTGGGAAAGCTTTAATTTACTTAAAATGTTACTATTGTTTCAGCTGAATCTGTTACTTACTCCTTGGTGAAATATTTGAGCATATGTATGAGATAATCTTATTTTGTTTAAAAAATTAGGGCATTCAATGAACTTGGAGATTCTAAAAATGTGTAATGATTGGTTAGGTTTGAACAAAAGAAATGAAAATATACATACTCAAGTACATATTTATGTACCACCAGGCAAGTTTATAGATTATAGGTCAGGTTGATTTCAGGTCAGATAAGTTTAATTTATATACTGAAAAACAAGTTCGTGAAATAATTTTATATTTTAACCTGAAGTCTATGGTCTATAAAATATAGATAAAATCGTTGTGAAAACTAAAGTACTAACTAGAAACAGTTAGTGAGTCATTTGTAGCACTTTGGAATCCTATAAACAACATAAACAAATCTGAAAAAATCAAATAGCTTTATTGAACTTTACTGAAGTTTTATTTTACAAAATGGTATTCATTCAAAACAATTTTGGCTTCATCGGACTGGAGTGACCACCAGTATGAAAAGGTTTCTTTTGTTGAGCACAAATTTATCATTGAATAAATGCTATTTTTACATCAAATGCAATTATAGTCTTGAGCAATTAGGTTTATTAGCAATTACAATTATTGAATTTAGAGTTTATTAAATTTGAAAAGGAGAATATTAAATTTTGATTTTTAGTATTTTCTCATTAGTCAATGAGATTTGATCATTTTAAGGGATAAGATATATTTTAAAGGTTGAAAATATTTGTTAATTGTTTGTTGTTATATATTGATTACAAAAAAAAAACCTGATTTAAATAACTAAATAAAATTCCAAAAAGCTCCATAAAATCCATGTATAAACTTCTGAACTATGGATTTGCAAATGTTTAGCTGCTAAGTTAATCATTATTCCATGGAACAGAGTTATTAATAGTGCAAGCAACGTATGTTCATGTGTCTGCGCAGCATCCGTATCTTTAGCTGTAAACTCGCATAACGGGTGAGTACGTGAACGACAACTACTGCATATCTCCCTAAAGCGGGCGTAGCATTATTAAATGAGCTTGATTATTATTATTATTGCATGCGTCCGCGGAGTGGGTCGAAGACAAGTCAGCTAATATGAGGGGGGTTATTTTGTGTTTCAAATCTGCTATGCGGATGTCGTGCAAAGGGCTAATCTGTTAATCCATAAGCCGTGTTCCTAACACGATGTCACACAATTTGCACACGTCTGCACAAGGTATATATCATTATTGCATGCATTGTATGCAGATTACATACACTCGTTAAAAGAAGGCGCTTAATTTCATAAATACGCTATGCGAATTAAATATGTCGAATCGTTATTGCATTTAGCGGAGTTATCATTATGTTATATATAACGCGTACTGCATCCGTCTGCGTAGTAGTCAGATCAGGGCCTCTCATACAAATTTCTGGGTTACCCTTCATATTTCATTTTCCTCTTTTGTGCATTCTTCATGTCTTCTCCTCCCTCAAAAAATTATTGGGGGTCCCACTACTTGAGTGGTGTCCGACCCTCCTTATGGGTGACCGTGGTCAGATACACAGCCAATAGCTATTGCATTATCTGCATTGGGAGTAAATCCGCTATGCGAATTAAATATGTCCGCGTATCATTATTGCATGGAGCAGAGTTTTCATTATATTGTATATAACGCGTAGTGGTCAGATCAGGGCCGTCAATACAAATTCCTGGGTTCCTCTTTTGTGCATTTTTCATGTCTTCTCCTCCCTCAAAAATTTTTGGGGAGTCCGGGTCCCACCACTTGAGTGGTATCTGATCGTCTCTAAGGTCGGCGGTGGACAAATACACAGTCGATAGCTATTACATGAACTATAAATGGGAGTACTCTTAGCCGTGACTTTCGCGCATAGCGGAGATACGCAGTCTGCAGCAAGAAAGCATACTAAGAGAAATTTTCAAAAAGCCACTAGGCTGGTAGCTAAAGGCAATTAGTAAACAATATAAAGAAAATAAGCTCTCCCATATTTCATTCAAGCCGACTAAAATCACTGCGCTAATCTAACAACTTTTCTCTTCACCTTTTCTATCATCCTCGGGTTTTGACTGAATCGACGGAATCAACGTAAAAATCTTCCCGCAAATGGCGCAAAGAACTCTAGTCCTGAAATCTATATTTATAAATATTTGTTTTAGAGCAAATATGTGTGCAGGGTTTACAATTACAAAATTTTATAACTCAAATGCATATCAAACATGAAATAATTTAACAAAAATTTAAGTTGAAAAAGAAAACTGTTTTGAAAGTTTTCATCAGATGGAAGAAGGAATGTACGTGCTTAATATTCCCCTTTCCGTTTTGTTTCTTTTAGTGGAGGAAAGAAGTGATATGGGGCTGTCAATCTTCTTTTTATTGGCACTAGATCATCCTTTTTCTTTCTTTGAAGGAGGGGGGGGGGGGGGTACACACGATCAAAATTTACGGTAATGAACGCAGAGAAAGGGCTCTGGGACTTATCTGAGGTCATACAAGAACTGGTTGATTTTCGTTTGAGGACAGACATTACTCGTTTAACAAGAGGCTAAGCAGGGGATCTGATCTGCTAATGACAGGGCAGGGAGGGCACTTTTCTCGTACAAAGAGCAAGGAGGGCGCTGTTCTGGTAACAAAAGGGCAGGCAGGGTGCTGCGCCCTTCCAAAAGTGCCTGGGGGAAACTCTGTTCAATGGGAGAGAGATCCAGTGAGGCTGCCGACCAGGAAAGGATGTGAATTCTATTCAGGCTGTTGAGAATTTGCTGTGTGGTGTGGCACTGTCTTGCAGTAACTGTGCCTGGGACGGCCTGCACTAGTGGCCTAATCACAGGCAATTATCTGCAATGTGCAGCAAAGTTGTCGACTGATCGAACATGATACTGCCCTAAACTATGATGCCCGGTGTGACGCTGGGTGATATGGGCTGGTAAGTGGCATTCCCCGGGAAGCCACCATACCCATCCACAGCTGTCATTCCTCCACAGGCAGAAGCGAGATTCGTCTGTAAACAATACCCAATGCCATTCATTGGCCCAGTTGTGATGATGCTGACACCATGCCAAACGTGCACCCCTGTGTTGAGCACTTAATGGCACCTCAGTGGCTAGCCACTGTGTGCACAGCAGTAAGCAACCTATTATGAATGGTTTGGGTGCATGCAGGTGCAACCGTTGATCGTAGCAGGCTGCTTCGGATGTCATGTGCCGTTTTAAACGGGTCTCAATGAGCCATGCGGCGAATCAGTTGGTCTGTGCGCTCTGTTGTGCACCTGTTCGATCTACTTACTTTTCGACATCTTCTCTGATGATCCTGCTATGGAGAATTAAAAAAAGATATATATTTAAATATTAAAATTAACATGTTATCCCAAATTTAAACTAGTACATGCTGTCATAGCAACAAAACAAAATCCATCATTACTTCTTTGTGCGAGCCCTCTTTTATCAAAATCAATAAATCAGAAACATTACTCATTAAAATCCACATGTTTAACTTTTAAACAAATTAGCATTTACTAACACTTCTTATTATTATAATTAACATTATATGAAGTTATTATAAAATCCCTTAAGGAGGAGGAAGCATCCATGTGAGACTAATACACTTTAATCTTATTCCAACTAGTATAATTCGACCCAATATACAATAAGCTCAGCACATATCTTTGTATTTTGGCCTTGATTGATGGTCTGTTGATTGATGCACCACTTCAACTTTCATATTTTTAACTCTGAATAATTTTGAGACTTCAACTCTAACAACGACTGTTCCCTGTCTGACATTATTGTCATTAAAACTTCGTTAGCATTCTGAATACCACTTCATTCTCATAACGTCAGAATACCACCACTGCAACCGTCGGAAATATTTCAACTCTCCTTTCTGAATAAAATTCTCATCATCTCTGAATAATACTTTGCTGATCTTCTTTCTCCACAGCATATTTTTTGCCTCGGGCGAGGAATGAGGATATACCCTCCTTGCTAGTTAATTTGTGTGAAGTTCTGTTGCATCATTAGCTCTTTCATTATCAAATGAGGCTTGGTATAAGTCTTGGCCCTAAGATAACCACACTTGCAATTTGGATGACATATATTTATTGGGGCCACAATTTTCCGGGCCAGGATTGCAAAAATTGATGACCCAATATCTATACCTTTGTATGGTCACAAATATCAAAAACTGTAAATAGTGCCTACTGGTCTCACACTGCAATTTGGATGGTGTGTATTTATTGGAGGTCATAATTTTCCAGACCAAGTTTACCAAAATCGGTGAAACAATGTCTGTGCCTTTATTTGATCACAAACATCAAAAACTGTTAAAGTTCAGCTGCTGCAAATTGTAGATGATATAGCATTTATGGAACAAGCCGTCTGCTGGTCTTTATCACCTGAAACTGGATGTCACATCACCCGATACGTACGAAAACTTAATCATTTGCATATGACTCTCTCTTCTACTGGTACTGTGATTTGCATATGGCTACATTCATTCCTTTATGATGTTGCAATTTCACTTTTGACGAGTGTATAAAAGCTATTATAAGTCCTTTGAATCAATTAAGTCTTTAAAACATTTATTTAAACCATATTAAATAATACAAGTGATTTTTCTCAGCAGCCGTTGCTAACAATTCATCAACTGCAAGATAGATGAGGTTCGCATATGTTATGCATGCTCAGAACCATAAAATGCACATGTGTTATGCTTAGAACCCTTTGAGTGAAACAAAATACAGCTTTACCCAGAAGCATGTGGATAATTTGCACTTTACCCAGATAAGGCCTGAAATTGATACAATTTTAATTTGGACTTCACCCGGAGCGTCTGGGTAAAGCACACATTACTCGAATAAACCTAGATTTATCCTCATTTTGGGCTTTACCCATAATATATAGATATGTATACAAATATATAGTCTTGATCTTTACTAATAAATTGTTTCTAATCTTTTGAAAACAATTCTATAATTACTAGTGGAAAAATGAGCATGTATGTTTAATTTTAATAATAATTTTAACAGTTGTTTAATACAATTCTATCTTGTATTCGTTTCTAAATTTGGCATAAATTCATGATAGTTATTTTATATTTCAAACGCACATATAAAATGCTTACTTTACAAAGCAAATGCATACTCACATAATTCACCATTTTATTTTGTAACATCGATCTTAGGTTTTCCAACTGATTAAAATCTTCAGAACACCCGGTATTTAAAAGTTCTTCATCAATATCAGATCTAGAAATATAATATAGGTAAGAGATCAATAAAAGTATTTATATATTGTTCTTTTGATTTATTAAAAAAACCACTAAACTCAAACTTTATTGGAGTTAATTCCACCAATCAGGAAGCTCAATGTCAGATTCAATTTATGAGAGTATTACAATATTTTTGCTACTTTCTATAGGATGATTTTAGCTAATGTTCATTTTCGGTAACTACTATGCCAGTGATTAATGCTGTTGGATATTCTTCATTATGATTTAAATGTTCATCATTTTTTTCGGGGGGGGGGGGGGTCCCTTCACTGTTGTTAAAGTGATTTTTAATAAAACTAAAGTAGTTTTTTGAAATAGTTGTCGCAAACAAACTCACACACTGATTGGACATATGCAACTGAAAATACTACACCAGCAAATTACTACTACTCTGCACATGCTAACCTTGTTTCAACTTGAGATGATGGATCAAAATCAAATGCAAACTAGCAAATACTACTTGAAACGACTTCTTTTAATTATAAAACTAAAATTAGAAATTTAATATATAAATTTTATTATATTTTTAGTTCCAATACTTTAAGAACTAGCTCTACGAACTAATTCTTTTTTTTTTAAGCAACTAGTGATAGCACAAGTGCGAACCCATAGTAGCACATTCATTCTGATTGGAATCTGAATAAAGATTGTTAAGAAAATTTTTATGAGTTGATTAAAGCAGCGATGAACGTATGTGGTGGCAAAAGATGACATTGCAAAATAAAAATAACTCTTATTTGGTTACATTTCTATTGATTCTTTTCCTTGTTTCAATTGACTTTGTAAATTGTAGCCGAACACAATTTTTGTCACATTTCGTTTTGTCCTCCCCCACTGGGCTCCGGTCTAAATTGGGTGGCTTTCCCGGCCCTCCAAACGGTTACCTTACACCTTTCTGGTAGGTCGGACGGTCTGGGTCTCAACATTTCTTTTTGTTATCCGAAAATAAAAAAAAAATATGGATTAGAAAAATCGTGTTGTCAAGATATATAACATAAAATTGGGAGCATAAATTTTAGACTAGCTCCTAGATAAAAATGGAATTTGTCCATAGATAACTTACATTTTTTTATGCATTGTTATACATATATTTGAAATAATATTGTGAGAATCAAGTGTTATATTTTTCCATTTTTGAACTATATTATACATATCTATAAAGCAGTCTTGTAAAATGCGTTTGCTTCCAGTTAAATTTTTTATCGACATTATTAATCAAACAGCAAAATTTTGGTAAAATTACACAGTATTGACTGGGACCAAAATCTTTGGGATATAAGCTGCAATAAAGACGAGAAATAGCAACACGAGCACAGAATACAATATTAGTACTGAATACTATATTAGTCTGTGAACACGAGGTTCTTGAATCAAGGATTTCATGAATGTTTATAAACTTTTCAGTGGTACGCAGATGCACCGACTAATAAATACAGACGTTTCATTCACTACCACAGGCGCCTCAACCGCCACCAAAATTAAATCTCAGAAAATAATATAGTATTCTGTGGACGCTGACATCTGTCGTTGGCGAAAATCCCAATAATACGCCAATGCTCACTGATGCCACCACCGCTTATTCACTGCAACGCACTCCCGGGAAAATACACCACGTGATATCTACGTCAGGTGCGAATTTCATCTGATCTTGTGGCGGCAGTTGAATGATGAGAGGTCTTTGTTTTCTGCATGCGGAAATTTACAGTTCAATTAGTCTATGCGCGATTTTGATATTGAAAACACACACACAGATATATATATATGTTATATATATATATATATAATTTAAATTTTATTTTGTTATTAATAATTTTTATTACTTTTTTCTATTATATTATTTTCTATTTGTCTTTTCAAGGCTATCAAACTACTAGTATTACGAATTACTTCTGCTTTTATTAGATGAGAGAGTGTCAAAAATATTGCACTATCAAGAACATAGTGTGGTAATTGTAGGAGGGAGTCGACCTTGTGGTCAAACTAAAGTATGAGACGGAAAAAATGGACATGCTTAATGTTCACATTACGTCCAGGGGAGGTAAACGACCCCCTACACTCCCCTATGGGCGCCCATGGCAGTCCTCTACGGGCTCCCATTGCATGAGCTCCCTGCTTAATGCTATTGCCCTCAGGACAGAACCTAACGGAGCCGAAGTTTCAATTTCCTCGGGGGGTAGTAAACAGTCTTCCCAGACCCTCCAAAAGTCTCTGTTGTTGTTGTTGTTGAGACCCAGACCGTCCGACCTACCAGAAAGGTGTAAGGTAACTGTATGGACGGCCGGGAAGTGCCACCCAATTTAGACCGGAACCCAGTGGGGGAGGCATCCACAGGGACCGTACCCTCCTTCCCCTACCACCAACCTCTCGGAAGGACTTACGGACCCACATGTTTAACGTGATCGTACTCCGCATGAACACGGCGGCATTTGTGGCAGCGTGCAAATCTAGCGCGCAAACCACGGGGATACCGCACCCGAGATCCATCCACCCGAGATACCGCATCCAAAAGTCTCTGTGATATAAGAGGCTGAAACATTGCACACTTGCCATGGGATTGGGCGCGACAGCCCAGTGGTTAGCGCACGGGAATTGCTATGGAAGCTCATGGCAAGAACGCGCATAGAACTAATTCCAGGGGTGACAAACTCAAGGATGAGGCGTTCCATATTGACTTGCTTGTAATCTCCATTTATATCTTTAAAAGTACACGGTATGATAAGTTCCATCAAGCGTCATCTTATGGGCGCCCATAGCAAGGACACCCGTAGAACTAATTTCATCGGCGATAAGCTCAAGGACTCGTCCAAACAGATACCTTACATCTTTCTGGTAGATCGGACGGGTCTCAACAACAACACTTGCAATGGGCGCCTATAGGGATGTTGAACGTCACGAATATCAAACTAATGAATACTTACTGTACGTCTCGTCCGTGAGATTGTCCCCGCTGGAAAAATTTCTATTGACGTCCTCACCATGGGCGCCCATAGGGGAGCATAAGGGAGCACTTGCCTTCCCGTGAACATCAAGGTCCCAAATGTAGGTGTCAAGCTAGTATATATCGTGCGTCTTATCCTTGTTATGTTCTTGGAAGAAACTCCATGGACGTCCTTGCCATGGGAGCCCATACAAATTTTGAAAGCCACAAACGTAGGCATCAAGATAATCTATATTGTACATTTCGTCCTTGAGTTCGCCCCGTTTTAATGAGTTCTATGGCCTCCTTTGCTATGAGTGCCTATAGCAAGAGCACCCATATAACTTTTACAGGCGGAAAACTGAAGGGTGAGACATACATCGACTAGCTTGATATCTACATCTGTGAACTTGAACGTCTACGGGATAGCAAGCTCCCCCTCAAGACCCCCTATGGGCGCCCTTGCCAAGAGCGTTTATAGAACTTATTCCAGCGGGGCACATTCAAGGGCGACAATATCGACTAGCTTGACACCCTGTGGGCAACACCTTATTATCAGCATCTCGTATGGGTGCCCATGATAAAGGCGTCAATAGAAATTTTTCAAGGAGGGTTCACTGAAAGATAAGTAGTACAACATCTACTAATTTGGTACCTACATTTGAGACATTGAACGTTCCCAGTAGGGCAAGTGACCCCTTACGCTCCCCTACGGGCGCCCATGGTGAGGGCGCCAATAGAACTTTTATCAGCGGAATAAAAACAAGGATGTGAAGTACAGTATTGATTATATTGACATACAGTATTGATATCTATATTCGAGTATTGTTAATATTATTGTATAAATATTGATAAATGTTATTGTCCCCTATGGGCGTCCATAGAAGAGCGTGAGGGGGAACTTACCATCCCATGGATGTTCAATGGTAGGTATCAAGCTAGTCGATATTGTACGTCTCACCCTTCAATTTACCCCCTGAAAAAGTTCTATAGGCGCTCTTGCCATGGGCGTCCATAGGGGAGCGCGAGGGGCGTTTGACCTCCCGTGGACGTTCAAGGTCTCAAATGTAGGTATCAAGATACTAGATATATTTACCTCTCATCCTTGAATTTGGACTTTCCAGGAAAAGTTTTATGAACGCCCTTGAATCCCACTCCTTTTGAACAAGGTGGACCCCCTCCTGCAATTATAACACTATATTTTGACATTATTTCTCTCATCCGAGTTCTAATCACGTTAATTGCAAAATGTTCTACCTAATTCCATTTTTTCACAGAATGCATATGCATATAGAATTTCATGGCTGTACGTACTCTGCTGTACGTAAAATATCTAATTTCGAATTATTCGTGTTTTAATTAACTGTTTCTAATTTCCTACAGAATGGTAGAATATTTTGAAATCAATGTGATTAAAACACAGATTATTCAAAATTAGAGATTTTACAAGAGAGAGAGAAAGAGGGAGGGGAGAGAGATGAGAGAGAGAGAGATTACGTATAGCCATGAAATTCTATATGTGGATGCATTCTGAAAAAAAAAATCAGATTTAGGTATAACATTTTATAATTAACGTGATTAGAGCACGAATAAGAGAGAGGGTGTGTGCGTGTGTCAAAAATATAGTCCGATCAAAATATGGTGTTGTAACTGCAGAAAGGGGTCAACCTTGTTTCGAAAGAGTAGAATTCAAGGGCGAACATAAAACTTTTTCCTGGGATGGCCAAACTCAAGAATGAGACATAATTATGTACTAGCTTGATATCTACATTTGAAACCTTGACCGTCCAAGGGAGAGCAAGTGCCCCTCCCGCTCCTCTATGGGCGCCCATGGCAAGGGCACACATAGAAATTTTTCAAAGGGGAAAAACTGAAACTCAAGGATGAGACATATAATATCGACTAGCTTGATACTTACTTTGGTACCTTGAACGTCCAAGGGAGGGCAAGCGCCCCCTTGCTCTCCCCTATGGGCGCCCATGTGTGGCAAATGTGACCATAGAACTTATTAAAGCTGGGGCAAACTCAAGGACAAGACGTACAATATCGATTACCTTGATACCGACGTTTGTGGCTTTCAAAATTTTTATGGGTTCCCATGGCGAAGGTGTCCATAGCGCTTTTTCTAAAAAGAGCGTACTCAAAGATGAGACGTACAATATCTACTAGTTTGACACCTACATTTGTAACCTTGAATGTTTACGGGAAGACAAGTGCTCCCTTACATCTATGGACTCCCCCTTACGTCTATGGACGCCCATGGCAAGGACGTCAATAGAACTTTTTCCAGCGGGGAGCGCAAGGGGGCATTTACCCTCTCTTAGGAGTTTAAAGGTCACAAATGTAAACATCAAGCTAGTCAATTTTTTACGTTTCATACTTTAGTTTGACCACCGCAGGAAAAAGTATTTTTAGCATTCTTTAATCCTGCTTCTTTCAATCAAGGTCGACTCCCTCCTGCAATTACCACACTATGTTTTTGATCGTACAATATTTTTGACGTATATATTTTATGATATATATATTATAAATATTTTTTACATTAATATTTGACGTTATAAATATTTCTGACATATATATATGTATGTATGTGTGTGTTTTCAATATTAAAATCACGCATAAACTAATTGAACTGTATTCATTCATCGCGGCCACATATCTACGGACGTCACACAAAAAGAAAAAAGAAACAATCAATCGGAAGAGCCGAGTCTGCTAGTCTGCTGAAATTCGCGCCTGACGTGTGTATCACGTGATATTCTGGCGATAGTGCATTGCAATTGGTGGTGCGTACAGAACCCACGACTGCCGCCACGTGGCGCTGACATCGGTTCATGGCGAAGATCCCAATAACGCGCCAATGCTCAGCCTCAGCCCTAGCAGTTGCAGACAGAGAGCAGTTGAAAAACAATGCGGTAACCCTTGCCAACCGAATTTACCACGTTTTTTTCTGTGAAACAAACCAAAGCAAATAGTGCCTTTTGTAGTTAATTTTGCTACTGAATCCTATTCATTTTAATTTAAGAAGTATGAAGTCTAATTTTTTAATTTTAGTCGTTCTGCTTGTATTGTTCATATGTTATGTGTGCTGTAAATGAAGAAATGTCTGGTATAACTTTTTCAGTATTTATGGAGAACAAATAACATTACATAGAATGTTACTAATTATTCTAGCAAAATTTTTCCGTTATTATCTATATGTACTTTAATTTTTTCTTTTAGAATAACGTTTTCAAAATTTCTTAATAGTTAGACGTAGGATAGATGCATTGCTAATTAAATATATTTATCATTTTATTTTTACACATTAGTTTTGTACTGAAATGATTACTTTTTAAAATTTGTTCATACTGTAAATTAATTTACATATACTTGCCAGCTGAGTTTCTTCTTTGTCCAAAGATCATAATTAAATTCTTTGGCATAGAAAATAATTTTGCTAGTTTTTAATATGTTCAATGTTTGAAAGTTAATGACATATTGTTAGTTTTTGAAATTATGCTTAAATTTGTAAATATTATGTTAAATTTGTAAATATTAGGTTAATTTGTAAATATGAGGTTTCATCAACATTGTAGTTGTACTTATATCAGCATGGGAAGTTCCAAGTGACCATATTCTTTATTGCATAATTGTAAAATTGAAACTTTAATTACTACCGGTTTGTGTTGTATCATAAAAAGGCAATGTTTTGAATAGCTGCCAGAAAATTTTATACACTGGATATATCCATGCAGAGCATCTATGCTCTAG
The DNA here is from genome assembly GCA_951213105.1 of Amaurobius ferox. Lineage (NCBI taxonomy): Eukaryota > Metazoa > Arthropoda > Arachnida > Araneae > Amaurobiidae > Amaurobius > Amaurobius ferox. The sequence goes on from OX578146.1 coordinate 117,976,695, forward strand.
TGTTTTTCAAAGCTCACTATCTGTTAATAACTTACTACACAATCTCTGCAGCTTGAGTCATTTTTAAACATTAATATTCCCTGTGGGTCCGTAATAAATATTGCATGTGGGTCCGAAAGTCCTTTCGAGAGGTTGGTGGTAGAGGAAGGAGGGTACGGTCCCTGTGGATGCCTCTACCACTGGGTTCCGGTCTAAATTGGGTGAATAAAAAGAAAGTTATGGAGATTGTTGCGGAGGGCGCGGTAGCCCAGTGGTAGGCGCGCGGGAATTGCACTCGATAGGCCCTGGTTCGATTCCCGCCACTGTCAAAACTGCCGTCGTGTTCACGCGGAGTACGATCACATTAAACATGTGGGATCGTAAGAGCTTCCGAAAGGTTGGTGGTAGGGGAAGGAGGGTACGGTTCCTGTGGATGCCTCCCCCACTGGGTTCCAGTCTAAATTGGGGGGCAATTCCTGGCTGTCCAGTTACCTTACACCTTTCTGGTAGGTGGTGTCAGCGAGTTTGCCACGGTCAGAATTTTCAAGGTTAGCGAACAGATTGGTCGCCAAAGGCGGCTAGTAGATAATACAGACAGTAAAGTGCACAGTCTCTATTTAATGAATTTGAACGGGATATTTCGTTTAAAATCTTTTATGTGTTGTAAAAGTAATTGTTAAAAAATACTATATTAAAATCGATATTCATGCAATATATTTACGAGTAAAAATATTAATAAAACTTATCAGTTTACACATGAATTATGTAAATTTTGTGTAAAAAAGAAGCTGAATGTATTTGTTATACGAAATCACCCGGAAAATCATATCCTTGTCTTAATATATAATTTGTCAAACCGTTGTCTTTGACAGCAATTTAGTTCGTTTTGAATTCAAATTTGAGTTCATTTGTCATATATCAGAGTTAGCACATTATTTTCGGAAACAGTTCATGTATCTCGTTGATGTTTTCTCGTCAAGGCAAAAACCGTGCTGTTTTCTAATGTTTTTCTACGAAGTGCCGCTGGTCTACAGATCGAAAGATCTAGCTAGAGCTCCTCAACTACAAGGTATATAGAGGAGTCTTAGGTTTAGCTAGAGCTCCTCTACTACAGGCTGACTTATCAATCATATTGAAGCCCATAGGGTGCCATACTACAGTTACAGAGATTACAAAATAAGTGTTTAAAATAAATACTTTATATAAAAAAAGAAGTTTCAATTAAAATATTGTGGAATTTAGCTCGCACAAGTATGCTCCAGTACAGGGAATCCAATTATTTGTTAGCCATTGTTTTCTTCTTTCTTCGTTTCTAGGAAAGCGAAATAGCCTAAAACCCTTTCTAGAATTATTAGAGTAATTCGGTGCAAAACAACCACCCATAATTATTTCAATTATACTTCCTAAAGTGAGAACACGAATAAAGATAGTGCTAATGGATTGCCCTTCCAGCTAGGGTGGGCTTCAATATGCTTGATAAGTCAGCTCGTATATAGAGGAGCCTTAGGTCTAGCTAAGGCTCCTATATAGAGTTTCCTATATAGAGTTTTATAAGAGGAGTTTCCTCAAGTTGAGACCATTTTCTAAATTGAAAGTTCAAGTTTTATATGAAAATTTATAATTTTGTGCCAAACTGTATAATTTGAAAAGTATCTCTATTTAAATTTCAAGCTTTTAATCTTGTGTCAAGCTGTATAATTTGAGAAATATGTTTATCACCATTACATTTTACAGATTTAGAATAGCAAAATTTGAGTTATTTTTCATCAGGATATAATTCATTATGCTGAAAACTTTTAAAACATAGAGTTGAATTTAAACGTTAAAATGCATACAGTGCAAATATGCAATATTTATTACAAATAGGATGGCACTTGATACACCATCATTCGCCTATACATCGGCCAACATTGTGAACCATTTTGCTGTCACAAATTACACAACATATAAGCTGATTTAGGACGGATGCAACACTAAATATGAATTTAAAAGAACTTTAAAAATCACGATTTTTACATTGGGAAAAAAGATGGACGCAATATTTTATTTTCAAGTGGGGTACATGATTTCTTCATATAATATGGGTGTCATTATTATTTTAATTTTTATTTTAAAATCTACCAAACATATTTTGCTCAAATTTTTTTTTATAAATTTTATGGGATAATTTGGATATTTTTAAAAATTTTCAAAGCAATTTGTGAATTTTAACTTTGCTTAAAAATGTTAAAAATATTAGTTCCCAGAGGGTACAGTGTATTTCACTTTTTCAACCCGGGTTCAATCCAAAACTAATTGGGTGATATTATTCATTTACATTCCCATATGTCCCACAGACTGTCTGAACAACATACTAAAATTTTATTTTGATAGTCATTTTTATGGCAATTATCGTATTAACGGACAGACAGACAGAGTGAATGAACAAAGTTATAAGAACTTTTCAACTATGTTGTAAAGTGTTATAAAGAATTTTTTTGCATCAAAATGCAGTTCTAGTTTTTAAAAGTACTAGTGTATGGGGCTGAAAATTTCATATCAAAATATTATGACATTTTTGAAAGTGTGAAATATATTTTGAAATTTCATTATTATTTTAATTGTATTTAATCATACCTTGTTCTTTCAGGTTACTCTTTTCCGATTTATTTTGGGTTCCACACACATAGCTTGTTCCGGCCGTCCAAATAGTTGCTCAAGTCCTTGCTGACGAGCCGGACGGCCTGGGTCTTCAACACATAGCTTGTTGAAATTATTTGAACCTCATCAATTAGAGATTCGTCATGACTCATAACAGATTATTTAAAAGATGTATTAAATGATCTATAAATGCATCTATTACTATTCAAAATACTAAGAAATCTGTATAAATGTTAAGATTTGCTGTCTCAATAAAATGTTAAATTGTCCATCTGTGTTATTTGTTTTCTCCAAAATTCAACAATTTGCTGAGAAGTAAATTGTGCTAATTTTTTCAATCGCATCCGTATATTTACCTTGTAAAATATTAACTTTTACTGTTTACCTTCTTTCACTTTTGAATATAAAATAGTGATTTGAAAGTGAAGTTTATATAATTTTTTCAAAGTTAATATACAAACTGTTCGTGTAAACTTTGTGAAAACTGTTTAAATCATAATACATTGAAAATGAACAATTATGATTGAATGTGTAAATTTTGCAGAAAATAGTAGAGATTAAGACAAATTATATTATATAACCCAAAGAAATGAGGCCACACCATCTTTCAAGCTAAAACCAATTGCCATCCAACCACATGTCGAAACATAGTTGCATAAAATGTAATTCTAAAATTTTACCAACGGTAAGTTCAAATGTTGCTATAGTTTATTTATTTGTGAAGAATTAGGAATTGCACATGAGTAATTTAGTTAAACTTACGAACATTAACTCAGAAATATATAAACATGTTGGTATAAAAATTTATAATGTTCTTAGAAAATCGATATTCTAAAAGAAAATAGACATTCATTAATATTAACCTATACTTAATAAAATATATAATATTAACGGGACTTAAAATTTATTAACTGAATACAAATTGTTTTTTTAATCATAAGGGAGATATTTTTATGAGAGTAATCTCTTCTTTGAGCATCCAGGGAATGGGTAGTTTTATGTCAAAACATTGCCATTAAGAATGCATTCGTACTAATGTTATGTATAAGTATGAATGTAATTTTCATGTGAAACTATATCAGATATCATGGGCATACAAGGAAAGAACATTTATAGCAAAAATGCAATAAATGAATTATCTATTGCAATAAGTAAAAAATTTTGTGTTCTGTCTACATGCAATAAAAACAAAGTGCTAGATATTAATACTTGTTTTACAATAAATAACATGAAACTAACAACTAGTGATGCGCTCATTTTAAAAAATGATGTCCTAGTTATATTAAAAAGCACAGTATAAAATAAACAAATTTCTAAAATGTAATATCAGTATTTTTAAAGAAAATGCATGTCAAGCAAAATAAGATTATTTAGAAACGTTCAAACTCTAAAATCCATTTATCTCAAAATTATCTTTTTGAATTTAGTGTTTTTTCTTCTTGTGTACCCATGATATATTCTTCATATCCAGTAAAGTGAATCTGAAACTTGAATGACAAGTACCCTAGCAATTTTTCATTTTCATGAATATTCTACAATACAATATTTTAGAATTGAGAGGCTTTTTGTTGAATGTCTATAAAAAGTATACAGTTGAAAATATATGTATTCTAGGAATTTATAGTTATTTAAATTCACGATGAAAAGAGGAAAAAATTTAATGGCTAATTCTTTAATACTGCTTATAAAATTAGAGAAGTGGTGTATTATAATTATCAGCTTTCAAGTTCAATGCAATTATAAGTTATTTTTTTAAATAATAAATAGCAACATGTGTTAACAGAATTTTATTTTGACTCATGGTTCTTTTTTGCTATATGTAAGTTTCTATTTTAAAAACAATGTCCTCCATGAAAGATGCTATCCTTTGACAGTATGGCCATATGATCTTGATAAATTAAAGCTTCAATAACATCGCAAGAAAAAATTTCTAGTGGGAGAGGGTTTGGTAACCAAGTATTTTGCTTTCTATTTCTCCATACATTGTTTCTTTGAAATTTAATGGATTCGAGGGGGGGGGGCACGACCTCTGAATTCCCCTCCTTGGCAATGCCACTGAATCTCTGCAAATGTATGTATAAATTATCCAGTAAAAAGAAAGCATTGGTGTTTAAATGTAATGTTGTGTTCTGTTAAAGTAAACAAAAATATTTAAAAAATAATAGGGGAGATGGAATTTTATATCCTATCACTAGTTGGGTGTGCACTTTTGCATTACTACATCTGAGTTAGGGATGGATATAAGACATGAAGTAAGGAACAATAGATCATTAATTAGAAAAATCTAGGCAATAAGCAAGTATTGTAAGAAAATATACTTGATATTTGTTAAACTTTTACCATTTAAAGCAGAGGGTCAGCCATTTTCCCTTAGCTACGGTATTCGGTTTTAACTTCATCACTGTCGAAGGGCTTTTGGCGTCCATGTCAAAATGCAACCCCCCCCCCCCCCCCGGCATTTGTTTTTCAGAATAAGAAATTTAATTTTAATGATAAAGCAGGGTTTAGCAACGAAAGTCCCCCCACCAGTTGGAAGTTTCCAGTTTTTATTAAATTTAGACAAATACCCCCCCCCCTTCATCCCAAATAAATAAAGTGAAATAAATCATAATAATAATCTGTTAATGTCTGTTTAAAGTACGCTATCGAGTAATATCAAAATAGGTATAAATATGTTAATAGTCAAAGACGTTTTTATGTTTAAAAAAAAAAAAATTAGAATTGTTACTATTTTTAAACACATTAATTCTTGTCAAATTATTACAAAAATACTCAAAATAGAAACATTGCATGCAAAATTTGATTAATAACACTTTTCATTCTAATCAAAATAAGAAGTATTATATTTTATATAAAATATTACATTTAAAATGTGCGTTTTAAAAGCATAAAAATTTTCGAGACTCGGATAAAATCCGTGTTTGACAGTCGATAGCTTAAAAAAAAGACGCATAGAAATGCGCCATTATAGCGATAAATGGCAAGAGAAAGTAACCCCGCTTTTCGCCAAGCACAGTGGTCGCTCCCACAGGAGCTTCAATGGCCGCTCTTGCGCCAGCCTGTATATATAGGAGCCTTAGGTCTAGCAGTGAGTAGTGACGTCACAGCTCGTCCAGAAATGTTACCATGGGGGAATAGCGAACGAGCCTTCCTGCCCGTAGCTAGTAACCCGTAGATATAGTAACCTTGTTCTGTAGTGTGGTTCTATCATCGCATATACGTGGAAAACATACTTTTGCTGCTATTTTGGATTTTACAATTAATTATTTTATTTTTTATGGCTAACCGAAAGAAAAGGAATTACGTTTACAAGGTATGTAATTTATTTTTATTTATTAGATATTTAAGATTATTATAATTTTTAAGAATTATTAGTTATCCATCGCATATTTCATCCAATGCACGTGTTCATCATAAGAAATTGGTGCAGTATAATGCTGCACTGCCGACTAGACTAAATTCTAAGACGCAATGGCATTATTTGTTAAAAAACCTTCTCCACATTTATATAAAATGTATAAAAATTGATATTTGGATAGCTTTTTCTAGAGGTAATTAAGTTGAATATGATATTGAATGTGTTATTTTACATGCTTTTTACTAACTGACATAATGTGGAAAATATCCCCCCCCCCTTTGTAATTAACGATTGAGACTTGGAAAAAGTTTGTATTTTGACTAAATTTAAAAAAAAAACGATACTTAGAAAAAAGTTTGTACTTTAAAGAAATTTAAAAGAAACGATACTTAGAAAAAAGTTTGTACTTTAAAGAAATTTAAAAAACGATACTTATACGTCTCACGTAGCAATAGCTATTCGTGCGACAATTACATGGACAACAAAATCAAAACACAGTACCTGGTTTAATGAAATTCAAAACCTTTTAAAGAAAAAACACGTGTAAATATCCAAATTGCACAAATAATTGTTTCCACATTGCGGTCATCAAAGAACTCATTATTTCTATGTAAATTTTCTGCTTCTACATTATTTTATCTATTAACATGTGCTATCTTTAATTCCTGTCTGATATTCACGTTTTTAACACACACAGACACGTTTTTACACACACACAGCAACACCGGCCGTCCAAATGGTTGCTCATGTCCTCAGGACGAGCCGGACGGTCTGGGTCTTCAACACACACAGCAACAGGGCGCAGTAGCCCATTGGTTAGCGCGCTGGAGTTGCACTCGGTAGGCCCGGGTTCGATTCCAGCCACTGCCAAAGTGTTAATGCGGAGTACGATCACGTTAAACATGTGGGCCCGAAAGTCCTTCCGAGAGGTTGGTGGTAGAGGAAGGAGGTTACGGTCCCTGTGGATGCCTCCCCCACTGGGTTCCGGTCTAAATTGGGTGGCACTTCCCGACCGTTCAAACAGTTACCTTACACCTTTCTGGTAGGTCGGACGGTCTGGGTCTCAACAACAACAAAACAAAAATAAAATTGCCGCAGCCGACGATATCAGAAAACTAAAAGGGGTTGCCATAAAAAGACATTTCGCGCCAAATGCAATTAATTTTTGCGCCGCATTTGGCGCTCGCGAAAAAAGCCGAGAAAACCAAATTCTTTATATCAAAGCTGTACCATGCCTTTATGTAAATTTGTTATTTATTTTAAGAATATTAGTATATTTAAAAAAGAAAATTATATTAACAGCATCCCAGAATAAATTAAGAACTAAGCAATTTAACAATCAACATGCTAGTATATTTTTTATTAAGTTTATGATTACATGAATTAAATATATATCTGTGTTTCTTTATTTAAATTTACACATATTACAGATAAAAGTATTTTTAAATGCTGATCATGTTTATAGTTTAAAAAATTATAAAAGTACAGTTCCGTAATTTTTTTTTCTGGGCCACATTAACATAAAATCGCCAATTGAGCGATAGTCGCCAAATCTAGCAGTCGAGTTTTTTTATGTCATAGCTGCGAGGGTTGGCTCCGCAAACGTTAGTCAGTGGCTTCCGTTCAGTGTATGCGCCTGCCTAGAGTAAAAAGAGAAGCTGTTGCGCATGCGTATCGACTCCAATACCGAATACAAATAAAAAGAGATTCGATATGTGAACGTAGTTGTAAAACAAACATTTAAAAAAACTCTTTAAGTTTCAATTTCCCTTTTTTTCCCATAAATTCAGCAAATTACAACTATTTTAACAGGAAAACTCTTAAGATTTTTTATCGAGGATTGGCAACACTCTTTTGCTCACTGTTTGCAAAACAAGTTGACCAATCCACGATATGGAGCATTAGGGATTATGCCGGGTTCTCCGTAGCGAATATCCCATAGCCATCTCTCAGTCAGCCAATCCACGAAAAAAAAAAGTTGTAATATTAGGTTTAATTTTCATATTTTAATATATTACTTATGTTGCTTTAGGTGCCGTTGAAATTATACACTAATTTACCTGATCTTATGCAATTATGGTAATTTTTTATACTAGGATTCATATTAAAACTATTCACTAGTGTGACTCATCTACAACATAAAATTTCATTATATGTAATTTATATAAAGAATATGAATAAAAGTGCGATTGCAGATGTGCAGCAAGCTAATCTGTCTGAATCGGAGAATGAAAATGTATGTATTTTAATTGTATTCTTTACAATTTCAGGTATTTAACTAAATCTATTTTAGCCAGGGTGTCATGTCAGTAGTGAACATCTTTCCAATTTTAATCATTTATATATTTTTATAAATTATATATTTTCCAAGTTGCAGTTTAATTTACAACATAGTTCTCATGGTCAGGGTTAATAATATATTCGAACTTTTAATTCAAGCCTAACTTGCTTAAAGTGCACAATAAGTGCAGTTGTACAAAGTGATATTAGCATGTCGGGTGATCGATAGGATAGACCCTCACTCATTTTTCAAAGTACGAAAGTGCTCCAAGTAGACGCGATTCACTGGGTTCTTTTGTAACACAGCATGAGTGTTGCACACCTTCCTAGTGGCTAGTCCTTTGTAGCATAGCATGAGTGGAGAAAGGCAGAGTCCATTTTTGTTGAAAACAAAAATCAGAGTTTGTATTCAAAACATCAGAATCTTGCCTAGTAGTACAGACTAGCTGCGGTAACAAGCATGCAGTTGTTAAACATATGTACAGGTTTTTGAAGTTGGAAGAAATGGCCAAGAAGTTCAGTTTGGAAAATCATCAGTAGACTTTACCTACCACTGTATGTCATTCGACTTCCAACCATTTGCATACTGGAAACATGATTAAACTTAGTATATTTCAGGTTTCCGGAAATCGTCGGGTTAAAATTTGGCGAGGACGATCAATTTTCGGAAGTTGCCGTCCTCTCGGAGGGCCTTGAAATTACATTCCATAAAAAAAAATATATATATATAGATAACAAATTGTTGTCATCGTAAAATTATGGCAAAAAACGCCATTTCCCGTGCCATGAATGAAAATTTAAATGTCGTAATCCCCCCCCCCTGTATAAACTTAGCTAGTGTGCATTATCAATGCCCTCTTTCTAGGCGAGCCGTCAGATCAGCATTGTAACCACAGGTGCTATCTATTTTCTCTCCCCTCATCCTCCATCCAGTAAATCCGATGACTGTACGAAAATGTGATAGCGCGCTCACGATCGAAGTGACATGTTCTGTTCTCCTTTTTGAGGTTTTTAAAACCCAAACCTTAACCTTTTAAAACCCCCTCTTTAAAACCCAAACTATAAAATTTCCATTTGCTGTAATAGATGGGAGTAAGTAACAAGTTTGAATTTTTGGAATGGATTCTTTCAGCCAGAAGTGTTTTATTTTCTTCCCGTCTTTGGTTTCAACTTTAAAACTAAAATGATTAAAATTTATTCATGGCATTTGTTTCAGTTGTTTGACAACTGAAGTTCAGGTATGAAACATCTACTATTCAGTCTGAAGATTTCAATCTTGATTGACTACATTCCCTAGAAATTAAGAGTGCCAATGAGGTTTAAACTGCTTAGAGACAAGAGGATTTATATGATTATTCATTTACCACGCCTTCAAGTTACCAAACATTGGAAAAAGGAGAGATTCCTTATATATCTTACCCCTCTGCCCCCACCCATAGATGGGAATTCTGCCGGTCTGGTCCTTTATCGGAGACCCTTCGTCGGCAAGTTTGATTGCAGCGGTTAAGCGCTGTGTGTGTGTGTGTGTGGAGGGGGGGGGGGTATAAATATGAAGTTATCGCACTTAATCGTGAGACAGTTGGTTCTAATTTATTATTGTTGTGCAATGTATTTAAGCACATATATTAATGAATATAAAGTGAAAAAAAAAATTCTTAGGAGGACGGGTAAAAAATTTCACTAGCCGTCCTCGCCAGTTACCTTACACCTTTCTGGTAGGTCAGACGGTCTGGGTCTCAACAACAACAACAAAAACTAGCCGTCCTCGGACGCGCTAGATTTTGCGGATTTCCCGAAGCCTGGTATGTTTGTAGATGACTAGAATAACTTTTACTCATTACAGAATTATGTACTAACGATTAAAATTGTAAAGCACTGGGTAAAAATTAAAGCTTTAACATCATTACTAACATGATCAATAGCAAGCACATTCGTAATATCATAAATTCCTACATCCGTACATCTCGTACACCTCATGTACTTATCTGGCTCGTATTCAAAGAGATAGATAGATCAAAAGACAGATCGACAGAACGATACTGATCCTTCCAAGCCGAACATCTTATATATGCCATGATCGGTACCTCCCGGAATGATTTCTAAGGTCCGTTCCCAAATATGCAAGTGAGTTTGTATGTGTCGGATATTCAGATTTACATGAAGACTTCTGCTGAAGGAATGCCATGAGTCATTCCTGAGAACGAAGTAAGTCAAAAATAAATTTGTATTTTTTAACATCGCTCAAAAGAATATAATGAATCACGATCGTTTGTTTATGTTCTTCCAGCATTTAGCTGACTATGGTAAAATGTGCTGTATGCCTCAACAGGAAAATTAACTGGATAGGATTGCTTAAAATTTTGCCAAGATTTATTTCCATATAACTGTCTACTATTGACATGGCTGTCTGTAAAGATATGGAAGAAAGTTCAAAATTATAACTATCGCAGTCGTGATTGTCGGCTACGGCTGTGATAGTTATGATTATAAACTTTCTACTAATAGCATGGCATGCAAAGAAAATGTTGTGACCCACGAAAACAGCACATCTTTATATAAATTAATTTAAATATGCTACAGTTCTTGTGTGTGTGTATGTGAATGAATTTCTAGCACAGAATAGGAAAACCACAGTTTTTTGAAGCAACATGAGTCAAATTATTAACTAACTTAAATAAGAAAATAATGCACAAAAAAATTATTGTAAAAAATTTATCAATAAGATTATAAAATTAGGCAGTATGTAACAGAAATGAAGAAAACTAGCTATTTCGCAAGCTAAATGAAATAACTTAACAAAAAAACTTACAAAACAAAACATTTTCTTTTAATTTTTGTTTAAAATACCAGTTTATATAAGACTGAAGAAATTTACTTGCGGACACCTCCGTAGTATGAAATTCGTGGAGGGGGGAGAAATCTTTTTCTGCTTGTCCTTGTTCCCATCCTGCTTGTCCTTGTTCCCTTCCTGCTTCTCCTGCTCACCTCCTAGATTGTATGGGCGTCTCCTTGGGACAGCTGTCGGTTGAGCAGGAATTTGTCTATGATTCTCTTTTGCGGTAGGATCTTTTGAACTTGGTGTAGGCTTTCCTACACCAAGGGGATTGGAAACAACAACAACAGAAATTTAGAAAATAAAGAAACAACAAATAACTGGTTTTGGGAACACTACATGAGCTACTTCATCAATGAAATTCAAATAACATTTGATCAAACTACTTTAAAAATACCAATTAATAAAAGGCTGCTGAATTAAAAAGAGTATAACAAAAAACAAAGTCAGTAACTGATTTCGGAAGCTGTATGAGCTATCATCATCAATTAAATCAAAATAACATTCGATTAAACTACTTTAAAAATACCAGGCTGCATAGTTAAAAGAAAAATGAAATAAAAAAATGGTTTTGGAAACTATATAAGTTAACTTTATCAACTAAATTTGAATAGTATTCGATCAAACTACTTTAAAAATACCAGTGACTGCAGAATTATGAAGGATATAACAAAAACTAAAAGAAGCAACCAATTTTGAAAGCTATAGCGCTAACTTCATCAACTGAATTCACATAACGTTTGATCCAACAACTAAAAAATTATTTAATTTTTCTTAATTTAAGGCTAACAGGTCAGTCACGCTTAGTGATACATGCATTTGTTTTTGAGGTATCATCTCCAAACCACACGTACACCATGCATTCAAACACACATACATACAAACATCTTTCCAAAAATGTTCAACACATATTTAGGGTTTCTTAAGTATTTTCTGCCAAAATCTCGAATTCAAAAAATTTTGTGTAACAATATTTTTTTTCTGTATTATTTTATGAAAAAGTAAAAATATTAATTAGGACTGTAAAGCATGCATTTTTTGAAGTCGTATAGTAATTATATTGTCAGGAGAATTCGTAATAATTAAGCTTTGTTCAAGAGTCATATAAAAATTACGCTTTGTTGAGAGGGTAGTATAATAATTATAGTTTAATAATGGGGATTGTAAAGTAATTATGTTTTTTAGAGGGTCATACAAACATTACATTTTGTTAAAAGGAATGGTATAGTTATTATGTTTTGTTAAGAAGGATCATATATTAATTATGTTTAGTTAAGGGGGATCGTATAGTAATTTATGTTTTGTTAAGAAGGATTGTGTAGTAATTACGTTTTTACGTGGATCATATTCACTACTTTAAAATATAGTTTTTTTTAAAAGTGAAATCACCTCTTGATGGTGATACCATCCAGGTTGAAAACCTATTTTCTATTGGAATACAGCCTTGGTAATGAAAGTGCTTACATAATTGCCTACTGATTAAATAAACTACATTTTAGTTAGCTCTAACATGAAAATAGTTATCCCGCAAAACCAAAGCTGGGAAGAAAATACATTAAAATACAAATACTTTTAGCAATTACAAAAAATACAAAGTATTTGCTTCTTATAAAATAAAATACACAATCACTGAGGTAAGGAAATATACAGTATTTCTTATTAAATAAAACTATAGCTAGATTTATACAATCACTAGCAATATACCCATTTTTTGTATGAAATATATACTATAAAGAAACATAAAATGCACAATTATGTGCAAATTCTTATTGTTCTAAATGACATTATTATATTAAAATATTTAATTTGGTAGATCTGGATAATAGTCCCCCCACATATTTTTTCCAAGTACAAATCGTGCCAAGTTAGCACATTCTCCCGTGTTTTGAACAAGAGGTTATCCGATTACAACATAAAGGATGTTTTACATAAGATTATGACATATAGCTCTCATAATCGGAACACTTGATAAGTGAGCTAAAAGTGTGGTGGTTTATTCTCCTGATTAACCAATAAAACACCTTGATCCAATTTGTAAACGAATTTACAAAAATATGAAATTGAACCAGTATATATGCCAAAATGAAACTGCTGTTAAACTGGATCAACATATACCAAAATGAAACTGCTGTTAAATTAGATCAACATATGCCAAAAGAAAAGCACTAAAATAGTATTAGAACATATACCTGTACCATTTTTATTCTGTTTCAACAATTGGTTAAACTCAATATATGAGTTTGAAAAGTATTTGCCAAAATAAAACAGATGACTTAAGAAATTGAAAATATCAATCCCCTAAATCTTTCAACCCGAAAGCTGCAATTGATAATCCAATCAAAAATGCAATTCCCATAAAATTTATTTTTATATACAATTCTTAATTATTTAAATCATAAAATATTTAATAAATATTGTCTGCTGTATAAACTCTTTGGGCTTAATTCCATTGCTTAGCAACATGATATAATTTTTTTTTTCAAATAAATTTGCAGAAAAAATATCTTCGGCATAATGCTATCTATATGGGAGGTTAATTTTTTTTTTTAATATCTCAACAACTCCTGGTCCGAGGAGCTCAAAACATGAATTAAATTTTAAATGGGGCAATTTCATGGCTACCAGCAATATTATATGAAATTCGGTATAGATGTTCTCCCGTGATAATGTGACAAACACACATATATATACCCACAGACAAATTTTCAATTTTATTTATATAGACTAGCAGTATACCTGTTCTTCATACTGAATATATGTAATATAAAGAAACTTAAAATTCACAGTTATATGCAAATTCCTATAGTTATTCTAAATGACATTGTTATTCAAAACATTCTATTAAAATATGTAATTCTCTAAAAAGAGGTATAAGAATCTCTGTTCTTGCTATATAAATTATCTTCACAGGCAGATCTGAAGAATAAAACATCCTGGTCCTGTTTGTAAACAAATTTGCAAAAAATGTTTTTTAATTCCCACAAAATGACAGCGATTATCAAGGAAATTGAACTGAATTTTGCAAAATATTGAATTCTCATCAGTTAGGCATTATTTTCATTAATTTAGTACCATTTTATCAATTTGGTGACATTTTAAAGCATTGCCAAATTTGTCACCAATTGAGGCAGTTGGACTGACAGACAGACCCTACCTAAAAACATTATTACAATACTATCCCTAACAAAACACAATTAGTTTCATTAATTTAGCATAATTTTATCAATTTAGTGACATTTTAAAAATTGCAAAATTTGTCGCCAAGTAGGATGGTTAAACAAGCAGGCAAACGCTACCAAAACATCATTACAATACTATCTCCTAACAAAACACTTAAATAATTTCATTGGTTTAGCATGATTTTTATCAATTTAGGGACATTTTCATCAATTTGTCAACATTTAAGAAAAAGTCTCCCAAGTTTTCGATATCCCATCAAATTTGTGGATCTGAAACATCTCTTATTTTGTTTCAAGAATTGGCTAAACAGAATATATAAGCTCATTGAATAAACACATTATATATAAGTTAAATGGCTAAACACAGTATATAAGTTTGAAAACTGCCAAAATAAAACAGATGATGTACAAAATTGAAATTATTAACTATTCTCATAAACGTGAAGCCCGTAATTAATATAATTCAGTCAAAAATACAATACCGTTAATTCATAAGATATATTTTTATATTCATTTCTTTATTATTTAAATCAGAATAAAAATTTAGTAAAAATCGTCTGCAATATAAGCATATTTGATTTAACTGAGTTGCTGAGCAATATGATATAAAGAATCTTCCTCATAAAATGCTAATAATTAAATAACTAGGTAATCATTTTTATGTGGTCATATTTTTCATTGTTGAGTAAGAGCCTGTGAAAAATAAATCATGGTGATAGCGTTTCTATTTACCTGCATGTTTAAAAACCAGTGATTTCCAACCTTTTCTGTGTGGGAGGAATCATGGAGTTAGAGAGAGAGAGAGTGGAGATAAGAACTTGCGGAAAATAAACCATGGAGACAGAGTTTCCATTTACCTCATGTTTTAAACAAGCGATTTCCAATCTATTTGGCTTTAAGGAAACATGGAGTTAGAGAGGAGATAAAACTCCTATGGAAGGTTCATTTTTCATTATTGTCTCGACAACCCCTGGTACTTGAAACATGGACTAAATTTTAAGTGGAGCTATTTCACAGAGACCTACAAAATTTCATGAAATTCGGTGCATCTGTACAAGTATACGCATACAGATTTTGAATTTTATTTATATACATAGATTTATGATATGCTATTGATTATAATTAATAAATTTTAAATTAGTCTTAATTATAAAGTGCAAAAGTAAAATTTTAACATAGATTGATATGTAATATGTAATTATAAACTCATTTATATATTAACTAGAAAATGTATCCAATGTTGCTTGGAAGTTAAAGCAGGGTAGTTATATAAAATAACAAAATAAATAAATTTTATTCATCTAAATAACTGTGAAAATTGCATGCAATCTGTGTATACTGGCACAACGGGTGTGATCCCACCTCCTTCAAATCCCAAAGCCAAAATCTGTCACTTGTGAAGACTATGTTCTACATTAATGGAATAAATAAATGCCTGTTACTTAGATAATTCAGATACACATAACACCATACTCTATTTCCAAATCCCCTGTTTTAAGCACCACTTCTTGTAAGTAATTAAATAAGTGTCCGCTACTTAAATAATTTATTTACGCTCCAAATCACACTTTCCACAAAATAAATTCCTACAAGAAAGAAGGTTTATTAAATGTGTTTGTTAATAGATAATGGTAGAGGTCCAATCTGGGATAAGGAAAAAAATGTCCAGAAAACTGTATTTATTAAAAAATTCTAAGAGTTTGTTTGGTAAAAAAATTTTTTTTTAATTGATCTACAGATGGGTTGAGGAAATTATTTTTTATTCTGGAGTAGTCTGTGATATATTTAGGAGCTACTGTTAAATTATAAATGTTAGATTTTTAATTATAATATAAAAATTGGAAAGGTTCCATACTATTCTAAAGATAAATAAATAACAGACGGGTAAGACCATTGACTATAAATATTTGAACGTAGTGTCTAATAACTTTCAACTTTAGAGTTTCCCTTTCATACAGATGCACAGGATCTGACAGACTTATTCCTGGCCTCTAGTGTTCACCTTTAAAGCTAGTGAGTTATTTCTGCATTTTATCGTCTTTCTATCATTCTGTTTCAGAACAAAAGGCAGCTAAAGAAAAGTCATTTTCTTAATAGTAAAGTATAAAAAAAGAAGAAAAAATATTGGATCTATTGGTTTATCGTTAGTATCGGGAAAAAATTATATATCAGCAAAACCAATAATCGATATCAGAACACTCCTACTAAAAATCGATTTATTAGTAAGTATGCAAAAACTTTATATTTAATCACGTTGTCTAATTTGATTTTCTACGTTGTACCTATTTGAGAATAGGTTAGAAAAATATAACATTTTTAATCACAAATGTGATCATCTACATTCAAAGTAAATAATAAATTTGTCTCTTATTGATATAAATGAATATTTATAACTTTTCATGTTTTGATAAAGTCTTTTTTTTTTTTTCAGTTAAACCTTGATAAAGATGAAAACATTTACAAGGAACTTAATGAAATTATACAACAAATAGATTTTTCTGTTGTAAGTGTTTAAAAATTGTTCTCTTACATCTTTTTAATAACATTAAGATCTTCTGCGCCTTTCATATTAGTATATGTGTATAACTAGCTAATTATAATTACTACAGCCATGAGTATATTTAAGGGTGCAGAGTTTTGCACCTTGTTGAAGTGCATATTTATAAAGCCTCAATTGAGAGGGCTACACATGTTGATAATTGCAATATGTAAACATAAGTTACATTAAATCTTATGTAAACATAAGTTGCAGTTATTCTAATTTGTTGTCTAATTATTTACAAATTTACATTAATTAAAAGAACATAGATGGAATTTAGGGGGGGGGGGGGTCCTCTCCTTCCACAGAACTAAAATTATTGGTGTTAGAAGGGCTTTAGCATCCCCAAACTAATATACATAGCTCCATTTATGTAATTAAAGATGTAGAATAATTTAATGTTTGTAGAGATAGCTGGAAACCAAGAACGCCATTTGAAATTAGTCGTAAAGTTCAGTCTGATAGTCAGGAGAGGTTTTTCATTGGAATTAAAGCAAGATAATTCTCATCTGAATTCATTCCTTCAATGGCCAATCTTTGTGTGCTAATGCTTTTATCTTTTGCTTAAACTGAATTTATATTACATTGTCTGAAAATATTCAGAATAATTCAATAGATTAGAGTAACTGAATTTATATTATCTAAAAATATTCATATTTCCAACAGAAATGTAGTTCAGTTTTTAAAGAGATGGAGAGAAACTGATCATGGCATACTGTCCAACGAAAAATGAATAAACGCACTGTAGTAGTTCTATTAGGTTGGAGGGAAAGTTATGTCGTATATTAAATAGGCAGGTGATTTTTCTTGTAAATAAAAAGAACATCTGTAACAAGTCGAGAAATTGCAGAAGAGTTTGGCATTCATCATACAACTGTTGGAGATCACATTAAATCTCTTGGGTTTGTGTTAAAGCAAAGTTTTTGGGTTCCTCATGAATTAACGGAAAAGAATTTGTCTGATCGTGTAAGAATGTGTTCATCACATCTGATTAGACACAATGTGGAGCCGTTTTTGGACAGGCTGGTTACTGGAGATGAAGAGTGGATTCTTTACGAGAATATTAAGAGAAAAAAATCTTACTGCAAACCAGGAACATCAGCAGCAACAGTTCCAAAACCAAGTATCCATCAACGAAAAGTACTGCTTTGTTTGTGGTGGGACAGGAAAGGTCCAGTGTACTACGAGTTGCTGAAACAGAGGAAAACCATCAACGCGAATCTGTACTGCAATCAGCTGGATAAATTGAATGCAGCTATCAAAGAAAAAAGGCCAGAAAAGGAATAGTGTTCCACCACGATAATGCTCGCAAGCATACTGCAATAGTGACACAACAAAAACTGAATGCGTTAGGATGGGAAGTCCTTAGTCACCCACCGTATTCATCTGACATTGCACCATCTGATTATTACCTGTTCAGATCTCTGCAAAATTATCTAACGGGAAAAAAATTCACGTCTTTTGAAAGTGTTTCTAAGGCAGTTGCTGACTATTTTAACTCCAAGGATGAGAACTTCTACAAAACAAGAATTCACAGGTTACCTGAAAGATGGCAACAGGTTGTAACAAATAACGGAGCATATATAATTGATTTTTATTAAACACATATTTTTATAAATGAATTCAAATATTTTCTTTAAAATACGACAGAACTTTCCCTCCAACCCAATATTAACAAAAGGAACCACTTGTCACTAAATTTTTTTGCTCTTTGGTTTTTAAATCAAACAAAAGAAGGTTAATTTTTTTTTCATTGCATTGTAATAGCAAATGCATTCTTAACATGCAAGGTGTGACCAATAAGTAGGGTGAATGATGAAATACGTCTGACATTAAGTAGGCCCCACATGGAAACTATTTACAATCCTTCAAAATAGTCCCCATCGTACACTATGCACCTCTGACAACGTGTGTACAAATCATCTAAAGCTGTTGAAAACTCCTCCACTGGTACAGCTTTCAATTCCTGTGTCACAGCAGCTTGAATGCGAATAATGTCTGTAAATCTTCACCTTTTTAGAGCCACTTTAAGCCACGTTAAGTCCAGTGGTGACAGGTCTGGGGAATATGGTGGGTGCAACACTTCAGTAACCCTATGTTGAGCCAGAAACCACTTTCACTTTAAAAGCTTAGCTGCAGAGTTTCCCCCAGGTACATTTGGAAGGGTGCAGTGCCCTGTCTGCCCTTTTGTTACCAGAACAGCGCCCTCCCTGCCCTTTTGTTAGCAGATCAGATCCCCTGCTTAGCCTTTTGTTAAGAGAGCAATGCTTGTCCTCAAACGAAAATCAACCAGTTCTTGTATGACCTCAGATAAGTCCCAGAGCCCTTTCTCTATGTCCATTACCATAAATTTTGATCATGTGTACCTCCCTCCCCGCCCCCTCCTCCTTCAAAGAAAGAAAAAGGGTGATCTAGTGCCAATAAAAAGAGGATTGACAGCTCCATATCACTTCTTTCCTCCACTAAAAGAAACAAAACGGAAAGGGAAATATTAAGCACGTACATTCCTTCTTCTATCTGATGAAAACTTTCAAAACAGTTTTCTTTTTCAACTTAAATTTTGGTTAAATTATTTCATGTTTGATATGCATTTGAGTTATAAAGTTCTGTAAATGTAAACCCTGTAAGCATATTTGCCTTAAAACAAATATTTAAAAATATAGATTTCCGGACTAGGGTTCTTTGCACCATTTGCAAGAAGATGTTTACGTTGATTCCGCTGATTCAGTCAAAACAGAGGATGATAGAAAGGGTGGGGGAGAAAAGTTGTTAGATTAGCGCGGTGATTTTAGCCGGCTTGAATGAAATATGAGATAGCTTATTTCAGAGTTGCCGGATTTTAGCCAGGCCAAAAAAAGCCGGCCGGCTTTTTTTTGTTTTAACCGCTTAAAAAAGGCCGGCTTTTATTAAGAAAAGGTGGTTTACAGCCAATTGACATTAAATTTGCATTACTTTATCTTTGATGCACTCCTAAATGTTTATAAACTTCTATTAAATATTACCAAGTGCACAAGATTTTACGACCACTAGAAAAATACTATGAAGGTAATATGTCTAAAAGGAAAAATATATATACATTGAGGAGAATGCATTAAATTAGACACCATGATGGTGTTTTGAAAGCCTCTGTTACATAATGCATAGCTCTACATTACATATATTACGCATTTTAAAGACTATAATTAATTAAACAGACAAATCACCACACATCAAAAAGGAAAAAAATCAATTTTACTTCAAAAAGGAAAAACATTTTTTTACACACTACTATTTACACACTGCTAACAAGAGAAACCTTACACCTTTCTGGTAGGTCGGACGGTCTGAGTCTCAACAACAACACTGCTAACAAGAGGGAGCAATCAAAAAAGGTTAAATTTGTTCTCAAATTAAAACTTGTTAAAATAAATTTTTGAAAAGCTTGATGCTATTCAAAAGAGTTCATGCATATGTTATTCCCAATACTATTTTCAATAGTGATAAATAGTGTTTTTTATTAAATGACTTTATGCATTATTTTAAATATTTATAAGTGAAAATAAGACTTACATATCAATAAAATCCTTAAAATTAGTTAACTAATAAGATATATCACTAAGTAACTGTTGTCCTAAAATAAAATATTTCATTATTTAAAACAATAACATTTTTTAAAAAATGTGTTCAAGGCCAATGTAAACCAAGTAAAGCAGTTGGTATGCCTTTTTAAAATTTAGCTGGCTTTTTTGCACTATCAGGTATTCCAATATTAATGTTTTCATTATTGAGAAATAAAGTTATTTATTAAATTCTAACCCAATAAAATACCTTTAAAATTAGTTAAAGAACACTTAAAAATGTATAATTTAAAATTAAAATCCTTCATGCTTTAAAAAAAAAAAAAAAAAAGCCAATTTTGGCCAAAAAAAGCCGGTTAAAACCAATAAAAGCCACCGGCGTGGCTTTTATTAATTTTAGCCGGCTTTTTTGCAACCGTGGCTTATTTTCTTTATATGGTTTGCTAATTGCCTTTAGCTCCCAGCCTAGTCGCTTTTTGAAAATTCTCTGAATATGCCTTCTTTCTGTAGACTGCGTATCTCCGCTACGTGCGAAAGTTACTGCTAAGGGTACTCCCATTTGTAGTTCATGCAATAGCTATCAGCTATGCATTTGTCCACGGCCGCCTTTAGAGAGGATCGGACACCACTCAAATGGTGGGACCCGGACTCCCCAACAATTTTTGAGGGAAGAGAAGACATGGAAAATTCACAAAAGAGGAAAATGAAATATGAAGAGAAACCCAGGAATTTGTATGGGCAGCCCTGATCTGACCACTATGCGTTATATACAATATAATGAAAACTTCGCTCCATGCAATAATGATACGCTGGCTGCGTGGACATATTTAATTCTCGTAGTGGATTTACTCCCAATGCAGGTCATGCAATAGCTATTGGCTGTGTATCTGACCACGGCCGGCCATAAGGAGGGTCGGACACCACTCAAGTGGTGGGGGCTCCTAATAATTTTTTGAAGGAGGAGAAGACATGAAGAATGCACAAAAGAGGAAAACGAAATATGAAGGGTAACCAAGAAATTTGTATGAGCGGTCCTGACCCGACTACTACGCAGACGGATGCAGTAAGCGTTCTATATAATATAACAATAACTCCGCTCCATGCAATAACGATTCGACATATTTAATTCACGTAGCGAATTTACAAAATTAAGCGCCTTCGTTTAACGAGTGTATGCAATCCGCATACAATAATGATATATACCCTGTACAGACGCATGCAAATCGTGTGACATTGTGTTATGAACATGCGCACTATGCGGGTTTATGGATTAACAGATTAGCCCGTTGCACGACATCTGCATATCAGATTTGAAACACAAAATATACCCCTTATATTAGCAGACTCGTCGTTGACCCGCTCCGCAGACGCATGCAATAATAATTATAATCATCAAGCTCATTTAATAACAATACGCCCGCTTTAGGGACGTATGCAGTAGTTGTCGTTCGCGTACTCTCCCACTACGTGAGTTTACAGCAAAAGATACGGATGCTGCACAGACACATAAACGTACGTTGCTTGCTCTATTAATAACTCTGCCCCATGGAATAATGATTAACTTAGCAGCTAAACATTTGCTAATCCATGATTCAAAACTTTATACTGTGATTTTGCAAAGCTTTCTGGAATTTTATTTAGTTATTTATATCAGGGTTTTTTTTTTGTAATCAATATATAACAACAAACAATTAACAAATATTTTCAATTTTTAAATATATCTTATCCCTTAAAATCATCAAAACTCACTGACTAATAAGAAAATACTAAAAATCAAAATTTAATATTCTCCTTTTTAAATTTAATAAACTCTAAATTTATATAAATTCAATAATTGTAACTGCTAATAAATCCAATTGCTTAAGACTATAATTGCATTTGATGTAAAAATAGTATTTATTCAATGATAAATTTGTTCTCAACAAAAGAAACATTTTCAAACCTTAGTGGTGGTGGCTCCAGTCCAATGAAGCCAAAATGGTTTTGAATGAATAACATTTTGTAAAATAAAACTTCAGTAAAGTTCAATAAAGCTACTCGTTTTTTCAGATTCATTTATATTGTTTACAGGATTTCAAAGTGCTACAAATGACTCGCTAACTGTTTATAGCTAGTTAGTACTTTATAGTTTTCACAACGATTTTTTCTGGATGCTTCTACAATAGACTTCAGGTTAAAATATACAATTATTTTACGAACTTGTTTTTCGGTATATAAATTAAACTTATCTAACCGGACATCAACCTGATCTATAATCTATAAATTTGCTTGGCGGCACATAAATATGTACTTGAATATTTTCATTTCTTTTGTTCAAACCTAACCAATCATTACACATTTTTAGAATGAATCTCCAAGTTTATTTAATGCCCTAATTTTTTAAACAAAATAAGATTATCTCATACTTATGCACAAATATTTCACCAAAGAGTAAGTAACAGATTCAGCTGAAACAGTAGTAACATTTTAAGTAAATTACAGCTTTCCCACACATTGGAAAACCCAGGTTAAAATACTAAAAAGCATATATATTTACATTTTTGTCTATTAGACTTGGAGGTGTAAGCGACCAAAATGTTTACATTTTTTTGCAGCACTCTGATTTTCGTCATAAAAATCCCAAACATAAATGTTATTCACATAAAAAATATGCGCCCTTTTTTTCTAAGAAGTGCCCTTTTTCTGATAACAGCACCCTGCCCTTTTTTAATCCTGGGGGAAACTCTGCTTAGCGGTATGCGGACGTGCAAGAGAAACCAAGAACCAGGTTGCTTCAGATATGGCCGTACACGACGAATACGAACCAAGAGTCTGAGCACCTTGCAGTAAAACTCATTGTTGACAGTTTGACCTGCAGGAAGAAATTCCTTATGGATTATGCCTTGACAGTCAAAAAAGGTTATCAACAGTGTCTTTACCCTTGACTTTTCGAAATGAAATTTTTTCCGTTTTGGGGAGTTGAGTCCGCACTACTCCATACTCTGGCGTTTCGTCTCCGGGTTATACTCAAAACACCAGGTTTCATCCCTGGTTACGATGGTTTTCATGAACTGTGCATTTTCGTCAGCCATGTCGTTGAAGTCCCCACATCATTCCATTCATTGCTGTTTTTGTTCCTCTGTTAGGTGATGAGGAACAAGTTGTGAACAAACTTTGCATTTTCTCAAATCCTGTCTCATGATTTTCCAAACACTTTCCCAAGGGATATCCAATTCGTTCAAGATCATCCTGATGGTTAGTCGCCGATCTTGCTGCAGCAATTCACGTACTCTCTCAACATTTGTCTGTTCTGGCCGCCCACTCTGATGCTCGTCTTCGATGCTTTCATGCCCATCATTAAACTTTTAAACCACGTGTACTGTAGATTCAGCTTCAGATTTTTTAATAGTGGCTACTGGCCACTAAGAACAAAATTTTTAGTGGCCAACCAAAAACAGTCAGTGGCCAAAAAATTTTTAACAACGACAGGTGTCATCAAATTTATATTGTTATGTTATACACCTGGCTGTTGATGTATATTCATGGATTGAAAGTACTTAAAATTATATAGGTGTATACTTTTATATTATGTTTTGTGGACAGTAGGCTAAAGACACCCTATTAGAGAAAAGGTAATAACACAAAAGAAAGAATTAAATTCAAATTACGAAATTTGATTTAAATTCATTCAATTTATTTAATTTCATTCTCTAGCCATAAAACAACAGTAAACTAGTATGTTTTTAAAATGAAGGCTGAAGGCAAAATCCAGAAAATGGCTATTTACATTTTTAAAATATTAAAATAAAATACTTAAAAAGTTACAGACAACATGAAAATATTAATAATTACAAATAAAGATTAGATAGGGTTGCCATCGGTAAGAAATACATAAAACATATCAAAATTCTTAAGTTATATATGAATTTATAAGTTTATATATGAATTGATGAATAAGAGGATTTATGAAAAAATTTCTTTGGCACAATAATCTTAAAAATATTAGAAAAAATTGATTTTTCTTTTCTTTTTTTCAAGAAATAAACGAGAATGCAAAGAGATTAGTGTTTTCAGCTGAATTTCCCTTGACTTAAATTCGCTTTGATTCTGCAAAAATAATTCAAAAATTTAATATAAGTAATTCTGCAGACTCAGCTGGAAAATGTATATTGCCAAAAAAAAGAGCAAGATTAGGTCTAAAGTTTTTGCCCTTTGTGAAGCAGAAACAGGGTATATTTCAGATTTCCTTATATACACAGGTGAAGGGACAGTGTATAATCCTAAATATGGGCACTATCCAGTTTCCACTAAAATTGTTTTACACTTGATGGATCGGTTCTTGGAAAAAGGCTACTGTGTCACAATGGACAATTTCTACATGTCTCCACAGTTGGCAGATATCTTAATTGCAGCAAAAACAGACACTTATGGAACAGTAAATAAAATCAGAAAAGACCTTCCTCCCAATTTTTCTAAAGGAAACATCCCCAAGGGTGAAGTTGTTGCATTTCAAAGGAGTAAAGTTATGGCCCTGAAATGGCAGGACAAGAAGAGTGTATGTCTCATGAGCGCCATCCATGATGCAAGTTCATGTTTAGTGAAATGCAAATCTAACAAGACTGTTATGAAACCAGTTGTGTGTGACTATAATAATACAATGGGTGGTGTCGATTTATGCGACCAAGAACTGTCATACTACCCTACTCTCAGAAAACAACAGGGAAAGTATTATATAAAAATTTTCAGACAGTTCTTGGATCAATCGCTATGGAATGCTTATGTTCTTTATAAAAAGAAAAACCCAACGCAAAATATTAAAGCTTCTGGAATTTCGTTTGCAAATGATTGAACAAAGTATCCAAAAGTATTCAGATGGAGAAACAAGTGGTACACCTGGAAGACCTAGTTCTACTCTAACAGGCCCGGCTCTAGGTATTTTGCTGTCCCAAGCAGAAAGCAATTTGGCCGCCCCCTCCCTGAAATTCAATTTTCTGTTGCCCTTTATAAATGGAATAGAATAGAGAAACACTCCTATATTGCCAGTTTTTAGTCAATTTTGTTCCAAATGTTTTTCAAGTGAATTTATCTTTCGTAGGATTAAATCTTGATTTTTTCCGTTTTAAATAAAAAAATATGTGCAATATCTCAAGAACGAAATATATTAGCATCATATAAATGATGCTATTCAATTTTAGATTAAAAAAAAATCTGTTTCCTGATGCACGTCTTTCCATATATATTAATACATTTTATTATTAAACATATTTTATTATTTAATCATGAATAATGTGTGTGTGTGTGTCTGTTCCAACTTCTTTGATGGCATTTCAACATACTTTTCTATGTCCTAGAGAGCTGACATTTGGTATCTCTAGTACATACTATAAATAATACAAGTGTAATCTAGTAGAGCATTTTAATCTAAAGTTTGTCACATCCTCAAAAAATAGTACCGGTATTTTTTTTTCTATGAAATAGCCATTAATATAAAATAGTTAAAAAAAACTTGAGGGGTTGTACCGAAGATACGTCCGCAACGTAGAATACGTCTTATCACATGGTTGTTTGTAAATGAAGCGACTGCTTACATAAACATTTCATTTATTTCTACAAACTACCAACAGTGGTCTAATAAGTTATAAAGTTATTTATTATGAAATGTTAATTAAGTACCAGAATTAAAGAAATAAAATTTTGCAATTTGATTATTGCTTGATCATTTTTATCTTATTTCGCATTCGATCGCAATCATCTCCTGAGCCTGTCACCCATCACAACACGCGTATATCCTCGGCCTAATACTTGGTACCACTGCCGTCCTCCTCCGACTATTACACGCCAAGCTACAATCCTTCAAAACCTCACTCTTTTTGTCACACCCGATTTGCCGACAAAGACGTTATCATACATCAAAAGTGTCCAATATTCAACATTATATACATATATATATATATATATAATAAAAATAATTTGAAAATCCAATGAAGGAATAGAGAGAAGATGAAATATATATATATAACACTGCCAAGTTTAACTGTATGAATTGAGTTCAATAATGTGTTTTGTACTTCGCATTAGAATATTAAATGATTTTTTTAAATTTAGAGTTCCCATTTTTCAGAGATTTCTTATGATTTGCCTCCATTGAAGCCGTTATGAATAAAATCTTTTAGCTAAAAATCAAAGTTTCTATATTTATTTGTTTTTAGAAAACGTTTACAAAAATTAAAGCTTTCTTATAACTAGATATGGCTGAAAATCAATAGGATTTTATTGATACCGATTTGGTATGCTTCTACTCGCTTCATTACTTCGAGATATGTATTTCTACCTGTAGGAAAGTAAAATTTTCTAATATTTCTAGAACGACTAATGATAACTACTAAACAATGTTGTCCATTTCTTTCCGGTTAGAAGTACCTACAAATCATTTAATCCTTTAACAATAGTGAGTAGTATATATAATGAAAAAAAAAAAGTCTTATTTTAAATCAAAAATTTGCAATACCTCAAAACACACATTTTATTGTGCTGTAAATGGTGTAATTTAAAAAATGAAATATTACATATAAAATTAATAATTTTGTAGCAAATTATAATAGAATCATTTTAAAAAATATTTTTTTTTTATTATCGAAATAAAAAAATTTGAAGATCCTAGCCTTTGAGAAAATTAAGAAGCTGTCAGTTATTGATTGTATACCAAATATATTTTGATTTGCTTAATTTGTTTGATAAAGTAAAATTTTTAATGAGAACTTTTAAACAATGGTATTCATTTACTCCCTGTTAAAAGAAATTGCAAAATTTGTAATAACTTAATAATATTGATTTTATTTAATTTTTTTTTTATTTTTCCTGTTTCAAATAAAAAATGCAAAATATCTCGAAAACGGTGCATGTTAGCGTCCTATATAAATGATAATATTCGCTTTTCAGTGAAAATTGAATTAAATATTTATTTTTGTAACATTTTTAAACATTATACTTTTCATGCTCATCTTATTTTTTATTTTAAATGTTCGAAAAATTGATGGTTTTCTTCTGTCCCATTCACCCAAAAATTAATGAATCTGATATTTATTGATTGAAGAAATATTACCGAATTGTATTCTATTTCTATTTTATTGACTTGTTATAGAGATATCATTGCCAAAGACTTTGTGTTTCTTTCAGAAATACATTTTTTTGGAGAGGGGGGAGGGGGCAAACCTCCTTCCCGAAACATCCTCCCCCCCTCCCTCGCCCAATACATTTTATGTTACCAGACCAAATGTTAATAAATTCAGAAACTCACAAAATACTTTTTGTGAATTTAACCTAGTTTATACTTCTTATGTGGCAGCATTTGAATTATTTTTACAATTTTATTTCATATTTGACTATTTTCAGAATGAAATTTTGTAGTTATAATTCAATTTACATTATTTTTAAATTCTTCTTCTTGTTTAGCCGGAGCAAGTTTTTCTCGTAATGTTTGAATACGTATTTGTTATACATATTCATTACTTCCATATATGTATATATATAGTAATTACTTTTCTATATAGTAGTTAAAATTATATTAGATAATTTGCCCCCTTTAAGATTTCATTTTCTCTCTTTCCCTCAAACAAAATGTTCTGAAAGAAAAAGTGCACAGATAGACAAACATCATTTAAAACATGGTTAATTAGTATTCAAGGATGCTCAACACTGGTAAATTTATCAAAATCCGAGCATCCGGTTTTTGATCCCCCATCACAATACTTTTCCTTTTCTTTGTGTTGCAGGAAAATAAATTAGATATTAAAAGGATATTTTTGTAACTCTTGTTGTGATATTTATTATACTTCTCTCGCTAAATAGAAGTAAGTATTTGCACATATCATTTTTAAAGATCTATGCGCTTTTGAAGGGACTAATTATAAAACACAAAATAAATATTCTTTAGTTTTTTGTTGTTGATCGGTCTGTAGGTCAGTCTATCGCTAAATTGAGGTACCCTGCTGTTCTTTGAAACTACTAAATCAAATGAAGTCAAATTTTGAACATAGTCAGACTGTTACTCAATACCATGAATAACGTCACGATTTATTATTTTTTTAATTTTTCATTACTTATTCGCAATTTGAGCAAATGTTGTTTTCGTAACATTGCAATACTACTATTCAATCGACTGAAATAAAATTTTCTGAAAGAATATGGCTTATTATATGCTTGAAAAAATATTCTAAGAGGACATTTGGACATTTCTATGCGCCACACTGCAAGTATAATATAAAAAAATATAAGAAAAGTACATGCTTAAAATGCAAAAATTAAAACTTCCAATTAAATAGTAACATATTGAAGTAATTTAGAAAGTTTAAGAAATTTACAGTATTTTTCTTTAACTTTTTATTTACCAGAAAGAACGAAAATTCTTTGAGGTTCATCATTTTTTTCTGATGACTTAAAATAAAAATTAGAAAAATTGGAGTATTACATGTGAGACAGTTGGCTTAGAAAATAAATTTTGATTGATTTCCAATTAATTTTAAAAACTAAATTCCTTCCTATTAACTTTCGTTGTAAATACTCCAATGCTAAAGAATGTTATATTCTATTGAATTTTTACTCCATAACTTAAACGCAGAATATAATATATGTAAATGACATTTTTTTTTATGATCCGATATACTTCGTTTAAAGAATTCAAGTTTATAAAATAACAGAGGTTTTAAAAAGGCGACATGTGAATATGTTGAATATTGCCTTTGTTTTAAAAATTACCCCATTCAAATTATAGTAGTTATTTTTCAAATTAAACGAAGCTTTAGTTGAAATCCTGATAACCAAAAATGTGAATAATTCAAAAAAATAGAAATTGCCCGTAAATAGCGTAAGTAATATTGATATATACTTTTCATTTAAGGAAAAATAAATACAGTATTAGGTAAGGAGAACGCACACAGAAAAAAAAATCTGAAAATGGAGCAAAACGAGAAAACAATTTCTAAGAACTTTCAAGGAGCTAAATTTAATATAACATCCTAAGAACAAACAAACACTGATCTGTGCGTAAAATTTAAAATATTTTTAGCTAAAAAGTGACTCGATAGATGCTATATAAAGTCATTATAACAAAAACTACCACAAGCTTTAAAGAATATACCGATTTTACACCTGGAATTTAGAATAATCTGAATCCCCGTGATAGGGGGGTCTGATATGTTATATATGTTAATAGAAACTATTTTTAAACAATCATAAAATAATTATATCTTGCTTACCTTAAATTTTAATCTTGCATGAAATGCTAGATGAATATTTTAAATAATATCAAATTCAACTCTATAACATTTAGAAAGAAAAACGATAAACTATTCTTTGCGGCAAGAAAAATGATGTTTGACGTTTCTCACCGAAACGTACGACTTAACTGATTCACCCCAGAACAAATCTCTCTCAAAACAAAATGATTGATAAACACATGTTTCACAGCCGATGGGGGTGTGTATGTCACATAAATTCTACAATGATCCATGGATGTCTCAAGATGTCTTTTGAGACCTGTCCTCGTCTAGTTTTCTAATTACTTTAAATGCAGACACCTGTTTCGGGATAGATGTGAAAGAAGTCCTTTATTTATGGGTCTGGGTGATTAAGGGAGATGATTTCCGGATTTGAGCTTAGAAGAATAATTAACAAAGGATGGGTATCCTGGCACGACAATTCTAGGTGGAACCCCATTGTTTCAAGCAAAGTGCCCTCTTTCATAGGATTTTTTCATGGGATAGTTAACAAAAACCAGTTTCACATAAAAGCTTTTGCAGTTCACAGATAATGGTCAATATGCCACCCTAGATGTGCTGTTGATGGCTGTATTGGACCAAGGTCTGTAGAATATTTTATATATAAGGTTGTCTCGTTCGGGTGAAAAGTTGTCCCGGGAAGAAAAGAAGAGTGCTTGATCCATTCTCTGACTGCTAGACCACTGCTAGACCCATTCTCTGACAGAGGCAAGAAAAAATATTGAGAAACGTTGATCGGAATCTATTTAAATATTTATCTAATAGTATGAATGAATGATATGAAGGTGGGTGGCTCCAGAAGAGCCTAGCACATCGACCAGAGGTCTATTGTACTACCCCAAAAAGTGGAGGTCCCTAAGAGAAGAGACCAGTAGCCGATGCAAACATAAGCAGGCACTTGACAGGAATGTCGTTCAGCTCCCAAGGTTCAATCACATGACGACCAATGTGTTCGAATCTGTGAGCAGAGTAGGCCTCACATTCACACAGAATGTGAGCTGCAGTTTCTTCGCTGTAATTGCAGCCTCTGCAAAGCGAATCCTTGGAGACACCCATAATATTAAGATGTCTCTTGAGAGTGCAGTGCCCAGTAAGGAGCCCAACAGCTCTCCTGATGCCAGTTCTACTGAGCCTAAAAAGTTCCTTTTGACGTGCACTAGGACAATTACAGTTGAGGATTTTCGCTTGCCTTTGTCCCTTAGTGTCCCTCCAGTTCTTGCATTGAAGCTTCCTGAAGATGTCAAAGACAATTCTTCTGATAAGATCATTGGGAATACCCAAGGCTGGCTCAGGGCCCACAAAAGGAGTACTAGAGCCTTTCCTAGCAAGTTCATCAGCCAATTCATTGCCAGGAATGCCCGAATGACCAGGCACCCAGTACAGAATGACACTATTATTACTAGCAATTTTACAGAGAGCATTATAGCATTCCCAGACAAGGGAAGACGTCACAGTGAATTTCCCCAGAGCCATAAGAGCAGCCTGACTATCAGAACAAATGAAAATCTGGCTATTCTCATACTTTCTGTCATAGCAAATTCTACAACACATAAGAATGGCAAATACTTCAGCCTGAAAGACAGTAGCAAAATTGCCAAGCGGATAAGATAGCTTAGTGCCATCATCAGGGCAACAGACACCCGCACCAGTACTTGTGCCAATCTTCGAGCCATCAGTGTACCATACAAAGCAATTATGTTTATTGTAGGTAGGAGTCCTTTTCCAATCATCCCGCGAGGGGACAAGAATTTCATAAGGCTTATCAAACGTAAATTTGACATGTATGCCATCAGGTGGCATACAAAAATAAGGATGCCTAGCAACATTACTGTTAAGTTCACCCCAAGATAGATACCTTGAGTAATCTTTCCAGTGTTTCAGATATTTGAGTCTGTTCATGCAGATAAGTGCTTCTGCCTCAATACGCATATAGAGCGGATGCAAGCCAAGTAAGAGTTCAAGAGTTGCAGTAGGAGTGGTTTTCATGCATCCGGAGATTGCAATGCACACCATCCTTTGAAGCTTAACTAAATCAAGTTTAGCAGTTTCACTTCTAATTCTGGACCACCAAACAATGGATCCATAAGAAATGATAGGACAAACTATCATCGAGTAAATCCAATGGATAGCTCTGGGATTAAGGCCCCAGGTTTTCCCAATAGCATTCCTGCAAGACCAGAAGATTCTTCTGGCTTTAGTTGTGCAGTAGTCCAAGTGTCTTTTCCAATTAAGTTCCTTGTCAAAGTAAATTCCCAAGAATTTAACCTCCTTGGAGCAAATAAGCTTCTGTCCAAAGAAGCAAATATTCCCAAGATTAAGTATGCGTTTCCTTGTAAACGCAACTAAAGCAGTCTTCTGCGGATTAACCGTAAGACCTGCATTTTTACACCAAGTTTCAACCCTCCTAAGAGCAGTAGACATCATGTCAGAGACAGTGTTGCCAAATTTGCCCCTGGCAACGATGACAACATCGTCAGCATATCCAATGCAAGAAACACCAGAGATATTAATGCTTTCCAGAAGAGAGTCCACAACAAGACACCAGAGAATTGGTGAGAGCACACCCCCTTGTGGACAGCCCGAAAGTGCATGCACAGTCATACTTTCCCCAAGTAAAGATGCACAGATATACCTGTTAGATAGCAGGTTCTTGATCCAATAAGATATCGTGGTATCAACACCTCTTCTGTTGAGAGCAACAAGAATGGTGTCAATAGGTACTTTATCGAAGGCACCTTCAATGTCAAGAAAGGTAGCAAGAGCAATTTCCTTGGCATTGAGATTTCTCTCTAAAATAAAGGAGAGACTGTAAAGAGCAGTGTCCGTAGATTTGCCCGGTTGATAGGCATGTTGAGAACTAGACAAGG
Organism: Amaurobius ferox; assembly: GCA_951213105.1. NCBI lineage: Eukaryota > Metazoa > Arthropoda > Arachnida > Araneae > Amaurobiidae > Amaurobius > Amaurobius ferox. The sequence goes on from OX578146.1 coordinate 118,009,181, forward strand.
GCTTAGAGGCCAGAATCACTTCCCTTAAATACCTATCGATAAGTTTTTCAATAGTCTTAAGCAGAAAAGACGTAAGGCTGATAGGCCTAAAAGATTTGGCCTCGTAGTAATTGTCCTTTCCAATTTTTGGAATGAAGATTACCCTAGTATGCCTCCACGCATTTGGTATATGACCAAGGGCAATACAAGCTCTGTAGATGTTGCAGAGTATAGGAGCAAGCATCTCTATTCCCTCCTGGAGAAGAATAGGAATGATGCCATTAGTTCCCGGAGTTTTATAGGGTTTATGGGAATTAATTGCCCATTTAACCCTATCAAGAGTAACAATGCTCCTAGCAATACCCCAGCTATTGTCGTCAGACAAGGTGGAGCAAGCAATACCACTGTCATTCTGAACAACAGGATGAGAAACCGGAAAGTGAACTCTGAAGAGCTCACTAAGGGTCTCCTCACCAGTGACAGTAAAGTCACCATTGGGCTTCTTAACAGTGTTAAGTTTACAATTTCTGTCTCTAGCCATCAACTTAACAAGTTTAGCAACGGCAGGAGTATCATTAATACCTTCGCAGTATGTTCTCCAAGAATTTCTCTTGGCATCCCTAACTGCTTTATTATAGGTGGTGAGGGCAGATTTATAATATCTAATAGTAACTGTGTGCAAACACTATAGAATAAAATAAAACAGTACATACATAGTAATGTGAAGTTTACGAAAATAAATTCCGTACATATGAAAAGAAATTGCAAATTTTTTATGAGAGTGGAAGCTATTAAAATTTTAACATAAGGGAAGTTTATACAAAGATTACTGAATGCTATGTTGAAAGATAATTCAATGAGCAAAAGTTATGTATAAAAAAATAGTGAATGATCAGAGAAGAGCCAATAGTTGTTAGGTGTGTTATGTGAATTCGTTTGAGAAGGATATAAATATATATTTCTAATCTAAATGTGGCAAATCAGTCATCATTTAAATATTGACTGTATTCAAATTTACAGGCATGAATAACGCAGTATAAATTAGAATAAATATTATTTCCAGGCAATGCAATGCATAGCTTTTGTCTAGTTTAAAAATTTTACATGTTTTAGAAAAAATATATCGTCTGGATTTGAGAGAAGGTCAGGAAACTTTCAAAATCATCTGATGAAAAAACAGTAATTGATTTAAATTTGAAAACACATATTTTATCAAATCATTACAATAATAATTATTAGTTATGTCAAATGTAGTTTGTTAAGAATTTTTTGGTTAGTAAATTTGTTAATAAAGTTTTTGCTAAGGCATTTATATCTTAATTCGTCAAATTGAAGGGCTTTATCATGAGTAAGACAGAGTAGTTTCGATTCAATAAAAATGGTTTTTGTTCAAGAAAGGGATATTCATAAGTTAAAAGAAACTAGTGTAATTTTATGGATAATTTTGTAAAAATAAAATAAATTTATAGTCGCATTAAAATGATACATTTACCCTTATTTATTTTAAAGCAAACGGTGAATGGAATCTTTTTAGTTTGAAACTCTTTCCCCCCCATAAATATTGGACAAATTTTGGAGAAAAAAAAAATTCGTCTTCGAATAAAATGATAAAAATAGCCTTTATTTCTTTTAGCATAAAATTCTGGATGATACCCCCCTACCCCCCCCCCCCCCCCCCTTTTATTTTCCACGATTTTCTGTCGCATTTTAAAGTGCCGATTGACTGAATTCTACGATAATATCTGTACCATAAAAGAAATTAAATGAATTCACAAAGACTTCAAATAAACAAAATTAAACTGCAGATGTATATCATTAAATATATAGAAACAGGGTTTTCTTTCAGCATATAAAATGAAAATATTAATTACATGCATTGAACATGCAATGATACAATCTAAATATTTTAAAATCAAATCGATGACATTTTTCAGAAAATTATAAAGTTCAAATATTTTTTGTATAGGAACTATTAGAAACGGAATGGTACGCTTACTTTTACTCAACAGAATAAGTACCATAGCATTTATATGCAGGAAATTGTAAATCATCAAATTTAGAAATGTAATTGCAAATTGATAAAGATAATATGAAGAGTTTTATAGAAATAAATCTTATTTAATTCTATTTTTACATATTTCTCATTAGTTATATCCTATTTCAAACCTTTAATAGACAATATAGACAGTAAAGTTCACAGTCTCTATTTAATGAATTTGAACGGGATATTTCGTTTAAAATCTTTAATGTGTTGTAAAAGTAATTGTTAAAAAATACTATATTAAAATCCATAGTCATGCAATATATTTGTGAGTAAAAATATTAATAAAGATTATCAGTTTACACATGAAATATGTAAATTTTGTGTAAAAAAGAAGCTGAATGTATTTGTTATACGAAATCACCCGGAAAACCATATTCTTGTTTTAGTATATAATTTGTCAAACCGCTGTTTTTGACTTCTTCATTCGTTAATTACAGCAATTTAGTTCGTTTTGAATTCAAATTTGAGTTCATTTGTCATATTTCAGTGTTAGCACATTATTTTAGGAAACATTTCATGTATCTCGTTGATGTTTAAAGCAAGGCATTTTTAAATAAAACCGTGCTGTTTTTCAACGAAGCGCTGCTGGTCAACAGAACGGAAGGTCTAGCAGTGACGTCACAACTCGCCCAGAAATGTTACCATGGGGGGGAATAGAGAACGGGACAACCTGTTAATATTCTATTAACCTTGGTATTGGACGCCCAGTGCGCTAAAGTAATTAGTTGTTACCTGTGTTGCAAGATTAAAAATTAGGGGCGACATACTGGAAGCAATCCCATTTAGCCCTCTGGTCCTCTTTTTTCACGGGGAGAATGAATGATAGCCGTTTTCACTGTACTATTATCTGGGACCAAATGTTTAATATTTTTCAGTGTTTTTGTTTTGTCTACATCTGCCCTTGTAAATGCTGTTGCTCACCCCCCAGAACTTTTTACTTTTTTTTTATTTAAGATTTTTTATTTATATTGACTGAAATGCCGCCCTTAAAATGTGCCACCCCAAGCAAATGCTTTCTTTGCTGGTGCCTTAAGCCGGCCCTGTACTCTAAACCCTTTGAGATTGACAGCTTGTCATTTTGCTAGCCATATACCTCTTAACCCAATAAATAAAGAGGCTCGCAGACAGTGTGCTGTTTGTTGCTCCAAAAATATTAACACTGGCAAAAAAATGTGCATAGAAACTCTAATTTGGTGCAAAGAATGCGAAGTTGGACTTTGCCTTGAACCATGTTTTGAGATTTACCACACTAAACCTCATTTCTAGGATATTTTGTGTTAGTATATTATATTTTCTTTAGTGTATATATTTTACTTTTGTTTTTTATGTAATAAATAGAAATGTATCTGCCATTTAATCGAGAATTATTTTCAAATTATCGTTTTTATGTGAAAATGCCTGAAATTGAGTTTTCTGAGATTACATTTTCTCATGGACGAATTCTATATAAAAAAATCTCTGTTGCAAAATAACATTGCACATTTTAGTTCCCAAATATAGATAGATATGAAATATGAAATAAAAAAATACGCAATTTTTAAGCGGTTTTGGTCCCAAAATTGAGCAGTCAGAGGGTTAAACTCAAAATGTATGAAGCTTAGAATGTACAAAAAGAATGTTATCTCTTCTAAACAAAATATAAAAACAAAAATATGATAATTCAATCAGATACTTTAAGGTAGAATAATTAGAAGATTAAGATATATGGGAAAGAATTATTTTAGCAGGGCACCACAGCAGCAGTTGAAATAATGACAGAACAATTAAGAACAGTTGAAATAGTGACATTTCTTTCGGTAAAAGAAGCCAAAAGGGAAACAAATTTTCTTACAATGAAATGAGTTTTGTTAATAGACTGATTTATTTAAATTTCAGTTGAATTTTTTAAATTTAAAACAAAATTATTTCATAATACATGATGCAAATTAATAATAGCATAAAGAAAATCTATAATATGTCATGACAGTGATCTCAAGTATGTTGATTTATGAAATGCTCAAATACACAGACATAGAAGAGTGAATCACACTACAAAGTGAATACTTTTATGAATATTAATTAGTTAATGCAAATTGCATAAGTAGAAAAACAATTTCATAATTAAACAAAATATATGGAGGATCACATACAAATGCCGTTTTTTGTGATTCTGCTGCAAAATAGTCCTTTATTTTATTAATAATATGTTTGAAAAATAATTTTTTTTGTATAAAACATGAAATAATTACAAAAATTGTAGGCGATGCAAACAGATTATAAAAGTAGAAAATATTTCCCAAATTAAACGAAATATACCATGAATTGCGTACAAATGCAGTTTTTATAAAATATACTGCTTCAAAATAGCCTTTTATTTCATAAATAATACGCTTGGAAAATAGTTTTACTCTATAAAATGCGAAACAATTACAAATATTGTAGTCGTTGCAAAAGTGGAAAATATTATTCAAATTAAACGAGGTATTCCGAGGATCGTGTACAAATGCAGATTTTCCCAGTGTTGCTATAAAATAAATAGCCTTTTATTTTATTAACACTGTAGAAAAAGTTATTTTTTTGTATACAAAACGAAATTATATAAATTTCAGTTGGTGCAAATAGATTGTAAAAGTGGCAGAAAGATAATCATTGGTTATCGCTCTTCAGACATAATGGGAATCGCTGTATGCAAGCGTTAGTTTCGTAATCGCAGAGAAACAGATTTTCATATGTAAGGCAGTGAAAACTGATCAAATTTTGCAGCATTTTTGGAACATATATGACCGATTTCATGACATTTACAGGATTTTTGTAACTTGTAGACATCCTGTGAATTGGGGAAAGGATTTTCACCCGTGGGAAGAAGATAATTCCTCTGGCAAAATATGAAAAATGCTGGATAAGTACCCAGAAAAAACATAATTGCGAATCTGTGGAAGAATCTTGTAAAAATGAAAGTTTTATTCGATCGAATTTGCGACCCTTACACATGGGGAGAGGCTTTTATAGTTTTCTCTAAAATATTTCGCTAATTAGGTACACATAGTACCTTAGTGTGACCAAATCACGATTGACTGCGATTCATGCATAGGTACTGAATTGCTGTCTACAACAACGAAGCGATCTGCAAGGCAATCTGCCAGATCTAACGGCTGCCGACTCTGTGGGACTGAAAGGATTTTTGAGAAATTTTGGTCATCGAAAATAACCTTTAGTGTGACCAATTCGCAATTAATGGCGATTCGCAACAACGAAGCGATTGACCGTGATTTGCGTTCCGCGAGGCAATCGACCCGATCTAGCATCGTAAAACTGAAAGAATTTTGGTCACCATTGCTGCAAACTTAGTCTCCAGTGGCGACCTGGCCACCACGAATCTGCATCTCTAACGCGTACACAGTCTTCAATGTCATGGTTTCATCTCCATACACCTGCTTCAGCATTGTATGACTTTCGCCTGCTGATTTACCCAATTTGTACAAGAATTTCAAATTGATTCTCTGCTCCATGACACGCCACAAAACCACCTCACAAACAAAAGTCAAGAATAAATGTATCAAGACTCACAGACACACAATAACCACGCACTACTGTTAACTGACTATTACAGAACACGACGCAGGTGTTGCTGATAATCGGGTTGTTCCCATTTTCAATTTTAAGGGTGATTCACCCTACTTATTGGTCACACCTTGTATGTTCAATTAAAAAGTGTAGCATTTAAATTTTAAGTTAGTTTTATATAAACATATATATTATACTCTTTAGCTTAAAAATACTAATGGTGAAATTGAAGTTGGAACTCCGCTTAGTGGAGCAAAAAAAAGAAAGGTCAGCAAAGATGCAATGCTAGAGAAAAAACTAGATGAAACTCTCAAGCAAATGGATCTTGCTAAGAAGGCTTTAAAAAAAATGTATGATATGGAGGATGCACGCTTTACAAAATGTATATCAAAACGTAGAAGTAAGTATATTTTTTCTCTACCTCTATGTTATTTATCCCTGAAAAATACTGCAGTTTTTATTTTAAATATTAAGTTATGAAATAATTATTTAGTTAATGATATTTGTTTCTAATATATTCCAATTACCGTAATTTTCAGAATAGTTACTACATTGTTATCACAGTGAGGAAAGCAATAGAAATATTCAAAAAGTTATCAAAATTACTGCACTGGTGTAAACATTGGAGCTAAAATAAAAAATACTGGCCACCAAATACAATTGATGTTGGTTAGCACATTTTCTGATCATAAAACAAAACTAATATGTTTTCTTAATGACCTGGTTTACAACATAAAATGTAGTGCAAATCAAGATAAATAGACATGCAAACGTTTGTTAACAAATTTTCCTATCATCGGTCTCTCTCCTCAGCTTCAAAGATAGGATGACCGAATTGGTATAAAATATACAAAATAGTGTGGAACCCGAGCGGATTCACATGCTAGTTAAGATCCGAGATTAATTGTAAATCATAAGATCAGACTGCAGTTGAAGACATGGTAGAAATTTTTAAAAATATAACAATAATTTATTCGAGAATATGGAAACTTTTAAAACATATTAAATTACCCTCTTTAATTAATTAAATATACTTTTAACAAAAATGGGGATAAAGTGACACCCCGATATGGGTATTTAGCTGAATTGTCTCTTTCAGACGATTAATGTTAAAGGAGATAAGGTCATAATGAAGCCCTGGGAGCGTTTCAAAGTATTGACTATTACAGCTGTGGCTCAGCAGAGAATAATCATGAACAACAGAGTCAGTCGTATATATCCTCCATGGGGTTCATTGGCACCTGGAGGATAGCGTCTTCTCAGAAATGATTATTTTGGGCACCAAGCCCTCTGATAACACATTTAATGTACATACCCCATGCAAGTCCAGGTAACGATGCACCAGTTTGGGTGCTAAGCCCTTCTTGCTAACACATTTAGTTCCAATGCAGCAATTGTCTGGGCACTAAGCTTTAGTGTGGACGTGTTTAATGCCAACTGTGTGAGGTCTTTGGAAGATTCCCACACCGGGTGACATTTCCCTATAATTCATGCCTCACATTTGCATGTTATCCCTCTGGATATTTTTTTTCCAGCAGAATCTTACAATATGCTTTGAAAATTTCCTAGATTTCCATCTTCAGTACAAAAAGTCCACCTGAATGGCCAAAAAAGCACAAGATTATGGCAGCCAAACTGGAATGACTAAATGATATCACAATATAGTGGCATCACTGGTTGGCATGAAAGAGAAATAAAACTATAAATAGAATAAACAACGAAATATGAACATGAGATGCAAGCAAGAAATATGGAGTCATTGATCTCTGAGGATATAATAGTCAATGTTAAATGTTTTTTTACTCCATCTAATGCTGCAACTGTTACACCTTTAAATGTGAAATAGTCGAATAGTTTTCTAAGCTTTCAATGGCTACATGGTTTGGAATTCCTTTTGTTTCTGCGATGACGTCCTCTTCATCACTTGAAATCTCATCATTCTTGTTTTGGATTTCATCTACTATGTCTGAATCTGCCCTATGCTATTCCACGAGTATCTCCTCATCAATATTCACATAACCTTAGAAAGTAACTTTAGAAGAAATCACTCCTTTCTGCCTTAAATGATTTTCAAGTTTCATCATCATTACTTCCATTTACTGTAGAAGTATGAATGCTATGAACTATAAGAATAGTCTTCACTATTTCCATAAACATCTTTTCCTAAACCTGCATATCTCCAATAGTTCTGAATTGTCATCTGTGAAGCATCATTCCAATTACAACTTAACAAATTTCATGCCATTCGGACATCAATACTTGTTACTTCTTTTTTTTCCAGACTAATTTAAATTTTTCGGAGCACACTTTACTGTACATTATTTCCAAGTTCTTTATAATGCACTGATCCATGGGTTGGGTTGAAGTTTGCTTGTACAATTAGATGGTAGATGATGAATAGGAATAGATTTTAAGACAACCATAGTTGAGTGAGTTGTACAATCTATATATATAAAGAAGAAAAGTGTGTATGTATGATCCACCATAATTGGAGAACGGCTGAACCGAATTTCATGAAATTTGTCTTGCTAGTCTTGAAATCACCCCACAAAAAACATAGGCCATGTTTCGAGTTTTTATGACCAGGCCTTCCATTTTGCTACTCTTAGTCTTCGGACGAGTCGGTTGGCCTGGGCTTTCGACCAGTAGTTCTCGAGATATTAGTGAAAAACGACACTTTTTCCTAGGAGTTCTACTCTCTAACTCCATGATTCACAACGTAAAAGGTTGGACATTGTTGGTTTAAAACGTGAAAGTCAATTAAATCTCTGAGTTTTGTGGGAGTTTATTGAACGTATTAGACAATTTTGAAAATCACAGGTTTGAGATATGAATTTACTGGAAACTTTCACTATGGTTTATTTCTCACAGGCTTACTCAACACTGAGTTTTGTGGGAGTTTATTGAACGTATTAGACACTTTTGAAAATCGCAGGTTTGAGATATGAATTTAAATGGAAACTATAATCATGGTCTATTTCTCACAGGCTTACTCAACAATGAAAAGTATTAAGAAATCACAAGAAAGATCAGATCAATCATGCATAAAGCATTGATTATGAAACACTTTCCAACTTTAAGTTTATTTAAACATTTCTAAAATGCGATACATTCAGCGGTAATATATCACAATCGGCCCTATATGTTCCGGTGTAATTTTTGTCATCCCGAGCAATGCCGGGTAATAGCTGCTTGTTGTCTATAAGAAGAAGAATCTTTTGCTTTTTTCAGCTCATTTCATTGCCAAAACCTTTTATCCATTTCGAAAATTTTTCTGCTGTCATTTGTGACTTCTTGTTTGCTCCTCTATAAGCTACAAATAGTTTTTCGCCGTTATCATGGTTTTTTGCCTTTCCTATAACAAGAAGCTTTCTTTTATTGCTACTTCCTATATTTGTGTACAGAGCAATCAGTCTAACTTTAGAATTTTTTCCACCGCTTCACTGTTTTTTAAAAGCTCAAATTTTTTGTGGTATGTAGTAACTGGTAAAAAATTCCAGTCTCATCAGTGTTATAGACATCACGAGGTTTGTAGAGAGAAGTGAGTCTCTCACTGCACATAACCACTTTTCAATGACTTCATTGTCTACTGAAGCACTTTCGCTGCAAATAGACTTGAAAATAATGCCATGGCCACCTTTAAAACAATATAACCATCCATTATTCAGTTAGCAAATTCTAAGGCCTTTTCTTTTGGAAAGAGACCAGTCACTGAACATTATCCATTTCTTCAAACTATTTAAGAAGAGTTGCTTCACTGTAAGCATGGGCTCCTCAAAATCTCTTCTTTTCAACATTCAATGCACCATCACTAAATTTCTCTTTAAATCCTCTTTGTTTTTCCGAATCATAAAGTATTTGGCAGATTGCCGAATTTTTTCACTACTTCAAATTTTTTTAGCTTTCCATTTTCTACTAAATTTATGTTTTAAATTTTAAAAAAAGGGATAACGTTTTACACTTAGACATTCTTTCTTGTTTCCCGGCCGCCCATTTTTGCTGCTCTATATCTTCGGATGAGTCGGACGGCCTGGGTTTTCGACTTAGACATTCTTAAAATTAACTTAAAACACCACTGAGTAGCTGCACAATCAATGTCTGTCATCTAACTAACAAGTATGAGCTAAAAATATTTAACAAAGATTCTTGCAACTCCACTTTAACCCTTTAAGCATGCTTGACGAATTCAGCTCGTCATGCACTGCACTACTGCTAAACTGGTTTAACGAGGTGGACTCGTCATGCACTTTTAAAGCCGAGATTCCTGTGTTTTTGACGGAAATAACATGTCATATGATTTTTTATGAAATATTAACTGTGTTTAGAGTCTTTTACACTAGATGGCAGTAGTAGTCCTACAAACTAAATTTTATCAGAGGCAGTATTTCGTAAACGTGCATAAAATAAACTCAGTTTTGTTGGGATTTCATATTCAAAGCAATGGTGGCCTCAAGTGCTTTCAATCTTATTTCAACAAAACGCAAGTTATCTCATGATTCTTGTGATTCAGAGGAAGAACTTTTAAATGTTTTGGATTTTGAAAGTGATTCTGAAGTTGAAAAAAGATTTTATAGCACGGATTCTGAGGAGGAGGAAGCTGATTTAGAATCGTCACGTTTATGGTGTAAAATATCAAATACAACACCAGGAATTGTATGTTTTTTTATTTACTTATCTGTTATTATACATGTTTACTTACTTATCTGTTATTATACATGTTTATTTACTTAATACTTATTTCAGCAAAACACCTTCTCATTCAACGCATAATCAATGGGGAAAAGGATATGGGAGAAAAAAAAATTCCCTACTGCAGCGTGCTCGAAGGGAAATAAATGACACACTTAAAGGGTTAAAGAATAGGGATGGGGAATAAGCTCTGCAAGAGATAAGCAAATGAAAAGCACAAATAAAGAGGGTTCAATAAAACCACATACCCCTAGTAACCCAAGGGACCAGTTCAGAGGAGCCACAGCCAGGGGTGAGCTGGGGTCTGCAGTGGAACTAAAAATGTTATCAGTTATTTCTGTTTTTCTTTTCTAGAGAAGGAAGAACTTAAAGGAAATGACATTTTTTTCACTAAAAAAAGAGACAATAACCATCCCAGGATGTACGTGATAATCACAAAAATTGTTATTTATTATAAGCAATCAAAATAACACAGGTGAATATTGCGAAGTTCAGGGGACATTGAAAAACTTCCATACATGTGAAACTTCGATATACCCGAGCTCAATATAAGTGAGTCCGACTATATAACCGAAATTCCATTATACCAAAAGTTTGTTATCAGAAAATCTCAACATGCATTTACATACATGTAATATTTATAGACAAATAAATTGAAATAAATTTATAATAAAAATATTTTCTGTTAAATGAAGTAAAATGAAATTCCCAACTCTGCTTGATACCGAGATTGAAAATTTTCTCCTAACTGATTATCAAAACAATTAAACTTTTTCTGCACAAGAATAAATAAGTGCTCACAAAATTTTTATTACCTTATTCTTAATTTTTATTCATCTTTTAAAAATTTTGAATAATATTCAATCTAAGAATAACCCATTTCTCTGTCCGTCCATAATGATTTGCAAAAAATTTGGCGGAATATTGCCAACTTGACTACTTTTTTAAATGCTGCCAATTTAATGAAAATGTCACCAAATCGATAAAAGTGTCGTCAAATACACAGTTCCATGTAATGGATAAATTCATTATTAAGAAATGCAATCTCGTGAAACTTTTTTTATTTTTACTTGAAAATCGTTTGCCACTGCAAGTGTTGCGTTTGCAAGTGTTGTTATGTTCAGTCGTAATTTTATTTTGATTGAGAGTTTGGTGTAAACAATTTGAGTAGAATATTTTGACTCAGCACATTGTGTGATAAATAAATAGTTGTAAGACATTGTGGTTAATTATAAAATGTTATAATAACAGTTATTTACAATATACATTTCATATCATAATACATAATTACATTATAAAAGTAATTGGCTGCTGATTAATTGGTAATCAGCTAATTTTCTTATTGGTGCAACTAGATATCTAGGTTTTCTGAGGAATTTTTCTGCAGTTGAAAATTTTAAACTTATTCTTGCATATTACATTTTGGCTAGAATAATATGTCCTATGACTTTTAAAATTATTTATTCTTACATTACAGCTACAGTCATATATATATACTCCTGTTTGTAAAAATTGCAACATCATCAATGAATCATTAGAATTGAATGAAGTGTATTGCACACAAAAGACCTGTATTAATATAAATAAACTATTAAATTTACAAAGCAAAAAAACAATATTACATTTCAAAAATCAGTATTTGGTGAAGCCACCGTGTGTTTCAATAAGTGCTTCTATACAATGTGGCATCGAATCAAATAGATTTTGAATTTATATCTGAGGAAGAGCATTACAGATTGCTTCTATCTGAACCCTTAGTTCAGCTGTATTAACTACGGGATGAGTGTCATGAGCAAGACGCCGACTGACAAAATCCCAGACATGTTCAATAGGTGACATATCCAGTGAATAAATAGACAGCCAAGGAAGAAGCTACATCTGTTGTGCTTGATGACTTGTTGCCAATCGGCCCACCTGTGTCTATGTTGATGAGCCCATTGTAGCCACACGCGTTGATGGTTTTGCATTAGTGGAATCTTGTACAAAGGAATCCTTGCACACAGTCCATAGTGCAGCAGACATCAACGAATTGTTGGAGTAGACAATGACACGCCTGTAACAGTGCTCCAACATTCTGCCAACTGGTGAGATAAAGCTGTACGGTCCATCGTTGCCATGCGGATGAGGTGTCTATCATCCCGTGCTGTCATACCATTTTGTCGTCCACTTCCGGATTTGCAACTCGTCCAGTTCTCTTCAATCCACTGCTTCCACACTCGCATCACTGCCATGACATTGCACTCCATACGAGCTGCTATTGTACAATAAGAAAAAAAAATTAACGAAAGCCAATCATTTGTCCCCGTTCAAACTCTGTAATTTGTTCACATGGCTCACTCTGTCGTCGTAGAGGCACAGTGATGTCTCATGAAACAATTACTGCTGGCAGATAACCATAGACTATTTTCAACATCCCATTACAGCTTTCTATTTATATGGCTAAACCAGCAGTTTAGAGGGCCCTGCTCAGCCCATGCATGCACAGTGATATTAAAATTCTATTCATTCGCATAGTACACCCTAATTTGCATTTGCTGTAAGTTTCAACCCAATCGCATGATTCCTTCATGGTGTTGCAATTTTTACAAACATAAGTTTATATATTAAATAATATAGTTAAAAAAGTTTAAATTTAGAAATATATAAAGAGACAGTTTGCAAGGTGGCATAATTTGCAAAAATATTACAGGTGGACATTTGGCCAAAGGAAAATACTTTAACAGCATAACATTTAGTGTTGTATAAGTATTTTCCTTTGGCCAAAACACATGTGAAAACAATTATTTATTATATTTTTATAAATTTTACAAAATTTATTTCTGAAAGGAAAAGCTTTTAAAAATATTAGCTGTTGTTTTATTAGAATGAGTAAAATGTCACTTGTACGTTTCTATTTCTTGTTTATCCCTTTCCTTCAAAATATAAATCATTATTGCCTTTCCTCCTCAAAATTAGAAAACTCAATCAAAAACGTCTTGTAAAGTTATTTTCCAACCAACATCTCTAGGTGCAACCCTATGCTGTTTTGCTTTATAGAATCGGCTTGAAAAAAAGTACTTAACAAGTTCTTAAACTCAGTTTTGAAATTTACAACAGTTGAACCCTTTTCCTGTAAGCCATCACTTATATTTAGAAATTTAATCTTATCCTTAAAATATTTGGTTCATAATTTCATTTTTCGTGAGTAACTACTAATGTGTATGATACTACTGAACACTAATGAAATTTTGAATTATTTACCTATTCTTATATATTTTCTTTTATCATTTGTTCCCAGGCAAACCCAGGAGTGTAGTAAGCAAGACAGCTTTGATGAATCAGTTCTTAGAAAATGGCAAGGCAATTCCTTTATGGATTGGCATAGATGATGAAGAGCCTCCTCCACTTTGTGGTGCTATTGAAACTAGTGAGGATTATGTTGCTGAAGTAAGTTAATTGGTATTTAAAAAAAAAATAGTTTTAGGATTTGATCTCATTGAAAATGTGTTATAAGTAGGGTAGTAATTAATTCGCTCAGCAAATTTCCATGATTTTTTGTGCGAATTTTTGGGGGGATATAAAATTTTACTAATATCAAATATATTTGGGGATTTTAAGATTTTTTCTTATTGCCTAATTTCTATTATCATTTTTGTTTCATGGCATGTATTTTCATGATTTTTTGTTGATTTTTTAGAATTCTTGTGAATATCAAATGTATTAAGTCCTTGTACCTTTTACATGACAAAGAAATAGAATTATTTACTCTTCGTTCATATAAAGCTAGTGTAAAATAACTTGTCAACAAAAGTTCAATAGATTTCTGGAATATGAAAAACATTCATTTTCCTAGCTACATAAAGTTGTTTCTGTTCTTCTCTGTCAATACCCACAAACAGTGCCAATGCCAAACGAACCCTTTCTAAATTTAAAAATGTGTTACAAGACAACAAACAGTGAATTAAAGAAAATAATATGTGTATGTACTATATAATGTATCAAAATGCTGTCAACATTTAAATGAAAATCTTTTTTTAAATTTCATATAATCTCTCCCCCCCCCCCCCCTCCCAGCACACATACAATGTTTTAGCAGTTTTTTAATTATTTTATTTTGTATATCAATTGTAGTATTGAAATAATTGTATTTTCTATTTTAAATTTTCAATATCTAAATAAGAGTAGCAAAAATAATTTATCCATTTATTATCTATTAATGATAATATTAATTAACCCTTTAAGATTTGTTGACAAGTTCAACTCATCATGCAGTGCATTACCGATAAATGTGGTTGGCGAGGTAGACTCGTCATGCACTTTGAAAGCCGAGACTCCTGTGTGTTTGACGGAAATAACTTGTCATATGATTGTGTATGAGATATTGTGTTTGCAATCTTCTCCACTAGATGGCAGTAGTAGTCCTACAAACTAGATTTTATCGGAGACAGTATTTTGTGCAAGTTCTAGTTAACTTTGTATTTCATATTACTGTACAGTACGAAATTTATCGTATTACGATACAGTATGAAAAAGGATGAAGGTTTATTGTAAAAAAATATCCAGGCACTTGCTTGATCAAATTACCTTCAATGCTTTTATTCTATAGAGAAGGGTAACATCCAGAATTATAGCACTTATTGACTTTAGAATTGAAATCGTTGAGGAAACAATACAAAAATCCTATGATTCTACCAACATAGCTGTAAAATCAGAAAGGAAAAGTTATGAAAATCATCCTCTTCATCTTACCGAGACATTTTGATAAATATATACTTCTCACACCCTGCAAAATAGAGCCCATTTGGTGATGTGTTGTATATTGTGCTTCTAATAAAACTGGTACGACGCTGGATAAAGGAACCAGGATATGGTGCCCAGATTATGAAGTTGCTTGTTGTTACACCATGTTTTAAAATTTATCATACCAAGAAGAACTATTAAAAATTGGAATTGTATGTTTTTTACTTACTTATCTGTTATTATGCATGTTTATTTACTTACTACTTATTTCAGTAAAACACCCTCTTATTCAACGTGCAAGCAGTGGGAAAAACTGTATGGGAGAAAAAACTCCCCACTGCAGTGCGTGCAAAGGGAAATAAATGACATGCTTAAAGGGTTAAATTAGTTACTTTTTAAAAGCAAAAATTCTAAATGAGTACACTATTATTTCTCTTATTACTACCTATTGCAAAGCCCATAAAACACTTGCTGTATCTCGAGTATAATGTAATGTTTTTCATGTATTGTCATGCCATTGAAGTTATGTACCAGTCTTTAAAAGGTGTTATAACCCTAGGGTATCTCGAAACAATTCTTCTGATAACTGTTCCACTTATTTCAAATTGATGGAATGGGGAACATTTGAGAAATAATGGAATGCTGCACACAAAAAGAATTCACAACCTCCGTGATGGATTGTCCAGCCTCAAGTCTCCTCGAGAGCTTGCCACCATTGTGAATTGTCCATAAGTTCTCTCTGGACGATCCTAAAGCAGATGGCTATTCGGCCTTTACAATGATAACCTTAAATGCTGTAGATGAAATTAACAAGAATGAAATTGAATCTGTCTATGAGAGTATCTAAAAAAGAACTACAACACTTATTCAAACCTTTAATGCAAACAATCTAAATGAACAGTGAGAGCAATGATTCATTTTATTCGTATCTCCTATCGCTACAAAATTTTTATTCCATTTAAAAACCATTTCATTTTTAAACTGGCAACTTAACTGCTTGGCTCTTACCAAACATTAACATGTGGCGTCTTTCACATATACATCTCTCGGGCTCCAACAGATGCAAACACATTGTTTTTACCAAACATCTAAATTAATACTTGAGCAAAGCCAATCACTTTTTGTCACATGGTTCGATATTTGCATAACCTACATAAAAACCACAGAAAGTTTCACTCAAAATCTATGCATCTGCTCACTATATTCGAGAATTTGCATTTCATGCTTAACTTTTGGAAGGCAGAGTGTGTGAAAAAGGAAAGTTATGGAAATAAAAATGTATTACCAACTAAAGTGTTTTTACTTTTAGAACCTTACTATTTTCAACTAGAAATTTCAAAGTATTTTCTTTTTTAGGATGGAGATTTGGTTGCTGCTCGTATCGTTAAGAAAGAGAAAGATAAGATAGAGGAGATATGGATATTAGCAGAAGTAATAAATTATGACAAAAAAGGGAAATGTTATAAAGTTGATGACATTTATGAAAATCAAAAAGCATGTGAAATAACAAAGCAGATAATCCCGCTACCAAAGATGAGAGCCGATCCAGAGTCTAATCCTGAAGCTCTTTTTCCAGAAAGAACACAAGTTTTAGCTATGTATCCTCAGACTACTTGTTTCTATCCTGCTATTGTTTACAAACAACCTAAGAAAGCCCATGAACCATATCTGCTTCGATTTGAAGACCCTAAGTACGAAAATGGGTATTCACCTGAAACACCTGTCATTCAACGCTATGTAATAAAATTTATGCCGATATGATATTTGGTAGTGGATGTATCAATTTACCACTCATAGTCAAATCACTTTGCTGTTCTTAATTTAAAAATTTTATTGTTATTTTTATCATTGAAATTAGATATATTTGTTTTTTCAGATAACATAATGCATAAAATGCGTAATTATTTAAAATTATGACAAGTTTGCAGTTTTTAAATCATATCTTTCTTCACTTGACAAAGTGTATTTTTAAGTGATTTTGAATCACTTAAATAAAAATGTGCAATATTTTGAGAACAGTTTATCCTAGCAGAGTGGTAGTTATTTCCTTTGTTTTGAAAGGTATTTCTAGTAGACATTTTTTTTCCTCCACATTCCAAGAAACATGCTAACCCTGGTATAAAACTGTTATTACACAGACTAATTAAAATGAGTTAATGCAACAAAGTAGTGTTTTTAATGTGTAAAAATGATTCAAAGTATTATTTTTTTTATTATAAAATATAATTGTATAGTGTTATTTCATTTATTTCACAGTGGCATTCTAAATTACAGCATTATCAAAAACGACAGCATTTGGCACTAAACATCTATTGATTATCCAATTCATTCAATGTTAGATAAAACACTAAATATTTTATAATTTAATTTTATGTTGAGAACTGGTTAGAATTATAACAGATTTTAATCATATACTTTACATCATTCAATTTTTGTAATTGTAGCTGTAAATACTATTCTGGTGGAGTCTATAACACTTATGACATAATTTCAGAATTAATTGATAAATTGAAATAACTTAGATAAATCCTGGATTTTCAAGATCATTGGTCGAGATCCTGTGATTACCATCCCTATATATTACCCCTTATCCTTTGATTATGAATCCAAATGTATTTGACTTCAAAAGATTGGGTCATAAAATAATATTGTTGAAAAGTCGGCTCCCACTGGTTTGAATATTCGAACAGTTCGAAAAATTGTAGTGTTATTTATTGTGAGTTTTTATATAGGATTGTGAGCAGTTTATCATATGTAGAGTTATTCTGCTTGAAATAAGTTGTAACAAAATCTTGGTACTGGTGCAAAAATTACTCGATAGGTCTGCTATAGCTGCACCACTGAAAAATTTGTGTATGTAATTTTTTTTATTGTGGGAGTTTTTTTAGTGGTTCAAAGTTCATAAAGTATGATTTTAAATATTTCCATAATATAGATTAAATGGCAGGAAAAAATTTAGAATTTTACATAAACATTTTTTTTTAAATTATTATTGTGTTAAAATGTTTAAAACAAAAGTTATGAAGATTTTACAAATATGCTGGAATAATAAGTTATTTGCATTAAAATTTTATTCCCTAATATAGGCCTATGTTTTCCAAATTTTATAAGAAATGCAGTTTTTAAGTTGGATGGATTAGACAATGGATTGGAATTTGTGCACACTTTATACAAAATATATAAATAAAAGAAGTCACTCACAAAACATACCACTAAAAAGTCAATTTTTTATTATTATTTAAAGTTGTTCTTGGTTTTCAAGCGTTTTTATAACATACATATTAGGAAGCCAAAGTTAATTCTTGTGTTAAAAAATGATGATTGTAAATTTGCCTTGATAATTTTTTTCAGTAGACGTAACAGTAATTAGAAAACATTCATGTTTTAACAGGGTGGCCACTCAAGTTGGAAACTGGGAAAAGTCAGGGAATTTTAAAATGGCCAGGGAAAACCGAGAAAAGTCAGGAAATTTTGTGAAAATTCTGGATTTTTTTTTTACTAGTTGTTCATATAAAAACAGAACTGCCCAGTTTGTATGCCATTTAAGGTTGCTATGTGTTCATTTAATTCTGTATAAAAGTAAAAATGCGGAGTTTGTGCGCCATTTTGGACAAATGCGCAAAGTACAGAAATGCCAACTTTTACGGATTTTCCGTAGTTTGTATGGATTTTTACTTCATCTTACGGTTTTACAGGCATTACTCCCAAAACTATAGAAAATCCCATGAAATCCATACATACTACCATTCAATTCATATTCTCTGCTTTGCTGAGAGTTCAGAATTATCAGTTTGCATCCATTTTCTTCTAATGATTTCATATCAGAACAATAGACCTAATTTATTTTTGAAAGTGCACATAAAAATAAAGAAATATTTTACTAAACAAATTATATTTCGTTTAAATTATAAGATTGCACAATTCAGTCCTTCTTTTCGGGCTTTGCTGAGTGCACAATTGTCTTTTTCCATCTATCTCCATCCCCTTATTATTGCA
This sequence comes from Amaurobius ferox, assembly GCA_951213105.1. Lineage (NCBI taxonomy): Eukaryota > Metazoa > Arthropoda > Arachnida > Araneae > Amaurobiidae > Amaurobius > Amaurobius ferox. Next base: position 118,028,151 of record OX578146.1, read on the forward strand.
CATTAACTTAACTAAATTAGCTTATTTTCATATTTTAGTTGATTATAAGGGCTAATTTTTTAATTATTTTCACATAAATAGTACGATTGTGAAATTCAGTTTTTTTTTCATGGGCATTACTGGGAGTACGCAATTATCCTTTTCCATCAATCTCCATCTCCCTATTTTTGTACATTAACTTGATTAAACTAGCTTATTTTTATATTTTGGTTGATTATAAAGGCTAATTTTTTAAATTATTTTCACATAAATAGTATGAGCCAACGGCCATACCGTGCTGAAAACACCGGTTCTTGTTAGATCACCGAAGTCAGGCGCGGTTAGTACTTGGGTGGATGATCACCTGGGAACACCGCGTGCTGTTGGTGCATTTCGGGCGCGGTAGCCCGGTGGTTTGGGCGCTGGATTTGCACGCTGCCACAACTGCTGCCGTGTTCATACGGAGTACGATCACGTTAAACATGTGGGTCCGTAAGTCCTTCCGAGAGGTTGGTGGTAGGGGAAGGAGGGTACGGTCCCTGTGGATGCCTCCCTCACTGGGTTCCGGTCTAAATTGGGTGGCACTTTCTGGCCGTCCAAACAGTTACCACCTTCCTGGTAGGTCGGACGGTCTGGGTCTCAACAACAACATAAATAGTATGATCGTGAAATTCAGTTTTTTTTTCACGGGCGTTGCCGAGAGTACGAAATTATCCTTTTGAATTGATTTCCATCTCCCTATTGTTGCACATTAACTTGACTAAACTAACTTTCATATTTTGGTTAATTATACAGGTTAATTTCTTAATCATTTTCACATAAATAGTGCCATTCAGTTATAATTAACTCAGTTAAGTTAGTAAGATTACAAATTTTGAACTTATTCTAAGGTTTTAAAATATATATTGTGTCAATATACGTAAAATCTTACTGATAGTCGATGCGGTTTTACTGAAAACACTGAAAACTTCTGATTTTTCTACTGATGACCCCTTTCAGAGGTTGGCATCTCTGTATATTATATACATTTTACTATATTTTTTTAGCACTTTACAACAAAGTTGAAAAGTGTTTATGACTTTGTTCATTCAGTCTGTCTGTCTTGTCCGTTAGCACAATAACTGCCGTAAAAATGACTATCAAAATGAAATTTTAGTATGTTGTTCAGACGGTCTGTGGGACCTATGGGAATATAAATCAATAATATCATCCAATTAGTTTTGGATTGAACCCGGATTGAAAAAATGTAATACATTGAACCCTATGGGACCAAATTTTTCAAACATTTTTTAAGCGGATTTAAAATTCATAAATCGCTTCGAAAATTTTAGGAAATATTCAAATTATCCCATAAAATATATAAAAAAAATTTCGGCAAAAATATATTTAGTAGTTTTTTAAATAAAAATTAAAATAATTACACCTTTTATATTAAGCGATCACATGACCATTATATGAAGAGATCACATAACCCACTTCAAAATAAAATATGGCATCCATCTTGTGTCAAAATTGTGATATTTAAAGTTCTTTTTAATTCATATTTAGTGTTGTATCTGTCCTAAAACCGCTTTATTTTTGCTTAAATTCTGTGCATCTACAAACTGAAACAACTCAATTACAATATATGTGAGTTTAAATGATCCTCCAAATTTGATTATTTCTACAACGAAGCCTACTCTTCACTTATGGAAAATGTAAACAGCAAAATATGTAGAATGAGTTGTATAAGAATTGCTGAATTTCTTTAACGCAAAATTATTTATCTCATGGAGTTTGCAATATAGCTGATATGAATGAAATATTCATTGATTTTACAGAGAGAAGGACGATTTTTTCAATGAAGTTTTAAGCAGAGTTTAATTAATTATACAGGTTAATTCTCGTTAGATCACCGAAGTCAGGCAGCATCGGGCGCGGTTAGTATTTGGGTGGATGATCACCTGGGAACACCGCGTGCTGTTGGCGCATAATAGATAATGCAATATAAAAAAAATTAGATAGATTTCAAAATATTCTTAATTTAGTTAGTTAAATTATTACAGGCATTAAAGTTGTACTAAAGTGATAAAACATTATTATAGAATTTTGAACATTATCAAATAAAATTTTAATTTCAGTGGATTATTCTAAAAAATACCTTATAATTAATATACATTCAGTAATACCTCCCAGGTTATCACAGAATATTCGCATTCCCATCTGTTCTGTAGATAATAACATGATATCCTAAAAGTTCCTAATAATATTCTAAATACCTAAAATCTAAAAAGTTCTAAAAACTTGATATCTGAAATAAACTAAACAGATCTGAAACATTCTAAGGTGTACCAGTAAAGGTGCCAACTGACCAGTTAACCTAACTGTATATGCTAACCTGTAAACATTAAAATGGCACTTTCCTAAAATAAAAACATGTTAAAAGAAAAGAGAGAAAACACAGAGTTTAAATTTTTCAAATCTAACGTTTATTTAAAATTTAACTTCACTAAGAACATTTAAAACATTTTACAACTTTTTAACACCTCATTAAACAAACAAATTAAACATCATAAATAAATAAATAAATCGGCAGAACTTATAGTGGAGTACAAAACATTAGTAAATTAAAGAAAACATTGTTAAATAATTAAATTAAGATATTAAAATTATAGAATAATTTGCCAATGGAATAAAAAGGAACATCAGTTAGCCAAAAAGGAAATTTAGAACATAATTAGCATCCCAACTAAAAATTAAAAACCCAGTTGCAAATAAGAATTCCAATTACTTTTTAAAAATCCCTAAGAAAACCACAGGTTCTAAAAACTTGCAATTTATAAGTCAAGGGGTTTTACTTCTACTAAAACAATTAAACTTTAAATAATGCAAAAGTAAAACAATTAGAATTTAAAGGAAAAAGAATAATTTCACCAAGGGTCTAAGAAGAGCAGCGGAGATCGGTGTGAGGCAGTATCACCAGAAGAGTCACCAAATATAAAGCAGATCCAAAGAACACCTGAAAATGAAATTCATGGAACAGGAAAACATTTTTATCCAGTATATAATCTGAAAAACGACCACACCACAAAGTCCTCCAAAATTAAATAATTTCTCCAAACTATAGTAGCGAACTTTTGGCATCAGAACGAAAATCAAATCATATGTCCATCTATTGTATTACGGAAATGACAATAACATTCTTCATAATAAGAGCAATACAGTAAGGAGAAATAAACACTTAATTGGCCAGTTAAATCTTCTCAGCAGACATTGCAAATAGCTCGGAATTTCTTGGATCAATATATAGATGACAGGAAACTAATTAATAAGATCACTATTCATTCTCTATGTCTAAACACAACAAACATTTGGCTCTTACAGCAACCAGACAAAACAACTTCAGAGAGCACTAGACAAGGATTCAAATAAAATGGGGCAAAGGAACAGTGATCATATACTAAACAAATCCATTTTCATCTTGTTGAAGACACATCACAGGATTAGCAGAGGATAATAGAACATTTCATTCCCATGGAGCATGCGCTCGCACACGCCGAAGTGCTAAAAATAACAACCTAATAGATTCACATATTCAGCTCTAATCGAAGAAAAAGTGCACAAATGACAATTATATAGTGCCAAAATCGTAAATAAAACTATCTATGAACAATGTTGTTGTTACTTATTCCCCTGTGGTGAAGGAACACCTATGCACCACGTCCACTAGACCCCTGGTCCCATGGCGAAGGGGAGAAATTTGCAGCTTTACTTTTATTGAGGCACCTCAAGGGCGGAAGTCTGACTTTGCCTCGACAACACAATATCCACGCCCGCTGGCAGGATTCGAACCCACAACCCGGCAATCCAGCGATCAGACGGAAACACATCTATGAACAATAAAAGAATTAATTGCAGACGATTTTAATGTTACAGTCAACCAATCAGAAGCTCAAAATTTTAAATAAAACAGAAATTTTAAAGCAGACAAAAATTAAAAAGAAATGAAGTGATACAATTTGGAATATATAGATTCAGCAATAATTTAAAAATGGAGAATTCTGAAATATTTAAAAAGCTGAAAATAGAATAAAACTGAAAAATCGCAATAAATCAACGAATTCTTAACCGAGAATAACAAAATTAGTATCAAGTCAAAGGGAATAAATGGAACCACAAATTAGCAAATTTAAATTGCTAAAACCTAAAAAGAACGAACTTTCGTCATTTGGAACATAATAACTATAGAATAGAATGCATTTGGGACAGAAAAATATCAAAAACGTAAACAAATGGAACACAGATAACTACTTTTAAGAAAAGAAAATAATAATATGTAAATAAGTCACCTGAAATCGTTTTCACTAATAAACAAACTTCCTAAAATTATTAAACAGCAAAAGCAACTCAACACATGCATGAAAATAAAGTGTCATTTTGTCACCTGTTTATTTACAAAACATAATGTACTTGCAATAGCATAACAAAAATTACAATAAAAATATAAAGTATATTAAATGTTTACCACTGAGTCTACAGAATGTTTAGAGACCAATATGCATATACAGTTGCATATATAGGATACAATGTATGAGGAAAGGACAATGCTAATCAAAATAGGGATAACACCATACATTTTCTTATAAAGGAGAGTCAAAAACCCAGGCCACTTGACTGACCTGATGGCTTACAGCAACTGTTTGAGTGGCCGGGAACAGTTCTAAAGGAGAGTGTCAAACCTCATTGAAATTAAAATGCTTCTGCCTTTCTCCTTAAATCTAACTAGAAAAAACAGCAAATTTAGAACTTCTTCAAGCAATTTTAATTATCCAAAAGCTTGGAAAAATTTCTACTTTTAATATCATGACAAACTTTTGAAATTGAGCCTTAGGTATCCAGTGCAATTTTGCATTGGCCTATTCAAGTCATTGTTTATGAGAAAAATTTAATATGGCTCATCTTTTCTGGGGTGTGATTTCAGTATATTTAAACTTCTTGAGATACAACACATAAAAGCTTTTCCATAATTCTTCATGGGTGTCCACAAGTTACAAAAATGTTAATATATTTTTAAATTTTAGTTTATAATATTTAAAACTTACTGATCAAATTTATTATAATATACTTAAAAGTTTGAAAATATGTAGAGTACGGAAAACTTGAGCAATGCATTTAAACGCAAAAATAAATTAATAATGTTGCATACAGCTGTTTTGAAGATATATTGAATCACCTTTATCACAGCAAGAGAACAAACAAGCCCCAAGTCAAAAAGATGAAATTGGCCCACTTTGTCTTTTTAACTTCGGATTTGTTCATTTTCTTACACTGATGAAGGAGATCCAGCATATCCTCAAAGCAGCTGTATGCTGCATTATTGCCTGTGCTTAAATGCATTGCTCAAGTTTTCTTTAATTAATTGTAGAGTAAAAATCTATAAAAATTTTTGATATGGTACAATCCATTCTTTTTACAACTCACTTTTATTATTATTCTTTTACTATAATAAAATTGTTTGAAGATTATTATTTACAGCATGGCATTAAGTCACCAAACTACACATTTTAGTGCAAAAACAATTTCAGTCTTAAAAAATATTAAACTGAAAATTTATGCGGTAGCATTAGGGCATTCAAACTTTAGTTGCCAACAGTAAAACATAATTACCATAAAAACACAAAACTTACTATTTGTAAGTTTTCTTGTGCATTATATTGATTTACGCACAAAATCTAACATTTCATCAAAGCATATTCAATTTGTCAAATATTGGTAATGGAAAGACCAAATATAAATGAACAATAGCCAATCAAGTAGATATTGTTGATCAAAAATTAATGCAAATTAAATTAAGTTGATCAGATGATTAGAAAAGGAGAATTTTTTATTTCTTGCACTATACAATTTACAATACCATTATTTTATCCTTAAATTTAACACGATTTTTTATACTTTCAAAATCTATAAACAGATTTTCACAATATGGAACTGCATAATGTTTTAAAATCTATCAGACTATTAACATTACAATACATGTTTAAATTAACCTATTTTTAATGCAGTTTAAATTTCTGTATTTTTAACATTAACATTACAATAAGTTTTCGAGTTAACCTAATTTTTGCATTTTCCTTCCTAAATGACATACCACTTTCATCAAGAGAGGAAGGCATAAAATTTCTCCAGTTATTTGTATTAATATATTTGGAATGTTTTGAAAAAAAAAAACACAGTTTGATAAAAGTTATGTTTCTTCTGCTGTTGTCTTCAGTTCATCAATCGAGGATGACTGTTTTAGATCTTTAAAAAAATCTTCAGTTTTGAATATTTCAGGAGGTTCATACTTCACCTGCTTCTTCGGTTCACCAGCTTTTTTCTAAAATTAAAAATATACCTGATATATTTTACTTTCTCATACTATTATACAAGTTGTCTCACAAAATTGAACAGTAGAAGATTTTTTGAACTGTTGGTTGTAGACGCATAGTTCTAATTGCAAAAATGTGTTAAATAAGGTAGGAAGTTATGAAATAGTAATTTAAATGCTGCTCCATATTTTTATAAAAAGTTAAGAAAATTAACATTTTATACAACCCTTCTATTGAAAAAAATTAAGTACAATGTTACCCATACCGTATATAGTAAAACTGAAAATAAAACTGGTTGTAATGCAATCCAATTTGATATAGTTATCATTGATTAAAATTTTCAGTGGGAAATAAGGGGGTATTCACAAGTTAACTTCAGTTGCAAATAGTTACTAAATCTTTTACCACTTCATCAAATTTATTTTATACAGATATTTTAATAAAGCTGTTACATCACTATTATGTCAATTCACAGTTTGTATTTAAGCATCCAAGTAACTCTGCTACCTAAGTGTTTGAAGTGTGGTGCTGTTGAGTGATGCCGAAGTCTGAAATGATTTTGATGTAGTTGAATGCAACCAATCTTCTTTTATTTTGAAAGTTTTAACGTTTGTATGACATAATCAATGTTTTTTTAGATGAGTGGAAATTAATGCAGAGTGTTGTAAGAAACTCAACTCCAGAATTAAAAATTGGCCATTTCTGGAGAAAGATTTTTAAAATTGAAAATTATATTGGTGATGAAAAATATCCTATAGTATCAAAAGATAGTGAAAATGTGCATTTCAAACTATCAACGCAGTGCAGATTTTGAAAGAGGATTTTCTCACTCAGCAGGAATTCTGACAGAAGAATGAACGAACACTAAGTGCAAGGCTGAATGTTATTGATGGATTGAAGTTATTTAATAAACACACCATTCAAGTACCCCAGAAGTCCAATATTTAGTGCAAAATGTTCATTACAGCATGGTACTATACTGTGAGGAGCAAAAGAGAGGAGAAGTAAGTTAATAGAAAATAAAGCAGAACAGAAGAAAAGAGTTGCAGATGAAGAAATTAAAATGAAAACAAAAGAGATTAAAGCAAATATAGTGAGTATGAAAAATGATTTGAAGGAAAATTGAAATAACTATTGGGTAAAAAGGGACACAAGAGCAGAACTATTTGAAGAAACTAGAAACATGGTTGAAAACAGCTATTTCAAAAGGTGATATCAAGGAAGCCAATTTAGTTTGAGCCATGATGATGAAAGAAGATGAATGCATAATAAAATTTGAAGAAGTAGAACTCCATAAGATGGTCTCAAAAATTGAAAAATCTATGGACAAAGAAACATCCAGCCTTATTTCCAAATTTTTTAACAAAATGTAAAAGATATGAAAAGATTGAAATTCTATCTATATCATCTATTATAATTTGAGAACTTTTGCACAAAATTTTAATTTCTTTAATTATTTTTCAGCTATATTTTTATTTTGGATGCCATAAAGAATAGCACAAGTTTAGTGCTTTAATTTTGTATTTAGGCATTCTTATGCATAAATTTGACTTATACTTTAAAATTAAGGCATATTTCCCAGGGTAACTTGATGTGTAAAATCTAGCTACACACCACCTCTTTTTTAGACAAGGACTAGATATACTGAAGGTATGTTGCTTATCAAGCTAAAATGTTTTTTAATTCATTTTATTAATTTTATATAAATTATAATCCTCTCTCTTATTTTAGTGTCCATACTAGGCAGAATTAGTAGAAAATTGCTCAGAAAAAATATTTTTCTTTCCTATTTTATATTCACTTACGGTAACTTTTTTCGTGAAGTTGTTCACTAAATCAACTATTTTTGAAGAAATAATAACTCTGACCCCTGGAATAACACAAATTTTAGAACACTAGCAAGAACCGTTCTTGAGATAATAGTATTTTTTCAAATAATTTTTTCAGAAAAATTAGAAAAGCAGTTAAGCATCGTCCAATAGGTTCACTTTCTACATGCAATATTATGCAACAAATCTGTTAATATCATTCCTGTGCATCTAGTTCATTACATTCATGAGAAGTTGCTTTTTGTAATAGTTTTGTATTTTAATGTCAAAGAATTCGTCAATAGTTATATATTTCACATGATAATATGTAACATTAAATTAAACTCAATGGTCAAGTCAATATGTTTAAAAGTTGTAAGTTATAAGTTTGTAAAAATAAGTTAGCAGCTGGGATTTTTATGGCAGTTGTGTGGCAATTGTGTTGCGAAGAGTGGCTGATGTTTTGATGCGATGCAAAATATTAAATAAAGTTGCTACTCTGAGGTTCTACGCTATTATCATGAGTAATTATTATTAGTTTTAAGTCAACAAATAATTCATTGTGATGTGAATCTTGTATACCATTATTTACTGTAAAATAAGTAAAATTGTTGCATTATGTAGGGAAAGTCATGTGCTGTCCACATCAGATTTTTTTCTTCTTGTGAACACATATAAAAGCATAACTAATATGTTCCAAACTATTGTTACAAAAATGTATTCTTAAGAATCATACGCAGGATACAAGAACAAGTCCAAGTTTCTGCATAACTTATGTTTATTTCCAAGCACAAAGTAAACAGGAACAGTATACAGAAAAACAAATCTGTAGCACTAAAATGTTCCACTAATTACACAGAATAAGCGATATTATTCTCAAAATGTTGACGAAAGTAATTTTACAAAACAGCAACTACTATTCTCAAAACACTGACAAAAATCACAGTCCACTGTTGTAGCTCGTGTATTGTCAACTCATCAACTGAACTCCAACAGAGTGATGAGTCCTTTTTATAGTTTCTCTATAGAAACTTCTGGAAATCTCTCTGTAGAAATTTCCAGAATTATCTAATATCTCTTAGAATAATCGTTATTTGGCAATGTTTCTCGAAGCTTCTGTAAATCGTCAAATCTGGCAACCATAGAGTGACGTCAGGGAAAGAATGTTCATACCGCTGTCTTCTGGAGAAAACATTCCAATAGCACCATTTGGGCACCAGGAGCAAATCAGACTTCAATAAGCATTTTACCAATTAGAAATTTATAATTTTCTCATTATAATTAGAATTTTGGTATATGCAAACTCATATAAGCGAGTTCTGCTGTAGGACAGATTCCATGTCATTTCAACAAGGTCACGTCACCCACCAACTCGGATTTTGATGAAACTTGGTGTACACCCTTCCCTTATGGTTGAAAGGAACCCCCCTTAAATTTTTTCATTCTATCTCAAATGGTTTTAATTTTATAGCACTTCAAAATTTCATTAAATCTGTTTTGTTTGTCACTCTTGAGACCCTCGGCACAAGATACCCTTGCTTACATTTTATTTTTTTTCTCCATAACAAATGATCAGATCTCTTTGAAATTTTACACAAAGCTCAATAAAGTTATAAGGATTTTAGAGAGAAATACACCAGTACTCAAAAGATTTTATAAATACCTCAAAAAAATTAATAATGTACTTGCAGCCTAATTTTTTGGGTGGAAAAACTAGGTTTGGAAAAGCTGAATTTTTAGCATGTGGGTATGATGGCACGAAAAGTTTTTGATGTTGAAAATTATTGCAAAGACATTATCTTTCTTGACAAAGAATGAAATTTATAGTTCTTTTACTCCTATTAATGAAAATGTTACGTTTTTTTGACGTTGTGGGAAAAAATGGCCACTAGGTAGCCATTTTGTACAATTTTCCTACAATCCATAGCTGTAATAGAAAAAATTAATAGAACAAAGTTATTCAGCTTAAAATTTAACATAATTTTGGTTATTATAGTTTTTTTTTTCCAAAAGTGCAGACTTAATGGGGTATTTGAAGTTACGAAAATTGTCTAATTGTGAATACAAAAAATAAATTACAGTCAGAAACCTTAAATGCTGAAAAATAAGACCTAGCAAGAAAAATGTTCCAAAAAATTAAAAATTGAGTATTATATACAAATATTAGTATATCGAATTAGGCTTAAATTTATTGATTAATAATTTTATTCATTTCAGAAATATTAAAAATATTAGATATTTTAAAATGTTTTCTCAAATTGCAGTTTAGAAGTCTTTCATATGCTATTTAGTGTATATTATTTCATATATTATGTAGTGTATATAGATAAATCATGGACAACTGGAATTGGGTGATGCAATGCAGATGAGTTAAACAGGATATTCAAATACATGTGATTGGGCTGCAGGAAACATATGCATTGGCTGCATGTCAGAGAATGCAGACTTGGCTTATCAGTCAGTCTACTTCTGGTTTCTTTGTGAGCAAAACTCTCTTAAAATTTATCCAATCTGCTTTTTTTTTTAGTTCTTGCTGTATATGTGTGTGTTACATTACAGCAGTCCAAAGATTTACTAGAGAAAGGAATTAAATTAAAGCCACGTGAAAAATTATGCTGTAGATGTAGACAAATAAAATTATGCTGTAGATGTAGACAAATTATTTATGGCGATGTGAATCAAGAGAGTTATGTTATTGAAGACAGCTGCAGTCAACCAGAAGATATTGGGATAAGTTTTGAAGAAAAGACCAATTTAGAGAGAGGAGAAGCTGAACAAGTCTTTTACTGAGGTGAATTGTTTGCCTTTAAAATTACATGGTTTACCTAAGCACTGCAAGACATCTTATGGAAAGAGGAAGATAGAAAATTTTGAGAAAAATGTTCGTGCCAAAATTGAAAATTTGCAACAGATTGAAATCCCAACTACAGAGACTGAAGCAGAGATGGTGACCAAAGAGAAAGCATGTGACATGGATAAACTTGTAGAGGTGATGAATCATTCAATAAAATGCACCTCAAGGAAGAAGCAAATCCAGATGCTAACCATTCCTGCTTCTCTTTTATGGTCACAGAGAAAAATTCAAGAAGCATTTGGTGCATCTGATTATTCAGTTCGCCAGGCACAGAAGCTTTTTAAGGAAAGGGGAATTTTAGCTGAACAAGATCCCAGAGGTGGAAAAAAGTTTCCACCTGAAACTGTAAGCAAGGTTCTAAACTTTTATCAGAGTGACGAGCAGTCTAGAATAATGCCGGGAATGAAGGATGTGGTTAGCATTGGAAAAGAGCATCAGAGGAAGTGGCTAATACTAGGCAACCTCCGAGAATTGTATGCAGACTTCAAGGAGTATCCCTGTATTCTCAAAATTTTATGCTATGAAGCCAAAGTGGTGTGTTCTGGCTGGTTCTAGTGGAACCCACAGTATATGTGTGTGTACCATTCACCAGAATGCCATTTTACTACTACATGCGGCACGGATAGAAGGCACTTATAAAGACATAATGAAGCTTCTACTCTGAGAACCCAAACAGGGAATGCATACTCAGACATTGTAATAAATGCCCTACAAAAAATAATCTTGTCAGCCACTTAGAATCTCAATTTTGAGATTTTGATGGATGTGATCCCCATTAAATTTTCACAATGGATTTCCACAGATCGAACTCACTTGATAAAACTTTTCATTCATCATCCAAGATGAAGTACAAGGGCACATTGGACTTCTGAATCTTGTACTTTGCATTCTGTGGTAGTGCATTATAAAAATCCTGATGGAGAGAAGATGATCTCATTGCATTGTTTCTGATGATTTGAAACATGATATGAATGTGGTATACAAAACTCAGGAAATAGTTTTAAAATATATAAAAGATAATTTTCCTTACATCAAACAGATACATTACTTTAATGATAGCTGTGCAGCACAGTACAAAAATAAGTTCAACTTTCTAAATATCTGCCATCATCAGGGAGATTTCCAGATAAACGCATAGTGGTCTTTCTTTGCCACTAGTCACAAGTCAGAATGTGACAGTATTGGTGGAACTACAAAACATTTAGTTAGAAAAGAGAATCTTCAGCCTTGACAAGCAAATCACTACTCCAAAAACACTTTTTGATTTCTGTGACAAAACAATTGAAAAAGTCAAATTTCATTATATTGCAAGGAACGGCGTAGACTTAATCCGCTCTTCTCTGGAAACCCGCTTCAAAGATGTGCAAACACTCCCTGGAACTCACAATTTCCACAATGAAGCCTTCCCCAACTTCCTGTGAATGCTGATGATCTGTATCCTGAATGTTTTGTTGCTTGCAAGTATGATCATTTGTGGTACTTTGGAATGATATCAGAGATTAATCAAGACAAGGGCGATGCTTTTGTAAAATTTCTTCACCCAAACAAATGGGCCATCACCTTCATTCTACTGGCCTAGCAATGACGATTCTTGTGCAATACCATTTCCTCATATGCTAGGTATTGTACCCCCCCCCCCCCCCGACAATAACTGGCAGAAGATACTTCTTTCCTAATGGGTGTATGGCTTTGATGGAAGAAACAATGGAAAACTTGCAGGTGATACTGAGGCTACAACAAAAGACTGAGGAGTAAACTTGTAAGGTATTGAACTGTGTTATAATGAATCTACTGACATAAAACTGCTTCACTGTGAATAACACCTCACTATATTTAACATAAATGTTAAAAAGTCTCCATGTATCCATTATTTCCAGATGGCAGTCATACATCATTCATTTTTTTTTTCTTTTGTAAGATAGACATGTCTTTGTATACAATAATAATCTGAATTAAACAAATTTGGGATACATCATATGCACATGTAGAAAATGTAGACTTTTGTACTAAATACCCACAATTTATTCAATTTATCATGTAATGTTACATAATTGAATATAATGCATAATTTTAATTATTTAATTTTTTTTGCTAGCTCTTATTACCTTACTTGACAGCATTTAAAGTTTCTGACTGTAATTTTTTTTTTTTTTCGTATTTATGATTAGCCAATTTTCGTAACTTCAAATACCCCAAAGTCTGCACTTTAAAAAAAAAAACTACAATAACCAATATTATGCTAAATTTTAAGCTGAATAACTGTGTTCCATTAATTTTTTCTATTGCAGCTATATATTGTATAAAAATTGTACAAAATAGCTACCCAGTAGCCATTTTTTCCCACAATGTAAAAAAAAAAGTAACATTTCCATTACAAGGAGTAAAAAAACCATAAATTTCATTTTTTGATGAGAAAGAGCATGTCTTTGCGATAATTTTCAACATCAAAAACTTTTAGTTCCATCATGCCCACATGCTGAAAATTCAGGTTTTCCAAACCTAGTTTTTCCATCCAAAAAATTAGGCAACAAGTACATTATTAATTTTTTTGAGGTATTTATAAAATCTTTTGAGTACTGATGTATTTTTTTCTGAAATCCTTATAATTTTATTGAGCTTTGTGTAAAATTTCAAAGAGGTCTGATCATTCATTATGGAGAAAAAAAAAAAAATGTAAGCAAGGGTATCTTGTGACGAGGGTTTCAAGAGTGATAGACAACACAGATTTAATGAAATTTTGAAGTGCTATAAAATTAAAACCATTTGAGATAGAACGAAAAAATTTAAGCGGGTTTCTTTCAACCATAAGGGAAGGGTGTACACCAAGTTTCATCAAAATCCAAGTTGGTGGGTAACAAAACTCTTGTTTTTCATGTTGATTTGATGTGGAATGACCCGTAGGTAAAAACCAATAAGAGAGTTAAATGAATATGCAGTATGAAATTGTGTACCTTTAAATATTTTGCTCTCTAGCTTATTAATTAAATTACACTGAATTATTGTCCCTTATGAATCATATGTTTGTTTAACATTGCAAGAAATTTATATGCCATTGACTAATGTGGGTCATTCCATATAGGGACACCCGATGAGTGTTGCTCTATAGTCACAGATTTTTTTTTAATTTTTACCATGGATACACATGGTAATAAAAACCCCAAATCTGAATTTGTAATGTATATATCCCAATAATGATCCAGATACAGGCATTTGAAAAATGGTCATTTTTGCCACCATCTTGGATTTTGCACTAATGTTTAAAAATGTAATAGTGTGAGAACTAATGGCTCAAATGAAATAATTCTGGTACCAATTTCAGACTATTTATATCAGGAATATAAGTGCTATATCAAAACAGTTAAAAAGATATATTTTAATATTGTTATTACATGAAAATTGAAAAAATCGTCTTCGGATTGATGGGCAACTTTAATGGGCTATAATAAAAATGGCCCCTAATATTTTTTTCTGAAACTTGGTACAAATACTAACTAATATGTGGGCTTTATGTAAAAAGAAATTAGAATGGTAATATTTCTTATTACAGAGAAAAATAGCCTTAAAACATATATACATTTAGTTAACATTTGACATGCAATGCTTTAATCATTTAAAAAAATATATTTTTTAAAAACAAATAATGAGCAAAAATAAAACAGGCATTTTTTACACACTAACTAGTACGTGTGCTTTAAGTAAAAAAAAAAACTAGGATGGTAATATTTAATTTAATGACTAAAAAAATACTGGTATAGGAAATCAGTGTAAAATTTCTGGAGTGCTGAAAAATTCTAATAAAAATCTTCCTAAAATCATAGTTATCTCTCTTGTACTTTATTTTCTTATTTCAAATTATAAGAAGGTATTTTCTATATTCAGTACACAAGGTAGTTCAGTTCTGAAGTTACACATTTTTTCCTAGTGGCCACTGGTTTCTAAACCAATTTCACCTTAGAGGCAGTACATTTGGCATATTGGTTATAAATGACAACTATCACATAATGCTGAAGCTTTACAGCATACATATAGTTGATTCCACAAAAAATAATTTGTAATTAGATAGTATAAAACACTCATTCTCATGAAAAGCATTAAAATTAAAAAAAAAAATGAAACAGAACTACAGCATGTTGATCACTAAAACATATCTTTAACCTTCTGCTAACTCCAAGGGAAACACTACCCAATATCCCCTATCCAGTTCAAACAAATACTTAACATAAACAAACAAGTTATTGTAGAAGAAAATGATCCTATAGCACCAATATTGTTTCTGAAACATTTAAAAACACCTGTTCTGGCCTCTGTGTACATAAGACATCAGCTGCCTATATCCTCAGAATTTTCTAATACTCGCACAGTTCTGTTATATAAGTAATAGCAATTAACATATACCAGTTGTCAAAGTTCCTGAAATGATTACTTGCACTGCATCATCTGTTTTCTCTTAGGTTGAATTTAAAGTATGATACAATATTACATTTTTGGGTGATGTATTCCTTTCAGAGCTCATTTTTGCTCAAGTGTTTAGAGCTGAATATGTTCAACAAATAAATTAGTGAATTGTGCTTCTATGATTATTTCTTTTATTTATGTTACATGATTAGTTCTTGTCTTATGCTATAAAAATTGAATGTTTTGTATGCAAGAAAATCAATGTGTAATTAAGCCTTCCTGTTTATTCCTGTACTTGTGTTCTGAGTGGTAGTATATGTAAGGTTCATAAGGATGAATATCTGAAATGGTACAGTTTAAGACAGAAAACTTGTAATCTATGTAATAAACCACCAAAATCAGAGATAAGTCCCTAAAACCAATTTCTCTCAGACTGTCAATGATAAATCAAGAATTACTCATTCCAGGGTAAAAAAACTCTGCATATCATGTTATTCTTCTCCACATTCATTAATTAGTGAGTCAGAGGTTTCTACTGCTGACATAGAAATGACCAATGATGCAGATTATAGTGAAGTCATAATAGTAATGGAACAATTGAATAAAAGCTGTTAACTTTTGGATTTATCACCAATAAAAATCAATAGATTTAACTCAAGATAAGAGCATACTTAGTTATATGCAAGTTAAGAAATTAAGTAGCCACGTTGCTACTAAAACTGCTACAGAATTAGGTATTGAAAGTATTAATAAGCCACAAAATTCAAGACATTAATTGTCCAAATTGCACGTTTATTTATGATGGGAAATTATTGAATAAGTTTTCTTTAGATGCATCATTTAAAGAAAACGTGCAAATTTCAAAATTTGTTCAAGATTCATGGATAGTCTAACAAAGAAAGACATGCTATATTACTACAGAGAATTTAGTAAAAAAAACCAGGAAAATTAAAAGAAACAGAAGGAATGTTATCAACACCTAGTGAGATATAAGTGTTGTTACATTAAATTCGATACTATAAAAAAGTTACTAGTTTTTAGTATAATATTCGTATGTGTCCAGGAAGAAATGATTGTATATCTAAACCAAGTGAAAATGGGAAAGTATTAAAACAAAAGAGATTACTTTTGCATAATTTAAAAGAATTATATGTTGCATTTAAAGAAAATCATAATGAAATAAAAATACTATGTAAATTTTACACACTACATCCAACAGAATATGTAACTGTTGGAAACAAAGTTATTCATTCTGTATGTGTTTGTATATACCATCAAAATATTAAACTCACTCTTCGTGCCATCCATATCAGTGAATATATTACATCATTGTTTATTGCACTGAATCAGAAAAGTATGGTGAGCTGGTGTGATAACTGTCCATCTCCAGAAATTTTTAAAGTAACAATGCATCCCAATGAATTAGAAATTAGTATGTGTTTTGTTTGTATATGTTATGTTTATGCATTCTCATGGCCCAAGTGCATTATATATATGACCAAGACCTCTAGATGTGTGACAAAGATTATGATATTTGCTATTAGATGAAATTGGTTTAGGAGCCAGTGGCCACTAGGAAAAATTGGGTATCTTCAGCTCTACTGAATATAGAAAATACCTTTTTATAATTTAAAATAAGGAAATAAAATATAAAATGGATAACTGTATGGTTTTTAAGAAGATTTTTATTAGAATGTTTCAGCACCCCAGAAATTATACATTGATTTCCTATACATATAACAGTATTTTTTTAGTCATTAAATTAAATATTACCATCCTAATTTTTTTTGTGCTTAAAGCACACATACTACTTAGTGTATAAAAGAATTCCTATGTTTTGTTTTTGCTCATTATTTTTTTTTTTTAAATATATTTTTTTAAATGATTAAAACATTGCATGTCAAATGTTAACTAAATGTATATATGTTTTATAGCTATTTTTCTCTGTAATTAGAAATATTACCTTTCAAATTTTTTTTGAACTTAAAGCCTATATATTAGTTAGTATTTGTACCAAGTTTCAGAAAAAAATATTAGGGGCCATTTTTTTTACAGCCCATTAAAGTTGACTATCCATCTGAAGGTGATTTTTGCAATTTTCATGTAATAACGATATTAAAATATATATTTTTTATTTTTTGATATAGTACTTATATTCCTGATATCAATAGCTTCAAATTGGTATTAAAATTATTTAATTTGAGCCATTAGTTCTCAAGCTATTACGTTTATAAACATTGGTGCAAAATCAAAGATGGCCACCATTTGGCAAAAATGACCATTTTTCAAATGCCTGTATCTTAGCAATTATTGCGATATATACATTACAAATTCAGATTTGGGGGTTTTATTACCCTGTGTATCCATGGTAAAAATTAAAAAAAAAATACGTGACTATGGAGCAACAAGTTTTCCTTAAAATGGGTGTTTTCACGTGGAATGACCCATGTGAATTTGAAAAATAAATATGCTCATTGTAAGAAGGCTGAAAGAGATGTCACATTAACTTCAATGTTTAATGATATAGCACTGTTTATTTTCTTCAAAATATTCTCCTGGTCATTAGAATTGTACTAATTATATTGTGTAACAAATTTAGCTTATGGCCTATCTCAGCCATAGAAATAGCTTGCACACTTTGTTTAATCATTTCTAAATAGATCTTAAAAGTAAGAGGATTATGGCTCCATTTTTATCACTTATGTGATTTTTTTAAATATATACTTTTCATGTTTTGAAGACATCATTTATTTTAAAATTCCAATATTAAAAAAAAATTAACCAACAATCTGATCTTCATAATTTAACTTTTTTATTCAGAAACTCCTTTAAATATTACACACTGCTCTAATACATAATTTTTGTTTCTGCAGCTATCGGTTCATTTATTATGATTTTTATATACTGAGATGCTAATGTAAATAGAGATGTTTATATACTGAGAGATTTTTATATAGAGAGATGCTACTGTAATTAACACAAAAATAGTATTTGGAAAATAGCATTGAATGTAGAGTATAAAAAGTAAATATCTTACTGAAAATAAAGGTTTTTGAAATGTACTAAGAAGTTTCTTCATAGAACTGCTATCTAATCTTTCTTCTGCTTCTACAAGTTTTTCTTCCATAACATCAAGATTGCATTTAATAGCTGCTACCATTTTCTACAGAAATTATAAAAATACAAATTTATAATTTACCAATTAGAATGTCATCTATAATAATAAAATATACCTGTCTTATTATTATAGATCTGTTTGTATCATCTGTAGTGGAAAATCTAAGCATCATACAGCCATTAAGTTTGTTACAGGGGTACCTAGGTTCCCGAGACAAAACTCATCAACAAGATTTTTTAAATTCATATTAGAATTAGTTGTTAAACGATAAAGCTCCATTTTGAGCAATTTTTGCATAAATTGGTTCCTTAATAGAAAATATTATCGCAGAATTTCCATCTTAACACCATCTAAAATACCAAAGAATTATCTTTTAAACATACTTTGAATGGAATCCATTATATCAGTAGATGAATTTTTGTGATTTTTTTTTAAATATACTCTTTGTATATACTCTTTGTATTTTAAAGACACAATTGATTTTAAAATTCTGAGATAAAAAAGATTGATCAACAAGCTGATCTTAATTTAATTTTTTTTATTCAGAAGTTCCTTTAAACATTACACATTGCTCTAATACACAATTTTTGTTCCGGTAGCCATCAGTTCATTAACATAGGTGCCGAGTTTTCAATATCTCAGAAAGGGGGGGGGGAGCACACTCCGATAAAGTTATACAAAAGATTAACAAAGTCAATAAAGATATAACAACTTACAAGACCAGCTTGAAAAAAAGCAAGCATATGTCAGTTAGATGACTACAATTGTTTAGAGGGCATTATAAGCCCTACTTGAGGTGTGCCCTTAACAACCACCAAGATCGAACTGCCCAATGAACGGCAATAGTGGTTGTTAAGGGTGAGCGTCAGTAAATCTTCTGCCCTATCCGTACTTTGTTAACGTTCACAGAACACGTTTTTTGCCAAAATTTTGCTTAAACAGTTGCGAAGTATTTTCTGACAGATAAAATACAATGCTTAGATTATATTAAAACTCAATTTAATATCCAATAAAACACAGAATATATTTTTTATTTTAATACAAAATATTTTTGGTGCTGCCATCTGTTGTTGTAATTTAATTCATACTGAGACTATTTTTATTTTTTAATGAACATTTTTAAATGTCTATTCTTTCTAATACATTATTAAATACAACAGATCATATATAATAATGTCACAATTACAGAAACGTAATTGAACTTGAAGACAAAAGAACTTGAAAACAAAGCTGCAGTCCTCAGTGATGTACATTCAGATCCCCTTATCAAATTTATAGAATGAGAAATTACCTTTCCGTGATTGTGAACAAATTTGGATGACAGAATTTAGATGTCCATCCCATCATGTGAGCAAGATATGTAAAAACAAGTTTCATTAAGAAAACATAAATGTGTAAATGAAAGGCTTAGAGCACCAACATGACTAGTGACACTTTTTGCCAAACTGAGATTTTTCCATCAAATAACACTTAACTGTATGCAGCAATTTCTGGAAAAATCCCATTTTTGTTAAAATTATAGCATTGTCATGTTTCACCAATCCCTTTAAATGAAAGATCTAATATGGTTATATTATTTAATTAAAAAACAAACCTATCAGTACAATTCCATAGAATACGATGCACAGAGCCATTCGCACATATATACTTACCAGTGTTGTGCTTAAATTAAAATCTGCATCTTTAATATAATATGTAGGTCTTTCAGCAGTTTGGGGATTTCTTACATCACACTGCCTTCAACACCACAAACATCACTGCCTTCAACATCACAACCACAAACATCACACCAGTTGAACATATGCCAAGTCCTCCTACAAAACGCATCCATTTTTCCACAAGGTTCCTATGAATCCGATATTTTCCATTTTTACATAATTTATAATTCTAGCTTTCTGGTTCGTCTCAAATGACTTGGGGCAATTTTAGCACCAAGCATCGATATTCCTTCTCGATGCTTGGTGCTGCTAGCTGCTAAACATCCGGCAATCACCAGGAATAACGATAATGGCTGGGTTTGCAGCTTCAAACGGAATGGATGACACCTGTAAAGACGGCACTGCACTGGTATATAGAATTGAGGAATAATTACAGATAAGATCTCTTTAGGTAGATCAAATAAGTTTTCTCTACTCCGTGGTTATGATTTATAGTTGTTACTGGAGGTAGACAGCTATATTTTGGAAGGTTTATGCCCGTTTCATCCTGTCCCATTTTATCCCTTACGCTACGCTACCCTTTTTTAAAATAGTAGCATTTCATTCCTTATCCAAAGTACACCTGTTCCCCAACTTTCTTCCCAACTGAGAGGAGTGCAAATGACTCCTTAGGGGATGAGTTCTAAAGAGTTCCGTCCCACTTGCGATCACTTTAAAAATTGTCTCGTGATTGCAGGTATCTCAAAGGGAGAAAATTCAAACAGCATTCACCAATCCTAGTATTAGTGTTGAGAACAAATTAAAAATATTACTTGTAAATATATTGTTTGGCGTTATTTAAATATGTATATTTAAATAATTTAGATAGAGTAAATCCTATGTTATCAGATATCCATATGAAATGGATACTTCTAATTGTTTTGTAGTACCATGATTATATGTATGATGTTTATAACTATGGGCATTTTTACCAACATGATATATTCGGCAAATCTGCGTTCCTTTTAGCATTAAAAATCTTTAATATTCAACCAAATGTCAATTTTTTTCATGAAATTAATAATAATTTTGTATTTGATTCCTTTCAGAAGCTATTGAAATACACAACTTTATTAAAAAAGAATCAACAGTAGCTCTATACGATGGAGCCAAAATGATTTTGCGTGAGCAACATCTTTCTTTGTGTGTGGTTTGTCTTCTTTAAACATTTTCAAAACAGTTCAAAAGAATAAGATATCAAAATTAGAATCACTATAGTTCTTTAATTAAGAACTCGATACAAAATCCAATTATATATCCATTTAGAATTTTCAAAGAACTACACATTACTTTGTATAGTTACCATAAACCCCTGGGTTGGTCGTGTGGTCTGGGCCTTCAACATTACTTTGTATCCTGGCCACACAAACAGCTGCCATAAACCTCCGGGTTGGTCTTGTGGTCTGGGCCTTCTACATTACTTTGTATAGTGTTTAGCTAGTATTTCCAGTTTTTGGGATATATAAGTATTACAAACTTGGAAAACGGAAAAATTTTAATATTCTTCAATTTGCAAGACGATTTCTCAAAAACTGAAAAAACAAATTATAAATTTAGAAATTAGATATCCTATTGAATCATTTGTCGCTTACTATTTATATCTATCTCTTATATTTACGAATATATGTCGAGTGAAAATAATTAAAGAGAAGCAAATCATTGCTCGGACAAAAACTTTGATCTTTTCGAAAAAATATTTAAAATATTTAAATGTTGAAATCATTTTATATATTCATAATGTGCACTATATTTTCAACAAAAGAAGTAAAAAAATTGTGTACATTTTTAACTATTAGGTTTGGAGATATAAACATCCAAAGGGTTTATATTTATCGTACTGTTTCCATTAAAATAGCTAGTATTTAAAAAAAAAAAAAACTATAATACTGTTCTGGAGTAATATAATCTCGTAAAATAAAGCTGCAAAATTTAATGTCCAAAGAAAATAATTTTGAGCTTTTCTATCACTCGCGGTAGCCCATTGGTTAGCGCGCTGGAGTTGCACTCGGTAGGCCCGGGTTCGATTCCAGCCACTGCCAAAACTGCCGCCGTGTTCATGCGGAGTACGATCACGTTAAACATGTGGGTCCGAAAGTCCTTCCGAGAGGTTGGTGGTAGGGGAAGGAGGGTACGGTCCCTGTGGATGCCTCCCCCACTGGGTTCCGGTCTAAATTGGGTGGCACTTCCCGACCGTCCAAACAGTTACCTTACACCTTTCTGGTAGGCCGGACGGTCTGGGTCTCAACAACAACAACAACAACTTATCAATTATTAATGTTGTCAATTAGCTAATACTTTAATACTTTTATATGTCACTCATGGCATTTTTGAAAGAACGCTTAACATTTTTTTGAGACAAACACACATTTGTTTGTAATGAAAAAATAACTTAAATGGCAAAGATATTGGCGAATCAAAGGCAGATTGGGAAATTGCAAGTAAATTATTCTAAATAGAAATTAAAAATGTTCGTTTGGACAATTAGAAAAATATGTCAATGATTGTTAACCATCTTCGTGAGAAAAATTTTCAGGTCGTTAATTTTTTGAGATGTTCATTCAATGTTGTCTTCATAATTGATGAGTTTTTTTGTCTGTAACAAAAAAACTTCGAAAAACAGTGAGCTATAATATACAACTGCGGAGTGAGTGCATATCACACTTTAATATTGTTCGGTCTCTGTCCCTTTGGGAGTTGGCGAAAATCATCCGTGCTTGAAGATACGATTCTGTATTATTCATATAGTATAGCAGGCGCTTATCTAAGACCTAAATATGTGGGTTACAAGAGGTTGGTGGTAGGAGGAGGGTACGGTATCTGTGGGTGTGTCCCTCACTGGATTCTAGTCTAAATTGGATGAGAATATCCTGGACATTCAAACAGATACCTTACATATTCATGTAGGTCATACGGTCTGGGCCAGGAGAGGAAAGATCTCTTCTAGTTGTTGCAAGCCAATCTGACGACTCGCTTATATGTGAGTATGTCTACAATATTCTGCAGCCAATTGTTCTGCCTATGCTGTCAAGTCACCCAGGTTCCATTTACCAACAAGACAACGCTCGAACATATACTGCACAACTTTCTCAACAATGTCTTCTAGGATTGAATACCCTCCTATGACCATCCAGGTCCCCAGACCTATCACCAATAGAGAATGTCTAGGACATGCTGTGGCAGCAATTGCAGTCTTTTCTGAATACCACTGAATTAGCTGATCAGCTGCAACATTTGTAGCAGAATCTTCCGTAGACATAAGCAACCTAATTGACCACAATGCCGCACCGAATATCGACTTGTATAGCCGATTATCACTCACTAAAATTTCAGCTTCTTGTTGTTACCATTTCTTAATAAAATGTTTTTTATTGATCCCAAATTCTGATCATTTGCATATTTCCTCAAATGACACATACATGCCGAGCTTCACAGCTGTAGGTTTTTTCTTATGGTTGCATATAATTTTTTGTGTGTATAGCTTCAATGCTTTTTCAGCAGTGATTTGAACGAATTTTTAATCACCTTTCTAAAAGCACAGTGTCAGTATGTCAATGTAACCCCAAAAGCAGAAAAAACTTCTGTTTACTAATTCTACCATGCTGAATCCAAATCTGAAAGTCATTTTTAAAATTAACCCTTGGATCTTGGAAAATAACCTCTCAAAGTTTGGCCTTTATTGCTATTTTTGTGTTTATAATTTCAAGTCAAAGGTGTTGCCACAACATGGTGCACTTGCATGGTTATGAGAACTTAATTCTTGAAGAAATAAAAAGCGATCTGTATTCAGCTCATGGAGTTAGAGGTGAGACTACCTCCTTGATTCAGCTGACTAGGAAAGTTAATTTTGAAAGGTCATCCCTATTTAAAAATTCAGAATATCAAAATCTAAACCATGGAGTTAGAGACACTTATTTTCCGCTTTATCTTCAAAATTACCTTGTAAACAATGCAATTATACAAACTTTGTTTAGAGATAAATTGGTTGGAGCTGAATTATATGACCCATAAAGTTAGAGAGAGTTAGTCTCTTTTCTTCCATGGTATGGCCAGACCAATTAAAAACTTGAGATGAAAAGATTGAGGTATTAAACTTGATAAATTGGTTTGCTAAGGTTGCAGGGGAGAGTAAATTCATTGCGTTATGTTAGAAGTCGGTATAGTATGTATGTTTTTATAGAGTCCTATATAGTAATATTAAATAGGAGGGGTGTATGGCTCGTATGTAACTGTGAATATTAGGAGCGGTTGGGAAGATCGGTGGCAGTTGATGTCCGCTGGTTCCCGTTTCTCATGCATGGCCGTGGTGTACTTAAACAAGCTAAGCTAAATGCCCGAAGTGTGCAGAATTTTGCTGGTTTATAAAAAATTTTCAACTTCAATGAAAGTCTTTGAAAAACAAATACTTCGAAAAAATGTAAGATTAAATAAACCAATTGCAGAGAAGGGAAGTCCACAAAATATAAAAACACTTTTTTTTAATCGATACCAAAATTTTCAGTATAGGTAAATTATTACTGGAAATGAGTGCATATTAAGTGGAGTCAACAGAATCAGATATGAATGAAGTAATATAAAGCATCAACATATTTTATGGACAGCTTATTTTCAAAAACAAAAAATTATGTTATTCATTATTTTGATCCATTTTACTGGCTTCTTCATCAATATTTAATATGTAAGATCATTTCATCACTTTTTTGTTTCCCACTTATAGTGACAGCTCTAGTAAAGTGGTTGTAACTATTCAAATACCAAATAATGACCCCAAAATATCTAAGCACAATATTTTGCAACTATCAATGTTGGTTTATTATTTTGAAATAACTCTGTTTAATTTTATAGAAATATTTTAATTTAAAAATAAAATAATAATAATTATAATTAAATTAATGATTATTTATTAATAAAAACGTAATATATAAAATGTGTCTACAAAATGTACAACAGTAAAATTATAACTAATGCAAATTTTGATTTATTAATGCTCAATTATTTAACATATTTTTCTCGATTAATAAAAGGTTTATAAAAACATTTTGATGTGGTTAACATTTTAATTTATACACAATTTAATATCAAAAGGTCGAGTAAATGTTGCATTATTATTATTTAGTATTTTTCAAAAATATGTCTGTTTCTCTATGTGTGTAATGTGTAGCAGAAAATTCAAGCTTTCAACAGCTTCAAAAATCTGTACAGAGGTGGCATCTCAGATTATGCAAGATTAAAGTCGAAATTTCATTGTTTTTAAATCCATTTATCCCAACAGATTATTGTTTGAAGAATGGCAGACGTTTATAGACAATTGGCGTGACACAATGTGGATGATTCAAAAATTCTAAGTTCCAGAATTTTACAGATATCATTTTCTTTTTTTTAAGCGAGCAATTATTTTATTGTTATAAGAATTCGCTCGATAAATCTCTTCTATAGCACGAAAATATTCGGAGATAGTATTTAATTATCTAATTTTACATTTCGGCATTTATTTCACGAAAGTACAGCAGACAAAAGACATAAAGTGATTTAAATTGAGAAGTTTTCTTATTCCTTGAATTTTAAAGATATGATTTATATTTTTCAAAATACAATCATTTGCCATTAAAAACATAGTGAAAAAATCATTTGAATCATATGATAACCATAATCCTGATTATTACTTGCTTTTTGTTCAATCGTAAAGGTGTTACAGTGCAACGAGAAACCTTTAATTAATAAACGTGTGTTTAAGCGTATATTTAGGGCGCAAGGTTTGCATATCAAATAGTTTAAATGCAAACATGTAAATAGCGTTCATTTTTTCTGGTAATATATCAACCAATTATATTCTATGTGGATTACGTTCCTATTGAAAATCTGTAGATCGCTTTTGCACTTTTTAGTGCTCTGTACGTAATACCTGATGTGGAATGGCAACATGAAAACTAGCTATATTCCACAAATTTGTGAACTTTTATAGAGACAGACAAATTCAGTCTTATCACGCAGTCAGCATTAAATTTCACGAAAATTGAGGCCAGACTACACAATTTATCTGTGGACTATTACCAAAACCAAGTGTTAATGTTTACAGAACCCGCCTAAAGGGGACTTTCCCCAAACTAGAATAACTCTAGTATCGATGTCAGAATCTGCAATGGGAGCCCTATCCTATGTTTTCAAACGCCTCTCTTTAGTGGGTTCTGTTAGTACTTATAACTTCAAAATTTACTGCAATTTGAGAGTAACTTTATTTAAGTTATAAAATTAAAAACAATTTAAGCTAATCAAACTTCCAACTTTTCACATTTTTCCAATTTCAATTTTTGCCGCATATGCAGCAATAAAACACAATGTTGTTCAAATCTTATGGAAATAATGTGTTGCTATCATACCTACAATTTTTTCTCCCGAGTTCTGCGTTTTATGTATTCGTAGCATCTTTCATGGTTACGAAGCCTAAATATTTTATTTAATGAATTGGTTTAAATAATTAAGTTGCAAATATATTAAACCCATTTTCACACATATGTTTTGGCAAATTATTTTTTCTTTCAATTTAAAAAAGAAAATACATCATCATAAGGAAACACAAGTAAAAATAAAAAGTTTGAAGTTTTTCCCCCCTCATCAATTTGATATATAATATTCTCCCGAAAAATAATCACAATATGAAAGGACAAATTGCATACATTTTAATATGAATAACATGTATGGTTGGGGTGTCTCTGGCAGACATTGGGCGTTACGAAAAATATAAACACTTTGGACACTTATATGTCTGAACCTAATTGATAAAAATATCACCAACTTTTACTTATTTTGTCGGAAATATAGTTCCATTTATGTATATATATAGCAATAATTTTAATATTTTAGTATATTGGTTTTTTTTTTGGTCGAAAATCTAAAGAGTTTTCATTAGAGAGAATTTTAGTCTCCTTGCTTTCACTCAAACTATTTTCTAAATTATGAAAGATAAACATCAGCGATAAGAATATCTAGTAGGAAATCCAATTTCTAGCTTAGTAATTTGTTTTTATAGATTTAATAAAATTTCCGAGGAATCGTCTTATCAAGTTTAAAAAGATTGAAAATTTCCTGTTTTCTAAGTTTATAAATAGTTATTTCTCGAAAACGAAAAGTGGTAGCTATGAACAATATTAGATAATTTGTCTGTTTGAAAACCATATAAGAATGTACAATTGGATTTTGGATAGGTTCTTAGTTTTTGAACAATTTCGATATTTTTAATATTTTGTAAAATGTGGTTCTAATTTTGATATTTTAATAATTTAAAAAAAATTTGAGAAGGTGGTTCTAATTTCGATGTCTTAATATTTTGAACCATTTTGAAAAAGAGGTTCTAATTTTGATATTTAATTATTTAAAATAATTTTTAAAATGTCAAAAAAGATAAACTACCTACATAGAAAAATGTTATTCACACGAAATCATTTCGACTTAGGTTGTGTCTGAGTTTTATAACGCCGTTTCAGGCCGGGCTCAGACTTGGCTTTTAAAAAAGGCTGAACATATTTAATTTTGAAAAATTTTCAAATGAGTTTTAATTGAATACATGAAATAATTGTCTTTATTTCAGCTATATATATAGATAAATGCTTAAAAAGAACTTTTATCTCAATTCTTCATACAAAAATTTCATACATTCATGTTTTTAATACATATGAATATAAATTATTCGGGCCGGATCAAGCCGAGACTCAATGGCCTTTGGGCCGGGTTTAAGCATGGGTATTGTCGAGCCAAGCAGAGAAAAAATCTAAATTTTCAGCCCGTTCTGACCTGTATTGGAACCACTGCCGATCTTTTTGTATAGCTCTGTGTTTCATTCACAGTTTGCGATTTTATTTTGTCGTAGAAAATTTATTTGAATGACCTATGAATTGTTAAAAAATACCTTAATAAATTTTATAACAAAATTAAAAAATCAATAAAAATAAATAATAATAATTATGAGAAACATATATAAACGATCTTATGCATGCCTTTAAATAATTTAAAAATACTACCTTACTGTACGCGGTCACAACCCAGCTTTGCGAAAAATTGAAGCAATCTGAGCTTGGCTGAATGAAGATTCCATGCTTTTCAGCATGCTACAGAAAAACATTCACATTTTCTGAGTCATAAATTACTTGCCTAATTAAAGACATTTTTAGGGAATACATATTGGGTTTGCTTTCCAAATTCCTGGAAAATGTGTTTCAGTATTTTTCTCCTGCTGTTTTGCCGACTGCATACCTAATTGCTCTTCCATGGTTTTATCCCCAAATATGTGTACTACAAATGATCTGTACTCTCCAGGTACAAGATCTGTGTCTCCAAATTTCCTCAAGAAAAAGGCCGACAAAGATTAGGAACTTCCTGAACCACCCTCATTGTCATCGCCCTCACCCAGGTGGCTCATTTTTATTTGAATGGGATTTAGACACCGCAAGGAAACCATTGCCTTACATTCATCAGATGGCTTTGTTTCAACATGGTTTTCAAGGATTTTGTTTCACAAAGAAGAATCGGTGATTTTGTGGTAGACGTTTAGAAAATTAAAGTAAAAAATAAGTTCTTAAAGTGAAATTTATGATGAACAAAACTCGCTCTTATTTAGATTTTTTTTCCCGAGTGATAGCCAAATTTTCTGACTTTCTTGAGTCAAGGTGTGTTGAAGTGTTGAAAACCCAGACCACACGACCAACATGAGTCAAGGTGTGTGTAAACCCCCCCCCCCCCCACACACACACACACATGGTACTTACGTCCCTGCATATTGGGGAAATTTTACAATAAAAATGGTTGCTAGTTTATAATGTCCGATAATATAATGGGAAATATGACTGAAATATCAGGATCGTGATGATTTAAAAGTTACAGAGTAAGTGATCAAAAGGCAGAAACAAGAATATAGATTATTTAAAAATCGCCGAAACTCATTGATAAAATCCCATAAATTAAAGAAAAATGAGTGGCCGGCTTTCTTAATAAAAAAGGCATAAATATTAATAGTAAATGCCTCATCAGCTGGGAAAAAAAAATAAGAGAATTTAAAAACTTAATAAACAGGCATATTCAGAAATAATCTGTAATTTTGGCAAAAAATTAAAGTTGAAAAACTGTTGAAGAACTAAAGTATTATGGAAAAAAAGGAATTTAAAACTGCATCCAAAAGTATTTAAATGCTTCATGGTAAATGAATTTTTTTAGATGACTTGGGAAACAATTATAAAACACTGAAAAAGACCTCTAATAAAAAACTTTGGCAAGATTTAAAACAAGGTTAAAAAAATGAGTGACAATAAATGTTTAAAATATTCAGAAAATGGATAAATGAAAGATAAAAATTTTGAAAACTTTTAAGAAATGGAAAAGATGGAGATACTGATAGTGACTTGCAGAAAACTTAGATTTAGAAAAAACACCTAAAATAATTTCTGAAAATGAATTCAATATCAAAAATGAGAAGTTAGCAATAAATTCATGTTAACAATATTACTCATTAAAAAATAAAAATATATTTGTAAATTTGTGTTATCAGAAAAATTAAGTTTTGTATTTTGCCAAACTCTTCAATTTCCTCCACCCCCTATGCTTTAATAGTAGATTCGCCTTAATAATAGATCTTACAAAAGTAGATCTCTTAAGGAACGTTTTTCTTGTTAACAGACATAGTAGCGTCTTGCATTTAACTTAAGTACTCGTCAGCACAAGGTATGAAGAGAAGGATCAGTTGTTTGGCTTATGTCTACCATATAATAAACCTGTAAATAAGTATGGGTAATATATCTGTAAATTTTTTATTTATTATATAAAATATGTAAAAGCAATTCTGCATAACATGAAACAAGTTGAAAAAAAAAACATCGCACATTTTTCAGTTGTCAACAATTGGCCTCATTATGAACCTACCAGCCAGTGACTGACTACTTTGAGCCCAGGCATTGTTTACAATGGGTTTTATTCCTTCCCTTTAATTAATGTTCCTTATTGTTTCCTATCAATAAGAAGTGTATTAGCACTTGCATGACACATGAATATTTATTTAAAGCAGGGTTGTTAAGCACTATTGCCACACAGATTAGGAAATAACTTACGAATAACCATTATTGTTCTTTTATGAACCCTTTATAAATACCCCCCTCCCCCATATTATAAAAATGTATGTTTATGTATATAAAATGAAGCATAAGTATTTCTATCTACTTTTGTGATTTAAGTAAGCAGCCTAATTTATGAGGATTCTAATTATTATCTTCAATTTGTACAGTTAGAAAAATAAATTTATAAAGAATATATTTTAAAGTAAGAGATATATAATTATAAAATTTTCTGTATATTTGCAATTTTGTTTTTTATTAATTATTTATATACTTTGAATTTAAGTTTTGAAATAGATAAATTATCTGTATCTTTTTTACATTTTACATGTGTGCCACATTATGCAATGCATTCTTTTGCTAAAATTTATAATTGTGCCCTTTCATATGTAATGTGCCTCTTTCGTATGCAATGTACCCTTTTTTTAAAGTTAGCACCCGACCCTTTTGAAATCCTAGAATGAATCCTGCGGAAGTACTTTTAAATTACTGTAAAATGAGCGGGATATACTCATATATAAAGGACTAAAGTCTCAAAGGTGCCATATGACGTTCTATAGTTCTACCTGTCATAAATTTTTAAGTATGCTTATAAAAAGTATAAATCACTCTTTTTCACACATAGAAACGTATAATTAATCTTTTGCAGCATGCATAAACATTTAAAAATTAGTCTTAAACTTTATAACTACAAGTTTAAAAATGACTAAAAAAAACCTTATTATTTATTTTAATTAAAAGTTAAGGATTGAAGTTCATACAAAAAATGGAGTTCAGTGAAGTGAATTTAGAGAATTGGGAAATATAAATGTTTCGTTTACTAAACCCTTACCCCCTTTTTTCCTGGCAATGCTATTGCTGTTTTAAAATCAATTTATTATTTAGTTTTATACTTACATCTAATTTATCAATTCTTTGAAACATGCTTTCCATTTCGTCACATTTTGTGTGGATTTCAGGAAGTGTACTATTTAGACATAGTGTATTGTCACCTCTTACCTAAAAAGAAAAATATTGATACAGTGAAATCATTATAAACTTAACATCATTTCTCTTCTACTGATTACCCTGATCATCTATCAATAACATCCTGTTAAGAAAAAAAAAACAAAAATCCATTCTATAATACAGTGAAACTTGAATAGATCAAGGTCAAAGGAAACTGAAAAAAAATTCATATGAAACATAAATTTGATATTTGGAAAAAATCCAGTTTTGATTTATATACAATGAACATCACATGAAGTAACTTTACATTTGCTTTGTAACTGTTCAAGAATTACAGTCTTTATTTGATCAATAAAATCAAACTATTTCAAGTTAACAAATTTTCTTTTTTTTCCCCCCTAAAAATTTTCTTACAACAGACTATCTCTATCTCTTACTATGCTGAGCTTGTATAAACTAATTACTTTCATCTATCTTGAGATGGTAGGTCTAATGGAAACATTTTTTTTCTCTGTTAAAATTGGTAGATATTTGTGCATCAGAAGAAGGGGTCCATTAGTAGCAACCGAAGAAGAGAAATTTTAATTATTCTAATTTCTACTTTTTATTATTCAATTAATCCAGAGTTATTTTAACATTACTTCTGCAATTTAAACAGAATATTTTGAAATATGAATTATCTATAATTTTGAATTAGCCATATTCAAATTAAACAATTTCTACTATAATAAGATGCAATGCTAAGAGGTTGATAATGTATTTTGAGATATAAAGTTTGAAAACTGGCAAAATATGACTTGGATATGTTTTTTCAAATGACTAGGCATTTGACTTTACAAATCATTTATCTAAGTAGCAGCTAAGGAGTGAGTCAAATATGCCATTAGAACATTCCCCAGTGAACCAAAGGAGATGACGCACATTACAATCTTCTGAACCTACAGTTTAAAGTACAAACCTAGACCGAGGGCCCTAACCCTAGAGTTTATAGGGCATTAATCCCCAGTTGGAAAGAGAAAATGCCCCCAGCACGAAGCAAGCCATCGAGCAACCCGAACCCGCCGGACAGAGGAAACAGCCGACTCCACCACGTAGCGAGTGCACAACCCGGGACACCAATGTGACAGCAGACCCACGCCCCGTCGAGTGGGGCCCCAAGCGCCTCCAGTCCCGAATAAGAACGCTGATGGAGACGCCCGAAACCCCCATTCAACAAGCCAGAGACCCGCCCGCAAAGCAACTAACCAGGCAAGACGCGCCACCAAGAACGGCGAAGCACCTACACCCACAGAAGTTTATTAAATTCTAAAAAATTTTTGCCTGACCAGGGTGGTTACACCAGCCTACAAAAACCTCCGCAAGAATTTGCGGGAAAAACACATATAACAAGATAATTGTATAAAAATACAACAAATAGTGTACAAAAGAATAATAAATTAAATATCATAAAACATAATTCACCAAACCGATGTTCCCTAACAAATACACATCACTCCCAAAATTATTTAAATAAACCTCAAATTCCAT
This sequence comes from Amaurobius ferox, assembly GCA_951213105.1. Taxonomy (NCBI): domain Eukaryota; kingdom Metazoa; phylum Arthropoda; class Arachnida; order Araneae; family Amaurobiidae; genus Amaurobius; species Amaurobius ferox. The sequence goes on from OX578146.1 coordinate 118,060,915, forward strand.
TAAAATATTACATCAAATTTAACAACTCAAAACCGCCCAACAAAAATTTAAAAATGTCCCCCAGTAACCTGCCCAGTTCACAACAGGTCACCTGGGCTCAGCTACAACTAAACCACAAATACTTAGACATCAAACGAACCCCACAGCAAGGAAACCAAAATTAATAAACACCATTTAACTAAAATCTTCAAACCCGGGAACACAGTTCAGTGAAAACGTATCCGAACTTCAAATAACCCAGCAATTCAATAAAAATGTCCCCAGCCAGAACAAAAGAAACACTAATAACAATGAACAAAGAAGGATCTCCAGCAACCAAAAATATTGGAACTTCCAATAAAATTAAATCATAAAATAAAAAATAAGCACCAGAGAAGCGGGATATCAAATTCTAATATAAACCGAAATCAGATACTAAAATATTTAAATATATAGGAATATAATACTAATAAAACACAAAACCAAAGATCGTCAAGCCAATTAACTGTTATGGTGTTTTCTGAGAAAGTTAAATTGATATGCTCTTAAAGCAGTAATAAATAATTTTAATCTAATATAAAATAAATAACTTAAATATTTATAACTCTAAATATAGTCTAATCTTAATTCTAACTGTTAAATGAGAAGTAAATAAGTAACTCTTAAAGGATAACTGAACTAAAATAACTCACCTTTTAATGAATATTAAATTTGTAAACTAATAACTCTAATTGATTCTTATATTTGTTTAACTTTAGTGAACTTAAAATTGAGCAATCCTTAACTTCTATAAATTTATTTAACTTACTTAATATTGTTTTGCTCTGGTAATTGCTCAGTTCAAGTAATGATTATTTAATCTTGAAGAGGTGTAAATAAACGTAACTTTAATACAAATAAGTGTTTACCTGCCTAACAGGACTTTGTGATCTTTTTAAATACACCTTTTCCCAGTAAATATTATATCGGCTGGAAATTTCCCACCCCAATATCCGGAACAAAGCTGCTTTATAAGCAATCAAAACACGATGTAGCATACAAGTTTTTGTAAACATTATGTTTTTTTTCACCCAGGGAAATTAACGATGTTTTAATAATGATATGTAAATGTTTATACTTTTAATAATGTGCATGTTTCGTAAGTTCAACTGCATTTTTACACAAAATACAAAAGCTTTCAAGATGGCGATCAAAACAACGCTATCTGAGCGTCACCGGCAACATAAAACAAACATATCAAATGTCCAAAGGAGAAAACAGATGTGGAATGCCGGGTTGACGGATTTGGCATCTTCAGCTCGCCAAGAAGTCCGGTGCCGGGTTAGCAGTTGTAACCGCGGCGACCGAAATTCAAATTCGTCCACGCCAAAAGGGGTTGCCGTTCCGGGACCTCACGCCAAGAGAGAATTTTCTCCTCAGTCGGGATGTAAACTCCAGCACGTAAGGTTGCTGTCCGATGACATAAAGTTTTTTTTCCTCTCGGAGTTTTTCACAAACAGCTGCACAGTGTTTTTTTTCTAACATATTTAAGAACAGGATGTTCCTTTCAATCCAGTTCAACATCTGAGGCCCCTGCATTTAACTAGGCCGGTTCATCAGACCGTAGTAATGACGGGTTCTCCAAACATCTGACGCTCCCCAGAGCGCTCCAGCACCCACCGTTCCGGACCAACATCCGAGGCCCCTGCATTTAACTAGGCCGGTTCATCAGACCGTAGTAATGACGGGCTCTCCTAACATCTGACGCTCCGCAGAGTGCTCCAGCACCCACAGTTCCAGTTCAACATCCTCGAATGCGAGGCAAAGAATTCCAGACCGTGTCCGAGGCCTCTGCATTAACAAGGCCGGTTCATCAAACGCCTATGCCGCAGCAGACGCCTGTCCCGGCGCCGTCCGATCACCAGCGCTAGTGGCCTCACGGGGAGAGGCAGAAGAAGTGTGTGTGTGTGTGTGCGCAAATATTCATCATTCATCAAAAAAATGTGGCCTCCAAACTGGGGCGAAGAGCTGTGAGTTTTGGCATGTTAACAAAAAAAATGCCTAAGAAAGTCCAACCAACATCAATTTTTTTACACAATTATTTTTGAGCTCTCAAAGAGCTGACATAGTAAATGGCGATGCCATCATTAGATATTTTTACATGATTGTTTTCTTTTTAATTTGTACTTGAACAGAGCTGTCAAAATTTTCCCTTTTTTTATTTCTTTGAAACCCTGGGTGAAATGATTTGTTGTTAAGTTTTGATAGAAATTCTAATAAATTTTTCTTTTAAATTTAATTCTGGTTTTTCAATAATTCTTAACACTGTGACTCTGTGTAATAAGTATTTGTTTAACATATTCTGTTTTGAAAAAGAAAATCACAACGCAATTTCCGAATTTTTAGAGAGTAAGATGTTGGCCATTGAATAAACTAAAAGTAAGTTTAAATTCTTTTATTTAGTTCCTTTTTATTTTTAATATTAATAGTTTAGTTTTTTTTTGTTTACTTTTATTTATTTAAATTTTATGCTGATGTCGAAAAAGGCACAGCATATTAACTGGTGCATGTGACCAGTCTTTTGAGAGCTCTGTTTGAGTATAATATGTTTGAAATTACCTTTTGAATGTTTACTGTGCATTTTGGGGGAGATATTTCCAGCCTGTTTTATATTTTAGTTAACCTTAACCCTTACCTGACCACAGGAATATCATTTATTTTTTTTTAACTTTACTTTTCTTGAAAAATGTTTAACAACTTAGTTGAGGATAATAATACTTTTTCAGTGGAGGATCCACATAATAGAAGTCAGGTTTCTAGTCCAAACCCTTTTCATAACAGGGGAGATAATTTAGAGATGGAGGAGAATGGATTTAATGCAAGAGTTACCACTGAGAATCAAGGCCCTCCCATGTTATCTAGAGCTGATGATCCACACTTTAGTGGTCAATCTTCTTCATTGGTTGGAGCAAGCCAGATTGTGCAACATATTACACATACTGCTCCACTGGGGGGTTTCCTGGATAGCATTCCTGTCTTTTGTGGAACTGAAAGTGATTCTTCACTTGAAGATTTCATATCCACAATTGACATGATTGCAAGCTATGCAAATTGGGGAGAGAGCGACAAACTTTTAGCGATAAAGCTAAAGTTGGGAGGAGAGGCGGCACGTCTCATTAAAGATAATCCGAATTTAAGAGTTGAGAAAAATTTGACTGTGCTAATTAAAGCCCTCCGTGATAGGTTTTCATCACCGGAATATGCACACAAGCATTTAAGGTCCCTCCTTCAAAGTTATCAGCGCCCACACGAGACGGTGAGGCAATTCGCTGCAAGGGTGGAGTCCTTGTCTTTTAAAACTGTTCCTGCTGACTTACTCCAAAATTCTGTGGCTGATAAAAATCGCCAGGATGTTCTGACATCAGTTTTTATTGAGGGTCTTACCCCGCACATTAGGAGACTAGTCCTACCCCAGAACCACAAAACCTTCAAAAATGCCAGAAATCAGGCAGTGGCTGAGGAGGAAGTCTGGAGTCATCAGAACTCACAACAGTCAGTAGAGGAGGTCAAAACTATTACACATTCTGAATCAGATGAGTTTAAAAACATTATTTTAAAACAACAGACCATGATAGCTGCGCTCACTGATTCTGTAGCTGCCTTACAGTTACAAGTAAAGGAAGTAATTTCTGCTCCTAAGGGGAATAACACAAAGGGTTACCCACAAAAGAGACAAGGGTCTCAAGATGCAAGAAACTTCTCTCCTACTTGTTTTAATTGCAATAGAAAAGGGCACATAGCACGAGAATGTCGTAATCAATCGCGCAGCCAATTCCAACAACAGGAGTTCAGAAGGCAGTACATACCACCACAAAATAATCAGGGGTATGCGTTCCAAGGATTTGATCAGCAACAAAGTAGTTTTCAGGGTCATCAGCCAGTGCTTCCACCTAGGCCTCAAAGGAATACAAACCCTTTTAACCAAGTCCAACAGCAGCCATGGCAGGCACCTTCAAGTAATTTAAACTAGGTGAGGGTGACGGAAGTACTCACCCTAGCTTACCGTCGCAGACCCATTTTGAGGTGTCATTTCTTGGGATGGCAGTTTCATCTGTTAGAGCCCAACTCCCTTTGATATCAGGCACTATTCAGAATCAAAACCTTTTATTTTTAGTAGATTCAGGTGCATCAATTAATGTTATATACACCAGTACACTTAAACTTTTGTCTATTGAGCAGTCACTCATTGAACCATGCAATATTTTTCTTAAAGGAATCTCTAGACAACAATTAAATGTAAAAGAGAAAGTTACTTTACCCATTCTTTTTGGAAGAGAGAGTATAGAGGTAGATTTTTTTATTTAAATGATTCATTTACCCCTCCACATTATTCAGCTATTTTAGGTACTAAATTTTTATCAAGACATAAATTTAAAATTGATTTTGAAAATGAAATTTTGGAAAATGATGTTGTTATTGTGCCTTTTGAAATGTCAAATCAGCCTGCCCAGCCTTTGCCTGTTAATAATAATATAAATTCTTCTCAAAATTTTTCCCACCAAACACAGGAATCTTTTAATTGTTTCACCCTTAATAAATTCAACTTAGAACCCTTTTCTGAATGTTTTGTGAAAGTTCGCTGCAAGTCTAGCCAAAATTTTTATTCTGATATCATTTTAATAGAACCTAATTCTCATAACAGTAACATTGTTGCTGCTAGATCAGTCCATAATTTTTCTTCAGATGATATTTATACTATAAAAATTGCAAATTTTTCTCGTTCAAGCATACATGTCAATAAAAATACTAAGGTTGCCACTCTATCATCTGTTTTTTCTGTCCCATCCTACCCTGTTAATGCTATTCAAAATTCTGAGGCAGAAGAGGGAGATGACTTTGAGGTTTGGGGGGGGAAATTTGATTTTTCACACTTGCAAGATTCGCACAAGTTGCCCTTGCTAGACTTACTCAAGGAATTTAAGCATGTTTTTGCTAATTCTGTTTCTGACCTCGAGGGGTGTGATACAATTTATCACAACATTAATTTAAATAATTCTGTCCCTGTAAGACTAAGACCCTACCGTGTCCCTTTCCATCTTAAAGACGAGTTAGATAAGCAAATTAATGAGCTTTTAGAAGCTGATGTTATTCAAGAATCTGGTAGTCCTTTTGCTTGCCCTGTTTTGTTTGTTAAAAAGGCTGATGGCACTTTTAGGCTCGTATGCGATTTCCGGAAATTAAATGATATTACAATTGCAGAAAACTTTCCCATTCCCAATATTCAAGAGATGATCGATGATTTAAATGGGGCCAAATATTTCTCAACCCTAGACCTAACTTCAGGTTTCTACCAGATGAAGCTCCATCCAGATGACACATATAAGACTGGGTTCTCTACGCCGTCTGGACACTATGAGTGGAAAAGGGTACCTTTTGGACTCAAAAATGCCCCCTCATCTTTTCAACGTTTAATGTCAATCGTTTTAGCTGACCTTTCTCCCATGCAAATAGGTATATACATCGATGATATTGTGATTGCTTCTACGACTTTTGAAGAGCATCTAAATAAGTTGAGAATTGTTTTCGATCGTCTGCAGACTCATAACCTTAAACTTAAACCGAGCAAGTGCATTTTTTTTAAACCTTCCATTACTTATTTAGGATTCCAAGTTTCACAAGGTATTGTCCAACCAGATCCCACTAATTTACGAGTAGTTCAAAAATTTAAAATCCCATCTTGCAGAAAACATATTAGACAATTTTTAGGCCTTACAGGATTTTATCGTAGGTTTATTCAAAATTATGCTGAAAAATCACTCCCACTAACTGAATTAACAAAAAATTCTTCTAATTTTGTTTGGACAGAGAAGGCACAAACTGCCTTTGATACATTAAAGCAAGAACTGCTTCAAAAACCCATTTTGCAACTTCCTGATTTTTCAAAACCTTTCGCTTTATGCACCGATGCCTCAAAATTTTCTTTGGGAGCTGTTCTATGTCAAGAAGATGAAAACAAATTCCTACATCCTGTGGCTTATGCCAGTAGAAAGTTGAAAGCAGCTGAATTAAATTATAGCACTGTAGAAAGAGAAGCTTTAGGTGTTGTTTGGGCCACTGCCTATTTTAAACATTATCTTTTGGGGAAGCATTTTGTTGTGTATTGCGACCAAGCTTCCCTGTCTCATGTAATAAAACTCAAAGATCCCACTTCACGCATTGCTAGATGGATAATGAGCCTTACAAGTTATGATTTTAAGATTATTCATAAGCCAGGAAAATTAAATGTTACCGCCGATTTCCTTTCCAGGTGCATAAATACTATAGATACTGTAAATGATAATGAACCCAAAAATTTAACTATTGATTCTAGCCTTTTTACTCGAATTTCTAATTCTCAAATATCAGATGCTAAATGTAATAAAATTAAATTTCTGTTAAATAATAATAAGGAAACCTACCCTAAAACTCTTAAATTTTTTTTGAAAGATGATGTTCTGTATACAGTTCACAAGAGACCCAAGAACAGATATCAAACTATGGAAAGAATTTGTGTTCCCTTAGACTTAGTCCCTGATATTCTAAATTTGTGTCATGATTCTCCCACTGCAGCTCATGGTGGTTTCAAAAGAACTCTTATTAGAATCCAAAAACATTTTTATTGGCCAAGAATGTATGCCCATGTTTTGAATTATGTTAAGTCCTGCCACACTTGTCTACGAAGACGTGGTTATAAGGCTCACCAGAAGGCACCTATTCAACGATTTCCTGTCACAACTTATCCTATGGAGAGAATTGCAACAGATATAGTTGGCCCTTTGCCAGAGACTATAGCTGGAAATAAATATATTTTGGTCGTTACTGACTACTTTACAAGGTGGCCTGAAGCTTATCCTATTAAAAACACTAAATCCGAAACTATTTTGGCTTGCTTAGAAAATTGGGTTTCTGCTCATGGTGTTCCTAGACACTTGGTCACTGATAAAGGATCGAATTTTATATCGAAGGTAGCTAGGAATTTTTACAAAAAATTAGGGATCAACAAACATACTACGACAAGTTACAATCCTCAAGCAGATGGGGTCTGTGAGCGCTTAAATTCAACCTTAATTAAGTCTCTCAGTACCTTAATTTCCAGCACACAAGATGACTGGGATAGGCACTTGCACTTTGCCCTTATGGCACATAGAGTAGCAAAACATAGTGCGACAGGAGAATCACCTGTATTTCTGTTGTTTGGAAGAGACATCACTTTACCTGAGGATATATTATCTAATATTAAGACACCAGCCTTTGTTTCTGTACAAGATTACTCAGATGATTTGGTCATTCGCATGAAAAACTCCTTCAAAATTACAAATCAAAATTTAGTTAGAGCAGCTGAACAGCAAGAGAGTTACCAACATAAACATGCTGTTAACAAAAACATCAAAGTGGGTGATCAAGTTTTCTTGTACACTCCAGTTGTTTGCAAAGGTCAAGCTCGAAAGTTGACAAATTTCAATAAGGGACCGTATACAGTGATATCACAGAAAACAAATGTCAATTTCGTGATCACAAACACTCAGGCTCCTTTTGATACACAAACGATTCATGTAAATAGGCTCACTCGCATCACAGATAGACAGCAGGCTCTTATGCCAACAGGTTCTACAAGCCAGGAACTCAACGACTCCAATGTCACTGATTCAGCTAGAAATTTACCTAGCGTTTCTAACAGTCCTGAGCATAGATATGCACTGAGACCTAGAATTTAATTGGGTTGAACATTTTCCCCATCCTTTGATTTTGTCATTTTATTCACTTCATGTTTTTCAGTTTTCATTTTATTATATGTTTTTCAGTTTTATTCATTTTTTAGTACAATTTTTGAAGCATTAGTACATCCACGGATAAAATTAAGTGGTTGATACTTTTAGAATGTTTCATTTGCATTTTCCATGTTTTTCAATCGAATCATGTACATATTATGAGTCTTTAGGGATTGGTTTCAGAGGGTAGCACACTTCCAATTTTGAGATAGTTATGTGTTTAAGTAAAAAGTATTATGGTCTTCTTGACAGAGATATCAAGTCGAAGTGCATTTATGAGTAGTGCTGAATGGTGTTTATAGAATTTTATGAGTGGAAGTTTGTGTTAAATTTTCTTGAAGGTTTCAGTAGAAACCAATCTTTGGAAAATTTCAGTGTTAGTAATGTTTTCATGAGTTTTTATTTAGGTTTATGTTGTCATCATTTTCTTTAAGATTTTTGAAAATTTTTCCCACCCTTTTTATGGGATATTACTCAAATATGTCGAATGTAAGAAGACATATTATGTTTTGTTTTTCATTTTCCCACAGTCATTTCATTGTTTTGTTTCATATTCAATCATTCCATTTTACAAGTACTTTCACTTTTTGTTATTTGAAACCACAGTGTTTCACCCTTTTCAGTTTTTACAATTTTATTTTATTTTTAGATTTCATACATGTTTTACATCTTGACTGCCTCATCGTCTCATGTGCTTAGAGTTTAGGAATTTTTTTTTTTTTTTTTTTTTTTTTGCACTTTTGATCCTGTTTTGGAAGTAAAATTTTTTTTCTACGAAACAAAAATTTTAAGGTGGTCAGGGAGGTAATATGTTATGGTGTTTTCTGAGAAAGTTAAATTGATATGCTCTTAAAGCAGTAATAAATAATTTTAATCTAATATAAAATAAATAACTTAAATATTTATAACTCTAAATATAGTCTAATCTTAATTCTAACTGTTAAATGAGAAGTAAATAAGTAACTCTTAAAGGATAACTGAACTAAAATAACTCACCTTTTAATGAATATTAAATTTGTAAACTAATAACTCTAATTGATTCTTATATTTGTTTAACTTTAGTGAACTTAAAATTGAGCAATCCTTAACTTCTATAAATTTATTTAACTTACTTAATATTGTTTTGCTCTGGTAATTGCTCAGTTCAAGTAATGATTATTTAATCTTGAAGAGGTGTAAATAAACGTAACTTTAATACAAATAAGTGTTTACCTGCCTAACAGGACTTTGTGATCTTTTTAAATACACCTTTTCCCAGTAAATATTATATCGGCTGGAAATTTCCCACCCCAATATCCGGAACAAAGCTGCTTTATAAGCAATCAAAACACGATGTAGCATACAAGTTTTTGTAAACATTATGTTTTTTTTCACCCAGGGAAATTAACGATGTTTTAATAATGATATGTAAATGTTTATACTTTTAATAATGTGCATGTTTCGTAAGTTCAACTGCATTTTTACACAAAATACAAAAGCTTTCAAGATGGCGATCAAAACAACGCTATCTGAGCGTCACCGGCAACATAAAACAAACATATCAAATGTCCAAAGGAGAAAACAGATGTGGAATGCCGGGTTGACGGATTTGGCATCTTCAGCTCGCCAAGAAGTCCGGTGCCGGGTTAGCAGTTGTAACCGCGGCGACCGAAATTCAAATTCGTCCACGCCAAAAGGGGTTGCCGTTCCGGGACCTCACGCCAAGAGAGAATTTTCTCCTCAGTCGGGATGTAAACTCCAGCACGTAAGGTTGCTGTCCGATGACATAAAGTTTTTTTTCCTCTCGGAGTTTTTCACAAACAGCTGCACAGTGTTTTTTTTCTAACATATTTAAGAACAGGATGTTCCTTTCAATCCAGTTCAACATCTGAGGCCCCTGCATTTAACTAGGCCGGTTCATCAGACCGTAGTAATGACGGGCTCTCCTAACATCTGACGCTCCGCAGAGTGCTCCAGCACCCACAGTTCCAGTTCAACATCCTCGAATGCGAGGCAAAGAATTCCAGACCGTGTCCGAGGCCTCTGCATTAACAAGGCCGGTTCATCAAACGCCTATGCCGCAGCAGACGCCTGTCCCGGCGCCGTCCGATCACCAGCGCTAGTGGCCTCACGGGGAGAGGCAGAAGAAGTGTGTGTGTGTGTGTGCGCAAATATTCATCATTCATCAAAAAAATGTGGCCTCCAAACTGGGGCGAAGAGCTGTGAGTTTTGGCATGTTAACAAAAAAAATGCCTAAGAAAGTCCAACCAACATCAATTTTTTTACACAATTATTTTTGAGCTCTCAAAGAGCTGACATAGTAAATGGCGATGCCATCATTAGATATTTTTACATGATTGTTTTCTTTTTAATTTGTACTTGAACAGAGCTGTCAAAATTTTCCCTTTTTTTATTTCTTTGAAACCCTGGGTGAAATGATTTGTTGTTAAGTTTTGATAGAAATTCTAATAAATTTTTCTTTTAAATTTAATTCTGGTTTTTCAATAATTCTTAACACTGTGACTCTGTGTAATAAGTATTTGTTTAACATATTCTGTTTTGAAAAAGAAAATCACAACGCAATTTCCGAATTTTTAGAGAGTAAGATGTTGGCCATTGAATAAACTAAAAGTAAGTTTAAATTCTTTTATTTAGTTCCTTTTTATTTTTAATATTAATAGTTTAGTTTTTTTTTGTTTACTTTTATTTATTTAAATTTTATGCTGATGTCGAAAAAGGCACAGCATAACTCATTACCAAAACTACCAACAATTACACAGATAACCATTTATCTTCAACCTACAAACGGCTAGAAAGATACTAAAAACATACAACAAATTACTCAAAGCAAATTACAAAGTAAATTACTCAATCCCTCAGTCCCAAAGATCATGAGGCCATATAGCAGTCTATTTCTCCATTAAACAACTAAAAATCACAAATTAACGAAACCCGGAACAGGGAAGAGGAAAAGAGTATAACTCTCCAAAACAAGAATCAACACAGAGACCCCTGACAGCCAAATAAACCCAAAATTTCCTAAAATCAACAATAAAACCAATAAAATATACATATTAACAAAACCCGGAGCCCCGGGTGAACCAAGAATTCATAATCATATATATAAAATCCCAAATCTAACAGCCTATACACTCAATCAGTTGCTTTAAAAATAAAAATATGTACATCTATTCCACTTAATGTTCAACATGATTATTACGCCAATATAATAAAATTACAAAAACAATCATACTGTAAAATTTCAAAATGAATTAAAAACAAATACTGAAAATATCATAGCAATACAATATCGTCATAATTTCAGAAAAAGGCAACAGCTCATTTTCTATAATCTACATTCTTTTTATACCTGCCAAGTTCTATTTTAAAACATTCCCAGTTATTATCCCTACAGGAGTGCATAATAACGTTTTTCTCCCCAAACTTTGCATTATAATTAATACAATTAATGCATCTCTGGCTTTCTTTGCAAGTCAGGCCTGGGTGAGATTTGGCACACCTTATACATCTTTCAAGATCACGGCAATAACCGCGCGTGTGGCCGAGCACTCCACAATTGGTGCATTGAAGCACCGCATAGAATTCTCTACTCCAGATACTGTGCCAGCCAAAGTAAACATACCGTTGTATCAAGATTGCCCAAAAAGGGGTAGCCTTAACGTCAAAAACCCAATGAGAGCCTGCTCTAGCCTTAATACCAAACTTAACCCTTTCGGGACGGCGGCATTCCAAAACTGCCGTGGCCCAAAGGACGGAGCACTTTGTTTCTGAACTGTTCCCAAAGGACGGATAATTTTTTGCGCTAAGCCTAACTCTCGAAAAAATTTCACTAAAAATCACCCATTCAACACAGCATTCTACTTTTTTCAGGAACAAAGGAAATACTTATTTTCTATTTGATGTATATTTTTCATACAAATTTTCTTTTATCAAAATATTAAAAATTTTAGTGTATTAAAAATGATTACTTACCTTGATTAAAATAGTTATCAGTTAATCAGAAAAAATATTGAAATAATTGTAATGAAATATTTATATAGCTAATAGAAATTATGTACATATATATACAAGAAAATAGCGTAGCTATTTTCATTAATTAATACACCTTTTGCGTATGGTATATTTCAAAGCAAGAATCCACGCACAGACTAACATTGCAATCTTTGCATTCATAATAACTGTCTATGCGCTTTCTTTTGCCTTTTGTAGTCCACGTAATCAGACAGTAATGAATACTGTCTGGTTTGTTTATCATACAAGTATATTTTTCCACAGAAAGAAAACGTCTCAGCCCAGCCATTCTTTTATCCGAAATAACCTAATCATTTCACTGCCGCATATTCCTCTACCCCCCCTCCCTTAAAAAAAAATAAATAAATACTCTCTCATATTCCTATAATTCACCAACAAAAATTATTAAGCTAAAATCAAAATGAGACCCAGAACTCAATTATAAAATTGTTGATGCTGTGAGAAGTGCTCTCTTTGTTTATATTACAAAATCATATTTCACTGCTCCAAATGGAGAAATAATTCATTGGATTCTCTCTATGCCAAGGTCAAGTAACTGCAAAATACATTGGAGATGGTCCCATGGACATTTAACGCCATCTAGTAGACAAATAAATTCAAATAAAAACGTTCCATTTAAAACGCGCTGACGTGATTCTCGTCCTTTAGGGTAAGTTTTTTCTCGACATGGATACGTGACAGTCGTCCTTGAATGTATGTTCGCAGCTGACACGAGGGCGCATCAACCGTCCCGAAAGGGTTAAAGGAAAAAGGCTGTACCTGGCCTTCCAAGCATGGATACTCAGTCATGGATACTCATGGATACTCAGAAGCATTCTCAGTCCAGTGGCACAATTCAACCGCTAAGGAAAACCGGAGGAAAAATTCAAAACAATCTCAGGTCCAAAGAGTTCAGAAGCCATTGAAAATCTCTATAATACCAAGGGAGGCACAAAAATCGTGATGTCATAAATATTCACAAAATTAAAACCAATTAAACTATCAGTACCACAGGAATGAATTTTTCATATATTCTTATTCAAGTTATCAACATGTTATATATGGCAACAATATAGTTTTAAGTAACTCAGAATAGACAATACCGAGAAAGCTACCCGGCAGCCAGACAATGAAACCCCAATTACATGAAACCAGTCAGTCCAACAGCAACATAAGTTAATTAAAATAGCAAATAATAATTTTCCATAATTTATCACAAGTATTTTAAATTTGTACACTTAATAAAACAGCCGCAAATGGCTCCAACAAGGTCCTCTGCCACAGGAGGAAAATCTCAAGTTCAAAGGACTCGCAAACTAAAAATTCTCCATACTATCTACGGGAGGTACGAATAACGTGATGTCATAAATATTAACAAAATTTATAACAATTATATTATCAATATCACAGATGCGAATTTACTATATATTCTTACTCAAATTGTTAAAATGTTATATAAATTATCAGTATATTTTTTAATAGTTCAGAATAGTCAATAAAGGAAAGGCTTCCCCGCAGCCAAGCAATGAAACCTTAATTACACGAAACCAGTCAGTCCAACTGCAATACAAATTGATTAATATAACAAGTAATAATTTTCTATAATTTATCGTAGATATATTAAACTTGTATTCTTATTAGGACAGTTGCAAATAGCTCCAACAAGATCCTTTGCCACACGAGAAAAATCCCAAGTCCATAGAATTCAGAAGCTATTAAAGTTCTCCGTACTCTTCGAAGGAGGTACGAAAACCGTGAGGTCATAAATATTTACAATATTAATAATAATTAAACCATTTGTACCACAGGGGTGAAATTTTTATATATTCTTATTCAAGCTATTAACATGTTATATACACTAACAGTATATTTTTAAAGTGATCAGAATAGTTTATATAGAAAAAGCTGCCCCGCAGCCACGCAATGAATCCTTAATAACTCGAAACCAGTCAGTCAGTCTGTAAAACAGGTTGTCCACAATGGTAGACCATAATTTTCCAAAATTTATAATAATAACTTCAAGTCCATATACCTGTCGGATAAGCTGTAGTTTGTACCAGAAGAGTCCGTTCCCGCACAAGAAAAATACCGTTCTCAAAACAACTATGTAGTTAATGCCGCCATTACCTTCTTAGCATTAAGATTCAAATTCACTTAACACACAAACTTTATAATGCTAATAACTCAACATCTACTGCACGTAAACCTTAGAAAAATATACCAACTTGATTCCCAGGTATTGATAATCCATAATCACTAACTCTACTGATAAAGCAACTTCCAATACATCTATTATAAACCATTCAATATCCCATACAAAAACCAGGGTTCACTCTAGAGTGGAGCTCTGCCCGCCCTCGGAATCGTAAAATTGCACCCTCATGCCCTTTGATCAAAAATTTGCGTCCCGCCCTGCCCTTTGAATCGGACAACCATGCGCCCGGCCCTGCCCTTTGAATCGACAAATATGCGCCCGGCCCTTCCCTTTTAATCGACAAACATGCGCCTCGTCATTTTTTTTGCACGACCATTATTTTTTCCCCCTTTCGTGAAAACGATCCACCCGACCTACCCGTAACCTTGGATAGAACAACATGTTGTGTGCCCACGTGTACAATGGCAAAAGACCTGTTCCTACAGGGTTGAAGGTTAAATACAGAAGAGGGGGTGAAATACGACATTGCGTTTACCAATCAAATTATTTGTTCATTCACTTTCATTCATTTGTGATTTCGCTCCCTGGTGAAGTGGCCCAAGAAAAAAAAAAAAATGCCAAAAAAAATATTGAAACGTGAGAAAGAATGGCAACTCCAAAAAGAGAGTAATAAATGTCAACAGTTAACAGCTTTTTTCTCTTCATCACAAGTAAGTTCTATTTTTAATAATCGTTTTTTTTTTTTTAATGTGTTTTAGAAAGTTGAAATTCTGTCAATCCGTATGGTTAGATAGTCCAGTGTTTTTCAAATGATGTTGTTCTCCAAGAAGTGGCTAAGTAATATATTTTACCGCCGAGGTGTATTTTTCTTCTTTCATTTATATTTAAGGTTCCCCCCCCCCCCCCCAACACCCATTTGCACGGCCATGTTCTGCTTATTATTATTATTTTTTAATTATTTCTGATAACTTTCATGTTTGTATGTTTAAAATTATATTTTGCTATTTTCCTTAAATATATTTGTTAATTTCGTACGCGATCCTTATATTGATATGAGTTTGAATACCAATATCAAACTACAAAGAAAATGCTTTTCGCATGCATATGAGAATGTGAAATATTTATGCACACTAGAAATTTTCTTAGTATTAAAGAAATTAATTACATTATCAATATCACATGCTAACATTACATTATCAATAGAGCAATTTTTTTTATCAGGTTGAGGACTCTAGTAATAGCAAGAATGTAGAAACTAGCACCTCCTCTACAAATGAAGCAAGTTTCATGGAATGTTGCCATCAGGATACAACCAGAGGTCAAGAAAGTTTACATGAAGAATCATCTATCAAGAATTTATATTTGCAATCTTCACCTCAAAGTTTAAGTGCAGATAAGCAGAGTTGTTCCCAATTCCAACTGCTGGCTGAAGGAAATGAAACCGTTACTCTTGATATTTCTGCATGTGAACCAGTACCACATTCAACAGATGATAGTTCTCTGCCATCTCATGAACACACCCCTGAAAAGCAGTACATTTCTGAAGTACCTACAGTTAAACCATTTTCAGTTACATCAAATCCCAAGCATAAAACACTATTTAATCCAGGGTGACTTAAAACTTTTCCTTGGCTTAAGCATGCCATTACAAATGATAGAGATGTTTTATTTTGCAAACGGTGTATTAAACATCATGGAAACAACAATAGCTTTAAAAATTCTGACTCGCCATGGGTGAAGAATGGATATGCTTAAGTATTCGATTAGATAAGGTAAAGTGTCATGAGAAATCAATGATGCACATGGCTTCAATATCTGCAAAAAAAAAAAAAAAAATGCATCCCAAAATGGTAGTGTGCTAAATGATTTAAGTAATGAAAATTCAAAAACATTCAAAGCAATCCATACAGCAATGAAATGCCTGAATTTTTTAATTCAGCACAACCTGCCTCATACCACCCTCTTTGAGCCTTTCATCAATTTTTGTATTGATGAATTAGAAAGCCCTGTTTTAAAACCTCTTAGAAAGGGGGGAAATGCAAACTACACAAGTTACACAGTCATGAATGAATTTTTGGATGTAATGGCTTCAGTTAGGAAAAGTGAGATACTAACCGACATAAATAAAAGTCCTTCTTTTTCTGTTTTGACAGATGAGACATCTGACATAAATAATAGAAAACATTTGACAACTGCAGTTACTTATCTGAAAGATGGCGAATACAAAATTTCTTTTGTCAGAGACTGTATGTTGTCTGATGGAAGAGCAGAGACAGTTTTTTCTCAGCTATCTCCAGTAATTGAGGAGTGTGGTGGTATTGGAAAAATGTCTGGCTTTGTAAGTGATGGGGCCAGGGCAATGATAGGAAATAATGATGACGTTACTGCAAAACTAAGAAGGGAAAATAAAAAAATCATAACAGTTAACTGCATGAATCACCGATTAGCACTGGCAACAAAAGACAATTTTGAGTTTCTTAAGCGTTTTATTAAAGTTGGTGAAATTCTAACTAGCACCTACAAATATTATAAGTACAGTTCCTCAAGAATAAATAGTTTAGCAAATGCACAAAATTTGTTTGGCAAGGGAAAGGGAACTACAATAAAAAGAGCAGGCTTCACAAAGTGGTTATCCCACAACAAAGCTCTAAATTCAATAAGAATAAATTATGAGGCCATCTTGACAGATTTAGAAAATGCAGTTGCTAGTGGAGAGTCCAAGAATTTGAGTGGCCCAACTGCAAATAGTTTAATAAATAAATATCAGTTGTACAAAATTTTCAAAGCCATACATTTCCTTTGTGATGTCTTATCAGTAATAACTACACTGAACCTGAATCTTCAAAAGAAGGATATAGATATTGCATCTATTGAGCCAAAGATACAGTACACCTTGGCAGAGCTAACAAAACTTTAAAAAATGCCTGGTGGAATGTATTCTAAAAAAATAGACCAATGTGCTCGCAAGCTTAAAATGAATGTCCCTACTGGACATATTGATGGTGCTTTCGAAGCAGATGCACATGCTTTTATTGATATTTTGCATGAAAATATATCGCAAAGACTAAGCAACGAGAATATCATTACACTACTGGAGATCTTAGACCTCAGAAAAGTACCTATGGATACTGATGATTTTCTACCGAGCTTTTATGGAAATGTTCAGATAACAGAATTAGCAGAATATTTTGCACTAGATGAAGACAAGCTATTAGAGGAATGGGATGAATTTAAAGGATTATTTTTAAACAGGACTGATATGCCAAGATGTACACTTTCAATTAAAAAAATTTGTTCTTTGCTAGATAACTCAGAAACCATCACTGGAATTAAGTTTCCCCTTCTACAAAAGATGTTGCACATAGCATGTGTTTTACCTGTTTCTAATGCAGAAGTGGAAAGAGTATTTTCACAATTTAAACTTATAATAACTGACAACAGAAACAGACTAAAAGTTGAACAAGTAAATAAAATACTGATGCTAAAATTGAACAATAGCAACAACTTTGTAAAACCTGTTGAAAAATGGAAATCTTTGAAAAACAGACGCCTGTTTTCCTGATCATTTGTGTTAATTTAACATGTAATATTTCTATTGTATCATTTACTGAAACATGACAAACATTGCTCCCAGTTTGAGATATTTACTATATTTTAATGTTCTTTGGGACAATTTATCTTTAAAATATTGGCAGTGATGTAGTCCTAAAAAAAAAAAATGCTGGGGTGCTTTATTATAGGGGATTGATTGATATATTATTTATTGTGATCTTCATAACAAGTGCTTGAGAAAATATAAAATATTGAAATACTTTTTCATATCGTGTAACGAAAATTCCTTTTCTTAAGTCTCATGCCTTTTTTTTCAGCTGCTGCACCGTACCCTTTTTCAGACCTAAAATCAACCTTCATTGTGCCCTTTTTTTTTAATCTGCACCCTGCCCTTTTCAGTCAAAGAAGGAACCTTGCAAAAACACACAACTTTCCATTACGATGCCATTGCTGGGAGGGGGGGGGGCTACAGTTTAAAGTGAATATCAAACTACTATGAACACATATATATTCAGAACACTTTTGTACCAGGAATTCAAATCCAGTACCTGTAACTTTGAAGGCCAGCTTGCTGACCACTCAGTCATCAAGGGACCAGACTTGGATATTATATCATTTATTTGATAAGTTTTAGTTTATATATATATATTTTCTTTTTTCCTTTCCTGTGATAAATACTATCAAAATATGTGTAATGAATTTTTTTCAAATTTACTGATTAGTCTTTAAAATTATAGGGAGATTGTCCATTTTGTATTAACTCTTTCACATGCTATAGATTTCTATTTTCTTTGATAAATTCATTATTTATAAGCAGATCAACAAAATTTTGGTACTATATGAAAGCCAAAACTACTTTTTTTCCAAACATTTAATTTAAAAGTATCTAAATTAAACCCTTATTGATACAAGGATATCTTTAATAAATTTATGCTAGGAAATAGAACAATATTTATAATCTTTTCACATATTTCTACTAGATTAAGTTTCAATTTTTTTGTCCTAGCACACTTTAATGTATTATTAGAGATTTAAAGAATCAATAAGATGTTTTGGACTCTTCAAAAATTAAGTGTGAGTTTACTCATTCTCAAACTAAATAATCATTTAGGGCCTTGACATATGAAAGGGTCTCCTAAATGATTCAAATTTTAAGCAAGTCTTGCTAAAAAAAATCTTAATCATCTTTTTCATTCATTACATTACAGGGAACTATCCTATTTCTACAGTGGGCATCAAAATGAATATATAATTGGAAGAAATTAATTTTCCTTGAAATGTGTGATTGCACAATTTAGTTTATATTTGAATGCATTGGTGTCAGTCAAAGTATTGTTTTGTACTCATTTCCATCTTCTAATTACTTCATATCAAAGAAATAGATGCATTTTTTAATAGAGTGTAAAAATTAATCAGTATTTCATTAAAAGAAATTAATTTTTATTAAATAGTATGATTGCACAATTCAGAGTATTTTCTTGTGCATTTCCTACTTCAAAAAGTATCTTTTTTTCATCTATTATCTTGAAATTCTTTTAAACTAGCTGGACTGAATGATTTCATTTTTTGCTTCAAAATCAATTTATTAAAGCATATGAAAGGATTTATTTTTTATCAGCTCTGAATCATAAGCTTTAGTTGTAGAAAATGGTGACCACAAACTGGATGATAAAATACAAAAATCTACCTTTTAAACTAAACTTTCTAAAAACAAAAATCTAACTTTCTAACTAATAGGAACTTCTTTTCCTCCCCCCCCCCCCCCCAATTTCCAGTAGTTTCAGCATAATTATTTAAGCTGTATCAAAGAAACTTATTCAAGGTGTACTGCATCTTCATTGTAAAACATGATTGCATATAGAAAACATAGAGTGTGAAAATGATCTTGGTTAAAACAGGCAATTTGGAAATTAAGAGGCGTTATCTGTATTGTTTATGTAGCAAGCATTTATTTAGGACCTGGGTAATGATAAATGTGTTCCAGTTAATAATAAAATCATAAAAGAAAATTAGAATCCATAGCATGTAGGAGTTAGTATAACATCAACCATTTTCCCATTATTTCAAAATAACACCTTGATCTTTTGAACCCAAAAAATTTCTGAAAAATATTCACTGCACATAGTTTGGTAGTATTTATCACAAGAAAAAAACATAACTCATGAGCATGTTGTGTTTAGATTCATTTCATGTGAAACAACAGAAAACATAAATCCTATATTAATAATCAATTTATTGCATTAGTAAATCACATAAAAATCATGTATGTAGAATAAAATAAATGGGTTCCCTTACCATATCAACAAGAGAGGTAAACTCGTCAAGGCGGGTAAGGATATCTTCAATTTCATCTTCTATAGCAGCTTTCTGAAATTGTTACTTTTATTAGCCTCCTCAGACCACCATAGTCAAGAATGTTTTTCAAATATTTTTTTTGAATCACTCACAGCATCATACTTTTTAAACAAACATTCAACACACATATCAGTGGCATAAGTGAATTAATATTTTACACTTTTATTTTAACTCATAAGCACACAAGCTGGGATAAAAACTACCCACAAACATTTTCAAAACATGTTAAATATGTGAAGGATTTATTTGCTGAAGGAAACAAATACATTTAAACCTGTTTACTGGATATCAAAAGAAACTGCTCAAATTAGAAGTTTCCTAGAATAACTCAATACTACAGTCAGCTAGGGTATGCAATTTCAGAAATCAATAGAAATCTGTCATATTATCAACTATATTTTATTACTTCAAAGGAATATTCAAATTAATTTTAAGAATCAATTTTAAAATGGCATTTATAATTTTTTGAAAATAAAAAATTTAGACAACTAAATTTGCAAAGATGACATTTCTGGGAAATTTTCTGTTAGAAAACTTTTCATAAAAATTATGTGCTATAGTATAAAATCTTATTAAGTAATCTTTATAAGCATGGGCACCCATAGAACTTTTCTCAGGAGGGGGCATACCACTGATATCATTATGACAAACTCAAGTATAAGATGACAAGGGAGGGCAAGTTTGCTCTCCTCTGGATGTTCAAGGTCACAAAGTTGGGCATCAAGTTAGTCAATATTGTACCATAATGGCATAATGCCATCAGTGGCCATAATGATATCAGTGATTTACCTCCTTCTGAGAAAAGTTCTATGGGTGCCCATGCTCATAAGGTGCTAAGAGTAAATAGATGTGCCCATGCTCATATACTGCTAAGAGTAAATAGAATGTGAGAAAATGAAAATTTAATCAAAACATTTATGTTAGATTTTATCCGAAAGATTACTAAATTATTATAATATATATCACGACTACAGAAAAATAAAAATAGTTACCATTTTCTGAAGAATAGTTGCATTTTGACTAGAAATAGTTGCTATAGTCACCTCTAATTAAAAATAGTTGCTTTTAGTAGCATTTTTGTTTACAGAGGCATACCTGATACATAACATGATTTTTTAAAACCCTTTTAAAAATAAGACAGCTAACTCTAATGTAATAAAAAAATATATTTTTTACACAGTTCCTTTAATAAAAATGAATTTCACTGAAACAAGTAAGGATTCCCTCCTTCACTCTAATTTAAAGCTGCTTGATAATTTTAATTTAGATAGAATTACTACATAGATTTAACAATGAAGCACCTTCTGCTCTATAATATATTAGAGATTTACATATATATATATATATATACAAAAATCTAGTCATCCATTCCACCACCTTTGCACCATAGTTTAGAAGCTTTTGACGTTTGTCAGCAAGGGATACAAATGACCAGATTACCAGAAAGCACAAAACTCCTTTAAAGCCAATATTTTAGAAATTTTCTGACAGAAATTTTAAAATAATCCAACCGTATACACAGTCCATTGCTTTATTTTAGCCACATTAACTATCAATGAAAGGGAAGTGACCTCTGACCTATATAACAAGAATTTGGATATAAATGAGAAAGAGTTCAACCTTTCAGCACCCTAAGACAATGATCATGGCTTTGTAGTTTTTTTTTTCCATTTATCAGTAAGGAATAAACAACACGATTGGCAAACTGGAATAATTTATATGGAGATGACTACAGAGCTTAAATGTTTCATAAAGAGATGACACAAAAGTTCATAAAGTAAGGATTTAGGAATTTTTTAGTGAACATTTTTTAAATTACTTTCAACCAGTGACCATCTAAAGTATTAAAAGCTTTTCAATCATCAGTCTTGCTTATTATGCAAAGCCCTAGCCTCATAAATTGTTTCAATATTCATTTTGAGCATTTAGTTTCATTAATAGTTAATGGGACTAAAATAATGCCATGGACTATTATTAATTAGAAGTAACTATTTATAAATTTGACCTGAAAAATTCTAGAATCCTCACTTTATGACAGTTTTGTATATTTGATCACCTTATAATCTAACTGTTGCTGATGAGTCAGTGGCAAAAATCACAAAACTATAGGTAGTCCAATTATGTTAAAGTGATAGCCATGTGAGCACTTTCTTCATTAAAATAGTAAAATTCTGAAATTAGCAATAAAGAGCTCAAAACAAAATAAACAAATATATTCTTATATCAAACTGTTAATTACTGAAATACGATAAATGGAGGACACAGGGGTGTTCCACTACTATGATTTTTGTTTTCTAACAGTATATTTTTTCTTTAATTTAATGCATATTTTCTTATTACAAAATGAATTTTACATACCAAATAGCACCCAGAAATATAAAACATGCAAATAAATCCGGATAAATAAACATTTTATCACAGTATCTGCTGGAAAGATTTGTCCACTTTTGAAGCAGAGTAAAATTAAATTATAAACTGTAAAATATTATTTTGCCTGAACATCACATAATAACCGGTTTCGAAGATAAGACCATTTTATAAGAAAGTGCAACACTAAGAGAATGCATGATTTATTTTGAAATAAAATTATTTATAATGTCTGCAGCACACCATTCTAACAAGTTATTGTTTAAAATGAAATAGGCATAAACATTATAAATAAAGATAATTCACTGTAAGTAAAGAACTGTTTTTGTCGTATGTTAAATTATAAATTATATCTACTAATAATCATTGATATACAATTCAATAATCTGTTGTACCTATAATCCTATCTTGTCATGTTATAGTTACATCATTTTCTATTAATCAATGATTTCAGTTTCCATACAATTCAATCTCAAATCATATATACAAGAAAGGTGAGTAATTCATTCTATGAAGATTTGACACTTTAATAAGACACACAAGATGTCGATCTAATATATAATTGTGCACAACCTATTATGAAATCTTATATTAGCAACGTTGAACGATTAATTTTAAAAGCGTATGATAAATGTTTAACAGCATTTATTGCACCATATGCCAAATACATTCTTACCTCTGGTTCAAAACTAACTTTTATATAATTAGAATAATCACGAGTTAAATCTGATACTAATTCATCGAATTGCATTATTTCTTCAAACACCTTTGCAGTTCCTTCATTAGCCTCAGCCATATTTTCAGAACTTTAAACTTTCCCTTTTTGTTTTATAAGTATTTTATATTTGATAGGTACTCTTCTGATACTAACTACCGCCTTTTAAAAATTGATTCAGAGCAAAGTTATTATTCATATTTTACTCAATCAAATCCATTGCTTCAAGAAGAGTCATTCATCTAGAGTCATTCATCCAAATCAGAAAAAATATTTATTAAAGTACTCTCTAAAATTAGTCACTCACCTGTTCATATTGTTCTATCATTTGGTTGTTGTTACAAGATGGTTGTTACAAGATATATATGTATGGCACTAATATAGTTTTTTGATTGGGGAGGGGGAGGGGGGGGGTACTAGTGAGGTTACCACAAAATCTCACCGGTAGCTACCAACACAGAGTACTATATTAGTCTGTGGCTACCAAGGTGTTCTAACCGGTTAAAGTTTTGAATGTACTCTCGATTTTCGCCTGCTCGCGTCAAAATTTTAAAAAATTGAAATGCTGATGCTAGAAATCTGATTATTTTGCTGCTATGCTACATGTTTTCAATTTTTTCAAGTTTCGTAAGTGAAGTTCTAAACCCAGTTATTATTAGATTTTAATAAGTAAATAGCAATGTATATCTTGTATAATGATTGACATTGTCTTCGACCAGTATTTTTACTTATGCAAGGTCGAAGAGAAATGTATCAAATTAACTATAATATATTTTAATGTTCTTTTCTTCAGAGAAATTTCACTATGATAGAAAAAAATAAAAAGTCTGCTGCTGTACCGGGATCAAAAATAGAAAAACTATGTTTAGTGATGGAAAATAATGAAGAAATGGGTTTGTTAAAAATAATTATTCGTAATTTTCTACAACATTTTGTTTCGAGAAATTTGATGAATATTAATGCTTGCACAGAAAAAGCTTTGTTTAATTTTAAGGCATAGTCACCTTAAAAATATTTTGCAATATTAACATTTGTCAAATTTCTAACTTTTCACCTTGACACATGGCTGTATGTTGTAATAAATTAATTAATTATTTCACTGCGTTATTCATGCTAAAGGGTAAATGACTAATCTGAAGTCAATATTCAGAATGATAAACATTTATACTCTATTTAAACATTACTATATAGATGGTGTTTCACGGTTTGAGTTTACTTGAAAATTTGAAAAGCTTTTACGGAATATATTGATCACCCTTCAAAATTCTTTTTAAAAAGTCTTGAAACTAAAAAAATTATTTTGTAGTGTTATTTTCATTGTTAAAGTATCCTAGTAACATTATCATCTGAAAAATGTTATGTAGAAATAGTGAAGTTATTTTTGTAACAGATTTCAACCCTATCCTCTTGAAATTAAAATGTTTTAAAATGGTTCCTAAATATACACGAGATTAAAAAAAAATGTACTTTATCCCCACTCAGTTTGTTGTTCTGGAGTGATTGAACTAGAAAAACCCATTTGACCTCCAATAAATAAATAAAAAAAGGTAATATGTAAGGAATTTTTAGAAACTATGAATTTTAAAGGAAATACTCTGGCTACTGAGTCACTGCACTAGGGAGAAAAATTCTCCTACTGCAGTAAAACCCGAAGTCTACAAATTTGAAAAAACACCGGTTCCTGGAGCCATCAACAGAAAGAGAAGAAGCCAAGATCAAAAGCCAGTTGGAAACTAGAAGTCTGCAAGGGTCTAATTTTAAAATTTTACTTGACCCTAAAATACAAAGATTTGATTCGACCAAAGCCAGAAATTTTTTCAAAAGAATTCACCTAAACCTGACCTGTCCCCAAAACACTCAAAGCCAGCTCCAATGTGGCCCAGCCCCAATTTTTTTTTTTACAATATATTGAAGCCTGTTGCCTTGCATGATCAAAATTTGCCATTTAAGGGATTAAACATAAGTTATATTACATGTAGTAATAAATCAAAAAGTACCCAAATTTGAAAAATCTGTACAAATCAAGAATGAGCACTACTATTAAATAAGTTTTTATTTATCATTTTGGTTTGGTGATCAGAGATGAAATGAGAAAACAGCTCTTCACTGAGATTATGTATAAAAAAAAGTGCTTTCTTCACCCATTTAAGTTATCAATGAACAATGCAATGCCCTTCTTGTTAAAGCTCAACATCAAATATTCTTGACTGTAGTAGTAGCAACACAAACATGTCATATGCCACAATTGTTAGTATTTTTAAAAACATTTCAGTGCGATTAAACTTTGTACGTATGTATGGATATTATTTTCTTTATGACATATTATGAATATTTTTAAATTTTAATAATATTACAGTAAAAATGCAAATGTAGTGTAATGTGTGAAGTAGTATAATCTTTAGAATGTAAATGTAAATAAATTCGAGGAAAATAATTTATTTTTTCCATATATTATTTTTAAATTTTATAGTAGTTTGCTCAAATAAATTTTCATTCAATTATATTTGTTATCAGAAAGAAATTGTATTTTAAATTAAGTATAGAATTTATTTAATGTTGATAATTTAGAAACATTCGGAATCTAATAATTGGAATTAAAGTCACACAAAAAAATTGAAAATGTAATATTAGTGTTAAATTTTAAAGTAAACAGTCAGGGCTCATTCTAGGATTAAAAAAGGACAGGGTGCTACCTTCTGAAAAAGGGCACATCAAGTACTGAAAAGGGCACATATTTTTAAAAGGGCCCAATTATATATTTTAAAAAATTACTTTGCCAAAAATACTGCCATGACTTTTGCGTGGCTTTAATAAATTATGAATGAGAAAAAAGTGTCACACATTTCTCGATGTTTTGAAAGTTTGAGAATATATTATGAAGTGTTATTTTTAAAAGAAAGGCTGCATTTTTTGATGTCAGAGCACAAAATTATAGTACTGGGGCATGCAGGGCTGGTTTTCTAATTTCTGAGGACAGTGGGGGGGGGCTTTCTAATTTCTAAGAGCAGCTGGGCAGGCCTCCCCGCGAAAAACACGTAGGATAACAGTACCTATTGGATTTCATATTTTCACCACCAGTCAAACAATCATAATACAGAAGTGATTAAACTTCTTTGCAATAAATTTAAAAATAACAAATTGTGACTCGCACTTAACCAATGACAATAACTAAATGACCATCACTCCAAAAATTAAATTTGGAACATATTTCGGTAAATCCGGAGATCAGGTCACCGCAAATTTTTTTCTAAGTACAAAATCGGGCCAAGTTGGCCTGTGGTTGGCGCTTTCTTCCGTGTTTTGAAATTGGATCCACCCATCCTCAGTGATGTCATTTACCGTCATTAGAAATAGACTCCTCCTACCAAAATGATGTTTTGGTAGAAGAATCCTATTTCTAAAGACAGACTATTGTGTTTGTTCTAAACAAGATTTTCTAATATAAATGATAATTTAATTTAACTTAAATAACAGTGAATAATACTAAAAAAAAGTTACAAAATCAGATTTTTGTGTATTTTAAGAAAATTAAATAACTTTATAAAACTGCAGAATAAAAAAATTAATAATACTCATGTAAAAGTTCCAAAATCAGATTTTTGTAAAATTTAATATTTTTATGCTAAAATTTTATCTGTGCATATCGCACGTATCAAGATCGCTTTCTCCATCTAACTGAGGATCCATATAAAGGAAAGGGTTCGACCTACAGGTCCGTGTAAGGGCAGGGATTCGATCTAAAGATCGAAAATTGTGGAACGGATGTGTCGGTGGTCCGTATGTACCAGTGGTCCGTACAAGGGCAGGGGTTCGACCTAAAGGTCGTTCTACACCGGAACGGGGCCCCCAGTGATCTCCGGTTTATTAGGAACGGTCGCCTGCGGCGCCCAGACACAGAATATGCTACAATTTTACGTAGCAAAATCACTTTCTCCAAAATAAATCATATAATGAAAGAACAAGCAAACACGCACAACAATGGCCAAAAATATTGATAGAAATGTTCTTTTACATCAAAAAACTGTAGCAAACACAAAAACGTATTCTTATTGGATGTTACACAATTTCCGCCGAAAACATCCGATACAAGAGGTTACCAGATTGCAACATAAAGCGCTCACAAAGTGCGTGGCGTCTTCTCCGATTTAACCTCACAAAGTGCGTGGCGTCTTCTCCGATTTAACCAAGGTGACCTAATCTCCGGATTAGCCCATATTTCTTCCCTATTAAATACATAGATCACATGATGTTATGAAACATGACATCTGGGACATTGGTGTCTCATTTTGCTGCATCCAGGCCAGAACATACTTTTTTGTTCTGTTACTGTAGTTTTAAACAGTTTAAATGCTGCAAAGAGCAATATTTTATTTTGACTTCGGAATGTCGTCAAATAAATAAGTCTTCAATTTCTTAACTGAAATTCTAATTATTCTGTATCTAGTTCTAATATACCCATCTGAATACCAATCTGTAGCAAAAAATATAAGTGAGATACAGCCATGCAATTTGGTACACAGGCACTTGAGAAGATGTACCTCAGCAATATGTTATTTTTTAATTTGAATTAGAATTTGTGCCAGCCCCCTGGGCGTAACTTTTAGTTTAACTAGCTCCTCAATTTTTCATTTCGTTTCTTAATTGAGCGATTGTAGTTCTGCTAATGGCTATAGTCTCTGCACCATTTGTACATATCACTTAGATATGCATCTTCGTTGTGACAATGCTCTGAGTGTAACTTTTACTTCAGTTAGCCCCCCTCCCCCCCCCCAAACTACCCATCTCACCTCCCAATTGAGCGATTTTGATCCTGCTGATGGTTGTAGTCTGCACCATATATAAATCTCATCTTGATATACATATTTGATGGATATAATATAGACATGCGTTTTTAGTGTCAACTCCCTGGGCATAACTTTTAGTTTAACTGGCTCCCACAATTTTACATATCAGTTTCTAATTGAGCGATTTTGATTCTGCTGGTGACTATAGTCTCAGCAATATTTGTACATGTCACTTAGATATACATATTTTTGTGTCAACCCCCGAGTGTAAATTTTAGTTTAACTATCCCCCACGATTTTACATTATCTGTTCCTAATTGAGCGATTTTAGTTCTGACGGTGGGTGGCTATAGTCTCAATAGCATTTGTACATGTCACCTGAGTATGCGTCTTTAACGTGACAAATCCCTGAGCGTAACTTTTATTTCAGTCCCCCCCCCCCCCCCTCATCCCCAATTTCCATCTCTCCTCCTAATCCACCGATTTTGATTTTACTGGTGGCTATAGTCTGAACTATCTGTACTTATCACCAGAATATGCCTATATTTTAGTCAACCCCCCCCCCCCCCTGGGCATAACTTTTAGTTTAACTAGCCCCCACAATTTTACTTTAATGTAAATTAAGACTATAATGTTTTTACCAGGAGGGATGCCTCCACATGTGTCCAGGAATTTCATGAACGAGCTAATAGGTGAAAGGTATGTTATTTTACTTAATACATCCGACGTTTACTTCATACAATCTTAATACACCCATCTCTAGCCCAAAATACATATATGTATATACACATACTTATATGTATATATATATATATATATAAATACCCAAAAAGGACAAGTAGCAATGTACTCGTTCAGATTCTAGATGTGTGACAGAAGTACCGGCCGGGGGGAGTTGCGACCCCCAGCACTCCGGTTAAAGCTTTTTCCGCCATGGCAAACGCTCCCGGTAACCGATACTCCCTACACGATTTCCTTCATGACCCTTTATACATCCGTAAAAATTACATATATATACAATTTCAATAACATTTAAAAATCTAAAAGTTTACTTTTTACGCTAAAACTATCCATGAATCATTTTGTAAAAATATAACAAATAATTTAAAATACAAAATACTCAAGACTATTGAAATCCCAGTCTGAGAGGATCAAAACTAATGTTTGAAATACAATCAGAGTGTCTGTATTTTTAAATATGGACTCAAGAACGCCCCCCCTCGACATATCACTCATGAGCCGCCACTGTGTATTAGAGATATTGTAAAGAACCATTTAGTTTATTTTAATACACAAATCATTAATTATACATTTTAGTTGCAATTTATGTTATTCGTAATTTGTTTTAAGTGCATGTTTTTTCTCTATTTGTAGTTCCAGTGTTTCCTAATCATAATGAAGAAGTCTTAGGACGATGGACTTGTCGAAGTAAAAGGCACATCAAAAAGAAAATTTCAGTTGTATATTTATTAAAAGTTATCTGTTCATCACGAGAAACTTGCATAGAGTGGTTAAAAAATAGAGGCCTAATTCCAAAAATAATTTTCTGTCCAACTTGTAATCGAAAAATGAAATTTGAAGCTGATGATCAAGCTATTGATGGATATCTTTGGATATGCCAGGCAAGTATATTAATATCTTAATAAAACAAAATGTCTGCATGTAATGTATAGTGGAAAATTTAAGCTATCCACAGTTGGGTACAGGAGTAACTGTGCTCCCGGGGAAGTGCAATTTTGAACAATTTTCACACAAATTGATTCCGTTATGATCAAAGATGTTATTGCAGATTTTCAATCTTGACGCCATCAAAATATGCATATTTTAGGCATTTTTATTTTGTCGCAATAGAGAATTGAAGGATTTGCATGATTCTAATTTTGGCATGAATATGAAGTCTGTGGAAACTGGAGTCTGGTATCGTTGCATTCTAATGAAAAAAAGTTTTGATAATGTGTTCTGAATTTCTTATTCATTTTGATTGGGTCTATAAAAGTTGATTTTTGCCATCAATATTCCCTGAAAAACAGCTCTTGCATGAGGGTTGCTATGCAATATAAGAATTTGGGCCAGATATTTTCCCCCCCTTTTGCCTGCAAGTAACACCTGCATGGAAGTTGTTACTAATTTTAGGCAATTTGGTCTGAAATGATTTAAATATGGTGGCTATGTATCTGTACAGTGCTTGCTTGGAAGAAGCTTTTGTTAACAAATTGTAATTGAATAATTAGATAATTTGCAGCTTTTTATTTTAATATGTTTTTTTTAAATTTATTTTCAAGCATATTCTAGCTTTTTATATATATATATATATATATATAAAACTGTCAGTTGAATTCATAGTGTCTTTATTATTATTATGTTTTTAATCTACATCTATTATGCTTATTTCACTAATTTGATCATATTTTGACTTCTAATTATGCTAGAGCTTAGCTTTAAAGACTGTGTTTTAGCTTGAGCTAACGAAAGCCAAGATTGCATGCTTATTTTGAGCATGTTAGTCTCACTCAGTGGGCAAAGCATGTTTAGGTACTTATTTAGGTATTTGGTCAACTCAGTGAAACATACAAGTTTTTAAGTAGTACTTTTCAAGTGAGTATGACCTGAAAAACTCAGCTGGTTGTAATTTTGATGTAGCAATCATATGCAGCTTTCCGAATTAATCTAGCACTTTATCAATAATACAGATTACAATCTTTACTGAAATTTAAGACAATGAATAGCATGAAAGTCAGAATACATATAAGGCAGTATAAATAAAAGTATAAAAATACAAAGTTTTTTCTGAATAAAATAAAACTAGAATGAGAGGCATGGAAATAATAAAAGGTTTTCAAAACACAGAAGTTGAGAATGTTGAGGTATTGACTCTCCATTTACCTGTGGCCACTGTAAAGTGATACATAAATTACTAAAATTGGTAGAGACATGGAAACCAAATATTTACATACATCCAATTTTCTTCTGGAATAAATGCATAATTTTATTTATAGATTAAATATTTGCAATTGTATGTACAGACATTATATAAAGCACTTCAAATTATCCAAGATAATGGGTATTCTAACTTTTGTAAATTTTAAGATTCCCAAGAATACTATCTGCATCAAATTATCATTGCTTAATTTCATTACGGTTGTTCAGAGAGGTAAGATAGGGAATTTGCCAAGACTAACTGGGAGGGGTAAGAGTATAAGGCTTACCAACTGGACTACTCTTTGAACACTGTGCACTGTGAAGACCACCGGCCTTTCTTTGGGGAATGCCACTGAATAGGCATATTTGCATCAGAGGTTTTTGTCCTTTTAGACAAATGAACATATATCCG
Source organism: Amaurobius ferox (assembly GCA_951213105.1). Classification (NCBI taxonomy): domain Eukaryota; kingdom Metazoa; phylum Arthropoda; class Arachnida; order Araneae; family Amaurobiidae; genus Amaurobius; species Amaurobius ferox. The sequence goes on from OX578146.1 coordinate 118,091,951, forward strand.
TACACATACCACTAAAATCAGTCAGTAGGTCTTTTTTGAAAAAAAATTCTTGTTGCCCATGTTTAGAGAGAGTGATATCGCACCTTGGCCTTTTGTTGGTTAGTTCATTTGGGTACACATTGGCTTACTCAAAGCACTAATTGCTGATTGATTTTTATTGGCTCCACCTCAGGAACTCTAGGCCAAGACCATGTGAATAATTTGGGCAGTCAGCCCCCTTGTGCTGGCAATAAACGTAGTTATAAAAGTTCTTTATTTTCAAGATTTTGTAATGTCACCGTTTCAAACTGACTGTCACCACAGTTTATGCCCCCTGTCAGTACTCTCTATAAAATATCTGAGTTATTTAATGTCATAAATGTTTAACCATTTTTAAGACAAAATTAAGGAAGGAAATTTGATAATTACATTTCTCTTCATGAATAAACTAAATGCATGGATCCATAGTAAAAATAAGCAAGCTTAATATCAATCAATGCAAATTTTGCAACGCTTACGGCTTCTTATCACTGATGTCAGTGTGAGGTTCCAAGAAACTACATGCTTAGAGTTTCATGCTATCATGCTAATTTGAATGCTGAATGACTCCTTTGATTATCGGAAAGTCGAACCTTAGTATCAGTAATAGGTTACCAAAAGGTGATTAGGGTCAGATTTTTTTATCACGTTTATCTGATTTAATTATCATGTGATGACTGTTAATTTTTACCTATAATGAATCCCATTATCTTTTTTTTTACAGGAGTGTCTAACTGATGCACCACAATTTTCAGTTCGACATGGTTCTTGGCTTGAACGCAAAGAGGCTCCTTTAGTAGATATTTTACTTTTTACTTATCTATGGTCACATGGATTTACTGAAGATCAGATTCACAAGGAGACCAATATGCCTCTAAATACCATAAGGGAGTGGAATGCCATGTACTCTACTATTTGTGACTCATTGTATCAACGAAGTTTATCAGTTGAAGAGGACCATGCTGATGAAAATGTATGTGTCGATTAATTGTTAATCCTAAGAAGTCTCACTCTTGAAATATAGTTATCTAATATTTTTTAAGACAAATGATTTGAATCTTTACATAGAATAGAATAGTTTTAATTATGTATTCTATAAAGAAAGAATTAGAACATAAATGCTTTTTACTCCCAAATGCCCAACCAATTCCGATGATTTGCATACTTATCACATTGAGATCATGATCGTAACAAAGAAAAGTTTTGAATTTCAAACCCATAAAAAAGTTGTAATCAATTAAAAGTGATGCAAGGTTAACTCTGGAAAATCTCTGTGTGCATAGAAATGAATGTGCAACCAATAGAAAGAAAGCAATATGTTTTTTACATTCACATTACACTTTAATATTGCTACTTTCTAATCCATTTCCAACCTAATTTGTTCACCGTTCTAATATGTGCAAGCATGCTAATGCAGGTCACAGACTAGGTTCACTATTGTGAGCTTAGTCTTAATAGATCAATATTGTTCATCCATTATTAACTCATCCGAAACAATTATTGTGTGGTTTATAAAAATCATAGAATCTGAAATGTTCCTTCTGATAGCATTAAAAGCAAAAAGAATGAGATAAAAAAATATATCAGTTTTCAATTATATTTCATATCATAAATAATTTCCCTTGTATAATAATTGCAGGGAAAATTTCATTTGTATGCTGTTAGAAATTTCAATTTCTTATACCCCAAGACATCAAGTTTTGTATATATAAAGCTCAGTGAGATGTTGCCTTTTACATGGGCATTTGATATTTAACTAAAGATCTCTGTATTCATATATCAAAGTAATTATTTTCTCAGACTATATGTATTTAAATATATTAAAATTGTAAACTGGTAATGCTATGTTTTATTTTAAACTGAAAATATGTTAATATTTAAGTCTTTATATTACTTTGAAGAAGAAAGATTGGAAATTTTCAACATGTAGAATTTCAACATGTGTTCAACATGTAGAAAAACCTAAAGTTTTCAACAATATAAAAAACATTAGTAAAAAAGCACATATAATACTTCAAATGTAAAATATATATTCTACTGTTCAACCCTGGATGGCAGGCATGGTATCCTAATAAAAAGACTAACAGGCTACATGTGAGGTCATCATTTGCTTATGGATTGAATCTTTTCATTTCTATATAAACATTATGGATTTGTTACTTTAGATGAGTATTTAATTTAAAAATTGAGGAAATAATGGAATATTCCTTTTTGGTGAGTTTTAAGAAGGCTACTTTCTTCATAATAAAAGTTTATGTAAACAAAACATTTTCAAAATTTAAATCCTTTAACAATTTAAAGGAACTAGTTTATATTTTAAAGATTTCAAAAAACCCATTTTTAAAATTTTTAAAATTTGAATTATTGAAAGTAAATGAAAGGGTTTTTTTTTTTCCTCCAGATTTAAAATACATGATCAAAAATAAATAAATTCGTTTTGAAATTTAAACTGTTGAAAACCAATTGCAAAAAAGTAAACAAAGGTTTTTCAAATTTATGTTATCAAAACTAAACAAAATCTTTTAAAGTTTAAACTATTGAAAATGAACATTTTTTTTTCAAATTCAATTATTGAAGAGCAAACAATTTTTTTTTAATTCAGATTGTTAAAAAGTAAACAGAAGTTTTGAAATATGTTGCTGTTGTTTACAAATGCGGGTCATTTGGCCGCAAAACCATTAGACAGCGAGCTCTCCAGTATTTCTTGATGATTGAATTAAAAATCACTAGTGCAGGGCACTCATTCAAATGTTTTCCAGACATAGGCTGTCCTAGGTTACATAAAATATTATTCGAGGAAGCAGCAAGTCCAATTTGAAAATTTGAAATATTAATTTATATAGAATAAACAAAATATATTTAAACTTCAAGCTTCTTTTATAACTGCACAGTATTCTTAAAATAAGCCAATGTTGTTAAGCATTGTATTCCATTGTATTTAAATATGTATTCCATCATTTTGTGTTTTTTATTGTTTGAATTTTATTTCATGTTTTTCTAGCAACCCAAGTACTTTCAGATTGAGAGAGAAAATGATATCAAAATGACAACAATCTTTAAAGTTTACTAGTGGAGATAGTAAACTGCACAAGAACCTAATATTATTATTACATATTGAAGTGCAGTATATTAACTTTGATTTGATACCAAATTTGATTGCAAGGACCTAAGATTTATAAAATTATACCCTGTTTAGTTTAAAGAAAATGCTAAAAACATATTTCTTTTAATTTCACAACTCTTTTATTAATGAATAAAAATATTATTTATAAATAAAATAAATATTTCAATTCATGTTAACATGCATCATATTACCTATATTGAAAAAGAATTAAATGAAATTGGTGACTGTGTACATAGGGTTAGGCAACTTGGCATGAAATAATCCTTATGTATTATATACAGTCAAAATTGGCTATAACAACCTCGGTTAAGTGGCAATTCAGCTATTACGTCAAAATTCTGAAGTCCTGTTGTGCACCCCATAGAAATAACATTATTTTGCCTTAGTTATAACATCATAAAATGTTCAGATAACTTGTGTGTGTATGTCAAAATAAACCATTATTATGTATTCTAAAATGGGGCAATTTTACATTTCCTGTATATGTTTCTCAGAATTGTTTCATTTATCAATAAATAAAAAACTATGCTTGAAGCATTTTCCCTTATTTCTGTTTACCCTCACACTAATCATGTTCACCCCTCTGCATTTAAATGTAAACAAAGTGACCTAGCCCATTTTTTATGATGACAGAACACGCATGGTTATGGTGAAAATCTCTGCATTTTATTCTTTTCTGGCTTTGCATGCACGTTTATTCTAAAACCATCTCTAATTTTTAAAATGCTTGTGAGACATAAAGTTTTCCCATTAGAAGATGTAGTAATAAAGGCATTTGACAGTGGAATAAAAAAAGGGTTAAAATTTGTATGATTTTGAAAAACTGTACAAAAACTCTTTTAGCTTTCAAAACAAACATAAAAAAACTAAAACTTCACCAGTCTGAAAGACCAGATGTTGATGTGGCTTTGATCCAGTAGTTTAAGCACCAAGGAAATGTTTGATGTTCTAATCAATATCTGTGTCTTCAAAGTTAAAGCTCAAGAATTTGTATGCACCAATGGCTGATTGGATCAGTTTAAAAGTCGTTATGAAATAAATTCCAATAAGTAGGGAATTGAAATTCTTTAACAGAGAGAAAACAGCTGAATGACTTCGGGCAATTTTGCCTACGATTTGAAAAATGATGGAAGAGGACATTTTCAACATGGATGAAACAATCTCTTTTTTTAAAAGTGAGCCAGGTCGAACACTTAACTTCAAAAGAGAAATATGAAGGCGAAGAGCTTTCAAAAGAATGAATTATATTTCTTGTGGGAGTGAAAAGAAAAAAGAAAAATTTATGTTAATCGTAAAATAAAAAAATTCAGTATGTTTAAAACATTTTAAATCATTACCTATTAAATACTGTGCAAATCGTAAAGCTTGGATGATCAGCAAATTGTTTGAAAGGGAGCTGCTTCAATGGCACTCTGAATTAACAAAGTGTTAAAGAACATTAAACTTGTTTTTCTTCCTCATATACCAAATCTAATGACAGAAGGTGGAAATCCTGACAGTGACCCCAAATCTTGATTTGTTGAAGGATTTCATGGACAAGTACCATGAAACATTTTCAAATTTAGATGAATTTGTTAATGTCAATACCGAACTCACGAGTGATGCACTTACAGACAGTGACATAATGAAAAATGTCATATATTTGGATACTGCTAATGAAGATGATGAAAATGATTAAGTAGAATCAATACTGAGCCCAAGAGATGCTTTGGAAGCCATTCGCATATTAGGAAATTGTTATGAATCAAAGGGTGGAGATACAAAAGTACTTGTAGGTATTGCAACAGTAGAAAATGACATTAACAAACTTTTCAAAAACTCAAAAGAAAATTACTGATTTCTTTTCTCAAAATGTGATGCATATCAAAATTTTTATTATGATATTTAAACATTTGATTTTTTTGTTGTATCAATCTGTATTTTTTCCCAAAATAAAGATCTTAAAATAAAAGTACTAAAATGTCATTTACAAAATTTATGCTATGTACTAATATTTTAAACTTAATTAACAGCTATAGCATCACTCAGTTATAACATCAAAATATGGTTGGTCCCTTAAATGTTATTATAACCAAGTTTGACTGTAGTAATTTTCTTTATAAAACTTTTTCAAACACTTGTAGATTATAATTGAATTTAACGTTATAATATTAGTCAAAACAAAGTGCATGCCACAAGATGATTTTTGGGGACATATTTAAAAGATTTTATACTATCTATATTGAAATGAAATTAAAACTGTAATGTTCAATTTTTTTTTTTCCTTTTTTTTTTTTCAGACTCTTGTTAATAAGGAATCTTCAGCCAGTATTTGGCAACAGAGAAATAAATACAAGGATCCTTTTCTGGAATTTTTGAAAGATGCAGATTCCATATGAATTTAGCCCATTGCACATTTCTTTTGCAGTATTGTTTTATAAGCATTGAAATTCCATGCTTTAACTTCATATTTTTCTGAATATATTTTAATGTATTTTTTGTTGGTAATATATTTTTGTTTGAAGTGCTTATAGAGGCAGTTTACAGAAATAACTCACCATTCTTCTGTAAGGTGTATGACTTATGCTATTTTCTATATATTTGACCCTGTAAAAGGATCAATAGAAACTTTGCATAAATGAAATGTAACATTTATATATTTCATTCAAGTTTAAAGCAATTTATAGAATTTTAAATACTAATTTAAGTATTAAATTAATGGCAAAACGCTGACAAACAAAAAAAAACTCAAATTCCATTTTACCATTTGAGTTATTTTTATATAATTTGAAGATGTCTTCAAAAAGTTTCAGAATTTCAAAGTAATTTCTTATACCACTAAGTATTTATAAGATTTAAATTTATGAACATATTAATAAATTAGCACAAATGTATAAAAATTAAAGAGAATTTACCTATTGAAATTACTGTGCTAACAATTTAAATTATAAAACCTTTATTAATACTTCATTACATAGGAAAACTATTAATAATATGGTAGAATAAAAATTCTGCTTAACATACTGTTATTACTATATAGTTGTACTTTGTACATATTTTTGTCTATCTCAATTTAAATTTTCTGAAAACTGATTACTACAATTTTTTTTTCAAACTTGGAAGTTATGCTCTAAGTTGTTTATTCCACTCACTGATTGCTTCTATTCTCTTGTGTTAACAGATTGAGGGGGGGGGGGGGAGATTTAGGGCACTATTTAATTTTTTTTTCCCTGGTGCTTTTCACAAAATAGATGTTAAAAGAAAATTTTTTTTTGCTTTCTCTCTTTTATAAATTCAACAAGAGGTTGAAAAGTATTTTTTATATTTATACAAAATATTTATCCAGCTATAAAAGTACTTCTAATTACCTTAATGTATTTAAATATAACAAAAACCTTTCCAGCATTCCCTCTCCTCCCCCCCCCCCCCCTCAAAGGAAGAAAAAAAAAATTCCATAAACTACAAAATTAGGCCTTAAACTTTTTTCATTGCTTTACATAATAATCTAGTTTGTAAATATTTTCATTTCCATTTTTCTATCTGTGATAATGACTGTTTTCTCAGTTAAGTTGTATAAGTTTATTTATGCAATTATTTAGTTATGTTGAAAGTTTATCATATTGTATATTCTTTATCTTTATATTGGATACAAATTATTATTGTTTTTAGTTATTTTTTTCACTTTTTCAGGCTTTCAATAGCTGCATTTTTGTTGAAATAAAAAGGTTTATTTTGTTATCTGATACCTTTTCCTAAGTTTACATCCAAATTAATCCAGTGTACAAAGTGTTACCTTATAGCACTGGTTTTTTAATATGTAGCTCGTGAAGGGTGTCAGTTTAGCCTTCATGGTGAAAATAGTAAACTACTAAAAATGTATAAAATCCACAGACAAAAAAAAAAAAAAGACTAATTATCCAAATTGTAAAAACACATTCCATTCTATTTTTAAATGCATTTTAATCCACCTATAAATCTGAATGAAGCTTCTCTGACATGAACATTAGAATAGTTGCCAGAACAAGTTAATAGATGCTCATTTTAAAAAGTCCCCAAGATTGGCCACTACAACCTATACTCCAGATTTTAAACATATTATAGGACATCACCCCCTTTATTTTGATTAATTTCTTGATGACTAAATTTAAAATATCGGGTTTGTAATTTTACGTTAATACAAGTAACTAATTTTTTAAATGTATTCTGTTTTAGCATTTGCCCACTATAAAAGGATAGTTTTATAATTTTTATATTACTTTTAATAAATCTTAATAAAAATAATGTTCATATTAGTACAATATGTAGCTTACATTTATCAAATTAAATGTTCACCCCTCTAGCCCGGTTACATGAAGAAATAAGAAAAATGTGGCCTCGGGTTCAAAGTAATTAAGAACCACTGCCTCACAAATTAGATATTAATACATTCAAATTGGTTGAATTTCTTAAAATTTTGAATGTTTAGACTAAGTTACATTTTGTGGGCATCTTATAATATTTATAGAATTTATCCATTTTCATCTGAAGCTTAAATTATGTTGCATCAACAAGTCAGCTAACTGATAACTTTCAAATTTGGTGAGACCATTCTTTTTTTGTACTAAGTGATATTGTGTCTAATAACTCACATGTTGACTACTTGTATATTCTTCCAATGACTAATGCTAGGAGCAAAGAATAAAATCTCAGTTTATAGTCTATCAATTTAATTCTTAGGAGAGTAAAACAAAAGTTCACACTTTATTTATCCTTTTATCTATCTTATCTCAAACTTATTTCTTAATTTTAAGCTAATGATCATAAAATATATTTTCTAAGTAACTTAAATCATCAAACTTTTCTTACATTAAATGTTTTTATAATTATTCTCATGTTCATCCTAAAAGTAGCTACTAAAATAACAAAACATAATTTAAGCTATATTTTCAACTCCATGTTAAACAAACTTTTCATCCAGTTTTTTTATGAATATTAACAGTTAACATTTGTGTTTTAGTCATTTTCAACTGCATTACAAGAACCTAGTAATAATAGGAAAGTACAAATGAAGCAGATGTGCCATACATTCCTATAGAGTGTGCAATTTTAATTTTCAATATTTAGTAGCTAATATTTTATATTTGGATTTTTTTTTATGTGTGTGAAGGAAATGTTCAAAATTTATATACTTTCAAATTATTTTTACTATTTAAAATTAGATTAACCCCCCTGAAGCTCTAATTAGAATCAGATGTACAGAAGTGCATGCAGTTGTTTTAATTTTATCTAGATTTAGAAGGAAACCCTAATATGCCAATATATCCCCAATATTAATGTTGCATTGGAAATATTTCCAATAAAACACCAATATTAAGGGTACATTGGCCACCAATATTGGCATTACAGTAGTATTTCATTATTGACATTATATTGGAAATATTTCCCATATTTGGAATATATTGGCAACCAATACTAGAATATATTGGGTAAGCCAATATTGCCAAAATGTCCACATTGTGTCCTATTGGCACAATATTGGATCTATACTGTCTGCCAATATTGGCATGTTTGTTACTAGGGGAGATGTCTATTTCAAGGGAACCTATTAGATTTTTGAATAAATTAAAAATATATATACAGTGTGAAAGCTCCACTTGACTTTATATTCTTATTCCATATATTGTTTTAGTCCATTTGTAACATAATTAGTAACAGAATGAAAAAAGAGCATATGTTTTACTTTTCTGTGTTCACAATTTTTTTAAGCATCTCTTAAAATTTCATTTGAAGTTTATGTTTTTAAGATGGCAACAATGATTGTTGATGAATTGAGTGTATTTGTCGAATTAGTGTTAATATTTAATATTTTAATGCAGTGGCGGCTTGTGAGCGACATGTAGAGGGGGCGCTCATCTATGTATTTATGCCTATATATGTGTTAGTAATATATATATATATACATTTATATACATACATATATATATATATATATATATATATATATATATATATATATATATAAAGCATATGTATATACATATAAATATTTTGGGCATAGCAACGGGAGTATTAAAAATATAAACGACGGATGTATTAAGTAAAATAACATACCTCCCACCTGCTCGCTTGTTCATAAAAATCCTGGACACATGGAACGTATCCTTCCTAGTGAAAAACATTACATAGTCCTAATTTACATTAAAATAAAATTGTAGGGACTAATTAAACTAAAAGTTATGTCCAGGGAGTTGACTAAAAAATATGCATATTCTGGCGATACGTACTGATGGTTCAGACACTATAGCCAACAGTAAAATCAAAATCAGTGGATTAGGAGGAGAGATAGAAAATTGGGGGGGGGGGTGTAACCAAAGTAAGAGTTACGCTCGGGGATTTGCCACATTAAAGTTGTATATCCAGGTGACATGTACAAATTGTGGAGAGACTATAGTGATAAGACGAATCAAAATCGCTCAATTAGGAGCAGATATGTAAAATTGTGGGGACTAGTTAAACTAAAAGTTATATCCAGGGGTTGACACAAAAATATGTGTATCCAAGTGAAATGTACAAATGTTGATCAGACTATATAGTCACCAGCAGAATCAAAATCGCTCAATTAGGAATTGAAATGTAAAATTATGGGGACTAGTTAAACTAAAAGTTACGCCCAGGGGTTGACGCAAAAAAACGTATGTATATTATATCCATCAAATATGTATATCAAGTTAATACGTACATGTGAGTCAGAGACTATAGCCACCATCTGAATCAAAATCGCTTTATTAACCTTTCGGGACGGCGGCATTCCGAAACTACCGTGGCCCAAAGGACGAAGCGCTTCGTTTCCGAAATGTGTGTAAAAGACTGCTATTTTTTTGTGCTAAGCCTAACTCTCGAAAAAATTCACTAAAAATCACCCGTTCAACACAGCATTCTACTTTTTTCAGGAAGAAAGGAAATACTTATTTTCTATTTGATGTATACTTTTTATACAAATTTTCTTTTATCAAAATATTAAAAATTTTAGTGTATATATGTTTTAGGTACAGATGGATAATTCTTTGGCATGTCCTTTCGATTTTTTAAAACTGTACCACATACATGCGTATTCTTAGACAACAAATACTTTGCAAGTACAGGAGAGGTAAAAAATTTATCCAAATACAAAGTATATCCTTTTCCTAAAAGTTCACTTAGAAATGTTTTCACAACACGTTCTCCATACCCACCATCAGAGCTTGATAATCACGTGTCCTTTCCAGTATACACAAGGAAATTCCATTTATAGCCTCATTCCGATTCTGACGATTTATATATTTTTATTCCATATCTAGACCTTTTCGATAGGATATATTAACGAAATCCCAGCCTTCCTTTCCATGAGAACATAAATAACCTAATCATTTCATTGCCCCACATTCCTTTACTCCCCCCCTCCCCCACCCACTTAAAAAAAAAATACTCTCTTATATTCCTCTAATTCAACAACAAAATCAATAAAAGACAAAATCAGAACGAGACCCGGAACTCAATTATAAAATTGTTGATGCTACGAGAAGTGCTCTGTTTACTGTACAGAACCATGTGTTTCACCGCTCCAAATGGAGAAATAATCAGTAGCGGCTCGTCAATAAGTGCTGCAGAGCTGCAGCACTCCCTGTAATTTATTTCAAAATATATATTTTTATTTATTCATCGCATTTGTATAATTTTACCACCACTTGGCACTGAATGAATGCAGATCAAAGTTCTAAACACATTTTTTACGGCCGCAACGTAAGTGGGAAGATTTATTTCCGTATGCATGTTCTCAAAGCATGTGGGAAAAGTATCTGTCGAGCTGCAAAACTCGCAGCTCAGTTTCTCTGCTAAAATGTTTAGTGCGCATGCTCAGAGTGATGCGTAGGGGGCAGAGGTTGCCTTTCGTAATCATCATAGCGTGCTGCAGCCAATGCAGATCCATCTAGAGCTTTACTTGAATGGAACGCGTTCGGGTTCGTATTTTTGAGTCAGAAACTGTTCGTTTATGTCGCTTATTTGTTTCTTTTGGAATAAATGACTGTTTAATTAATGTCTGCGTGTTTGGAAGTTAATTAAACGATGAGTGTGTGATCTTTGCAGGAATTTGATTTTTCAGGATTATCTTTGATTGAGAAAAATTGCTTTAAAAGTAATGGTCGCCCTCTGTTGAACTTCAAATTATTCAGACATCATCAAGCAGTAAGAGTGCATACCAAACAAATTTAAATAGAAAATTTATGATAAATATGACTGGTTATGCGGTTGTGAAACGAGAAATACACGGTTTTGGTAGCAAATTGTTGGCGTCCGGACAATTTTCTCATTTTTGCAAAGAATTTCCTTCAAAGGAATTAGATGAAACAGTATTACTATATCCTATGCTGAAAAAAGAGGAAGTGAGAACAGGGCCTTCTGTTCTGTATGAGCGAAAATAATTTTTAAGTTCTGCAAATTTAAATCTTCACAAATTGATTGTAAGCAGCGAACTTCAGAATTCAGTTGGTGAATTGAGCTGTTTTCTAAAAATTATCCTGTCAACACCAATGACAACATCGGAACCAGAATGATGTTTCTCTACGCTGAAGAGAATAGCGACCATTTTAAGAAACACAAGTCTGAAGATCATCTATCAGCGCTAGCTATGCTCAGTGCAGGGAAGAGTTTAATGGACAAAATTAAAAATTTCAATGAGAAAGTTATTGATGTGTTCGTTCAGGAGAATGTCCCTTATATATAAATAAATAAAACATTTATCAGTATACTGTTATGTAAATTATTTTATATTTCTGTGTTAAAAATCTAATTTAGTTTAAGATACAATTTATTTGCAGCCCTACCACAACCCCAACCCACGAGCCGCTACTGGAAATAATTCATTGGATTCTCCTTGTGCCAAGGTCAAACATCTACAAAATACATTTAAGTTGCTTCCACGGGCATTTAGCGCCATCTAGGAGACAAATACATTCAAACTAAAACGTTCCACGTAGAAACACCAATACGTGCCAGTCGTCCTTTAGAGTAAAATTTCCTCCGGCCCGCGGGCGTGCCGTTCGTCCTTGAATGCAACTTCGCAGCTGGCGCGTGGGCGTGCCACTCGTCGCGAAAGGGTTAAGAGTCGAGATGGATAAGTGTGTGTGTGGGGGGGGGGGGGGCTATTTGAAGTAAAAGTTACGCTCAGAGATTTATCACTATAAAGATGCAGATCCAGGTGACATGTGCTAATGGTGCTGAGACTATAGCTACTAGCAGAACCAAAATCGCTCAATTAGGAACAGCAATGTAAAATTGTAGTGGATAAAAGTTACGCCCAGGGGTCGACACAAGAAAAATATGTATATTATATCCATCAAATATGTATATCAAGGTGATACATACAGATGGTGCAGAGACTATAGCCACCAGTAAAATCAAAATCGCTCAATTAAGAGGTGAGGTGGGAAATTGGAGAGGGGGGGGTAACTGAAGTAAAAGTTAATCTCAGGGATTTCTCACAAAGATGCATATCCAGGTGACATGTACAAATGGTGCAGAGGCTATAGCCACTGGCAGAACCAATATCTCCCAGTTCGGAAACGAGATGTAAAATTGAAGGAGCTAAGCTAAAAGTTACATCCAAGGGGTTGGCACAAAATATATATTCAGGTGACACGTACAGATGGTGCAGAGACTATAACCATCATTAGAATCAAACTCGTGGAATTAGAAGCTGAGATAAGAAATTTGGGAGCTACATCAATTTAAATATAATCCTAGGACCAATATTATAAATCTAGAGCCAATTTGGAGGCTACCAATATAGTCGCAGCGGTCGGCCCAAAATTTCCAGAAAAACGACATCAGATGAAAGGATCATGTTGAAAATTTGATTTTTAAATTTTTTGACAAATACTTAGAATTTCTTTAATTTTTAAGCATATTTTAATGTTAAATAGCTAAAAATGTAAGACAGCTGGGTAAGTCAACTCAAACTAAATGTCCTAAACAACACATTTATGAAAGTATCACTAAAAATAACCTATATGTCACAGAATGCCAAAAATTGGAAACTTGTGACGTTTAAAGAATTATTTTGAAGTCAAACATATTGAAATTCATCACCAGCAGATCAACCAGAGCATAGAAATATATCCCTTCCGGAAGAACAGAACAACAGACAAACTACATCAGAAATGACGAAATGCGAAACAACTTCAATAATTAAGATAGCTGGGTGGGTCACGCGATCCCTCAAACTGAGTGTCCTAAACAACACACTTTATTCACAATGGCCAGAAACCCCTAAAATATCATAACCCCCCCCCCCTTCCCATCACCACACACGTACACTTAATTCTCTCATTTGTTCATATGTTTATTTAAACTTCCAAATTTATAAGAAAGACGAGAATGAGAACAAACACATTCTTAAATGTAGAAAATTGAAGCCAAATTAGCGAAACTGAGCTAATTTGAGAAGTCCCTTTTCATGATTTTCTACTCTTTTGTTTCTTTTTGGCTAGAGGCACTCTCAGTCCCGCGACACAATCTACTAATAAATCTGCAAATGTCTGGTTTTTCTTCACGCCAAATTTCTAATATTGCTCCTATACCATTCTTTCACTCAGGAGATGCCGATGGCAGGGACGCGGCTTTAAAAATATCCCTGTATTTTCCCCTATGTGTTGAAAATTCTCTGCAATACAGCTTTCATGAGTCGACTTTCTCCGAAGAAAGGTGTAGTGCTGCCATCTAGTGACATTTTTCATAACTTATTTTTAATAATTCTCGATTTAATTGAACCCAAAATTCAGATTTTTTCAATAGAAATTGTAATAAATCTGTATAACTAAAAAAATAATTTGGGGTGTTTACTCAATGGTGTCGCGCATACCCACGGCCCCCCCAATGGCCGCCACTGTTTTAATGCCACCTAAAGTTCAGACTATTCTGGCAACAGCTCTCATGCTGTTCTCTTTAACGATCGACCATTTTAACTTTCCATATAAAAGACATCTGGATTTAGATAGCTGGTCCCAAAGATATCTTTTGGTTCAACCGTTTAGTTAGGAAACACTTTTAAAATCGGGACATTTTCTATATAGTCACAAACACAGTAATTCTACCCATTATTAGAGTGTGATTACTGGGAAAGGTGTGTACTGGGCATTTGCCCTGGATCCTACACTTTAAAAAGCCTATGAAATTAAATACGATCGCATCTTTTATTTTATATCATTTTAAACATTATAATATAAACATTTAAAAAATATTTTTTATTATTATCAAAATGATACTGAACAGGAAACCCCAAAAGATGGAGGGGTCTGTGCCCCCACCCCAGCTTTAAGAACCTTAAAAATGAAGCAATTTAAAGTATATTTTGCTGAATATTAAAAGAAAAGAATGAGATTTGAGATGATTAAAAAGTAAACACAATTGTATATCTGTGGAATTGCCCCACCACCACCACCACACTCCCTCCCCAGACTTTAGAACATTAATCATACCTTTAAAATTATGGGATCTATAGTGTCTTCGTGTAGTGAATATTAAAAACTAAGAATGAGATTTGATATGATTAAAATATCCCGCTATTATATATCATAACAATTTGTACTCTACTTTAAATTTATCTGTGTGCTATTAATTAACCTAAAAGTATGAAAGCGGTTATTAGATTTTTGCATTTAAACTGTGAAAATCTATCGTAATATAAGATGTTTGTTGGTCTGTGTGAGTGTGTATCGTCTGTAGCGGGAAATCTAAATGTCAGACAGCGATGAAATGTAGTACAGAGGTATGTACTTCAGTTCAGAACCTGAGAAAATACAATAATTCTGATTTTTTTTTTTTTAATTCGAATTAGTGTTTGTTATTTTATGTTTTAGCATGGTTTTAAGTGATTTTCATACAATTCTGTTCCCTAGTGACTGAAAATAGATTGAAGAAACATTTTTTCCACCGTTGTTTGATCCGAATCCATAGGAAAATTCCTACATATTATTATTATTTTTTTTTAAATACATTGAAATATGCATTTTTTAGATTATCTGATAAAATTGTTCATGCTCCGTAGTTCTGGCAGAGTGACAAATCTGCAGCACCCATTAATGCAGGTGATGGCATAGGAGGTTTGAAAAGATTTGGGGATTGCACTCAGAGGACCGGAGTTCAATTTCTGGCACTACCCAAATTATCCCCATGTCTATGCAGAATATGGACATATTAAATCCTATGGATTCAAAAGTCCTTCTGAGATATTGGTGGTAGGAAAAGGAGAGTATGGTCCCTATGGATGTCGCCCTCACTGAGTTCCGATTTAAATTGGGTTTCACTGTCCTGGCTATCCAGACAGATACCTTACACCTTTGGTACGTCAGACAGTCTGGGTCAAAAGAAAGAAAGGACTTGGGGGCACAATGTTAAGAAGGTTCACAACTAGCTAACTTGTAATTGTTAATTATTACTAGAAGAAACAAGAAAAAGATGAAAGACAACAGCTTACTGCCCTTCTGAAATTTGATGCTAAATTCATATCAATCATCATCTATGCTCTATGTATAGCTAATCCTGAGAAATAAATATTTGAAGGAAAATGTTTGAACTTTTAAGTGGCAAAAACAGCAAATAGAAAATGTTAGTGAACCCCTTATTTTCTCTGGAATTTCATGCTGAATCCATATCAGTAGTTATCCAAGCTCTGCCTATAGCTAATACAGTGACCGCCGGTTATAAGATTCAGTGGTTATAAGAAACAGCCGTTTATAAGACCCAAAACGACAGAAACAAATACAAACTTCGTTTTAACATTAAAATTGTGTCGCTTATAAGAAACACGATTCCGCTTATAAGAAACAGTTTGCTACAGAAAATTTGTTAATTTCCTTGCGACGTGGGTGAAAAAAAAAATCGATTTGTTTAAGGTTAACTGAAGGACGAGTTATCTCTTGTCTCTGGGCGTACGTGGAGGGGGTGGGAGTTTACTATGTAACAAAGGATGACAGAGAATTTCTCCGTAGAAAGGCTTAGGGGGAACAACCCCAAACCAGTAAGAAACGAGTTTTAATCTTTTGGCAATTAAGGAAACGTACTGATAAGGAAAGGCATCTCTGCTTATGCACTCAAATAAGATTCGTACAGCTTTAGTTAGTCATTTTATGTTTTGCTAGTGGAAGCATGTCGCAAAAGAGAAAAACCCTTACTTTGCTTGAAAAGCAAAGTTTACTTTAAAAGTATGATTCTCTACCTCCGTGTAGTCAAAGAGAAGCTGCCTCTGCATTAGAAATTCCGCACTCAACATTATGTAAAATCCTGAAAGGCAGAAATGAAATTTTGACACCAAATTGTAATCTTCAAAGAAAACGGAAACGAGAAGGAAAGGCAGCTGCTATAGAGGAAGCACTCTTACAATGGTTTTCTAACGCCAGATTAAAGAATGCTCCTATCAGTAGGGCAATTTTACTGAAAAAAGCAGAAAAATTAGGAGAAAAAGAGTTCTGTGCGACTGATGGTTGGTTAAGCCGCTGGAAAGAACGAAATAACATTGTGTACAAAAAAAATTATGGAGAGAAGCAAGACACTGACTCCGAGTCTGCATCTTTATGGATTACGCAAAGGTTACCACCTCTATTAGAAAAATACGCTCCTCATCAAATTTTTAACACTGACGAGACTAGGCTCTATTTTAGAGCGATGCCCGAGTATACCAATGGTGTTCAAAAATGATCTATCCTCCGTTGGAAAAAAACAAAAAGATCGAGTTACAGTTCTGTTAACAACAAATATGACGGGAACTGTAAAAAAAACCCTTTAGTTATTGGCAAAAGCAAATGTCCGCGCTGTTTAAGTGGAATAAAAAAATTGCCAGTGATCTACGAAAATTCAAAGAATGCCTGGATGACAAGTAGAATTTTTGAAGACTTTTTGTTAAAGTGGGACAGGGAACTGATGGGAAAAGAAAAAATTCTTTTAATCCTTGGCAACTGTTCGGCTCATCCTGTAGTACAGCTGACAAACATTGAACTTTGTTTTTTGCCACCCAATACAACTTCCATCATACAGCCTCTTGACCAAGGAATTATTAAAGCATTTAAAACTCTGTATCGGTCAAATTTGCGACAGAAAATAGTGGATGCAATTGATGAAGAGAAAGGATTGGCTTCCGAAATAAGCAAGAAAATAACCTTGCTTGATGCTATCCATATGATCGCAGGCGCATGGAAAAATGTTTCTGACATATGCATTTTTAATTGCTTCCGTAAAGCAGAATTTTTGAAAAATAATGTTGACATACCAGCAGAATATGTAGAAGAATTAGAAGCACCTTTCGAAGAATGGATTCACATCGACGAAAATTTACAAACATCTGAAGAAAAAAGTGATGATGACATAGTGGCGGAAATTCAGAATGTTTGCAATGAAGAAGAAAATGAAGACGATGTTCCACAAGAAGAAAATTTTCCTACAGCCAAACAGTCGCGAGAAGCCCTAACTATAATTAGAAAAACTCTTGAACATAGAGGGGCATCAGAAAAAGTTTATGGACTATTTTATGATTTAGAAATGGATGTACGTAAACTAATCACAGACTTGTTAGCACAAACAACACTGGACTGGATAAATTTTTTGCTGTTCCTCAGTAATAGATTACGGTATGTATGAAAATGTACTATGCTCTTATACATAAATGAACGACCTATGAGTTTTACTTTTTATTCTTATCTAACTACATACTAGTATATGCATATAGATAATATTTTAAGTTGTAAGGCTTAATTCGTAAAATAAGAAATATTTTTGAATGCAAAACTCAATTTACAAATGTATTATGTACGTACTAATATTTTACTTATATACATTTATCTTTTAAATTCTGTAAAACTGTATTCAATAGTTAGTATTTACAATGGAAGAACGATATTTAAAAAATTTCCGGATTTAAGAAACAACTGCTTATGAGAAACAAAATGAGCGAAACGAACGTGTTTCTTATAAGCGGCGGTCACTGTACTGTGAGAAATAGATAGTTCAAAAAAAATTCTTGAACCCGAAGTGGATATTCTTAGTTAATCACCCTAACATCTCCAGAATTTAATGCTGAATCCATATCAGTTATAATATTAGTTCTATTTATAGCCAATTTTGAAAAATAAATATTTGTAGGAAATTGAAAAGTTTTGAACAGAAAATTAAAAAAACAATGTAAATGGAAATCACTAATGCCCCCCCCCCCCTCTTTGGAATCTTATGCTGAATCCATATCAATTATCATCTAAACTCTTTATGTAGCCAATTTTTAGAAATAGATGCCTCAACTTATTTTAGTAAAAACAATGATATGGCAAAATTTTTGTCGCCATATTATTTTGTTTAAACAAATTTCTGTATAGGAGACAGAGTTTTGGGGAGTTGTGTCTGATGGGTAATCGTACATTCACCACGAATTCCTGACTAAGTAAAGTTATAAAATCGGGCATTTTTTGTATGATATTAGTATTACTCTGGGGACACAATTTAGATTGAGAAAGACAAAATGGGCCTTGATGACATTAACAGTAATCAATCTGATGTATTTTTTAAAATTTATATATACAAATAAATCACCATCTAACGTCGAACTGTATGGCTTAATAGTGGGACATTGGTTAAATCCATCGCTGTGCGTTCATTCATTTCTCTATGCTCAATTTTCATTTTTCAAAAGTCTACTATTTAATTAATTTTATACAAGAATGTGCCATAGTTACTTCAACTTAAGTTTCACACAGATTCCACAACTCAAAAATATCTGCAAATCGAAGAATAGTCTTTTTCTCATTTATCGATATATATATGAACTACAATCATCATATACATGTGTGAATGCAATGTCTGTAACTGAAAAAAACGCTGTAAGCCTTATTTTGAAAGAAAGAAAAGGGGGGAAAGTGCATACACACCCTCTTTGGCAAAAAATTTACATTAGTTCTTTATGGCTTTTAATGTTCATATTACAAAACCAAGTTCAGCATTCTAAACTCTCCCATTTGACATTACACTTATCTATATACAAGCTGACTCTTCAGGAATATTGAAGAACAATGAAGCCTGAAGCATAATCTATTAGTGTTAGCTCTGTTTATATTTTCACATTAGGAAATGTTTTATTGAGATTATTATTAGTGGATGTTTTGTATCAAACTACTCTAATCATTCTAAAAAAAGTTTTAGGTTATTTTACTTTTCCAGAAATGAAGAGAGAAGAAAAAATCTGATGTGGGCAGCACATGACTTCCGTATAGGCTCAAATTCACTTTCTCTTTATTTCTTTAATAATTCATTAAATTTAGTTTAATTACACAAAATAACATGCATGATTATTTGAAATTGCACTTTTAATTCAATTTTCATTTGATAACTAGAAAGGCGACGTAACAAAAATGTAAGAAAACTAAAATATCTCGACAATGTCTAGTCCTAGAGTAATGGGGTTGATCATATTTTTTTCATCGTCAAAAATGACGTATAAAACAAGCATTTAATGAATACATTTGAGCATACATAGTCTTTTATTTTAGATTTTGACGATTTTTGCATGCCATTTCGCAAAATATGCAGGTTCTTTTTTTCACAAATTGTACCAAAATTTAACCAGCACCAGGGTAATCTACAAGAGACTTATCTACCAAATTTTGTGAAATTTGGTCAATTGCTTTTCTAGCTAGAGTGGATACATACAATTTTTGTGGGCCATTTTTCAAAAAAAAAGGCAGGTTCTTTTATCACGAATCGTACCGAAATTAATGAAAACCTGGGTAACTCACAAGTAACATAGCTGTAAAGTTTTATGAAATTTGGTCAATTAGTTTTTGAATTAGAGTAGATACATGCATTGCACAGACACACACACACAGACGTCACGCTAAAAATAGATTTTTTATGTTCTAAAAGTATCCCAAAAAGTATAGATCTGTCAAAAAATCGAGTTGCAATTTTCGACATGATTCCAATACTTTCCCTGAAAGTAAAAATGGCTTGTAAATAGTCGAAGGGATCAATCGATACCTGGTACAGGAGCATGCTTGTATGGTAACAAATATAGTAACCCATGTAGTTGCAGCAACACTACTGGGCTTCAACATGCCTCATAAGTCAGCCTGTATATTTAGGAGCTCTAGTTCTACCTAGAGTCCCTATATGTAGACATACAAGGACTCTGCTCCTCCCATTTTTGAGATTCTGACTACTGTCAATGCTAGCTGTTGAATCCTTTGTTTTGGTTTTGATTATTCTGTCTATAAAAGTTTACTTTTGCACTTCAATTTTCAAATTTCTTGCATTTTGTTAAATTTATATATTTATTTACATACCCAAATAAAGTTTCTTCATTCATCCATCTGCATGGCTGGTTGATATTGCTATGACATTAGTTGCTGAATCCTTTGCCTTTAATTCGATTCCATTTGCTTTGCACTTTCCTATTCTATTGTGTCAAAATTATATACCAGGATAAATTTCCTTCATTCGTCCACCTGTATGGCTTAGTGGTATAGAACAGGCTGTTGGATTTTTTAATTAAATTTCGTTTCTTTTGCACTTTTTTTTTTAATTTTCTGTTTTGTTAAATTTATATCCCTTATAAATTTTATATTGATTTTTCTAACTCTTCAATTTATTAAATTTATATTCCTAATAAAAGTTTGTTTGTTTTTTGTCTATGTGGCTCTAGTAGTATGGTGTTGTTTTCTAGGCTGTGAATTCGAATCCCCTGACTCTCAAGAAACTGTTTTTGAATATAAATGTTTCCATTGTTATTTATTTTTGAATGACGTTACAGAAAGTTGCGTCATTACCGGTGACGTCACTGGAAATTATACTTCCAGTGTGGCTTCACTTCTTGTGATCCTCTTTCTGCAGTTGCAGACTCTTTCACTAAAGAATTGTCCTTTAGCAGTCTGGCTACATCCTCTCTAAAAATAAGATATGCAAAATATGCTTGCGCAAACTTTTTTCAATTTATTTATGAACAAACATTGGACAAGTAAGGGTGTGCAAGCCACTGAGGCCAACAGGTCCCATAGAGAAAACCCATTAGCCCCAGTGAAACTTGACCCATCCGTCTGTCCGTTGTTTCGCACAGAAATGCTAACAGAAAGAAAAATCGAAATTTTGATGGAACTTGCATCTTTTAAACGTGCTTCTATAAAAGCTCCTATCTTTCTACGCAAACGCCCTTTGGTTACACTTTGGTTATCTGGTTACACTTTGTTTTTAGTACCTAACTCCTTTGAACTGCGGGGTTTGAGCCCAAACCATACAATTTCAGAAGCTGACAACCGAAACCTCGCGGGCGACGCATGCGAGTTCCAATTAAAACCTTTTTAACGTTATAGTTTAAGGTATTTTCTTTTAGAAGACTGCAGATTAACTTCACAACCAACTGAGCCCAGCGCTATGTAGTGATCAGCATCATGGATGATGCATCTTATTTTATCTGTTTGATTTGAATAATTAACTGCCAAAAAAATAAACTAAAGGTTGAGTTAAAACTTAGCACAAACATTTTACTTAAATTTCTTTGAAATTTATTTTCTCTCATAGTTTAATAACCCATAAAATGGTAGGATTTGAACCCTCAAACACTATAGCTTCCCAAACTCCTGCTCTTAAGTTTCATATTTTAAAGTATTCAATTTCAAATCTTTTTCGCTTTTAGTGATGAAAAGATATTTAAAGGGGATAATACTAAAATTTCCGAACTTACAAAGTGCATATTATCTTCTCCAGATTTAAAATAAATATCGTTAAGGCAGAATGTTGCCATCATTGTACTAACTTGTTATGTAATTACATAGGACTTATTTTGTTGTTGAAGACCCAGGCCGTCCGACTCATCCTAAGGACTCGAGCAACCATTTGGACGGCCGGATAGGACTTACTTTGTTGTGTAGTACTTATAAAATTACATCGATTTGGTAATCGTGGTCTTGTGCCCAGTAAAGCCTTTAAAAAAGAGAAGGCCCTGCATCAAAACACCAATTTTGCAATTTTTTTACCTGCTTGAGAGGTTATTTATTTAACAAAAAATAGTTGACTAAGAGACGGAGCAGAACACAGAAACGAAAAGTTAGTTATTCATGATATCCTTCGTGCATCGCACATCTTGTCTCAAATTTGCGGAAGCTAACTGGAGTCCTATAGCTCCAGAAGCTCACGCACACGCCCTTAACTTTGGCCAGCTAGGCGACGCCTTATAAATAGTATTTTAAAATATTTAACTTTTGCATTTAGAAGTATTCAATTTCCAAAATCTTACTTGCTTTTATGAATCAAAAGAAATTTATAAAAACATAACTCCAGAAACAAAATCCACAAAGCGGATACAATCTTCCAAAGTAAAATGGTCCAGAAATTTTGGATTAAAAATATCAATCAAGACAGAAACATGGGCCTTGAATAATGTTGAGTTCGGGGCTCAGTATTATTCAGAGGCCGTCTTCATTGTTGACATCATTGTACGCCTTTCCTTCGTATAATTATGTATGGCCAATTTGGCAGTGTTGGCCTGTTCCCGTGAATCTTTTGACAAATAAAAGGCGCCAATTTTGTAATTCATTTCATCTATTTTAAACTAAGAGACGGAGCCGAACGCAAAAACAAGGATGTGGTTAATTGTCAAATTCTTCGTATGTCTTACCATCTCATTTAATTCTCCGGAAATTCGAGAGTTATAATTCCAGAAGCTCACGCGGCCAACTAGGCGACGCCTTACAGGGATATTTTAAGATATTCCACTTTCGAATTTTACAGTATTTAATTTCAAAGTTCCTAAATCTTATTCGCTTTTATGGATTAAAAGAGGTTTGAAAAAAATCACACTATAACTCGAGAAGCGGGACCCACAAAGCGGATGTCATCTTCCAAAGAAAGACAACGCAGGAATTTTGGACTGAAATATCAATAGTACAGAAACCTGGGCTTTGAATAATGTTGGCCTCGGAGTTCAACCTTATTCAAGGGCCCTACGATACTGACATATCAATTTGGCGATGTTGACCTTAGGTGACGTAAACTCTCTAAGAATAAGCCCTTGTATCAAGACGCCAATTTTGCAGCTCATTTTATCTATTAATCTGAAAATATAATAACCTAAAGAATGGAGCTAAACGCAAAAAAGTCATTCCTCAAATTCACATCTCTTCGAATAGTATCATACAACATAAGTGGGATCCAAGCGAGCTCTTAGGTCTTCGAAGCTCATTCCGTAGACTTCGCGGCCAACTGAACGACGTCTTGCAGACATATTTTAAAGTATTCAATTTTACCCGCTATTTCACGCAATACAAGGTAGGATAAAAAATTTCGGATCTCCTGCTGTTAAGTAACACACATTGATTTCGTTATTCAAGTTTTATATTTAAATTTGCATTTCTTGTGAATTTGTTTATTTTAGTTTTGTAATAATGCTATGGCAACACTCTTGGGTTTCTGTAGACGTGGTCAGAGAAACGAGCGGTTTTGTTTACGAGTTGACGTTGGCTGTACGAATGTTAAGTTTTGAAGTAAAGTTTCTGGTTCCTGAAAAGCAGTTGTAATTATTTTCGTACATATTGAAACGTGTGAAGTTGGGTAAATTTCTAGGGCGTTTCTGACATTTGGTGACCCGGACGTGACTGTGAAGATAGAAAGGTTAGTTTCGTTTGGAATTTTGTTTTAACTAAGCCTGTCGCTGTCACATTTTCATAATGGAACTGCTCATAAGAAAGCGAAAGCCGATTCGAGCGTCTTTTACAAAGTCGTATAACATTTTGACAACGGCTTTAATTGATGAGGAACCAGACGATAAAATTATTCAAACACATTTGGCAAATATGGACAGATTAATGATGAATTTAGCAGAGATCGACGACGAAATCTGTAACGCTTTGCTTGCCGATGAGTCAAAAGTGGAAGAATATGAAACTGAATATGGGGTAATAGAAGAATATCGCGGAAAAATGGTTACTGCTAGGGTTGGCGTCGAAATGCATTTAAATAAAACCGCAACCAAACGAAGTGCGAGTTTTTCCCATGTTCAAGAAAAAACGAAACTGAAGCTTCCTAAAATTGAATTTGTGAAATTTGGGGGTGAAATAAAAGATTGGCTAGCATTTTGGAGTCAATTCAAGAGAATCCATGAAGATAAATTGATGGAAGAAGAAGATAAATTTCAATATTTAATTCAGTCTATGATCGTTGGCACAAGAGCAAAAGAAATAGTAGACAGCTTCCCTCCTACTGCAGAAAATTATTCAAAAGCTGTTGAAAGCCTTAAAAATAGATTTGGAAGGGAAGAGCTACTCATAGAGTTCTATGTCAGGGAATTGCTTGGACTGGTGATTAAAAATGCAGTGTCTTCAAAATCGAAAGCAAATACAGCTCAATTGTATGATAAGTTAGAATCGCATTTACGGTCTCTTGAATCAATTGGTATGACTTCTGACAAATACGCAGCAATGCTTTTTCCCCTTGTTGAATCTTGCATACCGGAAGAAATACTACGAGTCTGGTTAAGAAATCCGGTGGCGGCTAAAGGTGAAGAAAGTGATACTTACATTGATAAGTTGAAAAACCTGTTATTGTTCCTAAGAACTGAAGTAGAAGGTGAAGAGCGTATCTCGCTTGCTAAAGCTGGTTTTAAGCAAAATGAGAAAAGTAGTCGAAAGGAAATTTGTAAGGAAACGGGTATGAATTTACCGACTGCTACTGATTTATTTTTAGGGATAAATTCATGTGAAAAGTCCATTTGTGTATTTTGCGGAAAATTTCATGAAAGTAAAGAATGCTTCAAAGCTCAAAAACTTTCTCTAGAAGAGAAGCACGATATTTTAAAAAGAAAGAAGGGATGCTTCACTTGTTTACGGATTGGACATCGTTCTAAACAGTGCAAATCACATGTTCGGTGTATAATTTGTTCCAAAAGGCACTGGGTAGTTATGTGTCCTGAACTAACCAATAATAAGAGGGCTTTAGTTACAGAGTTCAAAGAAGGTGGGGATCAGAATATTACTTTATCCAGCCAAGGCCACTCTGAAGTACTATTGCAAACACTGCTTGTGGTTCTTAAAGCTCACGGAAAAGACAGAAAAGTTAGGGCACTGATTGATACAGGTTCTCAGCGTTCTTATATTCTAGAAAGTACTGCAAGGCAGATGGGATTTAATCCTGTGAATACTGATATATTAACACAAGTCGTGTTTGGAGGAATCACCTCTAGGAGAGAGCACAAGTGCTACAATGTAATTTTGAATAGTTCAGTTAATAACTATTGCTGTGAAATTAAAGTGTTAGACCAACCTGTTATATGTGGTTCAATACCAAGACTCAAGACTGGATTATGGTTGGAAGAAATGAGACAAAAGGGAATCCAGCTCACGGATATAGGAAGCAATCAGCCACCTATTGAAATACTTATTGGAGCCGATTTCGCTGGTCAACTTTACACAGGACGCGTTCATCAGCTAAAGTGTGGACTGGTCGCTGTGCAAACTCATCTAGGATGGGTTGTAATGGGAAAGTCGCAAGAGGATTCAAAGTATAGCAATTATGGTTCGGTTTTAACTTCACTTTCGATTAATAGTAATAATGTTCCTGATTTATGGAAGTTAGAAGCTATTGGAATCACTGAACCATGTGAACATCAAAGCAAAGACGAAGTAGAAACAGCTGTTTCGGATCATTTCAAGAAAACAGTTAGAATTAATGAAGACGGAAGATATCAAGTTAGTCTTCCTTGGATGCATACTCAAGGAGAATTACCAACTAACAGAGAAATAGCTGAGAAGAGATTGAATTCCACAACATCGAAACTCATGAAAGAAGGAAAGTTTGAAAGCTACAATGCTGTTTTCCATGAGTGGTGGCAAGAAGGAATAATCACAGAAAGTTCAGAGAATAGTGGTCATTTTTTACCTCATCGAGGAGTATTTAAATGCAATTCATCGACTAATGTTAGACCTGTCTTTGATGCATCCTGTAAACAGAAAGGATCTTATTCCTTAAATGAATGTTTGACAAAGGGACCAAATCTATTGGAACTGATTCCCACAATACTTTTGAAGTTTCGAGAGAAAAAAATCGGCGTTATTTCGGACATAAAGAAGTCTTTCTTGCAAATATCTGTTGTTAAAAGTGATCAAGAATTTTTAAAATTTCTTTGGTGGCAAGGTGAAAGCCAGAATGCTATAAAGATTTTCCAACATTGCAGAGTAGTCTTTGGATTAAACTGTAGTCCTTTTCTTCTTGGAGCAGTGATACAACACCATTTGGACAAATATTCATCTTCAGCTCAACATAAGGTAGCACAGAAACTTAAATCAGCATTTTATGTTGATAATTGTGTGTGTTCGGTAGACTCTGAAGTGGAATTGCAAGAATTTGTTCAAATATCCACAGAGGTGATGGCGGAAGGAAAATTTGAATTAAGAGACTGGGAACATACCGAAATAACGGATACTTGTGTCAAATCTAATCCGTCAACAGTCTTGGGATTGTTATGGGACAAACAAGAAGATGTATTATTCTGTGACATCGCAGCGATAAGCAAACCTGAAGGGACCATCAGTAGAAGAACTATTTTATCTATTGCACAAAGACTATTTGACCCCATAGGTTTCACTTGTCCAGTTACATTGTATCCTAAGTTGTTATTACAAAATAGTTGGAAATCTAAATTGAGTTGGGATGCTGAAGTACCGAAAGATGTTTCACATAACTTTTTGAAATGGATCGCTGAACTACAAATGCTTAATGTCGTGAGGATTCCTAGACATGCTTTTATCAATGATAACTCAACATTGAGTCTACATGTGTTTTGTGATGCATCTGGGATTTCATATGCAGCTGTTGTATATGTGCGATGTGAAACCTATACTAATATTTCCGTGCAGCTACTCATGGCAAAATCAAGAGTTGCACCATTAAAACCCATTTCTATTCCAAGACTAGAACTTTTAGCTTGTTGTATTGGTGCACGTCTAGCAGACTTTGTGAAGAGAAGTTTGAAATTTGATTCTGTTAGGGAATATTTCTGGACGGATTCTTCTACTGCCCTACACTGGATTAAAAGAAATGAGCAGTGGGGAGTATTTGTCAAAAATAGAGTAAATGAAATCCAGAAATTATCTAATATTGAAAATTGGAGACATGTTAATAGCCAAAATAATCCTGCTGATCTGCCCTCCAGAGGATGCTCAGTGAAGAAATTAATTGAATCCCGATGGTGGGAGGGACCTCCATGGCTGAAACAGAATGAAAAGGATTGGCCACGCTCTGAATGCACGGTTAATGAAATAGACGTGCTGCAAGAAAGAAAAAATATCTCTGCGGTTCTGTTGAGTAAAACGTTTAAAGAGACATGGTTTCTATCATATTTTTCAAAGTATACAAAAATTATAAGAATGGTAGGATGGATTTTGAGATTTCTTCAGAATGCTCGAAAGAACATTCATGATCGAAACACTGGAGAATTATCTGTTGATGAGTTGAATAAAGCTGAAAAGGCAATTATCAAAACTGTTCAAAGAGACACCTTTACCAAGGAACGGTTAAATAGTTTGAAATCCTTGTGTCTGTTGAAAGACCGTGATGGTTTAAATCGAGTGGAAACAAAGTTGACAGAACGTAAAGATGAAGACAATTTCAAGTACCCAATACTACTGCCAAGCGAACATAAATTGGTAGAACTTATCATCCAAGAACACCATGCAACCAAACTTCATGTCGGATTACATTCCTTATTGTCAGATTTGCGTGAAAAATTCTGGATACTTAATGGAAGGAGAACAGTACGCCGTGTAATTTCGAAATGCATTAGATGCAAGAGACACAATGCAAAATGTATACAAACAACTCCAGTTCCTCTTCCAGAAGACAGAGTGAGACAAGCGTCAGTTTTTGAAATTACTGGAGTAGATCTGGCTGGACCCCTCATATTGAGGGGAGGTGTGAAAAGTTGGGTTGTTCTTTATACGTGTGCTGTTTATAGGGCTATTCATTTGGAGCTCATAACATCATTATCTACTAAAGCTTTTCTGCTCAGTTTCAGACGGTTCATAGCACGTCGTGGAAGACCCAATACCATCTATAGTGATAATGGAAGTAATTTTGTCGGAGCTGATAATCTTCTACAAAAAATTGATTGGAAAACCATTGAAATAGAAACAGCAGTCAAAAGAATTACTTGGAAGTTCAATCCACCCTCCGCTGCTTGGTGGGGAGGGTTTTGGGAACGTCTTGTGCAGATGGTTAAGAGACTGTTAAGACGGGTCTTGGGAACAGCTTCTTTAGACTATGAAGAAATGATGAGCATTCTCTGCGATTGCGAAGCAATAATTAATGCCAGACCACTGACTTACATTTCCGAAGATCCTGAAAACCTAACTCCTTTGACGCCGGCTATGTTTTTGCAGGACATGCAGACGGTGGGAGTGCCAGACTTGGACCTTTTGGACAAAGTGGATCTCACAAAAAGACTGAGATATCAGCAGACATTAAAGGATCAGCTAAGGAAAAGATTTAGAGTAGAGTATCTTGGCCAATTAGTGCAACATAGGGGAAAAATGAAAATGCTGAATGTCAAAATTGGAGATATAGTTCTCATTGAATGCGAGAATAAGAAAAGAACTTTCTGGCCAATGGCAAAAATAACTGAAGTTTATCCCGGAAAAGATGGCAGCAACAGAGTTGTGAAATTAAAGACAGCAACGGGGGAACTAATTCGACCAGTTCAGAGAATTTTCCCTCTTGAAATTGAATGTCCATCCCGAGAACCAGAAACTGATACTGTAGCTAGTGAGAAAAGGGTTGTGGACGCTTCACCCTCTGCTCAACGACAGACTGTTGTTACTAGAAGTGGCAGAACAATTAGACTCCCATCTAGGTTTAGATAAATGTAGAAAAGTTTAATTTCTATTTAAATGTTAATTTATCTTTAATTTATTGTAAGTTTTGATTATAATGTTTAAATCAAAAGGTGGGAGAATGTTAAGTAACACACATTGATTTCGTTATTCAAGTTTTATATTTAAATTTGCATTTCTTGTGAATTTGTTTATTTTAGTTTTGTAATAATGCTATGGCAACACTCTTGGGTTTCTGTAGACGTGGTCAGAGAAACGAGCGGTTTTGTTTACGAGTTGACGTTGGCTGTACGAATGTTAAGTTTTGAAGTAAAGTTTCTGGTTCCTGAAAAGCAGTTGTAATTATTTTCGTACATATTGAAACGTGTGAAGTTGGGTAAATTTCTAGGGCGTTTCTGACACCTGCAATTTCCAACCTTGATTGAAGGAGAGGGGAACTATTTCACCGTGACGTAGGAAGCACATGTGACGCGAGATGTGAAAAGGAAGGTATTTTTCCAGACAATACGTATCAGTGAACTGTAGTCGTTCGCGTTCGTCGAAAATGGAAATGGCGTTTGAAGAACAACGTGCAATTATCAAATTCTGCCAGCGTTTGGGGAAATCGCAAAAAGAAACATTGCACCTGCTCTAAGGTTCAATGTTTCTGTCGGCGAGTTCCCCAAAACGCTGGCAGAATTTGATAATCGCACGTTGCTCTTCAAACGCCATTTCCATTTTCAACTAACGCGAACGACTACAGTTCACTGACACGCATTGTCTGGAAAAACCCTGCACTGCGGACCTACTTCTTCCTTTTCACATCACGCGTCACATGTGACTCTTCGCCAGGGTAAAATAGTTCCCCTCTCCTTCAATCAGGGTTGGCGATATCAGCACAGTCTCCGAACGTTCTGATCCTACCTTGTATATCATTAGATAACGAATAATAATATTTTTACGCTGGCAACTGCCCATACAAATTTTGGGGCCCCTATAAACATTTATTACAGATCCCTTCCATATTTGATTTTCACCTCTTTGTAAATCTCGTGTCTTCTCCTCCTATATAAAAAAAAAATGATTAAGTAGCCGGGTCCTTTCTGACATCCGGTCTCTTCTCTTCCCTATGGACGGCCCTGCTCGCACGAATCCTTCTCGCTTTTTACATGAAATATTGCATGAATAATTTTACGCCCAGGACAACTTAACAGGTGGTGTAAATAATATGCAATCTTCTTTAGAAGTTCTTCATGAGAGGTGTCTTTAATCCTGATATATGGGCACATCTGATCCTTATTCAGCAAAATTGACGCCGCCTTTATCTTCATCCGACTTCAGACAGAAATATCAGAAGCATGAGGTCTAGTTCTTTTTCTTATATTCCGTTATCATACAATGTTTAGAACCTATTCGTATCATATTCAGTATTAGTTTGAAAAAAAAAATCTGATGTGGGCAACACATGACTTTCCTTATATAATGCAATGAATTTACTACTTTTACAATTAAAAAAATGTTATTCTTAAAGTAGATACTTATATTCTTTCCAAGATATTGAATTTTCTTCAATTAGTCGTCATTTTCATTGATTTAGCGTCATTTTTATCAATTTGGCGAGATTTTTGTTAATTTGGCAACAGTTAAAAATATCGCCAAGTTGGCGAAATTTCGCCAAAATCTCGTCAAGCGTTATGGACGGAGAAATAAGTTATTCTTACAGCAGATAAATGACTATTGGCGTTCAAAGGCAAAAGTATTACTCAAAGTATCTTTTCATGAATAGAACGAGTTAGATCCACGAGAATGATGTCACCCAAATTATCGCATGGTATTACATATGAAAAGTGAACATGTTTCTCAATAGAATATATATTTTTCTTAATTTTATGACTTTTTGATAATTTTTTTTGAAAAATGTACAATATCTCGAGAACGGTTCATGTTAGCGTTCTAAAATTTATGTCAATCGTTTTCTAATGAAAAATTACATAAGAAATGTCTATTTGCGTAATTTTATTAGCGGTTTTGATTTTTTGACGATTTTTTCAAAATTTCATTCAAAAATTTAGAGGGGTTCTGAACACTCAATTGCGTATAAAAACAATAGGCTTCCAGTGTTTACGGATTGTGATTTTTGTACCAAATTTTGTTTGAATCGGTCCATTCGTTCGTCAGTTGTCGTCTCCACAGACTCACTGACACACACACACACAGACATCACTTCAAAAATGTTTGATTCGTGATCAGGGATGCTTGAAACGTACTCTCCCGTCGAAAACTCGAATTCGAATTTTCGACCCCGTCATAATACTTTCCTTATACATTATGTATATAAGGAAAGTAAAAATGTACATTTTTACAATCTTTTGTCTTCAAGTTGTTCTTTAAAAAAAATTATTTGTTTCTTAAAATCTCTTTTATTTTTATTTATTTATTTTTCAAATGGGCAACAGGTTATTGACGCCCATAAAATAAAAATAAGAAAATGCATTTCCATGGTTTGTATTAATAGAGGATTCCTCCTTAAGCACCTGAATAACTTCTTAAGAAAATGCCCATGAGTGCGCACGTTAGGTCTATCTATAATAAAGTGATTCTGCGCGATCGAATAAAAGTGATGTCCCTAGCGGATAATTAAAAAAAAAAATGAGAATACGCACTCGGCAACAAAGCGAAATAAGCGAAAAAGATCCAATTGCAAAATTATAGAGCATTGTCGAATGTATAGGAAACGACATCCGAAACCCGTATAGAAAAAGCAATTAACACCCGTCAAAAAGTCGTATCACCAGGGACTGTAACACGGTAACATCCACAATGCTTGTCACATGGGCATATTCTTTCTCGAATTTAAATGTACAGGCTGTACATTAGATTCCTGTTCATGTACGTGCTGTTTATTTTAGTATTTCTGATTAAGACAGCCGTTCCTCAATAGCCATATCGTGCTTTCTGTAGCAGTTTTGGTGTCGATTCCTACTTATCGGACAATTCTTTACCACTTCGTAATTTTTTTTGTCTAACTTTTCTGCTTAATTCATTATTCTGACTTCTTAAATCATCCGCTAGGGGCACTGCAATCACTTTTATTCGATCAGGCATGGTCACTTTACTATAGCTAAACCATTACTATAGTTAGGAATGCCTATTACTATAGTTAGGAATTATTATAGCATATCCTAACATGTGCACACACTGGCCTTTCCGTAGAAAGTTATTGGGGTGCTTGAGAACTTTTTCAGAAATCCTTTATACAAGGTAGGATCAAAAAGTTCGGAGACTGCTGATATCTCCAACCCTAATTTGAGGAAAGAGGAACTATTTAACCATGGCGTAGAGGCATATATGACGCGAGATGTGAA
The DNA here is from genome assembly GCA_951213105.1 of Amaurobius ferox. Taxonomy (NCBI): domain Eukaryota; kingdom Metazoa; phylum Arthropoda; class Arachnida; order Araneae; family Amaurobiidae; genus Amaurobius; species Amaurobius ferox. Next base: position 118,124,278 of record OX578146.1, read on the forward strand.
AAGGAAGAAGCCGGTGTTTTTCCAAACAATGCGGGTCAGTGAACTGTAGTCGTTCGCGTTCGTCGAAAACGGAAATGGCTTTTGAAGAACAATGTGCAAATATCAAATTCTGCCAGCCTTGGGGAAATCGCCGGCAGAATTCGATATTCGCACGTATTGTTTGTTCTTCAAATGTCATTTCCGTTTCCGACGAGCGCGAACGAATACAGTTCAATAACATGCATTGTCTGGAAAAACCCTGCATTGCGGACCTGTTTCTTCCTTTTCGCATCTCGCGCCACATGTGCTTCTACGCCACGGTAAAATAGTTCCCTCTCCTCCACTCAGGGTTGGAGATATCAGCACAGTCTCCGAACTTTTTGATCCTATCTTGTACTATTTACATCCATGGCGTAGTTCAGAACATGAAAGTAGAGGATACGTCCGTCCATTTCGTCTTTTTTACTTCGGGTTTGTTGATTCTCTTGCATTGGCGAAAGGGGGGTGGGGGGGTGGGGGGGTCCAGCATATCCTCAAAATAGCCTTATGCTGCATTATTATTTTATTTGTACAAAAATACGTTGCGCAAGTTTTCCTTATCGTTTTCACAAAATGTTTTTTACTTACTGATACATAGCGTAGTTAAAATTATCAAGGTCTCCTATATACTATAACCTCCATATATTTATTGTTCTACCAACATTGTTACGAGAAATATCATTGCTTTCCATAGTAAAAAAAAATCCTATGAAAATCTTAAAATTCGAATCATTCGAGTTTTAATAACTTATCTACACATACTAAAATTTGAGTGTTAATAGTATTCGTTCTTGACACACACACAGACGGATATCGTCCCAAAAGTGTTCTAAACGGGTTTCAAGTGGCCTTAAAATGTGTTTATCAGTCAAAATCACGAATGCTTCTGACGTATGGATATGGTAACTCAACAAATACTACTATCACTATCAAATTTTGTTTAGATACTTTATGTGAAAAATTAGAATTAGAAACAATTTTTAATAATTCTCATGATTAGAACTAAAATAATTCGATACAGTTTTTTATAGCATATCTCGAGAAAAACGATACATTCTGGAACAATATGTAGTTTATACAGGAAAATTATTATTTGAATTACGTTATGAATGTAAATGTTATTAAAATTTCATATGTTAATACAAATTAGCCAAATGCATCCAATTCATCGGCGTCATTAAACTGTGACCAATTTAAATGAAATTCTTTTAAAAAATTGAAAATTTTCAAGAAATTTTTAAAAGGAACAACATAAACGAATGTTCATAAAAGATACATATTTTTATTATACTAATTATAAAGAACCTAAATAATGTAGAGAATATCAATATAATCAAGTAGAGCCTCCTACTTCAGAATTCGTTATTCTTTTTTCACATGACTAAAATTTGTTAGTTGTAGATAAAGTCATGTGTTGCACTGATTACATTTTTCTAAATATTGATTATGTTCTTTTACTTCCTTCAATTGATTCAGAACTACTCTTGAACCAATCGGGTAGCTTGTACAAAACAAAATGTCATTGAACAGACCGGTCATGAACAGCCAATACGCTGAATCAAAGCTATGCAGTGGCGTCACTATATCTCAAAGACTGATCCAACCGGTCGGCAGTCTTGAAAACCATCTATAAAATTTAGTTTTTAGAATCATTTGTAAGGCAGTAGTCTCTCAACTAAACTAATTTATATTGTTGTATTACGTGTCGCTCCTATGTGTCGGTTATTAGCCAGATCAATATAAATTTTTTAAACAGTTTGATTCTTCATGTAGCACTGGACTAAAGAATATAATTTATCGTGTGTTATATACATCACAACTTTAAGCATTGAATATATTTAAAAAGTAAGTTCTTGCATGAAAGTGTGTCTTCATTACTTTCTCATGCACTGAGATTTCATAGTTTATATGCCCATTTATATCATCAGAGTGAAAAAAGAAATCTTTTTATGAACTTTTGTCAAGTTGTTCGTTTACAAATTTTGTTTATTTTTCTATAATATGTAAATTGGTAACAGGGCAGTTAAGCCGGAGAATTGGGTGCTTGCAGCTGATATGTTTATACACCTATTTTATTACTTTTTATGCGCATAAAGAATTTCAAACCATATGTTCTGTGTTGACTATATCATAATCACTGTTATTAAATTAATGTTATGCAATTCTTAAATTTCGAATAATTTGTGTTTAATCATGCGAATTACAAAAACCCCATGTATTTTTAGTTGTATTTATACACATGGGCATATCTGTACACAAGGGAGGAGAAGGGGCCACACACTGTGCGTTCAAGGTCACAAAGGTGGGCATCCAGCTAGTCGATGCTGTACGCCTTGAGTTTGCAGCACTGCCGTCAGTGGTTTGACCCTCCTTCCCCATGGACAATTTAAATGGGCGCCCATGTCTATACATACAATTTCATAACGATACGCGTATTCATTCTTGAGATAGTGTTTGTTCACTTCTAATGTACTTTCGGGAATTGTTTCCGGTAGAAAATAATACGAGGAAAATCTTAAATTTTGAATAATTCGTATTCTAATCGTACAAATTACAGAAAAAGTTTTATGTAGTTCTAGTTTTTGCCATAATGTATATACACCTGAAATTTGAAAGATTCATGCATATTTGATCGTGAGTTATTTGCTTTCACTTTACAAGCATACCACACACACACATATAAACGTACACACAGACAGTAGCGAAGCGTGATAATATAATTTGAGAGGACAGAAAACCGGAGACAAAGTTTCATGCTATATATTTTAGCTAGGTTACAAATAAAATGAAAAATACAGTAAACTTCCAATATTTTAACCAACTCTTAAACATTCGGTAACCAAATATTTTGTTTTTCATTTCTCCATATATGAATTCTTCGAAATTCAATGGGTTTCTAGGGGTGCCTATGACCCCTAAATTTCCCTTTGCCGACGCAGACTGAGATTGGTAAAATTTTAGACAATGCCAGACGCATATCAGGATCAGGCCTGTCATCCGGCCGATTTTTAGATGTGGCCGTTAGTCGTTACGCTGGCAAATGTTGAGCATCCAGATGTGCATGGATAGGTTTTCATAAATGGAATTCAAAATGAAAAAGCTTTCTTAGCTTCAGAGCTTTATATCCCAAGATAAATTGTTTACGATTGGCAATTGAACCACTTTAATATTTGCAAAACTGCAAGGAACAAGTTTAGCACATTTACCTAACAAGTTGAACAGGTATACATAACCCGTTTTGATAATTTTGACTAAGCGTTTGCAGCTTCTAGCAACATGCAGTACATCTTGCAGAACTATTTTAAGTATGCTGTCCAACTGACATTGACCACCCAAAGTTTGTATATGAAATATACGCATATAAGATTCCTGCGCATTCTAGAATTTTGTGTACGTACAATTTGGACGTAAAATATACGGATCAAACAAATTATAGTTGAAAGGCAAAGCAGCACACCTCACCAAGAATCCGTCCATTCCTCCTCTCCTGAGGAGGCATACCCCACCCACAGATTAAAAACATCTGTTCTATTGATATAGAGTTATGTTGTTTATTTTGTTCATTTGACTATTATACTTTGAAATCAAAATAGTTCTGAATATTTCCTGTGGAGGTATTAAAAAGTTTTAAAGTATTCTAACGTTTTCTGTTGTTCAAAATGGGTTTTATTTTAACTTACTTTCCTTACAGACATGGTATAATATATATAGGAAAATTAATAAGCACAAAACTTCTTGTGCAAAAGATAAGAAAAACTTGAGCAACGTATAAAATCCCAAATATGCTGTTTATTAATATTTATGTATTTGTGTTTCTATACGTTGTTCAAGTTTTTCTTTAATATAGGGAAAATTGTGATGTAGGTCGAAAAATTCGAGTTTTCGACGGAAGAGCACATTTTAAGGATCCCTGAACTCTAATCGAACGTTTTGATCTGATGACTGTGGGTATGCCTGTATATCTGTGAACTCGATATCTCACGAGCGTTTCGAAAATACAGGGTGTCCCAAAAAGATTGAAATGCGTTTTAATTCTTTATTTGTTGGAGATAAGTGGGCAATGTAAATTGCAAAAATGTTTAAAATAAGGTAGGAAATAAGACTACATTAATGAAATAGCCCTTCCATTCATTTTCAAAAAGTTTCATTTTTTAAATTTTTATACGACCCCTCTAAGACAAATTGGGTCAATTAGAAAATTTTTATTTTTAATGCAACAAGATCATTAAAAAAACCCGCATACCTATATCTTTAAAATTGAGCGAGTTATATTTAATTGAAAATTGAACATTGTGAATGGGGACCCTATATCAAATTAGAAATGTAAATTTGTGACATATCACAAAAAATATAGCTGAATGATAATACATAGGATATCCAACCGCGTAGTGAGTACCGCTGCTTTATATGACCTCTGTCTGTGTAATGCTTTATTTAGATGTATTTGTGATAAAAAATTTTGACGCATATTAACGTATTTTTGATCTAAACAATTTCCATCGCCAATTTGTTTATGATCCCTATTTTCACTGATGAAACAGTCTTTCAAATGGTACGGAAAAGTGGCATAAGTCAGATTTTTTCCTTTGTCATAATTCAGTTAATTTTAACGATCGAGATATGCGGGTTTTTTTAATGATCTTGTATTAAAAAATAGAAAAGTTTTGATTGACCCAATTTGTCTAAAGGGGCCGTATAAAAATTTAAAAAGTGTAACTTTTTGAAAATGAATGGGGGGACTATTTAATTACCGTAGTCTTATTTCCTACCTTACTTTCAACATTTTTGCAATTTACATTGCCCACTTATCTCCAACAGATAAAGAATTAAAAGGCGTTTCAATCTTTTTGGGACACTGTATATTTTGTACGATTATCACAATCGGTGAATACTGGAACTCTATTTTAAATGCAATCGAATGTTCCAAATGACCCCCCCCCCCCCCCTCCCCATTTTACTGAATTTTCGAAAAGGCATTAAAAAATCAGAACCTTCTCTCATAATGATTTCAGACGTTGTTTATCATTAGAAATCGAATGATACAAACTTTAAAACGTTAACATGAATCGTTCTTGAGATATTGCACGACTTACGAACGAAGTATTGAAGAACTTATTAAAAGATCAGGAATATGGTAAAATGAATAATCACTTCGTGTGTAATTCTTCCGTATAAAACGAAGAATACACACTTTAGAATCAGCTCGAACACGCTCTCTGTATACTGCACGTTTTTCAATTAAATTTATCAAAAACTTTATATACTATTAAAAAGTAGTTAGTATCATCAAATGTTTATTTTCCAGCGCGCAATATTATGCAACAAATCTGTTAACCTTTTGTTTACGGGTGGGACAGCGTCCATCCTAAACGAAGAACCTCTCAAAAAGGCAAGTATTTGACATACTCTATCCCAAACAGTTCGATCATCCTTTGCAGGCATTTGCGTCCCCAGTGGCGCGTCGTGATCAATATGTAGAGAGGGGCGCTGATTAAAGCATCTTTTTTATATATATATATATATATATATATATATATATATATATATATATATAAATAATTTGAAAATATGTTTATGTATGTGTTTGTGTATAAGGATAATTGGCTGCTAAAAGTTTTATTATAAATTCAAGACTTTTAAACATTTTGCTGTGAGAGTGATTTTTACTATATATTTTAAATGTCTTAAGAAATTACTGTTTCTTAGTTTTATAATTAAATGTGATAGTTTTTTTTAAGATTTAATAGTTGAGTATTGCACTGCACTGCAAAAAGAAATGTTGAATTATATTAGATTTATAAGCATCTATGAAATATTTACCGTTCTTCGTAATTTTTTGCATTCAAGAATAAAAAACATGATGTGGGCTGCATATAAATTTATTTCATTCCGAGGTAAGTTAATTTCTGTAACAATCTAATAATCGCGTGTAAAAAGCTTTGAACAGTGGTAAATCAATCGCATATATTAAAATTTGGTTCTTTTGTTATCAGCGACTTAATAAACTTAATAATAGCACTCATTTATATGCACTTACAACAAATATATAAAAAGGTTATATTGACTTCGTATTACTTTGAATGGTGTTTGGCATATTTGGCTATATTGATAGCGTCACGATTCTACATTGTTTCCAAATGTGCTATAATGCAAAAATGCTGCATGAGAAAAGAGTTGACCGATTTAATTTGCAATTTTTGCATGTAAAGTTTGTTTACGAGTATAAATCGTTTCATGAATTAACTACCAACATCTCAAAATCGGGGCATGCCAGGGTTTTAAAATCGATATTCTTTGTTTCGTACTAATAATAAAATTACTGTTTAATTTTATTTCTGATTATTGTAAAATACCTTTTATAAAATGATCATGTATATTGATTATCAAAAGATTTTATATGATTGACTGACAGTTATTTATTTTATATTAAAAAAAACGTTTTATATTGAAAATAGTTTTCATTAAATGATCATGTATTTTGATTACCAAAATATTTTACATGAATGACTGCCATTTATTTATTTTATATTAAAAACACGTAAATATGTGAGTAAATAGCATTTCATACTTCATAGACAATATAATTGTACAAAATGTTGGTCATATCACCCCATTTCTTTATTCGCATATATCTTGTCCACAGATTCTTACATGCATAGACATACACATAAAAACACAAGCAAATCATGTTAAATTTGAGTTGAAAAATGTTTTCAATATTTAAATCCGCCAAAAAGACAAATTTAACCATTCAACCCGTCACACTTTCCCTTTATGTATATAAATGTAGAGAATGGAACAATTTTTTGATCAGACTTATTATGAACATTTATATATTAAAAATATAAACTATTGAACAATTTAAAATATAATTACTTATATAACTTTAAAAATAAACCAAGTCATTCTTGTTTAAACGGTCATTTTATTCAAGGATTAATTTAAAAATACCAAAACTATATACGAAAACAACAGATTCCGTCAAGTTCATATTCTTAAGCGCAGCCACAATAGCGAAATAATGTCAATTCTAGAAGATCGAGGATAAACTGGCTTATTTTCTGGCGACGCCACTCAAAGATACGCTGCACACAATGCCAATGTTCATATTCGTTCATTCAAACTCACAATAGTATTTGAAACTATATCTTCGTTCTATTTGGGTCGCTCTGAATTCGAGGCCCTACGACGAATTCACAGTATAGAAGATTCTTGTAGTGCTGCCATCTTATAACGCATTCAGCAACTACATTATCGATTTTAGTTGTTGAATGTGTTACAAGATGGCATCACTACACTTTTGTGGAAGAACTTTTTGAAAAAATTTGCAAAATATGCAACATTTTTTTACAAAAAATGTTAATACATTTATACAAATAAAAATGTAGGAGCTTTTTATGAGGAAGTCGCGCGCCTTGTGACCTTTGAGCACGAGCCACCACTGTCCCACCGTAAGCAAAAGGTTAATAACTCGTGGGTCTAGTTTGTTCCATTCACTAGAGAAGACACTTCTTGTAATTGGTTTTGTAATTTGACTCCCAATCAGGGCCTGATTAAGCCAATGTGGAGCCCCATACACTTACGGCATGCCAAATACATGCAAAAAGAAAAAAAAAACATCACTAAGCAAATTTGGAAGTTTAGGATCACTGTCCCGAAGACACTTGTACATGCAGAACATTTTATTTAAAAGTAAAACTTTAAAATATGTATAATATTTAAAACTATTAACATATTTTCAAAATTTAAAATAAAAACTAACATTATCAGTTTATATTATTCATATAATTAAATAATTTAAAAATGTTTTAATGTTTTAACACATAAAAAATTTAAGGGGCCCAGGGCTGCGGCCTGTGCGTTAATCAGGCACTGCTGCCAATAGTTCACCAATGCCAATTTATTTCATGGGATATTAATTAAATGTCAATTGCATTTTGATAAGGATTCTGTTTAGACTGATTGGCTTAAACCTATGGGTCGCCGCCAGGGCCTTGTCAAGTCAAACTGGGGCCCCTATACACTTACGGCAAAACATTAACATACAACAAATTTGGGAGGGTCAGGATCATAGCTCCGGAGGTCCTTTTCTACATATTGAAAACGTCCAAATTTTTTATTAAGGGTGAGCGTCAGTAAATCTTCTGCCCTATCCGCGCTTTGTTAACTCTCGCGGCACACGTTTTTCGCCGAAATTATACTTAAACAGTTGCGAAATATTTTCGGAAAGATAAAATGCAATGCTTAGATTATATTAAAACTAAATACCCAATAAAACATAGAATATTTTTATTTTTGGTTAGATCGCAGCACCAAAATATTTTTTGTACTGCCATCTGTTGTCGTAATTGAATTCATACTGATTATTTTTATTTTTTAATGAACATTTTTAAGTATTTGTTCCTTCTAATACAGTATTAAATACAATATATATAATAATGCTACAATCACGGAAAAGTAATTGCTCATTCTATAAATTTGATAAGGGGATCTGAATGTACATCACTGAGGACTGCAGCTTTGTCTTCAAGTCCAAGTTCAATTACGTTTCCGTGATTGTGGCATTATTACTTTCCTTATATACATAATGTGTAAATGGAAAGTATATATTGTGACGGGGGTCGAAAATTCGAATTCGAGTTTTCGACGGGAGAGAACGTTTCAAGCAACCCTGATCACGAATCAAACATTTTTGAAGCGTTGTGTGTGTGTGTGTGTGTCAGTGAGTCTGTAGGGACGATATCTCACGAACGAATGGAGCGATTCGAATGAAATTTGGTACAAAAATCACAATCCGTGAATACTGGAAGCCTATTGTTTTAAAATACAATCGAACTCACCTAAATTTTCGAGTGAAATTTTGAAAAAATCATCAAAAAATCAAAACCTTTAAAGTTACGCAAATAGACATTTCTTATGTAATTTTTCCTTAGTACTACTGTAAAATTATATTACACTTTTTGCTGTAATTTTTAGTGTTTAATACTGTAAATTTTACGAAAAATTGAAATATTTACGACAATATTTGCTGTCTATTTTACGGTACTTCTGTAAAATTTTACTGCACTTTTAGCTTTGCTTTTTACAGCGTTTTAGAGGATGGTTTTATTAGAGGTCTGGTATTCCCTTCCTAGTAGACTCAGGCGTGCAATGTTCATTTTTTCAGTAAAACCTCCTAACGAACACTTCTACATAGCGAACACCACCATTCATTTCCAGTCCGAAAAGTATTTTCGGTTCTATGTATTTACCTACAAATAGCAAGCCCTCCAACGTTCATTTAAAAAAAAAACGTTTTCAATTAAATCTCCTTATGAACACTTCTACATAGCGAACACCACCATTTATTTCCAGTCCCAAAAAGTACATTCTGTTCAGAGACATAGCTGCCAACTCTGAATGGCTGAAAATCTGTAGATTTTTATTCACAGGAAAAAAATTCACGACTTTAGGCAAATTCATCGACGTTATGCAAAATCATCGTAAAAGAAATACATCATACTTAAAAAAATGGATAAAATAACCTACAATATGGAAAAGAGAAAATAAGGCTAATAGTGGGAAAATGACATAATTAAGAAATTAACCTTCATATTCAACCAAAATATGAAAATAAGCTAGTTTAGTCAAATTAATGTGCAACAATAGGGAGATGGAGATGGATGGAAAAGGATAATTAAATACTATCGGCAACGCCCGCGAAAAAAAAATTAGTTTTTCATGATCGTACTATTTATTTGAAAATAACTAAAAAATTAACCTTTATAATCAACCAAAATATGAAAATAAGCTAGCTTAATCAAGTTCATAGGCAACAATAGGGAGATGGAGATTGATGGAAAAGGATAATTGCGTGATCTCGGAAACGTCCACGAAAAAAAAAACTGAATTTCGCGATCGTACTATTTATGTGAAAATAATTAAAATATTAGCCTTTATAATCAACCAAAATATGAAAGTAAGTTAGTTTAGTCAAGTTAATATGCAATAATAGGGAGATGGAGATCGATGTAAAAGAATGATAAAGTACTCTCGGCAACGGCCGCAGAAAAAACTGAATTTCACGATCGTACTCATACGGAAATAATTAAAAAGTTAACTTCTATAATCAACCAAAATATGGAAATAAGGTAGTTTAGTCAAGTTAATGTGCAGTAATAAGGGGATGGGAAAAGGCAATTGTATACTCTCAGCAAAGCCCGAAAAAAAAGACTGAATCTTATAATTTAAGCGAAATATAATTTGTTTAGTAAAATATTTTTTTTATTTTTATTCGCACTATAAAAATAAATTAGGTCTATTGTTCTGATATGAAATCATTAGAAGAAGAAAATGGATGCAAACTGATAATTTTGGACTCTCAGTAAAGCAGGAAATATGCATGGATTTTGAGGGATTCTCCGTAGTTTTTGGGAGTAATGTCCGTAAAACCACCGTAGTAAGTCGCCAGAAAGCAAGTGAAGAAAATTTGTTTATCATTTTCAGAAGAAGGGACATTTTTAGGGAATTTTTTTAGCGGAATCGGGGAAAAGTAGAAACTTTTAGCTTGTGGACGAAAAATCGGAAGAAATCGGTTTCCGATCGGAAGATCGGAATGATGCCCGAAAATCGGAAACTTTCCGGGTAAATCGGAAGCATTGGCAGCTATGTGAGTATTTATCTACAAATAGCCAGGCCCACTGAATCACAAACGATGATTTTGGGTCCATAAAACGCGTTTTTAAGGAGTCATGGACACTTCAATCTCAATTCTCTTGTTAGTGCAATAAAAAGAAAAATACAAATATTCATTCAATGATCATTTTGAGAATGGTTACGGAAATACTTCCGTTTGAATTTATGTACATAATGAGAGATAAAGACTTAAAATGAGCTTGAGAGTTTCCTCTCGAAGTTTCATAGCAGAAACTTTCGTAAATGCTTTAGGAACTTTGAAACATACTACTATAATAAAAATCAGTGAATATTTATTTGGATGATTGATGAATATTTATTTAATGAATATTTCATGAAATATTTAGTGATTGATATTCAGTATTAATGATTTTTTATCATGCCATTTCTAGAGAACGGCATAGGCTAGCGTTCTAAAGTTTGTATCCTTCGTTTTCTATTGAAAAATTACGTCTGGAACAATTATCAAGTATTTAACATTGAAGGATTTTTTTTTTTTTTAATTCATTCAAAATTAAAGATGGGGAGGTAAACATTCGACTGCGTTTAAAATAAGATTTCCATATTTGCTGATTAAAGATTTTCGCAGTACTCAAACCTCACCCCAAGTCGCTTAATTCACCCGAAGGGGTGTCGAAAACCCAGACCACTCACCTTCGGGTACGAGTAGCTGTTTGAGTGGCCGGGAACGTCCCGAAGGGGTGTGACAGCCCAGTGGGTAGCGCATGGGGATTGCACTCGGATGGCTAGAGTTCGATTCCTGCCTCTGCCCAAATTGTCGCCGCATTCACGCGGAGTACGGGTACGTTAAATATGTGAGTCTATAAGTCCTTCCGAGAGGTTGGTAGTAGGGAAATGAGGGTACGATCCCTGTGGATGCCACCTTGGCAGTATCCGGCCGTCCAAGCAGATATCTTACTCCTTCGAGTAGGTCGGACGGTCTGAGTCGAAGAAGAATTGACCCGAAAGTTTGGCACGGCTGATTGGACTACTTGAATATTCGCGGATTGTAATAGGTAATAGTGCCAAATTGTTTTTGAAACTCTTTATTCGTTCGTCGAATATAACGCCCACAATCACATACTAACATACAACTTGCATGCATACACTCACACATACATCAGCTCAGAAACGTTCGGTTCGAGTTTAGGGGTGCTTAAAATGTGTTCTTCCGTCGAAAAATTGAATTCGAATTTTCGAGCCCATCGCAATTTCCCTACACATTATACTGTGTATATAGGAAAAGTAATAGATTGAGAATTAGCTTAGAAAAATAGGACTTATTTTAAACAAGCATGGTAACACATATTTTAGATTTTTTTTTTCTACAGGTAATTTTACAGTTCCAAAAATGAAACACTGCGGAAGTCACTGGCCGGAATTACTTCTCTACATCTGTGGAATGCTCTTCGCCATCTTGGGAGTGGGATTTTTGATCCTGTCTCTTGACCCACGACCTTTTGACATCTCTACTTGGAGGTCTTTCCTATACGTGGGAATCAGTTTTCTGATTTTTGGCGCCGTTTTGCTAGTTTTCACAGCCATAATTCCAGAAGTGCCAAAGAGAACTTTTCGAGAGACCTTCTCCAGCGCTGTCGATCTTCTGGATGACGTGCAGTCTGTAGGATGCGCAGATTCACCCATCGTCACACTCAGAGAATCTGTTCTGCGCATCGAAGCTGCCAGGACTGTGAGGGGCTGCATGATGATGCAGCCTTCGATGGCAGGTAGCAATGAAATTATTTTTTACAAAGAAACTGTTGTGTAGATGTATCGATTTTATAGGAATGATTAATTTTAAGTAAATTATATTTTTGAATTTTTAATAAAATGTGTGTTTTTACATAAAAGACGTAAATAAGTTAAGTTTATTTATATTTCCTAGTATCTGTGAGCGTTCAATCGACAATAATTAAATTTTTATTATAGAACTAGAACGAATTACTCGGCGTTGCCCGGATTCTAAATAAGGGCCCATTACTTTAAAATAACACCACTCAATTTTCAAATTTCCAATTTTGATAATTTCGGCAAACTGATAAGAAAAGCCACAATTACAGGCGTTCATGAAAATTCCAACTTCATTTTTTAAATATTCAGCTAATTAACGTCTGCCGAAGCAATATATATATAAATAATCATAACATTATTAGGAACCTTACTCCCCATTGCGGATAGCTGATTCCCCTGAAACTTTCAGTAACATGCTTGCAAATGTTTTAGTGTACAGATAACGGCAGATATCTTCTTTTATTATGCACTAGACCGAATTGCCCGGGTCCTGAACAAACGCCGACTACAGATACAGATTACACCACTCAATTTCCAAATCGTCTGTTTTGCATTAAAATCATTTCTACTTTCGTTTTAATTTAAATTCTGTACAGTTGAAAGCTGGGTTCCAATAAGAGCTATTTGGTTTTAAAGTATGTGTAGTGTAATCCAGTGGCGTGCAGTGTATCTTTCAGGACTTTTTGACCGGGGGGGGGGAAGAATGAAATTTTAATGGGGCAAGTTATCTATTTATTCTATATAAATATATCTAAATAGAAACTAGGTTAACATAAAATGTTTCTTCCGGGGGGGGTGAGGCCCCCACCCCAGCCTTGGAGGTACACCTGAAAGAAACTGCCAGTCAGATGAAGCAAAGAAAGCAGCGCTTCACTGCTATAAAACATAATGATATCCATAGTATCTATAAGCCTAATTTTCAATTTCTTTACAGCAATTTTTGATATAAATTGCAATTTTACCTATAATATAATAAAACTGAAACTAAATCACTCGATATCTTCTTTTTGTCTTCAAAAATCCTTCACTTAAAGTTGTTTTCGCCCCAACTTCATAAACGAATCACTCCAGAAATAGTTCGGGAACAAAACATTTTTTCTCATTTCCCGCATTTCGGAAACATTGACTGTCGCCAAATGAAGTTAGCTTCACTCTGATTACTTCTTGAACAATGCAATGTATGACATGCCTAAGTGGGTGTGTTTAACTATAGCAAGGTTTTAGTAATAAATGAGAAATTTTTGCTAAATATATATATATATACACAGGGGAGTGTGTGGATGCCTCCCCCACTGGGTTCCGGTCTAAATTGGGTGGCACTTCCCGGCCGTTCAAACGGTTACCTTACACCTTTCTGGTAGGTCGGACGGTCTGGGTCTCAACAACAGGGGAGTGCTGTGCTTTCCAAGAGGGCGGTGGATAGACCGATACGGGGACACCGTCCTTAAAACATGATTTTGTTTTACTAAACTTTAAGTAATAGAACCTAAAATTATGTATTTAAAAAAAAAAAAAACTTTAAATAAAAATAACGGCAAACAAAATAATTGACAGCAAGATTTCCGTTGCTATAATATATATTACAATATGCATATTTATTTAATATCGCCTGAAATAAACAGGATTTATTTGATGTACTGAAAATATATCAGCTACTCGTCAGAATTTAACAAATGGCAAATGTAAAAGTAAAGGATACCTATATCATACTAAGAGATTAAACACTAAGCAATCGCCTCATTTCAGAGCTCGACTGACACAACTTATCAATTATAGTGTCACTGTCTATGATGTTCAATAAGTCTGATTCGGATTGCATTAATAATAATGTCTCCAAGTTGTCATTGCTTAAGGTAAATCTCAATCTTGTTTTAATAACCTTAAGCTTGAAAAAAAAAAACCTTTCACATGGTACTTGAGTCATCGGGATTGTCAAGAGCAGCTTATATACTTTGAACAGTTAGTTCATTATACTGACGAGAGTACATGCACAGACGAGAGTACATGTTAAGAAGCACACTTCAAGCAAGAATTGCACTTCTTGTAATTGCAAGGTTGAAATGTTGAGTTCTCTTCTTCGTCAAAGTCATCAGCAGACAAATCACGTTCTGTGGGATCATCTTCTTAATACTCTTCAACGATTGTCTGTTCGCTTATTCGGGACCATACATCAGCAAATGAAGTAAGTTCTTCAACAAGCTTTCCCTTGCCAAGTCCTGTTGTTGTTGTTGTTGTTGAGACCCAGACCGTCCGACCTACCAGAAAGGTGTAAGGTAACTGTTTGGACGGTCGGGAAGTGCCACCCAATTTGGACCGGAACCCAGTGGGGGAGGCACCCACAGGGACCGTACCCTCCTTCCCCTACCACCAACCTCTCGGAAGGACTTACGGACCCACATGTTTAACGTGATCGTACTCCGCGTGAACACGGTTGCCAAGTCCTGTGAGAATCTCCACTATTTTGTCCAGGGCTTTGGGAGGTAAGGGCTCCGCTTTAGGGTCAAACCAGGCTAGATCTAGGTACAAGTTTTTGTGTTGGAGAAATCTGTTTTCTATAGTATTGATGAGAGTATCTATGACACAGTAAATCGTTGAAACTGTAAAACCATCTACGTCTGAAGTATGACCAACATCTTCATGACCCGCATCTTCTCCAGCAAGTTTTTCACCTTTTTCTTTCATTTCTCTTTTAATTCAGTTTCAATAGAAATACTTTCCAAAGACTCATCTTTTTGGCTCTTTCATATAAATTGCTCGGTTGATAAGTCGCTTGTGGGTTACCCTGGTGCTGATTAGATTTTGGTACGATTCAGAAAAGAACAACTTGACTTTTTTTTTGTGAAATGGCCCTCAAAAATCGCAAAAATCTAAACTAAAAAATTGCGTATGCTCAACTATATCCATTAAATGCTTATTTTATACGTAATTTTTAATGATGAAAAGAATAAGACCAACCTTTGGGACCTCCTTTGGGCTCACTATGAGTCGTACAGATAAAAATCAAGTGATCTGAAACGTTCCGCGCTAATTTCTACTTGCCCTTTTAAGTGATAAAACTTTGGTTTGGTTCTTTATAAACTAGTTTTGTACTTTTTATTTATTTTTCGGTTCACCTAAGTTGAAAATTCCCTGATTTTTTCAGAATGTTGAATAAAAAACCGATTTTCTCCGACATTTTAGTCCACTTTTAAATTCCCGGTTTCCAGAGTGCACACGAACGAACCCTGTGCGTGTTTGGCTCCCCTGTGTCTACCGCACTCCAAGAAGGAATGGCTTGCTCCTTTTATCCTACATAGATCTTTCAAAACAGAAATCGAAGGAGAGATTGTTTTTCTTTCTTCTATTCAAGACAACGGTCCCTAAGCTCGTCCTTTGATAAATACCGCTGTCTGGTAACAATACTCCAGGTGTATAGCGGGCTCACGTTCATGTAACATGGTCAAGTACTCGCGGACTCCAGACACCGGGAGAACTGGTTGTAGGGAGTAGTCAAGGCAAAAAACATAAGGTAGGTCAGAGAAAGGGGGTTGCTTTTCGACCGGGAGAGAAACTTGAAGCGTGACGTCACTGACTTACAAGTCAAGAAGAGGGGGACATAGAGATACGTGTATAAAGTTTAGAAAGTTCGCGTTTATCATTCGAAAAGGAGATAAGATCATTCCCTAATAAAATTTTAGAAGAATGAAATTAAATGATTCTACTCATAAATGCATAGGGCTATCATTAAAATATTATAATACATATATTATTTATAATAAAAGCTGAAATATATCGTGAAAAGTGTAGTAAATATAAAAATTACATTTCAAGTGTTTTAATACAGATATATGAATAAATATCTAAAATCATCGGATTTTTAAAAATATAGTATCCATTATCTTAAACATTGATGATACTTTCTACATGTAATATAAATATGTATTTCAAAAATATCTAATTGCGTAAAAATCCCACATACATATAACACATATTGATGACTATGAAATATCATCAATCTAGTAGTTACATAACTATATATTATAAAGAAGCGTAGATCGGATCTTGGGAAAAGGGAGGAGTTGACGGTCGAATGGATGGTCAATGGCAGTAGATTTATTTTATTTACCCAACAAAAAGACGATGCATTTTGTGAGCTAGTAGAGTATTATATGACTCTTGGTTAAGCCACTGGATCTGTCAGTTTCACAAAGATATTTTAAACATGCAAAATTGATGTTATTAAACTTTATAGCATTTTAAATATATGAACTATGTACAGTTTTAAAATTTTAAAGCAATGTTCACGTGGATCATAAATAATAAATCAATACATACCATTTTTATGCCATGATACTGCTTTTACACCATTTAGAGGCTTTTCTCTCTACTAATTGTGGCATGAAAGTCTTATTTAAGTGTTTAATGCGAATGAATGTTCTGGTTCGTGAAAACAAAGTTATGGCTTTTAGTGGTATAGAAGGTGAAATGTTTGCTAACTTTGACTGCAAGTTCTTAATGACGTATTTCTCTTTTGATATATATGCACCATGCATTTCTAAGAAAGTATTCTTCCACTTTTTTATTTCTTCTGAAAAATGTACTTCTGGCTTTTAGTTTTATTGTAAATAAATTTTTTATGCATTATATTTCAACTTTGATGATTTTAGTTTTGTATTCTAAGCTTTTTACATATCAAAATGAAATGTCCCATAACTTCAGATGATGTGAATATAATGTCAATATTATGATTACTAAAGAAGTGCGCTTTATGATTATGTATATTAATAACAAAGTAAAATGCTTAAGGCATTTAAAATTAACTTTACATACATTTTGCAATAAACTAAACTGTGTAAATTAGCTTACAAAATGCTAATATCTCTCTCCCCTCCAAAAAAAGAAAGAAAACTCCATAATTGCTAGTATCTGAAATATAAATTATTTTTAAATATTTTAGATACTGCATATGAAGTTGTTTTTATTTTATTTTGTTTTTTGGATTACTTCGAGGACCACCTATTTTACATATCAATGAAACATGGCAATCATAAGTATTTTTTATACTGCTATATTAAAAACATTATTTTTAACTGCGGTATTAATGGTATGTGAGATTTTTGTGCCGTTTGCTTCTTGTACCGGCTTCAAATTCAAAATTTAGCCCGAAAATCTTCTTCAAAATCTTCATCAGAAAAGTGATTCGAACACAGTTGCGTTAGCAATGTTTATTTTATCCTCTCTTTTGCACTTTACGATCCATAATTTTTGGAGTGTAGGATCTTTTGGAAATCTATGAAAACTGATAGATCCCATTGGCTTCTTATAATAATTTGAACACAAAGCAACCAGGCATTTTTGTGCTTACCAATATTATACTTTATATACGTGAAAATACTAATATATATACATCTATAATACACAAATTTACACTTAAACTTCACTTTTACGATAGAATTACAAATTATATTAAAACGACTAACACAGTCTATGTTTTCCCATAGAAATGAATGCTAGTCGGAGAAACTGGCACTTCTTACCCAGTGACGTCACGAACGGCGATAACGTCCGCCTTCTAGAATACTGTCAACGGCGGTATTCTGGTCTTTTAATCTCTGACCCTCCCTGGGGAGTAGTGCCTTAGTCCGATAGTATTCTGTGGTCCGAATAAAGCAACCCCACAGTTGATAAAACTTGAGCTGTTTGAAAAGAAAGAGGTCTAATCCTCTGATTTTGCTGGTAGATTGCACTCTTCTGAGAAATTTCTGATTTAATTCTTTCTTTCCGTTCCGAGAATTACGGAGAAAAATTACGTTTTCCGGTATTTTCATGAAATGGCGGTGTTGGCGCAAAATCAGTTAAAATTTGCTTTTTGTATCAGATTGGCGCAGCAATCACATCACTGTTTATCTAATAAATATGAGGAAGCACAACACTTCAACAATCGAACACGTCTTTTTCTACTTTATTTCTTTGAGAAGGAAGTTAAAGCCTTTAATCTCCCATCTCAAAGAAATAATGTATTTTTTAGTACAAAAGCTTCTATGGTTTGTTTGCTTGCGTTAAACATTGCCATGGATATCCTCAAAAACTCCGGTCGGTAAATTATCACATGGGCCGCCATTCATCTTGCGATCAAATTTCACTGCTAGCTAAGCGATTTAGCCACAGAGAATCAGCGATTCTTTCGACGACACTTTAGTTGTTTTTGTAAAGGATGAATGCTATTTTGAATAATGCTTTAATTTCTGAAGACTTTTATAACATTGACTGGAATGAACTCGGGCGCTAGTTGAGTCCATTCAACACTACAGTTTTATAATTATAAAATTTTAGGATAAATAAAAATTTTTAGGTGTAATTTTAGGAATTTAAGGGCGAGCGTCAATAAATTTTCTGCCATATCTGCGCTTTGTTAACTTTCGTGGCACATATTTCGTTGAAATTCTGCTCATACAGTTGCGAAATAATTTCTTATAGATAAAATGCTATGCTTGGGTATTAAATTTAGTTTTAATATAATCTAATAAAACATAGAATATATGTTTTATTTTAATTTAAAGTATTTTTGGTGCTGCCATCTGTTGTAATTTAATTCATACCGACTATTTTTATTTTTTAATGAACATTTTTAAATGTCTATTCCTTCTAATAGGCTATTAAATACAACAGATCATATATAATGTCATAATCACGGAAACGTAATTGAACTTGGACTTGAAGACAAAACTGCAGTCCTCAGTGATGTACATTCAGATCCCTTATCAAATTTATAGAATGATAAATTACCTTTCCATGATTGTGGCATTATTATATATGATCTGTTGTTGTATTTAACACTGTATTAGAAGGAATAGATATTTAAAAATGTTCATTAAAAAATAAAAATAACCGGTATGAATTAAATTACGACAACAGATGGCAGCACCCAAAATATTTTGGATTAATATAAATATATTCTATGCTTTTTGGGGCATTGAATTTAGTTTTAATATAATCTAAGCATTGCATTTTATCTTTCAGAAAATATTTTGCAACTGTTTGAGCAGAATTTCGACGAAATATGTGTGCCACTAAAGTTAACAAAGCACAGATAGAGCAGAAAATTTACTGACACTCACCCTTAATAGAAATTTTAGGTAGAATGCGATCCCTGAACCCCTGTCCTCACCTATTAACTAACTTTTCTTTTTAAATTAGCACTAAATTGATAACCAAATGTATAGCTAGAATAGAAAAAATACTCAAAAATTGTTCAATGTTTATTATTTCGTTATCTATCTATATTGCTGAATTCCATAAAAATAAGTACCTGCAAACAAAAATTACTTTTTACAAATTCAGATATCTTCTCAAATATATATATGTATATAAATAATTCCTTATCTGAACGTGCATATATTTATTTATATGGTCTGAGCTTATTCCATGATTTTGCAACTCATCATCACCCCAATACATTTGTTACACATCAAACTACATAATTTGCAAGTAAGTTACACGTTATTATCGTTTGCAGAGCGACAACAAGCATATGCACATGTTCGACAATTTGGGTTTGTTTGCATTATTCGCTTTTATTAAAGCAAGAAATTAAGTTATTTTTAAATACCTTTTCGTAACACTTCATATACATTATTCTTCCAACATTCCTTTCCCGTAAACACAAATTACGTTTTCTGGTATTTTCGTGAAATAATGCCGTGTTGGTGCAAAATCAGTTAAATTTTGCTTTTTGTATCAGAATGGCACAGCTTACTTAAAATGGCGCAGAAATCACATCACTCTGAATATCAACTAACTTGATGCTTACCTTTGTGACCTTGAACATCCAGGGGGGTGGGGGAGGGGCAAGTGTCCCCCTATTGCCTTCCCAATGGGTGCCCATATGAAAGTTCCATATGGTCACTGAAGATTCTTTGCAAGTGTACATTTAGGTTTAACTGGCACTTAGCATGTCTGCTATTATTTTCCAGTAACTTGAGGAAAAGAATATCAAAGCCGGTTTAATTAAAGCAAATAATATAAAAAATTTGATCTAAAACTATTGTGTTTGAAGGTATCTTTGACATAAAGAAAGTAAACTTTTGGATCTAATACATTTATTAAATTTCATGAATAAAAATATTTTCAGCGATTTTTTTTATTTATGACAGGTACTAGTGCTAACAATAATGCTCATTCCTCTGACTCTAAGTAATCCGAAATGCTACTGTCTGAATCCGAAATGCTACTGTCCGAGAGAGAGTCTTCCCACAAGTAAATGGGCGAGAAGCGTTTCTCCAACTGGTGCAAGATATGCATATGAAGGTAGAAAAGGCGATAACTCGTAATGATAAGATTACATGTATGACAAAAATGCACTACTTTATCTGGAAATGCTATTTCAGCGAGTTCTTTGTCATCAGGTAGATCATCGAATGAGATGTTAAAATCACTTAAGCGCTTATACTCTTTGCTGATATCAGATTCTTCTTTATTAACAAAAAATGGGTCCACGCTCATTTCATCAGAACATTCGCTTTCATCAGTTGTCGTGGTCAAGACAGCCATAGCTTCAAAGACCCTTTCAGCTCCACTGTCTAAGTCAGAAGTCATGAACTCTGGTGAAGACTGTTGATCTAAGAGAGTTTCTTTGAGAGATACAGTTGCTGCTTGCTTGTCTTCTGCAGTTTCAGTTGTGCTGTGGGAAAATATCTGTTGACCATTCATTTGAGATTTGACATTCTTTTCAAATGGTGCAATATTGCTCATAACTGAAGACTGATTAATCTGGTTGAGTGAGAATTCTAGAACAGATTTAGATTGGATTTCTGGAATAGCTTGACCAATTTCTCCTTCATTTTTCTGTGTTAGACCTAGAAGAAAATCCATTAAAACATTGCTTCAAAAAATATTTACAACATTCTTGATGCCAAGTATTTTTGTTATTCCATGCGAAATCATAAAAAAAAAAAAAAACTAGTAACATGACCAGAAAGAGTGTTTATCTGTACAATCTACCAGTGATCGGAAGTAGCAAAACTACAGTAGTTACTAGTTTTTTTCGTAATTTGTAGTGGAACTCGCTACATTTAAAAATAAGTAGTGTAGAGAACAGCATGATACAATAAATCATCCACTGAATAGTTTGTATTGAGTTTTGATGCTACTTTTAATGTTACTTCAGTAAACAAACAAGGTGCCATTCTACATATCATGTGATCACCCTTTCTTCATTTATACGGAATTTAGTATTCTGAGCAACAATGAAAGTGCCCATCTCATAATACCAAATAAGACAAGATGGAACTTAATGCATTCTGTCGTAGAATGCATATGCTGGTTCCTGGGAGAGAATGAGGAGAAACTACAGATTCTCGATACTGCAGGGTTAGGAAGGCCATTGTCTCATGAAGTTGATTTTTTTTATATATTCAGATGTGTTATTTCCCGAAAGATCCTGCTTATCTGATTGCAATTTTGAGATGCAAATTCTACCAAAAATGAACAAACATGTTTTTGAATAAATATGTTTTTACTTTTAGTTTATACTTTTATTTTACTGTTTTCAGAAGTGGGTAAATGAATAAAGATTGGTAAATTGATCAGTAAATTTGGGAATAGGTAAATTTTAAATATTCAAAATAACAATGTTAAATTACTACAGTATACCCATATCCTCAACTTTGTGTAAATTGAAGCTGTAGCAAAATTCGTCTTAAAGTAGTTATGTAGTGACTACATTTTAAAAGTAGTTGCAGTTCCCTACAAAAATAAAGTTTTTCCAACCACTGCAATAATACAAGAATTAAAGCAAAAATGTTTGCTTTTAAAAAATCTTATACTAAATTTAAACCATCCAAATTACAAGATAGGCATTTTGCAATTTGCAGAGCTACAACCCAAAAGGTATATTTTAACAGGTGCTAGTGGCACTCAGTGTAATGTATGCAGCTACCATCCAAATATAAAATATAAAACCAATTCTTTCAGCAATATATATAAAAGCTGAGATATTACTTTATTGCTAAAAATGATAGTTTGCTCTACAGAAGATGAAAGCCGCCTGCTTGGTGAATGTTCTAAATGTCCAGGAACTTTTGTTTTGTATTATAAGTTATCAGATACAGGAGAGTTTCAAACACAAATATTTACAATAAAAATCGATGAAATCACATTTAAATTAATACTAATAATAAGAAAGGAATGAATACACAGGTAAAACAATATATTTTTGGTTAGACATATAAAGAATAAATAACTTCTTATTTAAAAAAAAATTCATATGTTGAAAATGACACCTTTTTTTACAATTTTAAAAATAGAAAAGATAAAATATACAAAAAAAGCAAATTTTATTTATCTATATAAATTTTTTGTTTTATCGAACCAGTTTTTAAATTATGTACAGGGGTGTTAAAAGTGATCATTTTTTAAATTTTGGCAACTCTAAAATCCAAGTAAAAAATGGATTAGAAGCTTAAAAGTTTTTGTGTACCCCCAATTCTTTAAATCAACCATATTTTATTCATATTTTAATTTCACCAGCTAAATTGAAAAAATCTTACACATGCCTTCCCGGCCGTCCAACTAGTTACTCTAAGTCCTCTGGACGAGTCTGACGGTCTGGGTCTTCCACATACATAAGAAAAAAACATCCAAAACATAAGGGAAAAAAAGTTCAAAATCTTCAAATTTAAGTGCTTGGGTTTCTCTATATTAAAAAAAAAGTAGCTGACAGCACCGCTGTTTGACAAATTTCTCGATTCTTTGCATCGTACCATAGAACTATTGCATATGAAATTTGGTACACATATAGAAAAAGCTTTGGGAAATATGTTGAAATACAGTTTTGTATATATATTATATATATTGTAGTTTAATAGGGTAACACTATGAAATAAACAGTTTATTGATTTAAATTTTAGTTTGGCATGAAATAGTTCAGGATTAAGGAATTCAGTTTTTGGATTCCCTGGTCTCAGAAATCCTGCTTTTACCTCCTGCAAAAAATAGGCGGGATAGAAGAGATTTTTGAAAGTAGAATTTTTATGAAATATAGATATGAAGTGAGCGCAGTAAGTAGTAGTAAAATTACAATTAGTTGATATAATATAAAAGCTTGGAGTCTTAGCTTTAAAGTGGTACTTGAAATATTGGTTTGTGACAAGTACACATAAACTCTTCAATTAAACAAAAAGAATGAGTTAAACAATAAAATTTGCATTAGGGAAGATTTTTCAAATGTTTTCCATTTAGATTGAGATGATCTCGCACTGAGTATAAGAAAGAATATATAATGTTAATAATGTAACACACTTTTAATATGTATTTAAACAAAGAAAGCATGCAGGAAAACTTAAGCAATGTATTAACATAAGCACAAATAATACAATAATGCAGCATACAGCTGATTCAAGAATATACTGGATCCAACAGTGGAATGGGGGCAAACGGAAGAAACAGAGGTGATTGTATATCAAAAACCTGGATTAAGAGAGAGTCAATCAGAAAGCAGCATGAAGAACAGCCCAGCCAATTCGAAACAAAAAGTAAGTGAAGTTTGCTCCAATTCCTTTTTTTGGAGTTCAGGTTTGTCCGTTCTCTTACACTGACAAAGGGGATCCAGCATATCCTCGAAACAGCTGTATTGTGTTATTTGTGCTTATACGTTGCTCAAGATTTCCTTATTTTTTGAACAAAGTGTATTACACTTAAAGAAATCATGAATGAAAAAAATACAAAACATTTAGTGAATTACTCTGCAAAGTTTAAAACTATTTGTATAATAATGTAGCTAACTTTGCTTTTGAAAAACAGTAACACGATAGATTTTAGCATCAAATACGAAAACACTGTACTAAACTGAGTATTTACTGTAAATGTATATAATAATATGTAATATGCAAATACATTTATTTAAGTAACTCAAATGCAATACATAGCAGAACATATAAGTTCTCTAGATGAAAAGAGGGAGTAGGGAAGAAAATGAGTTTTTCCTTTGTATAATTCCCACAGAGTTTCGATGTTTAATTTAAAGGGAAAATGAAGATTCTTAGATTGTCAACAATCGTTCCTCAAATTTAAAATGCATTCAAAATTTAAACTATAACAAAAATATATAACCCATTCTCTGGGAAAAAAAAATTCAATTTTAGTCATTCACTCATAGTCTAGAAGCTTAAATCTTAATTGTTTGGATCATTTGCCTCGGATTCAAGATATTCTAGGCTCGTGTCTTGAAAGTTTCTAAGTAACAAATTCATATTTAATATTTTCCTAATGATGAAAAAATAATTATATATGTTCTAAGGAAATAGAGTAGCAATTAAGCTCCTTGAATTATCAAGGTTCTCACTAACTCACAAAATTGAGTGAGATTTTCTCATCCTAGTAAAAGATTCTCTAAACATATGAGTGAGAATTTGAAAATTTTCACATCAATGAAACAATTTTAATGTACAAATACTTGTAAATTGCAAAAAAGTAGAATTATGTACACAACATACAAAAATATGACAAAAATTTAGCAAATCGAATTTGCATCCAGCGAATGATGGAAGTGCTTTAGCTATAATTTAGTATTATTGTAAGTTAATGTGTGAGAAAGCCTTTTTCACCTTAAATCACATTTTCTATCAGCTAATCTTGTTTCTTGGAATTTTAGTAAAGGGTAACTAAATTTCTCATGATTAGATTCACATGGTCTTACACTCTAGTGGGAACCCAGTGTTCTCCCTTCCTATCTTTCGAATGGGCGGGCTGGCCGACAATCTAAGAAAAACGTATGTAAAAAGTAAAAAATTAAAAAAACGAACGAACGTGAACAAATATAAAAATTTTTTTTGATTAGCCTACATAAATTTGCGAAGCTACTAACATTAGTAAAAAACTTTGGAGCCAGATTAAAGAGCCACTGACAGCATAGCATTTTGCCTACCATCTGAGCCAATAATCCCTTTCAAAAAACAGAAAATTCAATTCTCTGATCATTCCTTGATGGCGCCACGCCAATAAATATACGCATCCGAAGCCAAAACACAGCAGCTGGACATCATTAAACATGGACGCTGTGCATTTTTCCCATAGAGGAATAAAATAGTGAATATTTTGCCAAATAGTCTTGTTTTATGCTATGTGTTTCTGAATGACTCGTAGGGTAATTTTGCTTTGTGTCTTAAAATGACTAGAAAGGTAATCCAGGGAAAGAACCCATTTAGTTATTTTAACAAAGTTCATGAAAATAATGTGCTTGAAAGTGATACTACGTCTACAGAGATGCCAACTTTTAAGGATTTTCCGTAGTTTATACTTCATCTTACGGTTTTACAGACTCCCAAAACTATGGAAAATCCTGTGAAATCCATGCATCCCACCATTTAATTCATATTCCCTGCTTAGGCTGAGAGTCCAAAATTATCAGTTTGCATCCATTTTCTTCTTCTAATGATTTTATATCAGAAAAATAGACCCAATTTATTTTTATAGTGCAAGTAAAAATAAAGAAATATTTTACTAAACATAAAATTATATTTCGCTTAAATTATTAAATTGCGCAATTCAGTCTTTCTTTTCGGGCTTTGCCGAGAGTACACAATTGCCTTTCTTCATCCCTCTCCATCCCCGTATTATTGCACATAAACTTGACTAAACTAGCTGATTTCATATTTTGGTTGATTATAAAAGTTAATTTCTTAATTATTTTCACATTATTAGTACGATCATGAAATTCAGTTTTTTGTTTCACCGGTGTTGCCGAGGGTACGCAATTATCCTTTTCCATCGATCTCCACCTCCCTATTGTTACACATTAACTTGACTAAACTAGCTTATTTTCATATTTTGGTTGATTATGAAAGTTAATTTTTAATTATTTTCATACAAATAGTACGATCGTGAAATTCAGTTTTAATGTTTCTTTTGCTGCTGTTGCAGAGAGCATGCAATTATCCTTTTCCATCGATCTCCATATTGTTGCACATTAACTTGACTAAACTAACATATTTTCATATTTTGGTTAATTATAAAATCTAATTTTTTAATTATTTCCACATAAATAGTACGATCGTGAAATTCAGTATTTTGTTGCATGTGCATTGCCGAAGGTACGCAATTATCCTTTTCCATCGATCTCCATCTCCCTATTGTTGCACATTAACTTGGCTAAACTAGCTTATTTACATATTTTGGTTGATTATAAAGGTTAATTTTTTAATTATTTTCATATAAATAGTATGATCATGAAATTCAGTCCCCCCCCCCCCAGGCATTGTCGTTCTATACTAAAGCTTTGATATTTTACCTCATTTTGCTGCTTTATCTAGGGGTTGGCAAAAGCAAGATATTGGCTTAACAGAAATAGAACCAATTTTGGAAGCCATAAAACGGACCATTATAGAACTTACAGAATCTCTTTGGTTGTCACTTTCAAAGCCTCCACCACAATTTGACTAGCTTCTGGCCTGATTTTCAGGTGCTGAAGCAGCTACATTTGATACTGAAATCTATGATAAATACATAGAGATAGTTGTTTATCACCTGGAAGCCAGACATGCCTATTATTGCATCTTTCCCTAGACTTTTTTAGTACAAACACCTCCAGTCATGACGAAAATGAGGCTGCTGAAAGTATCTTTGATCATTATTCTAAACAAGGGAATCCACCAATATTAAACTACGAAGCTTCTAAATTAGAGTGGGTAGTTGCCTCCAAACTGATCAAAGGGCAATCATATAAAAGTATGAGCACAAAGCAAATACTTTTGAAATTGGCTACAACACCTGAGCTCAGAGAATCATTTCCAAATTTATCAAAGCTGGCTACTGTTGCACTCTATACCTGCCAGTACAGCAGAATGTAAAAGAGAATTTTCATCCCAAGGTAGAATTTAGACTTGTTTATGAAATCGAATGAAACAGTCAACTCTGAATAATCTCATAGCTATTTCAATAGAGGGGCCAGATCCAGATGTTATTGATTATAACAAGGCAGCTGATGACTTTGCTTCTCCGAAGAAGAGAAAAATTCATGTTTAGAATTATTAGTATTTATTAATATTAATACGTAATTATATTGTAATATTATATATAATATGTGTTGTAATTATTATTAAATATAAGTTACATTTACAAATAAAGACGTTTGCGTTTCTGAGCATCGAAATTTTTTTTTAAACATAATATATCTGTTTTGACCACCTGGCTATTGATTCACACCACCCGGCTGGTAAAATTTTCAAGGGAGAACACTGGGAACCCTCGACAAATTTTTAAAAATGCCACCCATATATTTAGAGATCCAATTTCAATTTACATATTTATAGGGTTGCACCGAATATTCGGTTGGTATTCGGTATACTGCCTATTCGGCAGTCAAACATTTCGGTTCGGCCGAATACTTTAATTTTCGGCTGAACCGAATAGTAAGAAAAATTTTAAATATTCGATAATTGGTAAAGCACATTTTTTTATACAATGAATGAAAGTTATAGTATCATAGTGCAAAATTAATTCAAATTGTTACTTACCAATATTATTGTATTTAAAATAATTTTAATGCAAAAGTAAACAATCTGATATTAAATTTTGCTGTTTTTTCAATTTTTCTTAAATCTTATCACATCTTAACCTTACTAACTCATTTAAATATGAAGCAGTAACAAGAAAATAAAACTCATAATATTACGTGCTCAAAAATATAGCGGTTAATTTTTTATAAAATATGCAGCTAAAAAAAATCAATTATCATTTCACCAATATTAAAAAAAGGTGAAAGTGATTAATATATAAAAAAAAGCACTTTGATGAATATTCAATTTTGCATTTTTTTTGGGGATGCCATAGGTGTTCCTTTGTATCCATTAAAATGTGTCAAGTAAGATAACCAAAGAATGTCTCTCTGTGTGTGTAGTCAACCCTTCTAATTTCTTTCATGACTTCTGAAGAGAAGATTACTGTCTTGAGTCTTTTGTCACAGGGTGTAACTGTTTAGTTATCTATCAGTATCTACTCTGTTGTAGTTTGTTGTGACAACAACTTAAAAAAGAAAGGCTAGACATTCTGGCAAAGTATCCTTTGCACTTTAACATAATATGAAGCCATGATTATCACATATCAGAAATTAACTATCAATTATCAATTTATGCAGATAAACATAAAACAAATTAAGTACTATATTATTATTAATTTGCTTTTGAAATGATTTATTTCATTTTTTATTTATTTTAAATTAATTATACTTAATGTAAATGCAAATAAATTTAGGATGTTAAATGTAAATGCATTTAAAAAGGCACAAAATAGAAACATTTTCTATTTTAAATTGGCATAAAATAGAAATATTACCTTTAAAAAAATTTAACCGAATATTCGGCAAAAGATGGTATTCGGTGCAACCCTACATATTTAATTTATAACAACTGAGATGCGAGATCCAATTTCAATGTACATATTTAATTTATAACAACTAGGATTCCAACTTTTGAAAATTATCTCAACAAGATGTCTAAATGACCCCTCCTGGTCCATCTATTGTCAATCCATTTTTTTTCTTTATTGTATGCAAACATACCTTTCATTTGCCTAAGCATTGCTAAAATAAATTGGAAAACAAACCTGAGATTGTAAACAACCACTTACGCATTTTGTACTACATTTAGGAACAGAAAAAATGCTGTTCGGAGTGCATAAGGTTTGGAAGCAAATCTATAACATTTTAAACAAAAAACATTGTTTTGACTTTGCATACAATTACATTTCATCCATATAATATATCATGGAAGTTAGAAAATGAAAATAAGTATTCAGTAATTTGCGTTTTTTAAAGAAAACACAAATTAAACAATTCCAACCATTAACCATTCCAATACTTAGTATAAATACAGAATGACAACACTTCAAAATGTACATGAAAAATGAATTCCTATTTTTACTTATGCAATTATCAAATATTAAAATGCTGATTATGAAAAATGGCAACAGAGAATTTTTTTTTATACAAGCATCTTTTCACTAGGGAAGACTATGAATCATAACTATTAGGAGTAGGTGCACATGGTAAAGCATATTTTAATGAGCCTCACCCACTGTTCAGTGCAAATTACAAGTTAATACGAGCTTAATCATCTGAACAATAATAATTAAATTGAAACATGCTACTAAGTTTCATAGTTTTTTATTAAAATGTTCAACATACTTGCAGGCAAGTTCTTAACTTTTACACAACTCATAATATGTTGGGAGCGGTAGCCCATTGGTTAGCGCGCTGGAGTTGCACTCGGCAGGCCCGGGTTCGATTCCAGCCACTGCCAAAACTGCCGCCGTGTTCATGCGGAGTACGATCACGTTAAACATGTGGGTCCGAAAGTCCTTCCGAGAGGTTGGTGGTAGGGGAAGGAGGGTACGGTCCCTGTAGATGCCTCCCCCACTGGGTTCCGGTCTAAATTGGGTGGCACTTCCCGACCGTCCAAACAGTTACCTTACACCTTTCTGGTAGGTCGGACGGTCTGGGTTTCAACAACAACAACTCATAATATAGCAATTTACTGCGCTTTACGAGTCAGCTCATAACGTGTTTAATATCACTTAGGGGAAAATAGGGATTGTGTTTAATCACAAATGTTTTTACATAGTCCATGTATAAAAGAATACATAGTGGCATAAACAGAAATTTTAGAAATGGAGGGGGGACTTACTAAAACAAAGGATGTTCAGTTGTAATTTAGTTAATGTGGAAAGGAAAATGCTTTAAGGACTCTTATTGCCTAGAAAATAAGGGAAAAAGATCATATTTAAAGAAAACAACTCTATGTAAACTGCAAAAATGTGGAAGTACTGTTTAATTAATTTGAGATTATCAAAAATGTGTGGAAAAGAATGTTTAAAGATTATATGGAAATTTAATCTATACACTCGAAATTGCACTTAAAGAATAAATATTTTACAATATTAATAATGAAACATACTGCAACGAAATTAATGTGTAATTTTTATTCAACATAGCTTGAAATTAAACACAGATGGAAACTGATGTATCAACATTACACAGCAATTCAATTGCACTTATTTGAAGCAGTATCCACCAATAAAGTGAAAATGATACAACTTAGTATTGGTACTAGGGTCACATACAGAAGAAACAGAATGGCGACTGGAAGGTCAATAGAAATTCCCTTTAACAGAGAATTTTTATTGAAAAATTCATAACTTTAGGGAATTGACAAAAATCAGGAGATTTTCGTCGAAAATAGGTAAACCGGCAGAAATCACTAAAAACCGGGAGTTTCCTGGAAATACTAATAGTTGGCAGCTATGCATGTAGAGTTGGTGGTAATATTGAATATAAACCATTATGAAAATATCAAAATTAAGTGTATCTTAATTTACCTCAGTATGAAGTGGCCATCACGCAACAAAGTAGCAGAGCAAACTAGGAGCATGTTTTCTTATAATATCAATTTTTAATGAACTTGTCACTTTTTAAACTTTTTATATGAAAAAAAAAAAAAGACTAAAGGATTTTTCATTCAGAAAATATGCATCTTTAAGAAAATAAAAATTTAGTTAAAGGAGTCTTAAAAACAATTAAGACTAAGAAGCGTGGGAAACCTGTTTAAACTGCTATAAGACGAATTGAACAACAACAACAAAAAAAAATATTATACAGATTCAACAGAATTCAAAACATCTGGGCAAGTCTTACCATCTTTGGAGTCATCTGTGGCTATTATTTTAAGCCATTGCATATGCACATGATGCAGATGCTTCCTGCACATTTCTACAGTGGGGAATTTCTGACAGCACAAAAAGCAAGTATTTCTGTCGAAATTTGTAGAGTATTCTTGGTAAACTTTATTTTCAAGTTTTATTGCAACAGTTTTTGATCCATGAGAATTGGCACATATATAGCTCTATACAAAGAAACAAATTATAATTAGTTTGGTTTCACACTTATTATATGCAATAATATTTAAGGCCATAACAAAACATCAAAGATTAAATAAACAGAATTGAGTTACTGAAAATTTAAAAACTAAGCAATAGCAGAAATTAAATTAACTGGAGTGTGGCTTAACTCTATGTTTTCATACCAGAATCTATTTATAAGTAGTTTGTGAGTTTTTTTTTTAATAGCATGTTTTTTAAGCGGATTAAACAATTATTTCAACTGATATCAAGTTTGACAATGTAGTCAATCTTGGTAGAAAAGGACTAATGACATCAAAAACAGAAAAATTGTATTTTAGCTATTTTTCATTAAAATAACTGCAACTGTTAAGTGTCATGATCATTGAGCCATAAATAATCTCTTTTATGCCTAATTATGTCACATTTTGTATCATGTTGCCATGTTAAAAAATTATAACATTTCAAACACATTTTGAACTTTTTGCTTTAATTTTAAAACATTCTATCTAGTTCTAAATTTTACATTAACAAAGCCGTTTATAAAATAAAGTTCCGTGAAAATTAATTAATATTTTGGCAGTTATTATGTACACAACAAACAAACCGGGCCAACGGCCGTACCGTGCTGAAAACACCGGTTCTCGTTAGATCACCGAAGTCAAGCAGCATCGGGCGCGGTTAGTACTTGGTGGGTGACCACCTCGGAACACCGCGTGCTGTTGGCCATCTCGGGTGCGGTATCCCCGTGGTTTGCGCGCTAGATTTGCACGCTGCCACAAATGCCGCCGTGTTCATGCGGAGTACGATCACGTTAAACATGTGGGTCCGGTCCCTGTGGATGCCTCCCCCACTGGGTTCCGGTCTAAATTGGGTGGCACTTCCCGGCCGTCCATACAGTTACCTTACACCTTTCTGGTAGGTCGGACGGTCTGGGTCTCAACAACAACAACAAACAAACCACAGACAGATACAGACATCACTCAATCGAAAATTTGCAAGATTAGAGCATTTCATCTTTTAAGTAAATAGGTATATAACTTATAGGAAACAAATTAAAATATTTTATAATTCAACAATTTTTCAAGGACATCATTTCTTCCATATTATGAAGCTGTATGTGTTACTGGGAGAAAAAAAATCATAGCAAACTAACATTGTTTAATGTGGAAATTTTTGGAAAAAAACAATGCTGTTTAGGAAAATTTCAGCGACAGCGTAACTGCTAGGGAAGTTTCCAGGGAAAGCAGAACTTCTAACTAAGAAAAAACACAATGCAGTGAATCTGCAAAACACTTTCAACACTGCCTTTTCTCAAGCACTTCACCAAGTAAATGGGAATTTTCAAGTACTTTCAAGGCCTTGAAAATGTTAACTTAAAATTTAAGTACCTACCAATTTTCAAGCACCCGTATGCACACTGGGGGGCAGTTTGAGCAGAGACGGGAATCGAATTTGGGTTGTGTGAGTGCAATCCCTGTGCGCTATGCTAACGTCACCTCCGAGAGTACTATCGGGAGTGATGGTGCTAACTGTAGAGATGCCAACCAGTTAATGAAGATTTCAGTAGTGAAGAAGGAAAATATCAGTAGTTGACTTTTTCAGTAGTCAAGTTAAAAAATAAAATATATACATTCACATAACACATAAATGCATATACACAAAATTATTTAGGTATATGCATTAATATAAATATTTATATTTACACAAGCTTTTTATCCAGTGTAAAATACTTTATATTGAAAACAAACATTTATGTTTGGTAAAATATGTTTTCCCTAAAGATAATAATATTGATCTCTAATAAAAAGTAAAATATAGCAGTATTAAAAGATGTGCACATATATCAAATTTAATATATCGCTACCAAAAATGGTTGCTTTTTATTTGCCTAAATCATTGTTATAATACCACTTTTTGGAAAATATCCCTTCATGCAGTTCATACTCATTTTTCAAAATAGAAAAATATGTATTATGCAAACCTTCATAATTAACCAGAAAGCTAGTTTAGTCAATCTAATATGCAATATTTAGAAGATAGAGATGGGTGGGAAAATATACCAAATATAGGTGGCAATTCATTAGAACAAACTGAATTGCTTAATCATAATGAACATAAGCTGCTTTAGTCAATCTAATATGTAATATTTAGAAGATGGAGGGAAAAAAATACTAATGGACTCTCAGCGATTCACGCGAACATAAGCTGAATTAAGTCATTGCACTGTTTATGTGAAAATAATTAAAAAAAAATAACCATTTAGAGATTTAAGATGAATGACAACTTTTTAAGGAACATATTTAATTTATTATTTCCATGAAAAAAGCGATCACGATCTTAATGTACAATACACGCAGTTGTAAATCCTTATTGTCACGTTGATTTGATTGGCATCACCATGCATATAGCCATAAATTTGCATTGGTCCAGAGTCTAGACAGAAAAGTAATTTTCTGTAGGAAACTATGCAAACTCTGTAATTAGTAATATGAGATTGTATCCCGTAGAAACTAGATAATCCATAATAATTGGCATAACTCTGCCACCCGGTTATCACCCCTTGTCGAAAGTCATAATAAAAAAAGCATAGCTTGAAAATTC
Source organism: Amaurobius ferox (assembly GCA_951213105.1). NCBI lineage: Eukaryota > Metazoa > Arthropoda > Arachnida > Araneae > Amaurobiidae > Amaurobius > Amaurobius ferox. The sequence continues at coordinate 118,158,229 of OX578146.1, forward strand.
CTTTGATTTAAACCTGTGATTTATCATTACCGTATTAATTTCAAAGCAGCGCTATAAAAAAATTGTATAGTATTTCTTATTCTTTAGCAGGCAATGTTCATGTGAAAATTCAAATTTTAAAAAATCAGCATCACTGAAAGCTGATCATATCTTTTTAATCAAATTGTGTTGACTTTGGTGTATTTTAGAATTTGTAGCAGAGATATATAAATATAACAGTTTGTCGATATTTTGACTTGTTTCAAATTTCCAAATTTTGGGTTTTTTTTCAAATTTAAGAATAAAACAAATCTGCACAAAATTTTTCATGTAAGAAAATTTTAAAGCATAGAATATATTTATACACAAAGAACATTTGAAATTTTATGAAAATAATATTGTAGGTCCCACACTATGAAAAATTCTACAAATAATTTTTTTTTTTTACATCTATAAAAAGCAGTTATTGAATTAAAATTGTTTGATATTTAAGGAGCAATTTGTGATAGTAATGACCAGATTAACAAATGGCACTCATAATGATTACCATTACAAAGGCCACAATGACATAGCATTGAATTGGATATATCCTCAAAAAAATACACCAACAAAAACTATTGAAAAAAGTTTATATTACATTCAATAGGAAATCAACAAAAAAATTTGAAGATTAAAAATAATGCTAAATGAAAATCACAAACAAATATAAATAAATAAATAAAAATTACTGCAAGTTCTTGCCGTGGTATTGATGTACATTTTTTACAGTTACAAAATATATTATTTTGTTTGTTTTCTGCTGATCCATTATTTTTTTTCATATTTTTTTGACTTGACTGCAATTCTGAGCAAGTAGGGATATGAGTCATGAACTCAACCTGACCCGCATATGGATAAAAGCATCTAGCACAAGACCATGTTTTGATACCTGAAACACAAAAATTAATATGATTAGAAGTTGGAATGGAAAATATAATAATTAAATCACATTTGCTGGAATATAAAACTGGAAATATACATTAATTTAAAATCTCATAACCATTTATTATTGCACATTGGAAACATATGAACCTAATATTACTAGAATTTGAGCAAACATTACTTCTGATGACCCGTGGCAATGGCAGAAAAAGGATTTCATTTCATTTTTGATTTTGCATGAATGGTGATCAAGAACTCTAGTAGTTTACGGATATCTAAAATGTATCTATAACGGTAGAAAGCATTTTACCAAAATTTCAATATCTTATTTAGCTCAGAGTTCTCAATGTCTCTAACTTGCTATGTAACCTTTGTTAACAATCTATATTATTTCTGTAAGCATTTTTACTATTTATAACAAATCTCAAGTAATACTCGTGATAAAGATACCAACCCCCGTAATTAGTTTTGCGAGCTGTTTCAAGCCAAACTTAAATCAAAAAACAATTTATTTCAGCATATTTTCCTACCATTTCTCTACAAATGTACCAAATTTCATATTTTTGTATTCTATATTTTTTGTGATACGAGACAAAGAAACTCGAGGGATGCACTCATTCAAAAGAAAAATTTTCACTTCAGAAATGCATAAAAAGTAGAATAACTCAAACTGCATAGAAGTTGAAAAAAAAGAGCTCAGATTCTTGCAAAAATTTAACTATGATAGGTACATGCCTGCAAAAATTCATGGTCTTGCTACCAAGAAGTAATACACTACAATAACCGTTTTTCAATTTAAACTTTAGTTTAAGAAATATTTAATACCAAATTCAAAAACAGAATATTTGATCTGAGAGTTCGCGTACTGGACAGGGTACTAAATTATTTTTGTATACTGTAGCTTTTGCAGTGCGAGACCGAGAAACCCATGAAACACAAAATTTGCCAAACAGCAACAGCTACTTTTTTTTTTTAATATAGAGACATGGTTCATCGCAGGTCCGTAGCCAGAATTTATATTCAGGGGGCGCACCCTCTTTTTCAGAGAGGGCATCACATATTTTTAGCATTTTATTTAGTTTAATATTTCGTGTAATCTAATACATAATAAAACATACATACATTTCATTTCTACACATTTCAGTAAAAATGTTGTTACAATACATGTTATATATTATTTTTATACGTAGCATGGGTATGTATGGATACATTAATCAAAACAATTGTAATCGTCTACTTTTCATGCCATTAAATTTCTGCAAAAATTTTTGTAAATCGATATTGGTGCGATTTTTTTCAAAAGCAAGGAAAACTAAGTTAGCTAATCCATCGCTGGTGTGTCATTGATAAACGTTGTACACAATCTATTTGGGTAAGAACAGAAAACCTCGATTCACATATAGCAATACTGCATCCGAATGTACGCGAAGTTGCTAACAATTTGTAAGTATCTTCAAATGATACTTTTTGATCATAGATTTTTTGAAAAACGTTGTAGTTTTTAAACTTCACCAAATAAGACCACTGCCAATTCTTTAGAAGGCAATACAATTCCTAAGGAAGACAAATTGTGAATATTGTCATAATCTAATTCTTCTGTAGCTGAAATGGCTTTTAACAAATTTTTATTTACACTGAATCGCCTAGTCAGTTCAGTTAAGATTATGTCAATTGTTTCAATGAAAATTTGTTTCAATAAATCATATTGGTTGGCCCCAATTGTTTCCATTGTGACAAAACCTGTAAGAGATGAACTGGGTATTTTTCATCTTTATTTGTTCTTCCGATTCATTTGAGATGTCAAAATCTCCAGTAGCACTAAAGTTACTAATTTCTTCATAATTTTCATCATATTTTTAACAGCTTTTTTTTCTGTTACAGCTTCTATTATTTTGGAGGAATCATTAAGACTAGTTTCACGTGCTTGTAATTGTTTATCAGCTAGTTCCAATGTTTTTAACAATTTTCTCATGAAAACTATGCAAAATCGAAATGGAGCTTGGTTATAACAGTAAGTAAACCAGTAGCTTCTGTTACATCATCACCATCATATTATCTACTAGCAGCAATCAAGTTTAAAGCTTAATAACTTGTAATTATTATAAATTATATCTGTTATATGCAAGTGTCCACTCCAACGTTGTTCCAGGAGACTGCTCAATGCATGACCCTCGTAGTTTTTTGCAACACAACCACGTTTAAGAAACATGTATAACATGGAACATTGATCAAAGAATTGTTTAATGACAGGAACATCATGTATTGCTTTCACTACAACTAAATGGAGGCGATGATTGCAGCAATGAACATAAGGTATAGATAAGTTCAGCTGTTGTTGTATTATAGCTTGAAGTCCATCTCGTTTTTCACTCATCACCAAAGCTCCATCATAACATTGACAAAGTATATGATCAATATTTAATCCATTTTCCTGTAGAATATTTAATGTTAAATCCGCTAAAGATTGTGCATCTAATTTAGCAGTAGCTTTCACACATAATGCCAATTCGTAAATTTTACAATCTTTCACATAATGAATTCCAATAGCAAAATGTTCATTACCTCTTTTGTCTTTCGTACCATCTGCCAGAATTGTAAACTAAGGTACATCTGCACTTTTTACATCATCAACGATACTCTCATGAACACAGTCGAACAAGATCTGAATGACATAGTTTTGTATTTCTGATGAAAGATACGTAACATTTCATAGAATAAATTTGGAATAATTCTTTAATTTTTCGTCTTTATTCATTGTAAATGCAAATAGATTTTTGAGCAAACCTTGTTCTCCGTGTTCTTGAATATCATATGTTCCTCATATTGGCAGTTCATTTACAGCTAGGAATTGTAAAATTTCAGCAATCGATTTTTACAATATTACTATAGTATTTCTCTAAATCATCAGACTGATGATTTAGAGTATTACTATAGTATTTCTACATAAGTGATTTCTTTCAAGCACCTCATTGTTTATAAGCGTAGAAACTTTGTGCCCTGTAGATAACCATAGTTTCTTTTCAGACCACATAGCCATTGCAGTTATGAATTTTCGAAGAATTGTGATTTTGAAAGCCTTTGGATTTTTCGAAAGGGGTTTTCCAATTTTGAAATCCAATGCTGGTAAAAAGATTCTTTTTTGATGAATGTGGTTGAAATTAGCGACAAGCATAACAAAAAACTGCATATCTAGAAGGGGAATATTCTACCCAAGAGAATTTTTCAAACCATTCTTTCCTGAAACTCCGTCAGTCTTTATTTCTTGAATATGATAATCTAATTTGAATGATGTTTTCTCCAATGGAAGCAATGTCTTTTGGTGGATCGAAATTGTCTGCTTTCTGATTTGATGATGAGGATCCATCTTTTTCAGTATATCTTTTAATGAATATATCCATTGTAAAGTCTCTTTGCCCCCATTGATGGGTGAAGTCCCAAAGGTTTCGTTTTAGCTGCGGGGAATGGAACGAAAAAATCAGGAATGAAAAGTGCTTATCTTTATGCCCGCTGAAACTCGACTGATGATTTAGAGTAAGTCCGATGCGGCACTCCACACAAAGATGTTCAGCAAAACGGCCGTCAAATGCCCAGTACAATGAGATAGCAAAGTAAGAAAAACAACGAAAATCGTGAGGACGCCATACCATCAATCAAATTGCTTGTCAATCACAAGAACTAGTAACACTCAATAATAATACTGATCCAAGAAGTTCAGTCTTTGTTCGATAAGGCATGGGTAAAATAGTGCTGCTATCTGTTATTATTAGAGTTGTTTAGGCTTATATGTATTTATGTTTTATAAAACAACTTTTGGTTTAAACCTTACCGTGTTAAACCAAAGCATTCATATCTGAAAAACTAAAGCCAATATGCCAAATAATCAATTTTTTATTTAAAAAACTGTTCAAGAAAGGAAAAGCTACTGTAACATTTTATCTTTGAAGATATGAGATGCTTACAGTTGGTTCAACTGTTTACCTGGAACCTGTTCTTTTTCGCAACTGTCCATTTTTGACAGTTTCATTGGATTATGTTTTTTAAATACTAGTCACCTTTATCAAACCTGTAAACGGAGAGGTAGGTCAGGCCCACACTGCTGTCTCCTAGTCACCTTTATCAATCTACCTGGTAGTTTTTTGAAAGAATTCAGATGTATTTAGTAAGCCTACGTAGCACAAATCGCCGCCAATTGCATTCCCAGCGGCATTTCCTATACAACAATGAAAGTGCCAGAAACTTGTTTTTGGAACAGCCAAATTCTCATTTTGGTGTCTTAATGGTTTCTGAGCAATTTAAAAAAATTTTAACCCAAAAACAAAAACTTTCAAAATGTCATAATAGAAATATGTTGGGTGGCAGCAAATTGTAATGTTAGCAATTAAATAATTATTTTATGAATAACCTACTACAACACTATAGTAAAATAAACCAAATTCATTTAGGCATTAACTACAAAGCACTATTTCCAAAACACTAGAAGTCCATACATTGCAAATTTGGATATAACACAATAATAGTATGTCTCTTGGGGATAAAAATTTAAATTGAGGCTATTACGCAAAATGAATATATAGGAATCTGACCTGAACTATTTCTGTACTGAAATTATTGTAAGTCGCTTGGATTTTCCACTACAACATACACAGACAGACATTGTCTTTTATTATTTAAGATATTCAATTATACAGGGTGAGTGCACTTTCCTAAAAAACAATTTCAAGCACTTTAAGAACTTTCAAGTACTATGCAATTATTTTTTAAGGACATCATTTCTTCCATATTATGAATTTATCTGCGTTTCTGATAGGAAAAATTACAGAAAACTAATATCTTGAAATCGTTGAGGAAATTTTTGGGCAAAAACAAGGTTGTTTAGGAAAATTTCAGACAGTGCAACTGCTAGTGAAATTTCCAGAAAAAGTAGAACTCAGAAAAAACACAATGCAGAACTCTTTCAGGCACTTAACAAAGAAAATGGGAATTTTCAAGGACTTTAAAATTTTATTTTTAAATTCATGTACTTTCCCAATTTTTAAGTACCTGATTATACTAAATGTCAAATTCAATTGTTTTTCATTATAAATAAATTGTCATCACGTCTGATTTCAATTAGCAGAAACAACAAGCACACAACTATAATAGAAGGTCTTTATTTCACTTCTTATATGACGTACAAAATTTAAAAAGGCCAGAGCGCTTTCTCACCCGCTCACTCTAATGCCTCAAGGCCTGCTCACTCTAATGTTTCTTCTTTATTTAACTGGATTCGGTCTGATAAGCATGACTTTAAAAGCTTTGCTGGGGTATATGTGGTTCCCCTGTTGTCCATCGATGGTAATTTTAAATTTTATATTGGCAGTACAAAACATGCTATTGGTATCCGTTTAGCAGAACATGCTAGGGATGTCAAAGGTGATAACTTTTCTACGGCCCTTGCTCATTTTGTTAAAGAAAATTTCCGGCCCATTTTTGAAAGAACTTTCCTTTTTACGCGTTGTAATAACCCTTGTAATATTCACCCTTTTTATTTATATTTACAGCGAGTCGATTTGTAATTTTGACCCAGTTCAGATTTTAAGTTATGCTTAGCGACTCATTCTCGACTCCATGCAATTCAAGTCTTTTCATAGTTATCTTTGACGTCATCCTCTCGGGGATTGGGCCTAACTGCCCCCTATTTTAAAAACATTTTTTTGAATTTGAAATTTCTGTAATAAAATTTTTACTGTACTTTTTGTGATTTATGCTCAATTTTTTGAATCTGTGCAAAATGTTTTGTATTTTTGGATTCTTCTTAGCTAAACGTATGTTTATTGATAATTGTATTTATGCAATTTTGTCACCTTTTCTGATCTATATATGAATGCTCATTTCTATTTCCACGTAGCCACTGATGAAGAGCGTATTTACGCTCGAAAGCACTCTGGCCTTTTTAAATTTTGTACGTCTTATAAGAAGTGAATTAAAGACCTATTATAGCTGTGTGCTTGTTTTTCATTATGTCTACTACATTTCAAAATACATTAGACAAAGCCTAAGTTAGGAATACATTAAATTGTATCTGGTTTGAACATTTTTTTTTTTAATTTCAGTGTAGTTCGTCTCCCAAATGCTTTTTCAATAAATACTTAAATAAAATTTTAGAAATTACACATACCTGTTTGCACTGCATGGAACGACATAATATGTTCTGTCAGTCTGTCTTTACCATGAACATACACGGAACAAACAGAACACTGTAAGGGAAGTCCTAATTTGTTTTTTAAATGTCTCTGCTTCACATGAGTCTTTATAAGATTATGATTAGATGTACAGTGTGTACAATAGCGGCAAACGTATGTCCGTCTCTTATGCATAACTTTCATATGTTGAAGATGAAAATCAAAATCTATAGATGGATGGTCACATAAACCACAATAGAAAAAATTGCCAATTTCAAAGACATCAGATTCAGACAGTAGTCGAACAATCTTATTATGAGCATTGAGATAATGGTCACGGATTTCAGGCAAAGTTTTCAGAGTGGTGTTACAGACGCGACATCTAGACTTCAAGACAATTTCTTCAGTCACATCTGATGGAACAGCAACAAAAACAATGTCTTCATTAAATTCTGCTGTTCTTCTGTCAACAGCAAGTTCATGAATGGAGTAATAATGTGTTTCAAGTAAAGCAATAGTTTGGAAATACTTTGGAATTGAGCAAAATAGGCACTGCATGGTGTTGTAAAAAGGTGAAAGTATTTGTCTGAAAAGAAAATCCCCAGAGAACTTGTCATTTGCTTCACGAAGTGGCAAATCACTTTCCACAAGTTGAATCAAATTGGGAAGGCGCATAGTAGTATCGTAATCGTAAAAAACATCCATTGTGCAATCTTGAACTGGTCTTGTGTCACCACGTTTTTTGAACTGTAAAAACATAAACAACAATATGTAATTTTCAGGTAACATAAGTCATTTTATTCTACAAAGAAAAGGATTGGATAATTTAAGTTCAATATGCAAGTATGATTTTAACCATAAACAAACAGTAAAATCATTGGTGTTGACTAACAAGTTTATTCACAAGACTACAAGTTTCAGGAATGAGATTGTCAAAAAAGCTGAAAACAAATTAGAAAATGAGAAATTAATATTATACGCGACAGACATTTTAAGTGTTAAAATATTTGAGAATTTTGCATAACTAAAAAAAATTATTACATTGAAAAGATGATTTAATTTATATATTTAGTATAACTTGGCAATTACGTTTAAAACAGTCGTTGAAATACATGGGCAAATTTAATTTTAACACATTCTTTCATATTAATTCTAAACTATGCTTTTGTAAACAATAACTCAAGCTTTTAATTTGTCAGTTTTGTATAAATTAAAGCATCACAATAGTCAGGATAGGGGGGAAAAAATTACACAATTCAAATTTTTTTTACAATTCACAAGACAATTTTTTTTGCTAAAGTGCAGTACATTTTTTAAACACATTTATAAAATTATCATGTAGTGTAAACATGTGCATTGTTTAGTATCTACATATAAATAAAATTTGGTGGCAGTATCATGTTTTAAAGAAAATGTTTCTTTTGTTCAAAAATATCTTTTCATAAAACTGTGGCAAAAAAGGCTTTAAATATTTTAACATGTTAACTTCAAAGAATATTAAAAAATACTTCCATCAGTCATATCTTTAAAAATAATGCACTGTTATGAATGAAAGGGGTAAAAGTAAAAAAAAATTTAATTCAATAAAACAAAAAATAAATATTTTTTGGCATTTTAACTTAACTCTGGGTTCCTATTAAAGCAGAGACCGCGAGAATATTGCACAATAACAATTGCTGAAAGGAAGTATTTTCCTGGTATGCAGTGCAATACTAACTTCACTGTACTTCTGTTTCCCCTTTGAGTCCAGTGACATCATATATATAAATGAAATGATATATACACATCTGTGATTACGGAGGCAAAAAACGACCCCTTCTGTGAGGGATTTTGTGTCTCCACTTTTGGGTTAGACAGAGTGTTGTTTACCATCCGTTTTTTGGACGCTGCATGCTGGGAGCACCAAAATAAATGGAGCTTGTCATAGCAGAACGTCCACATTCTCATATTACAAGCTCCATTTATTCTTTTATTTTACTCTTAGCAGACAGCGTCTAAACAACGGGGCAGACAACGCTCATCTGTCATAGGTCGAAGCTGAATTAAGTTAACGCTCTGCTTTCAACCAAAGCTAACTAGACCCTTTTTCTTTCACCCCCCCCCCCCTTTTCTTAAATCACCTTCCATTCACAGATAATTGCAATCCGAGGAGTTAACCGATCTTGACCCCATCCTCTGGTAATTTATATTCCAAGAGGAGTGTTGAATCTAGCAGATTATGGCAGGCATCTATACTACACATACTTCCTTCTCCCTTTATCTGACCCCCTTTTCTTTTGGAGTTAAAACTACTATTAGTACAGGGGGATTAAGATGAATTCCTTGAACTTTGATTGCTTTTTTGGTTAGCACCCCATCGACCTTTGTTAATCGACCCACAGAGCTTTAACCCTGTTAAACCCATAGCCCACTAGGCAAGAAAGAAATGATTGAAAAGAAGTGAATGAGGAAATTTTTTTCAGAAACCCCCTTATTGCCCATGTACTTGCTCCAAAATTGTTGCTTGCATTACAGGAAATTAGAAAAAAAAAGGTACCGACATTACAGGAAATTAGAAAAAGTTACTTATGCAAAGTGCAGACATAAAGGAAATCAGAAAAAAAAAAATTAGGGGCTGAATGGCCCCCAGCATCAATTTCTTATGGGCCATTTGAAAATTTATAAGGGCCAAAATAAAACATTTTAATGAAATAAAAAATACACTATAAAACCATATAGGTTAAATCTAAATATTTTATTTGCTAGCCAAATATATATATATACTTAAGACAAAATTGCAAATTAAAATTCAATTACTTATGGTTAAAAATTTGGTCATCGAGTGAGCCCAGCACAAACATCCTCCCACCAAAGTTAAATGGCATTACTTGGATCAAATTCATTTAGTGAAATTCCTGCAAGCTTGATGGTTAATACATTATTTAGTGTTTCAACCTTCAGTCTGTTTCGAACATCTATCTTTACAAGATTCATTGTGCTGAATCCTTGTTCACAAAAAATAACAGTACTGAATGAATGGTATTATCTGCTATAAATAATTTTTAACAAATTGCTGTATTCGCATGAAGATTCTGATTCATTAAATAATGTAACCCATAAAACATTTGAATCTTGTGATTTTTTTATCTGCAGCTCAAAATTTCCATTCCAAATATTCTTCTTTAACTTTATTTTCATCAATTTGCACACATAAGGCAAATTTTTAAGAATAATATCAAATTGCTGAAAGTAATAGGAGCTGAAGTGGACTACCTTCTTATTTACAGAGTACTTCTAAACAAAATACTTTGAATCATTCTTATCTCTATTTTGCTGTGAAAAATTTTAATCACATAGAAATTTTTTTTTTTTAAATATACATTTTTTGGTATTAAATAAGTCGCAAAATTAACATCTTACCTTATAATTACATCTTACTTTAGTTGAATTCTGATGTTCTGCCATGGGCGAGATAGATTTTCTTTTTTCCTACAACAAAATTAAAATATTTCACATGTCCTCTGTTTTCAATGCAGTAATACAGAAAGGATATATTTTTAGGTAGTATCAGCATTTTCAGGCCAGTTTTATAGCTATTGACATTTTTCTTCATGAAATCTAATATGCACAAATCATAGATTTTCTAATAATTTTAGGAGCTAATTTTTAATATTTCTATTTATCGATACTACTTAATTATCCCATTCGACATACATATAGAGTTGGTATACAGAGCAAATATTGCTGGTCAACATAACATGTAGAGAAGAACAAACACCTTGAAATATTTTTCTATTTCATATTTGCTATCCTTATATTAGTATCATGATATGTATAAGAAAAATATTGTGATGGGGACAAAAACTTGAATTAAGAGTTTCCAACGGAAGAGCACATTTCAAGCATCGCTGAACTCTAATCAAATGTTTTAAGTAATGTGTACACATGTGTGTGTCCATGAGTTTGTGGAGACGATATCTCACGAATGAATGAAATTTAGTACAGAAATAATCTGAATACTGGAAGCCTATTGATTTCAAACACAATCAAATGTTCAGAAACCCCTTAAAATTATGAATGAAATTTTGAAAAACCAGCAAAAAACTAACCTTTAATAAAATTATGTAAATAACCACTTATGTAATTTTTTATTAAAAAAAACCTAACTGCCTTAAACTTTAGATCGCTATCAAAGATACATACAAAGTAATAAAAATATTAATTATTGTAAATATGTTCACCTTTCATATATAATATTATACGATACATTTACTAACATTCTCGTGGATTTAGTTATTTATGAGAGAAGATACTTTAGGCAATAGTTTTGTATTTTAACACCTAACAATTCGTCGACAGTCATTTATCTATTATAAGAATAATCCATTTCTCCATCGTCACTTCGGGAAATTTTGCAGAATATTGTTAACTTGGCATAGCTGCCAACTTCCAAATATGAAAAACCAGGAGATTTTGCATGACAGTGCAATCTATACTTCTTACTCTTATACTTAATCTAAACATAAAAAGGACAACTTAACAAATAAAACTGAAATATGTAATGATTATAACATTCAGCAGGTATCATTTTCACATTTTCATTTCCAATAGCAAAGAAACTGTATGTGATGTTTCCTTCAATTGAATATCACTAGTCGTTCTAGAGATATTAGAAAATTTTATTTTCCTACAGGTAGATACATATCTAGAAATAAGAAGAGAGTTACATAATAGAAACATACTAAATTGGCATCAATAAAATCCTATTGATTTTCAGTCGTATCTAATTATGAGAAAGCTTTAATTTGTTGAAGACCCAAACCGTCCGACTCACCCTAGGGTTTGAGCAGCTATTTCATTCTTTTATTTGTGCAATTGTTTTCTAAAAACGAATAAATATAGAAACTTTGATTTTTGGCTAAACGACTTTATTCATAACAGCTTCAATAGAGGTAAATCATAAGAAATATCTGAAAAATGGGAACTCTAAGATAACGTCCATGACGGCACCTGGAATGTCTATGATGGCACTTTTGATAGATAATGTCTATGACGGCACCTGGTATGAGGGTTATGCCGGCAAATCGGGTGCGACAAAGAAAGAGTGAGATTTTGAAAGATTGTAGCTTGAAGTGTAATAGTCGGAGAGGGGCGGCAGTGATACCAAGTGTTAGGACGAGGATGTACGCGTGTTGTGAGGGGTCACACGCTCAAGAGATGAAAGCGATCGAACCTGAAATAAGATAAAAATGATCAAGCAATAATCAAATTGTTAAATATTATTTCTTTAATTCTGGTACTTAACTAACATTTCGTAATAAATAACTGAATAACTTATTAGACCACTGTTGGCAGTTTGTAGAAATAAATGAAATGTTTATGTAAACCGTTGCTTCATTTACAAACACCCATGTGATAAAACATATTCTACGTTGCGGATGTACCTTCGGTATAGCCCCTCAAGTTTTTTTTATCTATTTTACATTAATGGAATTTTTGAAGGCCATTTTGTAGAAAACAATACCGGTTCTATTTTTTGAAGATGCAACAAACTTTAACAGATTAAAATGTTCTGTTCTACTAGACTACACTATGTACCAAATGTCAGCTCTCTAGAACATAGGAAAGTATGTTGAAATGCCATTAAAGAAGTTGGGATAGACAGACACACGTCATTCATGAGTTAAATAATAAAATATATTTAATAATCAAATGTATTAATATATATGGAAAGGCATGTATTAGACAACAGATTTTTTTAAATTTAAACTTGAATAGCATCATTTATAGGATGATAACATTTCATTCTTGAAATATTGCATAATTTTTTTATTTAAAACTGAAAAAATCAAAAGATTTAATCCTACGAAAGAACCATTCACTTGAGAACCATTTGGAACAAAATTGACTAAAAACTGTCGATATAGCAGTGTTTCTCTATTCTATTGCATTTATAAAGGTTAACAGTGAAATAAATTTCAGGGAGGGGGCGGCCAAATTGCTTTTGGCAGTAAAAAACCTGAAGCCGGGCCTGGGTCAACGACCACGCAGGAAGCTAACCTGGAGATAAAAATAGCTGCAAGAGAGGAAACTAATATGAGGTAAATCTAACAGGAGGTGATTAGCCAGATTGTTAAGATACCTGTCATTTTGGCATTAGAGGGAGGAGAATGCGGAGTCCACTTCGACGATAAAACCTTGCAATTGATCTTTGTACTGGCCAGCCGAACGGTAGAAGTTCGGCTGGCCAGTGCAAAGATCAGTGTTCAAATCTCAGTCGGGGTAGCAGGTTTCTTTACAGGTTTTAGGTTAAGTAATTAGATTGGTGATAACCATGACACAAATTTCATCTTTAGAGATTTTTTCAAAAGTTTTGGAAAAGTGCTCGGAATATTGGTACACTTTAATGCGAGGTTCTATTCTTTATTTAAAATATAAAGAATTTGGCTAAATCTGCCATTTTTTTGTCGTCAAGACTGGAGCCAACGCGTACGGCAGGCTTCGGGAAATCGGCAAAATCTAGCCCGTCCACGAGGACAGCTATCGAAATTTTTTACCCGTCCTCCTAATAATTTTTTTTTTTTCACTTTATATTCATTAATATGAGCTTAAATACATCACACAACAATAATAAATTAGAATCAACTGCCTCGCGATGAAGTGCGATAACTGCATATTCATACACCACCCCCACAGCGCTTAACCGTCGCAATGAAAGTCGCCGACATGGAGTCTCCGATAAAAGGATCGGACCAGCGGAATTCTGATCTATGGGTGGGGGCAAAAAGGAACGATATGTAAGGAATCTCTCCTTTTTTCAATTTGGTAACTTGAAGTAGTGGTAAATAAATAATCATATAAATCCTCTTGTCTCTAAACAGTTTAAACCTCATCGGTACTCTTAAATTCTAGGGAATGTAGTCAATCAAGATTAAAATTTTTTGGACTGAATAGATGTTTCATACTTTAACTTCAGTTGTCAAACAACTGGAACAAATGTCATGAATAAATTTTAAACGTTTTAGTTTTAAAGTTGAAACCAAAGTGGGGAAGAAAATAAACCACTTCTGGCTGAAACTGGAAGAATCCAATCCAAAAATTAAAACTTGTTACTTACTCCCATCTATTACAGTAAATGAAAATTTTATAGTTTGGGTTTTAAAGAGTTAAATGGGGATTTGGGCTTAGGCCCGGGCTGGACTTGAGTTTTCTATTGTTTCGGGCAGGGTTGAGTCTTTTTTTATACGTCCGTTACAACCGGGCCGAACATATTTCTTTTGAAAATTTTTAAAATGGATTTAAATTGAATACATGAACTTATTGCTTTTATTTCAGCTATGTAAAAATAAATGTTTAAGAAAACAAACAAAATTCTCCGCTCCGTACAAAATTTTGACAAATTTATTTTTAACATATTTGAAAACAAATCATTTTGGGCTTGCTGAGACGCAGTTATCTTCAGGCCGAGTTCATTCTACATATATAAATTTCTTCGGGTTTGGTCCGAATTTAAGCATTGGCGGTCTTGTGAAAATTCGAAAATTCTACACATGTAGACCTTGAAAAGGAGAACAGAACATGTGATGTCACTTCAATCGTGAATGCGCTATCGCATTTTTGTGCGGTCATCGGATTCACTGGGTGGAGGATGATGGGAGAAAAAATAACTAGCGCCTGTGGTTACAATGCAGATCTGACGGCTCAACTAGAAAGAAGGCATTGATAATGCACACTAGCTAAGTTTATGGGGTTGGGTGATTCGCAGGTGACGACATTTCAATTTTCATTCATGGCACGGGAAAGGGCGGCAAACGCCACAATTTTACGATGACAACAATGTGTTATTTTATTTTTAACGGAATCTCTAATCTTAAGGTTGTCCGAGAGGACGTCAACCTCCGAAAATTGGTCGTCCTCGCCGAATTTTAACCCGGCGAGGACGGCCGATTCTCGGAAGCCTGGTGTACGGTGTTTGAAAAGTCCTACAGGGTTCATACTCTTTTGCAGGAACCTATTTCCAGGAGTTTTAAGGAGTTTTCCAGGAGGGTTTGCGCATTTTTCCAGGAGTTTTTTATTTCCTTTTTACAGCAAAACAAAAACAAAACTACGATTCTGAATATGATTCGTTCTATCATCAGATCTTTTGCATTTGTGCTTACAAACATACTACCAGCTATATCACTATCTGAAGAATAGGTAGATTTAATCATTATTTGAAGAAATCACAAAAATTACATTGCAACACACATGTACAAAAAAATAAAAAATATAGTAAGAATATACTTCATAATTTATTAAATATCACTAATGTATAAATATTTATGTAAACAAAATTAAATTATTTTGTACTGAAAAAATCAACAATTTTTTAGCTCTAAGCATTTTGCATCTAATTCACATTTAATATCCTGTAGCAATATTTGTTTATCCTGTGCACTGCGTCGGCAGGCATTTGATTTGGCAATGAATGTTATTTGACAGGATTTTTCTGCCCTATCTGCATAATCTATAGATGATTTGGTAAGTTCAGCCATGTCATTTTCTGTACAAATTTTCTTTCTTTTTAGCTCTTCAATCTGTTCAAGTAATTTTCTCTTTTTATCAGTCGAGACAGGCTGTACTTGTTTTTGTTCATCTAAATATAACAAATACTTCTGACGAGCTCCTGCTCCAGACAATAGAAGTTCTTTTGTAATCACAATATTTTCAAGCCCACCTATATTTCGAATGTGATCTTCAATGATCCGCTTAGCAACAAGAGACTCTTTTTTTAAATTTTCAACCATTACATTTTTGTTTATGGAAAAACCTCTCTCTACAGTAGCTTGTCCATGAGAAAGAAGTAATAACTTTTTTATCACTACCCACAAATTAGAATACTTTGAGTTATTTGAAAGGTGCTCAAAAAAAAATGTATCAACATTATCAGTTAATGGATTAAAAGAGTCTTGGCAACAGTGTTTAAATCGCTTTCCTATATCCATAATACTGAAATCCTCAACAAAACTCTTATATTCTTTAATTATAGTATCACAATTAGTATCTTTTATCTTACCACAATCTGTAAGGGCTATAAGGATATTATTGATTTTTGTCATATTTATTTTTTTATCGTCAATTAAAGTACGAGGATCTAAACATGACATGTTCCTTACAAGATTGTACTTTAAAGGACATCTCTCTAATAACTTTTTAACCATTTTGATCAAAAATGCCCTACAGTTAATATAAAATTCCATTAACTGTTTCTCAACATTAGCAGATTTCTTTTTAACAACGTCTTTTATAATTTTTTTGGCAATGAATCCAACATCAATTTTGCTTGCATCTTTATGCAAAGATGAATCCTCCACATCAATACTTAGAAGCTTTATCATAGAAGCTGGAACTTGTTCTTCTTTCATAAATTTTAGCATTAAATTTTTGATCAAATTATATAGGTCATATGCCATAAAAGGCAACATTGGTTTATCAGTTTGATATGAAGTCATAAAAGGTTCTATTTCCTTCACAATAAAAATAAGAAAATTACATTTTATAATAAATAACTTATCGTTAACACTAGTTTGAATTGTTTCAAAACTTTTGTTTCCGGGATTAGTGAAATTCTTATTAATTACTTTGGACACATAAATTTTAACTTGAGGAAGAATTTCTAATAATCTGTTAAATACACTTGAATTTTCTACCCATCGATTCTTGCAAAATTTTATGGGGAATTTTGGATTTTCACTAATTGAAGCAAAATCCTCTCGCCGAGCTGGAGAATCTTTAAAAAGGCGATATAGTGCACTTGCCATTTGTTCAATTTCAGGAAATACAGTACATCCTAAACTAAAAGAATTGTGCATAATATGTATACCACAACTACCTATATTTAATAAGTTAGAACTACCTTCTTGTTTTAAATGCTCATACATTAAATCAAATACTTTCCAATTAACATTTGGTCCGTCCATTGATAATTGCAGTAAATTGCATGACCCCAGCTCTGCACACTTTTCATTAATATTTTCAAAAAGTATGTCTGCTGTTGCATGACCCAAAAAATCTGAAGAATAATATCGTGATACCACGTGATTATGATCCCAAAATCGAACATGGCAATCTAATTGCTTAGTTTGCATATAATTATTCATACTTTCATCAAATAAAAGAACAAATCCACTTTCATTTTTCACTTTTTGTTTCAGACATGTAGCAAAATATGGTGCAATCCCAAATACAGACAAATATGCGCATTTCTTTTCTCCACAAGTGAACTTCTGGGCGATCTCACTATCTGGAAACATGCGTCGAAATATGACATTTGTATTTTCACAAGATTTATATGAATAACGGCTGCTTTGAACCTTAAGTGTCCATAATATTTCAGCTTTTAAGTGATCACTGGTGGTGAGAGAATTATCTAAAGTTTCCGAAGCCTTCAGAACACGTGGAGCAATACTTTGGATTTGCTCATCTGGATCACTTGCAATTCTAGAGGTACTAGGATAGGGTGATGAAAAATAGTCTTTCAAAGAAATGTTTTTCGATTTTTCAGCCAAAACTTTGAAACTCTGATGTTTCTTTCCTTTTATATGGCACTTCAATGCTGCTTCACCCATGTTAGAAACATCGATTTTTTTCTTGCACCAACAGCATTCGGCTTTATCCCGCGATGAAGTTTTCAGTAACCATTCTCTGTAGTCATCCATTTCCAACCAATTATCATTGAATACACACTTTCCTCCAGGCATTTTTGAGGGAAAATATAAGTATAAAAAACAAAGGCTTTGTGTCAGCTTCAACAAAATTTCTAAACCAAGGTAGTATACCTATACAACTACAACGACAAAGAAACGAAATGATTCTAACGTTTTCCGTTACTTCGGTGGCGCCACCTATGACAAGAATGAAGAATTATAAGACAGTGTTGTAAAGATGAGAGATTTCCAACGCTAATTCGAAATATCGTTATTTTGGTGGCGCCACCTATTGATTATATTGAGAAATAAAAGTGAAAACGTCAATTTTCCAGGAGTATTTTACGATTTCAAGGAGTTTAGAGCTAAAATAAAAAAAATAAGGAGTTTTCAAGGGCCCTTATATAAAAATCGGAAAATCCAGGAGTTTTCAAGGATTTCCAGGAGGCGTACGAACCCTGGTCCTAACTAACGCCATCTTGAACATTGCACGTAAGAAATATAAACATATATAATTAAAAATGCCGATAATTAACAATACTTAGAAAAAATATGAAATTTTATAAAAACGTTTGTACTTTAACAAAATTTCAGAAAACACAAAACTTAGAAAAATGTTTGTACTCAAAAACTTAGAATAATTTATTAGTCAATGGTAAAGTAGTTCAATAGTAAGATTTGTGAAAAATATAAAATTCCTTTGAGCTGGAGATATCTTTAGTTCAACTCGATAACGTTTGTGTATCACACGTTCGATCATCAGTTTCTTCATCTTACTATGCAATTAGGAATCCGAGACAAAACTTGCTAAATGGATATTATCGATATTACCAAAATATTAAATAATACCAAAATATTATATTAAAAAAATATTACCAAATTAAGTGTACTACAGTGTACTGATGTATATAGAAAGTCAGATTAAAATGCAATCTATTCATCTTAATTCTTGTGTATACTTACGATAATATAGTAGTGCATTGTTACTTCAGTAAAAGAATCTGTCCAAGTTAATAGATTATACATATATATATATACATATGCAAACATATGTATATATACATATGCCCACAGTGCAAAATGACTTCCGACCCCTCTGATGATGGAGATGGATGGGAAGAGATATTAACGTACTCTCGGCAATTTATGCGAGGTAACTGAATTTGTGCAATCGCACTGTTTGTATGCAAAAATAATTACGAAATTAACTATAACAATTAATCAGAAGATGAAAGTAGGCTAGTTTAGTCAATCAAAAATGCAATATTTAGATGATTAATATACTATGGTACTCTCTGCGATTCATGAGAACAAACTGAATTGCGCAATCCAAGTGTTTACGCGAAAGTAATGAACAAAATAACATTTTAGCGATTTATGCTGAATTAGACAACCTTTGAAGTATATTTATTACTTTCATAAAATAAGCGATCCAGATCTTAATTTACATTACATGCGGCCGGAAATCTCCGTTAATTTGGTTGGCTTTACCCTGCATTTTATTATGGATTTGCTACGATACTGGGAATGGTAGAAATCAGTGCTAAAAAAGCGGAAAATCTGTGTTTCCGAGGAATTATACCATGTTTGGTTAATTGATAAATTTCAAACAAAAAAAGTCGGAGAAATTCGTTAGTAATCCGGAGGCCAGAGAGGTAATGAAAAATCCGAAGTCTCCGGCCAAAATCCGGAGAGTTGGCACATCTGCTACTCATAATGCACATATCAAATAAAATTTTAAACATAATATTAAGACACGTCTGTTACAATTCTTATCCCCCTTCAACACAAAACTTAATATTGTTTAAGTGAATGAACTTTCCACTCAAACAATCAAAACAGATATATACATACATATATATATATATATTAAAATGATAAAAAAAATGTGCAGGAATGCATATCTGTAAACACAGCATCAAACTGCGGGTAGTAAAATAACGTGCATTTAAGTTACAATAAAAGTTGAAAAGAAAGAGAAAATAAACCAATGAATAGTATAACTGCCAGAAACATTTTCAGGGGCACATTCTAGACAAATATACTAAAATCCGTTGTTTCTATAATTGCATAAAAACACGTGGTTAAAAATTTATGTAATCTGTGCCCAACATCGGAATAAACGAGATCTACAGAGAAACGACACAAGAGGACAAAATTCAACTAACATACCATAAAGTAACATATAATAAAGAAAAATACAACAAACAAAAGCACAAACATGAAAAAAGATAACTCACAAATCTTCAAACGAGCACCAGCTCGAGAATACTAGAATGCACGAGCACGAATGAAAGCTACAGAAAACTATTTTGAATCTTTATGTGAACATGTCTATCACAGAATACTATATTAATGTGTGATGTCTGTTATCACAGACTATTATAGTCAATATTATAGTATTCAGTGATTATAGTATTCTGTGCATGGAGTTAGTTCGGTGCATGGAGTGTTCGGGGATTGTAAAAGTGATGCGCAACGCAACAACTGTTTTCGGAATCTGCGCATGACGTCATCATCGAGTCAAAATTTCTCGATTGCTTGCTGTACTTCCCGCTGTTGATGTTGATTACGTTATTTATAATGACCTTGGATTTACATCTTGTTTTGCATCGTTTGATTTCTTTTACACATTCAAGTGTAGCTATTGTAGTTTTATTTAGTACTTAATAATTTCATCAACATCATGCCGAATTGTGCAGTTACTATATGTAAGAACACAAATCTCAACACAAAAAGTATGGGAATTATTTTTCATAGTTTCCCTAACGATGAATCTATGCGAAAAAAATGGTGCCGAAGATTGGATAAAGTGAATTTTTCCAATGCATGTGTATGTTTCGAGCATTTTGTGGAGAAGGACTATGCTAGAGAACTTTTACAATTAGCCCCGTCAAGAAGATTGAACCTCACTGCTGTTCCATCTCAGAAATTGAATACTTCTAGTCCAAATGAAGATCCACTTAAGCATTGCGCATCACTTTTACAACCCCCCTTGTGTCGGGCGCGGTAGCCCATTGGTTAGCGCGCTGGAGTTGCACTCGGTAGGCCCGGGTTCGATTCCAGCCACTGCCAAAACTGCCGCCGTGTTCATGCGGAGTACGATCACGTTAAACATGTGGGTCCGAAAGTCCTTCCGAGAGGTTGGTGGTAGGGGAAGGAGGGTACTGTCCCTGTGGATGCCTCCCCCACTGGGTTCCGGTTTAAATTGGGTGGCACTTCCCGACCGTTCAAACAGTTACCTTACACCTTTCTGGTAGGTCGGACGGTCTGGGTTTCAACAACAACCCCCCTTGTGTATCCACCGTCCAAATAGATGCTCAAGTCCTTGTTGACGAGCCGGACGGTATGGGTCTTCAACACAATGACGAGTCGGACGGTCTGGGTCTTCAACCCCCCGTGTGTTCCTTCCGAGAGGTTGGTGGTAGGGGAAGGAGGGTACGGTCCCTGTGGATGCCTCCCCCCACTGGGTTCCGGTCTAAATTGGGTGGCACTTCCCGACCGTCCAAACAGTTACCTTACACTTTTCTGGTAGGTCGGACGGTCTGGGTTTCAACAACAACAACCCCCCTTGTGTGGGCGCGGTAGCCTATTGATTAGCGCGCTGGAGTTGCACTCGGTAGGCCCGGGTTCGATTCCAGCCACTGCCAAATCTGCCGCCGTGTTCAAACGGAGTACGATCAGGTTAAACATGTGGGTCCGAAAGTCCTTCCGAGAGGTTGGTGGTAGGGGAAGGAGGGTACGGTCCCTATGGATGCCTTCCCCACTGGGTTCCGGTCTAAATTGGGTGGCACTTCCCGACCGTCCAATCAGTTACCTTACACCTTTCTGGTAGGTCGGGCGGTCTGGGTTTCAACAACAGCAACCCCCTTGTGTCACCGGTTCTCGTTAGATCACCGAAGTCAGGCAGCATCGGGCGCGGTTAGTACTTGGGTGGGTGACCACTTGAGAACACCGCGTGCTGTTGGCAAATTTCGGGCGCGGTAGTCCGGTGGTTTGCGTGCTGAATTTACACGCTACCACAAATGCCGCCGTGTTCATGCGGAGTACGATCACGTTAAACATGTAGGTCCCTAAGTCCTTCCGCGAGGTTGGTGGTAGGGGAAGGAGGGTACGGTCCCTGTGGATGCCTCCCCCACTGGGTTCCGGTCTAAATTGAGTGGCACTTCCCGGCCGTCCAAGCAGTTACCTTACACCTTTCTGGTAGGTCGGACGGTCTGGGTTTCAACCCCCCTTATGTGAAAGTATGTGTGTGTGTCAGTGAGTCTGTGGAGACGATAACTGACGAACGAATGGACCGATTCGAACTAAATTTGATACAAAAACCACAATCCGTAAATACTGGCAGCCTATTGTTTTTATACGCAATTGAATGTTCAGAACCCCCCTAAATTTTCGAGTGAAATTTTGAAAAAGTCGTCAAAAAATCAAAACCTCTAATAAAGTTACGCAAATAGACATTTCTTATATAATTTTTCGTTACAAAGCGATTGACATAAATTTTAGAAAGCTAACATGAACCGTTCTCGAGATATTGCACATTTTTCAAAAAGAATTATCAAAAAGTCATATAAAATTGGGTCTAGCTCGTTGCGTTCATGAGAAAAGATACTTTGAGTAATACTTTTGTATTTGAAAGCCAATAGTTATTTATCTGCTGTAAGAATAACTTATTTCTCCATCCATAACGCTTGGCGAGATTTTGGCGACGAAATTGGCGGCATGTCGCCAACTTGGCGACTTTTTTTAAAATGTTGCCAAATTAACGAAAATCTCGCCAAAAGGAAAAAAATGACGCTAAATCAATGAAAATGACGACTAATCGTCGAAAATTCAATATCTTTTAAAGAATAAAAGTATTTACTATTAGAAAAACCTATTTTTTTACTGTAAAAGTAGTAAACTCATTACATTATATAAGGAAAGTCATGTGTTGCCCGCATCAGATTTTTTTTTAATTGAAGGAAAAGAACAACACTGAAATAATGTAGTATACTAATTAATTTTGAGGTTTGGAAGCAATTTTGTTATGTTTTGAGAAATATTGAAAACTGATTGTTTTTTCAAAAAATCATATATTTTGTTTTTTTTGGGGGGAGGGGGGGGGGTTCCAATTGTTTGTTAGCAAACCCAAGTTTTAAGGCAATCTTATTTGCTTTTGGCGAATTTATTGGCTCAACCGATGATTAATAATATCGCAACCCTTCGCTACTGATTCGTAGTCTATATTCAATTGATAGTTTTTTGCGGCAATATTAGACTACAAGCAATTTATTTTAAATAAAAGAAGCGATAGGGGCTTAAATAACGGGGCCAATTTTGGTGGTGGTGATGAAATTTCTAATAGAGATTTTAATTTTGTCAAAATATTTTGGAAGAGACGTGTGACAAGAGATTCTTGGGCTTCGCCGTTGCGGCTTGACACTGACTTACTGGTTGGTGACGTCACGATCATTAGCCAATGACAGCGAGCGTATCGCTAAAATCACCCTATTTTAGGATATAGTAAACTTGTATGGTACAATAACTTTGAAATTTAAATTTTTAGTTGTTGTTTTTTCTACTTTTATCATTTGATTTTATCCTTAAGTTTATTGTTAATTTGATTTTAAAGTTAATTTTATTGCTGATTTGATTTTATCATTGGATGTTCTTATATATATTATTTTCCTTATATACATAATGTATAAGGAAAGTATTGTGACGGGGTCGAAAATTCGAATTCGAGTTTTCGATGGGGGAGCACGTTTCAAGCATCCCTGATCACGAATCAAACATTTTTGAAGTGATGTCTGTGTGTGTGTCAGTGGGTCTGTGGAGACGATAACTGACGAACGAATGAACCGATTTGAACCAAATTTGGTACAAAAATCACAATCGGTAAACACTGTAAGCCTATTGTTTTTATACGCAATCGAATGTTCAGAACCTCCCCTAAATTTTCGAATGAAATTTTGAAAAAATCGTCAAAAAATCAAAACCACTAATAAAGTTACGCAAAAAGACATTTCTTATGTAATTTTTCATTAGAAAACGATTGACATAAATTTTAGAACGCCAACACGAGCCGTTTTTGAGATATTGTACATTTAAAAAAAATATCATAAAGTCATATAAAATAAAAAAAAATTTTCCTATTGATAAACATGTTCACTCTTCATATGTAATACCATGCGATAAATTGGGTGACATCATTTTCGTGGATCTAGCTCGTTCCATTCATGAAAAGAGATACTCTGAGTAACACTTTTGTATTTGGACGCCAATAGTCATTTATCGGCTGTAAGAATAACTTATTTCTTAGAGCATAACGCTTGGCGAGATTTTGGCGACGAACTTGGCGGAATGTCGCCAACTTGGTGACTTTTTGAAATTTCGCCAAATGGATAAAAATGACGCTAAATCAATGAAAATGACGACTAATTGTCGAAAATTCAATGTCTTGGAAAGAATATTTGTATCTACTATAAGAAAAACCTATTTTTTTACTGTAAAAGTAGTAAATTCATTACATTATATAAGGAAAGTCATGTGTTGCCCACATCAGATTTTTTTAATATTGAAATCAAGGGAAAATTAAGGGATGTGTATTTTATTTTATTATGAATTTGTTACATTTTATTGAAAAAAATTGTCAAAAATGATAGGTTTTCCATATAAAGGATTTATATTTTTTTTATGTAACAATAGTGCTGTCAACTACAAATTCTGGATGCTTTTATAAACACAAATTTTTAATGCAATTCACTTTTGCTATTTGAATGACACTTTTTATTTTATAAAAAATATAGTAAAACTTGTTTTCACCACTCTCATTTCTGGGCTATATCCTAGGCAGATGATCAATATACAAAGGGATGTGACTTAAAGTTTTTAATATTGTTGAGTCATAAAACACTTATCATGGTTATGTTACTAATAAAAAAATCCCAAACAGTTCGATCATCCTTTGCAGGCATTTGCGTCCCCAGTGGCGCGTCGTGATCAATACGTAGAGAGGGGCGCTGATTAAAGCATGTTTTATATATATATATATATAAATAATTTGAAAATATGTTTATATGTGTTTGTGTATAAGGATAATTGGCTGCTAAAAGTTTTATTATAAATTCAAGACTTTTAAACATTTTGCTGCGAGAGTGATTTTTACTATATATTTTAAATGTCTTAAGAAATTACTGTTTCTTAGTTTTATAATTAAATGTGATAGTTTTTTTTAAGATTTAATAGTTGAGTATTGCACTGCACTGCAAAAAGAAATGTTGAATTATATTAGATTTATAAGCATCTATGAAATATTTACCGTTCTTCGTAATTTTTTGCATTCAAGAATAAAAAACATGATGTGGGCTGCATATAAATTTATTTCATTCAGAGGTAAGTTAATTTCTGTAACAATCTAATAATCGCAAGTATAAAGCTTTGAACAATGGTAAATCAATCGCATATATCAAAATTTGGTTCTTTTGTTATCAGCGACTTAATAAACTTAATAATAGCACTCATTTATATGCACTTACAACAAATATATAAAAAAGTCATATTGACTTCGTATTACTTTGAATGGTGTTTGGCATATTTGGCTATATTGACAGCGTCGCTATTCAACATTGTTTCCAAATGTGCTATAATGCAAAAATGCTGCATGAGAAAAGAGTTGACCGATTTAATTTGCAATTTTTGCATGTAAAGTTTGTTTACGAGTATAAATCGTTTCATGAATTAACTACAAACATCTCAAAATCGGGGCATGCCAGGGTTTTAAAATCGATATTCTTTGTTTCGTACTAATAATAAAATTACTGTTTAATTTTATTTCTGATTATTGTAAAATACCTTTTACAAAATTATCATGTATATTGATTATCAAAAGATTTTATATGATTGACTGACAGTTATTTATTTTATATTAAAAAAACGTTTCATATTGAAAATAGTTTTCATAAAATGATCATGTATTTTGATTACCAAAATATTTTACATGAATGACTGCCATTTATTTATTTTATATTAAAAACACGTAAATATGTGTGCTTTCTGTATATTTGTACTCGCTAAAAGTAAATAGCATTTCATACTTCATAGACAACATAATTGTACAAAATGTTGGTCAAATCACCCCATTTCTTTATTCGCATATATCTTATCCACAGATTCTTACATGCATAGACATACACATAAAAACACAAGCAAATCATGTTAAATTTGAGTTGAAAAATGTTTTCAATATTTAAATGCGTCAAAAAGACAAATTTAACCATTCAACCCGTCACACTTTCCCTTTATGTATATAAATGTAGAGAATGGAACAATTTTTTGATCAGACTTATATATGAACATTTATATATTAAAAATATAAACTATTGAACAATTTAAAATATAATTACTTATATAACTTTAAAAATAAACCAAGTCATTCTTGTTTAAACGGTCATTTTATTCAAGGATTAATTTAAAAATACCAAAACTACATACGAAAACAACAGATTCCGTCAAGTTCATATTCTTAAGCACAGCCACAATAGCGAAATAATGTCAATTTTAGAAGATCGAGGATAAACTGGCTTATTTTCTGGCTACGCCACTCAAAGATACGCTGCACACAATGCCAATGTTCATATTCGTTCATTCAAACTCACAATAGTATTTGAAACTATATCTTCGTTCTATTTCGGTCGCTCTGAATTCGAGGCCCTACGACGAATTCACAGTATAGAAGATTCTTGTAGTGCTGCCATCTTATAACGCATTCAGTAACTACATTATCGATTTTAGTTGTTGAATGTATTACAAGATGGCATCACTACACTTTTGTGGAAGAACTTTTTGAAAAAATTTGCAAAATATGCAACATTTTTTTACAAAAAATGTTAATACATTTATACAAATAAAAATGTAGGAGCTTTTTATGAGGAAGTCGTGCGCCTTGTGACCTTTGGGCACGAGCCACCACTGTCCCACCCGTAAGCAAAAGGTTAATAACTCGTGGGTCTAGTTTGTTCCATTCACTAGAGAAGATACTTCTTGCAATTGGTTTTGTAATTTGACTCCCAATCAGGGCCTGATTAAGCCAATGTGGAGCCCCATACACTCACGGCATGCCAAATACATGCAAAAAGAAAAAAAAAACATCACTAAGCAAATTTGGAAGTTTAGGATCACTGTCCCGAAGACACTTTTGAACATGCAGAACATTTTATTTAAAAGTAAAACGTTAAAATATGTATAATATTTAAAACTATTAACATATTTTCAAAATTTAAAATAAAAACTAACATTATGTTTATTTTATTAATATAATTAAATAAATAATTTAAAAATGTTTTAATGTTTCAAAACATAAAAAATTTAAGGGGCCCAGGGCTGCGGCCTGTGCGTTAATCAGGCACTGCTGCCAATAGTTCACCAATGCCAATTTATTTCATGGGATATTAATTAAATGTCAATTGCATTTTGATAAGGATTCTGTTTAGACTGAACAGCTTAAACCTATGGGTCGCCGCCAGGGCCTTATCAAGTCAAACTGGGGCCCCTATACACTTACGGCAAAACATTAACACACAACAAATTTGGGAGGGTCAGGATCATAGCTCCGAAGGTCCTTTTCTACATATTGAAAACGTCCAAATTTTTTATTAAGACTTTAAAAGATATAATATTTAAAATTAATTAACATGTTTTAAAATTTAAAATAAAAACTAATATTACCAGTTTTAAATTAATTAAAAAAATATTTCTGCTTGCATTTTTAATGCATACAAAATTTAGGGCCCCTTTTAAAATTTGGGACCCAGGACTGCAGCCCCGAAGGGTGAGCGTCAGTAAATCTTCTGCCCTATCCACGCTTTGTTAACTCTCGCGGCACACATTTTTCACCAAAATTCTACTTAAACAGTTGCGAAATATTTTTGGAAAGATAAAATGCAATGCTTAGATTATATTAAAACTAATTACCCAATAAAACATAAAATATATTTTTTTATTTTTGGTTAGATGGCAGCACCAAAATATTTTTTGTACTGCCATCTGTTGTCGTAATTTAATTCATACCGATTATTTTTATTTTTTAATGAACATTTTAAAGTATTTGTTCCTTCTAATACAATATTAAATACAATATATATAATAATGCTACAATCACGGAAAAGTAATTGCTCATTCTATAAATTTGATAAGGGGATCTGAATGTACATCACTGAGGACTGCAGCTTTGTCTTCAAGTCCAAGTTCAATTACGTTTCCGTGATTGTGGCATTATTACTTTCCTTATATACATAATGTGTAAATGGAAAGTATATATTGTGACGGGGTCGAAAATTCGAATTCGAGTTTTCGACGGGAGAGAACGTTTCAAGCATCCCTGATCACGAATCAAACATTTTTGAAGCGATGTGTGTGTGCGTCAGTGAGTCTGTAGGGACGATATCTCACGAACGAATGGAGCGATTCGAATGAAATTTGGTACAAAAATCACAATCCGTGAATACTGGAAGCCTATTGTTTTAAAATACAATCGAACTCTCCTAAATTTTCGAGTGAAATTTTGAAAAAATCATCAAAAAATCAAAACCTTTAAAGTTACACAAATAGACATTTCTTATGTAATTTTTCCTTAGAAAACGATTGACATAAACTTTAGAACGCTAGCATGAACTGTTCTCGAGATATTTCACATTTTTCAAATAAATTTATCAAAAAATCCAATAAATTAAAAAAAAATATTAACTGTTATGAAACATGTTCACTTTTCATATGTACAATATCATGCAATAAATTTGGTGACATCATTCTCGTGGATCTAACTCGTTCCATTCACGAGAAAAGATACTTTGAGTAATACTTTTGTATTTGAACGCAAATAGTCATTTTTCCGCTGTAAGAATAACTCATTTCTCCGTCCATAACGCTTGGTGAGATTTTGGCGACGAATTTAGCGGAATGTCGCCAACTTGGCGACATTTTTAAATGTTGCGAAATTAACGAAAATCTCGCTAAATGAATAAAAATGACGCTAAATCAATGAAAATGACGAATAATTGAAGAAAATTCAATATCTTGGAAAAAACATAAGTATCTACTATAAGAATAACATTTTCTTTAACTGTAAAAGTAGTAAATTCATTGCATTATATAAGGAAAGTCATGTGCTGCCCACATCAGATTTTTATATATGATCTGGTGTTGTATTTAATAGCGTATTAGAAGGAATAGATATTTAAAAATGTTTATTAAAAAAATAAAAATAATCCGTATGAATTAAATTACGACAACAGGTAGCAGCACCAAAAATATTTTGGATTAAAATAAAAAATATATTCTAGGTTTTATTGGGTATTAAATTTAGTTTTAATATAATCTAAGCATTGCATTTTATCTTTCAGAAAATATTTCGCAACTGTTTGAGCAGAATTTCGACGAGAAACGTGTGCCGAGAAAGTTAACAAAGCGCGGATAGATTACTCGCGGAGGGTTGATTGAACCCGTTTAGACTGAAAAGTTGCCAAAATCGCCTGATTTCAATTTATGTGGTGTTAAATTAATGCCAAAAACATTGTGTTGTGGAGCTTGTATATCATAATTTCGTTGTGAAAGAAGTAAATTCATTGCATTATGTTGGGAAAGTCTTCTACTGCTCACATCAGATTTGAGATGAAGAGCGATGGATAATATGGAAAATTGTATCAAATACAAAGACAAGTTCTGTAAAGCTAATCTAATAAGCAAAAATAGTATGTAGTAAGTCTGCAGATTCTGGTGTAGTTAGAAGAAATAAAATAAAATTAAGAAAACAAATATCTTGGCTAAGTACCTGTGGGAAGTAAAGCTAATTGGGGTTTTCTAGAAGTCGGGTAAAGAAGCATAAAAATTTTTAGAAGTAATAATGGCTAATTTTCTTAGTCAAAAGTAAACACAATGCGCGAAAAAAGCATAAGGACAACATATAATTGAATGAAAATGTACTTTATTTTCACTTTATCAAAATGAATTTTTGATATTTCTGACCTCTAATATCGAGTAGGTCGGACGGTATGAGTCGAAGAAGAATTGACCCGAAAGTTTGGCATAGCTGATTGGACTGCTTGAATATTCGCGGATTGTAATAGGTAATAGTGCCAAATTGCTTTTGAAACTCTTTATTCGTTCGTCGAATATAACGCCCACAATCACATACAACTTGCATGCATACACTCACACATACATCACCTCAGAAACGTTCGGTTCGAGTTTAGGGGTGCTTAAAATGTGTTCTTCCGTCGAAAAATTGAATTCGAATTTTCGAGCCCATCGCAATTTCCCTACACATTATACTGTGTATATAGGAAAAGTAATAGATTGAGAATTAGCTTAGAAAAATAGGACTTATTTTAAACAAGCATAGTAACACATATTTTTTTTTTCTACAGGTAATTTTACAGTTCCAAAAATGAAACACTGCGGAAATCACTGGCCGGAATTACTTCTCTACATCTGTGGAATGCTCTTCGCCATCTTGGGAGTGGGATTTTTTATCCTGTCTCTTGACCCACGACCTTTTGACATCTCTACTTGGAGGTCTTTCCTATACGTGGGAATCTGTTTTCTGATTTTTGGCGCCGTTTTGCTAGTTTTCACAGCCATAATTCCAGAAGTGCCAAAGAGAACTTTTCGAGAGACCTTCTCCAGCGCTGTCGATCTTCTGGATGACGTGCAGTCTGTAGCGGGGGGGGGGGGGGGGGTGCCACTCCGCTGCCACGAACATTATCTGTGACGTCAGATGGAGTCAACTTGCAGTAACGACACAAAGTGTCACAAGATGGCGCGGCAATCGCCGCCTGAGATTATATATATATCTCACCTGAGAGTGCCGGCGAAATATTTTATTATTTCTCAAGCTGTTTCAATCTGATCCTTTGTTGCGGTTGTTGTTTCTTACGTATCTTTTTACGTAAACTTTGTTTTGTTTTAAATCAATCCAGTCTTTATTAAGGCTATTATTTCTACTATCTAAAATCATCGGCTTATTCATTTTGTGAGTTTTGTCGAGCAAATTTCGATATGCCGAACAATTGTGCAATTGCAACTTGCCACAATAATAGCAGTTTCACGAGTAAAACGATTTCTTATTATAGATTTCCTAAACAGTCTGAGATTAAAAAAGAATGGGTGCGTATTTGCAAGTCAATGGAATGGTCTCTAAAGATCTGTAAACTTGTACTTTGAATGCATACTTACAAGTCAATGGAATGGTCGTAAAGATCTGTAAACTTGTGCTCTTGAATGCGAGTGTAAAAGTTACTGGAATATGTGTGATTTTTTATTTATATCTTTCACTGTTATTACTTTGTTATTTTAGTGTGTGTGTGTGTGTACCCAATGAAGAAACTAAATGCTTGTTATGAAACTAAACGCATTTACAGAGGGTATTATTTAATATAACATAATATTTTTATGATAAGTATTTATTCTAGTTATTGTCAACTTTGAAGTGCTTTAATATATACATAGTTTTATTTAAGTATTTGTGCATACAAACTAATATTGAATTATTTGAACATATACAACACCACATTGTAGACTGGCAGCAAGGTTAATTTTCTATTCTAGATTTCTCAAGACATTTGAACAATGATATAATAAAATAGACTTTCTTGTTACTAGTTGATTAACTGATATAAAGTAGGATTATTTTAAATTTTCTACTTTGTTTTGGTTGATTTGCTGGTGTGAAATGTCTTATGTATATCTGAAGATTGAAAATATAAAATTATATTCTGATAAAGATGCTTAACCATAGTAAGATTTACGGAGTGCAAAACCGTTCTTGCGAATGCTGTTATATGCTCCAGGAGCCCGAAGCGGGTGACCACCACCACCACCATAGTAAGTGAAAAATAAATGTAATGATATAATTTGCTTGCTCGTATATTTTTCATCATGAATCAATATACTATAATACATTTAATTTATTATTCTGAAAGTATATCATAGTGAGTGTGTTAAACGATTGGTTTCTATATTTTTATATGTTTACATTGCATTTCGATTTGATATAAATTCTCTTTTTGATCTAAAAAAAACTAATAAAATCAAGTGTTTATCAATAATATAAGTTCTTCACTATAAAAGCATCAATTAAATTGTTTACTAGTTAGGCATAAGTACATCCCCCCCCCAAAAAAAAAGACATAAAACTCTTAGTGTTAGCGTTTTATTTATTGTTTTGATTTAATCTCGCACATTTTGTATTAATTAAATTTTATGACATTACATTTTATTAATTAAATTTTAGTACATTCAAAAAATGAAGGGGGGGGGGGGGGGTACGATTTAAGAAAATAAACAGGCGCTTGCTCGTATATTTTTCATCATAAATCAATATACTATAATACATTTAATTTATTATTCTGAAAGTATATCATAGTGTGTGTGTTAAGCGATTATTTTCTATATTTTTATATGTTTACATTGAATTTCGATTTGATATAAATTATCTTTTCGATCTAAAAAAACTAATAAAATCAAGTGTTTAGCAATAATATAAGTTCTTCACTATAAAAGCATAACTTAAATCGTTTACTAGTTCGGCATAAGTACATCCCCCCCCCCCCCTCCCACTAAAAAGATATACAACTCTTAGCGTTTTAATTATTTTTTTGATTTTCAATTATTACAGATAACATAATCGAAAATAACTTTATTTATATGCATTTAGAAAGAAATTACGCGATGTTTATTTGTGTATAATGAAAATTTTAGAATGATTGCTTGTTTAGAAAACTTTCCGAACATATTTCTGTAAATTCGTGTATTTAAAACAAAGTTCATTAATAAAAAAAACATCGCCTCCTGTAATAACAATGACAGGTGTCAAAAAGCGAAACGAAACTTTCAGATAATTTACATTTTTCAGAAAGGGAAATACAGTTTTATTATGTATGTACCCTTCCAAAAAACCCCAATACTGCATATTTAAGTTGTGTTCACCTAAAATTAATGTTATTTGAGTATTTATTTTATATTTTAAATTTAAAAAAATGATTAAATTAATTTTATTACCACCCTTTAACATTGGAGTCTACCGGGCCGTTCCTGATTTTCGACTCCAAGTGACGTTGCGTCTTTACATGCTCTCATTGGCTAGAGGTGAAGTGGCGCAACCTTATAGATATAATAACCTTGGTCTGTAGGATGCGCAGATTCACCCATCGTCACACTCCGAGAATCTGTTCTGCGCATCGAAGCTGCCAGGACTGTGAGGGGCTGCATGATGATGCAGCCTTAGATGGCAGGTAGCAATGAAATTATTTTTTACAAAGAAACTGTTGTGTAGATGTATCGATTTTATAGGAATGATTAATTTTAAGGAAATTATATTTTTGAGATTTTAATAAAATGTGTGTTTTTACATAAAAGACGTAAATAAGTTAAGTTTATTTATATTTCCTAGTATCTGTGAGCGTTCAATCGACAATAAGTAAATTTTTATTATAGAACTAGAACGAATTACTCAGCGTTGCCCGGATTCTAAATAAGGGCCCATTACTTTAAAATAACACCACTCAACTTTCAAATTTTGATAATTTCGGCAAACTGATAAGAAAAGCCACAATTACAGGCGTTCATGAAAATTCCAACTTCATTTTTTAAATATTCAGCTAATTATAGTCTGCCGAAGCAATATATATATATATATAAATAATCATAACACTATTAGGAACCTTACTCCCCATTGCGGACAGCTGATTCCCCTGAAACTTTCAGTAACATGCTTGCAAATGTTTTAGTGTACAGATAACGGTAGATATCTTCTTTTATTATGCACTAGACCGAATTGCCCGGGTCCTAAACAAACGCCGGCTACAGATACAGATTACACCACTCAATTTCCAAATCGTCTGTTTTGCATTAAAATCATTTCTACTTTCGTTTTAATTCAAATTCTGTACAGTTGAAAGCTGGATTCCAATAAGAGCTATTTGGTTTTAAAGTATGTGTAGTGTAATCCAGTGGCGTGCAGTGTATCTTTCAGGACTTTTTGACCGGGGGGGGGGGGGAGAATGAAATTTTAATAGGGCAAGTTATCTATTTGTTCTATATAAATATATCTAAATAGAAACTAGGTTAACATAAAATGTTTCTTCCGGGGGGGGAGGCCCCCACCCCAGTCTGGGAGGTACACCTGAAAGAAACTGCCCGTCAGATGAAGCAAAGAAAGCAGCGCTTCACTGCTATAAAACAAAGATATCCATAGTATCTATAAGCCTAATTTTCAATTTCTTTGCAGTAATTTTTGATATAAATTGCATATTTACCTATAATATAATAAAACTGCAACTAAATCACTCGATATCTTCTTTTTGTCTTCAAAAATCCTTCACTTAAAGTTGTTTTCGCCCCAACTTCATAAACGAATCACTCCAGAAATAGTTCGGGAACAAAACATTTTTTCTCATTTCCCGCATTTCGGAAATACCGACTGTCGCCAAATGAAGTTAGCTTCACTCTGATTACTTCTTGAACAATGCAATGTATGACATGCCTAAGTGGGCGTGTTTAACTATAGCAAGGTTTTAGTAATAAATGAGAAATTTTTGCTAAATATACACAGGGGAGTGTGTGGATGCCTCCCCCACTGGGTTCCGGTCTAAATTGGGTGGCACTTCCCGGCCGTTATACTCTTCACCGATTGTCTGTTCGCTAATTCGGGACCATACATCAGCAAATGAAGTAAGTTCTTCAACAAGCTTTCCCGGCCAACGGCCGTACCGTGCTGAAAACACCGGTTCTCGTTAGATCACCGAAGTCAAGCAGCATCGGGCGCCGTTAGTACTTTGTGGGTGACCACCTCGGAACACCGCGTGCTGTTGGCCATCTCAGGTGCGGTATCCCCGTGGTTTGCGCGCTAGATTTGCACGCTACCACAAAATGCCGCCGTGTTCATGCTGAGTACGATCACGTTAAACATGTGGGTCCGTAAGTCCTTCCGAGAGGTTGGTGGCAGGGGAAGGAGGGTACGGTCCCTGTGGATGCCTCCCCCACTGGGTTCCGGTCTAAACTGGGTGGCACTTCCCGGCCGTCCATACAGCATAGCTGCCAACCTTGGAAAATGAAAATTAGGGAGATTTTTAAATATTTACAATTCGCGACAAAAATCGAAAAATCGCACAGCGCGATAACAATTTCTTTTTTTACAGAAAGCATAAAAGGGAATTTTCAAGACAGAATAGGGATTTTTTCCCTTTACTACAAAACTGCAAAAAAATAGACAAATGATAAAAAATCTGTATTGTATCTATAAACACAATTTAATTTCAACGAATACAAAAGAATTAAATCATCTTTTAAAAAATAAGCACATTCGTTAAGAGTTATTCTCATCAGAGTCTATAACAATGTTCATTACACTGAATATGATGCATAAAGAAAAATGTCATTGGTTACTGTTTAATAATCATTCACATGTCTTTGACACAAACACTTCTCTGCAGATAAAATATTGAATAAAAGAAATCTTTTGGTAAGTAAAAATACAGCACGTAAAAGTTCTATATAATTAAAAAATGTCAAATTCAATCCTTCTTACTACTTAAAAATAAAGTAGTAGCTCCTTTTGCTTTTTTTAAGAACTCCTTACTAAATTCTTCACTATCCCTTCACAGAGTTCATACCGATTTTTCAAAATAGAAAAATTTGTATTATGCAAAAATAATCAAAAAATTAACCTTAATAATTAGCCATAATACGAAAATAAGCTAATTTAGTCAATCTAATATGCAACATTTAAATGATGGAGATGGATGGAAAAAGATACTAACGTACTCTCGGCAATTCACGCAAAGTAACTGAATTGCGCAATCGCACTATTTATGCGAAAATAATTAAGAAATTAACCACAATAATTAATCAGAATATGAAAATAAGCTAGTTTAGCTGATCTAATATGCAACATTTAAATGATGGAGATGGATGGAAAAAGATACTATTGTACTCTCGGCAATTCATGAGAACAAACTGAATTGCGCAATCGCAGTGTTTATGCGAAATTAATGAACAAAATAACATTTTAACGATTTATGCTCAATAACCTTTGAAGAAGTATGTTTATTACTTTCATAAAATAAGCGATCGAGATCTTAATTTACAATATACGCGGCCGTAAATCTCCGTTAATTTGATTGGCATTACCCTGCATTGTATTATGGATTTGCTACGATCCCGGGAATGATAAAAATCAGTGCTAAAATTGCGGAAAATTGGTGTTTTCGAGGAATTATACCATGTCTGGTTAATTGATAAATTTCCAACAAAAAACGCCGGAGAATTTTGTTAGTAATCCAGAGGCCGGAGAAGTAATGAAAAATCCGGAGAGTTGGAACGTCTGCATAAGGATTTTTTTAGAAAAATCCCTTTTGTAGGGATTTTTTCTAATTATTGTAAAAATTCGGGAGATTTAGGAATTTTTCGGGAGTTCGGGAGATTGCTTCAAAATTCGGGAGACTCCCGGAAAAATCGGGAGATTTGGCAGGTATGATACAGTTACCTTACACCTTTCTGGTAGGTCGGACGGTCTGGGTCTCAACAACAACAAGCTTTCCCTTGCCAAGTCCTGTGAGAATCTCCACTATTTTGTCCAGGGCTTTGGGAGGTAAGGGCTCCGCTTTAGGGTCAAACCAGGCTAGATCTAGGTACAAAGTTTTGTGTTGGAGAAATCTGTTTTCTATAGTATTGATGAGAGTATCTATGACACAGTAAATCGTTGAAACTGTAAAACCAACTACGTCTGAAGTATGACCAACATCTTCATGACCCGCATCTTTTCCAGCAAGTTTTTCACCTTTTTCTTTCATTTCTCTTTTAATTCAGTTTCAATAGAAATACTTTCCAAAGACTCATCTTTTTGGCTCTTTCATCTAAATTACTCGGTTGATAAATCGCTTGTGGGTTACCCTGGTGCTGATTAAATTTTGGTACGATTCAGAAAAGAACAACTTGGCTTTTTTTTTTGCGAAATGGCCCTCAAAAATCGCAAAAATCTAAACTAAAAAATTGCGTATGCCCAACTATATCCATTAAATGCTTATTTCATACGTAATTTTTAACGATGAAAAGAATAAGACCAACACCATTACACTAGGACTAGTCGTTCTCGAGATATTAGTTTTTTCGTTTGTTTGCTTGCGTTAAACGTTGCCATGGATATCCTCAAAAACTCCGATCGGTAAATGATCACATTCACATGGGCCGCCATTCATCTTGCGATCATATTTCACTGCTAGCTAAGCGATTTAGTCACAGAGAATCAGCGATTCTTTCGACGACACTTTAGTTGTTTTTGTAAAGGATGAATGCTATTTTGAATAATGCTTTAATTTCTGAAGACTTTTATAACATTGACTGGAATGAACTCGGGCGCTAGTTGAGTCAATTTGATGCTACAGTTTTATAATTGCAAAATTTTAGGTGTAATTTTAGGAATATACGAGAAGCTTCAAATTAATAGGAATTTTAGGTAGAATGCGATCCCTGAACTTCTGTCCTCACCTATTAACTAACTTTTCTTTTTAAATTAGAACTGAATTGACAACCGAATGTATAGCTAGAATAGAAAAAATACTCAAAAATTGTTCAATGTTTATTATTACGTTATCTATCTATATTGCTGAATTCTATAAAAATAAGTACCTGCAAACAAAAATTACTTTTTACAAATTCAGATATCTTCTCAAATATATATATGTATATAAATAATTCCTTATCTGAACGTGCCTACATTTATTTACATGGTCTGAGCTTATTAAATGATTTCGCAACTCATCATCACCACCAAATACATTGTTACACATCAAACTACATAATTTGCGAGTAAGTTACACATGTTATCGTTTGCAGTGCGACAACAAGTATATGCACATGTTCGACGATTTGGGTTTGTTTGCATTATTCGCTTTTATTAAAGCAAGAAATTAAGTTATTTTTAAATACCTTTTCGTAACACTTTATATACATTATTCTTCCAACATTCCTTTCCCACAAACAAAAATTACGTTTTCTGGTATTTTCGTGAAATCAGTTAAATTTTGCTTTTTGTATAAGAATGGCACAGCAAACACATCACTGCACTCTGAATATCAACTAACTTGATGCTTACCTTTGTGACCTTGAACATCCAGGGGGGGGGGGGCAAGTATCCCCTATTGCCTTCCCTATGGGTGCCCATATGAAAGTTCCATATGGTCACTGAAGATTCTTCGCAAGAGTACATTTAGGCTTAACTGGCACTTAGCGTGTCTGCTATTATTTTCCAGTCACTTGAGGAAAAGAATATCAAAGCCGGTTTAATTAAAGCAAATAATATAAAAAATTTGATCTAAAACTATTGTGTTTGAAGGTATCTTTGACATAAAGAAAGTAAACTTTTGGATCTAATACATTTATTAAGTTTCATGAATAAAAATATTTTCAGCGATTTTTTTTATTTATGACAGGTACTAGTGCTAACAATAATGCTCATTCCTCTGACTCTAAGTAATCCGAAATGCTACTGTCTGAATCCGAAATGCTACTGTCTGAGAGACAGTCTTCCCACAAGTAAATGGGCGAGAAGCGTTTCTCCAACTGGTGCAAGATATGCATATGAAGGTAGAAAAGGCGATAACTCGTAATGATAAGATTACATGTATGACAAAAATGCACTATTTTATCTGGAAATGCTATTTCAACGAGTTCTTTGCCATCAGGTAGATCATCGAATGAGATGTCAAAATCACTTAAGCGCTTATACTCTTTGCTGATATCAGATTCTTCTTTATTAACAAAAGATGGGTCTATGCTCATTTCATCAGAACATTCGCTTTCATCACTTGTGGTCAAGACAGCCATAGCTTCAAATGCCCTTTCAGCTCCACTGTCTAAGTCAGAAGTCATGAACTCTGGTGAAGACTGTTGATCCAAGAGAGTTTCTTTGAGAGATACAGTGGCCGCTTGCTCATCTTCTGCAGTTTCAGTTGTGCTGTGGGAAAATATCTGTTGACCATTCATTTGAGATTTGACATTCTTTTCAAATGGTGCAATATGGCTCATAACTGAAGACTGATTAATCTGGTTGAGTGAGAATTCTAGAACAGATTTAGATTGGATTTCTGGAATAGGTTGACCAATTTCTCCTTCATTTTTCTCTGTTAGACCTAGGAGAAAATCCATTAAAACATGACATCAAGAATGTTGTAAATATTTTTTGAAGCAAAGTATTTTTGTTATTCCATGCGAAATCATAAAAAAAAAACTAGTAACATGACCAGAAAGAGTGTTTATCTGTACAATCTACCAGTGATCGGAAGTAGCAAAACTACAGTAGTTACTAGTTTTTTTCGTAATTTGTAGTGGAACTCGCTACATTTAAAAATAAGTAGTGTAGAGAGCAGCATGATACAATAAATCATCCACTGAATAGTTTGTATTGAGTTTTGATGCTACTTTTAACGTTACTTCAGTAAACAAACAAGGTGCCATTCTACATATCATGTGATCACCCTTTCTTCATTTATACGGAATTTAGTATTCTGAGCAACAATGAAAGTGCCCATCTCATAATACCAAATAAGACAAGATGGAACTTAATGCATTCTGTCGTAGAATGCATATGCTGGTTCCTGGGGGAGAATGAGGAGAAACTACAGATTCTCGATACTGCAGGGTTAGGAAGGCCATTGTCTCATGAAGTTGATTTTTTTTTA
The DNA here is from genome assembly GCA_951213105.1 of Amaurobius ferox. NCBI lineage: Eukaryota > Metazoa > Arthropoda > Arachnida > Araneae > Amaurobiidae > Amaurobius > Amaurobius ferox. Next base: position 118,197,667 of record OX578146.1, read on the forward strand.
TATATTCAGATGTGTTATTTCCCGAAAGATCCTGCTTATCTGATTGCAATTTTGAGATGCAAATTCTACCAAAAATGAACAAACATGTTTTTGAATAAATATGTTTTTACTTTTAGTTTATACTTTTATTTTACTGTTTTCAGAAGTGGGTAAATGAATAAAGATTGGTAAATTGATCAGTAAATTTGGGAATAGGTAAATTTTAATTATTCAAAATAACAATGTTAAATTACTACAGTATACCCATATCCTCAACTTTGTGTAAATTGAAGCTGTAGCAAAATTCGTCTTAAAGTAGTTATGTAGTGACTAAATTTGAAAAGTAAATGCAGTTCCCTACAAAAATAAAGTTTTTCCAACCACTGCAATAATACAAGAATTAAAGCAAAAATGTTTGCTTTTAAGAAATCTTATACTAAATTTAAACCATTCAAATTACAAGATAGGCTTTTTGCAATTTGCAGAGCTACAACCCAAAAGGTATATTTTAACAGGTGCTAGTGGCACTCAGTGTAATGTATGCAGCTACCATCCAAATATAAAATATAAAACTAATTGTTTCAGCAATAAATATAAAAGCTGAGATATTACTTTATTGCTAAAAATGATAGTTTGCTCTACAGAAGATGAAAGCCGCCTGTTTGGTGAATGTTCTAAATGTCCAGGAACTTTTGTTTTGTATTAAAATTTATCAGATGCAGGAGAGTTTCAAACACAAATATTTACAATCAAAATTGATGAAATCACATTTAAAGTAATGCTAATAATAAGAAAGGAATGAATACACAGGTAAAATAATATATTTTTGGTTAGACATATAAAGAATAAATAACTTATTTAAAAAAAATTTCATATGTTGAAAATGACACTTTTTTTTTACAATTTTAAAAATAGAAAAGATAAAATATGCAAAAAAAGCGAATTTCATTTGATTATATAAATTTTTTGTTTTATCGAACAATTTTTTAAATTTTGGCAACTCTAAAATCCAAGTAAAAAGTGGATCAGAAGCTTAAAATTTTTTGTGCACCCCTAATTCTTTAAATCAACCATATTTTATTCATATTTTAATTTCACCAGCTAAATTGAAAAAATCTTACACATACATAATAAGAAAAAAACATCCAAAACATAAGGAAAAAAGTTCAAAATCTTCAAATTTAAGTGTTTGGGTTTCTCTATATTAAAAAAAAAGTAGCTGACAGCACCGCTGTTTGACAAATTTCTCGATTCTTTGCATCGTACCATAAAACTATTGCATATGAAATTTGGTACATTTGTAGGAGAAGCTTTGGGAAATATGCTGAAATAAACAGTTTTGTATATATATTGTAGTTTAATAGGGTAACACTATGAAATAAACAGTTTATTGAATTAAATTTTAGTTTGGCATGAAATAGCTCAGGATTAAGGAATTTAGTTTTTGGATTCCCTGGTCTCAGAAAAATCCCTGCTTTTACCTCCTGCAGAAAATAGGCAAGGATAGAAGCGATTTTTGAAAGTAGAATTTTTAGGAAAGATAGATATGAAGTGAGCGCAACAAGTAGAAGGGCCCCCTAGTCATTAAAAAAAAAATTACAATTAGTTGATATAATATAAAAGCTTGTGGTATAATATATTAGTTGATATAATATTGGTTTGTGACAAATACATAAACTTTTTAATTAAGCAAAAAGAATGAGCTTAAACAAATGAAATTTGCATTAGGGATGATTTTTCAAATGTTTTCCATTTAGATTGAGATGGCCTCACACTGAGTATAAGAAGGAATATATAATGTTAATGTAACACACTTTTAATATGTATTTAAACAAAGAAAGCATGCAGGAAGACTTAAGCGATGTATTAACATAAGCACAAATAATACAATAATGCAGCATACAGCTGTTTCAAGAATATACTGGATCCCCTTCATCAGTGCAAAAGAACCAACAAATCCTAAGTCCAACAGTGGAATGGGGGCAAACAGAAGAAACAGACGGGATTGTATACCAAAGACCTAGATTAAGAGAGAGTCAATCAGAAAGCAGCATGAAGAACAGCCCGGCCAATTCGAAACAAAAAATAAGAGAAGTTTGCCCCAATTCCTTTTTTGGAGTCCAGGTTTGCTTGTTCTCTTACATTGACGAAGGGGATCCAGCATATCCTCGAAACAGTTGTATGCTGTATTGTGTTATTTGTGCTTATACGTTGCTCAAGATTTCCTTATTTTTTTAACAAAGTGTATTACACTTAAAGAAATCATGAATGAAAAAAATACAAAACATTTAATGAACTACTCTGCAAAAACTGAAGTTTAAAACTATTTGTATAACAATGTAGCTAACTTTTGCTTTTGAAAAACAGTAACACTATAGATTTTAGCATCAAATACGAAAACACTGTACTAAACTGAGTATTTACTGTAAATATATAATGATATGTAATATGCAAATACATTTATTTAAGTAACTCAAATGCAATACATAGCAGAACATATAAGTTCTCTAGATGAAAAGAGGGAGTAGGGAAGAAAATGAGTATTTCCTTTGTATAATTCCCACAGAGTTTCGATGTTTAATTTAAAGGGAAAATGAAGATTCTTAGATTGTCAACAATCGTTCCTCAAATTTAAAATGCATTCAAAATTTAAACCATAACAAAAACATATAACCTATTCTCTGAAAAAAAAAAAGAAGCAATTTTAGTCATTCACTCATAGCCTAGAAGTTTAAATCTTAAATGTTAAGAGCATTTGCCTCGGATTCAAGATATTCTAGGTTCGAGTCTTGAAAGTTTCTAAGTAACAAATTCATATTTAATATTTTCCTATTGATGAAAAAATGAATTACCAAGGTTCTCACTAACTCACAAAATTGAGTGAGATTTTCTTATCCTAGTAAAAGATTGAGATTTTCTAAACTTAAATGAGTGAGAATTTGAAAATTTTCACATCAATGAAACAATTTTAATGTACAAATACTTGTAAATTGCAAAAAAGTAGAATTGTGTACACAACATACAAAAATATGACAAAAATTTAGCAAATCGAATTTGCATCCAGCGAACGATGGAAGTGCTTTAGCTATAATTTAGTATTATTGTAATTATTGTAAGTTAATGAGAAAGCCTTTTTCACCTTAAATCACATTTTCTACCAGCTAATCTTGTTTCTTGGAATTTTAGAAAGGGTAGCTAAATTAAATTTCTCATGATTAGATTCACATGGTCTTACGCTCTAGTGAGAACCCAGTATTCTATCTTTCGAATGGGTGGGCCACCCGGCCGACAATCTAAGAAAAACGTATGTAAAAAGTAAAAAATGAAAAAAACGAACGAACGTGAACAAATATAAAAATTTGCAAAGCCACTAACTTTAGTAAAAAACTTTGGAGCCAGATTAAAGAGACACTGACAGCATAGTATTTTGCCTACCATCTGAGCCAATAACCCCTTTAAAAAAAAAAGAAAATTTAATTCTCCGATCATTCCGTGATGGCACCACGCCAATAAATATATGCATCCAATGCCAAAACACTGCGTATGGGCATCATTAAACATGGACGCTGTGCAATTTTCCCATAGAGGAATAAAATAGTGAATAATTTGCCAAATAGTCTTGTTCTATGCTATGTGTTTCTGAATGACTCATAGGGTAATTTTGCTTTGTGTTTTTAAAATAACTAGAAAGGTAATCCAGGGAAAGAACCTATTTAGTTATTTTAACAAAGTTCATGAAAATAATGTGCTTGAAAGTGATACTACGTCTACAGAGATGCCAACTTTTAAGGATTTTTCGTAGTTTATACTGATTTTTACTTCACCTTACGGTTTTACAGACTCCCAAAACTACGGAAAATCCCGTGAAATCCATGCATCCCACCATTCAATTCATATTCCCTGCTTTGCTGAGAGTCCAAAATTATCAGTTTGCATCCATTTTCTTCTTCTCATGATTTTATATCAGAAAAATAGACCTAATTTATTTTTATAGTGTATGTAAAAATAAAGAAATATTTTACTAAACATAAAATTATATTTCGCTTAAATTATTTGATTGCGCAATTCAGTCTTGCTTTTCGGGCTTTGCTGAGAGTACACAATTGCCTTTCTTCATCCCTCTCCATCCCTGTATTATTGCACATAAACTTGACTAAACTAGCTGATTTTCATATTTTGGTTGATTATAAAAGTTAATTTCTTAATTATTTCCACATTATTAGTATGATAGTGAAATTCAGTTTTTTGTTTCACCGGCGTTGCCGAGGGTACGCAATTATCCTTTTCCATCGATCTCCATCTCCCTATTGTTGCACATTAACTTGCCTAAACCAACTTATTTTCATATTTTGGTTGATTATAAGGGTTAATTTTTTAATTATTTTCACATAAATAGTACGATCGTGAAATTCAGTATTTTGTTGCATGAGCGTTGCCGAAGGTACGCAATTATCCTTTTCCATCGATCTCCATCTCCCAATTGTTGCACATTAACTTGACTAAACTAGCTTATTTACATATTTTGGTTGATTATAAAAGTTAATTTTTTAATTATTTTCACATAAATAGTACGATCATGAAATTCAGTCCCCCCCCCCAGGCATTGTCGTTCTTTACTAATGCTTTCTGATATTTTACCTCATTTGGCTGCTTTATCTAGGGGTTGGCAAAAGCAAGATATTGGCTTAACAGAAATAGAACCAATTTTGGAAGCCATAAAACTGACCATTATAGAACTTACAGAATATCTTTGGTTGTCACTTTCAAAGCCTCCACCACGATCTGGCTAGCTTCTCGCCTGATTTTCATGTTAAATTTTCAGGTGCTGCAGCAGCTACATTTAATATTGAAATCTATGATAAATGCATATAGTTGTTGATCACCTGGAAGCCAGACATACCTATTATGGCATCTTTCCCTAGACTTTTTAGTACAAACACCTCCAGTCATGACGAAAATGAGGCTGCTGAAAGTCTCTTTGATCATTATTCTAAACAAGGGAATCCACCAATATTAAATTATGAAGCTTCTAAATTAGAGTGGGTAGTTGCCTCCAAAATGATCAAAGGGCAATCATATAAAAGTATGAGCACAAAGCAAATACTTTTGAAATTGGCTACAACACCTGAGCTCAGAGAATCATTTCCAAATTTATCAAAGCTGGCTACTGTTGCACTCTATACCTGCCAGTACAGCAGAATGTAAAAGAGAATTTTCATCCCAAGGTAGAATTTAGACCTGTTTATGAAACCGAATGAAACAGTCAACTCTGAATAATCTCATGGCTATTTCAATAGAGGGGCCAGATCCAGATAATATTGATTATAACAAGGCAGCTGATGATTTTGCTTCTCAGAAGAAGAGAAAAATTCATGTTTAGAAATATTAGTATTTATTAATACTAATACGTAATTATGTTGTACTATTATATACAATATGTGTTGTAATTATTATTAAATATAAGTTACATTTACAAATAAAGACGTTTGCGTTTCTGAGCATCGAAAAAATTTGTTAAACATAATATATCTGTTTTGACTAGCCGGCTATTGATTCACACCACCCGGCTGGTAAAATTTTCAAGGGAGAACACTGGGAACCCTTGACAAATTTTAAAAAATGCCACCCATATATTTAGAGATCCAATTTCAATTTACATATTTAATTTATAACAACTGAGATGCGAGATCCGATTTCAATGTATACATTTAATTTATAACAACTAAGATTCCAACTTTTGAAAATTATCTCAACAAGATGTCTAAATGACCCCTCCTGGTCCATCTATTGTAAATCCATTTTTTTTCTTTATTGTATGCAAACATACCTTTCATTTGCCTAAGCATTGCTAAAATAAATTGGAAAACAAACCTGAGATTGTAAACAACCACTTACGCATTTTGGACTACATTTAGGAACAGAAAAAATGCTGTTCGGAGTGTATAAGGTTTGGAAGCAAATCTATAACATTTTAAACAAAAAACATTATGTTCTGACTTTGCATACAATTACATTTCATCCATATAATATATCATGGAACTTAGAAAATGAAAATAAGTATTCAGTAATTTGTGTTTTTAAAGAAAACACAAATTAAATCATTCCAATACTTAGTATGAATACAAAATGAAAACACTTCAAAATGTACATGAAAAACGAATTCTTATTTTTACTTATACAATTATCAAATATTAAAATGCTGATTATGAAAAATGGCAACAGAGAATTTTTTTTTATACAAGCATCTTTTCACTAGGGAAGACTATGAATCATAACTATTAGGAGTAGGTGCACATGGTAAAGCATATTTTAATGAGCCTCACCCACTGTTCAGTGCAAATTACAAGTTAATACAAGCTTAATCATCTGAACAATAATAATTAAATTGAAACATGCTACTAAGTTTCATAGTTTATTAAAATGTTCAACATACTTGCAGGCAAGTTCTTAACTTTTACACAACTCATAATATAGCAATTTACTGCGCTTTACGAGTCAGCTCATAACGTGTTTAATACCACTTAGGGGAAAATAGGGATTTTGTTTTTAATCACACAAAATTGTATGCTTTTTTAAAAAAATAATAACTGGGTATAACATTGAAAATGCCTACTGCATAAGAAAAATGTTTTTACATAGTCCATGTATAAAAGAATACATAGTGGCATAAACAGAAATTTTAGAAATGGAGGGGGGACTTACTAAAACAAAGGATGTTCAGTTGTAATTTAGTTAATGTGGAAAGGAAAATGCTTTAAGGACTCTTATTGCCTAGAAAATAAGGGGAAAAGATCATATTTAAAGTAAACAACTCTATGTAAACTGCAAAAATGTGGAAGTACTGTTTAATTAATTTGAGATTATCAAAAATAAGATAAGTGGAAAAGAATGTTTAAAGATTATATGGAAATTTAATCTATACACTCGAAATCGCACTTAAAAAATAAATATTTTACAATATTAATAATGAAACATACTGCAACAAAATTAATGTGTAATTTTCATTCAACATAGCTTGAAATTAAACACAGATGGAAACTGATGTATCAACATTGCACAGCAATTCAATTGCACTTATTTGAAGCAGTATCCACCAATAAAGTGAAAATGATACAACTTAGTATTGGTACTAGGGTCACACATGGAAGAAACAGAATGGCGACTGGAAGGTCAATAGAAATTCCCTTTAACAAAGAATTTTTATTAAAAAATTTCTAACTTTAGGGAATTGACAAAAATCAGGAGATTTTCGTCTAAAATAGGTAAACCGGCAGAAATCACCAAAAACCGGGAGTTTCCTGGAAATACTAATAGTTGGCAGCTATGCATGTAGAGTTGGTGGTAATATTGAATATAAACCATTATGAAAATATCAAAATTAAGTGTATCTTAATTTACCCCAGTATGAAGAGCATTGGCCATCCATCAACAAGGTAGCAAAGCAAACTAGGAGCATGTTTTCTTACAATATCAATTTTTAATGAACTTGTCACTTTTTAAACTTTTTATATGAAAATAAAAAAAAAAAAGACTAAAGGATTTTTCATTCAGAAAATATGCATCTTTAAGAAAATAAAAATTTAGTTAAAGGAGTCTTAAAAACAATTAAGACTAAGAAGCGTGGGAAACCTGTTTAAACTGCTATAAGACGAATTGAACAACAACAACAAAAAAAAATATTATACAGATTCAACAGAATTCAAAACATCTGGGCAAGTCTTACCATCTTTGGAGTCATCTGTGGCTATTATTTTAAGCCATTGCATATGCACATGATGCAGATGCTTCCTGCACATTTCTACAGTGGGGAATTTCTGACAGCACAAAAAGCAAGTATTTCTGTCGAAATTTGTAGAGTATTCTTGGTAAACTTTATTTTCAAGTTTTATTGCAACAGTTTTTGATCCATGAGAATTGGCACATATATAGCTCTATACAAAGAAACAAATTATAATTAGTTTGGTTTCAAACTTATTATATGCAATAATATTTATGGACATAACAAAACATCAAAGATTAAATAAACAGAATTGAGTTACTGAAAATTCAAAAACTAAGCAATAGCAGAAATTAAATTAACTGGAGTGTGGTTTAACTCGACATTTTCATACCAGAATCCATTTATAAGTAGTTTGTAAGGTTTTTTTTAATAGCATGTTACTCGTCATTTTAAGCGGATTGAACAATTATTTCAACTGATACCAAGTTTGACAATGCAGCCAATCTTGGTAGGAGAGGGCTAATGACACCAAAAACAGAAAAATTGTATTTCAGCTATTTTTCATTAAAATGACTGAAACTGTTAAGTGTCATGATCATTGAGCCATAAATAATCTCCTTTTATGCCTAATTATGTCACATTTTATATCATGGTGCCATGTTAAAAAATTATAACATTTCGAATAAATTTTGAACTTTTTGCTTGAATTTTAAAACATTCTATCTAGTCCTAAATTTTACATTAACAAAGCCTTTTATAAAGTTTCGTGAAAATTCATTAATATTTTGGCAGTTGTTATGTATACAACAAACAAACCACAGACAGATGCAAACATCACTCTAAAGATAGTCAAAACATGTTCAAAATGTCCTAAAACATATATTGGTACCAAAACCACAAAATTGAAAATTTACAAGATTAGAGTATTTCATCTTTTAAGTAAATAGGTATATAACTTGTAAAATATTTTAATTTGTTTCCTATAATTCAACAATTTTTCAAGGACATCATTTCTTCCATATTATGAAGCTGTATGTGTTTATGGGAGAAAAAAATCATAGCAAACTAACATTATTGTTTAATATGGAAGCCATTGTGGAAATTTTTGGGAAAAAACAACGCTGTTTAGGAAAATTTCAGTGACAGCGTAACTGCTAGGGAAGTTTCCAGGGAAAGTAAAACTTCCAAGAAAAAACACAATGCAGTGAATCTGCAGAACACTTTCAACACTGCCTTTTCTCAAGCACTTTCAAGGACTTCACCAAGAAAATGGGAATTTTCAAGTACTTTCAAGGCCTTGAAAATGTTAACCTAAAATTCAAGTACTTATCAATTTTCAAGCACCCGTATGCACACTGGGGGGCAGTTTGGACAGAGACGGGAATCGAATTTGGGTTGTCTGAGTGTAATACCCGTGCGCTACGCTAACATCACCTCCAAGAGTACTATCGGGGGAATGCGCTAACCGCAGAGATGCCAACCCGTTGATTTCAGTAGTGAAGAAGGAAAACAACAGTAGTTGACTTTTTCAGTAATCAAGTTAAAAAATAAAATATATGCATTCACATAACACATAAATCAGGGTTCATCCTAGGTATTTTTCGTGGGGTGGCCCACCCCGCTGCCCTTAAGAATTTAAAATCCCGCCCTGCATGCTCCAGTACTACAATTTTGTGCCCTGATATCGAAAACTACTGCCCCGGAGACCCAGTTTCAAAATGACACCTTACTATGCATTTTCAAATTATCAAAACATCGAGAAAGGTGTGAAGTTTTTTCCCACACAAATGTCACAGCAGTATTTACAAACGAATGGGGAGTGTACCAAACTGAACACTTCCTGAGCCTCCTCCCCTCGGGATGAAATGGCATCCCTCTGAGCTTGACCACTCAAGTAGGCGACACCAAAGAGCAATACACGCCTTGTTATCATAAAGCATTTTTCATTGCCCCCTTGTGAATATTCTGTAGATATCCTATTTATTTCTCCCTAATCCATCCATTAAAATTCCCACTCACCCCGTGATCTGCGATAGTCTAAAATAACACTTTTCCTATACAATCTTCTGGGGAGCGAGAAAAATCTATCAAAAATCACCATAATACTGCTGTTAATTTATTGCACTTGCAGCCGAGAATGACTGCTATCCACATTCCTATCTCCTTCCTCCCTGTGATCACGGATATGTTGACTTTTGAGACATGCTTGCGGCCCAGAGCATTCTACCAATTGACCCCACCAGCGCCTTACCAAAATTCAGAGTGCTCCCACTTTTACATGCTGTACTAAAAGGGCTTTCATTATTTTTACACCTGCCTCAAATTTTAAACGGTTTCTGAAAGCAGATGCACAAACGGAATTAAAATCGTGCATTAAAATAAAAATGGTGCACGAAAAATGCCCCAACTATTTTCGGCTTGTTAATTTATTTATTGGTTAAATAAATTTACAAGCCGAATTTAGTTTACAAGTTTTTATTCATAACATATTTTGCATCATGATAAATTAAAAAAAACTAATCTACGTGCAATTGTTTCGGGTATATGCTGTAGCTGGCGACACCAGGCACTAATAAATTCTGAAAGCAGATGCGCAAACGGAATTAAAATCGTGCATTAAAATAAAAATGGTGCGCGAAAAATGCCCCAACTATTTTCGGCTTGTTAATTTATTTATTGGTTAAATAAATTTACAAGCCGAATTTAGTTTACAAGTTTTTATTCATAACATATTTTGCATCATAATAAATTAAAAAAAAACTAATCTACGTGCAATTGTTTCGGGTATACGCTGTAGCTGGCGACACCAGGCACTAATAAAAGGCGTTAACCTTGGGGATGTTTTTCGGATCTAAACTACCAATATTGCAACATTATGTATCGTCCTATTTCAACTTACATATGCACGGTCCATAAACGATCATACAGTAACACAACGATGGCAAAAATAATACGTTTGGTGGCTTCTATGCTGCCTATATTATAGATCACAAGAATTTTGCAATTGTTAAAGTTTCGGAGTGCAATATTTTCTCGATCAGAGAAATTTAATATTTCCTGTTATAGATGATACACTGTTTTAAGTTATTAATCTGTCATCGATGATGTAAAAAACTAAAAATATTTGTATTCTTAAACTGTTTACCACTTAGTTGTGTTTTCAGTAGTGCCAAAGGTAAAATATTATTATTAATTCAAAGTTAAATCGGCTTGATATTCAACTTATCTGCGGCCAAAGTTGGTTCATGCCCCACCCATTGATTTGAAAATTCGAGTAAAGCAATAAAATGGCCTATGTTTTTAACGATACAACTGATATTCTTTAAATTCAGAAACGCCAAATTATTAAATAAAATAAAATTTCTTCAAAAGGATAAAGAATTTAGTTGTTATAAAATAAACATATTGGGGAAATTTTACAATAAAAACGGTTGCTAAATGTTTATAATGTCCGATAATATAACGGGAAAAATGACTGAAATATCAGGATCACGATGATTTAAAAGTTACAGAGTAAGTGATAAAAAGGTAAAAACAAGAATATATATTATTTAAAAATCGCCGAAACTCAATGAGTAAAATCCCATAAATTAAAGAAAAAGGAGTGGCAGACTTTCTTACTAAAAAAGGCATAAATATTAATAGTAAATGCTTCATCAGTTGTGAAAAAGATCAAGATAAGAGAATTTAAAAACTTAAGAAACAGGCATAATCAGAAATAATCTGTAATTTTGGCAAAAAATTAAAGCTGAAAAAATGTTGAATAAGTAAAGTGTTATGGGAAAAAATAAATTTAAAATTGCCGCCAGAAGTATTTGAATGCTTCATGGTAAATGAATTTTTTTAGATGACTTGGGAAACAATTTTGAAAAAACTTTTAAGAAATGGAAAAGATGGGGATACTAAGAGTGACTTGCAGAAAACTTAGATTTAGAAAAAGCACCTAAAATAAGTTTTGAAAATGTATTCAATAATAAAAATGAGAAGTTAGCAATAAATGTATGTTAACAATATTACTCATTAAAAAATAAAAATATATTTGTAAATTTGTGTTATTAGTGCAAAATATAAGTTTTTTATTTTGCCAATCTCTTAAATTTCCCCTAACTTTTACTCCATTCCCTTCGCCAAATAATAGATCTTACAAAAGTAGACCTCTTGAGAAAAGTTTTCCTTATTAGCAGACATAGCAGTGTCTTGCACCTAACTGATACTCGCCAGCTCAAGGTATGAAGAGAAGGATCGGTTGTTTGACTTATGCCTACCATATAATAAACCTGTAAATAAGTATGGGTAATATATCTGTAAATTTTTTAATTAGCATAACAATTACATAGCATAACATCATACAAGTTCATGAACCTACCAGCCAGTGACCGACTGCTTTGAGCCCAGGCATTGTTTACAATGGCTTTTATTCTTTCCCTTTAATTAATATTCCTTATTGTTTCCCATCAATAAAAAGTGTATTAGCACTTGCATGACACATGAATATTTAAGTAAAGCAGGGTTGTTAAGTACCATTCCTACACAGGTTAGGAAATAACTTGCGAATAACCATCGTTGTTCCTTTATGAACCCCTTATAAATACCCCCTCCCCCCATATTATAATAATTTATGTTTCTGTATATAAAATGATGCATATGAGATATGTAGTATGAGATATGTAATTATAAAATTTTCTGTATGTTTGCAAATTTGTTTTATTATTTATATGCTTTGAATTTAAGTTTTGAAATATAGATAAATTATCTGTATCTTTTTTACATTTTACACGTGAGCCACATTGTGCAATGCACTCTTTAGCTAAAATTTATAATTGTGCCCTTTTTCTAAAGTTAGCACCCTGCCCTTTTGAAACCGTAGAATGAACCCTGCATAAATGCATATGCACAAAATTATTTAGGTATATGTATAATTATGCATTAGTATAAATATTTATATTTACACAAGTTTTTTAACCAGTGTAAAATACTTTATATTGAAAACAAACATTTATGTTTGGTAAAATAAGTTTTCGCTAAAGATAATAATAAATATTGAACTTTAATAAAAAGTAAAATATAACAGTGTTAAAAGATATGCACATAATGTGGCACGCGAGAGGTTAACCTGTGGCCCACCGAGGGCTCATTAGTTATCGCGATTTGACTATCGCTCTAGAATGGGTTGGTGAGAAGAAAAATTTTTCAATGATTTGGCAATGAGCCAAGAGTAAAGCCCGGCATACAATGAAGCTAGTTTCACCGCCTAAGCGAAAAAGAACTTTTCTAGCATGTACAGCGCAGGAGCGAGTGTGCTTGTAAGCATGCGCTAGGAGCGGGGAGAAAAAAGTCGCTTCGGAAGGGCAGCTTGGGTGATTTGCGTTGGTGTACTTTTGACTTCGTAAGTACACGTTGCTACGTCTCTTGTATAATACTTATTTGCCACGATGGAAAGATAAAAAATGAAAAGAAAGATAGCGGACGATAATAGAAAGTTTTCGGAAGCCTGGACTTCCAAAGTATTTTTTTGTAGAGCAAGATAGTCGAATTACATGCTTGATATGTAATTTTACGATTAGTGTTTGCAACGAGTATAACATTTTAAGCAGCACTACAAGACGAAACACTCAGCAACTTCAAAGTTTGAGGCAGATGATCGAAATCGCAGAATTGAATTTCTTAGTCGTTCTTTCGTTGCACAAAGGAATGTCTTTAGAAAAGCGTCTGCACAATTGGATAACTGTGTTGAAGTGTCTTTGGATTTTACAGCCATAATCACTAAAAGTGGCCGCCCATTTACTGATGGCGATTTTGCCAAACAGTGCATTTTGTTGGCTGCCGAGAAATTGTGCCCTGAAGCCACCAAATTTAAAAATGTGAGTCTCAGCAGAATGACAATTCAAAGAATTGAAAAATTGTCTGATGATATTAATGAACAACTACAGATTGCTGCCACCAAATTTAAGTACTTTTCTCTAGCAGCTGATGAGTGAACAGACAACACTTCGACAGCTCAGCTGCTTTTGTTTGTTAGAGGGTTTTCTGAAAATTTTGAGGTAACTGAAGAACTGGTTGGAATGAGTTCAATGAAGGGGAGAACAACTGAAGCCGATATTTTTATCCTCCATCTTGAATTTGTGTTCCGCACATAATTTCGATAATAACAAACTAGTTAGTATCACCATCGATGGTGCTCCAGCTATGATTGGAGTTCAGAATGGTATGGTGAGTTTGCTGAGAAACCATTTGGGTGACATTGCTCAGGTATCATTGCATTATTCACCAGGAACAGATGTGCTCAAAAGAACTGGGATTTGACAGCTTGATGAAGGCAGTTAGTGATGTTATTAATTTTATTCACTCACATAGTTTGAATCAAACAATTTAAGGAGATGTTAGAACATACAGATGCCTAACATAGTGATCGGATACATTACTGTGAGGTATGGTGGTTGAGCCATGGAGAGGCATTGAAAAGGTTTGCTGACTTGATTGATGAAATAATACCATTCCTTGAAGAAAAAGGCAAGCAAACTAGGATGTTAAAAGAACTATCTTTCAAGTGTGACTTAGCTTTTTTGGTTGATGTGACAGCCTATCTGAATGACCTAAGCAAAAAATTGATGGAAAAAAACCAATTTGTTAACCAAATGGCTAATGCAGTATCTGCTTTCAAACTAAAACTCCAGCTGTTCTCAAAGCAGCTAAGTTGTCAAATTTTCATCAACTTTCCTTGCCTGATGAAACTCAAGGAAAAATTTCCTTATAAACCACTGGATTATTCGGAACAAATAAACAAGCTGTTAAAATTCAGTCTCAACCACATTAACTGTGGACAATCTTTACACATTTTTTAAAGACTTTTATATTGCACTATTACTATATATACAAATGTACACTGTTGATATTTACTTTCAAACTGAATTGGGTATGTTGGCCCTCGGCAGCCTTATCATTTCATGTGAATGGCCCTTCTGCTATAAAGGTTGTGCACCCCTAATTTAGAAGATAGAGATTGGTGGGAAAATATAACAAATGTAGGTGGCAATTCATTAGAACAAACTGAATTACTTAATCATAATGAACATAAGCTAGTTTAGTCAATCTAATATGTAATATTTAGAAGATGGAGGGAAAAAAATACTAATGGACTCTCAGCGAATCATGTGAATATAAGTTGAATTATAGTTTCCCCCAGGATTAAAAAAGGGCAGGGTGCTGTTACCAGAAAAAGGGCACTTCCTAGAAAAAAAGGGCACATATTTTTTATGTTTGAAAAACATTTATGCTTGGGACTTTTATGAGGAAAATCAGCATTACAAAAAAATGTAAACATTTTGTCGCGTATACCTCTAAGTCTAATAGACAACAATGTAAATATATTTTTTTGTTTTGTAGGAAATAGGGTTAAGATTGTGAATATATAAAATTAATTTCAATTTTTTAATATTTTAAATTTGTTTTTTGAAAAACTTAAAGTATATCCGAGCAAGTGTTTCTTTCATTTTGCTTATTTTCACTCTAAATATCTTCGAAACCATAAAAATAGTAAGGGATAAAAATATGTATTACGAAATTTAGTTGCTAAATCTATATTTATATTTTTTGAAGAGTGAAAATTTCCCCTTTTTCAAGTTTGTAATGCTATCTCAAAAACTAAACTTGTAAACAATTATGCAAAAATATAGCTCTTTGAAATCCCTACAAGTGTATATAATTGGATTTTGGATGAAATCTTTGTTTGTGAAGTATAGTGGTTATAATTTCGATATTTTAGTATTTTAACCTGGGTTTTCCAATGTGTGGGAAAGCTTTAATTTAGTTAAAATGTTACTATTGTTTCAGATGAATCTGTTACTTACTCCTTGGTGAAATATTTGTGCATAAGTATAAGATAATCTTATTTTGTTTAAAAAATCAGGGCATTAAATGAACTTGGAGATTCTAAAAAAGTGTAATGATTGGTTAGGTTTTAACAAAAGAAATGGAAATATACATATTCAAGTACATATTTATGTGCCACCAGGCAAGTTGATAGATTATAAGGTCAGGTTGATTTTAGGCCAGATAAGTTTAATTTATATACTGAAAAACAAGTTCATAAAATAATTTTGTTCCAGATAAAATCGTTGTGAAAACTAAAGTACTAACAGCTATAAACAGTTAGCAAGTCATTTGTAGCATTTGAAATCCTGTAAACAATATAAATGCATCTGAAAAAAAGCGAATAACTTTATTGAACTTTACTTTTTTTTTACTTAAGTTTTATTTTGCAAAATGTTATTCATTCCTAACCATTTTGGCTTCATCGGACTGGAGCCACCATTATTAAGGTATGAAAATGTTTCTTTTGTTGAGAACAAATTTATCATTGAATAAATGCTATTTTTACATCAAATGCAATTATAGTCTTGAGCAATTGGGTTTATTAGCAATTATAATTATTGAATTTATATAAATTTAGAGCTTATTAAATTTGAAAAGGATAATATTAAATTTTGATTTTTAGTATTTTCTCATTAGTCAATGAGGTTTGATGATTTTAAGGGCTAAGATATATTTAAATGTTGAAAATATATGTTAATTGCTTGTTATACATTGATTACAAAAAAAAAAACCCTGATTTAAATAACTAAATAAAATTCCAGAAAGCTCAATAAAATCACCGTATAAAGTTTTGAACTATGGATTAGCAAATGTTTAGCTGCTAAGTTAATCATTATTCCATGGAGCAGAGTTATTAATAGTGCGAGCAACGTACGTTCATGTGTCTGCGCAACATCCGTATCTTTAGCCGTAAACTCGCGTAACGAGAGAGTACGAGAACGCAACTACTGCATTACGTCCCTAAAGCGGGCGTATCATTATTAAATGAGCTTGATTATTATTGCATGTGTCCGCGGAGCGGGTCAAAGACAAGCCCGCTAATATGAGGGGGGGTTATTTTGAGTTTAAAATCTGCTACGAGGATGTCGTGCAACAGGCTAATCTGTTAATCCATAAGCCCGCATAGTGCGCATGTTCATAACACGTCACACTATTTGCACGCATCTGCACAAGATATATATCGTTATTGCATGCATTGCACACGGATTACATACAATCGTTAAAAGAAGGAGCTTAGCCGTGACTTTCAAGATACGCAGTCTACACCAAGAAAGCGTATTAAGAGAATTTCCAAAACGCGACTAGGCTGGTAGCTAAAGGCAATTAATAAACAATATAAAGAAAATAAGCTCTCCCATATTTCATTCAAGTCGGCTAAAATCACCGAGCTAATCTAACAACTTTTCTCCCCCACTCATTCTATCATCCTCCAGTTTTGACTGAATCGGCGGAATCAGCGTAAACATCTTCCCGCAAATGGCAAGAACCCTAGTCCGGAAATCTATATTTTTAAATATTTGTTTTAGAGTAAATATGCTTACAGGGTTTACATTTACAGAACTTTATAACTAAAATGTATATCAAACATGTAATAATTTAAGAAAAATTTAAGTTGAAAAAGAAAACTGTTTTGAAAGTTTTCATCAGATGGAAGAAAGAATGTACATGCTTATTATTCCCCTTTCCGTTTTGGTTTTTTCTTCTTCCAGTGGAAGAAAGTGATATGGGGCTGTCAATCCTCTTTTTATTGGCACTAGATCACCCTTTTTCTTTCTTTGAAGGAGGAGGGAGCGGCAGGGGGGGATAGACATGATCAAAATTTACGGTAATGAACGCAGAGAAAGGGCTCTGGGACTTATCTGAGGTAATACAAGAACTGGTTGATTTTCGTTTGAGGACAAGCATTGCTCTCTTAGCAGAAGGCTAAGCAGGGGATCTAATCTGCTAACAAAAGGGCAGGCAGGGCGCTGCGCCCTTCCAAAAGTGCCTGGGGGAAACTCTGGAATTAAGTTAATGCACTGTTTATGTGAAAATAATTTAAAAAAATAACCATTTACAGATCTATGATGAATGGCAACTTTTTAAGGAATATAATTTAATTTATTATTTCCATGAAAAAAGCAATGTACAATAATGTCTTAACAATCGTGTACAATACATGCGGTAGTAAATCATTATTGTCACGTTGATTTGATTGGTATCACCATGCATGCAGCCATAAATTTGCATTGGTCTAGAGTCGACAGAAAGGTAATTTTCTGTAGGAAACTATGCAAACTCTGTAATTTGTAATATGAGATTGTATCCTGTAGAAACTACAGATAATCCGTAGTAATTGGCATAGCTGTTTCACCCGGTTATCACCCCTATTCGAAAGTCAAAATAAAAGCATAGCTTGAAAATTCCATTGATTTATACCTGTAATTTATCACTACCATATTAATTTCAAAGCAGCGCTATAAAAAAAAAATTAGCATTTCTCATTCTTTAACAGGCAATGTTCATGTGAAAATTCAAATTTTAAAAAATCGACTGCACTGAAAGCTAATCATATCTCTTTTGAAGTATAGAATATATTTATACACAAAGAAACTCTTAAACCATTTAAAATTTTATGAAAATAATAATATTGTAGGTCCTGCAATATGAAAAATTCTGCAAATAGTTTTTTTTTTTGCATCTATAAAAAGCAGTTATTGAATTAAAATTGTTTGATATTTAAAGAGCAATTTATCCTGATAGTAATGATCAGATTGACGAATGGTGCTCATAATGATCATCATTACAAAGGCCACAGTGATGTTGCATTGAATTGGATATATCCTCAAAGAAATGCACCAACAAAAACTATTGAAAAAAGTTCATATTACATTCAATAGGAAATCAATAAAAAATATTAAAAAAAAAAGCTAAATGCAAATCACAAGCAAATATAAATAAAAATTACTGCAATTTCTTGACGTGGTATTGATGTGCATTTTTTACAGTTACAAAATATATTATTTTGTTTGTTTTCTGCTGATCCATCAGTTTGACTTGACTGTAATTTTGAGCAAGTAGGGATATGAGTCATGAACTCAACCTGATCCCCATATGGATAAAAGCACCTAGCACAAGACCATGTTTTGATACCTGAAACACAAAAATTAAAATGATTATAAGTTTGAATGGAAAAAAATAATAATCAAATCACATTTGCTGGAATATAAAACTGGAAATATATATTAATTTAAAATCTCCAACATATAACCATTTATTATTGCACATTGGAGATATATGAACCTAATATTACTAGAATTTGAGCAAACATTACTTCTGATCACCTGTGGCAATGGTAGAAAAAGAATTTTTCGATTTCACATGAATGGTGAACAAGAACTCTAGTAGTTTATGGATATCTAAAATGGTATCTATAACGGTGGCGAACATTTTACCAAAATTTCAATATCTTTTATTTAGCTCCGAGTTCTCAATGTCTAATTTTCTAAGTAACCTTTGTTAATCTATATTATTTCTGTAAGCATTTTTACTATTTATAACAAATCTCAAGTAATACTCGTGGCAAAGATATCAACCACTTTTTGCCAACCCCTGTAATTAGTTTTGTGAGCTGTTTCAAGCCAAATTTAAATCGAAAAACGATTTATTTCAGCATATTTTCCTACCATTTCTCTACAAATGTACCAAATTTCATATTTTTGTATTCTATATTTTTTGTGATACGAGACAAAGAAACTCGAGGAATGCACTCATTCAAAAGAAAAATTTTCACTTCAGAAATGCATAAAAAGTAGAATAACACAAACTGCACAGAAGTTTAAAAAAAAAGAGCTCAGATTCTTGCAAAAAATCATGGTCTTGCTACAAAGAAATGTTGGGGGGAACACACTAAAATAAACCGTTTTTCAATTTAAACTTTAGTTTAAGAAATATTTAATGCCAAATTCAAAGACAGAATATTTGATCCGAGAGTTTGTGTACTGGACAAGGTACTAAATTATTTTTGTACACTGTAGTTTTTGCGGTGCCAGATAGATAAACTCATGAAACACAAAATTTGCTAAACAGCGATGGCAACAGCTACTTTTTTTTTTAAATATAGAGAAATATTGTAAATTTTTACAACATTTCGTCTTTGACTGATAATATCTAATGGGATTTTAACGAGCAATTACTTATACAAGTGCTTACAATAACTAACTTTAAGTTATTAAAAGATATAAATAATTGCTACAGAACAAGTGTACATTGTTTGCCATTTCAATATCATTAAAGCATTAATATAAAAATAAAATATTCAAAATGAATTGTAACCATGCATTAATTTCAACAGAAAAATAACATTTATTTACAACAGCAGCTGTGCAATGACATTTAAATAAAATGAAATTATTTGGATTATGTTTTTTTATACTAGTCACCTTTATCAAACCTGTAAACCGAGAGATAGGTCATGTCCACACTGCTGTCTCCTAGTCACCTTTATCAATCAACCTTGTCATTTTTCGAAAAAGTTCAAATTTATACATCTTTCAGCGCCTACGTAGTGCGCAAATCGCCATTGATTGCATTCCTAGCGACATTTCCAATACAATAATGAAAGTGCCAGAAACTTGTTTTTGGAATAGCCAAATTCTCATTTTGGAATCTTATTTTAAAGGTTTCTGAGCAATTTAAAAAAATTATTTTAACCCAAAAACAAAAACTTCCAAAATGTCATAATAGAAATATGTTGGGTGACAGCAAATTGTAATGTTAGCAATTAAATAATTATTTTATGAATAACCTACTACAACACTATAGCAAAATAAACCAAATTCATTTAGGCATTAATTAGAAAGCACTATTTCCAACAAAACACTAGAAGTAAAGATATAAGAACCTGACCTGAACTATTTCTGTGCTGAAATTATTGTAAGTCGCTTGGATTTTCCACTACGACATACACAGATATTGTCTTTCATTATTTAAGATATTCAATTATACAGGGTGAGTGCACTTTCCTTAAAAAAATTTTCAAGAAGAAAAAGAACTTTCAAGTACAGTACGCGACCTCTTATCCAGAGTTCCAATATCCGGGCTCTCCCAAAACCGGAATACGGCAAAATAATGCCAAATTCTGCGCCAACAAGTGATTATTTGCTAAATATTGCGCCAAATAGCGATATTTTATTTAAAATCCCACCAAATGCTTTTTTGCTTTAATTAGCAATATCAATAAAAAAATGCATTGAAACATACTATTTTAGAGGGTTTGAAATAGGACGCGCACGAAATTCAAAATTCCCGTGCAGAAAAAAATGCCGCGTGCACTCGCCACCGCTGATTCTTCTTATATTTCGAAAACGAACGCGAGGAATTCTCGCGATAGCGAATAAAAATATTCCGTGGATCATGTTTTTTCCCGAGAAGTTCCACAATTCCTCTTTTCCGAAAAACATCCGAAGTAGCACCGTTTTCCCCAAAAATTTCCTAAGCGGCTGCACCCGGCCGTCACCCCCGATAGTAGCTCTCGGAGGTGACGATCCGGCACGGGCGAGATACTTTATTCTATTCTTTACTAGTTTCGGATAAGTCTCCTGTATAGTATATAGGAGCCGCGACTTGTCCGTAACTAACTCCTGTATAGTATAATACAGGAGTTAATTACAGACAAGGTGCTTTTCTAATGGCGTTTAATTTTTTTCTGGGTGTATAAGGCAGAGCACACACTGGGTGTATAAGGCAGAGCAGAGGCACAAAGGTTTTGATTTTTCCGAATTAGTTACATTTTCTTTTCTGATCTTTGTTCCGGGACTTTGATTTTCGGTAAAAGTATTCCAACTTTTTCGCTAGAAATATCCCGATATCGCTAAAGAAATCCTACGCTCTTCAAACACGATGTGCCGCGCAGAATTCACACTATTTTGCACAATTTAATAAACATGTTGAAAAGATGAAAAAAAAAGAGAGTCATCAGCGCATTTATGAGAGGATAGAAAGTACGTTTAAGTAAGGAATTCCCGAAATTAATAGCTATAAAATGTCATTCAGGGCCTTCTGATTGATCTCTTTAAATACCTAACTTAAGCAATAAACCTGTCATTTTTTTGGGAAAATCCATTTTCTTTTCATCTCCGTGGAAATATACACATCTTCAATAATTTAAAAAACGTTGATGGAATTCCAAGATCAAAATAATTTTCAACTAAATCCAATTATTTGGATGAAAATGGCTACTTTGGACCGAAAATTGACCCCAGCAAACGTTCCATGTTACATTTATTAATTAGTAATTTATAGAAGACAGTTTAGCAACATCGCGAATTTTTTTTATTTAAACACGATCGCCTGTATATTTCGTTTTATTTTTAAATATTTTCCATTTTTTCAATCTGCTTCCGTCCACTAATATTTTTATACTTTTTATGCTGGGATCTATCTTTTAAACATATTGTTGGTGAAAATGAGATATATGTTTAGGACAACGAAATTAAATTTTTTTTATTTATTCAGGCATGTAGAATTATAAGGCTTATTAGAAATACATTTGAAGAGCATAAATTAGAATTTGATATATTTGCACCCATAGTTGAATATCTTATTTCAATTAAAAATGAACACCATTCTCATCTTAATATATTAAAAGTACTTCAAAATATTTTGAAACATATGAACAAAGGTGCTTCTGCCAAAATATTAGATGAATATGGTGAGGGCCCACTTTAGTTGAAATGTTAAAAAAAAAAAAGACTTCTAATAACTACCCTGAATAATCAACCTTTTTCAGACATTTTTTTTCCTTCATAATTTTTCTTAATCACTACATTTGATACTATAATTACATGTAATTTGCATTTTAGTTAACCCATATAGATTGTAAAAAAGCTTTTTTTAATACATTTGTTTTTAAAATGAATTATAATTTTCTATAACGACATTTGAGACCATTCCAGTAAGTTTTAGAAAAAGTGTTCCGATTTATGGAAAACCCCCTTATCGAGAATGCCTGAAGTCCCAAGCATTCCGGATAATAGATCCTGTACTGTACCATGCAATTATTTTTCAAGGACATCATTTCTTCCATATTATTAATTTATATGCGATTTTGATAAGAAAAATTATACAAACTAACATGGTTTAATGTTGAAATCGTTGAGGAAATTTTTGGGCAAAAACAATGTTTAGGAAATTTTCAGTGACAGCATAACTGCTAGTGAAATTTCCAGAAAAAGTAGAGCTTCTCAGAAAAAACAAAATGCTGTGAATCTGCAGAACACTTTCAAGTACTTAACCAAAAAAATTTGAATTTTCAAAGTCTTGAAAATTTTATTCTAAACTTAAAGTACTTTCCCAATTTTTACGTACCGGTATGAACCCTGATTATACTAAATGTCAAATTTAATTGTTTTTCATTATATTTACTATATTTCAAAATACATTAGACAAAGCCTAAGTTAGGAATACATTAAATTGTATCTGGTTTGAACATTTTTTTTTTAAATTTCAGTGTAGTTCGTATCCCAAATGCCCTTTGAATAAATCTATATAGTAAAAGGCAATGTCTGTCTGTGTGTCTTATACAATATAAGCTCAGTGACTGCGTGTCACAGAGCTACGATATTTGGCAATCGAAAACCGTGGGATGGGGGGGGGGGGGGGAATGGGGCAAACACGTGAAAATAGATTTTTATAATTTTAATTACTTTTTTTTGTTATTTAATGTTTTAAGCAATTTCGATAGATTTTTCCTCCACCATACAGACGTTGTAGAAAAAACAAATCATACGATTGAAAAGAGCAGACAATTGAGAGTAAAAATATATCAATTTCAAATCTCAGGGATAAATTCTTATATTCATATACTTTTGGCTCAAAAAAACGAACTTTCGTCTTTAAATCCTCGTGTCGGGAAAAGTACAGACAATTTAGACTAATAATGTACATTTTTAGAAAGTTCAAAGATCAGGCTTTCTTACAAGCCCAATCTGGTCGAGAAATAAAAAAAAGTAGCCGCACGATCCGGATTTTAAGGAAGTAATGATTTTTAATTTCTCGGCCAAACCACGAAAGGGATCGATTTTTCACCCACATGCGCGCGCAAACGCACTGTGTTTCTATGGTGCAGGGGAAGTGGGTGAGGTTATGACGCCACGATTCTGATGAGGTTGCATCAGATACGCATAGTAAAATCGAATGGAACATTCGATATTTGTGCCTGCCAAATAATGAATGTACGTCAATAAACTAAAACAAACCATCCATTTTATTTGAATATAAATTATTCATCCATTTTATTGGAATAAATTATTATTTTCCAAAATAAATTACTTTACATTTTTAATTTCAATTTGCTTGAAACGCATTAATTTTTTAAAAACGTCATTTTTTTCTTACAACTCAACCCAAACCTTTCACTTTGTTGTGTTAGCAGTTTCTTTGGAGCGGTTTATACGTATCAAGATAAGAATTTATTTTACTTCATTATTGTTCTTTTAAGAACATAAACGTCTCTTTCTCTTTTTATAACATTACCTATTAAGTGTATTTACACATGTATAGTGTATTTTATTTATATTGTTTTAAAATTGTTCTGATTTAAACAGGAACTATATATTGTTCTGATTTAACAGGTTTTTGACTTCTATTCTAGAATTGTATTTAGATTTTTGTTTAATTTGTAAACATTCTATTCAATTTAGTTTATTTTAACAGTGGACTATTGGTATTATGGGTGTTTATAATTTGTTTCGTGCTTTTATTAAAAACAAAAAACTTTTAATATATACAAACTTAAATAATGAATGTTTTTGTTTTTGGAATACATTATTTTTCATCTTAAAATTTAATTATTAGTGTTAACGTCATTAAACTAAAACAAACCATCCATTTTATTGGAATGAAAAATTATTTTTGAAATAAATTACTTTTCATTTTAAATTTCAATTTGTTTGAAATGCATTTATTAATTTGCAACGGTCAAAATTTTGAAGATTAGCAAACAGGCTGGTCACCGAAGGCGACTAGTACTTAAATAGAAGTTTAGAAATTTAAACATACCTGTTTGCACAGCGTGGAACGACATAATATGCTCTGTCAGTCTGTCTTTACCATGAACATACACGGAACAAACAGAACACTGTAAGGGAAGTCCGAATTTGTTTTTTAAATGTCTCTGCTTCACATGAGTCCTTAGAAGACTATGACTAGATGTACAGTGTGTACAATAGCTGCAAACGTATGTCCGTCTCTTATGCATAACTTTCATATGTTGAAGATGAGAATCAAAATCTATAGATGGATGGTCACATAAACCACAATAGAAAAAATTGCCAATTTCAAAGACATCAGATTTAGACAGTAGTCTAACAATCTTATTATGAGCATTGGGATAATGGTCATGGAGTTCAGGCAAAGTTTTCAGAGTGGTGTTACAGAAGTGACAGCTAGACTCAAAGGCATCTTCTTCAGTCGCATCATCTGATGGAACAACAACAAAAACAATGTCTTCATTAAATGCTGCTGTTCTTCTGTCGACAGCAAGATCATGAATGGAGTGATAATGAGTTTCAAGTAAAGCAATAGTTTGGAAATACTCTGGAATCGAGCAAAATAGGCACTGCATGGTGTTGTAAGAAGGTGAAAGTATTTGTCTGAAAAGAAAAACCCCAGAGAATTTGTCCTTTGCTTCACAAAGTGGCACATCACTTTCCACAAGTTGAATAAAATTGGGAAGGCGCATAGTAGTATCGCAATTGTAAAAAACATCCATTGTGCAATCTTGATCTGGTCTTGTGTCATCACGTTTTTTGAACTGTAAAAACAAAGATATGTGAACAACAATATGTAATTTTCAATTAAGTTCAATATGCAAGTATGATTTTAGCCATAAACAAACAGTAAAATCATTGGTGTTGACTAACTTGTTTATTCACAAGACTACAAGTGTCAGGGATGAGATTGCCAAAAAAGCTGAAAACAAATTAGAAAATGAGAAATTGTATGCGGCAGACATTTTAAGTGTTAAAATATTTGAGAATTTTGCACAACTAAAAAAAATTTACTACATTGAAAAAATGATTTAATTTATATTATATTTAGTACTAGCCGCCTTTGGCGACCAGCCTGTTCGCTACCCTTGAAAATTCTGACCGTGGCAAACTCGTTGGCGCGACCTACCAGAAAGGTGTAAGGTAACTGCTTGGAAGGCCAGGAAGTGCCACACAATTTAGACCGGAACCCAATGGGGGAGGCATCCAAAGAGACCGTACCCTCCTTCCCCTACCACAAACCTCTCGGAAGGACTTGCAGTCCCACACGTTTAACGTGATCGTACTCCGCGTGAACACGGCTGCAGTTTTGGCAATGGCGGGAATCGAACCCGGGCCTACCGAGTGAAATTCCCGCGCGCTAACCACTGCGCTACCGTGCCATCCGCGACAATCTCCATAACTTTATTTTTATTCGGCAATTTTGGGAATCGAACCCGGGCCTACCAAGTGCAAATCCCGCGCACTAACCACTGGGGTACTTCACCCTCCGCGATATTCTTCATAACTTTCTTTTTATTCACCCAATTTAGACCGGAACCAAGTGGGAGAAGCATCCACAGGGACCGTACCCTTCTTCCCCTACCACCAACCTCTCGGAAGGACTTACAGACCCACATGTTTAACGTGATCGTACTCCGCGTAAACACGGCGGCAATTTTGGGAATCGAACCCGGGCCTACCGAGTGCAATTTCCGCGCGCTAACCATTGGGCTACTTTGCCCTACGCGACAATCTCCATAACTTTCTTTTTATTCATCCAATTTAGACCGTACCCTCCTTCCCCTACCACCAACTTCTCGGAAGGACTCACGTACCCACATGTTTAACGTGCTCGTACTCCGCGTAAACACGGCGGCAATTTTGGGAATCGAACCCGGGCCTGGTAACTGGTTGGACGGCCAGGATGTGCCACCCAATTTAGACCGGAACCCAGTGGGGGAGGCATCCACAGGGAACGTACCCTCCTTCCCCTACCACCAACCTCTCGGAAAAACATACGGACCCATATGTTTAACGTGATCGTACTCCATGTCAGTGGCGGAAATCGAACCCGGGCCTACCGCGTGCAATTCCCGCGCGCTAACCACTGGGCTACTTCGCCCTCCGCGACAATCTCCATAACTTTCTTTTTATTCACCCAATTTAGACCGTACCCTCCTTCCCCTACTACCAACCTCTCGGAAGGACTCACGAACCCACATGTTTAACGTGATCGTACTCTGCGTGAACGTGGCGTAAGTTTTGGCAGTGGCGGGAATCGAACCCGGGCCTACTGAGTGCAATTCCCGCGCGCTAACCACTGGGCTGCCGCGCCCTCCGCGACAATCTCCATAACTTTCTACATATTCACCCAATTTCGACGGGAACCCAGTGGGGGAGGCATCCACAGGGGCCGTATCCTCCTTCCCCTACCACCAACCTCTCGGAAGGACTTACGGACCCACATATTTAACGTGATCGTATTCCACGTAAACACGGCGGCAGTTTTGGCAGTGGCGGGAATCGAACCCGGGCCTACCGCTAACTTCCCGCGCGCTAATTTGCAATTTAAAATGACCATATGCTTAATTCCATCATCCTCATTCCATTGTCCCATCATTTAAAATATCCATAAAATTAAAATATCCATTTAAAATATCCAAAAGTTAAAATATACATTTAAAAAATCCAGATCGTCCCATCATTTAAAATATAAATATAATAATTTATATAGAGCAAAGGAGCTCTATTCAGAACCGTGACGTCACCTCCACCTTGACGTCCCCACCCACCACCTTCCCTGCTTCAGCGGGGGAGAAACGAAGCGGCACGCCGAGAAATTTAAAATCATGACGTCTTTAAAATTGCGATCCTGAAGGCAATTTTCATTATTTCTGGACCAGATTAGACTTGCAAGAATGCCAGATATTTCAGCTTTCTAAAAATGTAAATTATTAGTCGAAATTATGAGTACTTTTTACTATGCGAGAATTTAAAAACCAAAAATCGTTTTTTTGAGCCAAAAGTGACTTTTGTTTTAAAATCTTTAAAAAATATTAGAAATCGAAATGGAGATTTGAAATTGATATATTTTTACTCGCAATTGTCTGCTCTTTCCGATGGTGTGAGTTGTTTTTTTCTACGACGTCTGGATCGTGGAGAAAAAAGGGCAAAAAAAGGTCGAAATCGCATAAAACATTAAATAAATAAAATAATTAGAATTTTGAAAATCGGTTTTCACGTGTCCCCTTCCCTCCCCCCCAGGTCTCCGATTGCCAAATTTCGTAGCTCTCCGACGCGCGGTCGCGAAACGTATAGTGTATAAGACAGACACACACACACACAGACATTGCCTTTTATTATTTAAGATAACTTGGCAATTGCGTTTAAAACAGTCGTTGAAATACATGGGCAAATTTAATTTTAACACATTCTTTCATATTAAGTCTAAACTATGCTTTTGTAAATAACTCAAGCTTTTATCTTGTCAGTTTTGTATAAATTAAAGCATCACAATAATAGTCAGGATTTATAAACTTAAAAAATTTTTTTTTAGTGCAGTATATTTTTGAACACATTTATAAAATTATCATGTATTGTTAACATGTGCAATGTTTAGTATCTACATATAAATAAAATATGGTGGCAGCATCTATGTTTTTAAGAAAATGTTTTTTTTGTTCAAAAATATCTTTTTATAAAAATGTGGCAAAAAAGGCTTTAAATATTTTAACAAGTTTACTTCAAAGAACATTAAAAAATACTTCCACCGGTCATATCTTTAAAAATAATGTACTGTTATGAAAGGAGTAAAAGTAAAAAAGATTTTAATTCAATGAAAACAAAAGACAAATATTTTTTGGCATTTTAACTTAACTTGGGGTTCCAATTAAAGCAGAGACCGCGAGAATATTGCACAATAACAATTGCTAAAAGGAAATATTTTTTTGGTATGCAGTACAATACTAACTTCACTGTATCTCTGTTTCCCATTTGAGTCCACATTATATATATTAATGACATATACACATCTCTGATTAAAGAGAAAAACAACCCCTTCTATGAGGGATTCTGTGCTTAAACTTTTGGGTTAGACAGAGGAGTGTTGCTTGTCATCCGTTTTTTGGATGCTGCATGCTGGGAGCACCAAAATAAATGGAGCTTCCAGAACGTCCGCATTCTCATATTACAAGCTCCTTTTATTCTTTTATTTTACTCTCAGCAGGCAGAGTCTAAAGAACAGGGCAGACAAAGCTCATCTGTCCTAGGTTCAATGTTGGAACAGGTTTCTGCGTTTGGCAACCCTTTCACTGTAGTGCACATCATCTGTTTGCCAGCCTTCTTCCCTATAGCGAAGTGGACTTACCCAAAAGGTCATCTGCCAACTTATGGGAGCCGGACTATAGTAGAGTCGCCACACCTTTGTTTCTTCCAAAATTAACACTTGCACCATCAAAGCAAGCTGCTGCCAATTTAGTTTTCCATTCTGGGTCTTTCTGAATCATGGCCTGATCTATTACAGCAAGAGTATCCTCTGCAGAACCAGTTATTAATTCTTGCAGTTTTATAAATATAGTATCAATTCTACCTTGCTTATTGACTGTATTAGCATACAAATTTCTTTGATAATAAATTTAATCTTTTGGACCCGACAATATCTTAGGCCCACTGCTGCTTGTTCTTTGCTCGACACATCCGTTATTTCGTCTACAATGAGCGATTAACATGCAGCAGTATTTATTTCATTTACAATTTTTTCGGTAATAAAATTTCCAACTATTAAAATTATTTCATTTCGGATCGAGACACCTACATAATTACAAATTTTTGATTGACACATATCTTCAAAGTCTGTTTCTTTATCGCGACACCGTAATTTAATTAATTCTATAAAATTACCTCTATTAAAAGACTGTTGTCTCATTGTGACCCCTGAGAGTGACGCTTTGTTTTCCTAGCCATAAGATTGTTTCAAATATAAATTTGCTGTATTTTTTTATCGATAGTTTGCTGATGAAATGAGGATATCTGTTGAGCAACTGAAGAAACACAGGTTTTCTCCAATGACCGATTGATTCTCAGCAAAAAAAATTCCATAGTTCTTGTATGCGAAACCGATTGATCATGTTTTTTAAACTTTTCAAAAGCCTTTTTCCAGTTTGCTAATCCATTTTTGACCAAATCATGATCAGGACAGCTAGGTTTGTGAGCACAAGACGCTCTACAATAAAAACAAAACACAGCGTTCAGTTACACACTATATTCCAACCAGGAATAGATGTTGTACCAAGATGATTGAAAGCTTCTGTTTTTCTTTACTTTTCCATATTAACTTTTTTTAAAATCCAACATAGGTTGATATGGCCCTTTTGATAGATCTATAATGGTACTTCCACTCACAGGATCTCTAGTATCAATATCACTTGATTTGCCACTCCTAAAATCACAATCAGATTTTGTAGACTGTGATATTTTTCCAATATTTTTAGTATGGTCATTAGATTCTCCAGGTTGAAGTGTAAGTGTAGCTGTTGACACGGATGTTATGTCTTTTCCAGAAAAATGTAACATATTTGTTTGCTTCTTAGACATGGTTCAAAAAATTAAGAAAAACTAAATAATAACTTGAAATAATAAACACTATCAAGTTATCGTCCATTCCTACTAATATTCAGTGGTCATTCCGTTATTAACATTCCTGTTACTAAAAGTCCAGTGATTAACATTCCCATTACAAATAGTAACGTTATTAATATTCCTGTTACTTATAATACCCGTAAATTATGACAACAATACATAAAAAAGAAAGACACTCTAATTTTGATAATCATAATATAGTTGAATAAATAAACATTTTCAGCTTCGTTATTTGTCAATGACAACAGAAAAGAGAAATAATAAAAATAATAAACATGTGCAATAATGTTTAATATTAAAAATTACATTGTTTCAGAAAAATGTCTTTTTCAATGAGAAAAGGAAAATTGATAATAAAAATTTCGTATTTCAATAATGATGTATATTTTACACGCCATAATTCATCGCCCGGCTGTCCAAACAGTTACCTTACACCTTTCTGGTAGGTCGGACGGTCTGGGTAACAACAACAACGCCATAATTCATCGGGAGTTGTGACTTGTATAAGAGGAAGGAGGGATTAACGCTAATAACGTAATTCACGCTCCAACCATGTGCCAATCTACAGCCGTCCATCTAAACTTTCGTTTCATTTCCGGGTTCAGAAAGTCGACCTGAAAATACGGTATTTGTTTATAAAATATAATTCCATATAAATAATCTTACCCTGTTGTTTTAAATCTACGACTTCATCAGTCCGAGACCCCCTCTCGAAAATTTGGAAAACGTCCGGATTTTCGAGGTCGCACTGGATTAAAATTATGTTTCAAATTATTAATTTTATTTCAGTTAAAAAGAAAGTTGAAAAATCAAAGTACTTTATACAATTACTTAAAAAAAAAGCCTTGAAAAGTCCCCCCCCCCCCCCCCCAAGCATACACTGTTGCTTATAAACTTTTGGTCATAAAAGAAAGACAGACACCTGCCTTGACAATATTAAGCTGAATAAAAAGACAGGTCAGCTACCAGTACAGTAAAATCTACTTGGTTCAGCAGGGGTGAAAGGAAACTGGTTAGAGTCAACAGATGTGAAAAGAGACGGGGGAGGGAGGGGAGGATGAAATAGAACATATGTGGATGCACTAATTTTCATGGAAACCGAGGAAAATCAAATTTTTTCATGAATGAACAGCATTTGAAGCAGATATGGATTTTCACAAAAACTTTTTTCCTTAAATAAGAGCATCTAATTTGATGATGCAAATTATTTTCCCAAAAGGTTTCGAAGGACCGTAAAAAAAAAAGGCACTGCGGGCTGCTAGTTGGAAACCCCGGCTTTCGGGGAAAGAATAACTTGTTTTTACAGTTTAGTGTAAAATAAATACATCGATTTTAAAGCAACCTTCAGTAAAATTTGGATTTGTTGTTACCGATTATTTTTTGTTCTGTTGAAGGATGCAAGGACCCTTTGTGTGCTGTTCATAAAGCAAAATTGCAGCCAAAACATGTGAAAAGAAAAGTTCAACGATATCAAACCATATTCAAAGCAGTTAAAAACTTAGTATATTATACTTGTAAATGACGAATGTTTTTAATATCATAATTTAGTACTACTTCAATATGTTTGGGGAAAATGTTGAGGTTTCTTTACACTGAAAATCGAATTTCTGAATTATCTGAAATTTTTCTTATCCAAAATCTGTCAGATCTCTTTTGTTTCAGATAATCAGAGTTCTACTGTAATTACAAAATAACAAAGTTTTATATTTCTATTTACCTATTATCTGTGAATGATTTGAAAAGTACATAATAGGCAATAAACTCAATTTTCAATACGTAAAATATCCTTTGTGCGAAGGAAAAAAAAACTAGAGGATATATACCCCCCAACCCCATGCTTCTTTCTTTCACGCCCATTCCACTTTTGGACTTCGGGTTTGTTGGTTTTACACTGATGAATTGACATTGCTCTTGTTTTTTTAAACTCAATTTTGACCTAAAATAAGAGGAGAGGGTATAGAATAGTTTTGTCAGTGTTCCTAAATTTTATATATAGACGAATAATGCCAAAAATGTCATAAGTATACGACTCCTTTCTATCTAGTTTTTCATTTCACAGAACTTTATGAAGCCTGACAACCCTATCACCAAACTTTTAACCAGAAAATTGGAAAAATGCTGTCTGAACTGGTTGTGGTAAATCTGTAGAATAGATCCCTACTCTTTTTTCTTAGTACAAAATTGCATCAAATTGGCACGTTTCTCAGTGTTTTGAAATTGACTCCTCCCCATTCAAGTGACATATATTCCCGTGTTTTAAAATAGGCTCCTCCTACTAAAGTGATGTATTCTACAGTTTTATGAACTGGAATTTTGATAAATTATAGTGCAATTCAATTTGAATAATACTCATAAAAAATATTGCATAATGGCAGAATAATAAACTTTTAAAATTTTAGAAACTATATTGAAACATTCGATACCTAAAATATTTTTTGATTTTAAATCAATATCAAAAAGTTAACTCGAAACATTGAAAATTAAAAAAAAAGACAATACTTAGAAAAAATACAAAAATTAAAAAACACGATTGTACTTAACTAAATTTAAGAAAAAATAATATATCCATATTTTTAATTACATCCACACTGGAACACGTTTTTTTAACATACATGTACATTCAACACCGGAACACGTTTCACACTTCAATCCAATTAAATCTACAAAAATATGTATTGAAAATTTGCATAAAATGTTGATGTACATGAATTACGAGGAAAGTTTTAAATATTTATTCCAGAAAAGTTTGTAGCAACAAATCTTTGCAAAATCAATCGAAAAAGATCTGGAAAATGAATTTGATCAAAAAAGGTCTGATGAAATACACAGAAGGCTATTGAAATACTTCTTGCTTATTAAAATGCAGATTCCCAAAAAGTCGTGCGCTGATTGGATGTCCGGAAAGTTGTGGGCTACCAGATTGGTGAAGTAAATGGAATGAAAGTATAACCCGGTGAATCGCGCCAACTTGGCTCACTTTTGTACTTTGAAAAAATAGTTGGGGGGGTCCATTCTATCGATCAACCCTTGTCTGTCCCAAAAATTGCTGAAAGTAATAGGAGTTGAAGTCGACTACCTTCTTATTTAGAGTACTTCTAAACAAAATACTTTGAATCATTCTTATCTCTATTTTGCTGTAAAAATTTTTAATCACACAGAATTTTTTTTTTAAATATACATTTTTTTTTGTTATTAAATAAGTCGCAAAAATAACATCTTACCTCATAATAACATCTTACTGTAGTTGAATTCTGATGTTCTGCCATGGCTGCTAGATTTTCTTTTTTCCTACAACAAAATTAAAATATTTCACATGTCCTCTGCCTTCTCTAATGGAATGCAGTAATACATAAAGGATATATTTTCAGGCAGTATCAGCATTTTCAGGCCAGTTTTATAGCTATTGACATTTTTCTTCATGAAATCTAATACGCACAAATCATAGCAGATTTTCTGAAAATTCTATGAGCTAATTTTTAATATTTCTATTTATTGATACTATTTAATTACTCTATTCTGCATACACAGAATTGGTATACAGATAGGGTTGTCAAAAACCCAGGTTTTTTCATGAAAAACCCAGCCCATTTGGGTTTTTTTCAGGGTTTTGGGGGTTTTCTCAGGGGAATTTTTCTAACTTTTATTTTAGCAAATTTTCAAAACTGGCATAGAACAATTAATTTTTTAAATCAGAACTTTTAAACAACTGAGCAGAGAGCAGTACTGTTAAATGCTCAGCAATATGAGTACGACTAATGTATTTACTTCAAATTACATAGTATAATGGATAATGCACATAAGAAATACAACATTCTAAATAAAAATATGTCTTAAAAAAATTAAATAAAATGCATTTAATTATATTTAAATTTATAAATGTATTTTGAAAAGTGAAGTTACAAAAATTTAAAAGTTTATTATGAATAATAAAAGAAAAAATGTTATTAAAAACAATGTTATGAAATATGTTATTTTGTATAGAAAATTTATTAACTTTTTATTGTTAATTGTCAGTAAATTCAATTTTAAGTTCAATTGCCCACTTGATTTTTTTTAAAAAACCTACCCGGGTTTTTCCGGGTTGGGCAAAATCATAACAACCCTGTATACAGAGCAAATATTGCTGGTCAACATAACATGTAGAGACATATCACAATACAAACACCTTGAAATATTTTTCTATTCCATTTTTGCTGTTCTTATATATAGTATCATGATATGTATAAGGAAAATATTGTTATGGGGACGAAAACTTGAATTAGAGTTTCCAATGGAAGAGCACATTTCAAGCATTGCTGAACTCGAATCAAATGTTTTTGAAGTAATGTACGCGTGTGTGTCCGTGAGTTTATGGAGACGATATCTCACGAATGAATGAAGGGAATCTAATGAAATTTGGTACAGAAATAGTAATCAGTGAATACTGGAAGCCTATTGATTTCAAACACAATCAAATGGTCAGAAACTCCTTAAAATTACGAATGAAAATTTGAAAAATCAGCAAAAAATTAAACTTTAATAAAATTATCTAAATAACCATTTCTTATGTAATTTTTCATTAAAAAAACATGACTGACAAACTTTAGATTGCTATCAAAAAATTACATACAAAGTAATAAAAATATTAATTATTGTGAAATATGTTCACCTTTCATATGCAATATTATACGATACATTTACTAACATCATTCTCCTGGATCTAATTATTCATGAGAGAAGATAATTTAGGTAATAGTTTTGTATTTTGACACCGAACAGTTCATCAACAGTCATTTATTTATTATAAGAATAATCCATTTCTCCACCCTTAACGCGTCGGGAAATTTTGGTGACGAATTTTGCGAAATATCATTAACTTGGCAACATTTTTAATTTTTTTGCAAAATTGATGAAAATGTCGCCAACTTCAATTAGTTAAATCAATGAAAATGACAATGAAAATCAAATACCTTGGACACGATATAAGAAACTACTATAAGAATAATCCATTTCTCCGTCCATAACTCTTTGTGAAAATATGGTGGGATATCGCAAACTTAGCGACTTTTTAATGTTGTTAAATTGGCTAAAATGTCTTCAAATTGATAAAAATGACATTACATGGGAGGCAATATTTGGCAAATTTTAAATTCTATCATATGACTTGCATATCTTTTATTATATAAATATCTTCATTCCAGATAAATATACTAAAATCCGTTGTTTCTATAATTGCATAAAAACACGTGGTTAAAAAATTTATGTAATCTGTGCCAGACATCGGAATAAACGAGTTCCACAGAGAAACGACACAAGAGGACAAACTTCAAT
This sequence comes from Amaurobius ferox, assembly GCA_951213105.1. NCBI lineage: Eukaryota > Metazoa > Arthropoda > Arachnida > Araneae > Amaurobiidae > Amaurobius > Amaurobius ferox. The sequence goes on from OX578146.1 coordinate 118,233,196, forward strand.
TAACATACCATAAAAGAACATATAATTAAGAAAAATACAACAAATAAAAGCACAAACATGAAAAATATAACTCACAATTGGCCCCGACGTTATTCAACTTATACATCAATGACATCCCCCATTCAGACAAAACAAACATTGCACTCTATGCGGACGACACAGCCATCTACACCAGATCATCAAACTTCGTACGCTCACGCTTACAAAATCACATGAACACCCTTTCCGCCTGGTTTCAAAAGTGGAAAATTAAAATAAATGAGAAAAAAACAAGCTGCATTATCTTTACTAAAAAAAAGAAGCCCCTCCCCCAATTATAATCAACAACACTCCCATTAATTACGTTAACACCTGCAAATACCTGGGTCTCCATTTCGATAAAAAACTAACATGGAAAACGCACATCGACAAAACTATCAAAAAGTTCCACATAGCCAGAGCATCCCTTCACTCAATTCTCCACTCCCCACATGTAAGCATCAAAAATAAAATCCTATTATATAAAACAGCCCTCAGGCCTATCATTTTATACGGCTCCATGATATGGGGATTTGCCTCAAACACTCTAATGGAAAAGCTTCAAAAAGTGCAGAACAAAACTCTCAGATGCATCCGCAGAGCCCCCAGATTCCTCCGTAACGATGTAATTCACGATTTCCAAATTAAAACTATCAACAATGAAATACAGAAACTTGCAACTAACTTCTACAATAACATTCCTAACTTACCAAACCCTGTAATACAAAATATTAAAGATTATGACCCCCACCACTGGAAGTTCCGGAAGCGTCCGAGATTCACTACCACAATTAATAATTAATGCAATAACTTATATTCTTGTAGAGTCTGAGATTTAAAAAAAAAAAAAAAAAAAACTTGGCCTCCTTTTTTTTGGTGAAAGGACTGACGACTTATGCTTTCTTGTCAATGTACACTTGTATTATACATAACTCAAAGTTATGCATTATTAGTAACAGCTGTATTGAATTATCAGATCTTATCTTTGTTCAAATAGAAACACTTCAAGGTTACTATATCTATAACACTTGTTAATATCCACTGCCTCCTTTATAGGAGGCAGTGGATCAAACGGGGGAAGGTTCGCTTAGACTTAACTATCGCCATCTGGCTACTGCGGAAGAGATGTTCAAAGGAGAAGTAACCGTACAGGGGTATTCCCTTCGAGTAAAATCCCTTCTCGATGGGCGCTGGTGTGATTTCGCGCAATGCATCTTGGGTGATGGATAGAGATTCTTTGTCAAGGAGGGGAAGGAAATGGGTTATTTCTTTCGCAAGTCACTGTGTTTGTCTGTTGTATTACCACGTGGGCTGGCTTTATTACAATTTTAAGTTGTTAATTTAATATTTTTGTCACTTCATTTACATGGTTGACATGTATTTAATCGTGTATTACAATTCTGGGCTGTGTACATTTGATTTTCCGATTGGGATTGTCTTAAAATGACCGATTTGCTGAGTCTCTTGCAAACACAAAAGGTACGTGAATTATTTCGATCCTAAAAGTATTTAATCTATTGTTTTATTTAATATGCATATATAATCGCAATAAACACCTTTAGAAATAAAGGATCTTGTCGTTTAGGATCCTTATCATGATTATATTTACTCATTTGTATACTTAGAACTTTTGATTTTACTAATCTTAAGCCAATTGATTAGCTTGACATAAGCCAGTTGATTAGCTTGTTGAGATAGAATTATTTTTTATTTTCTGTCTGTTCAGGCTGATTTGCTGGATGCGTTGAAGCAGATAACATTAGAAATAAAATACTTTTAGATTATTTATACTGTGATTTTCTTTCTATGTAAATGTGTTTATATAATGAATATGTGTAAATAAAAATTGTTTGATTTAATTTTGCTTAGCTTCACTCATGTTTCATTATTTTCTTTGTCTAATTTATTTTTATAGGACATTCTTTTTTCCTGGTAGGAACCATTATTGATTTTACAATTATTACAGGATTTTTTTTTTCTCCTTAATTTCTGTAGTTTAAGTTACACTTCTGCTAAAAGAGTTTATCTGAAAGAAATATGTAAAATATAGAAGAGTTTCTATCTTAAAACCATTTCATCTGAAACTTATAAATTGCAGGGGTATTATTAAAATTTACAAAAATTATCTTCTATGAAGAGTATAAAATATATCTGTGAAATAAAATCTGAGAATAAAATATATCTGTAGAGCGAAAATGTGTGAAAGAAAATTGTGGAACTTCTTACTCTTTATTCGTTTTACCTGATCATGTCAAAGGTAAGTGCATTTATATTTTATTAATATTACATATAAGAGTGCACTTGAATTTGAGTGTAAAAGTTTTTTGTAAGATCATGCATGCAAAATAAAATTCTTATTTTAAGTATAATTAGATATGAAATAAAATATATTTTTATTTTACCGTAATATATTTTAATGATAACGAAAAAATATCTTAAATTGAAAAAAAAATTTATACAAGGACAAAGCATGCAAATTTAAATTCTTATTTTGAATGTAATTGGAGGTAAAAAAAAGCATTAAAATTTTTTATTTTGCTTTAAAAAATCTTTATGTAAATGAAAATATGTTTTCCATTTAAATTGCATCACTTATCATACGATTATCAAATCAAAGTATTAAAAAAACAACAAAAAAAAAACGAAAAGAAACAATAAAGAATCCTTCATCCCGGATTCTCGTCCTGTAACGTTGCTTTTCCTGCATGACAGATTTTCCGCAGTCGCGATAAGGCTGTTTACATTGGGTCTACGGAAGCTTCCCTTCTTTATGGTTAGAAATTCTTTGCAGTGGATCTACGGATTCTTGGGTCTACGGAAGCTTCCCTTCTTTATGGTTAGAAATTCTTTGCAGTGGATATTAACAACCTTCCCTAGGAGGCGGTGTAATATCTCTTCACTTTGCTATCCTTTACTCTAAGCTCAACAGACCAATAGAAAATCATCCCGGCCTTCGGCCAATCCTAAATCATCCCGGCCTCTGGCCATTTCTTAACCCCGCCCCTTTGGAGCAATGAATCTGAATTATCTGTATTACAGCCCGGAAATACAGCACTCAGTGCTCCATAATAGTGGTTGCACCATGGAGTTAGAAGTACAAAGGCAGGCAGATAACTCACAAATCTTCAAACGACTACCAGCGCGAGACTACTGGAATGCTTAGAAATTCTTTGAATGCATGAAGACAAGGTTACCGGCCTAGAAAGAATAGTGAGTGGAGTGAGTGCACAGATTAATGAATATAGTATTCTGTGAGTGAGTGAGGCGAAAAACAGGTTCCCTATAAACCGCCTCCGCCAGACGGCGTTGATCTCGAATAAGCGGTCTAAAGCCAAGGAGTTAACATTGAAACTAATGGGAATTTAATGCAAATGAAATGACTGATATCTTTGGAAATAATTGAAGAATTTGTCTGAAATTTGGTGTAGTTATTGCAAGTGGTATACACAAAAAGTCATTTGATTTTCAGAGAGATTGACCTAGGGATATATTCGTATTTTAAAATTTTATTTAACTTTATCTGTAGTCGTTCAAACATTTGAGATCCAAAATAATCAAGTTCATTCATCACAGTAACGTGAAATTCGGTATGACGTTTTCTCTTGTGGTACATTTCAGTTCTTTCGATTTTGAAGCTTATCGTGCTAGCCCGTCCTGGGCCCGCCATATGACTTACTTTTTGGTATAACTCGAGAATAGGTATATCTAAAAATTCGAATTTTAACATATGCTTGTCATTTGCTGTATATTTTAACTCTTTGGATTAAAAAACTTATCGGGCTAGCCCAGGGGCGACATTTCAGCATTTCATTTGGGGGTGCGAGATTTGTATGAAAATCCATAATATGAAATAAATAAAATGTTTGTTAACAGGGGGGGGGGGGGGGGGGAGAGGGATCGCAAAATTGAATTGATGTTGAGAAAAATAATTAACATAATTTTTGTACATAATTGTGTTAACATAATTGTTGTGAATTTTGTTACAATCCAGAGGTATATCTTGTTCTATAGCTAAAATAACTAAAGATGAAAGTCTTTATTGTACCATTGTATTGCGAAAATAATTTTTCAACCTCTTGAGACTCGAAAAAGACCTTTCACAACTGGCTGAGCTGATTGGCACAGTCAAAAACAATTTAACTAATAATGTTATGACAGGAAACACATTTTTAAAATTCCGCTCTTTTAAATAATCCAGGCGACTTTTAAAATTGGGACGGTCTATGTTTACATTTTTCATCATTGAATCGCAATCCACATAGCAATTCCTCTTTCTGGAAGTTATATACTTTGCATATGGTTGAAACTTTTTCTTTATCTTTTCCCTTATCTGATCCGGAAAATACTGAACTAAGGGCAAACAAAACGGATATATTGTTCTCATTAAATATTGTCTCAATTTCATTAGATACTGAATCTATAATTTCATATTGATTCTGTGATATGATTTAACATCATCATGAGGATTTTTTTCACCGAATTCACTTGGAATTTTTTTACGCCTTTTCAGTTTTGGTCCAGAATAAGAAAAATTTGGGGGTGCGACCGCGCCCCCTATTTGCCGCCCCTGGGCTAGCCCGACCTGAGCTCAACAAGAGGAATATATCGTTTTTTGAGAATAACTAAAAATTCGGAGCATCTAGAATGTCTAAATTTAATATATCATTGTCCTTTGTGGTATATTATATTTCATCGCATTTTGAAGGTTATCGGGTTAGCCCGTCTTGGCCCGCCATAGAAATTGTCTTGCTTTCAAGAATAATTCGATAAAACAGAGTAGCTAAAAAATGTAAATTTAGTATATCATTTCCTTTGGGATGGATTTTAATATAGATTGTGAACCCCATCGGGCTAGACCGTTCTGAGCCCAACAAGAGGAATGTATCGTTTTTTGAGAATTACTAAAAATTCGGAGCGTCTAGAATGTCTAAATTTATTATATCATTGTCCTTTGTGCTATATTATATTTCATTGCATTTCGAACCTTATCGGGCTAGCCATCTTGGCCCGCCATAGAAATTTACTCGCTTTTCAAGAATAATTCGATCGAACGGAGTAGCTAAAAAAATGTAAATTTAGTATATCATTTCCTTTTGGATGGATTTTAATTTAAATTTTAAACCCCATTGGGCTAGTCCGTCGTGGGTCCGCTGAAGAATGCATTCGTTTTTGAAGAATAACTCGAGAACCGAAGTAGCTAAAAATTCCAAGTTTAACAGGTCGTTGGCTTTTGGGGTATATCTAAGTTTCTTTGGATTTGAACTTTATCGGGGTAGCCCGTCCTGGGCCCGTCATAGGAATGGACCCGTTTCTTTAGAATAACTTGAAGATCGAGACAACTAGAAAATATAAATTTAGTGCATCCTTATCTTTTGGGGAATATTTTAATTCCTTCGATTTTGAACCGTATCGGCCGAACCCGTTTTGGGCCCGCCTTAGAAATTCACGTTTTGGGGGAATAACTCTAGAACCGGAGTATCTAAAAGTTCCAAGTTTAGAATGTCGTTGTCATTTGCGGTTTATATCAGCTCATCGGATTTAAAACCTTAACGGGCTAGCCCGATTTGTATTTGAAAACCGTGCAACTAGAATCTCTAAATTTAGTATATTATTCTCTTTTGGGATATATTTTAATTCTTTGGAATTTAAACTTTATTAGATTACCCCGTCTTTGTCCAGGAATGCATTCGTTTAGAAGCATTAGGAATGTATTTAGGAATGCATTCGTTTTTGGAAAATAACTCGAAAATCGGAGAAAAATTATCATTTACCAAACAATTAAACAATTACATTAGTTCTCCTTAGGAATTATATTTGAAAAAGTATTTTGTACTGTTGTGTAAACCCACATTCGATCGTCGAACCCCCCTCCCCCTTATCCTAGATCTTGGTTACGCTTATATGCAAGAGAATTAAATAATGCGAAACCAGTACACGGTGCACTTTAAAGATTCATAGTAATATAGTGATTCGTACTACATAGTATAATACAAAGAAAAGTCTTGTGACGGAATTTTTGGATGCTGAACTTCGCAGATTATGAAAGTAAAAGAATATTATACATGAGACGGTTAAACAGATTCGATCTCAGATAACCAATGTGCTAATAAACCCACATTCGATCGTCGAACCCCCCCCTCCCCCTTATCCTAGATCTTGGTTACGCTTATATGCAAGAGAATTAAATAATGCGAAACCAGTACACGGTGCACTTTAAAGATTCATAGTAATAATAATAAGGGTTACACATACCTAATTGACAGGTATGTGTAATCTGTCTTAATTCTGTCAAGCTTTCACTTGTGTCTTGCTTTGATCATTACGGTCCCAACTGCCTTTCTATTTATATTGACATCCATCCATTTATCATTATATATTCATATGGAAGATGTCAAATTTGACGTCGAAAATTCAGAATACGTGAATTTTTTTTTTTTAGAATACACGGGGAATCAAATGTTACGATAACTAATACAGTTCATTTAGAATTAATGTGACATCATGCATCAGTCGGGGTTTATCATTTAAAGCCTCCTCACCTAATCACACATTACATCCAAAAGCAACACCTATTAGAATATTACATGATACATTTGCATTTGTTTTGCTCGTCTGCACAATTTATAAAAGTTCCAGATAGGCAGCTTAATGAAAATAACTGTGATTGATAAAATAAAATGGGTTGTTTTAAGTGGCAATTGAGAAATGGAGTCGAATTATGTGCTATGTGTGGCAACTGAATGAAAAAGAATGAAAGATTAAAGTTCAAGTTTAACTTTAACATTAATTATTTATTAATCATCTTGACATTGCCGTAAATTCATATTTAGTGTGGAATTATATTTAATGTACATTGCTATGTTGTGCCGCTATAAACCCTCCAATTATTTTACTTTTCGTGCGAGTCCTGTAAAGGAATATTATTAAATCATTACAAAGATTAGACCAATTTAAACTTAACAATAACATTTATTAAAGATACAAAATACCTATTCAATTCCAATACATTAACTATTCTTCCTATTAATTATTTATTAAGATAGAATGCGAGAGGAGAGCATGCGAGACCCTGAACCATATACATAACGTATTTATTAACCTGTGGATGATTGATGAACACATACCTTCAATCTGGGCCTTGTTAGCAGCACTTGCTCAATCTCGTCTGTAGCTACACGCATCAACTCGAAGTGTAATGCCCACTCGTAACTGCATTGAATACTGCTAACTCAAACACTCCACTTATTTCATGCTATTAGGCGGTTCTATCCACAAGTCATCCTAACATATCTGCACCAGTCAACTCTGAACAACTGTTCACCAGCATCTTTCTTAAGTAAACAATTTCTTCCTTATTGCTTTTTTTTTTTAAAAAAAATCTCATATCATTATCCATTTTTTCATTTTTTAAATATTTTCAATTCCATATCATTTTCCTTAGAATCATTTTGATTTGTAATTCTTTTTATCTCTCTCTCTCATTTTACAATTTTTCAAATACCAATCATCAGCAAATTTTGAATTTTTAAAATTTTTTGATATTATGAAAAAATTTGAATCAAACTTTCTTCATGAATGTTTTCAATTTCATTTGTGTTAAGAATTCCTATTTCATTTAGTAACTCTAATTTTTGCCTAACATACTCTTTATATTTGCTTTGACTTTCAATTATTTCTGAATCTACTTTTAGAATATCATTTCCTTCATCATCATTGTGCTTAATATCCCTTATTATTTTATTATTTTCATTTTGGAAAGTTTTACCAACATTTGAACTTTGTATTTCTTGAAAATTATATTTTCATCAACTAAATCATCCATTATTTTATTTTCAAGTGAATTTTGCTTATCATCATGATTTTCATTTTCCAGAAAATTAACATTTTGATTTTCTTTTTCCAAAACATCCATTATTTTAACCTCATTTGAATTTTGAGTATTTCCATTATCATGACTTTGGCTTTCCTTTTGCAACACATCCATTATTTTCATTTCAAGTGATTTTTGAGTATTTTTATCATTATGATTTTGATTTTGCATTTCTTCAAACCTTTTATTCTCATTTGCATTATGTACCCTTTGCCATTTAACATTTTCATTTTGCATAATTTTATGATCATTATTTTCAAAATTGTTATCACCTTTTTGATTTTGCATAATTTTGATATCCATATTTTCGCTTCTATGCTGAATATTTTCATTCATATTTTGAACATTTTCCATATGTACACTTTGTACAGTATAACATTTTTTTTGATTGAATCTCAATTATTTGCCCGTTACCGTTATATTTATTTTCACCTTGTACTTTTTGTGTGCTATATGACATTTTTTTGCGTGAATCTCATTTCACTGTCTTTATCATATTTTTCCATCAATTCTTCCGCACTTTGTACATCATATTGAAAATAAGCTAGTTTAGTCAAGTTAATGTGCAACAATAGGGAGATGGAAATCAATGTAAAAGGATAATTGTGTACTCTCGGAAACGCCCGCGAAAAAAAAAACTGAATTTCACGATCGTACTATTTATGTGAAATTAATTAAAAAAATAGCCTTTATAATCAACCAAAATATGAAAATAAGTTAGTTTAGTCAAGTTAATATGCAACAATAGGGAGATGGAGATCGATGGAAAAGGATGATTACGTAATCGCGGCAACGGCCAAAGAAAACAAAAACTCAATTTCACGATCATATTTATATGAAAATAATTAAAAAGTTAACCTTTATAAATCAACCAAAATATGAAAATAAGTTAGTTTAGTCAAGTTAATATGAAACAATAGGGAGATGGAGATCAACGGAAATGGATGATTGTGTAATCTCGGCAACGACCACAAAGAAAACAAAAACTAAATTTCACGATCTTACTATTTATATGAAAATAATTAACTTTGATGATCAACCAAAATATGAAAATAAGCTAATTTAGTCAAGTTAATGTGCAATAATAAGGGGACAGAGATAAATGAAAAAAAGTTTGTAATAGTAAAAGGCAATTGTATACTTTCAGCAAAGTCCCCCCCCCCCTTTAAAAAAAAAAGGACTGAATTGTGCAATCTTATAATTTAAGTGAAATATAATTTGTTTAGTAAAATATTTCTTTATTTTTACTAGCACTATAAAAATAAATTAGGTCTATTGTTCCGATATGAAATCATTAGAAGAAAATGGATGTAAACTGATCATTTTGGACTCTCAGCAAAGCAGGGAATATGAATTGAATGGTGGGATGCATGGATTTTACGGGATTTTTCGTCGTTTTGGGAGTAATGTCCGTAAAACCATAAGATGAAGTAAAAATCCGTACAAACGAAGGAAAATCCAAAAAAGTAGGCATCATCGGAAACGCGACACGCCGGCGCAAGGAGCAGACCACAGAATACTATATTCCGGCGCCGTTCAAAATTCAAACCACGTGTTAATGACGAAACGAACGGCCACCATTCGCGGGAAAACAAGTAATGGGAGGAACCAATTCAACTGTGGTTGACAGCGCTGGGGAAAAGAGAACTGGTTTGCAATTTTGACATAATACGTGACGTTGGAATTCTAGTACAACCGGAATTTTGCAGTTTTTGAATTGGAAATGAGAAATTCAAGGATTTTCCAGACCTTTTTGGAAATAATCCTAATTTTCCAGGCTATTCAAGGCCTTGAAAAAAATAATGAAATTCAAGGACTTTCAAGGTTTTCCAGGCCGCGTACGCACCCTGACTATACTTGTTAATATTATCAGACAGTATAAAAACAAAATGAAAAGGCAAGGTAATAATAAGTTGTATTAAAACAATTTTTTAGTTTTGAAGTTTTTCTTGAGTGGGAGTTTAAAGAAGCTGACGATGTTCAACGACTTGCAAAATTAGCTGTCGTTGATTCTTATGTGCAAGTATTGAGTTAAAATCAGTGGCTAGTTTCACGGCTCGCTCAGCACAGTCATTGACAACTTTGATTGTAGCTACCTTTTCCTTGGCATACACATAATCTATTCTAATATCCCAAGTTTGTGGGTCAGTGTCCAGAAAGTCACAGGCAACCTTTAAAGCTGAAAAAAGGTTGTAAGATCTATTTGAGGCAAAGTCTGATAATGTCTTGTTCATGCAAGTTTTAATTTTTGTTCCATCTAATCTTAAATCCTGCTTCTTCTCTGGCTTTAATAAGAGAAATTTTCTCTTCAACTAGCAAATAGTCTGAGAAAAGTGCTAGTGCAACAAGGTCTTCACTTAAATACCATAGTTGGCCTTTAAGCTTTAAAAATGCAGTTTGCGCAACTAGATTGTCAATTTGCATGCAAGACTAGAGTTTGTAATAGGCACAAATAGTTTCTGGGAGCATTATAACTGCTAGGTGCGGAAAACCATGCTTTCACATAGATTGTAAGCAGGAAGAGACAAATTCGTTTTAAACTCTGCTGCTCATGTTTGCTTAAATTGAACTGTTCACAGAAACAGAATATTTTCAGGCAATAAATTCCTTTCGACATCCACCTTGCTCGATGATAAGAACCAAGAAGATTAAATTTTGTGTTTGTTGGAATAGATTCTGTTTCACCCAGAGTTATGAGAGAGAGTTTTATGAACTCTAAATAGTCATGACGGGGTTGATTTTTCAATTGAGCGTGCAAGAATTCTACTGTATCATGTCGTTTTAATTCAAGCCATCGCTTCTCATCATTTGTTAAAACACAGTGAGGTGTATCTTTGTCAATTGGTGCATAGTTGGATAGGTCAAGAAAATGCCAATATTCTTGAAATATTTTTTTTTTTTTGAAACAGTCTAGGGGTGGGGGTTAATCACTAAACTACACAATAAAAAACTAATCCCCAGATAGTTTGTGTGTAGATAAAGCTCATTAATAATAATACAAAACAGTGAATGAGAAACAAACTTTATTCTTTTAAAAATTTCCAAATGAAAACAACCAAAACAATTGAACAGTAATAACCAAAAGCACACCTCCCAAAATGCATAATGTGGTCAGTCTCCTATTTACACAGTAATCAACTAGTTATATTCAAACGCATACAACATCTATAAATGAGCTATATAAAATTTCCCTTTCCAAATTAATTAAAATTGCATACATACGTAGGTCATGGAAATAAGACTGCACAAATAGGTCAACACGTATACTAATAACATAGCATGCATTTAGAATCTTCAGATGTTTGGGTTATTAAACAGTTATATAAACACAACACGAAAACAACAATTTTCTAATATGTTGGAACAAAAATATTTGTATAACAAAACTGCATAAAACCTCAAACCCTGATATTGCAGATATATATCTATAAAAAAAATATTTTAGTGTTTGGATTTTCAGTTCTTTTAAATTTATTTTTAGAACTTCATTAGTAATATTTTTTTTATCATACCAACAATAATTAAACATTTGAAAATTTCAACTTATTGCATAGCCGCCAACTCCAAGAAATAAAACACAATATGGGAGGAATTACTGTGCTACAGGGATATTATTTCTTATGAAAAGTTCATAAAATCAAACTATAAACAAAATAATAAAATGCTACTGGAAAACAAAATCTAAACTTTCCTAAATTTACATCCCCCCCCCCTCCAAAAAAAATCACGGGAAATCTTTTTCCCCAAATACATGGCTGTTGGGTTGTTACAAAAGCACTACAGTTGAGCATTTAGTAGGAAAATGAAAATTTACTGTGTTATGGTAATTTCTTTTTTTCTTTTAAATACTAATAAACTGAAAAACTACTATTCTGAACTATTTCTGAATTAAAACAAAACATAAAAATCAGGTCTAGTGGCAAAAATGAGAAGAGTTGACAGCTATGCTAACCCCCTTTTTTTAAACACCACGTTATGATTTGGTCCACTATGTCACATACTTTCTGATTCCTTAAGTTATTTTAGCAATCATAGCATTTCTATAATACCCTTTCATGTGAATATAACCCCCCCCCCTCTAGAAATTTAAGACATTTCATATTTCACAAAAATTTCATTTGCAAAACACACATTGAGATTGCACTTTCTGATATTTTGAGAAGTAAAATAAATTGGGGGATTTTAATGGACTTTCTTATTTAGAATTTTTAATTAGTGCAATAGAATTTACAACTTAATGTTCAATGATGAAGTCAAACTTCGTAAAATACAGCATATATACAAAAATCAACTGGTCAATCCATTTCAAAGGCAAAAAAACAGCCTTCTTTATCAGGCTCAATTGCTGTTTTGCCTTTCAACTTTTCAGAAGCAGTTAATTTCCGGATATATGCTGCATTTTAAGAAGTCTTACTTTATCATATGATTACAGCAGTTTTTAAGCACCGATTCGATTACGTGTTCCCATTTTATTTACTATTGATTACACTATCAGCTCTTTTTAAATTAATGAAATAAGAATTTTTATCCATTAGTCTATAGAAAGTATAAACATTTTTTTGAATGACTCTAGAATTTTTAGATACACAAATTTTTAGAGTGGATGCACATATGATAAAGTATTTTTATTGTAACCGCTTTACAGTTGAAGATTCATTTTTCAATTAGATTATACCCCCCCTCAATGTATTTTCTCATATTACCCCCCCCCCCCCCAAAAAAAAAGAGGGTATTATTCGATTATAAAATAATCAAATTCAAAGGTAAAACCAGCCTTCTTTTTCAGGCTCAATTGCAGTTTTGCCTTTAAACCTTTCTGAGCAGTTAATTTTTGGATATATGCTACATTTTACAAAGTCTTACTTTACAATATGATTACAGCAGTTTTTAAGCATTCATTTGATTACTTGATCTATTTTATTTACTATTGATTGCACTATCATTTTTTTTAAATTCTTGAAAGAATTTTTATTTTTATTCATAAATCTATAGAAAGTATAAAATTTTTTTGAATGACTCTTTGAATTAGTCTTATCTAAAAATTTTAGAGTTTATGCACATATTATATTCAAATATTTTTATTGTAACCACCTCAATGTTGAAGATTAATTTTTTGGTCAAATTACCCCCCCCCCCCCCAAATAGAGTATTATAGAAGTTTTATGATCATTAAAACCAAAGCTACTGTTCAAGCACCTAATATATAACCTATAAATATTACTCTTATATTAAATACAAATAAATAAGATTTGTACACAAAGGCTGTTCATCTGTTAGCTTTGATTTTCAAGTGCAAGATATCACAAAATGAAAATTCGAATATTTTTTAAACCTTTCAAGGCTACATGGTATCAATTTTGCTGAATATAGACAGTGAACAACTCTGATGCAGCAATTTCAGATGCTCTGAACTAATTCAGCAAAAGAAAAAAAAAAAGCCAAATATGTGACTATAAAATTATCTACAAATTTGTATTAATAAAAAATAAAAATATTGAGCAGCATACCAAAAATGTTTTTAAAAAAGTACAAAACAGAATATTTATACATAAACAATATATACAATTCAATAAATCATTTGATTATTTAATCTTTAAAACACTATATATCAAATGCTGTTTCAACTAAATAGTGCCAAGAAGCGTGAATTATTAAACTGCTACTTTATACTGAAAAATTAAAATATCTATGAAAATTAAATAGAAATACAGTTATAAAATTATGTACTTATTCACTGGGATATATATATATATATATATTAATATGTATCAATTCATTAATTTATATATTGATATCACTTTAAACTGAAATTGAGTCATATATTCATAATTTTATTGCCATTGTGCATAGACTGAGCTATTTTATTTTACTTGTACAAATTCATGCCTAGTGTTATATTAAGCTTAAACACTATACTTCATCCAATTTATGCCCGATAAGTCATTGAATAAAATAACTTCATTTCATGCCAAATAATACATACCAATGAAAATGAAATGTTTTAATTGATTTTTTTTTAGTTGATGAAAATAAATAGATAAAAATTCTTAATTAAAAAAACATAGCTACAACACTTTTTTTAAAGAATAAATCTACATTACATATCAAATTATAAAATAATAGTTTGGTGCAACAGATTCCACAAAAGCAATGAAACTAAATATCTTGAAAGATGTTTCTAAAGTTTTGGATATAAACTATACAAAATATGTTCAAAAAGATGAATCTACTGTACATAAATATTATCCCATTACTAGACTTTGATACCACACAAGCTAGGACTGGTAGATGGCTTTTATTTATTCTATCAGAGCTGAGTCAATATTTATTTTATTTAGATCATCTACCTTTATATATATATTTTTTATTAGAGATGAGCAAATACTATACGTGAACACTAATACCTGGGATACTAGAAATTATAGATTCAAAAACTCTATTATAATGCGACTTGAAAAAAATTTGAATATCTCAAATATCACCCCATAATTAACAGCAGGTTCTGGAATAAAAAGTCAGGATACCCCCAGAAGACTAATTTTGGAAGTACCTAGAAGAAAGTTTGTTTCCCCAAGGGAAAACACTTTGAAGTATATTTAATCATTTTGCCATCAACAATTTTTTCAGAGTGATTCTTCCCCCCCCCCCCCAGTTTAATTTGCGACAAAAAAATACTAGAATCCAAACTTGTTTATTTAAATAAAAATAATCTGGAAGGATTTGCAATTATTTAATTATTGCAGTGAGAGTGTTTTAAATTTTAATTATTTTGAAGTAGCTTTTTATTTTAACAAAAAGTTTCATTTCTAAATTAATGTGGTTTTATTACATTCTTACTTTTTTTATTTTACTTTATTAAATTATTTACTAATAATTAATAAACAATATGCAAAATAAATATATTATTTACTAACAATTTGAAATAATTATTCGGGGTATTCAGATATTCAAGATGTTAAAAATTTGAGATTTGGTTAATATTCAAATTTGAGAACATCATGTTATTTGCCCATCTATACTTTTTCATATAAAGAAATGTAGAGTTTAAGCATAAAAACCCTGTTGGAATTGTTTTAAATTGGGAATAAAGGCATGAACTGTGGAACATGAAATGAGTTAATTCACCATGACACTTCTACAGTGCATCTATCAGCATTAATTAGGAATTTTCTCACAAAAATGCACTGCTGTCATGTCACAAATTTACTCACTCAATTTAGCAATGCCATTTTCATGCTCCCTAAACTAAATTAAAAAAAAAAAAAAAAAAAAAAAGTTACCACAGAGGTCATTGCCATGTATAATAAATACACGTGCCAAATGAACTAAGAATAACAAATAACTCAAATGGTATATAAAGGAACTCTCTACCAGGCCTAACTTGCAGAGTAAGTAGCTTTTGTGCATAATAAAAATTTACAGAATATTTTGAACAGATTTCATATATTTAATCAGCAATAGAGCACACATTAATAACAGCATAAAAAGTTGATAAAAATACCAACTAGTTTCAAAGTCAAAAGTAGCCTCTTTCAGAATAGGGACGAAGCAATCGCACCAGCAAAATGCAAGAACACTCTCAACATTTTCTCTTTTGTGATTACTATGGTTCTATCCTGAAAAAAGCTGTTTTTGGCTTCAAAATCAGTTGATACTTACTTTTAATCAAATTTTTATGGTGTTATTAACAAAGTATTTTTATAGCTGATATTGATTTTAACAGCAGTTTGAATGAATTTTTATATTAATATATTTAGTTAACTAAAAGGAAGACAACCCTCCCTTCTGGCATAATACAGTTTTCACATGTTAATGTATGAAAAAAAAAAATATTAAGACTAGCTTATACAAATTTTGGAATTTTTCAAATCTTTTTATACCAGGCAGACACTTTAGGGAAAATATTCCTATAACGATTTATAGCAACCACCCAGT
The DNA here is from genome assembly GCA_951213105.1 of Amaurobius ferox. Taxonomy (NCBI): domain Eukaryota; kingdom Metazoa; phylum Arthropoda; class Arachnida; order Araneae; family Amaurobiidae; genus Amaurobius; species Amaurobius ferox. The sequence goes on from OX578146.1 coordinate 118,249,019, forward strand.
GAAATCAACTTTAGAAGAAAAAAAAATAATATAAACAAATTAAAACATCAAGGTGAACATGGCATCTGCTATACTGTGTTTTGAAGATTAACTCATTTGATTTTCATGCTAGGCATTTGCAAGTACCATATGTCAATGTACAATAGAATCTATAATAATCTCAAGAAAAATATTAGATCTACTTTATTACAGAGTTAACAAATGTATTAAAAGATAAAACACTGTTATTCTATTCGATGGAAGCTTCAAAAAATGTTTTTATTATAGAAAGAGCTCATGAATTCTATGTATAAATACTTTTTCGAAGATTTCATGTACAAACCAATTAATCAGAGGAGAGTCATATTTAAACTTTGATATTAAATTTTATAGAATTTAAGTCACACCACAAGAAGTTTGAACTCAAATTCCTTTGCAAACAAATTTTTATAAAAAATTAAATCTGATAAATTATATAATTTATCAATATTTCATGGCTAGTTCAACTTCACAATGTACTTAAATACTGAAAAAAGATAAATATGTAATCACACAGGCAATGCAATACGCTTTCAAATTAAATGTCAAGTACTGCCATATCTACTTTTTTCAATAGAAAATTCAAATTAAAACAAAATATTAATCGCCACTATTTGCAACAAACAAATATGCTTTTAAGTCAAATTTTAGAATGTCCTTTGGACAAGAAAAGCATAAGCACTGCCAATGCTTTAAATAGAAAGTGTTAAATATATTCAGCTTCGAGAATAAGACTGAAAAGGGAAAGAACCCGAGTCGAAACTATCGACTTCAAATTAAAAGATCATCGTACATAAATGCAATCAAATGACAAATGCATTTCATTGCAACCGTGTTGAATTACCTTACAAAAGAAACTCAATGAAGTTAAAAGATCTTTCTCTGTTTCAAAGGAGAAAACACGTCTCATGTTTCGACATCCGGGAAAAAAATTTCTGCAAATTATGCTGACTTTGGTACATCTTTGAGTTTCTTCTGTACATTAACCATCCACTTTAAAGGGGTGGTGTAACCCACCTTGCTAATCCTCTTGATACCAATTCTCTGTTGATAAACACACTCTGAAAGAGAAATAAATCATTCATATTTAAAAATACAATATTAACAAATTTTGACATTTTGAGAAATCTAACAAAATATCAGCAAAGCTTCACTCGACTTTCTTTTATATATTCACATTTTATCAGTGGCATTGTCAAGCCATGCACCCAACTCTCCCTTCTGAGACCCAATCTGTTCCAGTATTACCACATTGCTGACTGGCTATTTCAAGACAAAACCATTCCGTGCAGTTGGATATTTTTCCCCAGTTGAATATAAAATGAAAATATCTAAATAAGCTTCAATAAACTTTATTTAACAATATGTGTTGAAATGAAACTTACTACATATACATTTGATAATTTTTTCGGGCACGGTATACTGTAAAGCATTTAACTAAGTACAATGGTACACAACAAGTTTTACAAACATATCAAGTTTTGCTGTGCTTTCTTTTGGAAGAATATACTCTAGTAGGATTATTTTCCTCGCTAGTAACTATTTTTTCTAAAATATGGTGACATGAAAATACAAGTATACTCGTGACCAGTCAGCGAAGTGTTAAAATTGAATGTAATAGACACTAATGTGCAATGTTCATGTAAAACACTTTCAACAGCAAAACCGCCTTAATGGGCACTCTATAATAGAAGACACCTTCATTTAACAGATGTTTTAAACAATTTTCAATCTCAAAAGCATATTAAATTCTGTGTATATGCCTATAAACAAAAGGGCCTTCAAATAATCAACAACTAAATTTGGTTGCTAAAACACATTTGCAAAAGTGAGTTTTAATGTATAATAAAACTCTGCAACCCCCAACAGTTATAGCAATTTTAAATTTCAAATTCGAGATCTAGTGAAATACAAAATATTCTACCTAGTACTAATCTTGACAAAATTGACAAAATTTCAAAGCAGTATGTTCATTCATGTTATTTTCTCGGTCTCTCAGATAAACAACTTTTTCAAAAATGTTCTTAATAATGTATTTATAGGTCTTAATAAGGCACCTAAATATACAGGCTTGCACAAGAGTGGCCATCTTGACTCCCAGTTAAAGTGATGGTCGTATATGGCAAAAATAGGATTACTTTCTCATACTTTTCTTGAGATCTCGAGAAAATCAAAACATTCTAAACTGCTTTCTTGAATGATTGGTACAATTTAAAGGGCAAGGAAATAGTTTAAAGGTTATGCTTACCAAATTTCAAGCAAAAATGATAAACACAAAAGTATCTTTAATATTTGAAATACCAATTAAGAAAAATATCAAACTGAGAAGATTGCGTTTTCCTGCAAATAGTTATTTAAATTTCTTTTTCTTAATTGAATATAGTTTCAGAAATCAAAAGCATACAGACCGAAATGAAACAAAAATTTGTAGAGTAATCAGGGTATTTGGCAGAATTCAATTTTAAGCTTCCTTTACTTTTCAAGGTTTTCAGATAAATCTTAATCTATTCCTAGACACTAAATCTAGTAAACTATACATCATAATGTATTAAAATTTGAGTTATTGAAGTATCCAAGTTTCAAGATCTTAAAATCCAATAACATTTATTAAACCCATCTATATCTCGATTATAGTGAATGCGCATTACAATGGCAGAAAAATCACATTCATTTACAAAAAAACTCCATTAAATATTTACAATTAATCTACTCCATTAACTTTATATTACAATAACTTTTCATTTGGTCCTTCTCTTTCAGTTTGTAATAAATGGGTTTAACAATATTACTGTTAATCTGAAGTTTCATATGTCTGCTTGTTGCACATTTATTTAAATGTCTTCATACTTTGAGTGCAGCACATCATTTCTAATTTTCAAATTGAACTGTTTGTATTTGGCAGTAGAGCTGAAAAGTGACTGGCACATCTGTGACTTTGTATGGATATCTCTTTGTCACTGTAAGGTCTGGTGATTTTTATGGGGATTTCAGTGACAAGTCACCAACAGGCTCTTTTGGTTTTATAGTTACTGGAAGGGCAAAAATATCAATTGGACTGTTATGGATATTAGAGATATATTTCGGAAAATATTAGTGGATTCTCTCCACATCTTAATATTTTCCAGTGTGACAAACATGTTGATATAGTCGAATCTGTTCAGAATAAAGGTTCGATATGATAAAAATGCAATGATTTAGATTGTGCTCTAATTCAGAGGTTTTTTTAAGATGCAATAGTGTACAATTTATGTAAAATGTGGAAAAAACCCTTTAATTAAATATTATTCAGTGTTACTATGGTTTAACAGATATTTTCAGAAATATTAAATTTTTTTATCCTAGTATCAATATTTGTTTCTTCTCATTCTAATTTCTTACATTTTATACAATGCTATTCAACTTTATGAAATACACAGTGAAATTTTCAGTCAAAATATTTTTGCTTTGGTTGAAAATAAAATTTCAGTAATATGTTACTACATTTATTTCATTTGTGTATTTCCTTAAATATCGATATTTGTTTATTTTGAAATAAATTGTAGTCCCAGGAGTCAGATTTGTGCATGCTAAAGATACTATTAAAGAAACTGACAAGAAAAGAGTCCAAAGAAAATTGGGAAAGTTGACATCAATGAGTTTTGATTCGCGCATAGCATGTATAGCAACCCTATTTGTGTTTGCTGTGCAAGAAATAAGAAATGAAGAAAATAACTTACAGTTGCTCCAGTGATTTTATACAAATGAACGTAAGGAACTCTGTTCTCGGCATAGCCCACAATGTAGCCTTGGACTATCTGTCCTTGTGCTAACTCTTCAAATGCTGCTGTCGCTTCAAGTGACCAATCACTATCACCTATGTAAAACAATCAAACATAAATAAAAAATTCCAAGGCAAATCATTTAAGGAAAATGACATATCTAGAGTATCATTTACAGAACATATCTGTTTTCTATTAAAAAATTTTGAGATAAAAACATGTAATGAAAGAATATTTCTCTAGAACACACTTGTATGGTGACATATTAAGTAATCAATGCAAATAATACATTGAATTTTGCATAAAAATAATTTGCTTAAAATGAATTATGTTTTAAAAAAAGAATTTGCTTAAAATGAATTCTGCTTCACAGTCTCCAAAATCAGTATATGCAATAACAAAACCTGTGTAAGGTGGAAATATGTAAAATGAAATTATTTTCACATTGCACCAAACTCTACTGTACAGCAGAACTCGTATATGACGAGTGCACATTCACCAATATTAGGGGTTAAACAAGAAAATCACGAATCTCTAACTGGCATAATTTTAACTTAAGTTTTATGTGCTCCCTTTTAATGAATAAAATATTTAGTTTTCTGAATTTAACAAGTATATGAAAAAGTAAAGCTAAGTAATAAAAATTAGGACTAGAGGTATGGATTTGAGTGTGAGACCCATTATTCAGACTGCAAATAAAAAAATATGTGTAAATTCTATTAATATTTAATTAAATACATATTTTTTTTCAATGAATGGTGAAAACTGCTTTGTCAACAATTCTAATTTCAAGTAGCTTAAGTTTATGAAACTTTTCTGAATCTAAGAGTATGTATCCTAATGGCAATTTTTATGTAAGCGTACTATTTTGGTAATGATGGCTAATGTAATTATCAGCCCCAAGAAAGAGTGCTTATATTGTACACCATAAAGTAGCTAGATCATACTATAAGTTGATGCACTGTGGGTGAGTGCGATTATTATTTGTTTAAATATAAAGTTTTTTTACTACAGATAGCACAATACCCATACTTATAGTTTACACAATAAGTTGATGGTTGAATTTATTAATTCAACTTCTTGCATCATGTACAGGGGCTTGTAGACATTTGCATCAGTTATGTATGTCTATATATGTATTTTATTAAAATTTGAAACTTTTCACATTTCTTGTATCTAATTTAAGAAATTTCTCAAACCTAATAATTGTATGTGCTTTAATCCATAAAATAATTTTTTTATAATTTAAAAGAAAATTATATAAAAATTTAAAGTTAACAATTACAATATTTATTAAATTTAAAAATGTGGGAGGGTGTACAATTGAAAGATATGGACAGCCATGGAGTACAATTGCCAAGCCAAGCCAAGACGAATGATTTCGGGGTGCCTGCATCACCTGATGCGTAACCCCACATCTACTATAGCAATTATTCAGTTTGTTAGTTTATGCGATGATTGAAGTCGACTGTAAGGCACTCTGCTACTTGGAGGGTGCTGTTGTTGAAGTAACTTGCTACAGTAGTGATTGAAGTCGAATGATGGTCTTGGATGGCTGATCTGGTAAGTAATAGGGTAGTAAAGGGAAGGGGGTGGGGCTAAGGCAAGGCCCAATCAGATTGAGCGGGAGCCAGTACACCTAAGTGTATAGAAGAAGTTTTCAGAGATGATATAGAATATGAAATAAAATAAGATAATTTACTATTAAGGTTATAATTACGATAATATACAAATTTACATTTATTAAAGTTTTGGTAAAGTTATAATTAGAATATTCAAGCTGAAGTTTCTCCGTGTAAGACCGAAATGAAAGCACAATTCGCTTTCCCAACGACAAAAAAAGTACATTTTTAGTTGCAAAAATAAATGCAGGAACTGCAAGGTATACAATATATTTTAAGTTATCAAGTGAAATTACTATTAGAGTATGAACGTGGAATGAAGGAATCGTGCACACTCATCGCGTTTGGCAAATGCTAGCCGTGCTATTGGCCTGTGGCTGGGCCCTGAGGGAAGAGTCAAGAAAACGCCAAGTCCTTGAATCGGAGTGGCGCCATCTATCTTCGATCAGCGGTGGTGAAAAACTAGGAAACTCCTGTTTGCGGGACGAGGTACCGACGCTTTTTCCATTTGGTCTCGTTAGAGCCAAATAGAAGGTGTCGGGGCCTTCTCTTCCTAAGATAGGAAGGGACGATCGGATTGTAGGTCCGATCGACGTCACTCAAACAAGGTCTACTGGAGTTTTTCTTGTAGAAATTTTGAGTGTGTAGCCCAATGCACTCTGAAACGCCAGAGATTTTAAGGTCATGGTGTATAACTTCGTTCTGGACATATCTAGGCGCATTAACAATGCAACGCAAGACTTTGTTTTGGAATACTTGCAATTTCTCAATATGACTTTTTGCTGCCGACCCCCAAATTTGGCAGGCATACAAAAAGCCAGGTGCTATGATCTGTTTGTAAACAATCAACTTATTCTCAAGAGAGAGGTGGGATTTCCTACCGAGAAGAGGGGAAAGTGCTCTGTACACAGTATTAGATTTGTCCAGTTTCGTTTTGATGTGCTCGAGGAAGGTCATATGAGCATCCAGCGTTACTCCCAGATACTTGACGTAGTGAGAGAGTGGGATGACTTCATCGAAGATCTTGAGTACGTAATTTCTGTTGTCTTCTCGGTAGTTAGGCTTAAATATACACACTGCACTTTTCGAAGCATTAATTTTAATTCTCCAGGTGGTGAGCCAGTGCTCAAGGCTATTCTTAATGTAACTTTGGAGTGTGTTGATCGCGTTGTGTGGTGAACAGCTACGTGCAATAAGCGCTGTGTCATCAGCAAAGATGGCCAGCTTAACTTGAGGTATGTGTGGTATATCGTTGATGAAGATATTATACAGCAATGGGCTGAGGTTGCCTCCTTGAGGGACCCCTGCCCTGATTGGTCGAACAGTAGAGAGAGTTTTATCAACTCGTACTTGGAAAAATCTATTAGTGAGGTACGAGTTGATGATGGCCAAAAGTTGCGTCGAAATGCCAAGTCGCACCAGCTTGGAAATAAGCCCAGGCAGATAAGTTTTATCAAACGCCTTTGCCACGTCGAAAAATACTATGGAAGTATACTGTCTGTTGTTAGCGTTTTGATGGATAGTTTCGACAACACGCATAAGTTGGGACTGCGTTGAATGCTCAGTTCGAAAGCCGTGCTGGTCTGGAATCAAAATGCTTTTCGAACGGCAGAAACTATCCAAACGTCTAAGCAACACCAATTCATAGATTTTCGAAAAACTTGACAGTAGGCTTATTGGTCTGTAGTTCTCGGCTTGCGAGAGATTTTGGTTCGGTTTTGGAAAAGGGAGGACGACAGCGGTTTTCCAACTTTGGGGGAAAAAGCGAAAGTTCAACATATGATTCAGTAGCATAGTAATCCAGCAGTAATACAAATCAGGCAGATTCTTGAGGATGCGATTACTGATTCGATCCAATCCAGGAGCTTTCTTTGCTTTCAATCCATCAACGATGTGTAAAATTTCAGCCAGAGAGATTCTCTCTAAGTCGTTTGGTGCATGTGCTTGAAGTGCGTTGTGATTGGTCTGTTGTAAATCTTGTTCAGTGGTAGTGTATGTGTGGCTGAATCTGTGGTCGATGTTGGGTGTGAATTGGAGTTCCAAGCTATCTGCTAGCAAATTAGCTTTTTCCTCCGCAGTCTGGGCATGAGTACAATTGTACAAGAAATAGAGAATCAGCGGTACAATTGTAAGAAATAGTCAATCAGCAGCACAATAGTAAGAAAAAGATAGTAAGAAAGACAGAAGTTGTAATTGTAAAAAATACAGTTTGAGGGAGGTGCAATTGTAAGAAATAGAAAGTAAGGGGTGCTCCAATAGAGGTTGCACCTGCTGGTGTAGAAGAAATAAAATATTTCATATTCTACTAGAGAATACATTTGTTATGTTTTGTTTAAACAGTTAAAGGATGAAAGCATGCAAATGATTTTACAAAGTATAATTATGTAAACAGATATCTAAAAGATACAGACTATTATAGTTATGACATCAAACTGCATTAGTGATTATCAATTATGACGTTCCTCTCAACACTATAGAATCCATGATATAAAAGACAGAAATTTAATGCCATTAGCAGATGTTAAATATGGTATCTAGAAAGCACACAAATACAATATTTCATCACCCCAAGGGGAAATATGAAGAGATTGAGACAAATAACAAAAGATCTGAAACATTTATCAGAATAAAAGGACATTCTGCACATCTTAGAACTTTGAAATTGCTATAAAAATAAATAGAACGGATACACATCAACTTTAATAAACTATTAAATTAAAGACAACCAATGTAGATTTAAAAAGTCATTTAATAAACCACCTTCTTTGTACATAAGTTTACAAAACCAAAGAGAGTTTTCAGGCATCACCATAGCTACTGATGAAGGGTATGGTGATGCCCAAAAGTTATGCCATCCTTTGTAAACTTATGTATGTCGAGGAAGGTGGTTTTATTAAATGACTTTTATAAACCCACGTTGGTTGTCTTTAATTTAATAGCTATAAAAATATTTTAATGTTTTGTTTTTCTAATCTCAAACACATAGAATGTATGAAATATTTAATTACCTTCTGGGAATGTAACACTTCCCAAATAGCATTCTGTTGCTTGGAATGGCACATGCATAAAATCATATCTGAAAATTTTAATTTATATTAGCTTAGACAAAAATATAACATGGAAAATATCAGCATACTAAAAATTATAGTTACTAATCTGGTTTTTAACATTATGGATTATACATTTACTAGTTAACCCAGTAGTTTTCAAAAGATGAGGTTATTTGAACGATGGTCAAGTGCATTGTAGGTGGATGCAATTACTATATTATATATTTTTAAATATTAAATCTCCAACTACCGAGAGCACAATACCATTGCAGCCATGGGAGATGCAGAAAGAGTATAGTTTGTCAAGGAAGTTATGGACTTAAAAAGATTGCAAACCACTGAGCTATCGAATCATAGAACTTGTTAACAGATGATAAAAGTTATTTATATATGTAATACATTTAAAAAAGGAATTTTAATATGGTAAAGTTCAACTCTTAATGGAATCTTTTCTGAATGCAAAAATATGTTTTAAAAAGTGAAATGATTACAGTTAAGTTTTGCCACATAAAAGCACAAGTTGTGCAAAATAATATTAATTCTGCTTGTTGCAATTGAAATTGAAAATAGTGAACATGCTAGATATACTCAAGGATTCACAGTAAATATGTTTGGAATCAATTCAAAGCACCCAGTTTAAAATTCTTAGAATATTGGTAAATTCTGAAGCACTAAAATTCCTATTTTTGTGAAGATGAATAGCATTATTAGAATGGTTTATTGAACAAATAAACTGATGGTGCCACAATTAATGTTTAGAAGTCATTCTTGGCAAATAATAATAATTATACATGAAAGAATTTAAAGTATATATATATATATATATATATATATATATATAAATATAAATTAGTAAATCCAATGTTAGAATGTATGTAGTAACTCATAAAACACTATTCCAAAATTTTCTACAAAATACATAGAAATATAAGAAATTAAGACATAAAGAGGAAATAATATATATATATATATATATATATATATATATATATATATATATATATATATATATATATATATATATATACACACACAAATAACCAAGAGGAAAACTAACAATATTAAAGCATAAGAATATTTAGAATTTCATATAACTAAATAATTCAGTATGTTAAATCCCATCACTTGGCCATTCTAGAACAGGAATCCATTTTATAAATTTATGATTTTTTGGCATGAATATATTAGAAGAACACACATATATAAGAAGAACACATTTTCTAGGAAGTCCAAATAATGTGATTTAACATAAACTGAATTATAGTTATGACGCATTTAATATTCTTATGATTAAGTGGCTTTGTTGCTCTCATGGTTAATACCCGATTTTTTACATTTAATAAAATGATTTTTTTCTGCAAAAGTAACTTTAGGACACTAATGCAATTTCAGTTAATCAGTTACTAGCTATATTATTACAAACATATACATAAAAATGTTTTGAATATGTAGAAAGGGTATATATATTGCAGAGATCTTATTAGAATATATGAAATATAAGAATAGGTTTAACATTTGTGTACATCACTCAGAAAACAATATGAACTGTGTGGACTTATATTTCACATTCAATATTTATTAAATGGTTATAATATGAAATTAAAGAGCCAAAATTATATAAAATGCAAAACTAAAATAATACATTATGTACTACAGAAAAAAGGTTGTTCATGCTATCTGTGGAAATTCACAAAAATAGTGAATTGAGGTAGATTTTGCGCTTAATGGTTGCTTTTATACAGAACTTCCAGTTAAACAATCCCAACTAAGAGTTGAAACAGTTGGAAGAATAAGTTTACATGATATTTAAATTTAATATGGTTTTATGCAATTTTTGAAGCATATTTTTAGAAAAATAATTTCACAAAAATATGAAAATTAAAGATGCCATTTTAAATTTTTTTTAAATAATTGGGGGGGTTCGCGACTAGAATTAAACCACTATAATATGCTAAAAATAACAGAGGGGGAAAAAGACCTTTTTCTTGTATAAAACAATAAGTCAATTTACATTTTTTTTATTTTCTTCATGTCTAAAATAACCTGAAAAATTCAGCCGAAATTCATTAAAGTCTCACATATCGACATTTATTGAAGAGGTAAAGAAAGAAGTGGCTTATAGGGTGGAGGGAATTTCCCTCGCCCCAGAATTCCACTTTTGCCTACAATTCCAAGCACCGCTCCCCTCCAGAGAAGCCAACTTTCCATCTGCCACCCCTATTTTCCGAGTGGGCTACTTCCATTGAACAAGCACAAATGTAGCAATATCATATGCAGTTTTAATTCCATGATTTACGGTAAAATAGTAGCTCCTCATTGGAACTGATATCGTTTAAGTGAGATTAGTGTTTATATTGCATAAATTCAAAACTACCCCTTCTTTGCTTGTGCGGTATCAATCTTCGTGAGTGCTTAAAATTTTATAAATTGATCTTAAAACATCGAAAGCAGTGTTAAATGAGCAAAAAAACCCCAATAACTGATTTTTTCAAACCACCTCTAAAATGAACATTTGAAATGCGCAATGAAAAAACTTTGGAAGAAAACTTGATTTCCGATGATAATTCTACAACACGGAAATTTCCTGATGTTGACTATCCAAAGTTACGGTGAAAAGATCATGCTTCAGTAAATCAAGGAACTCTGGGAAAAATGGAAAAAAGAATTCCAATGATTGAGAATAGATTCAAGTAAATTCAAGCGAGAACAAAATGTTTTGCAATTTGTGTCGCAAAAACAAAAGGAATTAAAAACTGTGGCTGAAATATCTGAACACACTTTGCTGAAACATATAGCAATTAAAGATATTAGATGGATTTCTTCAAAACAGCAAGCTCTTACAGCCATTACTAAAAATTACCTATTACCATTACAACACATGGAAAGTTTTTGCTTAAATAATGAAAACAATCCAAACAAAAATAGCAAGGATGAAGGGACTGTTAAAAATGCTCATATCCTTACAAATGGTACGATTTTTATTTTTTATGCTAGACCTAACAAACTGTTTAGCTAAATTATCACAAGTATTCTAAAGAAATAATCTCTTCTGACACAATTAAATAACATTTGCTGAAAATGAAATCATCCATAGAAAGCCTTAAAACAGATGATGGCAAAGAACTATGTAATTTCGAAAAAATTTATGATGAATATGCCAATTCTTTTGAGGGAGTAATGTTACAGAAAGACAGTGGGTGCAAATCACCGTTTCTTAAAGATAGGGAAAAATTGTGATAAATTGACAGAACATATTGATAAAAGATATACAGATGTAAATTCACATTCACTATTAAGCACCATTCATATTTTTGATGCAATTAATTTGCCAAATTCTGAAGATAAAGATTTATTTACAAATTATGGAAGTAAAGAACTTTGTTATTCTTAAAAGTTTGCCTTCATGTGTGCAAATTGATGAAAATGAAGTTGCAGATAAAAAATCACAAGATTCAAATGTTTTATAGGATAGATTATTTAATGAATCAGAATCTTCAGGCGAATACAGCAATTTGTTAAAAATTATTTCATTTCAGCATATAATACCATTCAGTACTGCTATTTGTGAACGAGGGTTCAACACAATGAATCTTATAAAAACGGATGTTTGAAACAGATTGAAGGTTGAAACACTAAATTATGTATTAATCATCAAGCTTGCATGAATTTCACTAAATGAATTTGATCCAAGTAATTCCATTCAACTTTTGTGGGAGGATGTTTGCGGTGGGCGCACTTGACGACCAAGTTTTTAACCATATGTAATTGAATTTTAATTTGAAATTTAGTGTCTTTTTTTTTTTAAGTATATATATTTGGCAAGAAAATAAAATATTTAGATTTGGCCTATGTGTTTTTATCGTGTATATTTTTCATTTCATTAAAATGTTTTATTTTGGCATTAAAAATTTTCAAATGGCCCATAAGAAATTGATGCTGGGAGCAATCGGCTCCTAATTTTTTTTTTTTTTCCAATTTCTTAACCCGGTTGACACTACAAATTTTACTTATTTTGGGTTGCAACTTTCCTTTTTGCAAGCAATTTGACAAAGTTTCTTAATTTTTAATTTGTGTTTTTGTTTGTAAAAGTACAAAATAAAACACAACCTTTTTAATTTATATTAACCAGTTTCAGATTTGTCCTTTACTTTTCTTCAAAGTATTAGGTTACTATATAGTTAAAAACCTCCTGAGACAAGCACAGAAATGTGTTTCAAACTATTTTTATCACAAATTATTCTAGGGGGGGTGTTTTGATGCTACACACATTATGGAACAACAACAAAAATAAATAAATAAAAAAAAAGAGCTTGTTTTATTTTTTGTTGCAATAATAGTGATTTGGGATTATTTGTGAACTATATCAGGCATGCTGTGTCAATTGGATAATTAGAATACAGGATACTCTGATACTTTAGATATCCTAATTTCAAGTAGTTGACTGTATATCCATGGACAAGACGAATGAATATATTGCTATACAGTACAAATTAAAATTTAGATATTTTAACTAATACTTATCTTAATATCCCCTCAAAAACTTTCCTATGGCCAAATTTTTTATTTTCTAGCATGGAGTTATGTTCGAGTGAAATAATTTTGAGAGAACTTCCAAATTTCATACGCATCATCATCCTTTAGGATTTCCCTACATACCAGATAACACATGGGGTAAGCTATTTAAAACTTTGTCAATTTGGTCAATCAAATATTCAGTATTTAACCTTTTACAAGGGATTGAATATTCAGTATTCAGTTAAATCTTGATTCGGTGCATCACTACTTATAATCAGCACAGTCTTAATTCAGAAAAAAGTTTAAGCTTCTCACTGATAAATACTTACCTAATTTGTCTAAGTGCTGTTCTTTGTACAACTGTATACCCACCATAGTCTAAAAACTTAAGTCGGCACTCATCAGAATCTTCAAACACATCATCCACTTCAGCCCTAAACCAACCATCAGTAAGAGATGCTGCACACACGTAACCTGAAACATTAATAACATTACACATGCAGTCTACCATCCATTAACTTTGCAAACAAGGAAATCACTTAAATGCTAACTGATACATATACACAGAATCCACACACAGGAGGCATTTTTAAAGTTAGAATCACACTAACATTGCAGATAACAGTACCAATTGTGCACTTATTCAAAGTCTGTGCTAGCCATTTACTTATATGACAAAAGCAAATAGAATGTAAATTTGGCAAAAAACTGGGAGAATAATTTTCTGGAAAGCTTTTGCGAACTATCAAGCCGATAATAGCTGATGCCATTCTACAAAATGCAAGTGAATAAAATTTGGCATTGCTGATATCAAAAACGTATAAACCACATCAAATTAAAAAAACAAAACTCTGTAAAGTCACAAAGCTAAACAGTAAAAGTGAAAAATATTTTCTTTGGACAGAGTGCACCATCTATTAGATGTATTGAATGCTAATACACTAACAGAGGTTAAACAGGAATTGTCACAGTATGGTAAAGCGGAAATTAAGAAACTGGGTGAAATGTTTGGCAAAAATAAAGTTAATGTGAATGGAGAAATTATCTGTAATAATAGATTCATATGTACTTTTAGTAGAAGTTATTTAAAACCATAATGCTTAAATATAAGAATTTGCCATTTAGAGACTTTTGGTGCTTAACTGCAGAACAACATCATTGAAATAAAAACTTCAGGAATTTTGATTTTTATAAATAATAAAGGACGAGGTATAAAAGATTTAAATTTTGAAGCAGCTGTTACAAATCGGTGCAACAATAAAAGCAAATGCCTACCTGGATAATAACATTGGCTAGCAATTATGAAATTCAGCTAGTAATTTTTAAATTTGGCTAATTTACTGGATGGAAGAGGTGAGCTGACAGACCAAGCTGGTCCATGGATGCCGTTTATTCACGAGACCCTATTCCTAACTTTGGAAACATGCCTATAGATGGGTTATTCAAGTATAAACCATTGCAATCTTATGCAGCCTATACTCAATACTTTTTGAAGAAATTTTAAGACTAAGATTAAATTTGTCAGTCTCCATACAGGTTCATAATTACAGATGGAATTACAATAATAATAAATAAAAATCCAAAAGTCCCTGATTTCTCCAGAAAATAATTATAAATTCCATATTGGTTGTATAAATGAACTGTTGGCATTAGATTATCTGAACATCCTCGTGATATTTAAAATAAAAGAACATTATCAACACTGAGTCTCATTCTTTTATGTCTTGAAGGCTATCATCTACATTTTTAAACATCTAAATGCGCTAACTTTTTATTTTATATCTGCTGTGTCATTTTATTATGTTTTACATTTCTCAGTCTTTCCTTGTGCTATTCGGTCAATGATATGCAAATTTTGTTCACGGTTCAACTGGGTATAAAAAGCCCAATTGTATATTTTCCCTGTCGTATGCTTCTGTTATGAAATGCATGCCTTGTTTATTAATTATTTCCGTCTAAATTTAACTTTCGGCGAATTCTAATTTACTTTCAATTCTAAAACTTGTTCTTAAAATTGTATTCCAAATTAATAACGCGCCAATTCTGTAATTCGGCCTTTTGGATCTTTCCCACCAGTTTCGGTAAACCTTGGGGTAGTGTTTTGTTCCAGCTTGTTTTTACATGTACCGCGAATTTGCACTTCATATTCTTTTATATGGGAACTTCTTTTTCTGTTGTCATGAACTTGCGCAGGTATATTAAAGATGCTTCATCGTGGAAATTGTGAATAGTTTCAGTTGGCGACGATGTAATCTTAAAGCAGTAGGACGTGTTTAGCCTGCGAGGCTCGGCATGAAATCGAAAATGCCTTAGTTTAAATTAATTGTACTTTCTAAATTGAATTATTAAGATTAATTGATATAATTGTTGAAATACCGCGTTTTCCTTCAAGATTTAAAATGCAATTGGTAAATATGAATGAAATTATGAGATGTCCAGTAATTCTGATTATGAAACGGAAAAATGACCTGATTTATAAATGTTAATGTTTCTCGTCTTTTCGTGGAGGAAGATTATGGATTCTATGAGATGAATATTTATATTTTGCCAAAAATAAGGAAGTAATTATTTTTATGAAATATATCTGCCTGGTTATTCAAACCTTCAACACTTCCGTATTCCAAGCTGTATCGACACTGTTTTCATCTTCATTCGGATATCCAAGATTCTTAAACACAACGCAAGTATGGTAAAATCAATCACGTTCAAAGTTGTTCCAGTAAGCAGAGTTTGACCAAAAATCCGCCTGAGGAGAATTCCTTTCAGTGGCCGCAACTCCTTCGGAAACACATGAGAGATCCTCGCTGGTCCTTCACAGTGTGTCACCATCAAAATCATATCACATCAACCGAACCGTAGTTTCCTGCAGCACTGAACCGCCTAACCACTCCTCTCGATTATTGCCTGTTATACACCATCGGAAGCATATAACACTTCTGATGAGGGGTGTTACATACTCAAACACTCAAGCTTATGAATATGTTCCCAACTTATTTTAGTGAGAATAAAAGCTTTAATTTTTAAAGTAGTTTTCTATTTAAATTTTAAAATGTGCTGCTTTAATGTAATTATATAGCATAATCCTGCTCATAGATAACCCATCATTAATGATTTATTTGAGAGTTTTAACAGAGGTCATAATCTAAATTATACCTTCAGTGTATCCCAGAGGTGAAAGTATACTTGGAGGTACATTGAAAATTTTAAGTTATATCCCTGGTTGGAAATACTATTTTAGCTCCAGATACTAACCTTTAGCAAGATGAGTCAGTTTAGGAGCGTCTAACTGGCTGTACAGAGCCGTCATCTGGGCAGTGAGGGCAGGAAGAGAATGAAATGTTGGATGGGTAGGTTGTTGTAGAAAGAAGTGTCCTGCATGGACTGTAGCACACAACATGGCTTCAAATGAAACACCCTCAGGAAGACACAACTGGAAGTAAGATACATAAATATTGAGACTCAAATCATTAAGGTACTTTCCAATAATGCTTATAACAGGATAGAAATTAGATGTTTTAATACACAAACAGTTTTACACTAATCTTGAAAGGTATTACTACAATAATTTTTAATCTTTTAAAGAGTGTTATATGAATAGACATTTTAGTCATATGGACAATACACACACAAAAGATCAGACATACAGATGGAAAACTCTGGGGATTGACAGCACAAAAAGTGAAGGTACTAAGACAATTCTGGCAATGGACAATTCAGATTCTTTTTAAAAGCTCTTAAAACCAATTGATATTTATAGAGAATTTTTCTCTGATTTCAAATATCCAAGCGAAAATCTCTTAAGATAATTATTTATATAAATATCAAGAAATGAAAAAGCGCAAAATCTACTCAAACACAAAACGGTCCGTGATTGGCTGCGATGTCACATGGCCCGTTCGACCAGTCATGTAACATTCTACTATGTGCTGTTTCTACTGAGATATTTGTATGTAGTTGGCATTTAATTTTGTTTACAATTTGTTTATAATTATTTTACCCATTTGTTCTTGGTCTGCTTGTGTTTAAATTATTTGTTTATTATTTAATTTTATTATAAACATGTATTCTGGTTTTGTTGAAGGGCAATCAGACAATTTGCCTAAGATTGATTTTACCGTGATGGTACTCTTTCAGAAATAAATATTTTGTGACAGCTGAAACTCGAGACGCAAACGTGATACCCTTTTCTTGAAGGTTTATTATAATAGTAATAATTATTATGTAAATTACATTTACTATAAGGTATCTGTGGTGGAAATCTGAGCATTATGAAAAATGCAAACACTTTTGACGCCAATTTCTCTGAACGCGATAGATAAAAATGTACAATTTTTTTTTTCATTGGTCCAGATTATGAATATATGAAATAATTTTAATACTTTGAAACTTTTTTAGAAAACACTTAATTTTTCCTACTTTCACTCAAACTTCAAAAGCTAGATATAAATAGTAAGTGACAAAAATATGTATTAGCAAATTTAGTTCCTAAATCTAATTTTTGAAAAAAAAAAAAGGCTAATATATTTAACCTTACTGACTTAGTTTTCGAGTAATAGTCTTGACAAGATGAAGAAGATTGAAAATTTTTCGTTTTACAAGTTTGTAATGCTTATATCTCAAAAACTAAAAATGCTAGCTATGAACAATAAGCAAGAATTTGTAGTTCTTTTAAAGTCTTGCATGTGTATATAATTGGGTTTTGGATCAAGTGATTATAATTTTGATAGCTTAGTTTTTAACCTGGATTTTCCAATAGCTGGGAAAGTTGCAATATTTAAAATATCACGATTGCTGCAGTTCAGTGTCTTTACTTACTCCTTGGTGAAATATGGATGCACAAGCACGAGATATTTTATTTTGGTTAAAAAAATTATGTTAAATAAACTTGGGGATTCTGAAAATGTTTAATGATTGGCGAGGCTTGAACATAATACATTGAAATATACATAATAAAGTACATAATTCTGTGCCACCAGACAAGTTTATAAATTAATTTTAATGTAAAATCTTGTCAGATATATTATTAAGTTTAATATATATACCACAAAGCAAGTTAAAAAATTTCATATTTTGAGAAAATTGCATATCTAGTCAGGGTATCCAGATGAAATCGGGACGAAAACTAAAAGTACTAGCTATCTATAAACAGTTAGCAAGTAATTTGTAGCACTTTGAAAGCATGTAAACAAAACAAATGAGTGAAAAAAAAAAGGGATCAAGTGATTATAATTTTGATAGCTTAGTTTTTAACCTGGATTTTCCAATAGCTGGGAAAGTTGCAATATTTAAAATATCACGATTGCTGCAGTTCAGTGTCTTTACTTACTCCTTGGTGAAATATGGATGCACAAGCACGAGATATTTTATTTTGGTTAAAAAAATTATGTTAAATAAACTTGGGGATTCTGAAAATGTTTAATGATTGGCGAGGCTTGAACATAATACATTGAAATATACATAATAAAGTACATAATTCTGTGCCACCAGACAAGTTTATAAATTAATTTTAATGTAAAATCTTGTCAGATATATTATTAAGTTTAATATATATACCACAAAGCAAGTTAAAAAATTTCATATTTTGAGAAAATTGCATATCTAGTCAGGGTATCCAGATGAAATCGGGACGAAAACTAAAAGTACTAGCTATCTATAAACAGTTAGCAAGTAATTTGTAGCACTTTGAAAGCATGTAAACAAAACAAATGAGTGAAAAAAAAAAGGGATCAAGTGATTATAATTTTGATAGCTTAGTTTTTAACCTGGATTTTCCAATAGCTGGGAAAGTTGCAATATTTAAAATATCACGATTGCTGCAGTTCAGTGTCTTTACTTACTCCTTGGTGAAATATGGATGCACAAGCACGAGATATTTTATTTTGGTTAAAAAAATTATGTTAAATAAACTTGGGGATTCTGAAAATGTTTAATGATTGGCGAGGCTTGAACATAATACATTGAAATATACATAATAAAGTACATAATTCTGTGCCACCAGACAAGTTTATAAATTAATTTTAATGTAAAATCTTGTCAGATATATTATTAAGTTTAATATATATACCACAAAGCAAGTTAAAAAATTTCATATTTTGAGAAAATTGCATATCTAGTCAGGGTATCCAGATGAAATCGGGACGAAAACTAAAAGTACTAGCTATCTATAAACAGTTAGCAAGTAATTTGTAGCACTTTGAAAGCATGTAAACAAAACAAATGAGTGAAAAAAAAAAAAAAAATCGAACAAATTGAATCTTTATTTTATAAAATATTATTTACAAAAAACCACTTTTTTTTTTTTGTTGCAATTTTTTGGGTGTAAATAGTCTTTTATAGTTAAGTTTGTTAATTTAAACTGAAAGTTTAGAATGAGCGGTGTATTTTTTTCTAGGAATTAAAAATAATATTTATATATTGTTTATATGCATATATATTTATTATATTTATATGATTTGGGAGGATTTTTTAAATATAATATCTAATAATTTATTTTTAAACTAAAAGCAGTTTTAAATTGTTTCTTGTAATATTATATTTTAAAACCTATAATAAACAGTAAATCATTTATGATTCTGAATAGGTGAAGGAATTTTAAATTATTTTCCATTTAATTTCTACTCCTTTCGTGCAATGTTTCAAATTTATGATTCATTTTTTTAGATATTATAACTATTTTATAACTTTTCAAAAGCAAATATACTTAATGAAAATACTGAATTGCAACTGCTCACGGCAGTATATACAGATATAAAAAATTTTTATGCACAGAATTTTTTATATTCACTAAACTAACTGCGAACATCACACACTAAACCGGGTCGTCCAAACAGTTACCTTACACCTTTCTGGTAGGTCGGACGGTCTGGGTTTCAACAACACTAAACCGGGTACAAAGTCAATAATCCACTTTGAATCTGGCTTTAAATTCATTCGTAATAGAAAAACTAAAAATAGAGTTCCGAACCAGTAGTGGACACCAGTAGTGGATTTTCAAAGTTTATTAAACCATAAAGAAATAACTTCTCATAAAATGACTTTGAAAATTGGATTATACAGTCACTGATTTATTAACATAACATATGTAACAAACACTCTTTAATGACAGTGAATTTTGTTTACAATCTGGCTTCCTGTACTTCACATAATTTTTCAAGAAAAACATTTTTTTGGCACACATGTAAATATTTTATCTGATGATGTAAAACTAGTTGTCGGGCACATTGGAGCAATACAATACTTATAACTATTTGGAAGTTTGGGATGGAAGTAATTATAGGAACTTTCCGAATGTAACTAAACTTAAGCACCAATTCTCAAAGACGGGAGCTGCGAATGAACCTTGTGACGTCACATTCCGTGTGTGCCAAAATGGATCGTTTTCCCGCCACAGTCAGAAAGGCGAACTTTGACTGCTAATAAATCATGAAATACAGCTCAGAAAATAATTTTTTTTTATACTTTTGTTCGTTTTGAAACATTTCGAATCGAAAAAAAAAAGAAAAAAAAAAGAAGAGGCCAGAACTGTCCATTATATGGCCCAAATTTATGAACTTCAGGGGTTAAGATGCACCAGCACAGCATTAAGGTAATGTCACAGGGATATAGAGAGAAGGACCAGTATCAGCCTCTATTATCTTGAAATCTAGTCTTCCAATGGTGAGACAGTCATGCCGCCAATCACAAACCAAATAAAACAAACTCTGCTTCAATCTTTGAGTCACGACAACATGACAGAATTTCGACATTCCTTGCTGACATGTAGAGTTTTAATATGAGAAGGAAAGCAATCTTTTGTAACGCGTTAAATATGAGATAACTGAATTAAGCAATCTTTAAAAATAAATTTAAATGGTTTTAAATACACCGTATCATTTATTTGTAATTTAAGTTATGTTGTAAACTGATGAGTAAACACAATGCCTATTTACCTTAGCATTTCTACTGAATTGCTATTCTATAAAGTTTTTAATAGTTGATTTAAAATATTCAATAATTTAATAACTGGCAGACAGAACCTGGAAATTTTCAAATGGTACTCTAATGTAGGCAAAGGCAAGGGTGGTAAAACCCCATTAATTCTACATAGTCCACATTGGAAAACATCCAGTAGTTTACCCCCCCCCCCCCCCATTGGATCATAACCCTTTTTCCAAGATCTTGGTTACATCTATGTATACTTGGATGCCATGTATACTATGTATACCAAGATCTTGGTTACATCTATGTAAGTGCAAACCGGTCCAAATTTACCATAATTAAATAGATATATGAATTCAATTCGACTATATAACTTCATTATTTTTTCTTCAAGTTTCAAATAGGTATCTTGCCCATTTTTTTACATTAAATAAAAGAAAATTATATAATGCAGTTCGTAAAATACTCATGGAAGGGGGTTCGGGTTAAAAAGTATACTACACTTTAAAACAAATCTGAATTTTGTTAATTTTCAGAAGCAATATAATGTTATAATAATCCATTCAATACAAGAAAATAATAAAACTGCCATGTTTTACAAAAACTAATATTATATGGATAGAATGACAGACATTTTAAACAAAAATTAGTATTGTTTGTCATTAAAATAAAATAACAAGTGATTTATTTCCATTTTCCATTGTGCTTACTTGAATATTCTCCAAAAATATATATTTAAGATTGTTTTTGAGTCCAATATTATATTTGGTTAATAGAAAATGCGGAGCACCCAGAAAAAAAATTCAATTTAAATTTCTGTAGTTTATGCCATTATGGTGAAATTTCACAAAATGGATATTTCAACATCCATTTTTAACTAAAAAACAACTATTCAGAATGTTATTTTTTTTAAATACAATTTAAAAGAAGTTCACTGATTCATACGAATACAAAACAATGGTCATATCACTTAAAATGATACTGTAATTTGTTTATTCAATGTGTCCCAATTGTCAAGTAACTATCATTATAAACAGTTCATTTAAATCTGATGAAGATTGAAACAAGAAAATAGCTTTTGCTGGTTCCATTTTGCTGACCTGGATCTAATTGTTTTACTTATTTGAATCTGAATCATTTTAGAAAAATAAACTTTCAAAATAAATTGCATGATAAAAAAAAAACCTTGGCAGGCAAAGATGTAGTTTATGTTAAATACAGATATATATTATGTTTAATAATATATTTAAACATTCAGATATTAAAATATAATTTTTGAATAGCAATAGTGGATAAAACTTCTGAAGGATAGGAACAAGGATTAAAATGCTAAGTTTTAAAATATCTTTAGTACAAAAAGGTAAAATGGCAAACCTAGTCTTTAATTGATTAATAGTATAATTCATAAATTTAATGATAAAGGTTGCATATTCATGATTTGCATTCCACTGCAAAATTTAGCAAAGAATGGGAGTTTTAGTGTTGATCAAATGATTAAATCACAAGATATTGGAGGGTTTTTTTTATTACAATTTTGTACTTTGAAAATATATTTACCTTTGTTTTAATTTTTTTTTTTTTTTAATCACACTCAGATAGAAGTGTTATAAAATGCAGAATTTTTACAATTTGATAAAATTATTGATATCTTAAAAATGAATAACAAGTAACTCACTTTGCAAAATGAATTTCTGTTTCTTGTTATATGATGCATATATATCAAAGATAACATTTAATTATATATATATATATATATATATATATATATATTATTATTATTATTAAACATGAAAAACGAAATGTCTGAAAAATCTTATTTACCATAGTTTTCCCGTAATAAAAATTTATGTAAAATAAAAATAATAAATCAATTAACAATAACCACATTTTCTTTAACCTGTTGTGGCCTTAAGGGCTGCAAGTGATAGCATTACTGGATGTTACTGTATACAGCATCGCACAAGTATGGATACCAAAATAATCACTTAATGATCATAAAATACGCACACACACATAAAAACAAAATTATTAGAAGATGCACAGGAGAAGATGTAGGTCAAATATGATATTAAGTTTTCATTTATCTATAGATGGCAAATTGGGGAAACAGTGTTCTGGAAGCTTGGAAGAAATGTTTGCCTTTGCCATGAAATAAAACATTGTGATTAATAAAGCATTTTCACTTAAAGTTGATTTCTTGTTCATTCTGCGATGGTCTTATATAACTCGTATCATGAAATGCATGTTTTATAATGTGAGAATATCAAGGACATCGGCAGAGGGGGGGGGGGGGGGTTAGAATCTTAGGGACAGCCCCCCCCCCGAAATCAATCTCAATCAATTTTTCCCAATTAAACTACAAGTAATAATTATATATATATATATTTTATTCAGGTACTGGGTAGCAAAAATGCATATACTTAATTTTCACTGCTGAAAATTTTAATTTTCAGACAACCAAAAAAACTATAGATAAACAGCCAGAAATTACTAAAAATTACTTTTGCTACAAAAATTAACAAATTTATGAAAGAAATTTGCATAGCCATGCCTGAAACTTACCTTTAGTGTTTCTGGTAACTGTAGTTCAATAGGTAAACTGTTTATTTGTGATAATGTAACTGTAGGATATATTTCTACAGGAAAACGTTTGCGGATTAATTTTAAAGCAGCATGGATATTATCTTCAGTGCCTATGAAACAAATTTTAGAACTCTTAGAATTTCAAAACATATAGTTACAAGAAAAAATAAATTAAAAATATGGGAAAATACCTCAATATGCAAAAAACATAATAAACCTGCATACAATTACACTAAAACTGTGTCTAAATAATAAACATTAAAAGGTGATATTTTCCAACCAAAATTGAAAGTTACGGAAAATTTGATTAAAATATACAAGACAAAATAGGCCAACACCCTGCACCTTTAAAACTATTACTGCAAGGGTTCCCAACCTTTTCTCCTCTCTCATTCTGTACAAGCAAGGGGTGAGTGAGGTGTCAAAACACCTTTCATTAGATTTCATCACCAATTATTCATCACCAATTACTAATTACTTGGAAGCCCTGTTTTCTTCATGATATTTTGATAACAATCAAACTTTCCCAGAACGAGCGAGTATGAATACGACTCTGCTGAAATCAATTCAATAATTTTGTACTATTTTAATTTGCAGCACATCTTCAATGTGTCTGATATTATGACAAAAAAACCCCTACAATAGGTGATGTTATCCCCACCTTCATTGGATCTAAAGATCTAATGCAGGCCAAGTCCATACCAAGATAGATTAGGTGAATCATAGTTTGAGTATGAAATGCTCTCAAACCCTAGCGGAGGGTATATAAACCAGTTAACATGTACCCTTTATTAATAAATAACATTTTCTAAAAATGTTTGATACCTATTCCAAATTTCCTTTTATTTTTCTCATTTTAATAAAAATATTTTTATTGTTTTCCTTGTGACACAGGCACTCAGCAGAGGTACACTAATACTTTTGCAGAGGCACACTAATACTTTTGCAGAGGCACACTAATAAGAGGCAGAGGCACACTAATAAGAGTGATTTTGTAAGCTAATTTAATACAATAAGTGAAATGTTATTGAGACAAAAATATTTTCCAAATACCACAAGTCCCCAAAATATACAATTTATTTGATCTAGATATAAAAGTACAAATATTTAATCAAACTAATGAAATATTTTCTCCAATTCAGTTATTTAAGATCATTAAAATTATTTTTCATACTGATATCAGAATGAGACAATTAAATTAAAAAATAAAGTTCAAATTTATCCCTATCTAGAATGAAATCATTTTAAATCTCGCTGGAGAAAAGTTCTATGTGTCACAGCATATTATTCGGTACATTAGTTTCTTTGCAGTGCATTAAGAGTAGAAACAATTTCTTCTCTGGCAAAATTTCAAGTCTGTTATCAATTAATCTTGCTAAGTTTTGCTTTATAATATATAATGTAGAAATTTACACAATTCAGTGCAATGCAATAGTAAGTTAGAAATTTCCACACACAATACACTCCTTATGGATACCATGCCCGCAGGTGGGATTTGAACCCACAACCCCGGCAGTTGGACAAGGAAATGCTTACCTTAGACCTCTCGGCTGCTGGAGCAGCCATATATAAAATAAACTATATAGCAAACAAAATAGCAATAAAGGCAACCAGCTGGATTACCAGTTACATCAAACGAGAGGTAGTGATGGGAGAAAATGAGAGAAAGAGCAGTGGGAGCAAAGCCCATACTTTTATATAGTCTTCATGTGCCTAATATCACAAGGTTCTTTGCCTATAGGAGGTGGCACGGCTTAATAAAACATTGTGTTCAATTCAGATATACAAGACATAATTAAAATTTAAGCTAAAAAAAAAGTGCTATTTTATTCTAAGCCTAATTGAGTCACCACATGACATGCTTATGTCACTAAATTTCATAAGCGATTTATCATTTATGCCTCATTCAGTTTACATAAAGCCAAAAAAATGAAAGCTACACTTTTATATTAGAAATTATTCACCGTCTACTACAATTTACTTAAGCTTCCAAATAATCTGTCTAAATGATTGCTTAGTTTGCCGATCTGTTGATCTGCCTTGGTACAAGTTTCAAATTTCAAAAAATCAAAAAAAGTGCATTTATATTCTTCAAGAGATTAAACATGAAAAGATTTTACAAACATATTTCATTCCATGTCCAAATAAATGTTATTGTGCAATACATAGGCAATCATCAAGCAATGTAAAAAAGACAAGCAGTTAAGGTTACAGTAACAAAAATACAGCAATAAAAATAACTCACCTGTTATAGTACAAGATTTTTTTTGAGGAAAATATGGATGTCTTTTTATCAGAATATCTGCATTTGTCTCCTGTTTGATATAGTTCACGTGCCTACCATTTCTACCTATCAAGAGTCCACAGAGTTCTTGTAATATTTCAAACTCATATACCATGCACACTTGCTGAGTTTCGAGTAAAAACTGGATCTCGCTTCCACCTTTTCCACTGTCATTAGAGCCCTACAAGAAGAGAAATTTTAAATGCACAGCAAAACCTTGTTATTATAGTCAGAAGCTGCAGATGTACAGTTTATATAAAATGAGAGTAACAGGAAAAACAGACCTTACAAAAGATTTGCAAATTTCATTACAAAAATTGATTATCTCTTTGTTACATATAATCTAGATATTAGTTTTTATAAATTTTTTTTTTTTTTTATGCAACATGTTTCATATTTCAATAGGTAAAATGATTCATAAAAGAATGACACGTGATGGGGCTACTTTGATTCAGATTTATTACTCAAACTAACTTCTTTATTGTCCACGATATTCTTTTTATAATGTTTTTATAAAACCATGGGTCAATTTCTTTTATTAAATACGACAGAAGAAAAAAATGTAGTTGTTCATTTTTAAGTAAATTACTTCTTTTGAATGAGTATTCAAAGTAGCTGTTAGTTACTTTGAATAATAATTTGTACGTGTTCTGTCTACCCAGTATGAGATTTTTTTATACAATATTTAAAAGCTGGGACTTTTAAAGAAATGAATCAATTTACCTGAATATTAAAAAATATTACATTAAAAAAAAAAAATATATATATATATATATATATGGTGATGTTAATATTTCATGACTACTTGAATTAATTATTTTTATTATTATTTCTTTCTAATATATAATATATATATATATACATATACATATATATATATAATATGTAAAAAAAAAATAAAGCATATATCTATGAGATGGACATTCCCCGATTTAAGCACGCTATTAGGATTCAGTTAAAAACTTCAAACTTACAAATAGAAAACTCCCTTTTTAGCAATTTTTAAACCAACTGTTTAGCTTATGCATGCTCTATGCGGTTACATCCAAGAATAGCTAAATGCGACTAGACTACAACATGGAAACTACAAAATGTCACCAAATTGATAAAAATGTTTGTAAATCCATAAAAGTATCTTGAAATAGATAAAATTGCGCTAAATAAATGAAATTGTGTTTTGTTAGGGGATAGTATTGTGATGATGTTTTCTCAATTTTTTGCCAAGTGAGTCCGACTTGGCGAAAATTAAATATTTTGAATAACAAAGTCATTTAGCATGCCATAGGAATTTACACATAATTGTGAATGTTAAGTTTCTTTATATTATATTTTCAGCATGAAGAAAGGGTATACTGCTAGTATTCAATATATGTGAAAATTCCAAATGTTTGATTTGCAAATTACTTGTATAAACTAACAGTAATTTTTTATTTAAAGTAAATATCAGAGCTTTGATTTTCTTTAATACTTGACTGCAAAGTACTGTTATCCGATAGTGTTAGTATATTATTGTATAAAACTCCATATTAGTATTCAGAAAAATAAACATTGAACTCAGAAAAATAAACATTGAAAAATATGTAATTATTGAATTGATCATTTTCTGCTGCTTTGTTTTTATGTTCTGAATTTTGAGTGCAACTGGGAACTATAGCAGGTTTTTCTTTTCTTTGAATACATGATTTTTAAATGTGTTTGACCATCAATTATTTGTCGTTGGCTTGAAAGTAAGCGGTTCTATGGTTAAAGAACTCTCTATATTTTGTGGGACAATTTAGAAATGCCTTTTAAATGAATGTGTAAATTAATTGGAGGTGTCCTATATGGAACAGTGTTTGTTAAATGAAGATGTCTGCTATTGAGGAGTGAGTGTCTGAATAAAGATGTCAGATTTTCAGAAATGTACGTTTAAAAGGCTTTATATGCCTCACATCAGGGTGTAAAATAAGTGGTATCGCATAGCAAATTATGATGGACAATGTGTTTTGCAATGTAAAAATTAATTCTCATTGCATTTTGAACTGTAATTTTAAAAATCGCGACAAATGATATAATAACACATGATCTACAAGTGAAAAAAAAATAGTTTCATAAATGCACATCGCTCCTTACTACAAATTTTCCTTCCGCGCTTGTCTTTCTTCCAAACTGGTTAAAAACACAGAAAGTGAACAAAATATGTTTGTCAGATTCTGAATAAGAACATGATTTCTGTGATGGTAATCTTATTGCACATAAATAAATATATATAAATAAATAAAATAAAAAAAGTCATGTGTTTTTGTTTTTTCAAACCTGACATCTCAATATACTTATAGGTACATTTTTTTAAGAAATTGTGAAATAATAGTTGTAACCTGCTAGTCAAAATGTAGAAACTGCTACACAAATGAAATTCTGATTAGCAGTTTTCTACTAAATAATATTCCCTTATTTTGCCCCCCTGCCTCACATTAAAGAAAAAAAATGGGCAACCCTAAGCCCCCCCCCCCCTAATATTTTCTAAAACTGTACACCTATGTTTAATATATCTAAAATCATACATTCCAGAATTATGTGAAAAGTTTTTTATTTACAATGTTATAATTTTACACATTGCATAAATATTCATGTCCGGCTCCCATGAGTTGGCAGATGACTTTGGATGAGTCCACTTCGCTGTAGGGAAGAAGGATGGAAAAAAGACGATCTGTGCACTACAGAGAATGGGTTGCCAAATTCAGAAACCTGTTTGGTGATCGCGTTTGCCACGCGTATTTCGCCAATGGTTTGAAATTTAGAACACAAAATATATCGGCTAATAGTGTAATTTGCATGGACAATGCCCCTTACCATACTAAGATTTTAAACCATATGCATCAAAATATGCAACCAAAACGAAACTGAATGGTTAGAAGAAGACAAATTTCTCACAGCCTTTAAATGAGAACAACTTTATGATTTAGTATCTGCAAATACACCCCAACTAAAAAGTACTGTGTCGAACTTTTGAAGGATAGAGACCATGATGTGCTACGAATACCTCCTTATCATTGTGATTTAAATGCAATTGAAATGGCTTGAGCTTCCATTAAGAGGTATGTGCAACAAAGGAATGTTAATGTTGAACTTAAGAACAATGAAAAATCTAACGTCTGAAGACATTGCCAGTATTACAAAGGAGCAGCGGGTTACATATTGTGAGCATGTTGTAAAAGTTGAAAATAGATATTGGGAAATTGACAATTTAGTGGAAGAAACTATAAAAGAAATAAGGTTTGTGGTAGGTGCTGACTCCTCTTCAGAACATGGCACAGAGTCAACTGAAAGTGCAGAATCAGATTTCGAGAATGACAATAGTGACACAATTTTTTAAATATTTATATATTTTTATATATAATATATTAGGGTTGCACCGAATATTCGGTTGGAATTCGGTATACTGACTATTCGGCAGTCAAACCGAATATTCGGTTTGGCCGAATACTTTAATATTCGGCCGAACCGAATAGTAAGAAAAATTTTAAATATTCAATAATTGGTAAAGCACATTATTTTATACAATGAATGAAAGTTATAGTATCATAGTGCAAAATTAATTCAAATTGTTACTTACCAATATTATAATATTTAAAATAATTTTAATGTAAAAGTAAACAATCTGATATTAAATTTTGTTGTTTTTTCAATTTTTCTTAAATCTTATCACACCTTAACCTTATTAACTCATTTAAATATGCAGCAGTAACCAGAAAATAAATTTTTTATATCAAATTTGTACCAATATAACGGTTAATTTTTAACAAAATATGCAGCTAAAAAAAAAAAAAAATTCAATTATCATTTCACCAATATTAAAAAAAGATTAATATATATATAAAAAAAAATTTGATGAATATTCAATTTTGCAGTATTTTAATTTCGATAGAGATAGAGAAGATACTGAGGATGCCATAGGTGTTCCTTTGTATCCATTAAAATGTGTCAAGTAAGATAACCAAAGAATTTCTCTCTGTGTGTGTAGTCAACCCTTCTAATTTCTTTCATGATTTTTGAAGAGAAGATTACTTTGTTGAGTCTTTTGTCACAGGGTGTAACTGTTTAGTTATCTATCAGTATCTACTCTGTTGTGACAACACCTTAAAAAGAATGGCTAGACATTCTGGCAAAGTATCCTTTGCACTTATTTGCATGTAAGGTAAATGAAAGATTCTCTATAACATAACATGAAGCCATGATTATCACATATCAGAAATTAACTATCAATTTATGCAGATAAACATAAAACAAATTAAGTACTATATTAATTTGCTTTTGAAATGATTTATTTCATTTTTTATTTATTTTAAATTAATAATTATACTTAATGTAAATAAATTTAGGATATTAAATGTAAATGCATTTAAAAAAGGCAAAAATAGAAACATTTTTTATTTTAAATTTGCATAAAATAGAAATATTACTTTAAAAAAAAATTTAACCGAATATTCATTGCAACCCTATATATATATATATATATATATATAAATTAAATAAATATATGCATAAAATAATATTTTATGTGTTATTTAAATGTTTTATATATTTTTAAATTTACTAAATTTTGTATCTTGGGTGTGTGTGTGTGTGTGGGGGGGGGGGGGGGGGGAGGTGATAGATTCCTTAGATGACATGGCCATGCAATCTAAGCTCTAATGCAGAAATGTCCAAATAGTGGCACACAAAGATAATGGTTAGATAACATATTTAAAATTAATTAAATTATTAAAATCTATTTTAAAATGAACAAATATTAATAGTTTATGAAATATGTAACTGTATAAAATGGGATACATAGATATTACTGAAATGATTTTCAATGGCAGCAAAAGTATTTGGATCAAAAATTTTTCTCTGTATTTGATAGAAGTTACACAGTGTTATATAAAGAGTAAAATATATAATAATAAAAATAAAAAAAAATGCGTGTATGCCACTGTATTTTCTTTTCGTTTGAGAGATGGATCATTAATTACAAGGTCCTTCCTAAAGAAAATTTCGTACTATACAAGCGAGCAACCTATAAATCGCAGGGGGGGAGGGGCTCAGACAAAAAAACAATTTAGAATTTTTAACATAGATTTTTCAGTAATTTTGCAAAATTTCCAGGGAAAAAATATTGAATTAAAATTGCACATTCAGTGTCATTTCAAATAATTATCTGTGTTGTTTTGCGCATATAAACCGAATTTAATGAATTATAAAAGAAATAAAGAGAAAATGAATGAGTCTGTAGGGAAAGTCATGTGCTGCCCCACACCAGATTTTTCCTTTTTGGAGAATTAATTTATTCGCACACAATGCCTTCTCGTTGGAGTCGAACAGTAACTTTCAAAAAATAGATCAGTTCTGGGATTCTTCAATACCTATGAGATCTGTGGTGTGTGTGTGTGTGTGGGGGGGGGGGGGGGGAGGAATCACAGATTAAAAACAAAAATATCGAAGAACCACAGAAGATTCTTATCTCGTTTAATCGATTTAGTACGAACGTACAATTTCATTCATTCCCCAAACCACATCATGAATGAAAAAGTTTTAAGCTAAAAATAGGTTCTTGTTGCTAAGCGGAGGAGAGAAAATCTCAGTCAGGGAATGGAGTGAAAAAAGAAAGCAAAGTCGTGGAACAGGCACTTTCCAAAAATCATGACTAAGAGGTTGAGAGATGCTTCTCTCGAGGACGTACACAATCGGGCAAGATGAAATAGTTTTTTTTATTTAAACAGACACAGGTGAAGAGAGTTCTTAAACCTTACCGCCTCCTCGCTGAGCAGGTAGAATTTAGCCTTTTCTCGTGACTATGTACAGAGCATTTTGTCTCTATTGGTGGCCTGTATTCTAGCACCCCCCCCCCCCCCACACACACAAAAAAAAAACATGTATACATACATAGACAAACACATATACTATATGAGCAAAAATATCAAGTTAAACTTTGATATGAAAGACATTAATACAAAGTGGGTACATACGTATATGATAGCTTCACTGTTCTGGAAAGACCTTCCACTAGATCCTGAAATATTGAAATTATTCCCCGCCATTCTTCTACAAAATCGGTCACTAATTATGGACAATTGGGCCTGACTCAACGTCCTAAACGCCTTGGATGCGGATGAAATATGGACACCTAGTCGAAGCTTTCAACACCAGCCGAACTTTCAGTTTTATCCTTAACTGCGTACAAAACTGTTAAGAATAACTTCGTAGCCCTCAAAGTTAAGATTTTTGGTCACAGGAACTAAAGGGCAAAACCCAAACAATGGAAAAACAAACCCTCCCCACATACTTCACATACCTTTACCCCAAAACTTAGTTTTAATCCATAAACTATCACTCTCCCGTAAACTAATCCTCAATAGGTCTTTGATTTGCAACTGCCATTATTTAAAAGCAGATGTCTACTTCTGGTATTTCACGAAACTTCTGGGAACAGCATATCCCCTGATAAGGCATTGCTTATCTTTTAATCCCTCCCCCCTTCGAGTCACAGTGGTATTAGTATAATTGCAAATGTCGCCAGATCCACAGATTATCGTATTCGTGGTCGGAAGGGGCGCACTACAAGTAGCGGGCGAAACTACAGTAACCACTACTTTTTCTTGTAGTTTGTAGTGTAACGCACTACTAAAAATACGTAGTGTAGCGAGATACAATAAATCACTATAAAAAATCACAATAAATCACTATAGTTTGTATAGAGTTTTGACACTACTTTTAACGTTACTTCAGTAAACAAAGTGCCATTCTACATATCATGTGATCACCTTTTCTTTATTTGTACGAAATTTAGTGTCCTGCGTAACGATGAATGGCTGCAGAGATGCTCGCCGTGTTAGGAAGGCCATTACCTCACGAAGTTGATTTTTTATATGGGTATATATTCAGACAGGGGCGGCAAATAGGGGGCGCGGTCGCGCCCCCAAATTTTTCTTATTCTGGACCAAAACTGAAAAAAGGGAAAAAAAATTAAGCGAATTCGGTGAAAAATATCCCCAAGGTGAAAAAAATCCCCATGATGATGTTAAATCATATCACAGAATCAATATTCAATGTGAAATTAAAGGTTCAATATCTAATGAAATTGAGACAAGATTTAATGAGAACAATATATCCGTTTTGTTTGCCGTTAGTTCAGTATTATCCGGATCGGATGTCGGAAAAGAAAAAAAAAGTTTCATCCATATGCATATAACTTCCAGATGTATATAACTATGTATATAACTTCCAGGAAGAGGAATTGCTACTGTTTTATTCAATGGTGAAAATTGTAAACATAGACCATCCCAATTTTAAAAGTCGCCTGGATTGTTTTAAAGTGCGGAATTTAAAAAATGTGTTTACTGTCATAACATTATTAGTTAAATTGTTTTTGACTGTGCCAATCAGCTCAACTAGTAGTGAAAGGTCTTTTTCGTGACTCAGGAGGTTGAAAAATCATTTTCGCAGTACAATGGTACAAGAAAGAGTTCAATCTTTAGCTATTTTAGCTATAGACCAAGATATACCACTGGATTATGATGATATTGTAACGAAATGTTTTCTTCATCCAGACTCTAAGAGCCGGCGTTTAAAACTTCAATAACAAGTAAATAAATATAGATAATTGTATTTAGAAAATTATGTTAACAACAATTATGTTAACACAATTATGCACAAAAATTATGTTAACAACAATTATTTTTCTAAACATCAATTCAGTTTTGTGAGGTCAGTGATTCAGTTTTGTAGGCGTTCAAATACAAACGTATTACTCAAAGTATCTTTTTTCATGAATGGAACGAGCTAGATCCACGAGAATGTCACCCAATTTATCGCATGGTATTACATATGAAAAGTGAACATGGTTCTCAATACGAAATATTTTTTTTTTATTTTATATGACTTTTTGATAATTTTTTTGAAAAATGTACAATATCTCGAGAACGGTTCATGTTAGCGTTCTAAAATTTATGTCAATCGTTTTCTAATGAAAAATTACATAAGAAATGTCTATTTGCGTAACTTTATTAGTGGTTTTGATTTTTTGACGATTTTTTCAAAATTTCACTCAAAAATTTAGGGGGGGGGGGGGGTTCTTAACATTCAATTGTGTATAAAAACAATAGGTTTCCAGTGTTTACGGATTATGATTTTTGTACCAAATTTGGTTCGAATCGGTCCATTCGTTCGTCAGTTATCGTCTCCACAGACTCACTGACACACACACATACTTTCACACACACACATCACTTCAAAAATGTTTGATTCGTGATCAGGGATGCTTGAAACGTGCTCTCCCGTCGAAAACTCGAATTCGAATTTTCGACCCCGTCACAATACTTTCCTTATACATTATGTATATAAGGAAAGTAAAAATTAACATCTAAAATAAAACTTTCTTAAAGATGTGAATGTACAGCCACAGTTCATTTCCTTTAATGTTACATGTACTAGCTTGTTAAATCTTGAAAAGAGAAATCTGATGTGGGCAGCCCATGACTTTCTCTACAGACTTAAATCCATTTCTCTTTAATAATCCATAAAATTGAGTTTAATTGCACAAAATAATTATTTGAAATGACGCTCAACTTGCACTTTCAATTTGATTTTCGCTTTTATTTGGTAACGATGTATTTTCAAAGGCGACGTATTAAAAATGCGAAAAACAAAAAACTAAAATATCTCGAGAAAGGGTTAGTTCTAGTGATGGGATTGGTCTCTTTATTCTTTTCATCGTTAAAAATTACGTATAAAAGAAGCATTTAATTAATACATTTGAGAATACGTAGTCTTATTTTAAATGTTGACGATTTTTGCGGGTCATTTCGTTCTTTTCTTTCCCAAATCGTACCAAAATCTAATCAGCATCAGAATAACCTACAGGTGACTTATCTACCAAATTTTGTGAAATTTGGTAAATTAGTTTTTCAGCTAGAGAGGATACATGTGATTTTTGCAGGCCATTTCGCAAAAAAAAAGAAAACAAAAAGACATGTTCTTTCATCCCGAATTGTACCGAAATCTAATCAGCACCAGGGCCACACACAAGTGACTCATCTATAAAATTTGGTCATTTATTTTTTGAGTTAGAGTGAATACATACATTGCACAGACGTCACATTAAAAATAGTTTTTTCGCGTTCTAGGGGTCCCAAAACGTGTAGATCCGCCGAAAATTAGTTGCGATTTTCGACACCATTCCAATAATTTCCCTATAACATCACCATATATTGTAGGGAAAGTAAATATGCTAAAAACTATGGCGGCTACCGACTGAACCCATTTCGAAAACCCGTAACAAATCTAGATGTTTAAATTTATTCTATAAACTCGTTATATACTTATTATTTTAACCACAAGGACGAAACCGCATTCATGGCAGACACAAAAAGCCAAGAATTAATATACCTAAGAACGCATTTCATGCACCTCGCTGGTATCAGTCTACAATGGGTACGGCATGTAATCGGAAATGTTTAAATAGGTCAGAATGTGATTGTTCCTACGTATTTCGCGAAACTGAAAATTTTCTAAGCAACAAATGAACACAAGGCGAACCGAGTTCAGGTCATTTGAGTTTTTCTATTAACATAATTGTCGCTAATTATACAGAGTGTAAATTAGTAGCCGATAATAAAGTGTTTTATTAAATGTATTTATTCTAAATATAAAGGGGATAAAATGTGTTTTTATTCTTAAAGACAGATTCAAATACAAATATGGGATGTGAAATTCTACAAGACTTTTTCACACTATACATTAATATTCCATATTGTTTGGGTCTACTTCTATAATAACAAACCTCACTTGAAATTATATAGAGGTTTAGAACAGCAAGTCTCCGTTAATTGTTAGAGTACATCTGGTAAAAGCTATTAATAATCAAACACAAATCTTTTAAAGTATTTGATGGATTTTCTAGCTGCTCTGGTTCTCAAGTGATTGGCCCATATACCAAATATCAGGACTCCTTTCACCTTTAAAAGGAAGCGTGTCTCATTTATTCCGAAAAGCGAACATATTGGTGTTTGGCACCCCCTAAAGTTGCAAATATTGGAAATCTGAAATTGCACACTTTCTTCTACCAGTACACCAAACTATCTACCAGTACACCAAATTTGATGTGTCTATCCTATCGTGAAGCATGTTTCTCTATCACTTCATATTTCGAACGTTTTTCTGTGTTGCACCCCCCCCCCCCCCCTAAATGATCATTTTTGAAAAACCGTAAAAATCTTAAGGTTTTTTTTATCAAATGATTACTCTATATACTGAATTTCAAGCCTCTATCACATTGTAAAGGAGGCGTTTTTCATTTGTTCGTCAAATCGAACATTTTAGTGTGCGGCAGCCCCTACAATAACAAATGTTGGAAAACTGAAATTGCACACTTTCTTCCATTCCAACTTTTTACCCGTACACCAAATTTGAAGTCTCTATCTCATCGCGAAGCATGCTTTTCTAGTATTTCATCTTTCGAATGCTTTTGTGTGGAGTACCCACCCCCTTAGATATACATTTCTGAAAAACTCTATTCTTTTTGTGATTTCTATCAGATGATTCGCCCATATACCAAATATCAAGCCTCTATCACGTTTAAAAAGGGGCGTTTCTCCTTTATTCCGAAAATCTAACATTTTGGTGTGCGGCACCCCCTAAAGTAGAAAATATTGGTAAACTGAAATTGTACACTTTCTTCCAAACTATCTACCCTTACACCAAATTTGATATCTCTATCTCATCGCGAAGCATGCTCTTCCTATCATTTCACCTTTCGAATGTTTTTCTGTGGAGTAAACCCCCCCCCCCCTTAAATATACATTTTTGAAAAACTCCATTCTTCATGGGTTTTCTATTAAATGATTCGCACATATACCAAATATCAAGCCTCTATCACGTTCTAAAAGGGGTGTTTCTACTTCATTCCTAAAATCGAACATTTTTGTGTGCGACACCGCCTAAAGTAGAAAATATTGGAAAACTGAAATTGTACACTTTCTTCCTTCCAAACTATCTACTTGTACACCAAATTTAAAATCTCTATCTCATCCCGAAGTATGTTTTCTTATCAATTCACCTTTCGAACGTTTTCCTCTGGAGTATCCCCTTAAACGAACATTTTTGAAAAACTATTCGTCTTGGGTGTTTTCATCAAATGATTAGTCCATATACGTAATTTCAAGTCTCTTTCAAATTTTAAAGGAGTCTTTTCTCATTTATTCGGTAAATCGAACATTTTGGTGTGCGGCACCCACTTAAGTAGAAAATATTGGAAATCTAAAATTGCACACTTTCTTCCTTTCGAACTATGTACCCATACACCAAATTTGAAGCCTTATTCTTATCGTAAAGCATGTTTTTCTATCATTTCACTTTTCGAGCGTTTTGGTGTGGAGCACTCTCTCTTCAGAACATATTTGGAATATACGATTTTTCCTGGGGGTTTTATCGAACGATTGAACCGTGTATCAAATTGCAAGTCTTATCTATTTGGGAAGTGCCTAAAAAAAGCGTGACAGTCAGACAGACAGACACTTGGCAATTAGTATATATCGATGTTTACAACTATGGGCATTTTTACCAACATGATATATGCAGAAAATCTGCGTTCCTTTTAACATTAAAAATCTTAAATATTCAACCAAATGTCAATTTTTTTCATGCAATTATTAATAATTTTGTATTTTATTATTTTCAAAAGCTATTGAAATACATGCAACATTTCTTTGTGTGTGTGGGTTGTTTTCTTTAAACATTTTCAAAACAGTTCAAAATAATAAAATATCGAAATTAGAATCACCATAGTTCTTTAATTAAGAACTCTATCCAAAATCCAGTTATATATCCATTTAGAATTTTCAAAGGGCTACACATTACTTTGTATTAGTTTATAGCTAGTATTTTCAGTTTTTAAGATATATTAGTATTACAAACTTGGAAAAAGGAAAAATTTTAACATTCTTCAATTTACAAGACGATTTCTCAAAAACTGAAACAAATTATAAATCTAGAAACTAGATTTCCTATGGAATATTTTGTCGCTTACTATTTATATCATCTCTTATATTTACAAATATATTCCGAGTAAAAATAATCAAAGTGAAGCAAATCATTGCTCGGATAAAAACTTTGGTCTTTTCGAAAAAATATTTAAATATTGAAATCATTTTATATATTCATAATGTGCACCCTATTTTCAACAAAAGTAAAAAAAATGTTTACATATTTAACTATTAGGTTTGGAGATATAAACGACCAAAGGGTTTATATTTATCGTACCGCTTCCATTAAAATAGCTAGTATTTTAAAAATAAAAACTATAATACTGTTCAGGAGTAATATAATTTCGTAAAATAAAGCTGCAAAATTTAATGTCCAAAGAAAATAATTTTGAGCTTTTCTATCACTTATCAATTATTAATGTTATGTCAGTTAGCCAATATGTCACTGATGGCATTTTTGAAAGAACGCTTAACGTTTCTTTGAGACAGAGGCACATTTGTTTGTAATGAAAAAATAACCTAAATGTCAAAGATATTGTCGAATCGAAGGCAGATTGGGAAATTGCAAGTAAATTATTCTAAATAGAAATTAATGTTCGTTCAGACAATTAGAAAGATATGTCAATGATTGCTAACCATCTCCGTGAGAAAAAATTTCAGGTTGTTAATTTTTCGAAACATTCATTCTATGTCGTCTTCATTAACAATAAATTTTTTTATTATGGAACCTACTCATCAGCCATTTTAAATAGGGTGCAGTATACGTGACCTTCATTTTACTACACTAAATATTGAGTTTTGTATAGCGAGAATAGAGAACTTCCTTTTTGGAGCCTTAATTTAATTATTTTAATAGAATGTTTTGAATAACAATGTCATTTAGAATACTATAGGAATTTGCACCTGATGGTGAATTTTAAGTTTCTTTATAATATGTTTTCAGTAAGAAAACGGGTATACTGCTAGTTATGTATAAAATAGATATAGACGAACATTGATCTTCCCAAAGGGAAATTATCTTTACTGTTTTTGATAAAGTACAGCCATTCCAAATGGAACCGCTGTAAGGGGAACAAATCTCCTTCAACAGGCTGTGAAGAGAAAATAGTATTGGGGAAACACACACAGTTTTCCCCTCTACCAACAGGTGGAGGGGGTTCTTTCTACATACCTTGGTGAGGACCCACAAGGTAATTAGGAGGGGGTGCAGACAGGATGAAATGGGAATAACAGGAGACACAAAGAAATGGGACATCGATGCATGGGCATTTGCAGGATTTTCCCATGGGGTGCTAAAACTTATTGCATTCAAAATTTAAAGATTACTATCAACCTTTCAAAGTTTTAAAATTAAAAAACAGAAATCATATTTACAGATGCCTGTATTAGCCCCTTCACTCCATCCAATATTTTAAATCTAACCTGATTATTTAACAACTTTTAAAATTGGCATGCAGATGTAGATTTAGAGGTCCAATAACAACAAACTGTTAAAAATTCGAAACATTTAAATTTGTGTGTGAGAGAGGGGGGGGGGGGGGCTTCGGGTAAAAATCGGTAAAACAATAAAACAAATAAATATAGTAGGTATCAAAGAGGACAGCCATATGGAAAGATGGAGAAAAATACAACATTTTTTTTTTTTTTTTTTTTTTTTACTGCACTAGAAGAGGCGTCAAAAATTAAAATTTTCGTTTTTGCCTAGTTTTGGAAGAAATAATAAATGAAAAATTTTAAGACATCTTTTAGGATCCTTAGCCTGCACATGAAAAATAAAGGGCACGCTTCAGGTCGATTAGAAAAAAGGAAGTGAGAGAATATGAGTTCAGAAAGAAAATAAATAAAAAATATCGAATTGAGTGAAGTATTAAGAAATCGGACGAGGCTGAGAAAAACAATATTTTTTTTATTTTAAATAAAAGGAAGGGGGGAGGGCTTTCTTTTTTTTGTAGAAAAAGTAATGGAAAAAAAATATTTGAAGATAAAACCAGATTCGCAAACACAGGGAAATATCACAGATGCTTAGGTTAATTACGAGAGAGAAATAAAATGGAAAAGGGAAATGGGGGGGGGGGGGTTAAAAAAATATAGTTATTAAATTACAAGAGAAATTTTGAAATGTGTATGAGTATTTTAAATAACTGAAATCGGGTGGCAAGTCAATGAATCTCTTCTTGATGTGCATCCTTTCATCCCGATGTTTATCTCTCGTCCGATTATTTGCAAGTGACGTCCGTTGCTCTACTGTCCCGAGATGAAAACTAAAATTCCAAGAAGTCCTACTCCAAGGAAAATAGAACAAAACACCTAGTTATCCTTTTCGGTCATATGCAACCACAAAAGCATAACTTCCTCGTCTACAGGAGGCAGTTAACAAAATGCCACTTTTCGATTCAGAAATAAGGATAAAAGCTTTAAAACGAGTGTTACAAACATGAACGGGCGAGATGCAACCGTTCCGACAACTCATCGCGTATTTTCATAACAGTGTAATCGCACGAGAAGAAAAATCATCCCTACTTTATTTTCTATTTTTGTTTTCGCAATGGACCGGTGGTAATCGTTGCGTGAAGGGTAATTTGCGGATATTCGACAAGCTTCGAGCCAATTTTCCGAGCGATGATTCTACAGATTTTTTCTTGCTCTGAACCGGTATCTTGAAAGAAGTTTAGATTTTGAAGCAAGTCGATTTCAACTCAAATCGACATGTTTCAAAGTTGAAATGAACATGAAAAATACCCAGTCGCCATTACGTCTACAGGCCACATGACAAACTGGCAGCTCGTTATCCAAATCGAAGACAGATATCGATGCCTAACCACCAATTAGCCTTCCGACAAATATCTGATATTTTGCTGGAAGCCGATAGCAAGAATGTGTCCTTGGATACCTATGGATGTCAGAAAACGGCATCTTGTGATCGTGCAGACAAGTGACACCTTGATATTCACAAGAAATTAGTCAAGGCAACATCTCAAGGCATACCAAAACTACAATCCTGAAAGTGTCAGGGTGACACTTCTAGAACGTGTCATGGTTATAATACTCAACGAACAGATTTAGTTATGAAGTGGGTGCTACGACACGCTATAAAATGAATTATGCCGGGCGAGGGTAATATTTTAAAGTGATAAATGAATATAGCACAAAATATTAAAAAAATTGTTAATTTCAACAATGCTGAGACAATACCTTTTTATAAAAGTCTGGACACGTAGATGGGTAGGATTTATTACTTCATATGCATACACATCTGAAAACCACCGTTTCGACCCGGGATGAGCCTAAAAGCCTAAAATTCGATGCAAAACGCGTCAAACTCAGGGGAGATAATATCTCATATTAAGGCTTGTGTGTTTTGCTTGTGCTCATACAAAAAATGTTTCCAAATGTACTATGCGTGAAGTACATTCAGAACAGGTAAAAGTATATATAAATATATATTCTTCAATTTTATTATTATATGAATATATTACTCAATTGACTACCTTTTTGTCAAATTCAGAGTCAATCAAACAGAACTTTTTGGGTCATGCCGGATTTACTGCTACGCGCTTAATTTTTGTAAGGTAGTGCAACAAAACAAAATTATGACATGGATACCAATATGGATTATTTTAAACTGACTGCAAAAAATAAAAATTTTTTACATGAAAAATGTTAAAATACAGACTTTATAGACTGACTTGGCAAAACTATATAGACTAACGATAAAAAGTATGGACTAACAGACTAGTTGGAAACCATGTCTATAGGAGATAATGTTTTAAAAATCTTAAAATTCCAATACTTCCAAGTTTAAATAATACAAATTATCAAAGGTTTCAGTTAGTTTTAGGTTTTCACATAATGTATGTACACTAAAATTTAGTAGCAGTATGTGCATTCGCTTTTGATTTATTATGTCCACTCCACATCTCACACATATTTCCACAAGCAGTGGTCGGAAGTAGCGAAACTACAGTAGTCACTACTTTTTCTCGTAGTTTGTAGTGTAATACGCTACTTTTAAAGATAAGTAGTGTAGCGAGTAGCGCGATATAATAAATCACTAGTTTGCATCGAGTTTTGACGCTACTTTTAACGTTACTTCAGTAAACAAACAAGGTGCCATTCTACATAACATGTAATCACCCTTTCTTTATTTGTATGAAATTTAGTGTTCTGCGCAAAGATGTACGATGAATGGCTGCAGGGTTAGGAAGGCCATATATTCAAATGGATATATTCCGATGTGTTATTTCCCAAACGATCCTGCTTATCAGATTGCAATTTTGAAATGCAAATTCTATTAAAAATGAACAAACATGTTTTTAAATAAATAGTTTTTACTTTTACTTTATTTTATATTTTCAATAAAATGGATACACGTCAACTTTAAATTTTAAAATCAAAGACAACCAAAAATGGGTTTAAAAGTCCTTTAATAAAATCTCCTTTCCTCGACGCACAAAGAAAGGAGATTTTATTAAAGGACTTTAAAACCTATTTTTGGTTGTGTTACGAACCCCTCTCTGTCCATGCCAAGAAGACTGGGAAAGGTTTTTCTCAGCCCGCCATCTTACTTCGAGAGTTTTGCAGCTGGCCACGCAATTTGACACTGTGGACTGCGGGGGGTCAAGGGCCAGATATTGGAGGGGAGGGCGATGGCGTTTTGAAGAAAAAAGGACTTGCTTCGGAGATGCTGAACTGAACGGACGATCGGACTCGCGGAGTCCCGAGCATTGTGATGATTCGAATAATTTGCGAATATGTGTAGATATGTGTAAATAGTTAGATGTAATAAATGTGTCGTGTGATTATGGAAGTGTTTTGCTTAGTATAGAAACGAACCACCGAACGGGCTCAAGGCGATCAGCAATTGGAACTGAGAGCCGAGTTCGTTACACTGTCGCAGTCGATATAGGATGATAAATGCTTAAGCAAATGTGCAAATCGCTAAACAAAGGGAAACGGCAGGAATACGTTGAAATACCTGACTAATGATTGGAATAAATTGGATGAGGATATATCGACGTGAATCATATGGACTAATTTATGTATGTGTTGGACTAACGGTATAGCTTGTGACAAAGACCCCAACCCATAAGGAAGAAAGATTGATGACCTCCATTACAGAAGAAGAGGTAAGTGGAAATTTTCATAATTCATGGGTGATGCTCTCTGTGCTAGAGCGGATTTTAAATTAAATTGTAAAATTAATAATGAGTTTAAAGTGGGTCATTTGGTTTGTGGGGACTAATTTATTGATGGGAGTAAATTATAATTTTTAAAGTTTTGTTAATAACGGAAATTCCTAGATGAGCGGTGACAGAAGTAATATATGGATAAAGATTGTGCTTTAATATACAAATGTGTTTAAATGCTGTTTTGATAAGAAATTATGGTAAATATTTGCATGAAATTGTGTTACATTTAATATTAATGAGATATTTGTATGTGGAAATATAAATAATATTATGCATAGGATATTTTAGTATTAAGAGAAATTTTAGTTATATTACGTCTAGGGTATTTGGTTTTATATTAAAGAGAAACTATTTCACTGTAAAGGAAAAAATGATATATGTGATTGATAAAAGTGATTTGACATGTGTATATATTATGCATTTTGGATGAAGGGGAAAAGGCAATATTGTGTATTAAGAGGGTGGTATGGTGTAAATTAGGGTGAGCTATTATTGTGTAGGTAATTTTTGGTTCTCACGCAGTGGTTTAGGATGGCATATTTATTGGAAGAGAAGAAAATTGATCTTGTGAGGCTTTGTTATGAAATAGGCGAGACGACGGATTCTGAGTGTGAGGTGGTGGAATTAAAAAATATAATTTGTGGGAGCAAGGAGTATGAGGAAGAAGCGATAAGGAATATATTGTATTCTATTAGGGAAGAGAGAGAAGAGAATGAAGAACGGGATAGAGAGAATAAAGAGTGGGAGAAAAGAAAATTAGAGTGCGATAGAAAGTTGAGAGAGTTGGAGAGAAAAGAGCAGCAAAAGAGGGAAAGCGAGATCAAATGGTTAATGTGGGAACTGGGAATGAACCAGGATAATAGTGAAACCCAAATTGCACAAAATACCACTACCCAGAACTTTAGCGGCGAAATTGGCAGAGCGGTGAAAAATGTGCATAAGAGCACAGTGTTGTGCTTCGCATGTAAAAAGTTAGGACACTATAGGTATGAATGCCCAGAAATATGTAGTGCGCTTAACAGTAAATGGCTTAATTCGGAAAAGTCGCGAAAAAGTACAAAGCTTAATTCGGAAAAGTCGCGAAAAGCTCAATTTGAAATATTTGAGGAGACTTGGGAAAAACAAGAATTGTTAAGCCTAGATATTCAGACAGGGGCGAAAAGCGTTGAAAAAATTAAGCGGCCTTTTCGGGTATCCGATCTTCCGAGTCTCAAAATGGAAAGCGAGAATTCCGGTATGGAAAATGGGGTTGGAAAGTCTCAGAGAGAGGGGTTTCCCGTGAACAAGTTTCGGAGAGAAAGAGAAAAGATGGTGAGGGGGAGGAGTAATACAATGTCGCGACTGGACCCTGCGCTGAAGAAAGAAAAGTCGGGGGGAGGTGAGAGTTTCCTGATCATAGATATGTCTAGGTCACAGTTGTCCTTGAAGGGAAAAGGGGCGATCGAGCGGGCAACCTCAAGTTCCGAGTCCGATAGTGCTCAATATATTAGGGACGGTAAGGAAAGGAAAGGGGCTGAGAAAGGCTATCCTGTGGTTCCAATATCTGTGAGTCCAATTATCACCGAAAAGGAAAATGTTACGAGTAGTTTAGAGACATTGGGGGTCTTGAAGAATTCGAAAGCAATGGATAAGAGTCGAATTACGGAGTGTGAGAGAAAGGAGACGGAGACAATGAACGAAAGATGGGGAACTGGAGAGTCAGTTACAGCCCAACGTGAGACAATAGGAACGGAAGGGAATGAAGTGTGCTCAGCTGAAAGTCATGAGAAAACCATGTTAGTTAAAGTGGGAACAATGTTGGAAGGGAAATGTGAAGGAACAGGAATTATGGAGGTAGTTATGGGTTCGGTCAGTGAGAAGAAGC
Source organism: Amaurobius ferox (assembly GCA_951213105.1). Classification (NCBI taxonomy): domain Eukaryota; kingdom Metazoa; phylum Arthropoda; class Arachnida; order Araneae; family Amaurobiidae; genus Amaurobius; species Amaurobius ferox. The sequence goes on from OX578146.1 coordinate 118,293,818, forward strand.
AAAGGGTTAGTGGGGGTAGAAGCAAGTTGGCTTCCCTGCGAGACCAATGTTATGGAGGGAATGGATCAAGAGAGAAAAGGTGCAGATATTCACCAGTGAAAATGAAATTATTAGTGGGAAAATTTGGGAGATTGGTAAGGAAACCGAAGATGAAATATGCTGGGGTTAGAAGTAAGATTGCTTCCCTGCGAGACCAATGTTATGGAGGAAATTGGTCAAGAGATAAAATGTGTAATTATTCACGAGTGAAAATGAAATTATTAGTGGGAAAATTTGGGAGATTGGGAAGGAAACCGAAGATGAAATATGCTGGGGTTAGAAGCAAGATTGCTTCCCTGCGAGACCAATGTTATGAAGGAAATTGGTCAAGAGTTAAAATGTGTAATTATTCGCGAGTGGAAATGAAGTTATTAGTGGGGAAATTTGGGAGATTTGGAAGGAAACCGAAGATGAAAATGAAATATGAGAGAGAAATGACATGGTCAGTGGAAAGAATGGAAGAGTGGGTCTCGATTTGTGGGATCAGAAAGTGGATATTGGATGATGAAAAGAAATTGAGTTTAAATCTGTGGGGGTTACTGGAATGGACTCCCGGGCAGGTGAAATGACGAAGTGGGCTCTCTAATGATATATCGTGTGTTCTTTGAATAAAGTTTTGAGCCAGTAATCTAAAAATTGTGAAATTATGGAAAAATGTATGTGAATTGTAGTGTGTTTAATATTATTAAGGTATTTCTATATGTTAGTTTTAAGTGTAAACAGAAGAAGTGGAAATTGATAATTAGTGTTTTAAGCATCATTTTGGTTTGTAGTATGATTTTGTTTTAAGTGCTAAACAGTAGAAGTGGAAATTGATAATTAATGTTTAAGAATAATTTTGGTTTAATGTATGATTTTGTATCAAGTGTAAACATTTGAATCGGAAATTGATAATTAGTGTTTTAAGAATAATTTAGTGTCTATGGAAATATACTTTTGTGCATGAAATTTAAATTTGGATAATTATTATGTAATGGTTCGATCCTGTCACTGGCTCATAGAGGAATTCCGGGTTGCAGAGAGCATAGCCTGTGTGTGGGAATTTCCACTATGGGAAGGGGGTGCAGGATTTGGACTTTTCAGTCATCGTTGGTCAACGGATGGACTGAAAAGTGGGGGGAAGGTGTTACGAACCCCTCTCTGTCCATGCCAAGAAGACTGGGAAAGGTTTTTCTCAGCCCGCCATCTTACTTCGAGAGTTTTGCAGCTGGCCACGCAATTTGACACTGTGGACTGCGGGGGGTCAAGGGCCAGATATTGGAGGGGAGGGCGATGGCGTTTTGAAGAAAAAAGGACTTGCTTCGGAGATGCTGAACTGAACGGACGATCGGACTCGCGGAGTCCCGAGCATTGTGATGATTCGAATAATTTGCGAATATGTGTAGATATGTGTAAATAGTTAGATGTAATAAATGTGTCGTGTGATTATGGAAGTGTTTTGCTTAGTATAGAAACGAACCACCGAACGGGCTCAAGGCGATCAGCAATTGGAACTGAGAGCCGAGTTCGTTACAGGTTGTCTTTGATTTTAAAGTTTATACTTTTATTTTATTTTACTGTTTTCAGAAGTGGGTATGAGCGTGAAGATTGGCAAGTTGATCAGTAAGTTTGGAAATCAGTCAATTTTAATTATTCAGAATAAGTGTGTTAAATGACTACAGTATGCCCATATCCTCAACTTTTTGTGAAAATTGAAGCTGTGGCAAAATTCGTCTTATAAAAGTAGTTATGTAGTGACTACATTTTAAAAGTAGTTTGTAGTCACTACTTTTTAAAAAGAGTAGTTGTAGTTAACTACATTTGTCATATTGTAGTTCACTACAATAATAAAGTAGTTTTTCCAACCACTGTTTCCAAGTACCGAAATGGATTCAGGATATCTCGAAACGCGCGTCTCCTTCCAAATCTTGATTTCGAAAATTTTCGGGACAACATTACTTTCTCTATGCAATAGTATAAGGAATTAAAAAAAAAACGGGGTAATTTAACACATCCCAAGAGTCTGCCTCCAAGTGTTATTGACCCTGTAATATGCATCGTCTACCTAAACCTTGCGAGCTTACCCCGTCACTTTTATTCACGCTATTATTCGCTATTGGAGCAGGCTGCAATTCAAAGTGAAGTTACGAGGTGAGACAGGCAGCCAGAAAAGAGTTCAGGAGGAAACAGGAATAAAAAGTCACGATTGCCAGATTAAAGCCAAGAAGAATGCCGTTCAGAAAGCCGAGGACCTGCAACTCACCAAGATATGAGCACGGACCTCACAGCTAATCAATTACACTCTAGAAAGATGCGCCGATCGTGAGATGGGCGATTGAGAATCCAATTGATTTGTCGATAAAGAGACTTACTTGCTATGCAAGGGGTCACGCTGCCAAAGATTGGGGTGCCTTTTATTGTGGACCGGACAGTACATAAACGTTCGCAAAGACGGATTTATATGCTCCGGGAAGTAAGCTGATATGTTCTTGGGTCATTTTTACGTCCACCTTGATGCCGCATAATTTCAGTTGCACTTTGCTATAGAGGATTTTAATTTACACAAACCTAATACAGATTCATTTAAAAAAAATACTAATTTAAAAGTAATTAAAATAAAATCACATCGAGTAATATATTTATAATTTCATACTTATACTTTTATCAAAGAACGGCAACTTTACGTGGGGTGGAGCCAGTCTCGTGGTAAGAAATCGCTGGCCCTGGGACAATGTCCGCCCCCTCCCCTCTCCTGGTTGTACCCGCTTTATTCTGTTTTTAATAATAAATAATTATTACTTATTAATAATTTATATTTCTACTAAAAGCACTGGTTAACGCATTTAATTGAATTCTAAATGGCAATAGTCTTAACTAATGTAGGATGCAGGATATAGTTTCCATGAATGGCTAGAAATGTATTCGTAACAAAAAGTATGAAATTAATAAATTTATACGCCAGCAACCATGGCAAATTAATTGTGCAAATAAATTGTGGAAAATGGGGGAGTCTACGAAAACTAAATAAGTGATTTAAACCGAACGCTTTATATTTTGTAATAAAATAATTGAATGACGAGGGTTGTTATATTCATTTTTATTTCAACTCTTGACGTACTAATAACTTTATTTATTTATTTATTTTTACTCCCGTGCATCGACTAGCACCTGTTGACCGATTTAGAGCTCTTCAGCACCAAATTACTGATAACTTTACTTTGTCAGTCACCACACAGATTCGCAAAATTGCAGCACATAGATTTATTTTTTCGTTTTTTGCCAGCACAGTCAGCTATTCCGCGCTGAAGAGCTCTAAAATGCGTGAGACCGGTCTTCGGGGTGAGTCGCTGAGCGCGATCCTAGTTTTGAGAATCTCCCCGGGTTGCAATTATATACCAATTTTTAATAATAAATTCCACCAAAGAACACTAAATGAAGGGATTGGATCGGCATATGACATTTCCTTTTTGCGGGGAAACAGGTTGCGAGCTGTTCTGAAGTCCGATTTGTAATAATAAAAGAAAAGTAGCTCTAAGAAGCAAGTCTTGATAGGTACGATATCAAGAGGGCGATCTGCAAACCGACAAGTAATCGGAGGACAACACCTGCATGATTGCAAGAAAACAAGATCAATTCGTCTAGCCATACCAGCATTTTGATAAGTTCAATAGCACGAGCAATTGCGTGGGAGTGAATCAACTTCATGCAGGTTTCCAGCCCAGCTTCCGAATCCAATCCAATCCAAACCTTTATTAAAAATCAGACGCGGATTTGAGTTTTCGAAAAATGCAGTTGATTTATTATTAAGCTTACTCTTCAGCAGCGGATTTACTATTAAACTAAACTTTGAGGCCTCGGTCAAGCAGGGGGCATCCAGAATCCCAGTTTTTTTTTTCTTTCCTTTTCCATATAAAAAAATCTGATGTGGGCAACACATGACTTTCCTTATATAATGTAATGAATTTACTACTTTTACAGTAAAAAAATAGGTTTTTCTTATAGTAGATACTAATATTCTTTCCAAGATATTGAATTTTCGACAATTAGTCGTCATTTTCATTGATTTAGCGTCATTTTTATCCATTTGGCGAGATTTTCGTTAATTTGGTAACATTTCTAAAAGTCGCCAAGTTGGCGACATTCCGCCAAATTCGTCGCCAAAATCTCGCCAAGCGTTATGGACGAAGAAATAACTTATTTTTACAGCAGATAAATGACTATAGGCGTTCAAATACAAACGTATTACTCAAAGTATCTTTTTTCATGAATGGAACGAGCTAGATCCACGAGAATGTCACCCAATTTATCGCATGGTATTACATATGAAAAGTGAACATGGTTCTCAATACGAAATATTTTTTTTTTATTTTATGACTTTTCGATAATTTTTTTGAAAAATGTACAATATCTCGTGAACGGTTCATGTTAGCGTTCTAAAATTTATGTCAATCGTTTTCTAATGAAAAGTTACATAAGAAATGTCTATTTGCGTAACTTTATTGGCGGTTTTGATTTTTTGACGATTTTTTCAAAATTTCATTCGAAAATTTAGGGGGGGGGGGGGTTCTAGACATTCGATTGCGTATAAAAACAATAGACTTCCAGTGTTTACGGATTGTGACTTTTGTACCAAATTTTGTTCGAATCGGTCCATTCGTTCGTCAGTTATCGTCTCCACAGACTCACTGACACACACACATACTTACACACACACACACACACACACATACTTTCACACACACACAGACATCACCTCAAAAATGTTTGATTCGTGATCAGGGATGCTTGAAACGTGCTCTCCCGTCGAAAACTCGAATTCGAATTTTCGGCCCTGCCCGTCACAATACTTTCCTTATACATTATGTATATAAGGAAAGTAATAATGGGCGCGATCTATACAGAAGAGCAATATTCTGGCGTTGCGTATAACATTAGGTACTGAAAACGAAGCCATATATAACGAAGCCATTTTTAACTCATTTAAAACAATGGAGAAATTTGGAGCTTTACGTTGCGTATGGCATCAGATGCTGAAAAAGAAGCCGGATATTGGACTCATTTTTAATTTATTTACAACAATGGATATTGTAATATCTCCTTTTGTGTTGTGGTTACACAGACTGATTGGGTGCTCTCTTATTATAATAGATATCACATGAAACTTCAGATAAACATTTCTTGTTTTAAGGAAATTTTCCAGCAACTTGTTTCATGCTTGCCACTGGCTCTCGTCAACATCAACTGTGCACTTTTACAGAAAGCGCTTAAATTCGTGATATTATACTTACAAGGACTAATATTCGGGATTTTATTTAGAAACTCTAAACTTTTAAGGAATTTATTTAAAAGAGCTAAAATTTGCCACTTTTATGAAAAGTGCTAAAGTCTGCAATTTAATTTAAAAGCATTAAAATATGCAATTTTTATGAAAATACATATTTTTTCTGGAATTTCAGGACAAGTAGGTACTACCCCCTCAAATTCGTCCAAACTGCTGTCTCAAATAATGAAACTTGAAACACTTCGTTATTTACGGCTTACGTTATTTAAGGCAGTTTAACAAATGCATCAATATGTTTCGAGTGAAAAAAAATGCATCCCTGGTCAAGATTATTGAGACAGTTGTCACACCCGCAAAGAAACAGCCATTTAAAACTTTTATAAAGGTCCTCGGGAAAGAAACACTGATGGATCTGAAATTAAATCAGGGCGGGGAGGGGGGGGGGGGGGCACGAGCCTAACCTTTCACGACACTGAGCAACAGTCTATTCTTTAGTTGAGACGTTCCTATTTTGAACGTAAGGATCAGTATGTTACTGTTCACTATTTACTGCCCCCTCCAGTTTTCAACATTGTCACTAAGTTAAAGATATACAGTAGAAGTCGATGATGCAGAAAATTTATTTCAAATTATTCATAATTCGTGTAAAAACCACCCTACGGCAGGGAACACGCCATTCAATAAGTCAATAGAACGCAAATTTGAAAAAGAAAAAAAAAATGCATAATCTTCATAATTTATTTAAAAACCTGGTTTTCTGAGACCTTATTTCGTCGTGAACCCGAAGTTTGAGTTTCATACTGAATCTCTTCTCATATATACATTTTAAGTTTCATGCTAAATCCCTCTATTCTCACATATACATTGCACCTACAACCCTTTACCGTACTGTAATAATTAAAAGTGCGATTGGTCCAAACGCAAGGCTTCAAAATTAAACTTTATTATTTTACGCGCCTTTATTATACTATGAAATATATAAACTGAGGGCTGGATGATTGAATATCAGTTATCCATTTTCTTCGATGCCAGTATCTGCATAAATTCCGATTAAAAACAAACCGTAATCTTGTACTGCAAACCTCCACGTTCAATTATCTACCAAAAGTATGGTACGAATTTCGTCGATAATTTTCTAATCTGTTAATAAAACGGTTATTTATATTTCTACATTCACAAAATTAATAATTATACGATGTCCTAACGAAGCATAATAATTAATATACCACTCTTCAACGCAGAGGTGGACAGCCAATTATCTTTCAATGTAGCTACACAACAAATGTGGCCGTGGCGAATGAGAAATATAGTATCTTACGCAGTGAAAGAAAATATTTTGTCTGTCTGTAGCGGAAAATCGAAGCGTCGGACAGCGACGAAATTTCCTTAAGGTGCTTCACGTCCACGGACAATGCACCTCGACGAGACTTTTCTAAAATTCAAATCTGTTAAAAAGTTACAAGCCAAAAGTGAGCCATTCCGCAAATCAAATATATTCATTCTTTGCCGCTGCAGACGATATTTGAGAGCAAATGTTTTGATTAAATGACAGACACTTTGTCTCCACGGAAAAACAACCGTTTGCAAACTACGTGGATTTCATATCGGTTTTTTAACTTTGCGAAGTTAAGAGATTTCGTTCTAATTTTTAAAATTTGATATATTGCCATTATGAGTATTGTGCAAAAATTTGACTTTAATTGGATGAAAACTCGTTGAGATAGCAGTAATTTTTTAAATTTTATTTTTGAGGTAAAGAATTTTTATCTCTTTTGCGACGTATTTTGGACGAACGGCGATCGAACGCTTATTTAGGGCGTATTACGTCTGTATTGTACAATTGGCATATTTACGCATGAAAAACACTGAGCGATGGAATGATTTTAGTTCAAAATAAGCGATTTTTGAGTGGTATTATCTATATCTCTATTTAGAATAGCGGGCGCTTAGTTTAAGATCCGAGCTATTCGTTCTAATTATATATAAATGAGAGAAGAATATAATTTAAATGAGAAGAACAATTTAGAGAAAATTTATTAAATATGAGAATCCCATGGGAAATTATATATAATTTCCCATGGGAGAGAATCTTTGTGCACCCGTCATGCCGAGCTTAACATCCATTTAATATTTAATACAATTATCAGATTTTTAATAGCTGCTGGAAAGTCAACGTAAATTGATAAATTATGCAAAATTAAATACCATGCCCCCTCCTCCGCCCTCTCAAATAACTTCTGGGAACGCCAATGATAATTATTTTTTCAAAACTGTCTTCAAACAATTTTAGGAATCCCATTCGATGCGGGCTTCCCTTATTCAAATTAGAATAATACCTCGCATTTTGGGGTTCGAACGCTACGGAACTCTGCAAGTAAAATCCAAGTTTTAAAGAACCCGCCTTTCGGGAAAAAAAGAAAACAAAGGCAACAGAAGGGGGGAACGAACTCTTGGCACGGAAACAAACAACTTAAGTAACACAACAAAATCTAACATTTGAATCTGGGTTAAATACGCTATCACAGAACTATTTTGAATAATAAAAAAAAGAGGGGGAAAGAAAATCTGTGGACCGGTTGAGGTGTATATAAGGGTTCCGCCCTGCCTTTGAGGTTCTACACGCAGGCCAGTGGCCTTTTGCGAGGGGCAGGGCAGCAAACCTTATGAATGAAGAAAAAAATATGAATCGTTTTATGCAGGCAAATGAATTGAAAGAAAGTTGTCGTGGCACCGCTTTATTACCCATTTGTTACTGATGAGCTCTTAATCGGTTATGCAACTGCCTGAAAATAACGGGGAACGGAAAGTAACGGAGGATTTTTTTTTTCTTTTCCCAGACTGCTAACAATGTATCTATCTTCTATTGTAGTATCACTGCCCGTCAATGAGAGATCAGGGTTCCCACACCTCAAGCAGAAAAAAAATAAGGCCTTTTCAAGGCAATTTAAAAAAAAAAAAATTTTTTTTAATTGTTATAAGGCTACTTAGAACTTAGCAATACAAACGAAGAAAAATTAAACAAATACACATTAAAGAGAGAAAGAGAGGGGAAGGAGGGTACGGTCCCTGTGGATGCCTCCCCCACTGGGTTCCGGTCTAAATTGGGTGGCACTTCCCGACCGTCCAAACTGTTACCTTACACCTTTCTGGTAGGTCGGACGGTCTGGGTTTCGACAACAACATTAAAGAGAGAAAAAATGCAAGTATTATTAAACATATTCTTCTATAAACGCCCTTTTAAATATATTTTTCTATACTAAACAGAAATAAATAGTATGGAGACACGTCAACTAATTAAATTTTAAAATCAAAGACAACCAAAATAGGTTTAAAAGTCCTTTAATAAAATCTCCTTTCCTCGACGTACAAAATTACAGGGTCAAAGCGCCACTGATGAAGGGCATCGTGATGCCCGAAAGCGCTTTAGCCGTGTAAATTTGTACGTCGAGGAAAGGAGATTTAATTAAAGGACTTTTAAACCTATTTTTGGTTGTTTTTGATTTTAAAGTTTAAACTGAAATAATTAACACTTCTTTATTTGTGTTCCCTAACTCAATTTTCTTTTCTTAGGCCGATCGGTGAAGGAATGGCGTAGCATGGAGACTCAGCCACTTGCTGAACGATGAGTCATGGGTTCGCCACACACACACCACAATTATTTGCAGGACAAAGAATAAAAAATAGGGTATTTTTAAGGTATTTCAACAAAAAATAAGACCTTTTTTAAGGGTCCTTAAAAATAAAATGAAAATTCAGGCCATTCTAAGGATTTCTCTAGGCCCATGGGAACCCTGGAGATGTTAATACACAGAATAAAAGGTTTTACAGCAAATGATACGGAATTTTTGGTGGCTGTACTGTCAAGACGGTGACTTTCGTCAATGATGTACATTTTATGTCAAGAAATTTTACATGGATGTCAAAAAGTATGGAAACACATCTAAAAATATTATTACAGTAAAGACTACATATTCAGCAAAAAGTATTTAATAGTCCACCATTTAAGATGTGCAAAAAATTACAAAAATGCTAGAGCTCTTTCGGGCGTCACAACGTCCTTCATCAGTGGCATGGCACATGAGCTCTTATATACCACGAAACAAAATTTGCATATGGGTGGTCGGATAATTCGATACCAATTAAAATTGTTAAATTAGTAGTAACCTAGTAACCTAACGATTTTTAATTGGTTTCGGATAATCGACCATCCATATGTAAATTTTGTTTCCCGGTTTCAAAAGAGCCCATGTCTTTCATATTTTATTTGCATTGCCATTGAGATGGAGGACATTGTGACGGACGTAATTATATTTTACACTAGTCGTCTTCGGCGACCAGCCTAGCCTGTTCGCTACCCTTGAAAATTCTGACCGTGGCAAACTCGCTAGCGCGACCTACCAGAAAGATGTAAGGTAACTGTTTGGACGGCCAGGAAGTGTCACCCAATTTAGACCGGAACCCAGTGGGGGAGGTATCCACAAGGACCGTACCCTCCTTCCCCTACCACCAACCTCTCGAAAGGACTTACGGACCCACATGTTTAACGTGATCGTACTCCGCGTGAACACGGCAGCAGTTTTGGCAATGGCGGGAATCGAAACCGAGCCTACCGAGTGCAATTCCCGCGCGATAACCACTGGGCTACTGCGTCCTCCGCGACAATCTCCATAACTTTCCTTTTATTCACCCAATTTAGACCGGGACCCAGTGGGGGAGGCATCCACAGTGACCGCACCCTCCTTCCCCTACCACCAACCTCTAGGAAGGACTTACGGACCCACATGTTTAATGTGATCGTACACCGTCTGAACACGGCGGCACTTTAGCCAGTGGCGGGAATCGAACCCGGGCCTACCGAGTGCAATTCCCGTGCGCTAATTTAAATTTTATAATGACCATATGCTAAGCTCTTAATTCCATCATCCTCATTCCATCATTTAAAATTATTATTTATCCATATTATTATTATTTATCATTATTAGTTATCCATAAAATTAAAATATCCATCGTTCCATATTTAAAATATCCATTTAAAAAATCCATATCGTTCCCCCAATCCATAAATATAATAATTTCAAATACATCACCACTATACAATACATATATGTAAAGCTCTTAATTTAAAACCGGAAGCTCGGTCTCCATGGAAACAGGGGAAAAAACTTCTGCGGGGAAAGAACTCCTTTAGCGGATTGCCGAGAAATTTAAAATCATGACGTCTTTAAAATTGCGATCCTGCGGGCAATTTTCATTATTTCTTGACCAGACTGAACTTGTAAGAATGCCAGATATTTCAGCTTTCTAAAAATGTAAATTATTAGTCGAAATTATGAGTACTTTTTACTATGCGAGAATTTAAAAACCCAAAATCGTTTTTTTGAGCCGAAAGTGACTTTTGTTTTAAAATCTTTAAAAATATTAGAATTTGTCCCTAAGATTTGAAATGCATATATTTTTACTCGCAATTGTCTGCTCTTTCCGGTGGTGTGATTTTTTTTTTTTTTTTCTACGACATCTGGATCGTGGAGAAAAAAGGGAAAAAAACGGTTGAAATCGCATAAAACATTAAATAACAACAAAAAAAAATTATTAAAATTTTAAAAATCTGTTTTCACGTGTCTATAGTGGATTTTTCCTTCCCCTTTATTAAACATCCATTTTCTAAACAAATATTGCTTTTTTGTTTTTGCACATACCATAGTCATTTCTATGAACTTTTATAACCGGAGCTCTTTCAAATAAAAAGAAAGGTTTGGGAATGAAAAGGATGGTAATTTTTTTTTAACTAAATACCAAATATGCAAATTTAACAGTAAATTACTATTATCAAACTCATGGTAGAAAAGAATTTTTTTTTATTACTTCCCTCGTGTTGTTTTCATGGGGGGGGGGGGACCAGGAAAATTGAAATTGGATACACTTTAATGGTGCCAATATATATATATATATATATATATATATATATATATATATATATATATATATATATATATATATATATATATATATATATATCAGAATTCTATTTTTTTCGTCAGTCTATCTTCCTCGAAATTATTCAACAAAATGAAGCCACATTTTGAACACAAGGCCGTTTTTTGAAGGTCATATTTCCAAATGTATTCAGGAGATCTCAAAACGTGCATTTCTAGTTCAAATCTAGAATGTTAAAATCGGGCAACACTTTCACTATACAATAGAATGAGAAAATAAAAATCCATTTTAAGATGCTCGAGATTGGATTATAAGAAGTCTATTTTGTCTGTATACCGATGATCAGTTTGTTCAGTCGGACTCAAACAAAAACATTGGATTTAAATAGAACCATATGGAAGCAAACACCCAACCGGATGATTGGAGCATGCTCAGCTTTCCTGTTAGAAAGCAATCAGGGTGTGACAATGGCCAAAGGGGGAGTTTTTATCGCCACATCAGAACGTCCGTAAACAATTGCAAGAATACACCGGGAAAAAATAGTCTTATTTAGCAGTGTACCAAGAAACGGAATACAATTTAGGAAGTGTCTAGGAAAATTCAGCTAATCCAACCTCCTCTCAGAAGTAAGGGCCTTTTTCCCCTACCAAAGTATTAAATGACAATTGCGTGACCAGGAAATTTTTCAGTAGAAAAAAAAGAATAATGGCGGTCTGACTGCACTGCTGACCAGGGTTTAAGCTGTCGACAGCATTTTCGAAAAAATGCGACAAATTGTGTTGATAAATTCACAAAAATGCGATCTTCAAATTTTCGCCGTTTATTTAAATAAAAATCGACTTTTTTTTTCCAACTACTCGCCAACGCTCTCCAACATCCGTAGTTAAAAACCAAAACATTGAACTACAACGCCCATGCGCGAAGCGAAGTCCTTTCCCTCTTCCTGTCTTTTAACCACTGCCTCTTTTAACCTTTTGCTTACAGGTGGGACAGCGTCAATACCCTATCCCAAACAGTTCGATCTCCCTTAGCAGGCAGTGGCGTCCATGGACGCCAATGTTTGGGATAGGGTATGCCAAATACCTGTCTTTTTTGAGAGGTTCTTCTTTCGGAATGGATGCTGCCCCATCCTTAAGCAAAAGGTTAAAGCCTGCCTGTTCTATTAGCAGCGAGAGTTGATTTGAATCTTGCCTAAATGTACCTCATAAACTAGAGCCCCCGTGCAGTGATTGGAATGTTTCAAGATGTTCATAATTTCAACGATATAAAAATGCGCGCTAAATTTTTGCCAATGTTTTTTTTATTTTGCTACAACTTTTTGCCAGCAGTTAGCAAAATTACTACAAAAATTTTGAAGCTAGCACCCTGCTGCTGACAAAGGCACTATATACTCCCCCCCCCCCCAATTTACTTTATCAAATAACCAAAATGTATTAATTTTCTCATTGCTATATCCAGAGGGCGGCAAAAAATACATAAGTAAAAAAATCCCAATTCCTTTTTATAACATATTTGATTTTAAGAAATTTATAATATTTATTATAGAAAAGCACATAAGTCAGGCTTCTAAGATGTTAAAAAAAGAAAACTTTAAACACTTATTAAATTTTTTACGGATAGCAGTGGGGTAAAAAATATACATTAAGAAAAGTTATTTATTTAGCTCATAAATGTATAACAAACTGCGTAAAAATTAAATTTTTATTCTGAAAACAAAAACTCAAAATTATAAAAAAGTTCTCCTCAAAGCATCAAAATGTTCTTTCCTCGATATTTCAAAATCCTTGTTTTTGACTTATGTCCTTTTTCCCGCCAGCTCAAAATTATATATTCTTTAAAAACTTCATCATTAAAATATTTCGGTAGTAAGTGAGAAAAACAATTACTATATAAAATATACTTAAATATAAAATAGGAGGTGCCATAATGCGCGGTTTTTTTTTTTTTTTACCGTCTCCTCAATATTCCCCTGATTTTAAGCGTAGGCGCGACGCGATCATCTACACTATGCAACTACGTTACAAATAATTTTTCTACACTGTCTAAAATAGAGCCGTGCTGAAAAACAACATTTTTAGTTATCAATTGCTAATATGGATTCGAATTTGCCAGCCAAATTGGCGACTCAAGAAAAAAATTGATAAGCGCCAAATGGCTCTAAATGCCCTATCAGTTAAGGCAGTGATGCGCAACCCAACCCTCGGGTCAAGTTTTTTTTTCTCCCCTCCCGATATATCGATTTAGCCGAAATTTCACATTAAGACTGTCAAGTATTTTGGATTATATTTTTTATTGTGTTTTTCTGTTTTAAAAATATCTTGTACAACTTCTAGCTAGATGAATCGTTTTGACGTGCCAAATACAACTAATTTTGGCGAATGTAAAATAAATGTTTTTTTTAAATTGTACATTTAATTGTAATTTTTAACCTTTTATTTTATTTATACATGGTGGTATGGGGTCTCTGCAATAAAATACTTCAGCAGGGTCACACCAATAAAAAATCTGATGTGGGCAACACATGACTTTCCTTATATAATGCAATGAATTTCCTACTTTTACAGTTAAAAAAAATGTTATTTTTATAGTACATACTTATATTCTTTCCAAGATATTAAATTTTCTTCAAGTAGTTGTCATTTTCATTGATTTAACGTCATTTTTATCAATTTGGCGAGATTTTTGTTAATTTGGCAACAATTAAAAATGTCGCCAAGTTGGCGACATTTCGCCAAAATCTCGCCAAGAGTTATGGACGAAGAAATAAATTATTCTTACAGCAGATAAATGACTATTGGCGTTCAAATACAAAAGTATTACTCAAAGCATATATTTTCATGAATGGAACGAGCTAGATCCACGCGAATGATGTCACCCAATTTATCGCATGGTATTACGTATGAAAAGTGAACATGTTTTTCAATAGGAAATATTTTTTTTTATTTTATATAACTTTTTGATAATTTTTTTGAAAAATGTGCAATATCCCGAGAACGGTTCATGTTAGCGTTTTAAAATTTATGTCAATCGTTTTCTAATGAAAAATTACATAAGAAATGTCTATTTGCGTAACTTTATTAGCAGTTTTAATTTTTTGACGATTTTTTCAAAATTTCACTCGAAAATTTATGGGGGTTCTGAACATTCGAGATTGCGTATAAAAACAATAGACTTCCAGTGCTTACGGATTGTGATTTTTGTACCAAATTTCGTTCGAATCGGTCCATTCGTTCGTCAGTTATCGTCTCCACACACACACACAGACATCACTTCAAAAATGTTTGATTCGTGATCAGGGATGCTTGAAACGTGCTCTCTCGTCGAAAACTCGAATTCTCGACCCCGTCACAATACTTTCCTTATACATTATGTATATAAGTAAAAAGTTGCGAACCGCTGAGTTAAGAGGTGTGCAAAAAGAGGTTATGGGGTTATATACCCGTAGTGGCCTATGAAAGCATATATATAATTGAAGAATTTTTATTTTACTTGTATTATATATACCTGAGATTGATCATTAATAGAAAATGTTCTGTATAGCAAAAGTGAAAGGAAGATGGACTGAAATGTAAATATGATATCAAAAAGACTGCAACAAACTGTGGAATATTTTAAAAAGAACATGAAAGTAAACATTATAAATAAAACAGGTACTAAATTGGTATAAAATACCCCTTTTCCCCTGTTCCATATATAAGTTAAGGTATGGAATAAGATATACATGTGGTAAAGAAGGGTGATTTTTTTAACTATACATTTGGATGAAAGTATTTTTATAAATCATATATGTAATGCAGGTATTTAAGGTACTAATCCCCTTGTTCCCTGCATAAATATACATGGTGTACATGCAAGAATTGTGTGCAAGATGAAGAGTCGCAAAACAGAAACATTGTTTTGGACGACGAGCTAGGTCTTTTCTAGCTCCCAAAAATAATTTGAAATTGAATAAATTGAATAAAGTAAAAAGCATTTCTGAAACCGTGTATGTTATCAAAGGCCATACATGTTTCGTTAATGCGGATTCTACGTTTCTGTGTGCATTACTGTAAATTGTATTACAGAAATAATTCACATGGCCCGACGTAGAAGAAAATATAAATTAGATCAGATATGTAAGAAATCAAATATACCATATATATATATATAATAGTTTGAAAGTCCAATGATAGAACAGAGAGAAGTTGCAACTCAAAAATCCTAACTTTATATAAAACCTACAAAATAAATAGAATTAAATAGGGGATCTTCAAACAATTGGAAAAAAAATGCAAATTTCGAGTCGCGAAAAGGTATTGAAAGGTAATATTATACAGCAAGAGCTACAAAATAGTGGGCTTATAATAGTAAGACTAATGTTTTTTAAGTGGATGTAAATATAAAGTATTATTTATACAAGAGAACGCTGATGTCTAGCTAATATAAGATACTAAGAGAATTCGTGAAAATTCAGCTAATCTAAACTTTTTAACTATACCATTTACTAAATAAGCTGGATATTTATATAATTTACTAGTAATTTTTAGATTAAAAATTTCATGCTATGCTTATAAATAATCTGATAATCTATAAATTCTAAACAGCTGATTAAGTATAATATTTCTTAACAATTGAATAGAGTTGCAGGAATTAAATGGTAATATTTTATTAATGTTAAAATTAAAATAGTATTTTTTTATCATATGAATTTGTAACAATTCCATTAGTAGGTTCAATAAAAAGATTTAAATCCAAAAAATTAATATTATTACTAATAATGGCTTCACTAGGAATTAATTCCAAATTGTCTGGATAGAAATCTATATCAATGACATAATTTTCAGTATATACTAAGCAAATCACATCATCAACATATCTGTAAATTTCATAATATATTGAAGTGAAACACTGTTCATAATGATAAAGGTATAAATTAGCTAACTGCTACTACAGCCACCCTGTGGAACTCCTGAGACTTGTAACTATAATTTATTTCCTTGAAAATATATAATTATTGAATATAACAAAGTGAAGAAGTTTAGGAAAATTGATATATATATATATATATATGTGTGTGTGTGTGTATATATATACACACATATATATATATTCTATTTTTTACATCTTTTTACGTTGTTAGCATATTAAGTTATTGTTGAGTTAAAACTTCTCTCTAATCCACCATTGGAATTTATATATATATATATTATATAATTCGTAAATATTCCATTAACCATGTGCTTGCACAACATTGAATAAACGCTCTTCATACAAGAAAAAATTATTTTGCGCCGCCACTGTATTAGTCATCATTGCATGGCAACTCTGATGCTACAACAGATTCGTAGCGCTCAATATTAAAAATAGCTGAATCACGACAGTCTTGCACAAAACTTCGCAAACTGTGTCGCAATGCTGTATAATAAAAACAGGACAAATGTCCACGTAAACTTCCACGGTAATCTGCTTAGCGTGCATCCAACTTCTACGCGAGTCAATAAAATTTTAGTTTTGCCAGCTGCCTTCCTGGATGGCCGATAGAACCTCCTCTATTTCCCTCTTGCTGCACACCTACCCCACCTGCGTTCTAGCCCAGGGCGGTGAATCTTCCAACAAGTGAGCCCAGACAAGGTACTTTAAACATGAGCCCAGATACTAAGCACGAATCAAAACATAACAGCCAGGTGCAGAACCTTCGAGTAACCATCTGATAATAGCTCTCTGAGCAAAACAGATGAACCGTGAAGAAGTGTAACACTAAATATTGTGGTTGGCCCCGGAATTATTTCTATGTGCAAGTGGGCAAAGTTCATCCATTTCCAAAAATTGAAAATATATACTCAGAGAGGAGGGTCCCATATCAGATGGGCCCCGAATTTGTAATATTTATATGCAATTTGAAATGAATACACAATTTTATTTAATTATGTAAAATATTTTGTTTGAGATTTAAAGAAATAATAGGAACCAAAAAATACTGCAATAGCTTAAGGGTGAGCGTCAGTAAATTTTCTGCCCTATCCGCGCTTTGTTAAATTTCGCGGCACACATATTTCGCCGAAATTCTGCTCAAATAGTTGCGAAATATTTTCTTATAGATAAAATGCTATGCTTAGATTATATTAAAACTAAATTTAATACCCAATAAAACATAGAATATATGTTTTATTTTAATTTAAAATATTTTTGGTGCTGCCATCTGTTGTCGTATTTTAATTCATACCGACTATTTTTATTTTTTAATGAACATTTTTAACTGTCTATTCCTTCTATTACGCTATTAAATACAACAATAGATCATGTATAATGCCATAATCACGGAAACGTAATTGAACTTGAAGACAATGGAACTTGAAGATAAAACTGCAGTTCTCAGTCATGTACATTCAGATCCTTTATCAAATTTATAGAATGATAAATTACCTTTCTGTGATTGTGGCATTATTATGTATGATCTGTTGTTGTATTTAACACTGTATTAGAAGGACTAGATATTTAAAAATGTTTATTAAAAAATAAAAATAGTCGGCATGAATTTAATTACGACAACAGATGGCAGCACCAAAAATATTTCAGATTAAAATAAAAAATATATTCTATGTTTTTGGGGGCATTAAATTTAGTTTTAATATAATCTAAGCATTGCATTTTATCTTTCAGAAAATATTTCGCAACTGTGAGCAGAATTTCGGCGAAATATGTGTGCCGCGAAAGTTAAAGAGCGGATAGGGCAGAAAATTTACTGACGCTCACCCTTAAAAGAGCACTTTAGAGAACTTTATGGGCAAATATTTTACATTTTGCACCGCGTTTATTTTATTTCAGTATTATGTCAGACAACACCGGCATTTTTGTTAATTATATATTGTATACGGGGGGGGGGACCAAGTCCAGGAAATACTTTTGATTTTAAGTCTATACATCCCGCGGTACAAATGGAATTAAAAGTTTAAAAACAAAATGTTATTTCAAGTCCCAATTTAAAGAAACAATCAAAGAAAACAAAGTGTCAAAATTATCGCACAACTACATTTAGAAGGCAAAAAAATAAGAGAAATTATCGATAAGACTTCTCGAGATACAAGCCAATCTTGCATGTTCGATAATGAACAATAAGCATATGCAATACCTCCAGAGACACAGTGTTTCAACATTTACTACGAGAAAAGAAAATTCTGACATCCACAACAAACATCACTGAAAGAGTTATTCAAAGTCCAAACACATTACAACTAAGATAATCGCACGATGGGCACTGTCAACAGAAGCACATGTAAAGATACGAAAAAAGCAGCTGCATAGTTCGCGCGATAAGTAAAGTATTAAGCAAACATTTAGAATATGTTCGAAACGTGTGTGTGTGTGGCATGAGGTTCCGGCCAAAATTTTATGACTTTTACTCAGCTTATTGTAGTATAGCAGACCAAACCTGGAGACATTTTGCAATCTAATGCACAGCTCTGCATAAAGACAAAATACCTGGGATTAGCCCGGATATTGTTCTTTAAAATATATATAAAGTAGTACACTGAAGCCATGGCTATGCGTCAAGTTGTGCAAAATGTGTTTTCATTATTAACTTTTCTCTTCTTATTGCTGGAAAACAAAGAAATGTGCAATATAGCCAAACTTGTACATCTGCAGTGAAACTTTTTTAAAGCAATGAGCTGAGCCCAAGGAATATTTTGGTGCAAGTTTTATCACCATACAGCGAAGAATAGGAAAACGAAAATTAAAACAATGTTCTTACTGTAGTACCGCTTATAATTCGAGAAAGACTCAACGGAAGTTCAAATATTTTTTTTTGAGTAAAATTACGGTTAAAAATATTTCCTTTTTAATATATAAAAGTAAAAACACCAAAATACACTTTCAAGCTATATATGACTTGAAATGTGCAATTTAATTTGGTGATCTTTCTTTCGGGCCAAGTCCAGGAAATATGTTTGTATATTTCGAGGTACAAAGGATATTTCAATACCTGCTTTTTGTCTATCTGTTTCGACCGCTTATTATTAGAGAAAGACTCAACAGATTTAAATTTCTTTTTCTCACTGGTTTGTTAGACTTAATTGAAAGCAAATTTATGGTTTAAAATATTTTAGATTTATTACAACCGAACATTTTTACTAGTTTACAATATTTTTTTTTTAATATTTCATTTTTTAAAATATGGATATTATTCGGCCTAGGTAAACACGAAAACTTTCAAAATAAACCTGAGCCCGGGCCAAAGTTTCTAAAAGCAACTCGGCCTGACCCGTTCCATGAAGTCAGGCTTAAGCTCGTACAAGATCTCTACGGCAAAACACAAAATTAAGAAAAAATACACGAATCACTACAAAAAAAAATTTTGCGGATGCATTACTAAAATAATAATGATAAAAAAAAGCAAGTATGAGGCGCATTCCGTGACCGTCTTCCGCATTTTGATGCCTATATAGACAAAAATTCTAGGTTTAAATAATGCGCAGTTTGAGTCAAAATCCATAATTGAACAGCTCTTATCAAATTATTTTAGTATATTTTATTTGGGGTGAATTGGTGGGGAGCAAACTAGAGGATAAAAACATTATCAGACAAAGTGGACATCAAAATCACTAGAACGATATAGAATTTTCTTTGCAATTAGCATTGGGACGCATATTATTCGACAAATAAGATGCCATCTAGTTTCATTCATTAATTCACAACACGCTAATAAGTAACAACGAAATGTACAATCTAATCTTTTCCGCTTCAGTACTTGCTGAAAAAGGATTAAAACTCCAGATTGCGCCCATACAGTTTTACACTTTTCCCACGTCTGTTTTCATTGAGCAACTAACTCACCACGAATGCTATCGCTCGCATCCTTGTCCAACTTAGATACGCGTTGATGAGTACCGGGAAAACGAGCGTGTCTAAGAATTGAGTTATATCGGACAGCTAGCCAGCTCTTCAATAGGCTATTTAATTACACTGTGTCCACGCATTTCGTTGACCCTTGTTGGAAAGATTACGGAGAACGAGCTGACTGTGACTTTTTAAAGATACGATGCTCCAAAATTCAATATCGAGATAAAAAAAATTTATAAGCCAAGGATAAAAAGAACTGATTATATCTCTGGAACACAAACTTAAAACTTTTGAGGTAAGAAGCACTAAATAACAAGAGTATGGATAGGTATGCGGATGGAGAGTTGAAAAGGCTGAAAAAAAAGGGGGGGGGGCGTTGAGGAGAGGGGGGAATTTTGAAAACATTTGGAACTTTGAAAGTTTCCAAAAAGTGGGAATATTCAAAATTTTATATAATTAAACAATCTGCTGTAATTTTCAAAGGTAAATAGGCAGGCTTTGTAGACGAAAAAAATATTTTTTTTTTATTATTTCACAATGAATTGTAAAAAGGTGTGTTGATGCAAAACAATCTTTGTTCCTTTTTTATGTGTGAGAATTCGGACATGTTTGTTAAAAATAATATGGTCATAATAAAATTTGAAGATTTTTTTTAAAATATAAAGTAGGAAATAATTCTACAATAGAACAGTTTAATTTCATTTGCAATCTTATAAATATACAAAACGTTTTGAAGTATAAAATATTGGTTCGAATTTATTTAATATGAAACATTGAAAATAATTTTATCAATGATTATAATTTGCACATTGTTTTCAAACAGTTTTACTAATATCAAAATTTGAATATATTTTTATTTTGCAGATTCCATCTACATATTAATATCAAGGATGAAACTGCTCTAAAAATGATGAACAATCATCTTAAAATATTTGTTAGAGATTTTAGCTTTGCAACATTGCAACATACCGGGCTATCAGAAATTCGCGTATAAAACTCGCAAATTGGTTTCTTCCCATCAAAGATTCCAATATTACCAGGTTCCTTCTCCTCAAAATTCCTTTTTTTTTTTTTTTGCAAGTCTAGATATAGTTTGTGTCCTCTATTGGCTATAGGTCCATGGACCAGTCTTTCAAATAAGTATTTAATAGAAAAACTAAAAATGAAACCGCTTTTATAAGCAAGTTCCATACTCGCTTATTACCAACAATTTAAAGGAATTTACGAATCAGCGAGTGCGTTCATGCATGAGATTACTGCCCATGAGCGACAGCAGATAGGAAAAAGATCTATCCCATACAGCCGCCTAATACAAGATAAAACTTTCTTCATAACTCATGCGCGTCGGTATCGTGCAGATAGTGTATTAAACAATATAAGGATGATGGAATTGACAAGGAGCAGATTGTGTATACGTTACAATGCTTCTTTACCTCAACACGTTAACATCGATTTTAAGAGCGTGAGACACGAAATCCCATAAAGAACTCAGTTTCCGTTCTTCTCTAAAGTTCTCTGTTTTGTTGTGAAACAATGTAAAAATTGAATTTTAAATCATCATGATGCCACTCATTTGGATATTTTATATCGAATGGGAATAATCTCTCAGTAGTCGTTTAGAGGATACTTCGATGAGCCAATGAATATACTATTTTAAATATGAATGTGGAGAAATTTAAATAAATAATTATAGAAAACTTGAAGAATAATTATAGAAGAATAATTATAGAAAACAAAATACCCCGAGTTGCTCAGGTTCTAAATAGGTGTCCGCTATACAAATAAGCACCCGCCGTTTATATAATAGATTTGAACACAATTTAAAATGGCTTCGATCCGAAAATCGCACGCACTTTCCGCAAAAGAGAAAAATATATGATAATCACACCGCTAAGGAATCAGGTGATAAGATGAACCCCTCTCTCAGCCCATCCCATCCCCGACAAAGCGAATGGTTTCTCCGTTTGGACCTTGGAGGGATTAAGAGCTGTCCCAGTGCCTGCGTTACTCGCTCAAAATATCAAAGACATGCCTCGGATAAAAAATTTATAATTAATTAACGGATGGGTTTATGAATTTTTTCCCCTACAGGAATCTGTGATATTGTACGAAGTGCTGAAATAAAAATAAATGATAGATGACAAGCCAATTTATGTATACAGTTATTCCTGAAGTACTTTTGTACCAAATTTCATGGTCGTACGACGCTTAGATTTTTCGCTACAGACCACACACACATCATCCTTTATTAAGATTAAAGTTCTCTTAAAATTGGTGCGGCAAAACGCAGATTTATCTGCTTTCTATCTTTTAGAATTCTATTCCAATAGCAATACATTCGTCCCTAAATTGTTTTTCAAAATATATTAAAAATATAACAACGATGAGATGACTCGAAATATTGCGATCTGCAATTTAAACGGAGAGTCTATAGAAATCGATCCATTCGAAGTTCAAAATACAATAGCCATCATTCAGAAGCAGCAAAACGAATTATCATTTCATCTGAATATTAAACTCAGCGGAAACTTGATGAACGAGAAATTAAACTGACCAATCCAGTAACTTCCAGGAGATGAAAAAAAAGAGAAGAGGAATAAGAATAAATTAGAGCTTGGAACGAATTCAAGCAAGATGAAGAAATCCGATGAATACCTGCGCCAGAAGCATGTGCATTAGTGGACGCCGCTTATTAGGTTCACTTGGGTTAATTGACTCTGGCAATTTGTTGAATCAATGTAAAAGCACACACATATTTTCATTATAAATAGTGGCTTTATTAAATCACCAAAAACTCACGAAATCGATTAAATATACTCTTGATTCACAGCAAATGTAAAAAATCGGATGTGGGCAAAACACGACTTCCCTACACACAGTGGAAGCTACTTCAGATGAAATTAAAAATCACATTTCTACCATTCACATCCACGTTTGAAACCTATGTGATTGCAATAACCTAAAATAGAAACTTGGCGCTTTTGGCTCAAATAAATCGCTTATAGTCGCATGAAGACATCAAAGCGATATATTAGCATTTAATTAATATCGAGTGATTTATACGTAAATCGGAGAATTTGTTGGCGCAAAAATGTAATAAAAATTGCTACAGAATCAGTCTTGAATGAAACGAGTTAGATCCAAGAGTATGTAAATATAGATTTAGCGCAGAAGTATTGTATACAAAAATTTTAATACTTTTTAATTTTCCTACAATATTTATATTTAATACTTTTTATTTTTCCAACAATACGAGTAAAGTATTGGAATAGGGTCGAAAATCGGAACGCATATTTTTGACGGAGCTACACGCTTCGAGCACTCTACAACAGTGGTTGGTTTTCAAACGTTGTTGATCGCAATTAAACAATTCAGTTGAATTGATTACAGAAGAAAAAATGAATCTGAGGCTATAATGAAAATCTTCCTGCCTATATTGGATTTTTACTTGTGTGTAATTATTTGGATACATTTATTGTAAAATCTCACAATATTTCAAAACTAAGTGCCATTTGTTTTTGAAATTGAACATTAACTTTTTTTTTTATAAATAAAAAAAAAAGTTTGAAAATCGGGGGGGGGGGGGGGGGGTCATTATCGCACTGTAGTGAATACTTACTGTTAATAACTTTCCTGGCGAATAAGGGGCTCTTTTCGATATTCGAAAATAGCTGATACTTTTAATCAAACTGTCTTATGCTGTTACTATCGATTTTTTTTTCAGATTACTTTCGACAGCAATTGGGCGATTTTTCATAAATTGGAAAATAAGTTTTATTTTCCTCTCAACATAAATGAAAGTAATCTTTACAAAAATTTCAACGCTCTTTATATCGAAGGGCAGGCAGATCTCGCTCTAAATGACTGGTTTTAACCCCTTCGCTTGTATTCAGTGTGCGGTTTAGAATGGCTGAAGAGTTTGCGGAAACAATGGTAACAGCGGCTAACTTAGCTCGAATTTTACAAACCAGTTCTCTCATCACAAACGCACATAAATGAAAAAACGGGGTCGTAAGACTGAGAAATGGAATATTTTTTTTGCATGACCAATGCAACAGGTCACTGCCTAGTAAAAGGCACTCGCCAAGTTATTTTGCGCGAAAATAAGCAAAGATCAACAAATAGGCAGCAATTAGTCTTCCTTCGTATACGCTCTACAGCCGATGCACTTTTCACAGTCCGTGTAGGGATGGTGTTGGGATTATAATACCAGGGATCCCTCACAAAACCTTAATATGTGAATTACAATCACATAAACTAAAGCTCGAGTCCAGGCTCGCGTGATTTTAGTAAGAATTGAACGTGATCGCTATGATTTAAGATCAGTTTCGCTCGAGTCCCCAGTTGGATAGTCCAGATTCTGCGCTCATTTATATGCACAATCAGTATAAAAGTGCAACACGATGCATATTTCTGAGATTTGAATGGATCGTTTAATTTTTGGTGGCAAAAATTTGGTTTTGTTTACACATCCCCTAGGATAGTCTATATATAAGAGCTCAGATAATGGCTGATACGGAATATGCATCAAATTCCGAAGGAGGAGGATGTGTGTGTGTGTGTGGGGGGGGGGGGGGGGGGACTCACCAAGAATTTCCACTTTCGGCTTACAAATCTTTTTTGAAACATTTAGTTTTCACGGTAGATAGAGCTTAGACAATGACCGATATGAATTTAGCATTAAATTCAGAAGGAGGTAGGGAATTTGTTAAATATTTTCACTTCTGTTTCTTTTTCCACTTTCGGTTTAAAATATTTTCTTGAAACATCTATTTCTCAAGACTAGCTATAGATAGAGCTTAGATGATCATTGACATGGATTCAGCATCGAATTTCAGAGGGAGTAAGGAGGGGTGGGGTCACTAAGAATTTCTATTTCCGGCTCTAGAGATGTCACTGCGCTTTTTCAAAAATTCGCATGACTGTACGAAATGCGCAAGCGCAAATCACAAAAGAGAATAAAAATGCGCAACAGTTCAGTCAAAAATGAAGCGTACACATCATCTGAAGGCTCCATTATAAATTTCTTGTTTATAAATATAATTCGGCAACAAGTTAGTCAAACCAACGAATTAAATGCCGATTTGAACCAATAGCCTACATATGAAAAAATCACTCGAGTCAATACAAACGAAACCACAAAGTTAATAATTAATCTAAATGATTCATTGTTTAGAAATGACTAAAGTAGAAATTTAAAAATCACGAGTTTCCCCCCTTTTATATACGATTTTTTTTCCCAAGTTACTTTTTTTCTACTTTAATATGACTTTATGTAAAATGAACGCGAATACATCAGCGATACATTTTGTGCTTTGTTTACTGCCTTATGATATTTGTTCATTTCAAAAAATTTTAAACCATATTATAAATTATATTTCAAAATGGTAAATCCATCGAGGTTCTCAAGTACTTAAAGGAACTCTGATTAACAGCAGAACCTGGTTATAACGAGCAACCCAAGGCCTACTCATTTACTATCACCTTCTAGGAACTAGGCCTTTTCTTTTTCTTAAGAGTATATTATTTTCCTTAGGAACATAGTTCCCATTTCCTTTCACCAAGACCATTTATAAAAATTCTAAGCAAATTCTTAGGTTTTTTTGTGGCAATTACGATAGCCAAAGATACGTTGTTTATGTACTTTCCCGGTCGTCGGGAGAAAAAAATCATGGAGTTAGGGCTTCTCTTATACATGGAAAGTTTGAAAACACTTATAGATATAGCTAGGCGTCGCTAGTGTTCGTCAAGTCGCATCTGTTCTCAATTTACACTACAGACAGGCATGGTGTTTAGTATATGCATTTTTGATTACTTTTAAATTTAAGTCCCCTATGAGGAGGATGTAATAAGTATTTTTTTTTCCTAATTGTAGAACGGTGTATAGAATATATGAAGACAAAAATAAATTGAAAGGTAAAATAAATTTGAATAGGCAGTAATAGTCGTTATCGTTTGAGTTATAATTTGTATTTCACTATTTGTTTGCTACAAAAATAACAATTTAAGTAAATATTTAATTTAATACGAATTTTTCACTATAGAAATATATGCAATGCAATATTTATCTTCAGCGCCACTTGAATTGTCTCAAATGAGAAGTTTAAACTCCTTCCCTTTATCTCTATGTGGACCGGGGTGTCCTTATGATCGTTTGATGCGACCACGCCCTGATTTTTATCATATTTTATTTAGTTTTACTATTTTGTACGCTCGTTAAATGAATTATATTTTTGCTCGTTATAAGCGGCCCAATTAGAATTAAATAAACATTGCATCTATTATAAATTTATTTCCTCGTTTAATTCGCAATCTCTCTAAATGAGGGCTTATTTAAAAGCAAGTTCTATATTTAGGCGACTGGTTGACTACGATATCAAGTTTTCAAACAAAAGAGAAATTAAGACTTTAAATAAGGAACAAATTAAATCAAAGGTATTTATACAAAAAAGCAAGGTGAACCAGTAATTAAAGATATAATCTTGCACGTTTATCACAACTGCTTGTAAAATAGATCAAAAGAACATTTTTATCAAGATCAGGCTGTCTTTTTTTATCGGCGAGGTCAAATGCATGCGTCTTAAACCTCAAGAACTCCACAGCGAAACAATATGGTTCACCAAATACTATCAGGCGGAGGAACAAGATTAAATCATTGACACAGCTTAAATCCGGGAGCGCGTAAAGCCAGTGTATGTTAACAGACAAAACTGGACTACGAATAAAGCCACCAATTCTTTATTTTGGTACATCCACGATCGCAATCTTATCATGCATTCCATGTATTTCGATCCAAGTGTAACAAAATGATAAATCCAAATGTATCTTATGAACTTTTATTTGCAAGTTATTTTTAAAATTTGATTGAAATATTGTACATATATAGTCTGTTCCGTATGCAAATTCACAATTTTGGGGGAATTTTTCTTTCAAATTTTGTACGACTATTTTCTACTTCACCGTGGGTAACCCCGTCATTGTTTCGAGTATCTTGGACCAGAGACTGTCGAGATATTGAAAAACGCAAAGCTACACCTTCCATAGAAATAGTATTCTGCAGAGGATCATTTTCTGAAATTTTATTTGAAGAAAATTATATTATGTTATATCACTTAGCAACGGAATTAAATCAAACGTGTTTATTCGGCAGACGATTTCTATTTAATTTATACAATTTAAATAGAACATATAATAGACATAAAAATTAATTTTATAAATGAATGATATATTTTTGATTGGGTTGTATCAGTTATGGCTTTGGGATATAGGATTACGAGAATGATCGATATTTTAAATTTAATTTTTAAGTCATTTGTTTCATTTTGGTAAAGCTTTTTCAAATTTATATATTTTCTATTGTGTTTGACTGTTTAAATTTATTTTATGAAGTTGGCAACAGCTCAGCAATGGATGCTTTTACTTTATGTGTTAAAAAAAACATTATACCATTACATTCACACCACAGTTCAATTTATCATTCTCCCATATACTATATAATGTACTGTCTAATTATTGTTTTGGGAAATATTGTTTTCCTATAAGAAATGATGCTCCGAAAAGAATTTTTTGTCTATCCAAACTGTCCGACCTATCCGAAGGTGTAATGTAACTGTTTGGATGGCGGGATAATGCCATCCAATTCAGATAGGAACCCAATGGAGATGGCAAATACTGGGACCGTACTTCCCTAACCCATCACCTCTAGGACGGACTTTTGGACTTACGCATTTAACGTCTCCAAACGCCGCGCAGACATGGTTCCGAAAATCTTTACATAGAGTTTAATCAGGAGAACGATTTAAAATTCTACAGAGTTCTAGTGCTCATATTTTCGATCCCAGCACGTAGCGTCGCCAGTAAAAAAAATGGTAGGGGGGGGGGGGGGCAAATATTGTTTCCCATACCTCCAAATATCATTTCTCCAAACTTCGATGAGTTTCTGTGGGAGGGCACGCGACGCTGCTGCAATACTTTACTATCTAATATATACAGATAAAGAAAAGAAATGGTACAAGACAAAGGCAGAACAGTTCAGTAATTGGGGCATTTAACAATAAAAAGTTGCTAGTAGATTCGACCCCATTTCTTGTAACAAAGATGTCAAAGCGAACAATGAAACGCAGTAAAACTGTTTTGTAATTAAAACTCTTCAAATGCTCAACAGGTGCTAAATATTAGGAAATATAATTTATTTAAAAAGTAATTGGAACGATTAAAAAGTAATTGGAACGAAAAGTAATAAGTACGATTTTCTAGATAATCCCTGTTCGTGAGAATTAAAAATTATTTTTTTCTAAATTTGTTTACAAACTGGACCAGGATGCTTTATTCTTCACATCTGCCTGAAGATAATTTTGTATTTCGAGACCAGAGTTTCTTTAGAATTAAATATTTTAATAGAATATTTTTACGGGACTTGAGTGGTGCCGGAATACGAAATTTTACGCTATCGAATATCAAGCTAATATGGGGGTAAACATTGGAAAACATAATTTAAAATAAATTAATGGACAATACCGTGATATTTATTTGCCTAAAACATTTCATACACTGGATTATACTGTATTGTATAATATGAGAAAAAACATTTGAATAAGTTTAAAAATTATAAGGTACACTTCAATGAACAGAAATCTACATAAAAGAGCGAGCTCACGAGAATTCCCGAATCCAGTCGAACGAACCCGAAAGCCTTTCGAGAAGTTTGCCGAACCATTTGATGAGGGATGTTTACTGTACTGTACATTGAAGGAAAAGTAGGAAAATAAACTTACAGATTCGTTTGAATTTCCATCTAAAAATCGGATTTCTTCCCGATTTTTCTGTAAAACTACCATTTATTTCCTGAAGATATCCACACACAAAACAGACTCTCGAAGAAAACTCAGTCAACATGAAATGATCGAAACACATCCCTCTCAGACAGTCGTGGAACAACCATGCTACTTGCAAACAACCGTTACTTCGCCGTTTGCGCCAGCTGACATTTCCAACGTGGAAGCAAATGCATAATTTGGGGTTTATTAGCACAGGCTTACTTTGATTTTTACACAAATTCTTTTGTGTTCGTGCGCTTGCACATTTGAATAACGACAGGCACCTGTTGCATAGACGAATGCGTGGCAAAATATATATTTTTCTTTTGTTTACGAGTTTCCGAAATCTAAAGCTGTTATTCGCGGTCTTTTGTACGGCGTTTCCCGTATAAAAAGCATGTAAAAATACCAATGATTTCACACGCTGCCTCACAGAACAATACAGGATGACTTACTTCATTGCCACAGTAAAATCTTTTTAAAATAGTTGCTTTAGCAGCCTAAAATAGTGGACAAAATAATTGCCTACTGCGGGTCCTAGGTACTTTTAATACATCTCGCGTATATATTAAAGCGTATATACATTGAAACCTATTTTTGTGCGGTGGATAGAGACCGCATAAAAAAAATAGCACCAAACTTGACGAGTAGCTATAAAAAATAGTTTTCGCAACACAATTAAAAAGTTTTTTTTTATGCGGTGAATAGGGACCGCATAAAAAAAGTCTCACGTAGAAAATAAATCAAAACCTTACGAAATAACTAGGAATTGCTTTTTAAACGAAATCAAGACACGAGGCTTGGCAGCTACTTGGAATCTCGCCAAACCTTTTGGAATCTGATTTAGTAAATACACATGCGAACATTTTTAAATATTTTATTTACATATGTACTTATTTTACACGTACAAAACTTTTCAAAACGTATAACCATTATCCTTCGTAGTCTGACAATACGCGAACTTTCTTGCGGTAAACTGGTTCAAAATCGCTTTCCTCACTTGAAGATACTACCTCGCACTCGTTTAGAGTTGACTTTTTTTTCAGTTACCATATAGTCGGTGATCAGTTTTTGCGACGACTGTTGTTTCACTAGACGCTTGTATATGTCTCGGTAGCCAGATATACAAGATTGAAGCTCCTTTTGGAATTTTTAAGTTCTTTCAGAATTGGCATCGATTGCAAGAAAATGACATTCTAATTTATGGCAAAGTTGGAGTCCTGCATAGATTTTATCTGCTGTCATGTTCCAATTGGATTGAAATTTTCATATACCGCACAAAAAAATCTCGCAAACAAAATCGCACAAATAAAAAATCGCACAAAAAAAAGACCGCACAAAAACAGGTTTGAGTGTATAATTATATATACTCGCGTATATATAATATATATTAAAGCGTATATATAATTGCCAATATAAATATATATTTATACTGTAGACTTGGCCCGGTCGTTTGCCGCCGGGGTCCCCGTGAATGTTGAACGATATGGGCCTGGCCCTCATGAATGTTGAAAGGGAACTGGTTTCTAACCTAAAGCGGAAAGTACTCATGACGTCTTGGTTACGCTCGAGTTCATACGTCTTCTCATATTGCAAAATAAACAAGCATTTAATTGATACATTTGTCATTTTTCATTTTAGATTTTGATGATTTTTGCGGGCCATTTTGTGAAAGAAGGCAGATTCTGTTTTCCCGAATCTTACAAAAAAGTAATCAGCAACAGTGTAACCTACAAGTAACTTACCTATTAAATTTTATGAAATTTGGTCAATTAGTTTTTGAGTTAGAGTGGATACATACATTGCACAGACAGAAGTCACGCTAAAGTCACGCTCATTGCTGAGCATGAGAAGTCACGCTCATTGCACAGACAGAAGTCATTCTAGTTTCTTCGTACTCTAGAGGTCCCAAAACGTGTAGATCCGTAGAAAACTCGAGTCGCAATTTTCAACATGATTCCAATACTTTCCCTATACATTACCATGTATTGTAGGGAAAATAAAATAAATCAATAAAATGATCTAAATTAAGACTATTTTTTATTTATATTTATTATTGCTGCTTGTCAGGGGTCCCTGGTGACTTATTTCCCGCGGGAGCCCTTAAGGATCACTGGATTTATATGTAAAATAAATTTCTTATCCCACGCCAATTTTCAGCTTCCAGAGAAATAAACACTACAAGAGAAAATCAATTTAATGTCAAAACAAAAAGCCGATAACCCTTGACATTATAGATGGAAAATTGAACAAATATTGTGGAAAGTTACAAAAAATGTTGCCTGCCAGTGTTGAAACTGAAGATATTGGCAACGACTTTCATAAATTGTGCTTTCTGAAACAACAGCTGGGGAAATAGAATTCTTGAAAAGAAGAAATAACCAAGCTCCGAAAATGCAATACAAGTCTGTACGTCTGTCTGTCACACTTTTTTTAGACACTTCCCGGATAGATAAGACTTGCAATTTGGTACACGGCTCGGTCGTTCGGTCGGTAAAACCCCCTAGAAAAATCGAATTTTTCGAAAACGTTCTTTAGAGGGAGTGCTCCACACCAAAACGTTCGAAAAGTGAAATGATAGGAAAGC
This sequence comes from Amaurobius ferox, assembly GCA_951213105.1. NCBI lineage: Eukaryota > Metazoa > Arthropoda > Arachnida > Araneae > Amaurobiidae > Amaurobius > Amaurobius ferox. The sequence goes on from OX578146.1 coordinate 118,325,271, forward strand.
ATACTTTGCGATGAGATAGACTTCAAATTTGGTATATGGGTAAATCGTTCGAAAGGAAGAAAGTGTACAATTTCAGATTTCCAATATTTTCTACTTAAGGAGGTGCTGCACACCCAAATGTTCGATTTTCCGAATAAATGAGAATTTAAATTTGATAGAGGCTTGAAATTTGGTATCTGGGTTAATCATTTGACGAAAACGCCCAAGACGAATATAGTTTTTCAAAAATGTTCGTTTAGGAGGGTGCTCCAGAGAAAAACGTTCGAAAAGTGAATTGATAAAAAAACATGCTTCGGGGTGAGATAAAGATATCAGATTTGGTGTACGGGTAGATAGTTTGAAAGGAAGAAAGTGTGCAATTTCAGATTTCCAATATTTGCCACTTTAGGGGGGTGCCGCAAACCAATATGTTCGATTTTCCAAATAAATGAGATACGATTTTTTTTTTAATGTGATAGAGACTTGATATTTGGTATATGGGCCAATCATCTGATAAAAAAAACAAAGACGAACAGAGTTTTTTTTTAAATGTTCATTTATAGGTATGCTCCACAGAAAAACGTTCGAAAGGGAAAATGATAAAATACAGGGTCTTTATAATTAAAGTTCCACTTTGAAATGGCCATAAAAGGAAAACTACTGGACAGAATGTTATTAAACTTGGTAATAGTTTACAGGAGGTCATGGGACTTTATTCTCCGCAAAAAAAAAAAAAAAAATAAATAAAAATAAATAAAAATAAAAAATTAAGTTCAAAAAGTCACCGTCAGCGGGGAATGGCGCTATATGCAATATTGTTACCTGCTCAGCAGGTGCAATGTTTCTGTCGGCGATTTCCCAGAACGCTGGCAAAATTTGATATTCGCATGTTGTTCTTCAAACGCCATTTCCATTTTCGACGAACGCGAACGACTACAGTTCACTGACACGCATTGTCTGGAAAAACCCTGCACCGCGGACCTGCTTCTTCCTTTTCACATCTCGCGTCACATGTGCCTCTACGCCACGGTAAAATAGTTCCCCTCACCTCCAATCAGGGTTGGAAATATCAGCAGTCTCCGAATTTTTTGATCCTACCTTGTATATGTACAATATACTAAATATAATTTTAAAATAATTATATAAACAGGGTTTCTAAAAAAGTCCTTAAGCATAAGCACTCCAACATTTCTGTAAAAAAAGGTGCATGAACATAAACACTAGGTCTATCTAGAATAAAGTGACCCTGCCCGATCGAATAAATGCTATTACAGCGCCCCTAATGGAGAATTCAAAAAGTTAGGATGGTAACGAACTCTAATAGAGAGATAGACGGGGAAACGCCAATTAGAACATTGTCTCCAACGAATAACAATTGAATATGTGTGTAGTGATAAAGTTTAGCAAACACTGGTATATAATATAACTATACCAGGAAGACGAAAAAATGATCGTCCCCGAGGTATTGCGATTTTTTTTTCTCACAAATGCTGCGAGGATTTGAAATCTTATGACAGACCTAATAATAAAGTTTAGCAACCCCTGGTATATAATATAACCATACCAGTAAGACGAAAAAATGACAGTCCTCGAGGCATTACCGATTTTTTCTCTCTCAAACGCTGCGAGGATTTTGAAGTCTTATAACAGACTTTAGAAAACAACGGCAATCTTTCCACGAATGCAATTTCCTTCATAATCCCCAGCCTACACATCTACATCCTTTCGATATTATCGCTCCCTTTCGGTACGTGCTTTAATTTAAGAGCAGACACACACATAAAAAAAAAATAACCTGAATAATTGAACAGACACTCAAAAATAACCTGTTCGAAAGAAAGAACTACAAAAGAACATAATAGGCTGTCATGTCAAGTTTACTGTTGATTCAACTCCAGACACACCTATAGAGAAAGAACAATCTAAAATAACTGAATGATTTTATATATATATATATATATCCAGCAACATATTAATGCGAAACATATTTTTTGATTTAATGCGAAAAACTGCAGATTATTCAAATAGAAATGATAAAGCATAACATCAAAACGTATTAAGTTCTCAGAAAAAATGTATTAGTCAATTAAGTTAATTTTTAGGCTTAGGCTAATGGGAAGACGAGCCTATTGCTGAGGGGGGGGAAGGGGTGCAATTAAAAACTGGATTTAATTGAATCTTTCCACAGAACCTCAATAGGACAGAGTCGGTTTTTGTAAAGCAGTCGTTTACAGTAACAACTGTATCAAAGAAAATTTACTCCATTTTCACCCTGGATATGTTACAGTTACAAGCATCTGGGGGTGAAAGTGGAGTTGCACGACGTGAGATTTTAAACACTTTGCAATTTGGTGCGTCGAAGTAATTGGGTGAATGCAGTGATTTATTGCGGAAGTGTTGACCATTTGTATCTTTCTGCGGACAGTTTTTACTCATATATGCGTGACTCGAAGATGCGTTACACTTCCAGTGGATTATTTTTTTTCTTCGACCTAGGTCAGGAGTTTATTCCATATATATATATATATATAATAAAAGCAGTTTATGCAAATCCGAAGATAGTAGGCATGTGTACACACATACATGCATAAACATGTGGTACAATATGGATAGCGATCCGATTACAGTGTACCATACAAATCAAATAAAATCTAAAATGGACATATATGCTTCATGCCATTCAATGGACATATATTATGACTAATAAAATTGATATTTACATTCGACATGTTGAAAATATCAATATCATCAAAATGTGAATTGTATATAAAGAATAAAAATCAAAAATACAATAGTTTCTAATAAAATCGCGGCTACATCTCACAGAAATTTCAAACAAGGCGGTACTCTTTAACCTTTTGCTTACGGGTGGGACAGCGTCCATCCCAAATGAAGGACCTCTCAAAAAGACAGGTATTTGACATACCCTATCCCAAACAGTTCGATCCCCCTTTACAGACACTGGCGTCCATGGACGCCAATGCTTGCAAAGGGGAATCGAACTGTTTGGGATAGGTTGAAGTTCTTTGCTTGAAATCCACGCTGTCCCATCCGTAAGCAAAAGGTTAAACGAAGATCAGTAACATGAAATTTGATAAGACTTAAAAAAAGTATAATGTCAAAGAGTATAAGAGTCAATGCTGTCAGGTAAAAGCTCTTTAAAATAATACAAGACGGCACAAATTAATCAGAGGGCGCTTATCTCCCCGAGTATATATTTTAGTATGAAATAATTAGTTTTATATGTAACTTTTCATGAAATGAATAAAACCGCTCTTTCTACGTTAGGATGAATCGTCCTGAAGATAGATTCGATTTTTGGCCACTAATACAAGTCGCCCAACAAGTTATTTAAAAACTACTAATTCGACGAAATTTAAAGCATTGATTTCATACGTTATTTAGCGCGAAAAATCTCCTTTGAATGAATACACGAAAGAAAAAAATCTATTTGAGACTGTAGGTAAAACAAGTGTTACCCATATCATGTTTTTTGTGGTATTTATTGGAAATTACTAGAAACAGCCAAGCGAGAGATGGGGCTAATGCAATGTATTCCGAGTTCCTTGAGCTTCAGGGAATTGACCCTTATAACCATGAATCAAACCAAGCACATGATCCGAAAGTTAGACTTTTAGTCGTTCAGTCAAAGGCCAGCCCGAAGAAGGAAAAGGTCATTAAAGGGGGGAGGGGCGTGCATGTTGATGAATAACAATCTCATTTCTATTTGGAGGGGGGGCGTGAATTCTGATGAATAACATTACCTTTTTTTATTTAGAGCGGGGGGGGGGGGGGAATTAAACAAGGCGATACATATGCAAGCTATTGAAAATAGCGAGACATTGGGCAAGAGTTAGAAGAGCATATTGCCAAAGGTTTTCATGAAAGACTTGCATAATGTATCACGCACATAGACATAATCTGTTAAGTCCTATTAACCCTTTAAGCGTTGTTGACGAGTTCAACTCGTCATGCACTTTGAAAGAGGATACTCCGGTGTGTTTGACACGTCGTAAGATTTTTTTTTTTTATGAGATATTAACTGTGTTTACAAGTTTTTCCACTAGATGGCAGTAGTAGTTCTAGAACTACATTTTACCGGAGACCGTATTTCGTAAACGCCGTATTTCGTGTATAAGCCAGTGGAAACAACAAATGGAAGCCAGTAACTGTTTCTGAAATATGGATTTATTTAGCTCTTCTTTTGCTCCAAAGTCTTGTTTCGAAGCCTAAAGCCGAAGTGTTGTATGTTATGCTTTCAATAAAACCTGCAAAAAGCTTAGGAAAGAAACCAGGATATGGTGTCCAGACTGTGAAGTTGCTCTTTGTTATAGTCCATGTTTTAAAATTTATCATACCAAGAGGAACTATTAACAAGAAAGATCAATCATGCATAAGCATTCATTATGAAACACTTTCCAACTGAAATGTAATTTCATTTAAAAATTTCTAAAATGTGATTCATTCAGTGGTAATATCTTTTACATTATCACAGTACTACAGTAATTTATTATACTTAAAACTGTATCGAAATATAAATCATCTGATTCTTTATGCAAAATCAATGAATATTTCATTCATATAACTTGTATTCCAGACTCCAGAGCTAAATAATTTTGTGTGAAAAAAATTCAGCAATTCTTATGTAATTCATCTTACAATCGCTTGAGATATTTGCATTCTGCATATGTTAAAATTAGGCTTCCTTGAAGAAATAATAAAAGTTTAGGGATCATTTAAAATCACAACTATTGTAATTGCATAGGCACGGAATTTAGATACACAGATAATATATATGTGTATGTACTCAAAGTATTGGAATCGTGCCGAAGATCGGAACTCGAATTTTCAAAGGATCTACACGTTTTGGGACTTCTAGAACACGAAAAAACTACTTTTAGGAAGACGTCTGTCTGTGTAAGGGTGTATCTGTGTATGTTTCTGTGTGTCTGTGTGGATATTACATCCACTCTAATTGAAAAACTAATGGACCGAATTTCATACAATTTGGTAGGTATGTTTTTTGTGGGAAATCCTGATGTTCATTAGATTATAGTACGATTCGTAATAAAAGAATCTGCCTTCTTTGCGAAATGGCCGCAGAAATTGCCTTTATCCACTCTAGCTAAAAACTAATGAACCAAATTTAACAAAATTTGGAGTATAATATTTCAATAACCTACAAGTGATTTATATACCAAATTTAACAAAATTTTGTATATAAATCATTTGTAGGTTATTCTACTACTATTCGGGAAAAAGGAACGGGCTATTTTTGCGAAATGGCCAGCAAAAATCGTTATATATAAAAATAAAAGACTACGTGTGCTCAATTATATCAATTAAATTCCTATTTTATATGTGATTTTTGACAACAAAAAGAATAAGACTAACCCCATTACTCTAGGACTAACCGTTCTTGAGATATTCTAGTTTTTTCGCGTTTTCGCTACGCCACCTTTGACAATAAGTCCAGCTATCAAATGAGAACCAAATTTAAGTTTAACGTGTAAATTCAATGTCATTTAAAATACTTATGTTGTGCAGATAAACACAAATTATCATTGAATAAATAAAGAGAACGAATATGAGTCTGCAGAGAAAGACATGTGCTGTCCACATCAGAATTTTTAACAATATTACACCAATGATTTATAGAAGTGAACGGGGATTATTTTCAGGCCATTTCGAAAAAAATGTATGATCTATATTTAAAGATCCATCAAATTTTTGTTGAATAAAATGTTCAACAAATTTAAGCTGTGTACCAAATTTTAACTCTCTAGGACGTAGGAAAGTGCATTTAAAATGCCATCAATTAAATTTATCATGAAGAGTTATATAAAATTTAAAGAAAATGAAAAATTGTTATCTACCAAATTTATTTTAAAATATGAAGCCACTCCCATAAGCAAAACGTTTAAACAAATGGAGAGATATTTATTATATAATATCTATTTATTATATAATATCTCTCTCTTTTCTTTCTGGAAGATATCCCAAAGTCAGAATTTAATTGTATTTGTTTTTTTCCCTATATTAAATAATTTTTTTAATTAAAAAACTACTTAACATATTTTACTGAATTTTTTTTATATATTCTATGGGATAATGTGAATATTTCCTAAAAATTTCGAAGCAATTCGTGAATTTTAAATTTACTTAAAAAATGTTTGAAAAATCAGGTCCCATAGGGTTCAATGTATTTCATTTTTTCAACCCGGGTTCAATAAAAAACTAATTGGGTGATATTATTTATTTATATTCCCATAGGTCCTACAGACCGTCTGAACAACATACTAAAATTTCATTTTGATAAACTCATTTTTACGGCAGTTATCGTGCTAACGGACAGACAGACAGACAGACAGAATGAACAAAGTCATAAACACTTTTCAACTTTGTTGTAAAGTGTTAAAAATTGGAATTATATGTTTATTTACTTATCTGTTATTTTACACGTTTATTTACTTAATACTTATTTCAACTAAACACCTTCTCATTCAACACACATGCAGTGGGGGAAAACCGTATGGGAGAAAAAAAACTCCCCACTGCAGTGCGTGCGAAGGTAAATAAATGTCATGCTTAAAGGGTTAAGTATATTTATGAAGCTCTTACAATGAAATACGTTCTTACCGCCCCATAAATGCCCATCCAAGACAATTTAAATTTGTAAAAATATGCTCATCTATAGAGCATGTGACGGTCACGTTAAACGAAGAATTTCGCCCTTATGTTTTCAAAACAAAATACTCATATGCTTAGCAGTATGGAAATTTACATCATTTCTGCATTAAAAACGGATACTTTAGAAATTTATATTCATTTAGCCTCTAATTTTAGTAGGATATATCTAAATTAATCTTCTTTGATGGATATTTTTAATTTACTGGAAAATAAAATATTCACTTTCGATAAAATAGATACACGAGTTTTTAAGAAACTTCGTTATGTACCTATTCCTTCTCACTCGGATATACACTACAGAATTTTCTATTAAATTATACATCTTTACAACGTTAGCCAGTGACTACGGTAAAAATAAGTAGTAGTGTACGTTATCACTAAAAGTGCACTGTAGCAAATGAATCTTTACACATATATTGTTAATCAAGTATTCTAAATAACTTATTTTCAACACAAAGGTAAATTTTGATCTTTAACCCTTTCAGTCCCATGATGCCAATTGGAATCAGATTTTTAGAGTGAAAAATAAATATTTGGGACTAAAAGGGTTAATGGGTTTAGTTTCATTTTTATTTGCCATTATCGTCAGTTTACCATTACCTGCTATGGTAAAAATAATGCCCCTTTACCCTTACATATCTGCGCATTCTACTACGCAGGCTGTTTATTTACGCTCATGCCCACGCTCTATATCGTAGAAGTCCCCTAAAGGTGCTTTTGCCCAGAAGCCCAACTTGCGTCGGTCAGTCCCTGGCTCGACCACTTGCATCGATCAGGGATCCACAACGTTTTACAATCAAGAAAGAGAACTTATATGAACAATAAAGTAAACTATCATGTGAATGGCTGCACTAAATGAACATGTGAATTTTTAGTAAGCACTTTGTTAACCTAACTTAAGAGGATTTGACCTAACAGTCCATTCCCTGATCTTCAGTAAATGAACGTAAATAAACTCGTGATTACACTCATGAAAGTAAGCTCCCTGTTGTTGGTCTAACTTAAAGAGGATTTGATTTGGCCATAGACCTAACAGTCCAGTCCTTGATCTCGGAATTATTTTTAACTTTAACAAAATTCCACACGAAGAATTAAGCTTAAGTTTATATTTCGGAAAACATGCACACCTTTTCTATCCACAAACATGTTAATCGAATTTTATTTGCCTATACCAAAATCTATTCACCTTCACTATAACCCTAATTCTTGAAAGTATTGTAATATTGTCTCTGTTACATCTCTTTGCCACACATTGCAGTGGTATTTTTATGGTTTGGGTTATAATGACGGTGACTTTATTTATTTCCGCTACCCAAAATTAATGAGATCAGGGCTTATTCTAATTAAGCCGAATGAAAGGAAAATAGTAGATAAGCTCACCAGATAACGTAGGTGACAAAATGTATTTTAATATTGATACTAAATCTTTCTAAAAAGAATAAACGACCTCTTTCTAAAGCTTGTTCTCGCAGCTGGTCGTTCACTACAACTTATCCAGTGCGGCTGTACATATTTTATAGTGCATACGACATGTCTGTTTTCTTAAAAAATTTACCATCTGCGTTCTGCAACTATGTAACTAGCTGCCTGCCAACTCGATACTTATAACTGTAATTTTTTTTTTTCCTCTCAAAATTCGATTGACAACTACAACAGCACCAGATTAATTGTTCGAAAATCATTTTTTAAGAATGATTTTTAAAGAATGTAAGAAGCGAATCCACCACATGTCTGAGTACGTTTATGTCTGAATGGCATTTTGAGACATTTCTACACTTCTATTAAGCAGATAAGCTAATTTTAAAGATTTTTGTAATCGAAGGTAATTTTATGAGTATAAAATCCCATTAGAAATATACAGTAGAGCAGTAGTTTCCAACGTGGGATACGCCAAGAATATTTAATATTTTCTTTTTGTATTTTTTCTCAAGAAGTTTTCAGAAAAATATGATAATTAAAATAAATATTAACTTGTATTTATAAATTACACGATCAAGAACAAAATATTATGATTATATGAATATTACTCTACTAAAAAAAAAGCCTATTTAGACCAGAACGCATTCCTGTGCTATTCTAATACGAAGTCTCCGTATTAGAACAACAAAAAAATATTGCAACTGTATTCACCATAGGGGCATGCGAGTAGATCTCAGAGATACGTGATCAAAATAATTGGGAAACGACTGCTCTAGCATATATGCACTATTTAGTATACGAAATTAGTGAAAAAACAATGTAGGGCAAAAAAATAGAAGTCCAAGTATAATATTGTACATCTATTTCCATCAGGAAAACTAGAGCAACGTAAATAAGCACAAATAAGAATGCAGTATACAGCTGTTACGCGAGATCCCATTTTGTTAGTGCAAGAGAAGCAACAAACAAACAGGAAATCCAAAAGAGGAATGGAATGCCGATTTCTCTTTTGGACTTCAGGTTTGCTGGTTTTCTTGCACTGACGAAAGAAATCCAATGTATCCTCGAAACAGCTGTATGCTGCACTATTGTGTTATTTGTGCTTATTTACGTTGCTCTAGTTTTCCTTATCCTTCGTACAAAATGTATTTTACTTATTGGCCCATTTCCGAAGCAAATCAAGGACATAACAAAGCAACAGTAAACAAGTATAAAAAGATGCTAAATCTTACCACGCTGTCGCAATATTTGGCTCCCGGACTTTCAAGCATATCACCGCTGGATTCCGGACAATCGACGGGCAAAGTCAATGGTGCGGTTGCATCTGTCTGAACCTCAGGAGGTAATTCGATTTTACTCTCCTTTTCGGCAAAGTTCCTGTCACTGGACACCAGAGCGGTAGCTGTATCACATGGCTCTTTGGAAGATCCGACAACCTCTTGAACGGATCTTTTGCTATCAGTCTCAGGGATGACAACGTCCTCCACATCGCCATTCGTGTATGCACCTGACGGCAAAGAGTTCGTGCCATTTCTGATCGCCATGTCACCACAGGTTTCATTAATGGCACGCAGAAAAATTGCATCTTTGGCTGAAGCATCCTTATCCAAGTTAAGAGCTTCGATTCCATTGGATAATCCAATTTCGTTATCTTCCACAGAATGGTGTTTATCTTTTCCATTCGTTAAGGACTCCCTTGGACATGTGGGGGGATTCTCACGCAATTTGGACTTGCTGCCGCTCTTCTTCGCCTTGACTTTGCCATTTTGCTGAACTCCATTTGAATTCTGAGACTGCGCGGTCTGGGTTTCTTTCAGTTGCATTTCCGAACAGCTAACGTTGCCTTCACAGGGTTCCCCCTCCTGGTTCTTGAGTTTCATGGGATTCAAAGCTAGAAAGTGGTTTGGGGTATCTTCAGAAGATGAAGAGTCTTCGACCTGTACGCCTTTGCTGATTTGCTTCGTGGAGGAGCCTTTTCTTTTCAAAAACCAAAGAACACTCAAGAAACCAAAAACTGAAGGGAGAGTCAAAGTGAGGAAAATCCGAGAGGTGTAACCGGCCATGTACTCCGGCCACCCACTCGCAAGAGATAGTGTCTCGTATGCTCCGCCGACCCCTTATCGACAGATGCTCCAACAAATATACGAAACCTGAAAGATAAAATACATTTAGATTGCAGATCAGAAACGGAACATACAAAACAAGAGTAATATTTAACCTTTCAGGCTCCAAAATCAAACTAATTTTCTTATATTTAGGATCGAATGACATTCGAACTTTATATAACAAATGTTTTATAATTATTATTTATAAAATTATTACTTAAGAGAAATGACCAATGATTTAGGTTGAATGTTTGACAAGTAAAAAACAGATGCATATTATCACTCGGCTAGGAATAACCAAGACATTTGAAAAATACGGTTTAATTATTTTAATCATTAGCACTACACCTGTAAATTTGATAATTTCAAACACAGTAAAACTTCGATTAACCGCCACTGTCGGGACTAGGGCTGTGACGGATAACCGAATAGACGGATAACAGAAATCTCTTAATACATAAATACAGTAATGTGATTTCACTGCGGGCTTGGGACGAAAATGAAAATAAAATCCTTTAAAAGTGAACAATACATACATATTGTATTTAATTTTACAAAACGATCAATATAAACTTCAATATAAGAGTAGTAATGTACAGAAATTTATCATAATACCATAAATATAATATCGTAATACCATGACGGATAATCGGTAATATCGTAATACCATGACGGATAACAGAAACTGACGGTTAATCGAAGTTTTACTGTATGCTAAAATCGATATATGTAAAGATGAAAGTATGGTTTGGTTTGCTTACATCGCATTATGTGCAAATTGAAAGGTGTAATACCCCGATAACGCTAGACATTCGAGTTATTTTGTTATATAAAATCATAAGCGCAGTAAAGGGCGAGGGGGTCATAAATGCTCTTTATTGGTCCAATATTTACATTGATTGATCGTATACTACCATTGTCTAAACAAAAATGACTATTTGAATCCCCATTCATCCGTTCCTTTCAGAGATTATAGACACGCCAATCTAAAATTATCACACGCAAAACAAGCTTGTTTCAAAAAATTAAGAATACATAGTTAAAAGTATTTATCCTTTTCTCAGTTTTTGGATTTTTTTTTTTTTTTTTTTGACAATTCAATTTTTTCGATGCATTTTAATCAACGGGTATCGCCACATTAAAAATGTATGTGGTACGCTACAGATAATCGATTCGTGTTCAAGATACCCCAAAAGTGTAAATCGGCTGAAAACTCAAATTCAAATTTTTGGCCTTGTTCCAACACCTTCCCTATATATCATTTACCCTACACATACTATGTATTGCAGAGTAAAAAATCTGACGTAGGCAGTACATGACTTCCCCTACAGACTCAAGTTAATTTTCTATTTATGTCTCTAACAATTCATTGGGTTGAGTTTAAATGCACAAAATAACACGCATAATTGTATGAAATAACACTGAATTCGCACTTTTAATTTAAATTTCGTTTTCATTGGGTAACTGGACGTATTTTTAAAGGTGGCACAGTAAAAATGCGAAAACATAAAACATCTCGAGAAAGGCTGGTCCTAGAGTAATGGGGGTTCTTCTCATCGTCAAAAATTACGTATAAAATAAGCATTTAATTCACACATTTGAGCATATAGTCTTTTTTAGATTTAAGAGCCATTTAGAAAAAAAAAGGGGGGGGGGGGGAGGCAGGTTCTTTTTTCCAAATTATACTAAAATCTAATCAGCATTAGGGTCATCCACAAGTGACTTACCTATAACATGTTATGAATTTTGGTCAATTCGTTTTTGAGTTAGAGCCGACACACAGAGACGTCACGCTAAAAATAGTTTTTTCGTGTTCTAGAATTCCCAAAATGTGCAGATCCGTCGAAGACTCGAGCTGCGATTTTCGACATGATTCCCATACTTTCCCTATACATTAGCATGTATTGTAGGGAAAGTAAAACTAAGTATTGATGAACTCCATTACTTTATACGTACGGGTTAACATCTTAATCCTTGGCCTATGAAACACTTCGTTCTCAGCGCTCCCAAAGTCAAGTTCGCGCTCCAAACACAGATAACAGCATCTATGATACTGACGAGCTCATAAAATGCGTAAAATTGGTTCATGGATGCTGATATCTGCAATGGGAGCGCAATCCTGATTCAATTCCTTAATTTAAAAAAAAAAATAAATAAAAAAATATAAAAGCTATTTCCTTTCATTTGCAACAATAATTTATAAACCACAATTTCATGGTCGTGTTATTTCTGATGGATAGGTTGGTTCACCACTTTTCATACCGAAATATTTCAATTTTCAAGACTGTTAACGACTTAATTTTAAGCTACGTATTACGCAGACAAGTTAAAAAAAAAAAAAAAAAAACTGATGTGGGCAGCACACGACTTTCACTGCAGAATAAATTAATTTCCTCTTTCATAACTCATTGAGTTGTTTTCATAATTGAGTTGTTGAGCAAACTGTTTAGGATACTTATAATGACACTGAATTTGCAGTACTAATCTCATTTTTATTTTCATTGGGTAACTAGACGTATTTTTAAAGACTATAAGGCAAAAATACGAAAAAACTAAAATATCACGAGAACGGTTACTCGTAGAGTTATGGGGTTGGTCTTATTACTTTTATCGTCAAAAATTACAGATAAAACAAGCATTTAATATATTGCAAATTTTGCGAGAAAATGTTTGAAGTCTGTATCGTCCAAACGATTACAATTATAACACGATGCGCTTCACTTTAAAGGACTTGAGAAACTATATCAGTTGATATCACACTTGACAACGCAACGATTTTCGTCAGTCATTTTCCATGCCGTCATCATCAATGAGTCGTCATTGATTTAGCGTCATTTTTAACCATTTGGCAAGTTTTTCGCTAACTTAGCAACATTTAAAAAAGCCGCCAAGTTGGCGACATTCCACCAAATTCGTCGCCAAAATCTCGCCAAGCGTTATGGACGAAGAAATAAGTTATTCTTACAGCAGATAAATGACTATTGATTGGCGTTCAAATACAAAAGTATTACTCAAAGTATCTTTTTTCATGAATGGAACGAGCCAGATCCACGAGAACGATGTCACCAAATTTATCACATGGTATTACATATGAAAAGTGAACATGTTTCTCAATAGGAAATATATATATATTTTTATTTTATGACTTTTTGATAATTTTTTTTTAAAATTTGCAATATCTCGAGAACGGTTCATGTTAGCGTTCTAAAATTTATGTCAATCGTTTTCTAATGAAAAATTACATAAGAAATGTCTATTTGCGTAACTTTACTAGCAATTTTGATTTTTTGACGATTTTTTCAAAATTTCACTTAAAAATTTAGAGGGGGTTCTTAACATTCGATTGCGTATGAAAACAATAGGCTTCCAGTGTTGACGGATTGAGATTTTTGTACCAAATTTCGTTGGAATCGGTTCATTCGTTCGTCAATTATCGTTTCCACACACACACACACAGACATCACCTAAGCTTATGTTCTAGATATATTTCTCATCTATTTTCAGCGCACTCCTTTGAATTGCTTTATTTTGTTAGTTCTGTTTATATTTACAAAACTCGTATATATTTTTTCCATCACTTGCTAATATTCTAATGTATTTCTACTTCATACATAGACGCCTGCAACAATTTTTCCAGGGGGGGGGGGGGGGGGGGGCAACCTAAGAGCATGATGAACAACATTGACTGGTTTGATGCTTGCCTTTGTTATATTAAATGCGCAAGAGGGAGTGTGCCCCCCCCCCCCCGACCTCCCCTATGGGTGACCATGATTTCATATTTAATAAAATTATTGCAGATCTCATCTAATTTAGAAATAAGAAAACATTTAAAATGTTATATCTTGTATTCATCTTGCTTGCATAGGTAACATTTTTAAATTGCACGCATTTCATCCATTCTTTATATTTTTATGTGAAACTATTTTATTTTATTCACCAATAAATAAAACTTATTGAAATAGAAGTTATGAAAATGCGAATTCCAATATAAATTTCACTTGTAATACCAAATTTTTTACCAATCACTCAGACTCCCCTGTCAAATACATACCTAAATAATTTTGAAAATCATGATCATGTTTTATTTCTTCCATGTCATGAACAGTGTGCAAATAAATGATTGCAAAAATCATCCGACTTCAGTGCTGCAAAATTACAATTGCAGCTTTGGATCAATATTCATATTTTTCAAATAGAAAAAATTGACGAAACTTAAATTTGCCGCGAATGCTAAACAAAAACTCCGCTAACCGAAACGTGTACCCTACGTTATCGGCCACGTCAATCGCATCATCGTCAGTAGTGGTTCCTTGTTGGTCGAATCGGAGTGGGGTCTGGTGCTATTTATCCGCTCGTGACATTTTTATCGATTTGGCGACATTTTTGTCAATTTTGCAATATTTAAAAACTTGCCAAATGTGTCGCCAAGTGGGTCGATTGAACTGAAAGATACTATCCCCTTTCAAAACACAATTTCATTAATTTATGCAGCAAAGACATCTATCAAAGATGCCACATGAGCCAGTACCCGAATTATAAGAACAGAGGAGGAGCTAGCTTTTGCTCAGTGATTATAATGTCGGTCTACCATGTATCAGGTCCCTGGTTCGGGACCACGGCGACGCACAATCGCCACAATGATGACTGGACGTTTGAAAAACGCAACCTTCCTTTCCAACGACTTCGCCTCTCAGCACGAGATGGCAGCACCACAAGGAGTCAGAAGCCTTGACACTCCCTTCCTGGTTGACCACAACTGTCCGTCACGCCTCTCGGCAACTTCCTCATCAGCGAGGGGAGTGTGCGGCAGCAAAGACATCTATCAAAGATGCCACACGAGCCAGTAATCGAATTATAAGAACAGAGGAGGAGCTAGCTTTTGCTCAGTGATTATAATGTCGGTCTTGTAACCATCAGGTCCCTGGTTCGGGACCACGGCGACGCTCAATCGCCACATATCTACTAATCATATATCTAATTCTTTCCATGAAACATTACAATACTATCCCCTTTCAAAACACAATTTATTGATTTGGCGTAATTTTTATCAATTTGGCGACATTTACGATACCGAAATATCATTACAATACTATTCCCTTTCAAAACACAATTTCAATAATATTGCGTCATATTTATTTGCGATACTTAAAAACTCGCTAAATTTGTCGCTAAGTGGGTCGGTTGGACTGAAGATAAATGCTTCTGAAACATTACAATACTATCCCCTTTCAAAACAGAATTAATTTCATTCATTTGGTGTCATTTATCAATGTGGAGACATTTTTATCGATTTGGCTATATTTTAAAAACTCGCCAAATGGGATGGTTGGACTTTACAAACGATAACGAAATATCATTACAGTACTATTCTCTTTCAAAACGCAATTAATTTCATTGATTTGACGTTATTTTTATCGATTTGGCGATATTTTCTCCAATTTCGCAACATTAAAAAAATCGCCAAATTAGCGATATCTCGCCAAAATTTTCACCAAGTGTTACCCAGGGATAAACAGAAGGTGTTTATATTATTAATAGTTTTATAATTTGACGCCAAGTAATTCCCCAATAGTCATTTATTTAGAGGGATATTAATTGAATGTAAATAAGCATTTTGATGTGAATTTTAAACGTAAAAATATGAATCAGTCATTTTGTTTGAACTCATAATTTGCCACGTGTCCAATTTTAATTTACGTGCCATTAATTCGATATCAAACATTGTGCTGTGAATCTCGTAAACCATTACTTCGGTGTGAAGAAAGTAAAGTCTTTGCATTATGTAGGAAAAGTCATGTGCTGCCCACATTAGATTTTTACTTTCTCATACTATGTAATATAGTATAAAGTATTGTCTTCGCGATAATTTTCGAATGAAAGGATTTTGATGGCAAAATATGCTTTAGGACCTCCTGAACACGTTTTGACTATTTTTAGAGGGATGTCCATCTGTGGTCCATTTCTTGTGTACACCATAGCTGCCACAAATATTACCGGATTTCCACGAAACTTTATATCTGGCTTTGTTATCGAAAAATCTAGAACTAGATAGATATTTTTTAAATTCAAGCAAAAACTTCAAAATTTTAGATTTTTTTAACATGGCAGAATAAGACAAAATTTGACACAATCATGAGACTTATATTTTTATGCAAAACTATTTTATTTTATTCACCAATAAATAAAACTTATTGAAATAGAAGTTATGAAAATGTGAATTCCAATATAAATTTCAGAATGAGTTTCAATCATTCTGAAAAATAGCTGCGATACAATAGTGTGTGACGTCATTAGCCCCCTTGGGGTGTAGAGCAAGTTATCCCCCTCCACACACACACACTGGGGTACTCTGTCAAGTATGATATCAAAAGATTTTTTTTCAAGCCCTTTAGTAAAGGATAACACATTATAATTGTAATCATTTGGACCAACGCTGCCTATTTTTCAAAAATTTACTTGCCAAATTTGAAGAAAAAAACCCTCACAAACTACTTAAAAATGGATTCTGGTATGAAAAAATCAAGTTAAACCACACGCTAGTTAATTATTGTTTTCTAAAAATATTGAAATTTGTTAATCTGTATAGAAATATCTTTTTAATTTGAAACGATGGCTGCGTAAAAACTATATTCAGTGTATTTGAGTGTTATGCAATAGAACATAATTATTCACAGAAATATCTTGACTGATTTAGTTACACAACATTTTTACCCAGAGACTTCAAAGTATAATATTGCAATGTCCTATCCAACAACTATATGCTTTCCAAATAATTTTGTTATATTTTCCCCCATTTAATGTTATGCTACCAACTAATAGCTAAGCACATAATCAGCGACATAACAGATTAAGTTCAGAGTCATAACTTTACACAAGTTTTTTGGACAGGTTTAAAAAAAAATTACTTTTGAATTTATGAATATCAAATATAGAGGAAATGCTATGTAATGTAAACTGAAAAAAATATATATATATATCTTGTTCTAGTATTTTACAGTTTCTTTATTTAAATAGAGATCCACATTCATCCACACATGCAGAGATAAGATATACTAAAGTGACAAAAAGCATATTTAGGACTCATTAAGAATTTTGGTTACTGGCCAATGGGTTCAAAAAAGTGACCAGCCCAAAAATATTATTAGCCAAATACTTTTAAAATAAATTAAGCATTTTCTGTTGCTTATTGAAATGTATCACATGTACATATATTATGCTACTCCCTGAAACTTTAAAAACAATTTACTGTAGGCATCTATATTATAAAGAGGGGTATGCTGGAGTTGTGTTGCATATGACATCAGATACTAAAAACAAATGTGTATATTGTATTGGACTCACCTTTAACTTATTTACAACAATGGAGAATTCAGGAGCTTTACATTGTGTATCATACTTAAAAAGCTAAATATTGGACTCTTGAATGAGATATAATGAGGAAGAATATAATATCATTAATATCCGATAAGTTGGTAATTTATCGGATATTAATTTATTTACAACAATGGATATTATAATATCTCCTTTTGTGTGAGACCATGCAGACAGTAATTCAGTGTTGTCTTTTAGTATAGTAATACAGTGGACTCTTGTTAAGACGGCACTCGTTTAAGATGGATTTCTCTTTATTATGTACAAATATAGATTCTCCGGTTAAAGTCTATTGACGTTGCATGTCATAAACTTTGCTTAATACGTTCATTCATTCATCTGTTTATTAAGATAGACAAAATTTATTTTATTTTTTTTTAATCAGTAGATGTTTCAGAACATACTTTTGAGCAATCCTAACTAAAATTGAGAATGACAAAAAGACAACCCAGAAGAAACAAATATTACTTCCATTTTAAAAATATTAATACATATAACTACATTTTGTTTATGCTTTGAATGTTAATATTTTTTCATATTTACCTCATTATACATATTAAAATGTTTTGATTAAAATTTTGTCTTTTTTATCTTAAGATTGTATTTTTCAATGTACCTAGTATGTTACATAAAATTGAAGATAAACTTTCATTACCATTTTACTATTTCATTACTACTTTATGTCAGATTTATGGACTCCTGTTATAATGAACTATCACGAATACATACAATATATGTTAGTCCTTGACAGTCTGTCTCAATGAGAGATCACTGTATGTATCCCAAATAAACCAGTTTAAATTACTTGCAGGCAGATTACTTTACAGGCAGAATGCTTACTGCCTCACTAGTATATTTAAAAAGTATTTATTATTGCATTATTTTCAAACAAAATTTTATTTTTCATTTTTACATATAATGGATCTACCCCTAAATTTCAACTACAGGTTTCTGTAAAGCTGGCACGACTATTTAATTTTGGTTGATTTGGGGTACTCTTAAATTTCATATTCAAGATTCGATCTTTGATTCTATTTAATATGCGAAGTTCCTATTTTCTTTAACACATTGTTCGGTATTAATTTCCCCTATAAGATAAAGTCTATCATCATAACTCAATGGATTGATTACTATCCACAGGGCAGAGATCTATGGTTTGAACACTGGTTAGGACACAAGTATGTAATATTTTAAATTACTTCAGGAAATGAACTTTATTGACACAGTATGCAAATTTTGTAAAAAAACTGATTGTAGAACTGGTTTTGTACTAGTTACCATTAAAGGTCGAGATTAGCGGTCGCCACATCGCCAGTGGCGACTAAGGAATTACTCTTGGCGACCGTAAAATGTAATGTCTATCGCCAAAAATGGCGACCTGCAAAATTTACATGTTTCTATATCAGAACGTCAAAAGTCTAATCTCTGTGGAGTTTCAGGAACACCCGCACGGATGAGCCTAATTCCTCTGAACCAAACCCAAATTAGACAGTCGGTAAACAAGACTGGTATCATAAAGGGTTTTTCATTGTCGCCCCCCCCCCCCCCCCTCGGGAGAATATTCCGTAGGTATCCTATTTATTTCTCCCCAACCCAGCCGTTAAAAGTCTTACTTGCCCATGGCGATTCAACTTAAACGATCTATTAACGAAATCGTGATCGGCCTAACTGCGATAGTCTAAAATGACTCTTTTCCTAAACAATCCCTCTGGGGAGTCAGAAAAATCTGTCAAAAATCACCACAATACTGCTACGGCTGTTAATTTATTGCACCTGCAGCCGAGAATGAGTGCTACTGCTACCACATTCCTATCTCCTTCCTCCCCGTGATCTCCGATATGTTTACTTTTGAGGCATGCCCGGGCGCAGCGCATTCTATCAATTGACCCCAACAGCACCTTACCGACATTCGGAGTGGCCCCACTTTTACATACTGTCCTAATAGAGCTTTCATCATTTTTACATTTGCCTTAAATTTTTAAACTGTTTCCGAAAGTGGAATTAAAATCGCGCATTAAAATAAAAATACCCCCGCTATTTTCAGCTTGTAAATTTATTTATTGGTTAAATATTCATAACGTATTTTGCATCATGATAAATTAAAAAAAAATAATCCATGTACAATAGTTTTGGGTATACGCTGTAGCTGGGAATGCCAGGCGCTAATAAAAGGCGTCAACCTTCGGGATGCTTTTCGGAGCTAAATTGCCGATATTGCGACGTTATGAATTGTTCTATTTCAACTTACATATATATGTACTGTTCATTAACGATCATATAGTAAATATGAAGGACGATGGCAAAAATTGCGCGTAATTGCTTCTATGCTGCCTAGATATAATCGCAAAAAATTCGCAATTGTTAAAGTTTCGGCGCACAATAGTTTCTCCATCCGAGAAATTTCAGATTTCCTGTTATAGATGATACCTTGTTTTATGTTATTAATCTGTCATCGATGATGTAAAAAACTAAAAATGTTTGTATTCTTAAACTGCTTACCGCTTAGTTGTGTTTTCATTAGTGCCAACGGTAAACAATTATCAATTCAAAGTTAAATCGGCTCGATTTTCAACTTATCCGCGGCCAAAGTTGGTTCATGCCCCACCCCGTTGATTAGAAAATTCGAGTAAAGCAATAAAACGGTCTATGTTTTTAGCGATACAAACAGATATTTTTTAAATTCAAAAACGTCAAAATATTAAATAAAATCCAATTTCTTCAAAAGGATAAAGAATTTAGTTGTTATAAAATAAACATATTAGAGAAATTTTACAATAAAAATGGTTGCTAAGTTTATAATGTCCGATAATATAACGGGAAAAATGACCGAAATATCGGGATCGCGATAATTTTAAAATTACAGACTCAAATTACAGAGATCAAAAGATAGAAACAAGAATATAGATTATTTAAAAATCGCAGAAACTCATTGGTAAAATCCCATAAATTAAAAAAAAAATGAGTGGCCGGATTTCTTAATAAAAAAGGCATAAATATTAAGAGTAAATGCTTCATCAGCTGTGAAAAAAAAAGATCAAAATAAGAGAATTTAAAAACTTAAGAAACAGGCATATTCAGAAATAATCTGTAATTTTGGCAAAAAATTAAAGCTGACAAAATGTTGAATAAGTAAAGTGTTATGGGAAAAAAGGAATTTAGCATTGACCCCAAAAGTATTTGAATCAGCTTCATGGTAAATGAATTTTTTTAGATGACTTGGTAAACAATTATAAAACACTGAAAAATTCCTATAATAAGAAAAACTTCAGTAAGATTTAAAACAGGGTTAAAAAATGAGTGACAATAAATGTTTAAAATATTCAGAAAATGATAAATGAAAGATCAAAATTTTGAAAACTTTTAGGAAATGGAAAAGATGGGGATACTGACAGCGACTTGCAGAAAACTTAGATTTAGAAAAAACACCTGAAATAAAGTTTTGAAAATGTATTCAATATCCAAAATGAGAAGTTAGCAATAAATGCATGTTAACAATATTACTCATTAAAAAATAAATATATATTTATAAATTTGTGTTATCAGAAAAATTAAGTTTTGTATTTTGCCAATCTTAAATTTCCCCTAATTTTTACCCCACCTCCTCATCAAATAATAGATCTTAATAATAGAAACGTAGATCTATTATTTAGTTTTCCTTGTTAACATAGTAGTGTCTTTCACCTAACTGAAGTACTCGCCATCTTAAGGTATGGAGAGAAGGATCTGTTGTTTTACTTATGTCTACCATATAATAAACCTGTGAATAAGTATGGGTAATATATCTGTAAATTTTTTAATTATAAAATATTTAAACACAATTTTGCATAACATCAAACAAGTTGAAAAAAAAAATCGCACATTTTTCAGTTGTCAACAATTGGCCTCATCATGAACCTACCAGCCAGTGACTGACTGCTTTGAACCCAGGCATTGTTTACAATGGGTTTTATTCCTTCCCTTTAATTAATGTTCCTTATTATTTCCTATCAATAAGAAATGTATTAGCACTTGCATTACACATGAATATTTATAACCATCATTGTTCTTTTATGAACCCCTTATAAATATCCTCCGCCCCCACCCCCCTTATATTATAAAAATTTATGTTTGTGTATATAAAATGATGCATAAGTAATTAAGTATTTCTATCTACTTTTCTGATCTTAAGTAAGCAGCCTAAATTATGAGGATTCTAACTATTATCTTCAATTTGTGCAGTTAAAAAAATTAATTTATCAAGAATATATTTTAAAGTAAGAGATATGTAATTATAAAATTTTCTGTATATTTGCAATTTTGTTTTGTTAATTTTTTTTTTATGCTTTGAATTTAAGTTTTGAAATAGATAAATTATCTGTATCTTTTTTACTACATGTGGCCACATTATGCAATGCATTCTTTAGCTAAAATTTATAATTGTGCCCTTTCGTATGCAATGTGCTCCTTTTTTAAAGTCAGCAACCTGCCCTTTTGAAATCCTAGAATGGACCCTGTAAATATATATATATATATATATATATATTAGAAAGATGTAATAATAAAAATAATTAATTCAAGTAATCTTGAAATATTAACATCACCATAGAAGCAAAACCACTACCATAATGCCGATAATAGAAAAGATCAGCACCGGCTCAAATTCGGAGATTAAAAAGAATTAAATTCGTCTTCAGGTCTGAGTATTTAATTTTATTTAACCCAAACAAATGCCTGTTTCAGATTGGAAAATAGTACATTACTATAAATGTCCAAACTTGGACTAGAGGCACCATAAGATAAAAAAATGAAGATAAGAAGCATTAGGAAAATTTGTATTAACATGTGGCAGGAATCCTTCTTCTTTCACCACATGTATATGTTGAAGGCCCAGACCACACGACCAACCCAGGGGGTTTATGGTACCCACATATACATGTGGTATGTGACCAACCTCAACAGTATAATAAATATCTAGAAGTACCGGAATGAACATGACGAAATACAACCTAGGAGGCAGTACGAACGTTCACAGCGACACTCCCAGACCCATCCAGTGAGTCAGAACAGGAGACAGGACTATTACTCGTATAAGCAAAATAGAATATGTACATGCAGCAAAGATGAAAATTCTTACTAAACAAGAGATTCATAGAAGAAATGGATAAACGAAAATGCCACTATACACCATTATAAGGGCCTTCGAATCGTAGTTTCAAACTGGTTAAAGTTACACAATTTTAGCAAAAATATAATTGAAAACATAGTATTAATATATCTTATTTTCAGATGTTTTTGATTTTTCTAATTTTTTTAGCTTATTTTATTACTTTTCATTTTTATTTATTTATATAATTAATAAATAATTATTATATATATATATATATATATATATATATATATATGCTTAGAGCAAATTGAATGTGTTCGTGGAAAAAAAAATTGTTAGAAAATTGGGGGGGGGGGGGGGGGGATCAAAATCGAGTACAAAATTATGGCCACTAACATCATCAAAGTGGCCACTGAGCTTTATGAGGTCACTGGCCACTGGCTACTGTTGATTTTTTTTAATCTAAAGCCTTAGTTACCATACTACCTTTGTAGAATTGGTGAATCATACAATTTAAAGCTGGCAATACATTTGGTTCTGCCTAACACCATGCTTGACCAGGTACAAAAAAAATATATATACTCACTATATATTGAATGTTGTGCAATTCTTTTAACAGCTATTTTGGAAAAAGTTACTCATTGGTATGTGGTGAATACTAATCTGCAGTTCTATTGTGAAGGGTTAAAAATATGACATTCAGATTTTGATGAATTTACACATTTTAGGCACCTTTGAATATGAATAAACAATTTTTAGATGTCTGTGTGTGATACTGGATATGAAATCCCTTGAAATAAATTGAGAAAATTGCATGAAACTTAGTAAAATTATTTCAATCGAACATCAGATACCTATAATTTTTCAGAATGAAAAATTGAAGACATTTAAAATTTTAAACATGCTCTGAAAATCAATAATGTCTCAAGAACATAAGAAAGGTTATGATTTTTTTTATTATTATTATTCTTTATTTAAATTTTTTTACTTGATTGGGAAGGTCAATTTTTTTTTTTAACTTTTCAATTGTCGAAAAATATGAATAATATATATATATACATAATTTCGTGAAGGAAATATTTCTGCAAAGGCTATTTTATGCTATTTTTTATTTAAAAATGAATGACATGACTCTGAAGGCTGTCAATTTTTTGAACATTTTCTTTAAAAACAGAATATGATACAAAAATTACATTACAAAACCAACAATTTAAAATTATTAGGTATTTCCTAAGAAATATTTAAAGTGAAGAATGGTATCTCACCCCCCAGAATGGATAGATATTAAAGAAAATAAAAAAATAAACAGAAAAGAGTGAAATAATATCAGCCTGTGAAATTATCTCCTGGTTTAAAAAAATGGAACTTTTATCTGAAAACGAATTTCTAAAAATGCAAGAAAGAGATGGAATTAAAATCTGTAGCTGGTGTTGGAGAGCAAAGGAGGTGCAAGACCAAGCTATTAATATTTGTAATAGTTCATTCTTTTAATTTAAAATTAACTATGCTGCTGACTATATATGAATGGGCTAATATGACTAGCCTTCTTGTGTTAAAAGTGGATGTTGATACATATATTATCAAAGACATAATATGATTCATTCAGATTTATTAAAGACATTGTTATTGATATTAATTTAAAATATAAAGATATGAGGAAAAGACTTTTCTAATATAATAACTGCTGTTTTCAGTTCTAATTAATGAATATCCTCATGAGTAGAATGAGCTAGATCCACGATGTTATATAATCCCATGAATGATGTTAACACATTTATCTCATACTGCATATGGAATATCAACCTCTAACGTTTTTTAATTATATGGAATTTTTTGATAAAGTTACTTGAAAAATGTGCAAAATCTCAAAAACAGTTTATACTTGTATTCTAAAAATTATGTCATACATTTTGCAATGAAAATTTATGCATGAAATTATTTAGCATTATTAAATGTCCTGCTTTTTTAATAATTTCAAAAATTCATTCGAAAATTCAGGGTTTCTTTTGAAGCATTTGATTGCGCTTTAAATCAATAGGATTCAAGTATTAACTAATTGTAATAAGAGCACCAAAATTTTTTCAAAACACTAAAATATCACTTCCACAAACATGAGCAGTATATTATCTGTAGTTATATTATTTAAGTAGTGTTCGCTTATTTAGGATCCAGTCAATGCTCGGTAATTCATTCTAGTTACTAAATATTTTAACATTAAATACAATCAGTACAGAGAGTAAGCTTGAAAATTTTGAAATCAATTAAGAGGGAAATATATTAAATTAAATAAAAGACCTAATAAATTTATAAATGTATACAATAAAACTTACTTTGATGTTAGTTCTCACTATAAAGTGAAATGGGAATGACATTTCATATAAACATATGTGCAGCGAAAACTTTATATAAATTTAAAACCTTATATTTTATTTGCCTGTAGAACCTTATATTTTGTTTGCTTTTCTTGGATATCCATTACATTGAAATTTTTTAATGAACATTAATTCTAAATTCCTTTTCCGTGCCTGATTCGCTTATTTAAAAAATTTGTTCAAACATTCAATCCAATGAGATTTTACTGAATTGGTTACCATTTTGAAAGTCAGAAAACAGAATAATTTACACACACACACATTCATAAAAAATACAGTTTAATACAACTTTATAAAAATGCTATTTTTATAAATATTTACAAAATAGAACATGCATTACATATGATTGACTAAAATACCATTTTCATTAAAATGCAGTTACAAAAGAAAATTTAGCCATTTGTAGAGAAATATTTTGCATGTATTTAATTCAGTAATTATTTTCCATTTACCCTTTTATACAATTATAAAAACGTATGCAAGGATAAGAAAGATCAAAATGTATATTAAAATATAGGTACTGAAAACTATATACATAGAAATATACTACATGTAATGCAATTTTGCAGTACATATAGTACACAGTTAATCACCATCTGTTATTAATCTTTATTAATGCAGTTAATCGTCATATACATTAAGTTTTATTAATACGTTTAAGTGTTAATAGATTTAGTTTATTATGATTTTGTGAAGGCTTCATGTAAAGTCTAAGCAACCAAACCAAATATATTTTCAATACACTTCTGCATTTAAATCCTATAATTTTCAGCATGTCTCTTTAAAATGAATCTTAATCAGATTATCTTATTTACTTAACAATTACATAGAAAATTGATATAAAAAAACCCTCTTAAAATTAAAAAAAGTCAATGCAGGAATAAAAAGTGTGAAAAAATATGTGCTCTTAAATTTTAATTTATATGAAGAAATAGCATGTACTACATGAATTATTTTAATATTTACCAAAGTTTTAATGGATACCGCCAATGCAATTGCTTCTTTTATATTTTAATATAAACACCTTAAATTCTAATATACTATTGTTACCAACAAAGTATATAAACGTTCGTCTTCATTTACCAAAAGAATGGAGTTCAGAAACAAAAACACCATAAATGTTTCCAGTAACAGATTTATCACCAAATAAAATATTCGAAAAGTTAAAAATGTTTTAAAGACAAATTGGCATAACTGGAACAAACTATTGCTGAAAATACGTCTATTAATGTCCTTTCTATAAGTATATTAATCGAATTTCGAAACGGAACGCAAGTAAACAAGATGCAAAAATAATCGCAATTTTATGAATTTTAAATTCTTACTTTCAATATTTAATAATTACGTTTAAATTTTTATAAAATTCTTTTAAATGCCTTTCCTTTTCTAAACAAAGAAAGGAAACAAACTAGGATAAAGTAATTGCATAGCAAAACAACACATATGTTTACATACATCACAGTCAAATCGGCTGTGCTTCGCTAAAATTGGCAATGAAAATTTCAAATAATATTGACGCAGTCCTTCAAGTGCTCAAAATACTCTTAAAGAGTTATTGTTCAAACATATATCTTCAATACATGACTATTTACAACGATAATTAACCGGCGTTTGAAGCGGCGCCCTACTGTGTACATTGCGTAGTAGAATGGCATTGCAATATGGTGGGATTTAAAGAGGTATAACTTGTTACTGCTCAAAAAATGATAGCAGATGATTTACTAACCTTAATGTGTCGAGGCCTATAAAATACGGCTTCCAATAGCTTCTTGTCTTATTTTAGTACTAGGAAACGCAAAACTTTGCAACAAAACAATATTTTTTCCGACAACAGCCGAACATTACTTCCCACGTGGCTGAGGTATACTCCATCAGTAGTAAAATAGCTCTGCTACAAATGCCGACAAAAGTTGCTAATCCGAAACAAACGAGTTTAGTTGTCGTCAGCGTCGATAATATCGAAATGCCATATTTGTTTTACCAATAATAAGAATTATTTATTACAAACAAAACCTAAATAAAATAATAGCTGTAATTATTCTATACTTCAATAGAAATGTTTACTGGAACTTTATGATAATGCATGACATCATAATACAGTTCCATTGAAAGTTTCGAACATTCAAAGCCAAAGATAACGTATTTTATTTTATTGACTAAGCTCAAGAATGTGAATAAAATTGGTAAATTGAAGTCAAAAGTATTATCTACAGTGTTTCAGAGGGAGATAGGGAATTTTCTTTTGGAAATCCATTGTTCAGGGAGCAAGTTAAAGAGATAAATCTATCACATATAATAGATTTTGTACTCAATAATAAAAAAAAAAAAAGACCTTGGTGGCGGGGGCGTAAGCATTCGATTCTCATTTTTGCAGCAATATGTTCCTTCTTCTTTCTGGGTAAAGAATTAATACAGTTAAACTTACCTTACTAGTATGAGGCGATTGCACTCGGAGGACCAGAGTCCGATTTCCGGCTTTGCCCAAACTGTCCCCGTGTTCACGCGGGCGCTCATAGAACTTTTCCCAGGGAAAAATCACTGATGTCAGTGAGGCAAACTCAATGATAAGATGTAACTTTACGTCCACCTTTGTGATCTTGAACATCCAGGGAGCAAGTGCCCTTCTTGTCCTTCCCTATGGGCGTCCATGGTTAAATATATGGATTTGAAAGTCCTTTTGAGAGGTTGGTGGTAGGGGAAGGAAGATACAGTCTCTGTGGATACTGTCCCTCACTGAGTTCCGGTCTAAATTGGGTAGCACAGTCCCAGGCGTCCAAACAGATACCTTACACCTACGAGTAGGTCGGACGGTCTGTATCGAAAGAAAGAAAGAGACCTACATTTCCAGGCTTCGCCGCGTGACCAACATGCTATAGAACTTGAATAGGAAGTTTATAATCCGATGTATGAGCTCTATCAGGGCTTCCCTAAACCCTTGCTGGGACCCTAGGCAAAATAAATTCTAGGGTCTTCCTCCCTCTATAAAATTTTATAGTGTGTAAAATATGTACATTGAGCAAGAAAACGGGCTTCCAGCACTTGTCTACTCTGTCAAAATTGGCCCTGTTTGGGAGGGTATATATATATTCAGGACGCCCGCTGCACCCTGCAGACGCAAAACAACACTAGAGAAATCATGAGAAAAACTTGTTTCTAGTGCATATTTGAGAAACATACGAGACGCAGTGCATGACCTACAGTGAGTCTTGAATCCCCACTGTGTATCTTGCCTTTATAATTTGAAATGCAGAATTTTCAACATTGATTCTTTTGACTTCTGTCGTTTTTCTTTTCGGAAGAGGGGGGGGGGATTTGATTGATTGCTAAGGGCGATATTGATCATTCCTCAGACAAAAATATACAAGTTTTCAACACCTTAGAGCCTTTCAAATGATTTATTATAATCAAATTAGTGGAAAGAGAATACTGATCGGATCGGCTTGGACTCGTGTTACATTGTGGATACAAAGTTCAAAGTTTTACTGGAACTTGAAACTCGTAATGAGTTCCTGAGGTTGAATTTTTTCCTCTTCAGACGGTCTTACAAACAGAATTGTGTAGGACTTCCTGAATTTTCAATATCTATGTAAAATATTTTTTTCACAAGACTAAAATTTCCATATTTTTAGAAATAATAACTTAATAAACTAATATTCATAAATTAAATTTAAAATAAAAATCGTAGGACTCGCAACATGCAGTGCCAGCCATTTTTCATGCTAAGTCGATCGATAGACCGCGTATCAGAGCCATGGAATCATAAACAGTTCGAGCTGATAAAATCCAACACATAGAAATGATTTCCTTCATATACTTTATTATCACACATTTTTGTTGTGGCGTTATATTGGGTGTTCCTACATTTTTGTCCTGGACCTTAGAGAAACATAAGTCCTCTGCAAAGGTAACACTTTGTACTGAGCAAGCCAAGGTTAACTAGAAAGATTCTTTTTAGCCAGCCTTGTGAACAAGCAGGCAATAATACCCATAAATAACGGGTGCTGGAGATTTTCTCACATATAAAAATAAAAACATAGCTATTTAGATATATTGGGGGATACCGCATTGTCCCTTCCTTGGATTGTTTTCTCAAAGTATAATATATGTTGGTTATTATAAATCATTCAGGGGGGTGAAGGGCGCTTAGACTAAATATATAGATAAATCTAGGTTTATGATTGGCCACAGTGCACAATAAAAATTTGCATCTGGTGAAAGGCAAACATAAATATTTTATGATGACCCACATTTCAAAACAGTACGTATGGTTTACATCATAAAAAACATAATAGAATGCCATAAAAGTGGTGATAGAATTTCTATTTCGGTTCAACACACACATTTATTGTCAAGGAAAAGGAAATATCCTTTTCATTATGTAAATGTAAATGGATGCCAATTACACAGGAGTTAATTTCAATTCAAAACCCTTCTGCGAAAGGGATGTTTACGTTGAAGACCCAGACCGTCCGACTCATCCTGAGGATTTGAGCAACTAATTGGACGGCCGGAGGGGTGTTTACGTGTCAAACACTTATTTTTAGCTAAATACATGTGGGTCTGTAAGTCCTTCCGAGAGGTTGGTGGTAGGAATGGAGGGTACGGTCCCTGTGGATGCCTCCCCCACTAGATTCCGGTCTAAATTGGGTGGATCTTTCTGACCATCCAAACAGCTACCTTTCACCTTTCTGGTAGGTCGGACAGTCTGGGTCTCAACAACAACTCACGGACAATGAAAGTTGCGCACCAAGAAGAAGGCATAGGATGGACCTGAAATTTTATTGATGGAAGGATACAGATGAATGATATACATGATCACAAAAACAGCGCAGCAGAAAACGTACAGAGGAAGCTGTGGTAGATAGCCCGGCCATCCGCAGCTTCGTGTTGCGATACAAGTAGCAATACGGTCCGGCATGGTGTCGAACAGACGTCTGATGTTGTCTTGCGGCAGATGAGTCCACACCAGTTGAACGTTACGTTCCAAATCCTGAAGATTGCGGCAACGAGACAGCTGGCGTTTCAACTGGTCCCACACATGCTCGATAGGGAACAGGTTTGGGGAGCGGGCAGGCCATGGAAGTATTTGGATATGACTCAGGCAGGCCTGGGTGACCCGAGCCGTGTGTGACCGGGCATTATCCTGCTGGAATTGCGCACCTATAATCCCAGTAACGAATGGGAGCACATGAGGCCGTAGAATCTCATCCACGTACCTCTGGCCCGTTAATGTTCCAGGTACCACGATTAGAGCGGATCGGCTGTCGTAGGCTATGACTCTCCAGCCCATGTTGAAATCGCACATAAAAGAATAATCAATATTTTAAGAAAATAATTATTAATAATGAAACCTACTACAAAGAAATGGATGTTGTGTATTTTTCATTCACATAATTTGAAATTAAACATGGATGAAAAAGGATGTTTCAACATTGCACGGCAATGTAATCTATATACGCGAAATCGCACTTTTATAAACAGTATCTATCAATAAAGTGAAATGATGTAACTTAGTACTAGTACTAGATTCATGCACGAAAGAAACAAAATTACGGCAACAAGTTCGATCGAAATTCCTAACACTTTATTAAAAAATCCCTAACTTTAGGGGGGGGGGGGGACCCCGGGAGATTCTCGTTAAAAATCGGGAAAACGGAAGAAATCATCAAAATCCGAGAGTTTCCCGGAAAAACCAGTAGAGTTGGCAGCTATGATTACATATATATATATATTCAGTGCCTTTTGCGGTAGGATCAAAGGAATGGATTTGATTCGTCTATTCATAACCTACGTAACCCGAAATTGATAGAATTCACAATAAAATAGAAAAAAAAAATTCCAAAACGAAAGTTGTAGAACTTAATAAAATAGTATGGAAACACGTCAACTAATTAAAACTTTAAAATCAAAGACAACCAAAAAATAGGTTTAAAAGTCTTTTATTAAAATCTCCTTTTTACGATGTACAAAGTCACACGGACATAGAGCTTTCGGGCATGTTCATCATTGATGAAGGGCATAATAACCATTTAAACATATTTTTTTTTGTCTTTGATTTTAAAGTGGCAGAATTTTTACTTTTCCTGCAATACATTGTAATGCATAGGGAAAGTATTGGAATCATGTCGAAAATTGCTACTCGAGTTTTCGACGGATCTGTTACGTGTTTTGAGACCTCTAGAACACGAAAACACTATTTTTAGCGTGACGTATGTGTGTGTGTATGTCTGTGCAATGTGTGTATTCACTCTAACTCAAAAACTACTGGACCGAATTTCATAAAATTTGGTAGATAAGTCACTTGTGTAAGACCCTGGTGCTGATTAGTTTTTGGTATTATTCCGGAAAAAACAACCAGCCTTTTATTTGTGAAATGACATGCAAAAATTTCCTGTATCCACTCTAGCTAAAAAACTAATAGATCAAATTTTACAAAATTTGGTAGATAGGTCACTTGTGGGTTACTCCGGAGCTGATTAGATTTTGGTATGATTCGGAAAAAATAATATGCCTTTTTTCGTTAAATGGCCCGTAAAAATGGTCAAAATCTGAAATAAAAACTACGTATGCTCAAATATATCAATTAAATGCTTGTTTTATACGTAATTTTTAATGATGAAAAGAGTAAGACCTCTCCATTACACTAGGTCTAGCCGTTCTCGAGAAATTTTCGTTTTTTCGCATTTTTGCTACTCCACCGTTGAAAAACGTCCAGCTACCAACTGAGATCGAAAATTTAATTAAAAGTGCAAATTCAGTGTCATTTTAAATAATTATGGACGTTATTTTATGCAATTAAACTCAATATATTGAATTATTTAAGAAATAAAGAGAACGTGAATATGAGTCTGCAGGGAAAGTCATGTGCTGCCCACATCAGATTTTTTTTATTAGCAATTTTTCATAGGACGTATTTAAAAATTTACCTTAAGATCTGTGCCATGATAGATGGCACTAAATAATAAAAGTATAATAAATCGCTCAAACTGCTGTAAAAATATCTGCAAAGAAAACATTTCAATAGTAAAACAGCATAACATGAATAAGTAAAGGTAATAAATGGTTTCATGGGCAAAAATATCCTCCTTCTTCAGGATAAATGAGGCACAGAAGTCATTTACAAAAAGACAGACACTTTATTTCGTTTGTGTGTGGGAGTGACTGTTGGTTCTAATTTATTCTGAAGAAGACTCATTTCTGCCTCTGAAACCAGTTGATACATTTACTCATTTATTTTATGCTGTTATATGTTTTTTTTTATAATACTAAATAATAAGTAAAATGTAATTGCATATTTGATTAATTTATGCTTATTTACTGCTATTGCATATATGAATTAATTTTTCAATTATCAATGACTTTTAAAAATTACTGTTAAAACCAATGTTAATAAGAAATTTATGAAGGAGCCTTTATATAGTGGCAAATGGTGCATACACTTCATTTTTACTGAACTGTACAGCATTTTTATTTCTACACTTATTTTGAATAGTCATACGAATTTTAAGAAACTCTAGAACCAGAAATGGAAATTTTTAGTAATCCTCCTACCCCTTTTGAAATTCAATGCTGAATCCATATTAGTCATCATCTAAGTTCTATCTAAAGGTATAGCCAATCTTGAGAAATTAATGTTTCAAGAAATTTTTTTGAGCCAGAAGTGAAAAAAGAACCAGAAGAGGAAATGCTTAATGAACCCTCAATCTCCTCCGGAATTCGATGCTGAGTCCATATCAGTCATCATCTAAGCTGTAGCTATCAGATTCTGTGAAATAGATGTTTCACGGAAAATGTAAATTTTTGAATAGAAAGTTATATCTCCAGAATGAAAATCCTTAGTGAGTCCTTTTACCCGCTTCAAAATTTGATTTTGAATCCATATTAGCCTTTATTTAAGCCATATCTATAGTCAAACTTGAGATACAGATGTTTTAAAGTACATTTTTGAACCGGGGTGAAAAAGAAGCCTGAATTGAAAATTCTTGGTGAACTACCCTACTTCCCCCAGAATTTGGTGCTGAATCTGTATCAGTTATCATCTAAGCTCTATTTATATTCAATCCAGAGAAATAGATGTTTATAGTAAAATGAAAATTTTTAAACTGGAAACGGAAAAAGAACCGGAAGGGAAACTCATCAATTACCCCCTCTCCCCTCCTCCATTTTCCATCAGATTTTGATGTTGAATCCAAATCAGTCATTGTCTAAGCACCATCTACAGTAGATCTTGAGATATAGATGTTTCAAGGAAATTCTTTTCGTATAAACAGTAATATGGTAAAATTTTTGTCACCAATAGATAATTACATAAAATAAAATTATTTTGCAGCCTTTCACCAAATTTCTGTATATGCCATTAAAAAATATACTTTAACCTCCTAAATTTAAGTTTACTATATAGTAATAAAACAAAAATACCAAATGAGCATTATGAATTTAATTTAAAAGTTTAATTTTTAGACAGATAACAGTTCTCTTAGAGTTTAAATTCTTGGACAGATCTTATACAGGTACTGATAGACTAATTAATGCATGACAATAATTCAAAATAATTAAAATGTGACATTTTAAATTAAATTTTGCATAAAATCAAACACACAATTTATATCATAAACAAATTGATAATTAACAATGAAAATACTTTACAATTTACAGATTAAAGTGATAAAATGTCTAATAATGTGATATTGCTCTAGATCTAAGGTCCACAATCTGTTTCTTGTGAGCAACGGAGTGCTTTTGCAGTGACATGGCCATTAGTGATTATACGTTTAGGAGCCCCTTCGAATCGAACATATAAGAAAGATATTTCAATTCCAAAACCTGAATGAGTTGAGAGCACGTGACCAATCACAGTTTTATTTTGACGCTTCATTTCATTTTCAGTCTTCATGCTTCACTTGAATGTGACATTTTACTGGTTAACCACTATAATAAAATTGGTTAACCACTATAGTAAAATTAATGTTGGTTAACCACAGTTATCATATTCATGGTTGAATTTAAGTTTATCCATGATTGCTTGAAGAAGGAAATAGATAAAAAAAATGTATTCTGTTAAGCTCAATGCAAAAAGTAAGTACAATAATCGAATGTTACTCATTGTGTTGCTCCATACATTCGGGTGAGCCGAACGACCTGGATTTGCAAAGCAATGAGATATTTTTAATATTTCATTATTTTTAAGTGTTGAATGTTATTTTAAAATTATACTCTAAATTTAGAATTATTATAAATTGTTGTTTAAAATTTTGATTGCTTTTTGTATGAACAAATTATGACTTCCACTCAATGTATTTGCAAGGTTCTCACTCCAAGCTAGAGAACTCTCCCATGACCGTCTTACAGTTAAGAGGTAGAACACCATCTTGAGACAGATGGATTTAGATTTGATTCCTGTACAGACAGACCTTTCTATTTATTATAAATATATAGATCACCTCCGTTAAGCCCAAAACATATTCTCGGTTTACTTGGGTATTGAAAATGGTTAACCACCTAATAACTGGTAGCGATATCATTTCGCATTAATTGCTATACGCGAGAGATTTTCTTTGATGTAAGCACTCTAGAACCAAGAAAGGTTGTGGACCCTTATTTTAGTTAACACCAAAAACTTTAAAAATAAAGAGACAAGTTTGATTTAACATTGCTTTTTCATTTGTTTCAAAATTATTAATTCAAAAATATAATAATTGATGTTTTTAACAATACGTAAATCTAAATGTTTTAATAAGAGCACTGAATAATGCATTAAAAGATACTCCTTACAACAAATAATTATACATTTAATAGTTTTATGTACATCTGTATAATAAACTTTAGCTTAATAAAGATATTATATATATTATACAATTTAAGGAAAAATATCACAGAGTAGTAACATAGTATCTGTTATATGCAAATAAAAGCTGCATAAATAAGTTAATGCACTAGTAGCGAAAGACAAGTATAAGGAAGAAGGGCTGTGGTCCCAATCAATACACTTAAATCACACAGATTACAAAACAAATATATGGCTGATACAATGCACAAATGAACCATGCCCATGCACCAGTACAGCTACAGGGGGATTTTATCAGACAAAATCCACTATTGGCTCAGAAAACCCATTGTCTTTCTAATGCCTCCCCATTTGTCTAAACCAGTGTTTCTCAACCTTTTATTAGTAATGGCCCACTTATAATTTTTATTTTACTCAGTGGTCTCCTTCTCCTCCATATAAACTATGTTTCAATTTAGAATAAGTGTGGAATTAGATAGGAATGAAGAAACCTTGCTTTTTGATTGGTTGATCGGTTGGAAAAGTCTAATATAATCCACAAATATAAGATGTGACCATATGCAGAGGTATGTGCAAGTTTCGTTTAATCATTTGAGCATATAATAAAAAATAAAGAAAGCAAATCTTAGCTTAAAATAATGACTATAATATAAGCATCAAAAGTTTGACAGTTTCAAATTTTATTTTATATATTCAAGTAGTTATATATTAATAATAATTTGATTTAATAATATGAAACATGTAATTTGCAGCTAATATTGTCATTCTATTGAGATTTTTGTGGCTGATGCAAACAAATAAGTTTTTGAATGTCTGGATGCTGTATTATTAGTGATAATTGAAGGTCATATCTCTTCACAATATAAAGGTGATTACGAACTTTTGATAATAGATAAAGAAATTGATTGAAGCCAGAATCATGGCCTACTTAAAATTTTCTATAGTACCCTAATATTTTATTTTTTATTCATGGCCCCCAGGAAATACACCATGGTTCCCTTAGGGGCCATATGTCCCTGTTGAGAACCACTGGTCTAATCAATATCTATCAGCATCAACACCTTCCCCTATTCAACTACTCATTCTCGAGAGCACAAAAATTTAATTTACACATACACAATGATGATTCTGAATTCCATATTTTGTTATTTTTAAAGCAATTTTAAATTGACATAATTCAATAATTAAAAAATATATTTACAGGTTTGATAATTATTCTATTTTATATATCTGTTAATCATTCAAGCAAAATTACTAACATATTTCAAAACAAATAATATTTTTTCTAATTATTAAAAAACGTAAAATGATAAAGTATTATAATTGTAGGGTAATCCTTCATAAAAGCTAGAAATTCAATTTCATTTTATGTTTACATGATTCATAGAATATCAATTTCTTTTGCAGGTTGTTTATAGACTATATTAACAGTGCCGATAATAATCTTTGTGAAACTAGCCTTGCTTACAAACTGTATATATATTTCAAATTTTAATCATTTATTGGTTTTTTGGATTTCTCAAAAGATTTTCCTTTTACAGTACTAAGGCATATACAAAATGCAAAAACAGACTTGATTCATAAGTGCTTTTCATCATCCATATCTCTTATAAACACAATAAATAAATACAAAAAAGACAAAGAAATAAATATAAAGTAACAGGAACATGAAAAATAAATAAAATTGCACTTTAAAAAAATACAGTGGTTATTAATAAAATTACATCAATAAATTGCCAGCACTGATTCAGTTTATTATTATACTACATAAATTTGCATCATGGATGACTTAAGTAATTAATTATTAATGTTTACTTTTAATATGGAACATACGATAAGTTTACTTTTGAATATGGAGTATACATTACATTGGCAAATATAATAAAACTCAATGAAGTTAATATTATTGGGAAATCATTACTTATGTTTTTTCTATTCATTTTAAATGTTTAATAAAAATGCTTTCAAAATTTTATGAAAAACATAAATTAGGAATGCCTATTTTCCATTAGCCTGGAATTCTTTCAGAAAATACAATGAGTGCATTCATTTATTGTTGATGGGTTTCAATAAGAGTGAAATCAATCTAGCACTACTGTTTAGGAGTATGTTTACAAATTCTGAAATTCCTTTTCTCATAAAATTATCAGGTAACAATATGTTTGCTAAATTTGGGAGCTTATAATATTTTATTTGTGGAGAAAAATTACAAGCATAAAATTATACAGTCCGAATCAGCAATACAATATTTTTTTTTAAATGTTATATTTTTGGAACTATATGTTATTTGGTGTTCAAGAATGCCTGTTTTTCAAAAGTGTAATTAAAAAAAAAGAGAGGAATTGGTACTTGAGTATTATATTGATTTCTGTGCATAGTTTAAAAATGATAAAAATCTACTATTTTGGAGCACTACTTCGCATCCTGATTTGAAATTACATGGTTGCCTTGAAATGGTGACAAAACACAATGTAAATAACAATAAAACAAAAATGATAAAATACAGATTTAAATAAATAATTAATAATAATGGAAAAATTTTCTCTGTTTATTTTTTGAAAATGTAAATTTTGAAAATATTTATTTGCTTTTTTAAATTTATGTTTTAAAGAGCTTACTTAATCAAACTAAATTAAATTAAATTTTCTTTATATAAATTCAGTAATTTAAATTTTGAAAAGCTTTTGTTTACTTTCAATAATTAGAATTTTGATGATGATGCTATATATCAAAAAGTACATGATAAGAGCTGCGCATGACATGACATTTGGAAAACGTACCAGAATGTATATATCTAAACATTTATTTTGGCTGCAATTAATTTTGAGGCTGATATAATACTCAAGTACAAAAATTGAAATTCCATAACAATTTAGTATAGTGCCACTATAAAAACAAAATGACACATAATTTGCATGAAACCTGTTTCAATATGAGAATTTAAAATTTCATTAAAGTAATGCACTTATTAACAATTGTTTATGCAATGGAATTATTTGAATATAAAACCATACTTTATGTGCAAGCTATGTATCAGATTTTTTTGCATTAATATTGGTAATGACTACATCAAAATTAATATTACTTACACCATATAAATCATAAATAAATATTATTTATGCAGCTAACTAATGTAGAATCTTAAAAACAAACAACTTTATATTTTTTCTGGAGGCAAAAATTTCTTACATATTTGAAATGATTAACACTCATTGTAGTTTAATAGTTATGTCATAGACTGACTCCCCCCCCCCCATGACGTATACACTAGATCACCCACTAAGGCATTAATGTTTATAATTATAAGATATTTAATTCTCTAATACCCCAGAATATACTCTCCAATTCAACTAAAAAAAATTGTGGGATTTAAAAACATAACTCTACTTATAATTTTACTATATTGTGTGACCTAGCAAATTATGTGGCACAGGATGTGATTGACTGGTGCAATTTTAAGGAAAGCCATAACTATGATTGGCCTATTTTGCAAAATGCATGATTATTTTTAAAAAGTGTCATTGAATCTCTATATCAGCAGTTGGCAATTAGTCTACTTTACAGGCTGTAAGTGGATAGCAATTGCACTAGAGATTATTCATTAAAATGATGCTTATCTATCATTTTGATGCTAGTTAACACTCGTTAGTAATTACAATAAATAGTTATGTACAACAAGTTTGATAATAATTTTCGATTTTTTTCAAATTAACAGATTGTCAAATTTTATAGTTTGAAAGGTAGAAAGAA
Source organism: Amaurobius ferox (assembly GCA_951213105.1). Classification (NCBI taxonomy): domain Eukaryota; kingdom Metazoa; phylum Arthropoda; class Arachnida; order Araneae; family Amaurobiidae; genus Amaurobius; species Amaurobius ferox. The sequence continues at coordinate 118,363,827 of OX578146.1, forward strand.
ACTAAATTAGGCACTAGTGTAGTTAAACATTACAGGTCCTTTACGCCAAAATTTTTAAATGGTCACCATCAAATGAGATAAATTTGATTTGTGGTAATTGGCATAAATACTAACAAACTGGGATTCCAAATTATGCGGGATAAAACAAATTTCCTTTCGTTATGCAGCAGATAAGATGGTACCTTACAAATTGGCAATATGTCAATTTTTGCAGTTCACAAAAAATCCTAGCTTATCAAGAAAAAAAAAAAGGCACTTTATTATTACAAAGGCCGAGCTAAAGAAGGGTCAAGAAATGAAATTGGTGCCCACTCCCCTATACATAATATTTAGAATGTCAAATCTAGAGAAATATTTAATTATGAACAAAAATATTGTAAAAATGTATAAATTTCATATATACAATTTTTTTTTCCAGAAATTGTGACACTTTAGTTCTTTGTGTGTAAGTTGAAAGAAAATTAAAACAAATAAATCAAAATGGATAAATCTCTTATTATCCTCTAATCCTCTATTTTGCTTTGTTATTTGTTGAAATAATGCAAGATTGTTTTATCTTATCCATACAAAATATCCTATCTATATAGCCTTTGATAGATTCTTCTTAATTTACCACTAGATAATCGTAGTTTCTCAAACTTCGGTAGCTATGTAGCTTCATTACACTTACATAACTGTTTTTTTAACTAGTTACACGTATCTTCACATTATTCCAAGCCTACTGTATGTTAAATTTTTAAAACATGCTTGTTCTTTTTTTAGAAATATTTTTCTTCTATATGCTACTCTATTCTAGAGCCTCCATTGACTAACAACTGGGGACATATGCCCTCATCTGACCCTCTGCTATAAATCTAACTCATTAAAATTGATTTTTAAAATGATCCCTCACACTTTAAAATATTAATATGTTTTTTTCGATCAGACAATTCTTTACCCCCCTGGCCTAACTCTGATTTTATGTCAGTTCATTTCTTCAGCTGAATCATTGCTAACAGATTGTTATTTAATCAAAATTTCAGCCAATCAAATTCAAGTACTGAAGTGTGCCATTAGCAGGTCACATCTAATGAACCACAAAATACTTGGCTTCTGAGCTGCTAATTGCCAACTGCTCTATACTATTTTGTAGAACAATTTACATTTATAGTAAAAATGCTGTTAAATATATTAGAAATACTAGAATAAAATAATGAATGAGAGTGAACAGTACAATATTATGATTGCAACAGGGTTCTTTCACTTTTATTAAAAACTTCAAGGACTTCATAAAAAGTTACTTGCTACAGGAACTAGATAATTTAGGGAAATACTCAAATTGTAATTATTTTTTCCAAATCATACTAAAAAGGGTAGTAAAATAAAATGAGGATTAAAAAATCAACTGTCAAGAACTCATGTAATCAAATCAAAATTTGTCTGGTCAAATGACAATATTGGTGATTCAGTTACCCATTGAGCTACTGAGGTAGCTTAGCTACTGATCTTCTACATTCAAAGCGAATCCTACATACTCCTCTTTCAGATTTCAGATTGATTGAAGTGCATTTCTTGCATGTCTTCCCCATTCCTTAACCTTTTTAAAATAAGGATGGCATCATGCTCAATGTAACTGTCTTGTGAATTTAAATATCTGTCATAAATCAGAGGATTCAGGAAAAATTCTAATTTTGGTATTATTTAGACTTCAGTCATCTATTGCACCTAACCTGCAGGTACAAGTGCATGGGTGAAATTGAAAAGAATGCATGTGACAGTTAGGACTTGAACCACTGATGGCTGACCAAATAATGCTCTATCTATTGAGCAACTCAGACAACTATAATTTCTTCTATATTTTAAGTTAATCCCATACAACCCTTAATATATTTTTTAGTATGTTTTTAAGGAACATGATTTTTGATGTAAAACATCTTTAATGTACACTCTGCTAAATTTTGACATGGAATAAAATCATTCACTTATAACATGTTTTTTTTTACTCTTTAGCAGAAGAAAGAGCTTTGCTATGACTGACAAATATAAAACTACTTACAGCAAGGATTCTAGGAATTTTTTACTGGACATTTTAAAAATATTTATTTCTAACCATGAAGTCAGATTACGGGTGGTGAAGGGGACGCTGAGTGAGCACTTTTATATTTATTCGCATTTGGTGCAATGTTGTCAACTTGGTGATTTTTGGAGAATGTCAACAAGTTAACTATAATTCAAAATTTAATTTCTTTGATAATCCCTGCCACTTTATGGGAATTATCAATTTAATATTCTTGATATAAAGCAAAGTGACTTTCACTGTTCACGGACTAAGTATGTTTTGTTATGGGGTGATATAGTAAATACATGGAGGTAAAAGTAAGGAGTTAAAACTTCATATGTCAATATTGTTTGAGGCAATAATTCAAGTGGCACTGGGATAAAATAAGTAGTCCTACATTGTATATATTTCTATCACAAAAGGCCTAAAATATTTATTTAAACTGTCAATTTTATAAAAATAATTTAATAGTGCAATGCAAATTAGAGCTGAAACAATAAAAAATATTCCTGCGTATGCAAAATTAGTTTACCTTTCAATTTATTTTTATCTTAATATATTCTGTACTATAATCTACAACTGTGAAAAATACTGATTAATTATACTCATAATTAGGAAACCTTAATTTAAAAATAATCAAAAATACATATACTAAATACTACACCTTCCTGTTGTGTCAACTAACAATAGTGATTACTTTACTAACACTAGCGACACCTAGATATTATTCTCAAAGCTTTATGGCATTTTCAAGTGTTTCATTCATAAACGTTTGATCTCCTTCTTTCTAACTTCATGAGTAATTATTTTTTGATAGAGATTTGTATAATAATTAACAATACTGATTGGGAGAGATGCATGATCCATGTGTATTTACAGATTTTAGATACACAAAAGGTGCAGGCTGGCGGATGGGAGGGAATCTTATATATAACTTTATGCACTTTATCATATGATAGGCTTCTAGTAAAAATAGTAAAAGTACATTAGACGTTCTTGATAACTGAAGTGAAGCACATTTCAAGGAATGTAGGAACCCTGAGCAATCATTTTCAAAATAGAAAATGCAACAATAAGTAAAGAAAAAATGATGACATTTATCACAGAAGACTATAAAATAATATTATTTCTAGTCTTTTTAGGCTACTTAGCATTACTTGCCATTATTTGTTTTTTTATGGATTCTTATTTTGTTATGTATCATAAACAATTCTACTAAATAAACTCATAGTAAAACATCTATTAACACATAAAACAATGATTAAATGTAAAACTAAGTAATAAATAAATACTATAAAATATAACTAATTGAATAAAATATCTTATATAAAATATTTATGCCAAAACAGTTCAAAAGAATGAAAACTTTATAAGGTAAATAAAAATCACTAGATAAAGTAGTAAGCTAATATGATTAGAGTAGATAATTAGCAAAAAATTCCAAATTTTAATTAGATAAAAGGAATGGAAGCTGAAGTATAGCAAAAGATGGAATATAAACTACAAGGAATCCAGAAAGTCTCTTTACACTTTCAAAATTAGTGAGAGAAGAAAAAGATAGAGGTTTATTGTTTGATATTTTAAAGCATTCTCTAAACCTATCAACATGATATACCCCTTGGATTTGTTGTTAGAATAATCATTAATAAATTAAAAGACAGCTATAGATCTAGAGTGACTAAGAATACAAAGCGTAAAAAGTGGAGGGAACCTATTTACGACATCACTACCGGCTCTCACTATATAGAGATGGAGGCTTTGTGATTATTGAAAGAGCATGATTGCCTAGTTAAAGACCTACATCATATTGGCATCTATAATACACCACAATGTGTCCTGTGCAGAAGGATGGTTGACATGGACAGTAACCATCTGTTAGAATGTTTGGCATAATCGGGGGGGGAAAAAGTTCATGCATGCTATTGGAGAGCTAGAGAGCTCATGAAGCAGCTGGACTCATTGAACATTGTTCTACTTTTTAATCATTATTCTTTCATGTGTCACTGCGTGACACTTGCAGGTTAATAGATGTATTTGTCTAAGTGCCTTTGTAATAATATATATATATATATATATAATAATAGAAGTTTGAAAATCCAATGAACGAAAAGTAAGAAGATGTAACACGATAAACCTAACTTTTTTAAAAACACCCACAGAATAAAATATAATACAGCAAATCATCAATCAAATATATATATATATATGTTTTGAAGTGAAAGGTTTAAATGTTTTAAACACTTTTTTGCCAGATGTGCAATGTTTACCACCAATCAAATGTATAAAATGGAATCGTTACAAGTAAATATACTAACCAAGATAAGAACAGCCCTGTCAATCACTGGCAGTGGAAAAGCTCACTTTACTTTAGTGGTGTTTAAAGAAGTAAGTTTTAAGAAGTAATAATGAAATCCATTCCCAAGTGAGAAAAATAAAATAATGTCACAATTTTGTGTGAGAAAGAGGTGAAGGAAAATGCACTTGAAATACCCCTCAGTTAAGCAAGGAAATGTATTTAATTAGAAATAGTGACTGGTGTTACTGGAATAATAATAGACTCCAATGAATAAAGGAGATAAGCAAAGCTTATATTGGATAGAAATGATCTTTAACAATGTTTGCGTAAAATTTCTCTTGCAAAATTAAATCTAAAAGCATAACATTCAATGCACACCTTAAACTTTAATAAATCAATTAACTGGAGAAAGATTGAATTTAGTGACAATTGAAAAAAAATGAACTGTTTATATTTGGTTTTACATATTTGCTTCAATAAAATGACTGATCGACCAGTGGATTTAATAAGTGGCAGTAAGTGGTTATTTTTTGTTTTACATATTTTTGCATTTATTTTAATAGTGAATGGCAATGCCAAAAAGTGTGCTAACTATGCAATTGTGGTAACTTACAGTCCATATTTCTACCTTGGTACCTAATTAAAAATGGAATTGTTTGTTTCCAATGGTACTCAGTGATTAACAGTGCTCTTCTTAACTGGGTCATACAGCATATGGGCTCAAAAAATGAATATTTCTGTTATGATATAATCCAAACTTTTAAAGACTGTTCACCATCATATGTGAATGCAGTGTCATTTCCTAGCAAACTGAAATTCTAAAATGGAGGCATGCCAAATAATGGCACAGTATCTTGCAGAGATCTTTAAGGAAATCTGTGCATCATCACTCAATATAAAGAGAGTGTTGTGAAGCACATTACAATCACAATCATTGGTGAAATCATGCTTCAAGTGCATCAACCAAAGTTAGTGGACCTGCTTTCTTTCAATAAAGTTCATCAGCATCAAATAGCTGTTGACTACACTGGTAACATGAAAACACGCTATGTGCTGCAATTTTGCAAACCTCTACCAACACATTCAGCAGTATTATACATACAAATTTTAAGTTTTGAAGTTTGAAGAAAATTCAAGATGCATTTTCTGTCAAAATTTCTCTGAGGGGAATTGAAAATACCACTACTACTAATAATAATACCACTTTTATATGATATAATTTACAAGGTCAAATGTTTTATTAAAGATTCAAAATGTATTTTTTGAAGTAAATTTGAATACAATTTATTTTATTTAAATTTTTTATTAACATTCATTGGGAAACTAGAATCCTTTCAAAGGCTACCAATTATACAGCTTTTATAAAGTCTATACAGGGAGGGGGGGAGATGCAATTTGGGTCAGCTAAGAAAGAGCAACTGGAAAAACATGTTTCTTTTTTTATTGTACATATTTTTATGGAAGAAACCTAACTTAGAAAGTAAAAAATGCAGACACTTTAGGGGGAATATTGCTTTCATTTTATGTTGTAAATAGAAATCAACATACAATTTGAAGGATAGCTACTACTAGAAATAGACCTTCTTATATATGGGGACTGAAGCAGCTGCTTTATTCACTTCATGGTGTTTCTGATTCTGGATATAAAAGTTAGAGAAGATGAGCATAACTGCACAAGGTTGCAAACTCAGCTTTATAAACATAGCTTTGTAATATTCTATACCTTGAGCTATATTTTCCCTAAATTTAATGTATAACTAATCTCAGTGGTCTCAGAAGAGCTTAGTAAAATTACAGCACAGAAGTTTTTCTGTTGCAAGTACAGTTATTCAATATAGACTGTTGATGAGTTCTAACGGGTTCGAAATTAGTCTACCAGTGCAGGTTGCTGTACTAGGAGCATGATTCTAAATTTTGGACTACAATCTATTGGCATGTTTTGCAGTATCAATCCTTTGTGGTCATATTTTGAATGCCTCTAAAAGTTGTGTTACATGTTACAACTTTTTCATGTGCTTTCTGATGGCTTCTATGAAGCAGCAACTGTAAAGGCTGAATTACATACAACTTACCTATGTGGTCTTCCATTTGTGGGTTTATCCATACTACACGATTTGCTTCCTCATGAATAACGCCCATGTCAGAAAACACATGAAAAAGCTGTTATGTGCAATGTTGCCTTAAGATGGTAGCGACATTGCAATGACAAGTCATGTAAGTGTGTGTTATAAAAATTTAACTGTTTAATAGTAAAAGAATATATGTTAACCTTGTTTTATTATTTTTTGAAAGGGTAGAGGAACTTTCTGGACACCTGTACAGTTTCTCATAGAAAAAAATCTAATAAGATAAACAAATAATAGATGGCACAAATAAATAAATAAAATATATGATTACTAAAATGTAAATATCTCACATGTATTTGAATAAAATATTTGTTCATTGGAACATAGCATGGATAGCACACTCTTGCAAGTTCATCTCCTGAGCATTGTGCTTTTAAAAATGTGCATACTGGCGACAGAAATTGGCCAACTGATGATAGTTTATATTTGATAAAAAGAAATGTAATACTGCTTTTATATCCCAAGTAGCTGGCATATATAGCTTAGTTCAAGGCTATTGCAGAATAAAATTTGATTCTAATTTACAAACAATTTGATGCAAATAAACAATAAAACATAATTTCATATTTACACATACGGATTTTAATATATTTGAAATGTTCAAATTAAAAAGGTAATGCTAATGGCTAAATTAATTAAATAATAATTTCCAAACTTTCTAATACATAATATAAACAACTTCCTATATTGAATTTCCTGTCATATCTTTTTTAGATTCTTGAAGTTCAGTATACAAGGCCAGGTTTTCACCACCAATCAAGATTCTCTACGGCCTATAACGTGGTCTTGTTTTTACCAACAAACGACATTCCTACACCACAATTCAATTTCTGATTTAAAATGTTAATTTATAAAAATCAGGAAACATTTTGATAACTACTAAAATTGATTTACATCAAATCCTTTCAACTTATTGTAAGGGACTTCAGCAAAACATTTTCTTGATCTTTTGCCAGATTGAAGTCAGGGTGATACTGCAGGTATTTGATAAAAAACTTTAATGTCAGGTATGTTCAAAAATAAAGTGAGCACTCCCTATTTCAGCCATTATAGCTACTAGTCCTTAAGACCACCAAAATTTCAATTCTTTTGGCTTGATGGGACTTTTAATTATCTCAGACTAGGGAATCACCAATAACTTTGAACACTACTTACCCAATTTCAAATCATATACAGGCACTGAATATTCTCTTGCATCCCCTCTCTAAAATAGTTATTTAAAATTTCTATTATTTCTAATTTCTATTTAAAATTTCTTTTATTTTTAAAATTTATAATTTATAATTAAAGAAATGCAAAACATTTCCTTGATTTACAAATAAACTTTTTCACACCAAAATTAGTAAGTAGGAAGTACCCGTAAGAAAATTCTAAAATCGATGACAAAGTGAAACTATCAACTGTTGACCAATTATCAAAAATACCTGGCAAATGTGGAAGATTAACAGAATTGTTTTTATGAAGTAATAGTTCACTTTGATTTGCCCTGCACGTCATGTTCTTCATCTAAAAATCTTCTGAGCTTGGAAGGGTAATCAGTCATCACACCAGTTGCCCCCAGTTGAAATGCTCGGCGGTAGTCTTCCTCATCATTTAACACCCAAAAGTATGTCTGAAATACAGAGATGAGAGAAATAATGAACGGAACCTTATTAAGTTAAACAAAAGTATGTCTGAAACATAGAGATAAGAGAAATAATGAACAGAGCCTTATTAAGTTAAACAAAAGTATGTCTGAAACATAGAGATAAGAGAAATAATAAATGGAGCCTTATTAAGTCAAACAAAAGTATGTCTGAAACATAGAGATGAGAGAAATAATGTATAGAGCCTTAGTAAAACAAAAGTATGTCTGAAGCATGGAGATGAGAGAAATAATCAACAGAGTCAAACAAAAGTATGATTAAGTCAAATAAAAGTATGATTTGACTATCAAGTGATATTCTCTAAAGCAGTGGTTCCAAAATTTCTTTGATAATGGAACATTTTTAATTAGATATTTACTGAACATTTAGAACTTTTTGAACTCATTTAGATACAATATAAATTTTTTTTTTCAAAATACAGTGAAGTCCACATATAATAAGCTTGGATACAATGGAGTATCAGTTATTTTCCTTGGATTTTAATATCTTGGCCATGTTAAATATATTGGATATAGCAAACACTAAAATGTTTGGATATTCATTAAGTTTTAGTTCTGGGAAGAGGAAAAAAAATATGTTCTGCCCTTGAGAAGAAGAATCAGAACAATTAAAACTAGGTGGCTTGAATATTGTTATTTGGGTAGAAAAGTAATAAATGTAACATTTGACAATAAGAAGACTTTCATAGTACTGCTGAGTATGTGGAAACATTATAGAACCCAAATAAGGACATGCATTATTCAGGCCATATTGGATAAGGAACATGATTCATTGAAAGAATCAGAATATGTAGATGTAAATAGAGAGAAAATAGATATTTCGTAATATCAAAAACTGCTGCCAAGAGTTTTCAAATTTTGAGTTCACATTGCATTTAATATTAACTGCAATGCATTTTAAGTACAGGGAGACAATTTTAAGCATGGATTATAAATTTAACAGTTAAAAAAAATAATAGATTATTTTATACATTTAATAAAATAAACCACATTTAAGTCTTTTTTGATTTAACTAATAATCAGGTAATTTTATATTAACCATTCTAATTTCACTTCATATTGGTTCTTGTGATTATCATGATATAGTGAATATCTTTTTCATTCCCTAGCAACTTTGTTAAATACAGGTTATACTGTAAACTGTAAGTGTTTATTCAAATAAATGAATAATTTATAAATAAAAAGAGTTAACATAACAAAAGTTCTATTTAAAAAATTCAAAATTCACCATGTTACGACATTATGAAAAAGGAATTTTTAGATGCAATGTTTCATTTAAATGAGGTAAATTAAAAGTAATTCAAGTGTTAAACATTTCTGATTAATATAGTGTACATGAGTATAGATATGAATATTATACTATTATTGAAGCAGAAAATGAAAAACATTTATCATTATCAATTCTAATGTACAAGCGCCCTTGCAAAAATTTCTCACTTTCATTAAAAGCAGAATTTTTTTTAGCAATACACATTTATAATTTTAATGAACAAATTCTTAGTTGCAAAATTAAACAAAATTACACAATAAACTGCCTAAAAATATGGGCTGTAAAAAATGTATTTCAAACATTGAAATATAAAATTAATAATTTTCAAGTTAGAATAAAACATAAAACATATATGAACAGCAGATTTTTGTAATACAAATATTTAAAGATATAATTACTTGTATCCCACGCTTTGAGAGGTGTTCAAATAAAGCTTTTCTCATAAGTAACCTAGAAAGAAAAGAAAATTAGATTGAATTAACAATTTTTAAAGACAGCCAGGATAAAAATAAAACAATTAATATAATTCAATCTACATATTCAATTTCTTTATATTTTATTTTCTGCACTTCAATATTGATGAAGTTTCAGTCTACAGCATGTTCATGAAATCTACTTGATTGATTTTCAATTTAATATTTTAGATTTGTGCATTTATCAAAAATTACTGAAAATGTTAAGAATCCAATGGAATTCTAATTCTTGACATACATCTGTTACTAGCCGTTTTTCATACTCTTACGTGACAAATTTTCATGAATTTTTTTTTCAAAAAATGAACAATTAAAAAAAAAAATTCTAAAAATAAAAATGACCAGTAGACAAATCCCATTGGGTACCTTAATTATTCATTGATTATCTAAGCTAATCATTGGTACAGTAGTAATTAGTATCATTACAACTAGTCAATAGTTGACTATGACTAACAAGATAAAAATTGTAACAAAATTACTATACTACAGGGTGTTTCACTAGGCAGTCTACTAAAAGAATCAACTATACAACTTCCTTCCCCCTTCTAGATAGGAATATGATGTTTGCTTACAAATAACCTTGAGCCTTAAGGAGAAATGTGTGGTAGTGATTTTTCTAATAGCATAATGACTCATTGTAACATCACCCTGACAGATGATTAGGTGCCCTATTTCTGTTTGGTGTTAATGTGGATTTCAATGTGTCATTGAATGTAGTTTGGGGATGGCTGGATAAACCATTGTGAAGCGGATGTTTATTGGGAAAAGTTACTGACTATACAGGTAATATAGCACAAATTCCTGGATATTTCTGAGGAAGAAAAGCATCAGACAAATGTTACATCGTCATGTTACCAAAGAAATTGGAGTGTCACATTCCAGTTTTTCTGGATGTCGGTGGAGGACATTTCCAGCATTTATTGTGAATGGTGCTACATTCTCATGAACTATGGTTACTTGTAAACTAAGTGTCTTGTTTCTATGTAGAGTGATAAGAAAATTATAGTTGGTTCTTTGGGGGACTACTTCATGAAACATTCTGTATTTTAACCTTATTCCTGCAAAAAATTTTAAAGGAAAAAATGTTTTTGCAAAAAATAAATTAGAAAAATCTTACATGCAACTTTATACACAGGGCTCTTGGACATATTTTATAAAAAAAAATTAAGCACTTAAGCACCTTTTAAGGACTATAGGGAAAAAAAATTAAAATACTAAAAAAAAAAAAAAAACAGGTTTAATGCTTTAATACAATTTTATCATACTTCACATAATATAATATTATATTATGATATAACATTAATATAATATTATCAAAACTATATCAGAAATAGAGGAAGGTTTATAAAAAATTTTACCATCACAGATAAAAATTTCTTTAAATTTGAGAAAAATTGACAGATTTCAGACCCTACTGATTCAAAAATAGTTGGCAGACATTTGATGACATTTTATATGAATGATCACAAGTAAGAAAAAGTGAGCTTTTCATGAGTATATTATAGACTTTTATAAATGAATCATGAAAAAGGAAGAAAGTTTTTCTAAATGGAAGATCAGCTGGTTATGGATATAATTGTACACTAAAATGCTGCTATGCAAATATTACACAAAAAGGCTCTGTGGCTTTCCATGTGCAAATTGGTTATGGGTGCGGCAGTCAGCACAGCAGCAAAAAAAGTGCAAGCGGTTCTCATGCACAAGGCTCCATGTTGATATAGCCTACAGGAAAAGATGCACAGCAAAACTTCTTCGCACCAGGTACCAAAAAGAGTTGCCATGGCACTAGCTGCAGTAATCTATTATTAGACTCAGAGAATCAGGTTTAGGTTTTTATTAGGACAGTGGAAGAAATAGGAACAGGAAAATATGAAACACCTTGACCTCTTTCCATATGACAATAAGAAAAAATATTCAGTTTGTAATTTGATTGTTACTCTTGGATGGGAGACAATTTTTATTACTTTATTGAAATTTATGGCGATATCTAAAAAACATTAAACATCTTTTAAGAGCACTTTGGTACAAATTCAAGCAATTTTATGGTCCTTCAAAATCGAAATCAAGAATGAAACAGTTTTTAAGGACTATTAAGGACCACAAGCATCCTATATACAGTTTTTAGCTCATTGCCTACATCTGTTTTGCAAAACTCCAAGATCACTTGAAAAATGTATGCTAATAAACCAATATGATATAAACAGTATAAATGAAAACTCTTGCATACATACTTTTCAATAAGCCATACAACCCAGGGACTCCATAATTTATCACGTGAAATCATCATGCTAGGATTTCTAAAAAGATAATGCAATGTTGAATTTAGTAATATTCATGTGTCATAACAAAACACAATTTAAACTATTCGAATACATTTTAAAGTAATAAGTGTATTATTTTTGTAAACTTTCTCACTGAGCATTTGAGATCACAGTTATTCCTAGAATTCTCGCTCTTTACAAGTTAGAAAAAATAAGGACTTATAAGGGTCCAAAATGCATGATATGCGGTTACGCTTTTGAAGGCATGAGGTGTAACATGTTTTATGGTATCAGGGTTCCCACAAGGGTACAAGAAAGAAAAGATAAGGACTTTTAAGGACTTAAAATACATGATATGCGGTTATGATTTTGAAGGCATGAGGTGCAACATATTTTAGGGTATCTCATTCATTGTTCAGATCAATAATGGCTAAGATCTGATAACTGTTAATTTTGAGGTTCCAAATATATATATATATAATTATTTATTAATTATATAAATAAATAAAAATGAAAAGTAATAAAATTAGGGTTGCACCGAATACCATTTTTTGCCGAATAACGAATACCGAATATTCGGTTAAAATTCTAACCGAATATTCGGCCGAATACCGAATATTCGGTTAAATTTTTTAAAGGTAATATTTCTATTTTATGCCAATTTAAAATAGAAAATGTTTCTATTTTGTGCCTTTTATAAATGCATTTACATTTAACATCTTAAATTTATTTGCATTTACATTAAGTATAACTATTAAATTAAAATAAATAAAAAATAAAATAAATCATTCCAAAAGCAAATTAATATAGTAAAATAGTAAATGGCTACCAAATTTGGTTTATGTTTATCTGCATAAATTGATAATTGATAGTTAATTTCTAATATGTGATAATCATATGGCTTCATATTATGTTATAGAGAATCTTGCATTTACCTTACATATAAACCCAAGTTGCTTAAAATATCATTACAAATTAGAATTACAATTTATTCAAGTGAATTTTTGCTATCTTAGTCTCTTCTGTACTGTAACTGATAAATAATTTTATCAAAATTGAAACTGAGCAGTCAAATTCAAACATTGCCAAATCATTTTTCTTTTTAAAGTGCAAAGGATACTTTGCCAGAATGTCCAGCCATTGCGAACTACAACAGAGTAGATACTGATAGATAACTAAACAGTTACAGACAGGTGTACCCACCCTGTGACAAAAGACTCAACAAAGTAATCTTCTCTTCAGAAATCATGAAAGAAATTAGAAGGTTTGACTACAATGGGGCCACACACAGAGAAATTCTTTGGTTATCTTATTTGACACATTTTAATGGATACAAAGGAACACCTATGGCACCCTCAGTATCTTATCTATCTCTATCGAAATTAAAATACTGCAAAATTGAATATTCATCCAAGTGTTTGTTTTATATATTAATCACCTTCACCTTTTTTTAATATTGGTGAAATGATAATTGATTTTTTTTTAGCTGCATATTTTATAAAAAATTAACCATTATATTTTTGAACACGTAATATTAAGAGTTTTATTTTCTGGTTACTGTTTCATATTTAAATGAGTTAGTAAGGTTAAGGTGTGATAAGATTTAAGAAAAATTGAAAAAAAAAATTTAATATCAGAGTGTTTTCTTTTACATTAAAATTATTTTAAATGTGATAATATTGGTAAGTAAAAATTTGAATTCATTTTGTACTTTGATACTATAACTTTCATTCATTGTATAAAAAATGTGCTTTACCAATTGTCGAATATTTTAATTTTGTTTTACTATTCGGTTAGGCCGAATATTAAAGTATTCGGCCGAACCGAATATTCGGTTTGACTGCCGAATAGGCAGTATACCGAATACTAACCGAATATTCGGTGCAACACTAAATAAAATAAGCTAAAAAAAAATTAGAAAAATCAAAAAATCGGAAAATAAAATACATTAATATTAATGTTTTCAATTTTATTTTCGTTAAAAAAATTGTAACTATAGCCAGTTTGAAACTACGATTTGAGAGCCCTTATAATGGTGTATAGTGGCATCCTCGATTATCTATTTCTTCAATGAATCTCTTGTTTAGTAAGAATTTTCATCTTTGTTTCATGTTCATATTCCTTTTTGCTTATACGGGTAATACTCCTGTTTCCTGCTCTGACTCACTGGATGGGTCTGGGAGTGTAGCTGTGGACGTTCGTACTGCCTCCCTGGTTGTATTTTGACTTGTTCATTCAGGTGCTTCTAGAAAATTTAAGTTGTTGAGGTTGATCACATATACACGTGGTGAAAGAAGAAGGGTTCATGCCATATAGTAATACACATTTTCTTATATTTATTTTTTCATTTTTTGATGCCTGTAGTCTGAGTTTGAGTATTTATAGTAATGTACTATTGCTCAATCTGAAACAGGCATTTGTTTGGGTAAATTAGAATGAAATACTCAGACCTGAAGATGAATTTAATTCTGATTAATCATTGAATTTGGGCCGGTGCTGTTCTTTTCTCTTAGCGACATTATGGCCATGGTTTTGTTTCTATGGTGATGTTAATATTACTTGAATTTTTTATTATTACGTTTTTCTAATATATATATATATATATATATATATATATATATATATATATATATAAATATATATATATATATATATATATATAAACATATATATATATATATATAAATATATATATATATATATATATATATATATAAACATATATATATATATATATATATATATATATATATATATATATATATATATATATATATATATATATATATATATATATATGAATAAGTTTTGGAAATGTTTTTTAACATTCCTAACTGATATCAGAGCTATTTGACATGATGAATGGAATTTTACATGATTAACAAACGTTATGTATTAACAAGCATCTAATTAACATGTTTAAGTATATTTAGTGTTATATTTCAGATTTGGATGATTTTTGCCAGTCCTTTCAGGGGGGGGGGGGGGAATAATGAATAAATAAATAAAATTAAAAAATAAAAACTGGTTCTATATTTACAGATCATACCAAAATCTAATCAGCACTAGGGTAATGAATATGTGACTTAATTATCAAATTGCATGAAATTTTGGCAGACAGTTTTTGAGCTAGAGTGAATATATGCTATATACAGACAGACACACACATAGACGTCACTCTAAAAATAGTTCATTCATATTCTTGAATGCCAAAAATGAGCAAATCTATGAAAGATTTTAGTTTCAATTTTTGATCGCATTTTAATACTTTCCCTATACATTAAGGGTGCCCATGACATTGAATACATAATAGTTTTTAGTTGATCTTGTTATCTATATATAAAAGGTGGAAGTTTAAATATTGTACCAATATTGTTTTATACTATATTTCAATAAAAAAAAATTATCTTTCACCTCAATTTTTAAATCATGAATGAATTTTTAATGGAAAGCTAAATCCTTTGTAAAATAATTAGTGGATACCCTACAGTAAATACATTACCACATATTGTAAGAAAATAAAAAATACAGCATGTTACTAGACTTCAAAATATTTTTCTTTTTAAATGTTCAATATACTTTAAATGAAGTTTTCAGTGAGTTTGAACACTTACCTAAATATAAATTGAACTGGAGGAAAGACTAATAGAACATATGGCCATTATAACAATATACAAATAAGCATACTTTAATTTACCATAATTTATAGAACTTTATTTGTTACACAACATACAATTGATGAAAGGTATTGAAATAGAAACTAAGTGCATCATTCTTTTCTTTTTATTCTTGCGTTAATACCTACTTTAGCTAAACCCATAATTTAAAATATTGATAGGGGGGGAAAAACTCTTTATAATAAGGATTTCTAACAAAAAAGGAAAAGTAGTTTTAGAGCCTTTAAAATGAAAATTAAGGACTTTCTATAAACTGTAGAAATCCTGCACAATTCAAAATTCAATTCACATATCAAAGTACACAGAATGTAGATTTGTATGCTACATTTGTTTTTTAAATCAAACCACATATTCTCTTTTTATATTTATTGGGGAATTTATATCATTATAACTCTAAATGCAACATTTGATAAGATTTTAACCAATAATAAATTTTAAAGGTGTTGACATATGCAAAAACTACTTTCTAATTATTCAAAAGCAATTCATTGCAAGTAAACAAATATCAAGCTATTGCCACCTCAAAGATAAAATATTTAATGTGAGATAAATGTATCTATTGACAACATCTTTATTATTGATAATTGATGATATCCTTGATATTTAAGGAAAATTTAAATTCGTTTGTCAACATTAGAGGTGTATTGATATTTGAAACTCAACAAAAGCTCCAAATATATATCCTGTTATTGTCTAAATGTAATTATTACAATTTAAGACTTTCTAATGAATTTCACAGGTACTTAAAAGACAAAACAAAATCTAGCAGTATCATTCCTATACATACAGCCATAAAATGTTTGTTTGCCTATTTAGAACCCATGATTCTAAAATAATAATTTAGTTCAGTGTTCAGTTATTTTTTTTTATTAATTACCCTCTTTACTCTAGTCATATGCAGCAAATTTTATTACAATAATCACCTATTCAGATATTTTTCATTTTTATAGAGCTCTACTCATATTAAAGTATACACATATGGTTTTGTTAAAAGCTTTCAAATTCAAGATTTTGTTAGAAAGTTCCTCCTGAATACCTTTCAAACACTTTTGAGGGCATGTCACTTATCTGTTTGTGTGTTGTTTATTTAGTTTTATATGCAGATAATCAAGTAAACACCTACACTCAATCATTTTTTATTCTTTTGTTATTTACATGATAATTAGAACAGAAATTATTCAAAATTAAAATTTTTTGCAACATTATTTTCATGAGGAAATATGATAATATTTTTGCAGTTGCTTTAGAGGGCTATCAGAGAAAAATGTAATGCCAAAGTTTCTTTCAACAAGTTTTTTAAAGACAAGAAATGCATTTCTAGGCAAAATTAATTTGTAAAATTTTTAAGAATATTATTGAAAATAGATATTTAAGAGCTGGAATTTGTGGATATCAAAGCACTAAGGCCATGGTGTGTAAACCTTGGGTCACAAAGATTTATTGAGGGGTCACCAAAGTGTTTTTAATGATGACAGAGGGTGTAAATAAAAAGGTGTTTATTTTATATTTTATATACAGATTTAAGCTGAAATTTCACATTAGGACTGTTAAACATTATTTTTCATTAATAGTATTTTTTTTTTTTTTCAAAAATATCCTACATAATACCATTTCAAGCTAGATGAAACATTTTGGCAGTTTTAATTGCTAAATGTAACTAATATTGGCAAATGTAAAAAATATGCTTTTTTAAAAAAGCATATTCAATTATAATCTCAAACCCCCTCATTTTATCTACATGGCGGCATGGGATCTCCTAAATAATATAATACTTCAGTGGGGTTGCACACCACTGCATAAAGAAACAAAAATTAAAACTAATGCTTTAGGAATGCATACTAACAAAATTTGTAATTCCAGAAAAATTGGTCAATAAAACCTCTATTGACATGAATTCGTGAACCTCAAACAAGGTTGATAATCACTATGATAAAAAAATTCACAAAAGTATTTTACAAAAATATTTTATTGTGTCAATAAAATGTAACTGACTTGAATATAATGGATGGCATAAGTAGCTCCAGGCACGATTCTCTCAAGGGTATAAAAGGCAGCAATCCATTGTAGGTAAGTATCACAAGGAGAATAACTCTCTTAGCAGAAAAGTATATAGGAATTGTTGGGTTCTGTACAGGCATGGAAGTAGAAGAAATATAAATCAAATGCAATGCTGCAGAGCATGATTAAATGTGACAGTAGCATAAAATTATGCAATACTTTTTGTAATCAAGGGATAGGGACTAACAAAACAGCATTTAAGTAAGTTAAAGGATTAATGTGATAGTTTGAATATAAAACATAGTAGATTATGTTACTATTAGATGTTAAGCTCACAATATATAAAAAAATATTTGCATAAAATTATATAAAAAAAAATCCCCTATCAGCTCGTCTGTAGTACTTGCCCTCCTAAAATCCTTAGACACATGCACCTTTTCTAATAAATATTATTAATTGCTATAAAACCTCCTAACAAAACATAATTATTATACAATCTCTAATAAGATTTAATTATTTTAAGATCCCTTACCTTCCTCACTAATAAAATGCAAATTTTATTTGATCCTATAACAAAACATACCTCTCCCACGAACAGTGAAACTCATTATATTTTGAGTAAAGAATATCAAATTAATAATTTTCATAAATTGACAGATTAATTTTCAGATATATTATATTAAAATCAAATTGATGACAGGCCATCAAGTTAGAAATATTATGTAAAATGCATTGTCAAGTTCACCAAATATGTCACAGAGCATAACAAAAATAACAGCAAGCAAAGCATAACAATATATCACCAAGTAAAACAGATAAAAATACTAGCTTTTTCTGTATATGAGCATTTTTTTTACCCTCTATGGAAGGTTCCAAAAATACCTAGATAATTCGGGAAATATTTGACCAATAAAAAAACTGTCATTAAGTATAACAGACAGAGATATTAAGTTTTCTTATATAGTATTATTGAGCTTGTTTACAAAGAATCTCATGGAACTAAAAATTTAATTTATCAATCTATCTTTTTTCTATATAAATACTTAATATAAACCAGCTATAAATCAGAAGCTTCCAATCTTTCATTATTTGAATACACCTAACCCTCTAATTTCTCAAAATGTTCTCAGATACAATACAAAAACAATCTTTTGGTGAAAACTTTATTAATTTACGATTGTCTATAACCTCATTACTTTTTTCATATACCAATATGACCTCTTTGAGTTTCCCTCTAAGGGCATAAGGTTTCCTCTAAGAGGGAGTATAAAAACTGCAAAGTCAATACGGCCTGTGCTCATCTATAGTAAAAGAAAAACTTTTCTAATGAGGTGGAAGCCTGAGAATGTGCTGTGCAGACCTTTTATCTATATCATATATTTTAGTGATAGATAAAAGGAATAAGTACAAGGTATTTCAGATGATGTGCTTTGAATTTAGAAGCAGAAGATTATACATACCAATTTATGGCATTTCATAGTTACATCATTACTGAAATTGCCCCAAACTGTTATGTTCTCTCGATCATATTCCTTTATCAGATTGTTTACCTAAAAGCAAAATGAACACAAAAGCTTTTGTACTTGAAATGGGCAAAATTGCTTATTTAAAGTAATAAAATGGCACAATTATTTTCAAAATAATCTTTATGCAGATTAAAAATATTTATTGTGAAAAATGTTTAACATAACAAATTTTAATTTTATTACATAGATTATTACATAGAAGCCAATTGTGAGAAATAAATAATAATAAAAAAAGAACTAGGAGGTTTTAGAAAGTTATTAAACAAAAATCAAAATTGTGAAATTTGCAATTCCGTTCTGTGAAATTTTGAAGGTTAAAGGCAATACAGGGAATTGTGATTTTTTTTTTATTCATTATATGATAAAAAAAAAAAGTCTTTGAAACAACTATGCTTGTGATAAACCTAAAATAACACTAAAAAGGTATAGGAAAAAGGCCTTTATTAAGTTATAGAGTTGATTTATTCAATGATAATAAAATTAAACAAAAATTTTGCTGTATTAAACAGAAGATGTATCCATGGAAGGAAAAATAAATACATATATACAACGGAAAAAGTAGAATCATTTTAAAATTTTTATCTCTACTATTTTCCCATTTTAACAACACTCAGAAAACTCCCTAATTTCAATAAAAAATATATCACAAAAAAAAAGAGCATTCTCATTTTAAAACAAAAGTTTTCATGTCTTTGATGATGTAAAATACATTACAAGTTCTTTTGATGTGCTGTGGTAGTAATATCCTTATTGTAGCTTTAAAAAACAAGGTTAGAAAGATTTTCTTATAATTTCTTTGTCACGATATGGATCTCCCTATTGTATCATACTTTGAAGGAATGTAGGAGAGGCCAACATCAATTATTGTGTGTGTGTGTGTGTGTGTGGGGGGGGGGGGGTCTAGACCTTCGCCTGTTTATGGGATTGATCCATAGTTTATAGTAAACAGGTCTTCTTATGTCCAAATTTATATTTGCCAATCTCTTGGGAGAAATTCTCTAATTAGTAACAAAGTAAAATGGAACTTGAAGAATAGTACTTGTAAAATACAGTTGAACATATATATAGTGAACTTCTCGATTCAGTGAACTTCTTTGTAGGATGCTGAATTATATTGATGAAATTTCCTTATAAATAACCACCAAATAGAAGGCTATTCTCTATTTAAGGAAGTTTCCAATTTGAATTGAACTTTTTTATGAATTTATTTACATTAGAACTTGGAACATTTGAAACTTTTCTTACAGGAAAATTCCTTTTCAAGGTTATTGTTGGAACTGGTTAATGATTGACAGCTATACAATGAAGCTTAGAAGGTTCACTGGAAGATTTTTTATACTCTTACATATTATCTTTTATATGTAATGAATTATGAGAAGAGCCTTCTTTTTCCATAGTATAAACAAATGTAAGACTTTTCTTTAGCTAAAGTATGCATATACGTATGTATACCATTATTTGTATAATTTAAGTTCTAATTTTATTCTACTTTTATAAGTCTCGCTTTGTATAAACTAATACAAAAGTTAATAATCACTACAATATCACCAAAGAGTTTTAATTATAACATCCTATATGACTAATAATCTAAAAATAATTCATTACGAAATTATAGTTTGACAAAAATAATGATAAAAATGTCTACCTCAATTTAAAGAATTTTTCAATTAGCAAAGTTTTTACTCAATTTTGTGACTTTATTGAAAATAGGTTCAACTGTATCACCAGTTTCTTTCAATTTGACACATTTTACTTTGACAAATTTTACAATTTCAATTTAATATAAAATTTATAAAATATCTAAAAAATTTAATAATGCATTTTTACTATGTAAATAAATAACAGTTAAAATAACTAATAAAATTTTTGTTTAATTAATTATTAATTGAAAAGATATATTTCAGAATAAATTTTAATGTAATAAGTACAAATTTACTATTTGAAAAATTGAATTTTTTAAAACTGAGAAAAATGTATGTATATTCAAGCGTACATATTCAAATCACTATATGACAATGAAACTATAAGAATAATATTTTATTTCTGTAACAGTCAATTTTTTATATTATTTGGTAAATTGCACAAAATACTTTTTAATAATTAACAATAAGAAAATAAGATATTTTAGTCTGTCTAATATGTAATAATTGAGGATGGAGATGGATAGGAAAAGACACCTGCGATTTTTTGGTAATATAAGAGAATATAAGCTGAATTATCAAACTACAAAATCATAATAAAATATTTAATATTTTAATACTTTTCATTAAAGCTGGAACATAATATGAAGAAATGCAATATATATTCCTATGATTTTTTATATTATATTTCCTAATGATTTTAAACTAATCATGGATGCAAATGAAAGCTTTTGGATACACAATGCACAGGATTGCAATTGCTGTTGAATATATCTGATTAGAAATTTATGTTAGACTTTTGATGATATTTTGCATGGATGGTTGTAACCAAGAAGTTGCTCAAATAATGCTAAAAATATAAGATATAGAGTAATTTGTAGCAAGGTCTCTGAAATTCATAAAAAAACCCCACTTGTTAGTGGTAGAATGGCAGTAAAATTATGTGTCTTACAGTAAAATTGTAAAAGTTGGTAAGTATGCACTATGAATCATATTTTTCTTTATAAAGGTCTCATAATAATAAAAAGTTCATGGAATTATAATGTAACAATTTTATGCTACCCATGGAGGAGCTAAATGTACAGCTCTGCTCTGTCAATGGCTGGATGTAAATATTTCAAAATGTTCACCAGAAAAATCCCAGAATTTTTATTTTAAAAGAAATTGGTATTTTAGTTATGGATTTACGCTTTTTTAACATTTTTCAGCACCAAATAGAGATAAACTGCATTAGTAGTAAGGAAATTGTTAAGAGTCATTATTTTGCAAACCTTTGTCATGAACAAAGAATTATACCATGCAGCCAGTTACAAATTTAAGCGAGCTTAGACTGCATGATCTGCAATAGCCAAGTTCACAGTTACAAAACCTGATAATTAGAATTCTGTTAAAGTTTGGAATCATACTCTCAGTGAAGTAATAATTTGCTTTCATTACAGCATGTTGTTTGATATTTCATGAAAAATTTCCCTATAGTAAACAAATTTGAATTTTTAAAAGTTCCATAAAATGTTGACTCAATCTTCCAAATAAAAATGCCTAAAACAAAGACTATTTTAAAATTTCAAAATTTTATAAACTACTAATTTGGATGATGTTTACCAGGAAAACTCCAAGAAACTTGGACTTCCAGAAAAAAATGAATATATATATATATATATATATATATATATTTATGCATTTAGTAGAAAATCTATGGTACACTAGTTGAAAAATGAATATAACAGTATATTAATTCAAAAATCAAAATTTCAAAGCATAAGAAAGTTATCATTATTAGCCAAATTATTAACTGAATTCACATATAAGAATTTTTCGACTTCTTTATTCAAATTAGGTAATATTTAATAATTTACAAAATATGAAAAGAGTAAATACAAAAATAAATTCATACCTTTGATATAAGAAGATCATTGTCTACTTTTATATCAATATTAATGGCCACTTTGGGGAATTTTTCAAATACATCTTCCAATAATGGAATTTTAGCTTCTTTAACGCCTGTATATAGTTCTCCTTTAAAGGTAAAATAAGTCAGTTACAAAATTAGACATATACCTCTATATATATATAAAATGGAAAGTCTATTTGTTTATTTGTTCCATATACAAATCCATAGTTTTTGATAAATTTTTTTCCTATTTCATATGATTGTTTTCTACTTAACTGTGGGTAACACACTATTTTGTAATAATTAATGCGCTCAGTTAGACATGCTGAATTTTTTCAATACTGTTACTATGTCAGATATCAAGAGTCTGAATTTTATATATGCTAGTTGTATGTTTCGCATTATGCAATCCATGCTTATGAAGCAACAGGGTTGGGTTTTTGCTGGTAAAAATTTATTTTTGCTAGGACCATGGGAAAACCAGGCAAAAATGGGAAAAACCTGTAAAATTAGAAAAAATGTCTTGTAAAAAAATATATGAAATAAAAGAGATAGAATTGTTACCTGTTTAATAATTTTTATTTTACTGAGGATTTACGAAAAATGTTATACGTATTTGTCTTTGAAGAATGTCAAAACAAAATAATAGTTTGGTTGCAATTTCAGACTATGTTTTAAATTTTGGAATGCATAATGGAATTTTGGTTTGAAAAAGTTCTTTCAATCGCAGCGGAACTCGCAGAACAAATTTGAAGATGAGGTACAAAATCACAGAAGTCCTTTGATATATCACAAGCTCCAAAATCACTTTTCTACCCTTTTTCAGCTGTAAGTGAAGTTATCATATTTTGTGAAAAGTACATAGGAGGGAAAGGCCTATCTTTTAAATAAAATTTTAAAGCATGACCAAAACTCAGCATTTATGTCTTTCAGCCATTGAATTGAAATTTCCTTCTGCTCATTGCTGTAGAAAAACTATTCAAGTAACAAAAGTGCTCTTATAATAATGTGGTCAAATATTATGACAGTTTAAAATGAATATGTTAAGTTTTAAAAATATATTTCTGATTAAACTTTAATGCTAATTTTATATTGAAATTGGATTTAAAAAGATACTAAGACTACAAGCTATGTATAACAATTAACAACAGAAATTATCCCCAGAGTAACAACAATTATTGAAAACGTATGTTTGCTAAGGTGGCAAAAATTGGCAAAAACACGTTTTTACCAGGGTGGTTTTCATTATGGTTTTTCAACTGTGGCAAAAATATGCCAATGCCGTGAAGTAATGTTTTAATTTTTTTAAATTAAAGAATTTTAAATATTGAGTATTAAAGCAAATAAAATATTCAATAAAACACCCATTTTAATAATTGATTATTTAAAACAAATAAAATTACCCTGTATATAAATATACCTTCAATTTGCAATTTGAAGCTTTTTATTTCTAAAAGTTTTCAATTTATACACTAGTATTTTTAAAAATTTTTGTTAAAGATTCAATCTGTCAATCCAGTATAAACATTTTGGCAGATTGTCTATGTCTATTGCAGTCCCTGTGACCAAAGCTTCTGCTTCATTAGCTTCATACTAAATCTGTCACTATGACCAGTCCAAGTGGTAAATGAAAATAATCTATGAATACTTGTTAAACATTTAAGATATTAGAGCCAACCGCCCTACCGTGCTGAAAACACTGGTTCTCGTTAGATCACCGAAGTCAAGCAGCCGGGCACGGTTAGTACTTGGGTTGGTGACCACCTGGGAACACCGCCTGCTGTTGGAACATTTCGGGCGCGGTAGCCCGGTGGTTTGCATGTTGGATTTGCATGCTGACACAACTGCCGCCGTGTTCATGCAGAGTACGATCACGCTAAACATGTGGGTCCGTAAGTCCTTCTGAGAGGTTGGTGGTAGGGGAAGGATAGTACGATTCCTGTGGATGCCTCCCCCACTGGGTTCCGGTCTAAATTGGGTGGCACTTCCAGGCGGTCCAAACGGTTACCTTACACCTTTCTGGTAGGTTGGACGGTCTGGGTCTCAACAACAACAACATCTAAGACATTTATGAAAGACGATATAGGGACGCCTTAATGTTTCACACCAGTTTCCAAATTGTATTGCAACATTTCTGTATTAAGTATTTAAGTCTAGACTGTGACGTTGCACTTAAGCAATAAATAAATTAGATCACAATGTAAAATGCTGCGCAAATAAGTTATAATCATGTGTTGTT
This sequence comes from Amaurobius ferox, assembly GCA_951213105.1. NCBI lineage: Eukaryota > Metazoa > Arthropoda > Arachnida > Araneae > Amaurobiidae > Amaurobius > Amaurobius ferox. The sequence goes on from OX578146.1 coordinate 118,388,907, forward strand.
TATTATGTGATCTTCAATTTTTCCATGTTAACCATTGGAAAAAAGTATATAGGTTTGTTTAATGTTTAATTTCAGCTGCTTTTTACAAAATATAGGTGATGGAAGGAGGTATGTATAAGCAGATATACATTTCAGAAATTATTGGATTTCCTTCTTCAGTGTGAACAAATCTGGATCTGAACAACAAATAAAGCTAAAAAACAAATGACAATTTGTCATTTGGGCTATTGTTCATACTGAAGAAGGAAGTTTAAATTTCTTCCACATTTCTTGACACATATGCCTGCTTACTATGCCTTATTTGTGCATAATATTATGTTGAGATCTACTTTGTTTACAAATAACTTCTGTTATGCACAGATTAGTATTCAGATATAAAACTGTTTTGTATGAACTTACTAATTTGACTGCAAGATTTAGGTTTAAACTAAAATTAAAAAATTAAAACGCTTAACTTCCAAATGTGTTTTTCCAAGAACAATACAAAACCCAGATTTAAATATTTAAAAATTCAAATTAAATAAATTATCTTAATACACATTATAAAAATTAATATAAACTAATTTCAAGAACAATTTCAGTAAAAAGTACCTTTTAGGTAATCTTTACATAGGCTTCGTTTTAATACAGGCAAGTCCTAAAAATGCATAAATAAAATAATGATAACATGCTTTAAAAATGCATAGCATAAGAAACATTGATAAAATATAATTCTGATATAGTCATACATAGTTCAACAGGAAATATTATAGCAAGACAAGGTACAACAGTACATGTGACAAGCAAGAGACATAAAAAGGGATATAAGAGCATGAGGAAAAATAGCAAAGTAAGACACATCCCAAGCACTTGCCATTTATATAAAGGGGTGGCTGCTCAAAGTGTGTCTGTCCTAGCTCAAGGCATCCTCGGATCATAATGACAGATAACCCAGGTCTTAACCATGCAGGGACCTATCTTGTACACTCGAAATTTTGCCCCATAATCCGGAACATTACAAGTTGCTAGCTGCACTGGAAGTATTTTCTAGTTAACCGTGTCTGCATTGATTGTATTAGTCAGACAAATTATGTTAATCCTGGTATTTAGCATTTATTTCTGTTACTAGTACAGTTAACTATCAGGATTATTAAGTTCAATTGCTGTTGAATCTAATAATAGAAGACCCAATCCAGTGGTCATATTTACTATATTTTGAAAACAATTCTAAAATCTGATTTTTAATTATATTTCATTCTCTATTTAATTTCATGTGACATTTTTTCTGGTTTTTGCTCATTTAATAGTGCATTTTAATAATTTGAATTCTAAATATGCATATATATATTTGCATGTATTATGCATGTATACAACACAAATGTAAGTATGCATGTATAATATTTTTTTCAAGCTCCCTATGAAAATTTTGAAATTTGTGAGTACTTGTTGATGGTTAAAAGTTGTGGACCTCCCCTCCTTTATTAAATGTTGTTAATAATTAAAACTAAAATGTTGTTAATATTAAACGAATGGTTTAAGTTAAAATCAACCAATTCCTATAATTAAAATTGAAAACTATATCCATGGTTTTTCATATTTCAATAAAGAAAGTATTCTAAATTGATATTCAAAATATATTCTTTTGATACGGTCAATGTATATATAATAGGTTTATGAAGACAAAACTGAGTAAATAGTCTGTTATAGCTTCTTCCATGGTGTATTCAGTTTGTCTTGCAGCAAAAATACATTCCTTTTTTTATATATCAAATTCATTAACTTTTCATTAATACAAAATACTAAGCAAATTACGAAACAAAAATATATATTTATATTTATATACACATAAAAAAGAGCTTATAAACACTTAAACAGTATTAACTAAAGTATAAAAACCTGATACCTTGTAGTTTAAATCTGATATGTTGACATTGACTCCTGTGACTCGCAGTAAATTATTGTCATGGGAGACAACCACTTTCTCATCTCTAGTCAAATGCAAATCCAACTCCAACATATCAGTTCCCTGTTTAACTGCACTAAAATATGAATATTTCAGATGAAACTCATTATTTAGTAACAAAACACAAGTATTAAAATAGTTTTCATATTTTGTTTCAAGTATGAGGCTTGTACAAGGAACAACCATGGGTGTTAACAGGAATTTATTCAAGAGGAGACAAAATGTTACATGTTGAAGAATCCCAATTACAACTCCCAATCCAATATATTCCCTTAGGAAAATGCTGACTTTTCATATTCCATAAAATATAAATCTTTAATGGCTTCTTTTTCTTATATATTTCTTAATTTTCAAATTGTCATGGACTTCTCAATACCCAGAATTTTTCCACCCGTATTTTTGCCATCTGACTTGGGGTTGTCATTTGAAGTATCGTGAAGCACTCCATTGCTAAAGCACAAAATAATATTAAAAGTTTTACCCTTATCATCATTTAATCTCCCTCCCCTGCATATATTTTTTAATAGTTTACAGATTATGAACAATATTTTTAATGATTGAAAATCAGTTTTTTATTGGAGAGGTTTCACATAAAAATTTATAGAAAATTCAGGAATAGAGTAATTTTTTTATTACAATGCAGAGATGTAACACTATATTTATGTCAAAGATTGTAATTGTGCAACTCTTCAATTTGTGGACGTTATAATATACATATGAAATATCATAAACTTTTTATACATTGGTTTACAAAAGTTAAGCACTGACGGTAAAATCAACAAAAATGAAGTAAAGCTTTGATTAACTCAAAATTGGCATTATCATCCATAAGGAGGAAATCAGGACCAACTGTTGCAGCATAGAGTCTTGCAATGGGGTCTAGGACTTCATCTCGATACTGTGCAGTCATCACAGAACCACCTTTAAAGATGTTCAGCTCGGTGCGATATCCAATTGAAATTTCAGCCTACACCATGACACTGCCACGTTTGAATGCATGATGTTCAATGATGTTCTCGGCCTGATTGTGTGTGTTTCGTTCTCTTATATGCTTTGGACCCTTATATGCTTTTCAACTGATTCCAGGGAAAATCTGGACTTGTCCGTTAAAAGGACATTGCACCAATCTGAGACAGTCCAATTGACATGTTGATGACATCACTTTAATCTTGCCCCTCTGGCTTGGACGGTTAGTGGAACACAAAAACATGGTACTCGGGTATACAGTCCCTTCGTAGTTCCAAAGTTCGAAAGCAAGTCGACGGAGAGTCGACCGATCAAGTCGAGATTTTTGGAGCGAGTCTCTGTCCGAAAAGATCAAAGTTCTTTTCTAAACTGAATTTTGTAAATGCCCCAGAAGGAGTGACCGACCATCTTATTGGTCGTCGTTGGTCTGGGGCTCATTCATGGGGGTGCCCCCCATGCACGCCACGTGTTTTCGGTGTGCACCATCGCCTTGTTTCTCACACATGCCGGTGACGAAAATTATGGCTTTCACATGCCAACATACTGTCACCGGCGTTAAAGTTATGTTGTTGTTGTTGAGACCCAGACCGTCCGACCTACCAGAAAGGTGTAAGGTAACTGTTTGGACGGCCGGGAAGTGCCACCCAATTTAGACCGGAACCCAGTGGGGGAGGCATCCACAGGGACCGTACCCTCCTTCCCCTACCACCAACCTCTCGGAAGGACTTACGGACCCACATGTTTAATGTGATCGTACTCCGCAAACGTTAAAGTTATGTGTAAATCCCCATCGGGAATCTTTGGAAGTCAGGCGTCCCAAAACAGGAAATGGTATGCGGTTTCCTCAGTTATCAGATACACTGAGAAAAGCCGCTTCTAGTTCGTTTTGGTGCAGGTGGCATAAATGGCGATTGTTAACCGCCACATATTCAGTATTATGTAGATTAAACTGGCTTAGACAATTTGCATTATAATGAAACAATTTTATTTTTGATGTGTACATACTCAAAATAGGGGGTGGTGAACATAATGAGCAAAAGAAGGGCCTACTAACATTATAAAATTACAAAAATTAGTTTAAGAAAAAGAACAAAGTATTGATAAGCTTACTTTTCAAATGCAGCCATAGTATTTTCAAGAGATTCTCCAGCACCTGTGAAAGTATTTTTAATCATAACAAGATTCAAAAAGTACTTCCGAACAAGAAAATTATACTGGGCTAAAATGTTTCAAATTATTTATTCTTAACTTCTTAAGCATATGAAGAAATTTACGCAAAATCTGCAGAGGAAAATAAAATGTTTTATTAAACTCAGCACATTGATGTAAAAAAAACTATTCATCTAATAGCCTTTAGAGATGTGGGTCGGAACATGTAGTTTTTAAATAATTTTAAAATTATATAAAATGAATAAAAAAGGGTTTAATTTTAAAATTATATGTTATTTTTAAAAAAGGGTTTAATTATAAGTATTTTAATACTTTTATATATTTAATAATATATTTCTTATACCTTTAATAAACTAAACAATTTCTTTTCTTTATTAGTACTATTAATTACTTAGTAGTTGTAGTACAGAGAGCAGTAGTCATTCAAGAAAGTGGTAGATTCAGGGCTTATGCTGGGCTAATTTACATACTATAAGGATAGATATAATAACCTTGCTATAAGGTGTAAACAGGAGTTTTTCAGTAAATTATTTATGATTCAGAAAGGAATTATCAATTTTTATTTATTTTTAATTTATTATTACTTTTGTGCATTGTTTTAAATTTATGATTACAAAAATATTTTTTCTATTATTATAGATAAAATATAATTATTTTATAACATTTCAAAAGAACAGATACTTAACGAAAATATGAAATTGCAGCTGCTAACTTCAGTATACATGTATTAGAAATTTTTGTGCATAGAATATTTTTATATATTTCAAACTTTAAATCCCCTTTTTTAATCATATTATTTAATATATACGAGGTAGAATTCAAAAGTTCCCGGACAGTGTCTATAACTTAAAAAATATTATCAATTAAAATGCTGAAACACATCCTCCTTCGAAATAAGACCCTTGACCAACAACACACTTTTGCCATCGCTTGTAAAGGTCATCAAAACACTTTTGGAATCCATTTTTAGCCATGTCTTTTCATTTAGCCTGCAATGCACTTTTAACTTTATCTGCGGATTGAAATCGATGACCCTGCAAGCGACTTGCCAGTTCAGGAAATAGGCACAGGGGACGAGATCAGGGGAGTAATGAGGATGTGGCAAAACAGTTGCTTGCATTTTCACAAGAGAGTGAGGGACGAGGAGGGATCGGTGTGTAGGCGCGTTGCCATGCAAAAGCACACATGACTGCTCAGCCCACAGTTTTGGTCTCTTCTTCCGGATTGACTCACGCAAATGACGCAGGATGTCTATACAGAGTTTCTTGTTCACAGTAAGTCCTTCAGGGATAAATGCCAGACACACAATGTCCTGGATATGGAAGAACACCTCTAGCATGACCGTCCCTTTAGAACGATCTTGGAGGAATTTCTGCTTGTGTGGAGATTGTGGTGATTTCCACATTGCGATGCTCTCTTGGATTACGGGTCGTATAAAAAACAACATTTCTCGTCTCCAGTAACAATTCTGCTAAGTAGAGAAGGATATTTGTCAACAGCCGAAATTAAGTCTGCCATTTCTATTCGAATTGCCTTTTGGTCTTCGGTTAACATGCGGGGAATGATGTGTTGACACACCCTATGCATGTTAAGATCCTTAGTCAGTATCCGTTGATATGTGGCTTCGGATATCCCAACTGATTCTGCTATTTCCACTATTGTTTGCTGCCTGTTTCCATGTACCGCAGCAGAAACCTTTTCGATGTTTTCAGCGGTGAGGGAAGTCTGCGGACGGCCAACGTGTTCGTCATCTTCGGCACTTTCCCTGCCTTCTCTGAAACGTTGATGCCACTCAAAAGCTTGCGTTCACGATAATGTATCACTGCCGTACACATGCTTCAACATTTCGTAAATTTCTGTAGCACTCTTACCCAAGTGAACCAAATTTGATAATTTACCAAAATTATTACAAAATCATTAATTATTAAAAAAATACCAGATTTATTTTACCAAAATTTGATATTAATTCTTTGCTCAACAAACGCCATTTCTTTCAATCGCCGGTTACTAAGTGCACCCGTCTACAAAATATGACACCATGGCGAGCCACCGACCACGTGATTTGAGTCAAACCACTTATAGAAGAGGGGGAGAATGTAGTAACACAGAAACGTTATCGTAGTCGCTCTACTGCAAATATTTTTTAAGTTATAGATTCAGTTCGGGGACTTTTGAATCTTACTCCATATATATGACTGTAGCTCTAATGTAAAAACAAATGCTCTTAAAAGTCACTGGGCATATATTCTAGCTTAAAAATGAAATATTTAAGAATAAGTTCAAAATTTTCCAGAAAATTTCCCCAGAGAATTTTCAATAGCCTTTATTAAAAATAGTAGATATAACATAAGATTCAAAGAACATTCTCTACAAAATTGTATATATTAAATATAAGTTAAATAATTAATTAAATATAAGTTAAATAATTAATTAAATATAAGTTAATTGGGTACTTTTACATGTTGTCACCAAGGAAAGCGTCAAATGTACAATTCAGCATCAAAATATTGTGCTATGGTCATGGATATTATACATAATTTTGTCACTGTGAAAGAAGTAAATTAATTGCATTATATACGGAAAGTAATGTGCTGCCAACATCAGATTTTTTGTTAATGTGAAAATTTGTAGGTATGCTGTTTTGTTGTCTTCTTAAACAAATAAAATAAATAAAATAATAATTAATCTGTGATTGGACAAGTTCAGAGGTTTTTTTTTTTACTTTATAGTGCCAATTTTGAGATAATTAGTTCTTTTAAATCTTAGCTCTAGTCATACGCATATAAAGATAAATATGAAAATTTAATTGTGTTTTAAAACTACACAGATTTTGTTTTAAGCTTTAAAGCTTAGAACAAACAAATTCATACAGGATTCATACTCAATTTCTGAAACTAAATTTCCTGACTTTTCCAGAGGAATTTCCATAAATTTCCAGGTTTACAGTATCACAAAAAATATTTAAACAAGAATGATTACTATTTAGCATCCTTTTATGATAGCAAATAATAATTAAGGAAATAATTTGTTGTCATCAATTACAATAAATATACTTAATCATCTATTACAATAGACATACATAAATAATACAGAAAATATTTGGATAACCACTTCTTATACTCCAGAAAACTTTACTCACCTGTTACTTAATATCTTATTCATTACTTCACAATAAAAAAGGATAAATTATTACATTTTCAGTAAAAAAAAATTAATGCATTCATAATAACATTGTTTACCCACTTTAAATATCTCTTCATCAATTTTTTGCCTTTGTATATGTATGTTAGTTAACAACACACTTTTTTTTTTTTGCAGTATTTTAATTTGATACTTTATTCATTCTCATACAATCCTTTGATGTTTTGCATTTTTTTGTGGTTAACATTTGCCAATCTTTTCATTTTGCTGAAAATAAAAGGTTTCATACATAAATGACAACATGCTTTATATGAATCATTTTTTACTGTCTCGATCTACTCGACCCACTTAGGATAAAGAGTTTTGATCATCTATTCTAAATTGAACACTGTTTCCACATTTTAACAGAAAATATCATCCATATATTAGAAAGGTTACATTGCAGATGATCATAATTTAAACAATACATTATTAATCAATACAATATTATACATGTAATCAAAAAATAATAGCTAACCTGAAAATACGTGTGGCACCATTGAATGAGTCTGGCACTATATCACCAAGCGTAAACTAATGAATTGAGATACTAATTTTCACAACTCTACATAGCTCTAGTTGATTGATTTTCAATGATTTGTGATGTTAGATAGAGTGGAACATAGTTGATGTTATCATTGGAAGGTACAATAAACTGTTCAAGGACATGAATAAATTATCACAATTATAAAGGTTTGTTCCAGAGCTAGATACTAGATATCAGGGCAAGAGATGAAAATTGTGAGATAATTTGCAGGTCAACTTTAAAATTTTCCAGGATTTTTTTCTATAAAAATATGTATATTTCCCCCAATTTTTTCCCCTCGACTTTTCTAGCTTCACCCTGATGTATATAGACCCTGTTAAATCTAGGTACAAAAATGCCATTTTCTGTTACAAAAGAAAATTAAAAATTAAAAAAGGAAAAAATTAGCAATAATATATCTTACCTCCTCTATGACTGATGTGTCGACAGTAAAATTTGAGCTTCTTCCTTTTATGGATGAGGTTAGGAAACTTGAAAAGTATTAAGGATGAGGCAATGTAACCTCCAAATAACGATGCAACAACAAACATGATTAACATGTCATGATAGGATATTTTACATCAATTAAAAGTGATTTACAGCATCTATAAGAAATTAAATTAAAACAAATACATTACAGCCCCCTTTTAAAATGTATAATAATACATTCAATGTTTTTTATTTAATATTTAAATGCATTTAATGCTTAGATTAATATTTATGTTTTTACAGCTACAGCGTTAATTTCTCACACTAGAGTTCGGTTCACACTTCAAGCTTTTCTATAAAATCTAGATGACAACATATCTTAAAAGATTAAACATAAAGCTTAAATATTACATAGGTATGTCAGAAGCAATATTTTGTGCGAGAACTGATTTAATATACCGAATAAAAATTCCCAATATCAAATATAATCTCATATCCAAAGATAAAACCAACTAAAAGAAAAATACCCAGATTATTTACATGAATAATACATAAGAGTTAAATGTTACAAAAATAAACAAACAAAGTAAAAAACATTTATGAAAATTTTTTGTAAAAATAAACTGTAATTCCGATTTTGCATAAGAAATTACCATGTATTACAAATTACTTCATTCCAAATGTCATGAAACACTTCTGATTTTCCTTGAAATATACATCTGTTCCTTGAGGGAAGAAAAATAGAGAATTAATATTAATCGAAATGTATCATTTATTTGTCAACAAACAGCTGCATAAATATAAACAAAATCGGAAACAGACGCAGCGTTTTTGAATGTTGCCAAATACAAAAGTTATTTCCAAATATAGGCTGTAACTATGGAGTTAGAAGTAAGCTTGTAACTCCATAGATATATTATTTTTCCTCTTCAGCCTCGTCCTGTAGAAAATTGTAGTATGTGCTCTGATCAAGGCTAACTAGAAAGTTTTTCTAGTTCTAACAAAAATAATGAAAATTTCCGTACTGCTAAGCAAATGAGTATTTTGTTTTGTAAACGTAAGGGCAAAATGGTCTCTGTGACGTCACGTTCCCATGCTCTAGGACAGTGTTCTTCAACCTGTGTTCCGCGGAACCCTAGGGTTCCACTGAAACGCTTTAGGGGTTCCGCGAGTCGATACTATAATTCGTTGTTTTTGTTTTGTTTTCAATTTCATATAACATATGTATAATACAAATACTTTATATAGAATATTTATCTTCTTTTTTGAATTAATGCAAAGTTATATCTTATATAAAGTTTTTATAACAAAGGCAGGAACGCACTTTGTTCATAACATGTAATACGTAATATGACACATCACCTCTAAACTCAAATCTGGGTGTGCTACTGAACGAAGGGTTCCATAAAAAAAATATCTCAAAAAAGGGTTCCGCGGGATGATAAAGGTTGAAGAACACTGCTCTAGGATAAAAATTCCAAAAAATGTAACCATAAAGGGTAAAGAGTACGAATGAAGTGAAAGTGAGAAATAATTTCTGGATGGAAAGGTTCCAGTTTAGTGACGCTGTTGTTAGTAAAATCGGTATTGTTCGTGTTTTATTCCATTCAAATACATTAGGTTGATCGGATGTTTATTTCTTTTTAATTTACTAGGGGGGGGGGGGGGATGCTCTTTGAAAGAGCATCATTTTATAATGGCACCTCCTATTTTGAAGAAATTTGATTGTTAATCAGCGGTCAATGTGTGAAAGAAATTCTAAATCGAACAATTTTACTGGAATTAGCACCATTTGACAACAGTAAATCATCACATACACACAAAATGCTAAGCCCAACAATGAAATTCAGCAATTTTTACTTTCCTTATATACATAATGTATAAGGAAAGTATTGTGACGGGGTCGAAAATTCGAATTCGAGTTTTCGACGGGAGAGCACGTTTCAAGCATCCCTGATCACGAATTAAACACTTTTGAAGTGATGTCTGTGTGTGTGTGTGTGTGTCAGTGAGTCTGTGGAGACTATAACTGACAAACGAATGGATCGATTTGAACAAAATTTAGTACAAAAATCACAATCCGTAAACACTGGAAACCTATTGTTTTTATACGCAATCGAATGTTCAGAACCCCCTAAATTTTCGAGTGAAATTTTGAAAAAATCGTCAAAAAATCGAAATCGCTATTAAAGTTACGCAAATAGACATTTCTTATGTAACTTTCATTAGAAAACGATTGACATAAATTTTAGAACGCTAACATGAACCGTTCTCGAGATATTGCACATTTTTCAAAAAAATTATCAAAAAGTTATATGAAATAAAAAATATATATTTCCTATTGAGAAACATGTTCACTTTTCATATGTTATACCATGCGATAAATTTGGTGACATCATTCTCGTGGATCTAGCTCGTTCTATTCATGAAAAAAGATACTTTGAGTAATACTTTTGTATTTGAACGCCAATAGTCATTTATCTGCTGTAAGAATAACTTATTTCTTCGCCCATAAAGCTTGGCGAGATTTTGGCGATGAATTTGGTGGAATGTCGCCAATTTGGTGACTTTTCTAAAAGTTGCTAAATTAACGAGAAACTCGCCAAATGGATAAAAATGACGCTAAATCAATGATGACTCATTGATGATGACGACATGGATAATGACGACTCATTGACGAAAATTCAATATCTTGGAAAGAATATAAATAACAACTATAAAAATAATCTATTTTTTTTACTGTAAAAGTAGTAAATTCATTGCATTATATAAGGAAAGTCATGTGCTGCCCACATCAGATTTCTTACAATTATCATTAGGAGACATCAATGTCAAATTGTTTCTAAAAGCATCAGTATAGAACCACCAATCCGATGTAGTTAAAATTTGATTTTTATTTAGTTGTCAATAAGTAGATGTTGTTGTTAACTCTGACCGTTAGACCTACCAGAAATGTGTAAGGTAACTGTTTGGACGACCGGGAAGAGCCACCCAATTTATAACGGAACCCAGTGGGTATGGCATCCACAGGGACCGTGCCCTCCTTCCCTTACCACCAACTTCTCGGAAGGACTTACAGACCCATATGTTTAACGTGATCGTACTCCGCGTGAACACGGCGGTAGTTTTGGCAGCGGAGGGAAACGAACTCGGGCTTAGCGCGTGCAATTCGCGCTCTAACCACTGGGCTACCGCGCCCTTCTCAGTAAGCCTTATAATTTTTACTTTCTCATACTATGTAATATAAGTAGATGTGTAATTGTGCAATAAGTAGATGTGTAATTGTGCACTAAGTAGATGTGTAATTAAAAAAAAAATTCTAAATCGAACAACTTCTGGAATTAGAGTCATTTGGCAACGGAAATCATCACACTATTAAGGTAGAGAAGTCAATAATAGGGAAATCAGTGTGACGGGGTCAAAAATTGACATTCAAGTTTTCGACGGAAGAGCACGTTTCAAGCATCCCTGAAATCGAATCGAACGTTTTTGAGATGATGTGAAAGATAGACGAAATATAAGTTAACTTGGTACTTTGAAATAATTTTACATGTTGTCATACAGAAAAACGCCAAATGCCAATGTATATTATATAACATTAAAAGTAAGTGTTAGTGTATGTGTCCGTGACTCTGTGGATGCGATATGTCACGTACAAATGGGACGTTTAGAACGTAATTTGGTACGATTATTACAATCCGTGTAAACTGGAAGTTTATTGATTTTAAACGTGATCAAATGTTCAAGACATCCAAATTTTAAAATGAATTTTTGAAAAATCAAGACATTTAATAATGGAAAGTAAATAATCATCTTAATAATTATACGTAATTTTTATTCCAAAACGAATGACACAAACTTTAAAACGTTAGTTTGAACCGTTCTTTAGGTATTACACGTTTTCAAAATAAATGTACTTAAAAATTACATAAAATGAACAGTAGTAAGTATAATCGAATATGCGACACTTGGCGACAAATTTGGCGAAATATAGTCAACTTGACGACTTTTTATGTTGTGCCAAATTGGTGAAAATGACGCTAAAGTACGAAAGTGACGCTAAAGTTACAAAAATGACGCTAAATGGTTGAATTAATAATGCTTATTAACGCATTTTAACATAGTGTAATGGAGTATGCTGCTTAGCAGATGTTGTCAATATTTCCAATTTTCAAGTTATATTTTCGTGAAATATAAGTCAATTCAGTACTTTAATAATTTTGCATGTTGTCATACAGAAAAGCGAGAAACGTCAGTGTATATTTTTCAGCATTAAAAACGTTGTGCTGTGGATCTTGTCCCTCATTATTTCGTATTAAAAGACGGAAAGTATTTGCATTATGCAGGGAAAGTCAAGTGCTGCCCACATCAGATTTTTTAAAAATTTCGAATTAGTTTTGTAGTTATTTTATGTTTTAGCCCTATTTGCACCGGTTTGGGCGATATTCACACAAATCGATTACTTAGCGACCTAAAATATTGTCACAGAGTTTCCATCTTGACACTATAGGAAAGATCGAAAAATTATCTTTCAAACAAACTTTGAACGGAATCTTTACGATCATAGACGAATTTTCGTGAATTTAAAAAATATATAGTTTTCGCGAGTTTTAAATCTCCCCGATTTTTATATTACGATATAAAAAAAAATCTGATGTGAATAGCACATGACTTTCCTTATTTAATGCAATGGATACTCTTACAGCTTAAAAAAGAAAAAAAAAAGGTTATTCTTATAGTAGATACTTATATTTTTTCCAAGATATTAAATTTTCGTCAATGAGTCGTCATTTTCATTGATTTTAGCGTCATTTTTATCCATTTGAGGAGATTTTTGTTCATTTCATAACATTTAAAAAAGTCGTCAAGTTGGCGACATTCCACCATATTTGTCGCCTAAATGTCGCCTAAATATTCACACAAATCGATTACTTAGTGATCTAAAATATTATCACAGAGTTTCCATCTTGACACTATCGGAAAGATCGAAAAATTATCTTTCAAACAAACTTTGAACGGAATCTTTACGACCATAGACGAATTTTCGTGAATTTAAAAATATTTTCGCGAGTTTTAAATCTCCCCGATTTTTATATTACGACTAACATCATACCCGTTCTTCGTACGGAGTATATAATATAAAGAAACTTATATATAATTCGCAATCATGTGCAAATTCTGTTAAAATATTAAATTTATTGCTCCTAAAGAGAAGTTTAAGAATATCTGTTCTCACTATGCAAAATTATCTTCACGGGCAGATCTGAAGAATAAAACATCCTGACCCCTTTTGTAAGCAAATTTACAGAAAAAAAAAAAGAGGAATTGAATCAATATATGCAACCCCATACTACTTATATTGTCGCAAATTAGAAAATATGCCAGTGTGTTAGTAGAAGATTACCCGTATTACAATATGAGTCTCAAAAATATTTGCCAAAATAAAAGAGATAACGAAATAAATTGCAAATACCAATAATCCCCGTACTCTTTATACTAGAAGGTCGTAATTGTGTGTGTGTGTGTGATTGCAATATAAGCCAATATATATCAAAACATATGCCAATATACCTGTACTACTTATATTCTTGTAGATTAGAAGATATACCCGTGTATTTGTAGAAGATTACTCGTACAGCGTACAATATATGAGTTTAAACAATTTTTGTCATAATAAAACAATTGCATAATAACATAAAAATATCAATAATCCCTGAATCAATAATCCTCTAAAATATCAATAATAATAACGTTTAAACCTGAAGACCGTAATTGATAATATCCAGTCAAAAATGCTATAAGGAAAATCAAATCGTTCTTTTCTAAAATATATTTTTATATCCATTTATTCATTATTCAAATCGAAAAAATAATAATTAAAATTAACAAACAGATTTAATTTAATTGCGTTTCTGAGCAACATGATATAAGATAGAATCTTCCTCATAAACTGCGAAATTAAATAACCATTTTGATTTCTTTATACTTTTCATTGTTCAGTAAAAGCTTGTGAAAATAAACTATGGAGATAGATTTTCCATTTAAATCATGTTTCAAACAATTTATGTTTTCAGAAAGTGACTAATTCGAGTAAAAAATCTCCTATTAAACGCAAGATAAGGTTTTAATTCCCTTTCAAATGATTTTCAAGCTTTTCGTTTAGATAAACCACTGAGTTAGTGAGTAGAACTCCTAGGAAAATGTTTCGTTTTTCATTAATATCTCGACAACCCCTGATCTTAGGTACTCGAAACTTGGGCTAAATTTATGGGGGGCTATTTCAAGGCTATCTACAAAATTTCATCAAATTCGGTTCAGCCGTTCTCCCGTGATGATGAGACAAACGAAAATGTTGTTTTTTACTAATATCTCGAGAACCACTGATCGTAGAAACTCCAAACATAGACTAAATTTTTAGTGAGACTATTTCCAGGTTACCCACAAAATTTTATCAAATTCGGCTTAGCCGTTCTCTCGTGATGACGGGACAGACAGACAAACAGACAGACAGACAGATTTTCAATTTTATTTATATAGCTATTTCAATTTTATTTATATAGATATATAAAAAAAAATCTGATGTGGGCAGCACATGACTTTTCTTATTTAATGCAATGGATTTACTACTCTTACAGCAAAAAAAAAAGTTATTCTTATAGTAGACACTTATATTTTTTCCAAGATATTAAATTTTCGTCAATGAGTCGTCATTTTCATTGATTTTAGCGTCATTTTTATCCATTTGAGGAGATTTTTGCTTATTTGATAACATTTAAATACATTCCACCATATTTGTCGCCTAAATCTCATCAAGAGTTATGAACGGAGAAATAAGTTATCCTTATAGCAGATAAATGACTGTTGGTGTTCAAATACAAAAGTATTACTCAAAGTATCTTTTCTCATGAATGGAAGGAGCTAGATCCACGAGAATGATGTCACCAAATTTATCGCATGATATTACATGTGGAAAGTGAACATGTTTCTCAACAGTTAATATTTTTTTTTTAATTTATGGGATTTTTTGATAAATTTATTTGAAAAGTGTGCAATATCTCTAGAACGGTTCATGTTAGCGTTCTAAAGTTTATGTCAATCGTTTTCTAAGGGAAAATTACACGAGAAATGTTTATTTGCGTAACTTTGTTAAAAGTTTTGGTTTTTTGATGAATTTTCAAAATTTCACTCGAAAATTTAGAGGGTTCAGGACATTCGATTGTGTTTAAAAACAATAGGCTTCCAGTGTTCATGGATTGCAATTTTTGTACCAAATTTCATTTGAATCTCTCCATTTGTTCGTGAGATATCGTCTCCACAGGCTCACTGATACACACACACGCACATACTTTCACACAGACACACACACGGGGCGCGGTAGCTCATTGGTTAGCGCGCTGGAGTTGCACTCGGTAGGCCCGGGTTCGATTCCAACCACTGCCAAAACTGCCGCCGTGTTCATGCGGAGTACGATCACGTTAAACATGTGGGTCCGAAAGTCCTTCCGAGAGGTTGGTGGTAGGGGAAGGAGGGTACGGTCCCTGTGGATGCCTCCCCACTGGGTTCCGGTCTAAATTGGGTGGCACTTCCCGACCGTCCAAACAGTTACCTTACACCTTTCTGGTAGGTCGGACGGTCTGGGTTTCAACAACAACAACACACACACACACACACACACACACAGACATCCTCTCAAAAACGTCTGATTCGTGTTCAGGGATGCTTGAAACGTGCTCTCCCGTCGAAAATTCGAATTCGAATTTTCGACCCCGTCACAATACTTCCCTTATACATTATGCTATGTATATAAGGAAAGTAACAATTATTCATATTAATAGCATCCTCACTAAGCGATATAGTCCATATATTAAAATAATTTACTAATTAATTCATCAATTAGGCGTCAATTTTACTATTTTGACGATATTATCGTCAATCTGGGGCGGAATACCGTTAAGTTGGTGATATCTTGCTAGATTATTCGCCAAATTCGCTAAAATGCATCAACAAGTGTTACAGACAAACTGAGAGAAAAGCATGTCTTATATACTAGAAGGTATACTCTTCATATGACGGAAATCAGAATTTGTGAAACATTACTTCCTATTTGGCGTCATTTTTATTAATTTGTAAAAATTTTTGCCACTTTGGCAACATTTAAAATAGTCGCCAAGTTAGTGACGTCCCGCTAAATTTCTTGCCAAACGTTACGGACGATGAAATAGATTATTCTTATAGTCTATTCCTATATTCTTTCCAAGATATTGAAGTTTCATCAATTAGTCGTCATGCCATTGATTTAACCTCGGTTTCATCAATTTGACGAATATCTATCAATTGGGTGACATTTTCGTCAATTTAACAATTTTTAAAAATTCAGCAAGTTGAAGATATTTTGACAAATTTGTCACCAAAATTTTGTCAAGCGTTAGGGACGGAAAATTTGGTTATTCTTATAGTAGATACTTATATTCTTTCCAAGATATTGAAGATTCGTCAATTAATCATCATTTTTATCAATTTGGCGATATTTTCGTTAATTTGGCAACATTTTAAAAAGCCGCCAAGTTGACGATATTCCGCCAAATTTATCGCCAAAATCTCGCGAATGAGAAATAAATTATTCTTATAGCAGATAAATGACTGTTGGCGTTCAAATACAAAAGTATTACCCAAAGTATATTTTCTAATAAATGGAACGAGCTAGATCCACGAGACTGATGTCACCAAATTTATAGCATGATATTACATGTGGAAAGTGAACATGTTTCTCAACAGTTAATAATTTTTTTTTTAAATTTATGGGATTTTTTGATAAATTTATTTGAAAAATGTGCAATATCTCGAGAACGGTTCATGATAGCGTTCTAAAGTTTATGTCAATCGTTTTGTAAGGAAACATTACATGAGAAGTGTCTATTTGCGTAACTTTGTTAAAAGTTTTGAGTTTTTGATGCTTTTTCAAAATTTCACTCGAAAATTTAGGAGGTTCTGAACATTCAATTGGTTTAAAAACAATAGGCTTCCAGCATTCACGGATTGTAATTTTTGTACCAAATTTCATTCGAATTGCTCCATTTGTTCGTGAGATATTTTCTCCACAGGCACACAGACATCACCTAAAAATGTTTGATTCGTGATTAGGGATGCTTGAAACGTGCTCTCCAGTCGAAAAATCGAATTCGAATTCATAGGTATATTAAAATAATTTAGGCAACATTTTAAAAAGTCGCCAAGTTGGCAATATTCCGCCAAGTTGGCGATATTCTGCCAAATTCGTCGCCAAAATCTCGCCAATGATAAATAAATTATTCTTATAGCGGATAAATGACTATTGGCATTCAAATACAAAACTATTACCTAAAGCATATTTTCTAATAAATGGAACGAGCAAGATCCACGAGAATGATGTCACCAAATTTATTGCATGATATTACATATGAAAAGTAAACATATTTCACAATAGTTAATATATTTTTACTTACCTTATATACATAGTTTAATAAAGAAAGTATTGTGACGGAGTCCAAAATTCGAATTCGAGTTTTCGATGGGAGAACACGTTTCAAGCATCCCGGATCACGAATTGAACATTTTTTAGGTGATGTCTGTCTGTCTGTGTGTGTGTGTGTGTGTGTGCGTCAGTGAGTCTGTGGAGACGATATCACCCGAACGAATGGAGCGATTCGAATTAAATTTGGTACAGAAATTGTAATCCATGAATATTGAAAGCCTATTGTTTTTAGACACAGTCGAATGTTCAGAACTCTCCTAAATTTTCGAGTGAAATTTTGAAAAAATCATCAAAAAATCAAAACCTTTAAAAAAGTTGTGTAAATAGACATTTGTTATGCATTTCTCCTTAGAAAACGATTGACATAAACTTTAGAACGCTAGCATGAACCGTTCTTGAGATATTGAACATTTTTCAAATAAATTTATCAAAAAATTCCATAAATTAAAAAATATATATTAACTATTGAGAAACATGTTTACTTTTCATATGTAATATCATGCTATAAATTTGGTTCTATCATTCTCGTGGATCCTAGCTCGTTCCATTCATGGAAAAAGATACTTTGAGTAATACTTTTGTATTTGAACGCCAATAGTCATTTATCTGCTATAAGAATAACTTATATCTCCGACTATAACGCTTGGCGAGATTTGGCGGAATGTCGTTAACTTGGCGACTTTTTGAATATTGCCAAATTAACGAAAATTTCGCTAAATGATTGAAAATGACGCTAAATTAATGAAAATGAAGACTAATTGACGAAAATTCAATATCTTGAAAAGAATATAAGCATTTACCATAAGAATAACCAATTTTTCTTTTACTGTAAAAGTGGTAAATTCATTGCATTAAATAAAGTCATGTACTGTTCACATCAGTTTTTTTAAAATTTATGTGAGTTTTTGATAAATCTATTTAAAAATGTACAATATCTTGAGAACGGTTCATTTTAAAGTTCTAACGTTTATGTCAATCGTTTTCTAAGGAGAAATTACATAAGAAATGTCTATTTGCGTAACTATTAATGGTTTTGATTTTTTGATGATTTTTTCAAAATGTCACTCGAAGATTTAGGAGGGTTCCAAACATTCGATTGCGTTTAAAAACAATCGGCTTCCGGTATTCACGGAATGTAAATTTTGTACCAAATTTTTTTGAATCGCTTCATTTGTTCGTGAGATATCGTCTCCACACACACACACACACACACACACACACACACACACACACACACACACACACACACAGAGTCATCACCTCAAAATATTCGATTCGTGTTCAGGGATGCGTGAAACGTGTTCTCCCGTCGTAAACTCGAATTCGAATTTTTGACCTCGTCACAATACTTTCCTTATACTTTATACTATGTATATAGGGAAACTAAATAATTGATGTGCAATCTGACGCTTCTAATTTAACAGCAGCTCCTTAAAATATGATAGACTGTTCGAGAATAAAAATAATTTCCTCAACCCATCCGTTATTTAATTATAAATGTTTTAATCGATTGAACTGATTGAGTACTATTGTATATGCATTAAAGTAGTGGACACTTATTTATTGGAAATATAAAAATTACTTTGTTACTTTCCTTATATAGATAGTGTAATGTATAAGGAAAGTATTATAAAGAGTCTGTGGAGGCGATATCTCACGAACGAATCACGTGATCTGAACAAAATTTGGTATAAAAATCACAATCAGTGTATATTGCAAGCCTATGTATTGTTCTTACATGCAATCGAATGTTCAGAACCGTCCTAAATTTTGAAATGAAATTTTAAAAACATCATCAAAATATTAAAACATTCAATGGAGTTACGTAAATAATCATTTCTTGTGTAATTTTTCATTAGAAAACGATTGACATAAACTTTAGAACGGTAGCATGAACCGTTCTACAGATATTGCACACTTTTCAAATAAATTTATCAAAAAATCACATAAAATAAAAAAAAAATATTAACTATGTGAGATCTGTTCACTTTTCATATGCAATATTATGCAATAAATTTATTATCGTCATTTTCGTAGATCTAGCTCGTTCCATTGACGAGAGACGAACGACACTTTGGGTAATAGGTTTGTAATTTGATGCCATCAGTCATTTATCTACCATAAGACTAACTTATTTCTTCATAAACAATGTTTGGCGAAATTTTGCCGGCGAATTTGGCGGAATATCGGCAACTTGGAGAGTTTTTTAAATGTTGCCAAATGGATGAAAATGTCGTCAAATTGATAAAAATGTCACGAAATTGATAAAAATGACGCTAAATCAATGAAAATGAAGACTAATTGATTAAAATCCAATATCTTGGAAAAAATAAAGAATCTGCTATAAGAGAAGATGCTTTGGGTAATAGTTTTGTATTCGGACGCCATTAGTCATTTATCTACTATAAGAATAGCCCATTTCTTCTACCATATTATTTGACGAAATTTTAGCGATGAGTTTGGCGGAGTATCGCCAACTTGACGAGTTTTTGAAATGTCACCAAATTGATAAAAATGTTGTCAAATTGATAAGAATGACACTAAATCAATGAAAATGACAACTAATTGATTGAAATTCAAAATTTTGGAAAGAATATAAGACTCTACCATAAGGCTCCGTCTGTAATGCTTGGCTAAATTCTGGCGACGAATTTTGGCGGCACATGGTTTAACTTGGTGACGTTTCTAAATGTTGCCAAATTGACGAAACTTTTGCCAAATTGATAAAAATGTTATCAAATTGATAAAAATGCCGCCAAATTGATAAAAATGCCGCCAAATTGATAAAAATAACGCCAAATAGAATGTAATATTTTGCAAATTTTTAATTCTATCATATGATGGGCATACTTTTATTATATAAGAAGTGCTCTTCAAAATATCGCCAAATTGGCGATATTTGGTCCCACATTGACGAAAATATCGTTAAACTTGCAAAAATGACGCCAAGTTAATGAAAATGACGCCTAATGGCCTAATTCATGAATTTATTATTAAAATATTTAAATATATGGACTATTTTGCTTATTGAGTATGCTATCAATATTGATAATTGTTAATTTAGAGTTGTGCAAAATATATGGGTACGAAATAGTTTTAGATGTTGTCATCCGGATGTACAATTTACTGCGCCAAATGTACAATTTAACGTTACAAACATTGTGCCGTGGATCTTTTCATCACTTTTTCAGCGTTAAAGAAGTAAATACATTGCATTATATAAGGAAAGTCATGTGCTGCCCATATCAGATTTTTTGAGGACGATATGATCAATATATAAATTGGTCTAGTTGTGCCGAGACTGTTGAAATTATTTAAATTATGTTTGCCAGTAGATTTTAACGTAGAGCGTAGTCTCCCAAAATGGTGGGTTTCGCTTTTGTGAATTGAGAGAGGGGCTATTTGAGAGAGATTTTGGTCTATGGGTTTGTCTGTGCTCGTGATAAATTTCTTGTTCACTTCATTGCTTGCAGAGTTATACCACAATCTATTAGTATAATAGCACAAGCAACAAAGGGGAAAACAAACTAACACTAAGAACACTGCAAAACTTCTGTATATTTAACGATATCGACTATTTTTACATTTTTAACTTTGAATTATGTGTGTAAATTGCTATAATGATTTGAACTTTTTCTATTAAACTGCTGTAAATAGAACGAAGGATTGCTCGTGTAAGTGATTAAGCGTCTGTGCACCAGTGAATGAGCATAATAGATGATATTCCAAATTTAGCGAGATATCATGACTTATCACCAAAATTTAGAAAATGTCATCTCTTTATTTCTATCTATTACAAAAGCAGTAGCATGTCTTCATCACTCATCACTAAAGTTAAGAAAATGTCATCTCTTTATTTCTATTTATTACCAAAGTAGTGTCATATATTTATCACCAAAATTTAGAAAATATCATACCTTTATTTATATCTATTACTAAAGTAGTATCATATCATTATTTATCACTTATCACCATAGTTCAGAAAATGCCATAACTTTATTTCTATTTAAAGCGAAACAAGCAGATTTTTCTGTCTGAATTATTATGCTTCATATATACTTTATTATATATGGACAGCGATACTCGGTAAGGGAATGTTCCCATGTTCAGTGTTGCCACCGAATATATTGCAACATATAAGTGATTTTTTTTTTTAAGGGGACGGTGGACGTTGAAATGTTTTTTATTTATTTATTGACTTAGAAACGTGAAAATTTGTATAAATATTCCTCTTAACATTACTATATACAATACCATTAATTTGTTTTTCATTTTTGTTATAATTTTGTATTTTTTTTTTTTTAATTTAATTTTTTTTAACGAAAATTTGAAAATGTTCCTTGCGTGCCATTTGTTCGCATTTTTGATTAATTTTACATTATGATCACTCAAAAACACATTATGAACAAATTTGGGTATTCATTTTTAAATCCCTTAGAAAGTTAATTTTTTAAAAATATTTTTCTGCATTAAAACTTAATTTTCATCATTTAATTAGGTTCGTATTCACTTTTAATTACCTTAATAAAGTCCAATTATAAAATGCGTACCCAGTTTCATTAAAAAGTATGAGAGGTGTCTTCTTGCCAAATTTCATGCATCTCAGACAAAAATTAAGACGCATGGAGCATTTTAAAAATGTAAAACCTTTCAAAATTCCGTTTCGAAAAAAGTGCATTCAACCTTTTGCTTACGGGTGGGACAGTGTCCATCCCAAACGAAGAACCTCCCAAAAGGACAGGTATTTGACATACCCTATCCCAAACAGTTCGACCCTATTTGCAGGCATTGGCGTCCATGGAAATCGCTGACAGAAACATTGCACCTGTTGCAGCAGGTGCAAAAAAGTGAATAAGAACCTAATTATTTGGTGAACATTGCACCTGCTGCAGCGCCATGGACACCAATGCCTGCAAAGGGGGTCGAACTGTTTGGGATAGGGTATGTCAAATACCTGTCTTTTTGGGAGGTTCTTCGTTTGGGATGGACGCTGTCCCACCCGTAAGCAAATGTTAAATGCGTAAAATAATGTTATATATTAAAGCTTTTTTTAATCGATTTTTGCTTATTTCAACGTCCACCGTCCTCTTCAGGGGAAATTCTGCGCTTGCACAAAAGAAATATATTTTCAAAGAACTCAAATAATACTATTATAGATAAGCCCATCCACAGTCCCATTTGACCTCCAATCTGACTAAGAATTTCCGAATGGTGGTATTTAGGACTCTGTTTAGATAGAGTGTAATCAAAAGTATCGTAGAAGACCCTCACTTTAAGTCTCGTTTTCCGGATATCTTCAAGTGGTAAAATTTCACTATTGTCGTCTGACGTGTTGTAGAAGTAAGAAGGATTATCATCATAGTAAGCCTTGGAAGGCCAGACTGTGGACGATATTTGCAGATTATAAAAAATTTCTTGACAGGCTGGTGGGCAGTGACAGCCGTTAACTGCCATATACGCACGAATTACACAACACCAGACTGGCGCTTTAGTAACATCACATTGTTCGCCTTGGTGAACACTTTTATCAATGGAACATGAGCATGAATCATAAACGAATTTTAAGTAGCAACGATCGTAACAATGCGCTTGGCTATCTCCAATATTATATTCATAACATTGATCTTCGTATGGCGCTGGTAGTCGTTCTGTGATGGTTTGCGATAAAGCGATAAACGTTTTAAAACCAGGAGGAAGGTTTACTCCGTGCTCTTCTATATTATGCTGTTCGTAAGAATCATGAATATGAATTCGAGCCCCAATATCCTCGGTATATGGAACGTATTTATGAATTTCTAAATTCAGGTGTAATTCTAAACCTCCTTTAGGACCAATTCGTGTTGAATCGATGTATTTTCTATAGTCACTTGCATTGAAAGTGTAACAGTTTCCATACGACGAACTCAGAGACTGAGTAAAATTTTCTGCGAAACACCATGTGTCGTAGAAAGTACAGGACAATATGAAGTCTTTTGCTTGGTGGCCATAAATAATCTGATTTTCATACTTTTGAGAACTAAGATATTCTAACCATTTATTATACTTTTCACTTAAATTTTTCCAGGCGTAAAGTTCTTCGTTGCAATACCTGTTTGCTGAGGTTTTATTAAATTCCGCTTTTGATTCTACATCATCATTGATAGAAAAGTTGGCTTGTTTCATATTTGATGCACTCCCTGGTTCATTTTTTTTATCTGCAGAAATGCATTTATCATAAATTAGCATCTCCTGCACACAATGTAAGTATTCTCTACGGATGGTATTCATATTGCAAATGGTAACGGATGGAAGTTCCTGGAATCGATTGTTAAACGAATACGTATTTACAACGACCGGGTAACACCAATAGCAAGCCAAGTACTGAGCAACTTGAGATACGCAGCCAACTACACCGAATAGTACAATGAATATCCATAAAGTTCTGCGACCTAATGTTTTAGAATTCCCAACTTGATTGAGAGCGTAGACTGAAGATCTTTCTAAAATAACTGATAGGTTGCTTTTGCAGGATTCTGAATTTTGGCACCTGCTTTTGTGTCTATCAATGCCAGAACTCTTTCTACGACGCATAGTTTTAATCTTCCAGATATCACTATATTTAGATGTTCTCCCTGATTATTTATAAAAAGGAATACACTGAAAAATTTTTAGTGACTCTTCATATGCAATGCATGGTTGATCGATCATTTTTTGCCATTTTGTTTCAATGTTAAAAAAAATATTCCATAAATAGCTTTTTTGGGCATCACTTATAATTCTAAGAATAAAATTATTTTTTTCCCCCTGTAAAATAAGATGATAGTATTGTAAAAAGTTATGAAACTTTCATTTTTTTTTTAGAATTTGCATACAAATTTAACAGTAATTAAAAATGTCAAATTTTTTTAACGTTCCAAATTTTTAAAGTTCTGAAATTTTAAAGTTCCGAACGTTGAATAAAAATGTGCTGACGAACTCCTATCGTAAGTTGCAGTCATTCAAAACTCGGAATGGATAAATCGAATACTGATATTTTTTATCCCCACCAACAAAATTGCTTTCTGGTGAAAGGTTTTTAGAATGATTATTTGAAAAAGAGCTTACAAAAACAAATATTCTCTGTCGTTTTGTGAAAGAATATAGTTTCCCCATAGAAATCCTATATCAAAATGTGAAAAAAAGGCATATTTTTAATCTAAGGTGTTTTCTTTAAAGCTGGCATTTGTCAAAATGTTTATCATGTCAATGCTTATTTCTGTTCTTCTTTTCCATAGTAATATAATCCAAAAAAGTAAGGAAAAGGGCTAGTCTTCTTGCAGTAAATAGTGAAACTTTCCAGGAAAATCCTTTCTGCAAGACTTGGGGTAATTTTAACTTCTTAAGGGATAATATTCAAAACTACTTTCATAGTTTTCATGGTATTTTCCTGTCAATTGAAAAAAATGCTTAACTCTTCTATAGATTATAATAAACGCACGAACAAAGTCAGAGTTCTAATCTTCTTCCAGGTAGAAAGCAGAAAGAAATAGACTGATAAAATCTTTATTGCCAGATTAAAACTGTATTTACTTATGGCAATTTAGCACGACATCCCGATTTCCATGTTTTTGGAGCATCCGATGAAATCAAATCAAAAATTTTTTTTTTCAAATAATTTGTTTATATCCACTGAAACAAATTCCACTGAAAATTGCCACTGAATAAATAATAATAATGTATTGCATTTAGCTCACTTTTGCTTCGAAAGAAACAACTGGTGCATTTAGAACACTATTAATTCTGAAGAATAACAACTGGTGCATTTAATGCACTATTACCACTGAAGAAACAATTGGTGCAAATAGCGCACTATTATCACTGAAAGAACGAAGGGTATTTTGCAGATTATATAAAGTAAAAAATCCATAAAGTTAATTGTCAATTTATTTTGCGATAGAAAAAATGTGTAACTTATGGTTACAGAAAAACAATTATTTTTTTAAACGTATACGTCAAGGTCTAATCAATAATATCACATTCTTCTGAGTCTTGAAGGCAATGATTTTGCTCAAATATTTCTAATGGTTATCTTGTTCCCTTCAAACGAATGAATCAATTGAGTCTAATTCAAAGGATAAACAGTGTTCAATTTAAAATTGCCGTGCTAAAGTTGATATTGTTAGATTTTCACATCATAAATTTAAAAACATTCATTATTAAAATGATTATGTGAAATATTACGTGATAAGAAAATAAAGTAAAATTTCTGACTACACGCGAATAATGTTAAGCTTGGACATTTTATAACAAGAAAGATCAATCATGCATAAAGCATTGATTATGAAACACTTTCCAACTTCATTGAAATTTTATTTAAATATCTATAAAATGCCATACATTCCTCGGTAATATTTCTAAATTAGCACAATATTTCATTCATTTATTATATTTGAAAACTTAAAACTTCATCGAAAAAAATGAACTTCATTCAAATGACGGCATTGAAATATAAATTGCCTGGTTAAAATATCTCTAAAATGCGATACATTCCTCGGTAATATTTTTAACTTTATCATAATACTGTAATAATTTATTATATTTGAAAACTTCATCGAAAACAAATGAACTTTATTCAAATGACGTCATCGAAATATAAATCGCCTCTATATAAAAGCAGCATTTCATTTATAAACATTCTTCCATTCTTTTCAGTCATCCCAATACCATAATAATTTATTATATTTAAAAATTTAAAACCATGGAGGTACAAGTAATTTAACTCTATGCTTAAAACTTCATCGAAAAAATCGTCTGGTTCTCTGTGTAAAATCAATAAATGTTCATTCATATCAGCTATATTGCAGACTAAGCTAAATAATTTTGGTTTAAAGAAATGCAGCAATTCTTATACAACTCATTCTACATCTTTTGGTATTTACATTCTCCATAAGTGAAAATTAGGCTTCGTTGTAGAAATAATCAAAGTTTGACGATTATTTAAACTCAAATATATTGTAATTCGTTGTTTCAGTATGTAGATGCACAGAATTTAAGCAAAAATAAAGCGGTTTTAGTACGGATGCAACACTAAATATGAATTAAGAAGAACTTTAAAAAATCACGATTTTGACACAAGATGGATGCCATATTTTATTTTGAAGTGGGTCACGTAATCCCTTCATATAATGGTCACGTGATCTCTTCATATAAAGGGTGTAATTATTATTTTAATTCTTATTTAAAAAACTACTAAATATATTTTGCTGAAATTTTTTTCATATATTTTATTGTATAATTTGAATACTTCCTAAAACTTTCGAAGCAATTTGTGAATTTTAAATTCGCTTAAAAATATTTGGAAAATTAGGTCCCATAGGGTTCAATGCATTTCATTTTTTCAATCCGGGTTCAATCCAAATTAATTGAGTGATATTATTCATTTATATTCCCATAGTTCCCTCCCACAGACAGTCTGAAGAACAGACTAAAATTTCATTTTCATAAAGTCATTTTTACGACAGCTATCGTGCTAACGGACAGACAGAATGAACAAAGTCACAAACACTTTTTGACTATGTTGTAAAGTGTTAAAAAGTATTGAGAAACATGTTCACTTTTCATATGTAATGCGATAAATTTGGTGACATCATTCTCGTGGATCTAGCTCGTTCAATTCATGAAAAAAGATACTTCGAGCAATACTTTTGTATTTGAACGCCAATAGTCACTTATCTGCTGTAAGAATAACTTATTTCACCATCCATAACGCTTGGCGAGATGTTGGCGACGAATTTGGTGGAATGTCGCCAACTTAGCAACTTGTTTAAATTTTGCTAAATTAACGAAAAACTCCCAAATGAATAAAAATAAGGCTAAATCAATGAAAATGATGACTAATTGACGAAAATTAAATATCTTGTAAAGAATATATCTACTATAAGAATAACCTATTGTTTTTACTTTTAAAGTAGTAAATTCATTGCATTATATAAAGAAAGTCATGTCAAGCATCCCTGATCACAAATCAAACATTTTTAAGGTGATGTCTCAGTGTGTGTGTGTGTGTGTGTGTGTGTGTGTGGAAGTATGTGTGTGTGTGTGTGCGGAAGTATGTGTGTGTGTGACAGTGAGTCTGTGGAGACGATATCTCACGAACGAATAGAGCGATTCGAATGAAATTTGATACAAAAATCACAATCCGTGAATACTGGAAGACTATTGTTTTTTAATGTAATCGAATGTTCAGAACTCCCCTAAATTTTCGAGTGAAATTTTGAAAAAATCATCAGAAAAGCAAAACCTTTAATAAAGTTACGCAAATAGGCATTTCTTATGTAATTTTTCCTTAAAAAGATTGACATAAACTTTAAAACGCTAGCATGAACCGTACTCGAGATGTTGCACATTTTTTAAATACATTTATCAAAAAATCCCATAAATTAAAAAATATATATTAACTGTTGAAAAACATGTTCACTTTTCATATGTAATATCATGCTATAAATTTGGTGCCATCATCCTCGTGGATCTAGCTCGTTCCGTTCATAAGAAAAGATACGTTGAGTAATATTTTTGTATTTGAACGCCAATAGTTATTTATCTGCTATAAGAATACAGGCGGCCCTCGACTTTCACACATTCGACTTTCGCTATTTCGCACATTTTAAAAAATTCAATTTTTTAAAGCTTTTTGTCGATAATGCAAAAATCGTTCGATTCCATGCAGCGTGGTAGCTCGCGCTCACTTACACATTGCCGCCTAGAGTAGCGGACTTTTCGGAATCGTTGTGACGTCACTAGGGTTCCGAGCGATGGTGGTGGGGGGCCAAATATCTACAATGTATTAAACAGGTTTAGTCTTGCGTTAGCAAGTGATAGCTACTTTCAAACGATATTATTTGAGGACAATAATGAATCAGGCCATCAAGGCAACTGACAGGGAAGGTGGGCCTACATTAAGAGATTTTTGGAAGAACTATAATATATGGAACTCAATAAACAATTTTGGAGACTCGTGGGCTGAAATAAAGGCGTCAACAATGAAAGGTTCCTGGAAACAATTATGCCCACAAATGACGAGTGATTTTATAAATTCTGAAGAAACTGTGGAAACTATCACAGATGAAAGAGTTAGCCTAATGAATGAACTAAACTTGGACTTCAACAACGAAGATGTTAATGAGTTGATTGAATCTCACTCAGTACCTCTGTCAAATGAATACTTAATTGAGCAACAAGAGTTAAATGAAATACACAATGAAAGTGAGGAAGAAGAAGCTGATAAAAATCGTCAAGACTTTGACAATCAAAAATATGAATGAAGTCTTCATGCATCTTGACAAATTTTTGACTATCATGGAAGAATGTGATTCCAATAGAGAACGTATATCTCAAGTACGTAGGGTGATTGAGAAAGACACAGCATGTTATAGAACTCTTTATCAAGAAAAGAAAAAAAGGGTGGTATTCAACTAACTCTTGACAAATTTATAAAGAAAATACCTGAAAGCACTTCAAAACGTCTCGTTAACTTAATTATGTATATTGATAAATAAATACTATTATTATTGATAAATAAATGTTTTAAAATACGATTATTGATGAGTTTTTTTTACATCCCTCTACTTTCGAACATTCAACATTCGCACACATTTTCAGGAACCAATTATGTGGGAAAGTCGAGGGCCGCCTGTAACTTATTTCTCCGTCCATAACGCTTGGCGAGATTTTGGCGATGAATTTGGAGGATTATCGACAACTTGGCGAGTTTTTTAAATGTTGCCAAATTAACGAAAATCTCGCCAAATAGATAAAAATGACACTAAATCAATGAAAATGCTGACTAATTGACGAAAATTCAATATCTTGGAATGAATATAAGTATCTACTATAAGAAAAACCAATTTTTTTATTGGTAAATTCATTGCATTATAAAGTCATGTGTTGCCCACATCAGATTTTTTGTTAGG
The DNA here is from genome assembly GCA_951213105.1 of Amaurobius ferox. Classification (NCBI taxonomy): domain Eukaryota; kingdom Metazoa; phylum Arthropoda; class Arachnida; order Araneae; family Amaurobiidae; genus Amaurobius; species Amaurobius ferox. The sequence goes on from OX578146.1 coordinate 118,418,558, forward strand.
CGACAGCAGTGAAATTTACTGGCTCCAAACACCAGAATTTCAGTGTACAGAAAGAGGCAAAAATAATTTTCAGGATAATTTGTAATACAAAATTCCGTGTATGTGTGTGTACACGTATTAACGGTTTAATGATTGAATTTGGCTTTAAGTATATCCCTCAGAAATTAAGGTTTTTCATAGAATCGTCAAACACAAGTTTAAATGCAGTGTTGCCACACAATAGCAGCAATACACCATCAATACCACTGCATATATAGTAGAAATAGAAAAAATGTGCATTTCGCTGTCAACTGAAATCCAATACAAGTACTGTTGGAAAGTGTGTAGAGACTTGAAAATCAGCATTGCTACTCAAACTTCAGGATGGATTTCATCGAAAACTCGAATTCGAATTTTCGATCCCGTTCCAATGCTTTCCGTATGCATGAAAGAAATGGACTATGTAGAAAAGTAAAAGGGAAAACTCCAACTAAACGTATTTATGTGAATTAACCAATCCTTTAGTCGTATTGAAAAACTTCCAGAAACAATGCTTCCTTCTTCTATAGTAGAACCTCTGACAATTGGCAATAGATGCCAAGATCGTCAAACGTTAATGATTTCCAACGGAGTTTTAGAAATTTTGAAGAATCCCAAGATTTCTTTTTTTCATCTCGTTCATTTCTGTTTTATAATTTGATCACCAAAAAGATTCTGTAAGCATTCTCCCTCAATATAATTGAAAACGTGAAAATATGAGTCGTAAAACGAAAGTGAATGTCAATTTTAAAAAGTTAAGATCAAGAACACGGTAACAAAGCGGGATAGACGGAAAAGCCAATTACAAAGATGTAGAGGATTGTCTAATGGGTAGGGATCAACCATAAAACTGTTACAGAAGGCATTTATTTGTTTACTCTGTAATAAATAAATGTCCACTGGAACGGATTTCGGGTCTGTTCCTACTCACTAAACAATGCTCTACAACATTTTAATTGGCTTTTTTCCTCTCTCTGGATTTGTTTCCGAGTTCATAATTCTAATTTTTTAATTCTTCGCAAAGGGCAATGCAATCACTTTCATTCTACTGTCATCACTGGTCACTTTATTGTACATATGTCACTGCTTCTGAAATGCAAACCTTGAAAAGATCTAGGAATTGTCAAAAGACTCCTCCATATCATCACTGGTTCTCGGCTAAGAAATCTCGATTATCGCTCCAATATGGTGGCTCTAGATCTATTCTTAGGCCCCTCCTCTTTAACTGACCCCCTTCTCTCTAATGCCGCCGATTTTATTTCGGAAAGCATTCTTTGGTGCGTTTTTCGTATAATTTGAATCTTTTATATCCCAAAGGTGTCTGTAATTTGTTAAAAGTTCAATTATTATATTTCCATCTCCAGACTTCAGCAATTCCTCCCGGCAATGATACTTTAGGACCTGCCTTTCTACACGCCCCTCCTCTCTAATGTCGCCGAGTTCATTCCAAGAACAAGAAGCATTATTTAGTGGGGTTTTTTTTCGTATAATTTGGAGCTTTTGCATCCCACAGGCGTCTGTAATTTGGTAAACGTTCTATTATTATTTTTACATCTCCGGACTTCAGCAATTCCGCCCTGCAATGATACTTTAAGCCCCTCTTTCCTAACAGGCTCTTCCTGTCTGATGCCGCCGATTTCAGGAAGCATTTTTTAGTGTGTTTTTTCGTATAATTTGGATCTTTTATATCCCACAGGTGTCTGTAATTTGGTAGAAGTTCTATCATTTTTCCATCTCCAGGTATAACGTAATTGAGCTGCTTCGATATGCTTGCATTACAGTTGCCATTGCCATCTTGAATGCAAATGAGGAGAGAAAAAGCGGAGCGGAGTGACGTCCAATTTTATCGTCCTTTGATTGGTTCGCCGCTCAGAAATTGAGCAATTTTTATTGTCGAGTACGAACGAATTGCGGCAATTCGGCGGCAAGATTTCTTCCCATTGAAATGTATGGTGTTGCTAAAAAATTGCTGAAAGAAATTGCTCCGCGTAATAACACCAAGGATATACGGTTTGAACTAGGAGATAAGAGTTTTTCCTTCTTGTACCTGTTCTTCCTTCTCGGCTACTCCCTCTCATCTTCTCGACTGCATAGGCGCCTCTTTAGGTTCTCTGGTAGAGGACCAGGAGAGGGCAGCCTCAGTGCTTTATGGATGGCGTGATCTCTTGGAGCTGACCTAACATTTTCTGGGTCAAGGGGCTTAGCAACAACTATAACAATTGTAGATAATCTTAACATGTACGCTCATAGGCTTTTCTTACAAGGTTATTTGGGTGTCTAAGGTTTTAATTACTTCAGTCTTTCGTAAAATCAGTAGAATATTTTGCTAAATTTTAAACAAATATATTTCAATATCGTTTAAACTAAAATTTTCAAAATATTTTGAACATCGAAGTTACAGAAAAAGTCCAAGGCTAGTTAATAAACTCCGGTCTCTCCTACTTTTAGCAACCAAATTGGTTCAATTCTTTTTGCGCCGCACCGAAATCTTAATAAAATATTTTGTAAATGTGATGTGTATTTAAAAAATGTCGGGTGTATTTAAAATTAGTTAAAATACTAAATTGAAATAATACACATTTTAAATTTAATTTTTGATTTACTTAAAATGCACAAACTATATGAAAATCTAAATATTTAAAATATTTTGAAAAGTTTAAATCACTCCAAAGTAGAAAACTACTTAAAAGCTCCAGTTAAGCATGAACACTAAGAGATCTAAAAGATCTAAAAATTAAAACGGTAAAGATAATTATTTATTAAACAGATTTTATTATTTAAAAGGTATAAATCATATTAAAATTAAAATGTTATTTATGTTAAAAGGTTTTTAATTTTAACTATTTAAATATAAATAAAAAATTTGAAAATTGAATTACTTTAAATTTTAAATGTAAAAAATATTCTAAATTCTTCAAAATAAAATAAAAGTTTTGCAAATTACAAGTTTAATCTAAAAAAAAATATCATTATAATTTTGACCACGTCTGGAAAAAGCTAACTGCGCATGCTCCATATGTTGAATCTAAATTTTGTATAACTTATACATAAAAATATGGAATTTCTGCCAACAATGTTGGATATTCTGTTCGCAAATTAAATTGAAACAATTAAAATTTTGCATTGAACCAAACAATGCTATTTGACAACAATGAAAACAATAGCAGCTGTGTTGCAATTTCGCTTAAATCTTCCATTTCAATTTTGGAGTTAAATGCTATTTGTGTGTTCTTTCTCTGCGATCTGAAAGCGATTTAAAAGTTTACTTATACCTACCAATTTTGTGCATTTTGCAATTTTCATCGTATTTCGTTGTATCCTATCAATTGGATCAATTTTTCCTTCTCAATTTTTTATTTGAGAGACCGCGAAACATTGTGGTTTTTATCATCTGAAAGACAATCGTTCTCAAATTTGAGTTTGAACTCTACCATCTTGATAAATTTTCCTGAATTTTTGGAAGTGTGTTAACATTTGAGTTCATTTAACGCACCAGTTTAGGCCTGCTTAACATAAAAAGTTATGACTGCAGATATGGAGCAATTGAAGAAGCTTCTCGATGAAAATAAAATCGACGAGAAAGAGTATAGACATAAACTTCAAAAACATGCTATTGAAGTTCTGGAGCTAAAAAAGTATCAAATATTGAATCATCTCGGATCGGGAAGTTTTGGAGATGTCCTTTTGGCCACCAGTCCCGACCGAAACAGCAAGGTCGCCATTAAGATAACTAGAAGCGATCAGACATCTGAAAATGAGCTGAAAGCCTGGAAAAAATTTAAGCATCCCAATGTAATGCCATTGTTAGATATCATCGAACTACCTCGTGCTAACATTTTTATAATGCCACAGATGGCGCAAGACCTTGAAGGCGTCTTGCGCAATATAAGTAGAAAACCGTCAGGATTTAGCTTGGTAAAATCATGGTTAAAAGATATCCTCTACGGCCTTGATTACCTGCACCAAAATAACTTTTGTCATTTGGACCTTAAGACTGACAATGTCATGATAAACTTTCAGAATCAGGCCGTTTTATGTGATTTTACTTTTGTAAGTTCAACCATGGAACCCATCAAAATGTAAGAATTTACTCAAACATCAACCGTTTAAAACGATTTCTTTTTTCTTCATATTATCTATAGTCTTTTCAGTGATCGATTTACCATTTTTAAACCTTTAGCCTTTCCAGGGATTATTTAATCGGATGGTCAGAAAAAATGTTATGTGATAGACAATTAAATTAAATATACGAGTATAAGCGAATTGTTTCAGAATGCATATATATTATTTTGTATGTGTAGTAATATTAGGTTAGAATCTGACGTATCTTGACCAAACAGAATATTTCATTTTTTTAAAACAATTAAATGTATGAATAAAATATTAACATTAGCTTATGCATAAGAATAAAATCATACATCATTCTCGACGAGAACTATTCTACTTAAAATATGGTATGAAAGCTCTTATGTTATTCTGCAATTCCATGTTGCTCTGTCCGAAGTTTTCGTAAAATTTTATGGGTGTACTAGTATTTAAGTTTGACAGGGAAACTAACACTCTTACAATATCAATTTGGAACTTTTACTTAATTTTAATTTGTTTAACAATGTATGACTTCGCCTAGAGTCGAAATTAGACGTTCGAACTGGAAATTGGCTCAGTAAAGTTCTATCCAGTGGTTGAAATTATAATTGTCCACAGATTTAGTCATATCTCTCATAACATTTTTATTGGTGCAACCCTACTACAGTATTATTTTATTTAGAAGAACCCTTGCCACACTGTAAATAAAAAAAATCTGATGTGGGCAACACATGACTTTCCTTATATAATGCAATGAATTTACTACTTTTACAGTAAAAAAATAGGTTTTTCTTATAGTAGATACGAATATTCTTTCCAAGACATTGAATTTTCGACAATTAGTCGTCATTTTCATTGATTTAGCGTCATTTTTATCCATTTGGCGAGATTTTCGTTAATTTGGCAACATTTCAAAAAGTCGCCAAGTTGGCGACATTCCGCCAAATTCGTCGCCAAAATCTCGCCAAGCGTTATGCACTAAGAAATAAGTTATTCTTACAGCCGATAAATGACTATTGGCGTCCAAATACAAAAATGTTACTCAGAGTATCTTTTTTCATGAATGGAACGAGCTAGATCCACGAGAATGATGTCACCCAATTTATCGCATGGTATTACATATGAAAAGTGAACATGTTTATCAATAGGAATTTTTTATTTTTATTTTATATGACTTTTTGATATTTCTTTTGAAAAATGTACAATATCTCAAAAACGGCTCATGTTAGCGTTCTAAAATTTATGTCAATCGTTTTCTAATGAAAAATTACATAAGAAATGTCTATTTGCGTAACTTTATTAGTGGTTTTGATTTTTTGACGATTTTTTCAAAATTTCATTCGAAAATTTAGGGGGGTTCTGAACATTCGATTGCGTATAAAAACAATAGGCTTACAGTGTTTACGGATTGTGATTTTTGTACCAAATTTGGTTCAAATCGGTCCATTCGTTCGTCAGTTATCGTCTCCACACACACACACACACACACACACACACACACACACACACACACACACACACACACACACACACACACACACACACACACACACACACACACACACACACACACACACACACACAGACATCACTTCAAAATAATAAAAATAATAAAAATAAATTCAAAATAATAAAAAAACGTTTAAGATTTATAATCTGAAATTTGAACCTAAAATTAAATCCTATTTCTTTCGTATTCTCTCTCTATTCTATACATAAAGTTTTTGAGAACCTTCTATAAACCCTCTCGACCCCAAATGGGATGATGATCGGGCCAGTATTTTAGGTCACAGGAGAGCCGGAAAGACAGAAATATGCTAGACATAGATGACTGAAAGTTGCTGAATCTCACCTTCATTTTATTTTATATTGTGTCTTAGTGATCCAATGATCTATCGGCTTTTAAAAACAATTTACAAATAAATTTTTGAATTTTTTTCATACAAATCATCAATTGTCTACAAATCTGTATGTCTGAAATGAATGAGATTCTAATTGTCTTCTTACATTGCTCTTCCTTAGATGTGGAGCCCCAAAGCCCCTGCTTCCTCCCGAGGTGTGGCGAGCTATTGAGGGCCACTACGGACTTGTGGACGGTACTAGTTTAGACATGTGGAGTTTTGGTTTAATGGCCTTCAATGTCTTCACTGGTTTCAACATGTTCAAGAAGCTTCCGCAGTTGAATTGCTGGAAGGAGGATGTTTATCCGGTACTTTTTGAAGATATGCAGGTCAGTCCATCGAGTTTAAATCCATTCATGCACATTACCGGCGTTTTAAAACGTTCGTGATTCAGCAACCTAAATTTTTTTGTTCATTCGAATCAATCTTTCAGTCATTAAAAGAGAATACTTTCTAGTGTAAATTACCGGAAAAGCCATATGATAAAGCCCATCGGTCGTTTCACCCTTTCTCATACCCTTCCGTGGTGGCATATGAAAATACAAGAGTTTACTTATGATCAATGAGGAGCATTCTTGTAAAAAATTTTGTGTCTTACGCGAGCGGTTCTAGATAGACAATATTTTTGCCGCTCGATCATCATACTCCTCTCTTAGAGGTTGGAAATATAAAAAAGATCATTATGTATTTACCGATCATTCTTGAAAATTTTCTTTTCAAATTTTCAGGTTCAAAGTGTCGTGGTGACACGAAGATCATGTTCCTCTATCGTACATAATTTTTCAACGCATATATATTATTATGGAAAACTCTCTGTTTAGTGTACCGATTATAAATATCTGACCGATTAGGAATATCCCTGTAAAATTTCATATTATTACTTTGAGAAATAAGGCGATCACATCACTGGTTAATTCGAGTTTATTAAATTTCGTCCTCTTAAGGTCACAGATAAATCATTTCTGCTTACTAATTACTCATGGAGAATTTAAGAATATATCTAAAATGCTCATCTTAGAAGGATTAAGAATATTCCGGAATCGTATCGCTGGATTAACCTACCCTCAAACAATCTGATCACCTTAATAAAAAGTTACGGAGATAGTCACACTCAGCGTAAACTTGTGTCCAATGAGGACCATCCTCATAAAAAATCTAAGCATCTAGTTTGAGCAGTGGACGATATAAGATTATCTTACCACTTGTTCATCCACATAAAATCTCAAAAGAATGAAATACAACCAGTCCAGGAAATTTTATATGTCATATAAGTCTACAAATCTGTATGTCTAAAAGTCAAGTTAAACACTTTAAATGTCCCATTAAATATATTACTATATTTTTTCACCTCTAAAGCCATGAAAATATATGGGTGAGGGTCAGCGAGAATTTAGCTTCTTTATTTAAAAATTGCATGGAAAATAAAAGCGACTTTCAAACTTTATCCCATTTCATGTGATTTTCGAACTTTAATTTCTTCTAGATGAATAAATTTTACGCACTGTTGACCAAAGTTGCGTTTCCGGGCTCTTCGATTTCACATTCGGATGTCAAGAGTGCTCTCAACTTTCTTCACACCATTCTGAGGGTGAGGCCAGAACAAAGGCCATCGGCAAGGGAAGCTCTGAACCACGCCTTCTTTACCGGTACAGAAGTCCTTAAAATGCCGGAAATGGTCTGGATTGAAAAAGGTAAGTTTGTCAAAATGCTAAGATTTTTGAATTTCCCCCGAGTATTCTACATCTTGTACCGTAGATGTCCGTTGCTCGCGAACACCAAAGTGCTGGGATTCATTAATTTTTTGCTACGTTAGGTCATAAAGTAGGCTTGGAGAATGTTTGACATGTGCATTTCTTTGCTTATGAAAAGAGCGATTTAAATCCTACATTGTTTAATTAGATAAACTATCAAATTTTGAACTCATTTATTATAAATACATGTAATTATACTAATATGATATGTTCGGATATCATCCATGGAATTTACTATAAAAAAGTAAAATATCTGAAAGCGGAAAAAATGTTAGACATTTTGGTTATTGGAACAAATTAAGATTTATAGCCTTAATTCAAATATACTGTATTAAATTATTACAAAATTTGTTAAATTTCAAACTTTTATTTAATGAATATTATAATTTATTTATATATTATTCTATAAAATATTTTCCTTTATTTCTTGAAAAAAAATTTCAGCGCTACTTAGTGTTGATGCTTTTCGGATGAACTTAATATATACTCATGCTTGTAAAAATTGAAACACTATGAAGGAATCACGCGATTGAGCTGAAATTGACAGCGAATGTAAATTAGGGTATGCTATGAAAATTATTATAATTTCAGAGTCACTGCCCATACGTGGGAGCGCCCTATGAACTGCTGTTTTAGCCGTATAAATAGAGAACTGTAGCGGGACGTTGAAAATAGTCTATGGTTGTCTTCCATCGGTAAACGTTTCATGAAAAGTCACTATGCCTCTATCCCGACAGAGGGCGCCATATGAGCAAGTTACGAAGTTTGAACGGGGATGAATGATCGACTTTCTTGAAGGGGGTTTTCTTATTGTGCAATAGTAGCTTGTATGGTGCGCAATGTCACCACTATGATACGAGTGTGGAAGCAGTGAACTGAAGAAAACCGGACTCGTTGCAAATCTGGCAGTGGACGAGGAAGTGTTACGTCAGAACGGGATGATAGACACCTCATCCGTATGGCAGTGATGGACCGTACAGCTTCATCTCGGCAGTTGGCAGAACGTTGGAGCACTGACTGCTATAGGTGTATTATTTTCTGCTCCAACAATTCGTCATCGTCTGTTGCACCGTGGACTGCGTGCAAAGATTCCTTTGTACAGGATTCCCCTGACGCAAAACCATCTATTCCTGCGGTTTCAATGGGTTTATCAACATATTATCATGGGTTTATCACTGGTATGCCGATTTACAACAAGTCATCTTTTCCGATGAATCCCGCTTTAAAATGTAGTACAGTAATGACCACATCCAAGTTAGACGTTATGACGGTGAAGGCCGCTTTCCGGAGTGCATTATCCAACGTCATACTGGACGAACGCCAAGCATGATGGTCTGAAGCGCTATTGGGCATTTTGGACGATCTCAGCTAAGAATTGTGAGTAATGTCAACAGCAACCGGTACATCAGAGAAGTTCTGGAGTCCGAAGTTACACCCTTTCTTCAACACATTCTTGGAGCTGTATTCAACAGGTCAATGTTGCTAGACATGTTCAAGGCTTCTTTTCAGCAAAACAGATACAACTTCTTCCTTGGCCTGCCTATTCACCGGATATGTCGTCTATTGAACATGTCTGGGATTTCATCGGTCGGAGTGACGTCCAGTATGACGTTGGATAATGCACTCCGGAAAGCGGCCTTCACCGCCATAACGTCTAACTTGGATGTGGTCATTACTGTACTACATTTTAAAGCGGGATTCATCGGAAAAGATGATACTGTACTACTTGCCCCTGACCCTCATCGCGTAGCTAATACAGCCGAACTTTGGGTTAGGATAGAAGCAATCTGGAATGCACGTCGTATAGAAGCACGTGTTGCAGCGATTTGATGCCACGTCATATAGAAGCATTTATGGCAGCGCCTGTTGGCTTCACCAAATAGTGATTATCGACATGTAACATTGATTTTTTGCTTTGGAAATTTAATCGTTTAATTATATTAATACAGGTCATCTGTGAAATAAATTTCATTCAATTCTGATGATTCCATCATGGTGTTGCAAATTTTTACAAACAGCAGTTTATAAACTACTGTTGCTCTCTGAATGAATTTAATGTAGTGCTGGGACTTCCTAAAAATGCAATATAGTGTTGTTACCCTATAAGAATTTAACATAAATTATTGCATAAATTATTTTAACATAGTTCTGATGCTCCCTAAAAATCAACATAGTACTCGGGCACCCTAGAAAAATGTAACACAGTGCTGGTGCTCCTGAAAGAAAATTAACATAGTGCTGATGCTCTTTAGAAGAATATGAAGTAATACTGGAACTCCCTAATAGAATATGACATACTTGGGTCCAACAGGGAAGTCATTGTTTGTATTAAAATGTAACAAATAACCTGGAAGTATGTCCAAAATATTGAAAAATTCAGACAAATTAATATATTTTAAATGACACGCAAAAAAGCCTAAAAATTGGATTGAAAAAGCCCAGTTTTATGGAAAAAACCTGTGCCGATTTTTCAGACGATTGGTAGATTCATACTTGGTATCGTAGGAACTTTTTTCTAAACGTATGCGATCCCTTATGCGGGAAGGTAAAATTATAATCAGTCGCCGACCACTTTGGCAAGCAATGAATGGTCATTTTGTGTGTGTGTGTGTGTGGGGGGGGGGGGGGGGCGGGGGAACTGAAGTTATGACTAACTTATTTATTTAAGGACAGATTTATCAGTGGAAATGTGTTATTCACTCTAAAGTTATATATAGAAAAGGAGAGTATTAGAACTTAACATGGATCTTATATTAGATCTTAGTCTGTAAAAAATTGGGCTAGAAATGGTATATAGTAAACAGTAAAAATTGGGAAAAGTAAATTTTTAATACTTCAAATTCACAATATTTCAAATTTGTTGACTATACTATGGTTTAATGGTTACGGCTTAAATACCGAATTATTGGAAGCACAGCCACAGGGCATGAGTTCGTTTCTCCATATACCTGAGTGTCTGACAATCTATATAGACTGCTATATTTTTATGGTCGTCTTAGAATATGTGGTACATGCATTAGCAATTTGCTTTAATTTACCTTATAAACACTTAAATCGAGTTAGTTCCAGCAATTTGGTCCCATCTTTAACTTTTATCTTGTAAAATTCTCCTTCCAGTTTTTACAACTGATGTAAAAATTATTCCTAACAAAAGTTTATTTAAAATTCCAATTTTCAGGATTTTCCTACGTTTCAGGATTTTCCTACGTCTTCTGTTGTCATCAGATACGCCCAAGACAGAATGTAAAATCGTTGGGAAAACTTTAGATCCTTCCAATGAGCACCCATCTAGAGCATTTTCTGAAGAAGAGACTGAACACTATGTCACCTGTAACTGTTTCTTATCAGAAAAATCATCGCACCAGTCATGTGACACAGACGGATTTTTTACTCCTGACGGTATTCATTCACCGGAAATGATTCTTCTGGAGAACTTACTTATGACTAAAGGTGTCGTGAATCAAGATCTCGTGGATGACGGAAAGTGCTCGTCTGATGAAATCTGTCCCTGCATTTCATTTAATGCACATCCAATCGCGTCTGCTGAGTTTTCATCTAACTTACCTATACCTGAGAGTGTCGTTAAGAATTCCACTGCGGATATCAGCCATTCAAACATTCTGCAAGAATTCCTTCCTCACAATGTAGATGATGGACAGTCCTCCAAGGCTGTTGAATCTCCAGAAAAGATCTCTGTTCAAGAAGATATCAAAGTATATTCTATGTCGGATATCTTCAATATATACATTCCACCCTTGGAGCGTATGCCTAATAAGCACCAGCATACGAACATCAAAGTATGCGAAAGGCATATTAAGGACTGCTCCAGATCGACTGAACTTCTACCAGATGGTAAGCTAAAGGTTTACAACTCCTTATTTATGGTTCCTAGGAAGTTCCGTAATTTCTCCAATACCATTTGAACTGTCAATGAGTGTCCCCTTTAGGACTACCTATTGTAAAGTGACCATTCCCAGTCGACTAAAAGTGATCACAGAGCTTCTAGAGGAGAATGTAAAATTTTAGGCTCAGAACAAAGCGAGATCGACTGTAAAATCCAATTACAATGTTGTACAGAATTGTCTGATGATTAAGAATCGATGTCAGAAAAGGACGCACTAGGTATAATATAATACTATGTAACAATAAATGTTGGCCGTAATTAATAGGTTGCTAGATGCTTAGAAATGCCACAATGTTTAACGTGGCTGAACTATTCACAATCTTACGTAAATAAAGAAATTGATGCAGTAACAATCAGTGAAATATAAAGCAAAATCTATACTAGATTCCTGTACATGTGAGTGTTGTTTATTTCGTCATTCCTGTATATTGAAGCAATTTGTCAATGATCCTATGGCGTCAGATAAATATCTTTTGTAGCAGTTTCAGACGTATGTTACGGAATAGTCAATGCTCTGGAACTTTGTAATTGGCTTTTTACGTCTATCTCGCTTTGTTGCTGAGTTTATTATCAAACTTTTATATTTCTCCGATCGGGGTATTGCAATTATTTTTCTTCAATCGGATATGGTCACTTTACTATAGATAAGCCTAACGTGCACACCTATGAACCCTTCCTTATAAAGTTATTGTGACTTTCTTAATAACCCTGTGTATCGTACCCTGAGTCTATTACTGTAGCAATTCAAAATAAGTTATTTGTGGTAAAAATAATTATAGATTCTTTTTTAATAATTATAGATTCCTTCCCCAGCTCCTAATGGTGAAAATTATCAACCCTTACGGCAATCATCCGTTAGTTCATTTTTGTTAATTAGTCACTTTTTCACTATTGTAGCGGAAACAGTTATATTTCTCCAATTTCATTACAGTAGGAATTTGAAATTGCAATAAGTTTATTTGCTACACTAATTCACTGGATAACGACACTTATGACTAAGGCTTTAAATGAATAAAAATCACATATTAAAGTTTCTTGCAGATTTATCCCAAAATGTCACGAGCTCTGCTTCTGCCGCCCGTGACATTTTTGACGACACAGAAACAAAGAGGACGAGGGAAGAGATCTCTGAATCTACAGGATCTTCTGATACCATCAAAGTACCTCCAAGTAAGAGATTCTTGCTTTAAAATGATACAATTATTCTTTTAACAGTTTTTTGTATTTGTTCCATTCAGCTAAAGAACATTTTAAAGATTTGGTTGATAGCTGTATAAAAGAGGGGGGGGGGGGTCTCCATTATCAGAACTTTTCGAATTCCATATACCAATGTCAAATGTTTCCACGTCAGTTATAAAAGAGCCAATTTAATAGAGAAAGAATAGAAAAGTCATATTAAAGATGGGACATATCTTGTGGGATATATACAGGCATTTTTCCGAACACTGGTTTTATATTTGCGATAGTTTCAATGTTTATCCAACCAGGGAGTTATATTTAATATTCACACTAAAATATTTGCAATATTCCGTAAATTTGACATCGGTGCAATATTGGTAATACAGCATAACGATATTGTAGAGAAAATATCGCCATAGATGGTTTACTGCTATAGACAAGTTCGATATGCATATATACATTGGTAGCCTGGACCGCGAAAAATATTATAGACATATTTATCGTTATAGGCAATATTGTTACAACCTGGTTTCATTGTAATGGCAAAATACCTAATTTTATTAGATTTAACTCTAAAATTCAAATTAAATGTTCTAAGACAATATTGGTTGAAATCCAGAAACACATTGTGTGTGTAGGGGGGGGGGGGGGTCTGCCAAGGAAGGTAATATAATTTTCATAAATTCAAGTACGAATAGAGTGTGAAATTAGAAAAATTATCAATTCAACCCTACTTCTCCATTCAGAAAATGAAACCAGGACCGAAACCCTTGCATTTTCGATGAAAAATATAATTATTTACATAGTTTGCATTGAATGGATTGTGCTTGTCTTCGCAGATGTATCCTCAAAAAAGAAGAGCCGCCGGAAAAGAGTTCGACACTGGTTTAATAAGAAGTGGACTCTCTTCCGTACCTGCGGTTCAACGGCGGCTGAAAATTGATGACAAATGTAAGTTTCATACTTCTTTTTCAGTCCTATAGTGTCTATTTTAATACACTTTTTCGAGGATCAAATATCTATATAATTCTATGTTTAGCAGATAATTAGTCAATATTAAAGCATTTATTTGATAATAAGTGTTCCCAATGGGTGCCGGTGTGTATGCCTTTAAGTTTTTTTCTAATATACAAATTACTTACTCTGACGTCTTCAGCTATAATTTTAATATGCAAATGTAAGTTTCGAAACTATTTTAGCTCTATTATAATATGCTGTATTAAAAATCTCCAATGCATAAATGCAACCATATATTTAGTAGTACATTATTTATTAACTGATAATTTTTTACCAATAGGTAACTCCTGTTGGTACCATTGATTTTGGACCACTGTGAATGATTATCCTGACGTGTTAATCTATACTGCTAGTATATAAATGTATGTTTCAAAATAATTTTTAGTCCTATTCCCATATAGTGTGCTAAAAATCTCAAATTCATAAATGCAACCGCATATATAGTAGTACATTATTACTTTCCTTATATACATAATGTATAAGGAAAGTATTGTAATGGGGTCGAAAATCTGAATTCGAGTTTTCGACGGGAGGGCTCGTTTCAAGCATCCTTGATCACAAATCGAACATTTTTGAGGTGATGTCTGTGTATGTGTGTGTCAGTGAGCCCGTGGAGACGATATTTCACGAACGAATTGAGCGATTCGAATGAAATTTGGTGCAAAAATCACAATCCATGAATATTGGAAGCCTATTGTTTTAAAACACAATAGAATGTTCAGAACTCCCCTAAATTTTCGAATGAAAATTTAAAAAAATCATCAAAAAATCAAAACCTTTAATAAAGTTACGCAAATAGACATTTCATATGTAATTTTTCCTTAGAAAACGATTGACATAAACTTTAGAACGCTAGCATGAACCGTTCTCGAGATATTGCACATTTTTCAAATAAATTTATCAAAAAAATAATCCCATAAATTAAAAAAAATATTAACTCTTGAGAAACATGTTTACTTTTCATATGTAATATCATGCGATGAATTTGGTGACATCATTCTCATGGATCTAACTAGTTCCATTCACGAGAAAAGATACTTTGAGTAATACTTTTGTATTTGAACGTCAATAGTCATTTATCTGCTGTAAGAATAACTTATTTCTCCGTCCATAACGCTTGGCGAGATTTAGCGACGAATTTAGCGGAATGCTGTCAATTTGGCGACATTTTAAAATCTCGCAAAATAGATAAAAATGACGCTAAATCAATGAAAATGATGACTAATTGACGAAAATTCAATATCTTGGAAAGAATATAAGTATCCACCATAAGAGTAACTTATTTTCTTTTACTGTAAAAATAGTAAATTCATTGCATTTTATAAGGAAAGTCATCTGTTGCCCACATCAGATTTTGTACCAACTGATCATTTTTTACCAATAGGCAACTCCTGTTGGCGCCATTGATTTTGGACCACTGGAGAGGATAATCCTGACGTCTTAATCTATACTTCTGACATATAAATGTAAGTTTCAAAATCATTTGTAGCCCTATTATAATCTGTTGCGCTAAAAATCTGCAATGCCTAAATGCAACCACATATTTAGTAGTACATTATTTACTAACTGATCATTTCTGTACCAATAGGCGACTCCAGTCGGTGCATTGATTTTGGACCGCTGGAGAGGATTATTCTGACGTCTTAAGCTATACTTCTAATATATAAAAGTAAGTTTCAAAATTACTCTAATCTGTTTTGCAAAATGTCTCCAATGCGTAACTGGAACCATATTTATTTGTACATTATATACTAACTGCTCATTCCTTTACCGATAGGTGACTCCAGTTGGTGCCACTGATTTTGGACCGCTGGAGAGGTTGACGTCTTGTATTATACGTCTAATAAAAATACGTAAGTATCAAAATTATTTTTATGCCTATTCAGTTTTGCTATAATCAATGTCTACTATGCACACATTTTAATATAGCTATACATGTAATAGTACATTATCTAGTAACTATGCACTTTTATTATTTTCCTTATATACATAATGTATAAGGAAAGTATTGTGACGGAGTCGAAAATTCGAATTCGAATTTTCGACGGGAGAGCACGTTTCAAGCATCCTTGATAATCGAACATTTTTGAGGTGATGTCTGTGTGTGTGTGTGTCAGTGAGTCTGTGGAGACGATATCTCACGAACGAATGGAGCGATTCGAATGAAATTTGGTACAAAAATCACAATCAGTGACTACTGGAAGCCTATTGTTTTAAAACACAATCAAATGTCCAGAACCCCACTAAATTTTCGAGTGAAATATTGACAAAATCATCAAAAAATCAAAACCTTTAATAAAGTTAAGCAAATAGACATTTCTTATGTAATTTTTCCTTAGAAAACGATTGACATAAACTTTAGAACGCTAGCATGAACCGTTCTCGAGATATTGAACACCTTTCAAATAAATTTATCACAAAATCCTATAAATGAAAAAAAAATATTAACTGTTAAAAAACATGTTTACGTTTCATATGTAATACCATGCGGTAAATTGGGTGACATCATTCTCGTGGATCTAACTCATTCCATTCACGAGAAAAGATACTTTGAGTAATACTTTTGTATTTGAACGCCAATATTCATTTATCTGCTGTAAGAATAACTTATTTCTCCGTCCATAACGCTTGGCGAGATTTTGGCGACGAATTGAGCGGAATGTCGCCAACTTTGCGACATTTTTAAATGTTGTCAAATTAACGAAAATCTCGCCAAATGGATAAAAATGACGCTAAATCAATGAAAATGACGACTAATTGAAGAAAATTCAATATCTTGGAAAGAATATAAACATCTACTATAAAAAAAATCTGATGTGGGCAACACATGACTTTCCTTATATAATGTAATGCATTTACTACTTTTACAGTAAAAAAATAGGTTTTTCTTATAGTAGATACTAATATTCTTTCCAAGATATTGAATTTTCGACAATTAGTCATCATTTTCATTAATTTAGCGTCATTTTTATCCATTTGGCGAGATTTTCGTTAATTTGGCAACATTTCAAAAAAGTCGCCAAGTTGGCGACATTCCGCCAAATTCGTCGCCAACATCTCGCCAAGCGTTATGCACTAAGAAAAAAGTTATTCTTACAGCAGATAAATGACTATTGACGTTCAAATACAAAAGTATTATTCAAAGTATATTTTTTCATGAATGGAACGAGCTAGATCCACGAGAATGATGTCACTCAATTTATCGCATGGTATTACATATGAAAAGTGAACATGTTTCTCAATAGGAATTTTTTTTTTATGTGACTTTTTCATAATTTTTTTGAAAAATGTACAATATCTCGAGAACGGTTCATGTTAGCGTTCTAAAATTTATGCCAATCGTTTTCTAATGAAAAATTACATAAGAAATGTCCATTTGCTTAACTTTATTAGCGGTTTTGATTTTTTGACGATTTTTTCAAAATTTCATTCGAAAATTTAGGGGGGTTTTGAACATTCGATTACGTATAAAAACAACAGGCTTCCAGTGTTTACGGATTGTGATTTTTGTACCAAATTTGGTTCGAATCGGTCCATTCGTTCGTCAGTTATCGTCTCCACAGACTCACTGACACACACACACACACACACACACATTCACACACACACACACACACACACACACACACACACACACAGACATCACTTCAAAAATGTTTGATTCGTGATCAGGGATGCTTGAAACGTGCTCTCCCGTCGAAAACTCGAATTCAAATTTTCGACCCCGTCACAATACTTACCTTATACATTATGTATATAAGGAAAGAAATAGGTTTTTCTTATAGTAGATACTAATATTCTTTCCAAGATATTGAATTTTCGACAATTAGTCATCATTTTCATTAATTTAGCGTCATTTTTTTCCATTTGGCGAGATTTTCGTTAATTTGGCAACATTTCAAAAAGTCGCCAAGTTGGCGACATTCCTCCTAATTCGTCGCCAAAATCTCGCCAAGCGTTATGGATGAAGAAATAAGTTGTTCTTACAGCAGATAAATGACTATTGGCGTTCAAATACAAAAGTATTACTCAAAGTATCTTTTTTCATGAATGGAACGAGATAGATACACGAGAATGATGTCACCCAATTTATCGCATGGTATTACATATGAAAAGTGAACATGTTTCTCAATAGGAAATATTTTTTTTCTCATTTTATATGACTTTTTAATAATTTTTTTGAAAAATGTGCAATATCTAGAGAACGGTTCATGTTAGCGTTCTAAAATTTATGTCAATCGTTTTCTAATGAAAAATTACATAAGAAATGTCTATTTGCGTAACTTTATTAATGGTTTTGATTTTTTGACGATTTTTTCAAAATTTTATTCGAAAATTTAGGGGGGTTCTGAACATTCGATTACGCATAAAAACAATAGGCTTCCAGTGTTTACGGATTGTGATTTTTGTAATCGGTCCATTCGTTCGTCAGTTATCGTCTCCACAGACTCACTGACACACACACACACACACACACATACTTTCACACACACACACACACACACACACACACACACACACACACACACATACACACACACAGACATCACTTCAAAAATGTTTGATTCGTGATCAGGGATGCTTGAAACGTGCTCTCCCGTCGAAAACTCGATTTCGAATTTTCGACCCCGTCACAATACTTTCCTTATACATTATGTATATAAGGAAAGTAACAATAGGCTTCCAGTGTTTACGGATTGTGATTTTTGTACCAAATTTGGATCGAATCGGTCCATTCGTTTGTCAGTTATCGTCTTCACAGACTCTCTCTCACACACACACACACACATACTTTTACACACACACACACACACAGGCATTACTTCAAAAATGTTTGATTCGTGATCAGGGATGCTTGAAACGTGCTCTCCCGTCGAAAACTCGATTTCGAATTTTCGACCCCGTCACAATACTTTCCTCATACATTATGTATATAATGAAAGTAATAGGATTTTCTTATAGTAGATACTAATATTCTTTCCAAGATATTGAATTTTCGACAATTAGTCGTCATTTTCATTGATTTAGCATCATTTTTATCCATTTGGCGAGATTTTCATTAATTTGGCAACATTTCAAAAAAGTCGCCAAGTTGGCGACATTCCGCCAAATTCGTCGCCAAAATCTCGCCAAGCGTTATGCACTAAGAAGAAAGTTATTCTTACAGCAGATAAATGACTATTGGCGTTCTAATACAAAAGTATTATTCAAAGTATATTTTTTCATGAATGGAACGAGCTAGATCCACGAGAATGATGTCACTCAATTTATCGTATGGTATTACATATGAAAAGTGAACATGTTTCTCAATAGGAATTTTTTTTTTTTATGTGACTTTTTCATAATTTTTTTTAAAAATGTACAATATCTCGAGAACGGTTCATGTTAGCGTTCTAAAATTTATGCCAATCGTTTTCTAATGAAAAATTACATAAGAAATGTCTGTTTGCGTAACTTTATTAGCGGTTTTGATTTTTTAACGATTTTTTCAAAATTTCATTCGAAAATTTAGGGGGGTTCTGAACATTCGATCACGCATAAAAACAATAGGCTTCCAGTGTTTACGGATTGTGATTTTTGTACCAAATTTGGTTCGAATCGGTTCATTCGTTCGTCAGTTATCGTCTCCACAGACTCACTGACACACACACACACACACACACATACTTTCACACACACACACACACACACACACACACACACACACAGACATCACTTCAAAAAAGTTTGATTCGTGATCAGGGATGCTTGAAACGTGCTCTCCCGTCGAAAACTCGAATTCGAATTTTCGACCCCGTCACAATACTTTCCTTATACATTATGTATATAAGGAAAGTAATAACATTTTTTTAAACTGTAAAAGTAGTAAATTCATTGCATTATATAAGGAAAGTCATGTGCTGCCCACATCAGATTTTTTTGTAATTATACCCTTTTATCTTGTAACTATTTATTTGTATTTAGTAACTATTCAAACGTATTTTTTGTTTCTTCATACAACTACTTTACTTCATGCAATTCACGCTAGCGATGTTCAAATTATAAAGAATTCTATGGTAGAATAACCCGTCTTCGATGACAGTAGAGTTTTACCCTAGGAAAGTCCTGTTCCACCCTAATAACTTTGTAAGGAAGTTTCCATGAGTGTACGGTCTATCTGAACAAAATAACCATGTCCGATCGAATAAAAGTGATTGCAGCTCTCGTAGAGGAATATATAAATGAGTAAGATAACGAACTCGGCAACAATGTGGGATTGACGCATAAAGCTAATCAGAAATTTGCAAAGAATTGTCTAATTTGAAGGCATTGCTATCAATAACGTAAGGGCATAATAATCAGGACGTGTAAGACAGGCGTCTGCAATGCTTGTCAAAGTATAAGGATATATTCCATCAATACATAATTTAGCATGTCGGATAGAATACCGCTGTCATATTCTATAGCCGCGGTCATATTCATATGATTATTCTATGGTAATGACACGGTCATATTCTATTTTGAAGTCAAATGTGCTTTCCTGCTGACGGTGGGCATTTTGAACAGGGCAAACATTAGATTCTTTAGAATCTAACGTATGGCCTGTAATGTAATCTTGTGATCTAGGAATTTGTTAATTCCTAGTAATTAGACAATGTCCAATAACATTGTATTTGGCTTTTTCGGCTATTTCGGTTTGTTTTCGAGTTAGTCTTCTAGCTTTTTTAGTTCCCATTAGGTGTGCTGCCATCTTTTGTATTCGGTCGAGCATGGTCACTTTACTATAGTCAAATTTAACGCGCACATTCACCGACTTTTCCTTAGAAAGTTACGATGGTTGTTATTTCAGGACTTTCCTAGGACCTCTCTATGCATAAGCAGTTTCATATTCACCCATTCAAGGAAGATTGAAAAATGTTAATTATTGTTCATATTCCGCAACAATTTCCTCAATAGATATTTCATTTAATTAATAAGATCTGCTGATTAAATATCTTTTAATTAAATACATATTGATGAAATTAGATCTTTCATTAAAATAGTTCTTGATCTATTTTCGCTTAACCTGTTGTTGACGAATAGACATATATAATTTGAATGCAAAGGAAAACATATATCTAATAAAACGTAAAGGTCTATACAAATTCTACTAGGATTAAAAAAAAAAAAAAAAAAAAAAATCATAAGCATGGAAAACACGCGTGTACAAATATTTTAAAATATTTTCTAGCAACGACTACAAATTTAGTTAACTGTATTTATTTAACAAGAAAGATCAATCATGCATAAAGCATTGATTCTGAAACACTTTCCAACTTCAATACAATTTTATATAAACATCTCTAAAATGCGATACATTCCTCGGTAATATTTTTAAAATTATCACAATACTACATTAATTTATTATAGTTGAAAACTTCATTGAAGAAAATGAACTTCATTCAAATGACGGCATTGAAATTAAAATGCCTGGTTTAAACATATCTAAAATGCGATAATTCCTCGGTAACACTTTTAAAATTATCATAATACTACAATAATTTATTATATTTGAAAACTTCATCGAAAACAAATGAACTTTATTCAAATGACGTCATCGAAATATAAATCGTCTCTATATAGAAGCAGCATTTCATTTATAAACATTTTTTTCAATCGTTTCATTCATCACAATACTATAATAATTTATTTTATTTAAAAATTTGAAAAATTGTTATCTACCATATTTATTTTAAAATGTGAAACCTCTCTCATATATAAAATAATTAAACTGAATAGAGCACCAGAACAGAGCACCAGGCGCGAAGCGCCTTTAATCTCCAATCTCTAGGTGTGGTTCTTATCTTCATACTGTGACATTATTTCATTGGTTCATAGTTGGAGGTTCGAGGTTTTGGATTTAATGTTTTTAACACTTTACAACAAAGTTGAAAAGTGTTTATGACTTTGTTCATTCTGTCTGTCTGTCTGTCTGTCTGTCTGTCTGTCCGTTAGCACGATAACTGCCGTAAAAATGACTTAATCAAAATGAAATTTTAGTATGTTGTTCAGACGGTCTGTAGGACCTATGGGAATATAAATGAATAATATCACACAATTAGTTTTGGATTGAACCCGGGTTGAAAAAATGAAATACATTGAGCCCTATGGGACCTAATTTTTCTAACATTTTTTAAGCGGATTTAAAATTCACAAATTGCTTCGAAAATTTTAGGTAATAGTCAAATTGTTCCATAAAATATATAAAAGAAATTCAGCTAAATATATTCAGTAGTTATTTAAATAAAAATTAAAATAATAATTACACATCTTATATGAAACGATCACGTGACCATGATATGAAACGATCACATGACCTACTTCAAAATGATATATGGTATCCATCTTGTTTCAAATTCGTGATTTTTTAAAGTTTTTTTTAATTCATATTGAGTGTTGTATCCATCCTAAAACTACTTTATTTCTGTTTAAATTCTGTGCATCTACATACTAAAACAACACAATGACAATATATTTGAGTTTAAATTCTCATTCAAATTTGATTATTTCTACAACTAAGCCTATTTTTCACCTATGTAAAATGTAAACAGCAAAATATGTAGAATGAGTTGTATTAGAATTACTGTATTTCTTTAACACAAAATAATTCAGTCCATGGAGTCTGCATGGCTGATATGAATGAAATATTAATTGATTTTATAAACAGAAGGACGATTTTTTTCGATGAAGTTTTAAGCATAAAGTTTATGAATTGTAGCTCCATGGTCTTAATTTTTAAATAAAATAAATTATTATAGTATTGTGATGAATGAAATGGAGAAAGTTATGAATGAAATCCTGCTTTTATAGAGAGATCCAGGCGTGTTATTTTTTCTATGACGTCATTTGAATTAATTTCAGTTGTTTTCAATGAAGTTTTCAAATATAATAAATTATCGTAGTATTATGATAGATTTAAAAATATTACCGTGGAATGTATTGCATTTTAGAGATATTTAAACCACGCAATTTATATTTCAATGCGTCATTTGAATGAAGTTCATTTTTTTCAATGAAGGTTTAAGTTTTCAAATATAATAAATCAATGTAGTATTGTGATAAGTTTTAAAATATTACCGAGGAATGTATTGCATTTTCGACTTTTTTAAATAAAATTGCATTGAAGTTGGAAAGTGTTTCATAATCAATGCTTTAAGCATGATTGATCTTTCTTGTTATTATTTGACCTAGCTCCTAGTGTGGCAGTTTGTTGCACATTTAGAGTTTAAGCAGTTTGGGAAAATAATTAAAGTCTTGGAAAGATATTTATTATATAATATATCTCTTTTTTCTTTCTGGAGGATATAACAAGAGTCAGAATTTAATTGAATTTGTTTTACTCCCTATATTAAAAAATTTTTATTTAAAAAACTACCTAACTTATTTTACTGAAATTTTTTTTATATATTTTATGGGATAATTTGAATATTTCCTAAAATTTTCGAAGCAATTTATGAATTTTAAATTCACTTTAAAAATGTTTGAATAATTAGGTCCTATAAGGTTCAATGTATTTCATTTTTTCAACCCGGGTTCAATCCAAAACTAATTTGGTGATATTATTCATTTATATTCCCATAGGTTCCACAGACCGTCTGAGCAACATACTAATATTTCATTTTGATTAAGTTATTTTTACGGCAGTTATCGTGCTAACGGACAGACAGACAGACAGACAGACAGAATGAACAAAGTCACAAACACTTTTCAACTTTGTTGTAAAGTGTTAATTATTGGGTGATATTATTGATTTATATTCCCATAGGTCTCACAGACCGTCTGAACAACATACTAAAATTTCATTTTGATAAAGTCATTTTTACGGCAGTTATCGTGCTAACGGACAGACAGACAGATAGACAGACAGAACAAAGTCATAAACACTTTTCAACTATGTTGTAAAGTGTTAAAAACACCATTAATGACGTATACGAAAATTTACGTTTTAGAGTGCCAGAACGCTTTCAGACGTCATAACGTCCATCGTTAGTGGTAATGTTAATGAAATGACAGACATGAGATTCTATACAGCCAGAAATCACGAACATAAAGTTTGTATATGGAAAGTCGGATTTTTAGTATGGATTTATCAGACTTACCATATATTATGAATATATATTGCTGTCATTTTTACTTTCCTTATATAGATAGTATAATGTATAAGGAAAGTATTGTGACGGGGTCGAAAATTCCAATTCGAGTTTTCGACGGGAGAGCACGTTTCAAGTATCCCTTTTTGAGATGATGTCTCTGTGTGTGTGTGTCAGTGAGCCTGTGGAGACGATATCTCACGAACGAATGGAGCGATTCGAACAAAATTTGATACAAAAATTACAATCTCTGAATACTGGACGCTTATTGTTTTCAAACGCAATCGAATATTCAGAACCCTCCTAAATTTTCGAGTGAAATTTTGAGAAATATCATCAAAAATCAAATCAAGTTACGTAACTAGTCATATCTTATGTAATTTTTCCTTAAAAGATTGACATAAACTTTAGAACGTTAGCATGAACTGTTCTCGAGATGTTGCATATTATTCAAATAAATGTATCGAAAAAATCACATAAAATAAATAAAATATTAACTTTTATGAAATATGTTCCCTTTTCATATGTAATATCATGCGATATACTTAGTGACATCGTTCTACATGGAATTATCGCGTTCCATTCATAAGAAAGATTCATTGGGGAATACTTTTGTATTTGAAAGCCAATAGCCATTTAACTACGATAAGAATAACTTATTTCTCCGTAAATAATGCTTGGCGATATTTTGGCGACGAATTTGGCGAAATGTCGTCAATGTGGCAACTTTTTAAAATAAAATGCCGCCAAATTGATAAAAATGACGCTAAATCAATTAAAATGGCGACTCATTGACGAAAATTCAATATTTTGGCAAGAATATAAGTATGTACTATAAGAATAACCTATTTTTCTGTCCATTACGTTTGGTAAAATTTTGGTAACGAATTTATTGGAATTTCTCCAACTTGCTAACTTTTTAAATGTTGTCAAATTGACAAAAATGCCACCCAATTGATAACACTTTGCCAAATTGATGAAACCGACGCTAAATCAATGAAATGAAGACTAAATGAATTCAATATCTTGGAAAGAACATAGAGTAGACTGTAAGAATAACCCATTTCTCCGTCCGTCCATAACGCTTAGCGAGAAATGTAGCGGGATTTCGCCAACTTGGCGACTATTTTAAATGTTGCCAAACTGATGAAAATTACGCCAAGTGGGAAGCAATGTTTCGCAAATTCCGATTTCCGCCATATGACGGGCATACCTTCCCAATTGATAAAGCTAAAGCACTTCTTATATATTGATTGATAATATATAAGAAGTGCTTTTCTCTCCGTTTGTCTGTAACACTTGCTGATGCATTTGGCGAACTTGGCGAACAATCTAGCAACGTATCGCTAATTTGACTATATTTCACCCCAGATTGACGTAAATATCGTCAAAGTGACGCCAAAGTAATGAAAATGACGCCTAATTGATGAATTAATTATTAAAACATTTTAATATATGAACTATGTCGCTTATTGAGGGTGCTATCAATATTGATAATTGTTTATTTAGAGTTGCGCGAAATATAAGTTAATTAGGTACTTTGAAATAGATTTACATATTGTCATCCGGAAAATCGCCAAATGTACAATTCAACGTTAAAAACATAGTATCGTAGAACTTATACATCACTTTTTGACTATAAAAGAAGTAAATTCATTGCATTATATAAAGAAAGCCATGTGCTGGCCTCATCAGATTATTATAATTATAGGTTTTTTTCTTTTCTAGGTGTGGCAGTTGATGGATAAACTACTCTCATGCAGCGTTTTGAAAAATAGTTTTATAGGCCTTCCAATCTGTCATTGAATTCTCTTGTATTTCAAAGTCATATATGCAATAGTTTATGACTGGCCACCTAAAATAAATAGTATGAACACATGTGTTTGAGATATTCATTTTAAAACTTATCTAGTATTTTTAAAATTGTGTGTGTAATAGATGAAAAATGCGAATTACAAAGTTATAGAACTTTGTCTAAGGGAGTAGGAATCGACACAAATACTTTTACAGAAGATATTTATTAGGATATTGACGTATAGTTCATCAGCGTTTAACAGTATTGTGACGTGGCCAGCAACCCATTGTGACTGTTTTTTTTTTATTTTCATATACCCGTATCTGTTGCAACTTGCTTCGATTCCTACAATATTTTATGACTTTGTTCTTGATGTATATCGACTATCATGCCTTGTTGCCTAGTTTTATATCCAGACTTTTTAAATTCTTCGCTAGGGGAGCTGCAATCCCTTTATTCGATCTGGCATGGTCACTTTAGTACAGGTAGACCAATCTTGTGCATACACACATGAACGCTTTCTTACAAAAATATTGAGGTGTTTAAAAACATTCATAGAACCTCTGCAGAACTTGATGAACTTGATATATTTATCCAGTACATATTTTTTTCAAAATATCCGATAAGTGATTTTATATAAATATAGTTTCAAATAGAGTCGAAAATAAATATAAATAAGAAAGATCAATCATGCACAAGCATTGATTATGAAACACTTTCCAACTGAAATGCAATTTCATTTAAAAATTTCTAAAATGTGATACATTCAGTGGTGATATCTTTTACATTATCACAATACTACAGTAATTTATTATACTTAAATATTTAAAACTACATCGAATTGTAAATCGTCTGATTCTCTATGCAAAATAAATTAATATTTTATTAATATAACTTGTATTCCAGACTCCAGAGCTAAATAATTTCGCGTGAAAAAAATTCAGCAATTCTTATATAACTCA
This sequence comes from Amaurobius ferox, assembly GCA_951213105.1. Lineage (NCBI taxonomy): Eukaryota > Metazoa > Arthropoda > Arachnida > Araneae > Amaurobiidae > Amaurobius > Amaurobius ferox. Next base: position 118,445,280 of record OX578146.1, read on the forward strand.
CATTACAATTGCTTGAAATATCTGCATTTTGCTTAAGTTAAAATTAAGCTTCGTTGTAGAAATAATAAAAGTTTAGGGATCATTTAAAATCACAACTATTGTAATTGCGTAGGCACGGAATTTAGATACACAGACAATACACAGATACACAGATAATACACAGATGCGCAGATAATACACAGATAATATATGTGTGTATGTGTATGTATTCAAAGTGTTGAAATCGTGCCGAAGATCGGAACTCGAATTTTCGAAGGATCTACACGTTTTGGGACTTCTAGAACACGAAAAAACTATTTTTAGGTAAACGTCTGTGTGTGTAAGGGTGTATCTATGTGTCTGTGAGGATATTGCATCCACTCTAACTGAAAAACAAATGGACTGAATTTCATAAAATTTGGTAGGTAAGTTTTTTGTGGGAAACCCTGATGTTCATTAGATTTTAGTACGATTCGTAATAAAAGAATCTGCCTTCCTTGCGAAATGGCCGGCAAACATTGCTTTTATCCACGCTAGCTGAAAACTAATGGGTCAAATTTAACAAAATTTGGTATATAAATCCCTTGTAGGCTATTCTGGTACCATTCGGAAAAGGGAACTGGCTGTTTTTTCGAAATGGCCTGCAAAAATCGTTAAATCTAAAAATAAAAGACTACGTGCGCTCAATTATATCAATTAAATGCTTATTTTATACGTCATTTTTGACAACAAAAAGAATAAGACTAACCCCGTTACTCTAGGACTAGGCGTTCTTGAGAAATTTAATTTTTTTCGCGTTTTCGCTACGCCCTCTTTGACAATAAGTCCAGTTATCAAATGAGAACCAAATTTAAGGTCAACGTGCAAATTCAGTGTCATTTAAAATACTTATGGGTGTTAGTTTGTGCAGATAAACTCAAATTATTATTGAAGAAATAAAGAGAACGTGAGTATGAGTCTGCAGGGAAAGTCATGTGCTGCCTATATCAGAACTTTTAACAATCTTACAACAATAATTCATAGAAGTGAACGGGGATTATTTAACCATATTTGACCATTATTATTATTCGACATATATAAGACCATTTCGAAAAAAATGTAGTATCTATATTTCAGGATCCACCAAATTTTTGTAGAATAAAATGTTTTACAAATTAAAGCTGTGTACCAAATTTCAACTCTCTAGGACGTATGAAAGTGCATTAAAAATGCCATCAAATAAGTATAAAATGACAGACAGACAGACGACCATCAATCATGAAGAGTTAAATAAAATTTAAAAAAAAATTGAAAAATTGTTATCTACCATATTTATTTTAAAATGTGAAACCTTTCTTATATATAAAATAATAAACCCTTGGAAAGATATTTATTATAAAATATATCTCTTTTTTCTTTCTGGAGGATATAGTAAGAGTCAGAATTTAATTGAATTTGTTTTTCTCCCTATATTAAATAATTTTTATTTAAAAAACTACCTAACATATTTTACTGGAATTTTTTTTATATATTTTATGGGATAATTTGAATATTTCCTAAAATTTTCGAAGCAATTTGTGAATTTTAAACTCGCTTAAAAAATGTTTGAAAAATTAGGTTCCACAGGGTTCAATGTTATTTATATTTTCAATCCGGGTTCAATCCAAAACTAATTGGGTGATATTATTCATTTATATTCCAATAGATCCCACAGACCGTCTGAAAAACATACTAAAATTTCATTTTGATAAAGTTATTTTTACGGCAGTTATCGTGCTAACGGACAGACAGACAGACAGAATGAATGAATGAACAAAGTCATAAACACTTTTCAACTATGTTGTAACGTGTTAAAAATATTACTTTTATTACAAGCATGCAAAAGAACTCATATATTAATCGACATCAAATTTTTCGGATCGATTTATTTATGCAATATTTTGGTTAGTTTTGGTGTTTAAGATCGACGGAAAAATGAATGTCAAAAGAAAAGTTGTTGATCTCGGAAAATAATGTATGGTAATCCGAAAGGAAAAATTTTGAAATTTGCTTTACCAAATTGTAATAAATTTATGTTTTCTAATTAATATTTAAAAAAACGTTATAAAGCCAAAAAAAAAAAAAAAATCTGATGTGGGCGGCACTTTCCTTATATAATGCAATGAATTTACTACTTTTACAGTAAAGAAAATAGATTATTTTTGTAGTAGTTATTTATATTCTTCCCAAGATATTGAATTTTCGTCAATGAGTCGCCATTTTCCATGTCGTCATCATCAATGAGGCGTCATTTTTATCCATTTGGCGAGTTCTTCGTTAATCTAGCAACATTTAAAAAAGTCGCCAAGTTGGCGACATTCCACAAAATTCGTCGCCAAAATCTCGCCAAGCGTTATGGACGAAGAAATAAGTTATTCTTACAGCAGATAAATGACCATTGGCGTTCAAATACAAAAGTATTACTAAGTATCTTTTTTCATGAATGGAACGGGCTAGATCCACGAGAATGATATCATCCAATTTATCGCATGGTATTACATATGAAAAGGGAACATGTTTCTCAATAGGATTTTTTTTTTTTAATTTTATATGACTTTTTGATAATTTTTTTGAAAAATGTGCAATATGTCGAGAACGGTTCATGTTAGCTTTCTAAAATTTATGTCCGTTTCCTAATGAAAAATTACATAAGAAATGTCTATTTTCATAACTTTATTAGCGGTTTTGAGTTTTTGACGTTTTTTTCAAAATTTCAATTTCGTTTCAATTTCAATCGTTTTTTTCAAAAAACAATAGGCGTCCAGTGTTTACGGATTGTGATATTTGTACCAAATTTCGTTCGAATCGGTCCATTCGTTCGTCAGTAACGTGCTCTCCCGTCGAAAACTCGAATTCAAATTTTCGACCCCGTCACAATACTTTCCTTATACATTATGTATATAAGGAAAGTAAAAAAAGGATTATATATATAATATGGATGCATGCAAAGATTGTCTACTACGCCATGTGTAGATGAGCGAGTTCCCAGTGTTTATAGATGACTCCTAGAGAAGATCTTAGGCACCCAATAACTTTGTAAGGAAAGGTTCGTGAGTATACTCGGTAAGTCTGTCAGTGGTAAAGTGACCAACGTCAATCGAATAAAAGTGATAGTAGCGCCTCTATCAGACGTCGCTTTGAAGAGTATTGGCTAATCAATGAGTAGCAATCGACAATAAAACTGTTACAGAAACCCTTTATTTAAGGAATTCAAGAATGCTAAAATAAATAGCACGTGCACAAGAATCAAACCGTCAGCAGCAATTGCATTCTTGAATTCGAGAAAGAACATGACCGCATGTTTTGACAAGCATTGCAGGTGTCACCGTCTCTGATTATACGACTTCTTGACAGGCACTTATTGCCTTCCAAATACGCCTTTCCTGCGTTTTTGATGTAGATTTCTAAATAGATAATCCTCTACAACTTTGCAATGGGCATTTTTCTTTTATCTCGTTCTATCGCAGAGTTCGTTATCCTAACCTTTGAAACTCTCAGATAGGTGGTCTGGAAACGCTTGTACTCGTTCAGGTATGGCCACTTTGCAATAGATAGACCTAACGTGTACACTCACGGACTGTTCCTTACAAAATTATTAGTGTGCTTGAGTACTTTCCCAGTAACTGTCTATGTTCACAGTTCAAATGAGAAGGACGCACAGAGTAAATAGCCTATTTTAGCAGGATACAGTCGTGCATTAAATATGGAGGTTTCTGTGCATTAAATATGTGGTATTCGTACCTTTCGAAATACGTGAAATTGTTCAAAGTGGTAGGCGATCGAATTTAGAAACTTTCTTTTTTTTCTGTTAGAAACAGTTCTATAACAAATAGGAGGAAAGAGACAGTTGGAAGAAGAATAGAGCGAGAACGCAAAAGGCCAACTTAGCAGTGTCAATTTTATCTCAGAGCTAAAGCGTGATATGCCGGGATATTAGCATTGAGGTAAAGTCTTCAGCTCAAGGTACTGTTCAAATTTCCGTTTTGTAGTGGTATTCAGAAGGTTCAAATTAAGGAAAGGGGGTGGCGAGGCGATCCATACCTTTTAGCACTTTACAACAAAGTTTAAAAGTGTTTATGACTTTGTTCATTCATTCTGTCTGTCCGTTAGCACGATAACTGCCGTAAAAATGACTTAATCAAAATGAAATTTTAGTATGTTGTTCAGACGGTCTGTGGGACCTATGGGAATATAAATGAATAATATCACCCAATTAGTTTTGGATTGAACCCGGGTTGAAAAAGTGAAATACATTGAACCCTATGGGACCTAATAATTCAAACATTTTTTAAGCGGATTTAAAATTCACAAATTGCTTCGAAAATTTTAGGTAATATTCAAATTGTTCCATAAAATATATAAAAAAAAAAAATTCAGCGAAATATATTCAGTAGTTTTTTAAATAAAAATTAAAATAATAATTACACCTCTTATATGAAGCGATCGCGTGACCATGATATGAAAAGATCACGTGACCCACTTCAAAATGATATATGGCATCTATCTTGTCTCAAAATCGTGATTTTTAAAGTTCTTTTTAATTCCTATTGAGTGTTGTATTCGTCCTAAAACCGCTTTATTTTTGCCTAAATTCTGTGCATCTACATACTGAAACAACGCAATGACAATATATTTCAGATTAAATGCTCTTCCAAATTTCATTATTCTGCAACGAAACCTATTTTTCACTTATGTAAAATGTAAACAGCAAAATATGTAGGATGAGTTGTATAATAATTGCTGTATTTCTTTAACGCAAAAGTATTTAGCTCATGGAGCCTGCATAGCTGATATGAATGAAATATTCATTGATTTTACACAGAGGACGATTTTTTTAGATGAAGTTTTAAGCATAAAGTTTAATTACTTGTAGCTCCATGGTCTTAAGTTTTTAAATAAAATAAATTATTACTTTCCTTATATACATAATGTATAAGGAAAGTATTGTGACGGGGTCGAAAATTCGAATTCGAGTTTTCGACGGGAGAGCACGTTTCAAGCATCCCTGATCACGAATCAAACATTTTTGAAGTGATGTATGTGTGTGTGTGTGAAAGTATGTGTGTGTGTATGTGTGTCAATGAGTCTGTGGAGACGATAACTGACGAACGAATGGACCGATTCGAACCAAATTTGGTACAAAAATCCCAATCCGTAAACACTGGAAGCCTATTGTTTTTATACGTAATCGAATGTTTAGAACCCCCCTAAATTTTCGAATGAAATTTTGAAAAAATCGTCAAAAAATCAAAACCGCTAAAAAAGTTACGCAAATAAACATTTCTTATGTAATTTTTCATTAGAAAACGATTGGCATAAATTTTAGAACGCTAACATGAACCGTTCTCGAGATATTGTACATTTTTCAAAAAAATTATGAAAAAGTCACATAAAAAAAAAAAATCCTATTGAGAAACATGTTCACTTTTCATATGTAATACCATGCGATAAATTGAGTGACATCATTCTCGTGGATCTAGCTCGTTCCATTCATGAAAAAATATACTTTGAATAATACTTTTGTATTTGAACGCCAATAGTCATTTATCTGCTGTAAGAATAACTTTTTTCTTAGTGCATAACGCTTGGCGAGATTTTGGCGGAATGTCGCCAACTTGGCGACTTTTTTTGAAATGTTGCCAAATTAATGAAAATTTCGCTAAATGGATAAAAATGATGCTAAATCAATGAAAATGACGACTAATTGTCGAAAATTCAATATCTTGGAAAGAATATTAGTATCTACTATAGGAAAAACCTATTTTTTTACTGTAAAAGTAGTAAATTCATTACATTATATAAGGAAAGTCATGTGTTGCCCACATCAGATTTTTTTAGTACTGTGATGAATGAAATGAATGAGAAAATGTTATGAATGAAATGCTGCTTTTATAGAGAGAGCCAGACGTGTTTTTTCTATGACGTCATTTTAAATGAATGTCAGTTGTTTTCGATGAAGTTTTTAAATATAATAAATTATTGTAGTATTATGATAATTTTAAAAATATTACCGAGGAATGTATCGCATTGTAGAGATGTTTAAACCAGGCAATTTATATTTCAATGCCTTCATTTGAATGAAGTTCATTTTTTTCGATGAAGGTTTAAGTTTGCAAATATAATAAATTAATGTAGTATTGTGATAAGTTTTAAAAGATTACCGAGGAATGTATTGCATTTTTGAGATGTTGAAATAAAATTGTATTGAAGTTGGAAAGTGTTTCATAATCAATGCTTTAAGCATGATTGATCTTTCTTGTTCTAAAATGACCAAAAATCCGGAAAAGTCCGAAATATGGACTCACCGATGTCCGGATTTGAGACGTTGTTCTGTATTAACATAAATTCTCATCGCTGCAGTTATTCATGTTAAAGTACAATCAGTAGAGTCAATTTATTACTCGACTATTATTTTAGGCATGGTCTTTAAATTTCAGTATATATTTTGTCTCGCAAAAAGGAAGCAAATATTTAGACTTATTGATTATTGAAGACATTTACTCACTCACTTAAATTGTGTTTAAGTTAATTGCTGAATTGTGTGACATATATCATTTTGAAGGTCTTACAATGTAGAATGTAAAACTATAATGCTTTTGATGTTTTCATATTATAGGGAAAGAAGAAAATATAAATAAATTTGGAAGCAAGCACGTGTTATTCATTAAGAGTTTCGAAAAGCACTTAACCACTACATAGAATATAATATTTCCAATTTTTTTTGTTCTTGCTGTTACTTTTTACTTGACATTCTACTCAAATTTTTAGAAATTTGTTTAATTCCAACCTACACATTTTTGTGACACTATTCCTTTTTGATCCAAATTACCACAACTGGGTAATTTTTGATGTACAATACGTGACTTGATGTATCTATGAAATTCTTTTAGAGGTTTTTGTTCATTACATTTTCTAAAACTAAATTTATCACTCTCAACTCCAATGAATGCACAAATATAAAATTAGGAAATTTTCTCTTAATTACGATGCACCCTATTTATTAATATCCCATACGATGTTTTGATTTGTTTTTAATATCCACCACCCTCACTTTTCACTTCTCATGATCAAATTGAAGTTTCCTAGATTATTACTTTCCCTGAAATAATGGTAATGTATAGGGAAAGTATTGGAATCATGCCGAAAATCGCAATTCGAGTTTTCGACGGATTTACACGTTTTGAGACCTCTAGAATACGAAAAAACTATTTTTAGCGTGACGTCTGTGTGTGCAGATTTTGTATCCACTCTAATTAAAAAACTAATGGACCGAATTTCATAAAAATTGGTAAGTCACTTGTGGGTGAATCTGGTGCTGATTAGTTTTGGGTACGATTCGGAATAAAAGAACCCGCCTTTTTTTGCGAAATGGCTCGCAAAAGCTTGTATCCACTCTAACTGAAAAACTAATGAACCGAATTTCACAAAATTCGGTAGATAAGTCACTTGTGGGACACTCTGGTGCGGATTAGATTTTGGTACGATTCGGAAAAAGATAACCTGCATTTTTTTGCAAAATGGCCCACAAAAATCTAAAATAAAAAACTATGTATGCTCAAATATATCCATTAAATACTTGTTTTATACGTAATTTTTAACGATGAAAAGAATAAGACCAAGCCCATTACACTAGGATTGGCCGTTCTCGAGATATTTTAGTTTTTTCGTATTTTCTCTACGTCACCTTTGAAATGAAGTCCAGTTACCAAATGAGAACGAAAATTGAATTAAAAGTGAATTAAATTTAATTAAAATAAAGAGAACGTGAATGCAGGAAAAGTCATGTGCTACCCACATCAGATTTTTCCCCTGTATTTAGGCTGATTCGATATATTATGGAATTTTGCAAAATATTTTCATTTATTACCATTTTTAAAAATAATAAATAACAAGAATCTTACATAGTGGTATCAATTGGAACAGATTTTGTATGATGTCCTGAGGGATTACCCACAGGTTTAGTTTACATGATTAGTTTAATTTCAAAGACTATAATTTTCAGCTTGAGCTAATGTAGGGAGTGTACCTAGATTGAATGCACCCCACACATTTATTTAGGGCACAATTAAGCCTGTACAGCAAGTTACTTATTTTTAGTTGTAAGTGATAATATTGTAAAAGTGTTGTTGGGTCTTCTAGAATACACTGTATGTTCCAGTGTACTTTTAATCAGAGGTCTGCATCTTAAATCCTGGGCAAGGACGGGTACATTTCCTAATTGAAAATAAATGATTTATATAATAAATGATCCATAGCGTATTTCATTAATATCTGTTACATAATACAGGGTTTCATTGAAGTTTTTTGAAATTTAAGAATGATCATACATTTGGAAGTTACTGCAAGTTTTCTGTTTAAACCTTGATATATGAAAAGCAGTATTCTACAGCAGTGCTCCCCAACCTTTTATCGCCGCGGATGGGTCAATGTTTGATAATTTTACCACGGCCCGCTGGGGGGGGGGGGGGGGGGGGGGGGACATTGATTGTTTATATTTTAGACTGTTTTGATTTAATAATTTTAATTTAATTGTATCTAAACATGCCTTCAAAATAAAATACAGTTACACCAAAAAGTGAATATAAAGTGATTTAACATTTTAACTCACTAGATTGCTAAATCAATGAGAACCCTGAGCTTGTTTCTTTGCAACGAGACGGTTCCATCTGGGGGTAATAGGAGACAATGACGCCAGAAGTGTGTTGCTTATGTCCAGTTTATTCCGTTGTTTTGTTTTGGTTGCTGTCACTGCAGAAAACTCAGCTTCACACAGATAGACGGAAATGGCAATAGGGATTTAAGTGCTGTGGTGACAATCTCAGGGTATTCCGCCATGACTTTAATCCAGAACACCGGCAGAGTTGTTGTCTCAAACGTAGTTTTAAGGCCGCCGTCATTTGCAATCTCCAGCAGTTGATCTTCTTGCACAGACATGTTAGATTCGCCTGATTTGTTGACAAATGGGTCGCGGATCCATTCCTTACCAGTTCGTGGGTCTTTTGTGGTTAGGAAGTAGCGCTCGAACTCTATTAAAAGCAAAGACAGGTGATTGTGCACCGACTGGGACAATGAATGTTCAGGCTCAGTCTTGCCTAAAATCCCCGCTAATGTCTGAAACATGTCCAAAATGCTTCTGTTCAAGCGTCGTCCCCACAACTCCAGTTTGGCTTTAAATGCAGCTACTTTGTCTGCCAACTTGAAAACAGTTGTCATTTTCCCCTGAAGGCACAGATTGAGTTCATTGAGCAGGCTGAATATGTCACACAGGTAAGCCAGTTTTGCGACCCATACCTTGTCACTGAAATGTGCTGCCAGAAGTGACTTCTTTTCTGAGAGAAATCTTTGCAATGGCTCTCGTAATTCAAATACTCTGATTAGCGATTTTCCTCTGGATAACCATCTTATTTTTGTGTATAAGAGAAGGCATCTGTACTCTGCGTCCATCTCCTCACAAAGCTGCTCAAACAGGTGTGAGTTAAGGGCGTGTGCTTTGATGTGGTTAATAACTTTAACGACATCAATCACTACGCTGTTAAATTCCGGCGACATTTTTCGGCTTGCCAGCATTTCCCTGTGAATGAGACAATGCGTAGATTCAGTCTCAGGTGCAACCTCCTTAATCCGAGCAATTAAACCAGACAGTCGTTCGGTCATGGCAGCAACTCCGTCTGTGCATATGCCGACACAAAAGGACCATTTTAGTTGTTCTGATATATAACCATCCTGTGACTTGAACAGTTCTGCTCCTGTGGTGTTGGTTGGCAAAGATAGTGCACATAACAAACCCTCACGCACATCCTCCTGATATAGATATCACATATAAACAAGTAGTATTGCCTTGTTGTCGATATCTGTAGATTCGTCAACCTGGAGTGCATACCACGGTGATGTATTAATCCTCTCCAACAATTGTATCTCAATGTCTTCGGCTATTTCCTCAATGCGCCTAGTCACAGTGCTAGCCGACAAAGGCACATGTGCTATCTTTTCCCCAGCAGCCTCTCCTAGAAGTTCATGGCAAATGTCTTTAGTGGAGGGCAAGATCACTTCTTCACCGACAGTGAATGGCTTTTTAGCCTTAGCAATACGGTTAGCCACCAAATATGATGCTCTCAGTGCATTCTCCTTTATTGATGTGGTGGCCCTCATAAATGTCTTCTGTCCTTTGTGTTCCCGTTTTTTTCTTTCAAAATACTCCAAGGGCTTGTCTTTTAATTCAGGGTGCTTGGCATTCAAGTGGCGAAGCAGTTTTGAAGGTTTCATTGCCTCATTAGAGAGCTGGTCGCCGCAAACTATACAGAGCGGTTTTGGCGTGTGGGAATCACCTGTCCCGATAAATCCATATTTCAAGTAGGATTCATGGTATTGTCTGTTAAAAGTTACATGTTTCTTTGATGTTGAAGGCTCTTCTTGTCTCTTCACCGGGCCTTTTCTTTTTCTCAAGGAAACTTTCCAACGACATCTGTTTTGTACTCATGTTTGCTAATTTGTGGGTTAAATTTGAGCAAACACAATATACACGTACACCAAGCACTGTTAAACATGAGAAAGTACCAGTGAACAGAGAGAAGAGCGATACACACCTTCTCCTTACCAAAGCTAGAACGCCACTGCCACTTGCAGCCGCTCAGCTCCAGACGTCACCTAAAACCGCCCTGATATCATGATATTTTGGGCATGCGAGATATTGGTGCGGCTTTAGGTGACGTCTCTCAGTTCCCGGTTAACCTCTCGTCCATGGAAAGTCGCACAAACCCGAGAGAAATACACAGTAAATAAAGTGGAAATAATGTAATGTTCCTTGGGCAGCCCGGTACCATTTGATCCACGGACCGGTACCGGTCCGTGGCCTGGGGACCACTGTTCTACAGTACTGTTATTCATCAATTTTATCGTTTAAACAAACTCTCATTTGGTCAAACCTTTTTTTGACAAAGTCGGTGAAATGATTTGAGGGGAGATTGTTGTTGGTAAACTGGTTTCTAAAGTTACAAGAAAAGTTCTTCAGATCAATATCGCATGAACTATGGCAGGCACTTATGTACTTCTTGTGCCATTGCATAGGAAACTCCCTATGGCCTATACAATGAGACCAGGGGGGACCCTGTGGTTCTCATGTTTTGGGGTTAGGAGTCCATCTTGGCCAATTTCGCAGATGGTGGAAAAAGTCAATTACAAAGTTGTAGATCAAGTCAAATTTGCAAAGCATTTGATTCTCGCCACTGATTCATGCAGTGTTGGTATACCCCCCTCAAATGCATTTGGATTGTCCACCTTTTCTTATGGAACTAACACATTTTTGTACTAAATTTTACTTGTAGAAACTTTCAAATTGACTTTTCCCCTTATCTGCAAAAGGGGCTGAAATGGCTCCTTAATCCCCATAAAACAGGAACCACTGGTGTCTCCATGGTCACATGGTGAACTTGAGTGATATGACCGAATCACATCAAGTTTACTTAAACCTTAATTCGGCTTAGAAATTATCTCAGGCCCAGAGAGGGCTCAAAGCTTTTGGAGCAAATATATTTTGGGGACATATTAAAATGTTATGAAGAAAAAAAAAAATATACAAATTCGCACATTTAGAGCAAACATTTCAAAGATTTGCTGAAAGTCAAGAGAGCTTTTTTTGCAAGCAACTGGTAGAAAGCAGTTCTGATTATGCCTAGGGCTTCTATTAGAAAGATGAATATTCTTGTCTAATCATTTAAATAAATAATGATTTATTTGGGACTGAAATAGCATTAGAATTTAAATGCTTAGTCTCTCATTATGTAATAAACAATTAAACTTTAAAACAAAGTTTCTGTGAATTTTGCATAAATATATATATGAAAATTGTAAAATGGCAGAAAGGATTGAAGATATACAGTATGGTTACAAAATATGCAATAATTTCCAGTAAAGTTTCCAAAAATATTTCTGTATTAGAAATTTTTCAATACAACTAATGAGAGCAATAAAATCAAAGAGAGATACAAAAGTATTTATTCCTCAAATGATGTACAGTATAGACTTAGTTTAAATATCTAAGTCTCTCAATATTTCAATGATTTTTAACTACAAAAGTTTTAGATACTATACTTTATGTCACAGCCATCAATATATAAATAAAACAAAATAATACAAAGTATAATTACAATATCAATATACAGCTTTTTATGAACAAAGTCAATTATGAATGATACATTTATTTTTTATAAACACAGAAATTAAGTAATAAAACACTGTTTTGAACAAATTCATACATATAGTTTGAACAATTTACGTGGAAATATATAAAATTACAAAATAAATCTTAATTTTTTTTAACTTTAAAGCAAACTCATTTCTTGAGGGAGTCCAAATAAAATTAAAGTCTAATTGGAAGGAAATGCTGAAATAAGAAAGTTTTAGAATCAAATTATAAAGAAAATGAAATACATTGAATGATATTATTATATATATTATTATATGTCCCTCTAACAAAATGCAAATTCTGTACAACATTTTAACAAAACTTACCTGTTTAACAAACCATAGAACTTGTTCTATTTTGAATCAAGAATACTAAATCAGGCATTTCCACAAACAGGTAGATATCAAAGAAATTATATTCATTTTTTCAGATATTGAATTATTGTCAACTTGGTAACAATTCTCATTTGCTTCAAAATTTTCACCTAGTATGACCTGTAGACAGGGTATTGGCTTTTCTAATGTTATGTACAACAATTGTGCTTTAGCATTTGTAAATTGGCAATTACATAAGAAATATTCTAGAACTGTAACATCAAAAATTCTTATGACTAAAGATATGGAGCACAGCTAGACCCCCTCCAACTTTTCTCTTTACTTTTCGAGGAAAATTGTTCCTCCGATTCCAAATTCTGTGACTCGACAGATCTCGAATGTGATTCATCCCAATCGGGATCGAAGAGCATTGCCAGTTTCTTTTTAAAATTTCTTTTCATTAAACTACCTTTTTTACTATTTCCCAGCCGACCCTTAAGATTGGAGTCTAAAGGCAGCCTGTGGCTGCCCTGGGTACTCCGTTAATTCGTTAGTCTTTGAAACCTTATGACTAAAGAATGATGTTAAAGCCAGAAACTAGTAAAAACAAGTGGTTGACTGTATTATGTCGTTCTCATGATTTTCATTATTTATTTATGTTTACACTATTAGACATAATCATAGGGCTCATACTCTTTTGTAAGAAACTATTTTCAGGAGTTGAGCAAAAGGGTTTGAGCATTTCCCCAGGAGTTTTTTTTTTAAAAACAAAGTGCAAAAATAAAACCATGATTGTGTGCATGACTTTTTAACATCAGATCTTTTGTACCTGTACTTACAAACATGCTATCAGCTATATCACTCCAACACTCCAATCCATCTAAACATTCAACCTCAATAATGCAACACACATATACAAAGATTGTACTTTATAATGTATATATCACTAATGTATGAACATTGCTGTGTATTTAAAGTGTTAAAACATACATAAAATTAAACTATTCTGGCACTCAATTCACATTCAATATCCTGCAGTACGAGGATCACACTCAAATTTTTGAGATAGGGGCAGACGATATGCGCTAGAAAAGAATTATTGGTCGGATATTTAAATTTGAACTCTTATGTCCGCAGATGATAATTTGTGGCAACAATTACAATTTAGCTATTGTAGAATAATTAGAAAGAAAAGAAAATGGAGTTGACGTGATAGCATTATTGAGCTATGATTTTCTATGATTTTAAAGTGGGGCTAAATCAAGAAAAATGTCTTCAATGTCTACAATTAGCATATGGAAATGATGCTCCATCTCTCGCCACTGTATTCAGATAGTTTACAGAGTTTAGAAGAGTTCGAAATTTTCTCCTGGATGAAGAACACTGTCAGCTGTAGTTCCAGAAAATGTGTCGGCCATTTGAAAAATGTTCAATGATAATCGCTGTACCTACCAAATGATACAGAAGGAACTTAACATCAGATCTGTAGCCATACATAAAATTATTCATGAAGAACTGAATATACATACCTGCCAACCTGGGAAAACTGGAATGTGTAAAATTTTGCGTGGATGACATTTATAATGATTTTTTTTAATTACACGCGTAAACGACATTTCTAATGAATTTAACTATGTACAAGTACCTGCAGTAAAAAAATACTGCATTAAATATCAGGCATAGTACTGGTAGAATATGAAAATACAAGACACCAATTTTATAAAATTTAAGGACAATAAATTAACAAAAAATATATAAAGGTTTTATCCCGCGAAATTTACTTTATAATGAAAACAAATATTTATGATTGGTAAAACACAAGTTTTCACTAAAGAGAGTAACGAATATAGATCTTTAATAATAATAAAAAAAAATAGCACTGAATTATATTCATGCCAAACTGGTTTCCTTTTTATTTGCCTAAATCATTGTTTTAATACCACTTTTTAGAAAATATCCTTTCACAGAGTTCATACCCAATTTTCAAAATAAAAAAATTTGTATTATGCAAATATAATTAAAAAATTAACCTTAATATGAAAATAAGCTAGTTTAATGATTAGCCATAATATGAAAATAAGCTAGTTTAATCGATCTAATATGCAACATTTAAATGATGGAGTTGGATGTGAAAAGATACTGACGTACTCTCGGCAATTCCCGCGAAGTAACTGAACTGCGCAATTGCATTGTTTATGCAAAAATAATTAAAAAATCAACCGTAATAATTAATCAGAATATGAAAATATGCTAGTTTAGTCGATCTAATATGCAACATTTCAATAATGGAGATGGATGGGAAAAGATACTAACGTACTCTCGGCAATTCACGCGAGTAACTGAATTGCGCAATCGCACTGTTTATGCGAAAATAATTAAGAAATTAACCGCAATAATTAATCAGAATATGAAAATAAGCTAGTTTAGTCGATCTAATATGCAACATTTAAATAATGGAGATGGACGGGAAAAGATACTAACGTACTCTCGGCAATTCCCGCGAAGTAACTGAATTGCGCAATCGCACTGTTTATGCGAAAATAATTAAGAAATTAACCGCAATAATTAATCAGAATATGAAAATAAGCTAGTTTAGTCGATCTAATATGCAACATTTAAATAATGGAGATGGACGGGAAAAGATACTAACGTACTCTCGGCAATTCCCGCGAAGTAACTGAATTGCGCAATCGCACTGTTTATGCGAAAATAATTAAGAAATTAACCGCAATAATTAAACAGAATATGAAAATAAGCTAGTTTAGTCGATCTAATATGCAACATTTAAATAATGGAGATGGACGGGAAAAGATACTAACGTACTCTCGGCAATTCCCGCGAAGTAACTGAATTGCGCAATCGCACTGTTTATGCGAAAATAATTAAGAAATTAATCGCAATAATTAATCAGAATATGAAAATAAGCTAGTTTAGTCGATCTAATATGCAACATTTAAATAATGGAGATGGACGGGAAAAGATACTAACGTACTCTCGGCAATTCCCGCGAAGTAACTGAATTGCGCAATCGCACTGTTTATGCGAAAATAATTAAGAAATTAACCGCAATAATTAATCAGAATATGAAAATAAGCTAGTTTAGTCGATCTAATATGCAACATTTAAATAATGGAGATGGACGGGAAAAGATACTAACGTACTCTCGGCAATTCCCGCGAAGTAACTGAATTGCGCAATCGCACTGTTTATGCGAGAATAATTAAGAAATTAACCGTTATAATTAATCAGAATATGAAAATAAGCTAGTTTAGTCGATCTAATATGCAACATTTAAATGATGGAGATGGATGGGAAAAGATACTAACGTACTCTCGGCAATTCATGCGAAGTAATTGAATTGCGCAATCGCACTGTTTATGCGAAAATAATTAAGAAATTAACCATAATAATTAATTAGAACATGAAAATAAGCTAGTTTAGTCAATCAAAAATGCAATATTTAGAAGATTGAGATGGATGGAAAAAGATACTTTTGTACTCTCGGCGATTCATAAGAACAAACTGAATTGCGCAATCGCAGTGTTTATGCAAAATTAATGAACAAAATAACATTTTAGCGATTTATGCTGAATTAGACAACCTTTGAAGAAGTATATTTATTACTTTCATAAAATAAGCGATCGAGATCTTCATTTATATTACACGCGGCCGCAAATCTCCGTTAATTTGATTGGTATTACCCTGCATTTTATTATGGATTTGTTACGATCCCGGGAATGGTAGAAATAAGTGCTAAAAAAGCGGAAAATCGGTGTTTCCGAGATATTATACCATGTCTGGTTAATTGATAAATTTTAAACAAAAAAAGCCGGAGAATTTCGTCAGAGATTGATTCCCTAGTTATGTTAAAAAATTCAAATAAATGCGGAAATGCGTAAAATATAGCAATATATGCGTAAAAGCGTAAAGAGCAGTTAAAATGCGTAAATTTTACGCATAATGCGTAAAAGTTGGCAGGTATGAATATATGAAAAAAATAGTTTGTCGTTGGGTCCCCCATAATTTAACAGAACACCGAAAAGCAGAGCGTGTCAGAATCAGTAAAGAAACCCTAAAATTACTTAATGATGGTGGACACCGCAATATTTCTAAAATCAAAACTGGTGATGAAACGTACATAGCATTTTTTGACGTTCCAACATGTCAAGAAAGTAATGTATAGGTCTGAAGATGACTCCAAACCAACAATGGTGAAAAGACAATGAGCAATGAAAAAAGTAATGTATGCCGTGTTCTTCAGAAGTACAGGTCAGGTCAAATCAATAAAGCTAGAGGGACAGAAGACAGTTACAGCTAATTAGTACACCACTAAGTGTCTTCCAGAAATTCTTCAAGAAGTGAATGTTAGGGGACTCATGTTTCACCCCCCATGACAATGCATCTTCTCATTCAGTAAGAATGACAGTCGAATTTCCTGAAAAAAAAAACATCAAAGTGATAGCAAGATCAGGAGAATAGGGTGGATGTTCTATGTGTGACTTTTGGCTATTTTTTAATCTAAAAAATTTTTATGTGGGCATCATTTTCATTCCGAGGATGAGGCTACAAAAACATATTTTTCATCGATTCCAAGAAATGGATGGCTTGAAGCATTTAATTTTTGGAAAATTCGCCTACAAAAGTGCATTGACTTTGGAGGGGAGTACTTTGAACATTCCTAAGAGTTGGTAAGTTTAACTTGTACCACTTAGCCGTATCTCAAAAATTTCAGTGTGACCCTCGTATTAATTATTTATCTTGAGCACTGCGCCGACAAGCATTTGACTTGGCAATGGATGTTATTTGACTAGATTTTTCTGTCTTATCTGCATATTCTTTAGAGTCTGGAAAGCTCAGCTATGTCATTTTCTGTACAATTTTTTAACTCTTCGATGTTTTCAAGTAATTTTCTCTTTTTATCAGTGGAGGCAGGCTGCATTTGTTTCCTTTCCTGCTCATCTAAATATACTAAATACTTTTGACAAGTTCCTGTTCTGGACAATATAAGATCTTTGGTTATTACAGCTTTTCAAGTCTGCTTACATTTAGAATGTGGTCCTCAATAATGGGTTTGGCAGCAACAGACTCTTATCAAATTTTCCACTATCACATTTTTGTTTATAGAAAAGTCTCCCTCAATGGTAGCTTTAACTTGTCCGTGAGAGAGAAGTAACAACTTTTTTCTTACAGCCCACAAATTAACATACTCAGCCATTTGCAAGATGATAGAAAAAAAAATATCAACATTATCAATCAATGGATCAAAACGGGCTTCACAGCAGTGTTTAAATCATTTTTCTATATCCATAACACTAAAGAGATAAAAGAAAAATTTTTGTATTTTCTAATTACAAGGTCACAATCAGTATCTTTAATCTCACTACAATCTGTAAGAGCCATAAGAATATTATTGCTTTTTCTCATACTTTTATTGTCAAAGAACATGGATCTAGACATGACAAGTTCCATACAAGATTGAACTTTAAAGGGCACCTTTCTTAACAGCTCTTCAACCATTTTTTTGAAATTTTTTTTCTACAGAAATCTCTTTTGTTGAGCTGGTAAATCCTCAAAAAGGTGATATTGTTCAACTTCAGAAAATATAGTGCATTCTAAACTAAAAGAATTGGGAATAACATGTATGCCACAACTACTAACATTTAACAAGCTGACCCAAAAAATCTGAAGAACAATATTGAGATACTACGTGATGATAATCCCTAAATTGAACATGGCAATCCAATTGCTTACTCTGTATATAATCATTCATACTTCCATCCAATAAAAGGGCAAATCCATTTTCAGTTTTCCTTTTTGTTTCAGACAATTGGCAAAATATGGTGCAATCCCAAATACAGACAAATATGCACATTTCTTTTCTCTACAAGTGAACTTTTGGACGATATCACTTTCTGGAAACTTGCTTTAAAATATGATACTTGTATTTTTATATGAATAATGGCTGCAGCATAGAACATTTGCATGTCCATAATGTTTCAGCTTTTAAGTGATATTGTGTGTGCTTGTTTAAATATTTGACTTTTCTATTGATCACAAAACACATTTCAATCAGAGTTAGAAATTAAGTGTAGAAAGTCAAGCATTAATGGCACCTAACCATTTTTCTTCAGTTGCCAAAATGTTCTACCTGGGTGTAATTTCAAAATTATTTATATTGTTTACATTATTTGTCTCACAAACCAAATTGTCTTTTATTAAAAGCCCTGCCTTTGACCTGTTATATTGGGACATTCAATTCCTGACGTGTGTTGGCTAGATTGTTAGAAGAAAGTATAAATGGGTGATCAGTCAAAATTTGTGCTATATATGAAAAAAATAATAATAATAAAGCTGAAAAGTTAGGTATAAAAAATTACGACTGGGTCTAAAATTTCAGTAGTCAAAATGAAATTTATAGGCAAAATATGACCAACTGCTAATTTTAACATGAGACAAGAGATTTGGTACTCAGATTGACAGTTTTTTATTCCACGTACAAAGTCTTAGGTTTAGATCAACAGTTCAGGATCAAAACTTGAAAGGGTGAATGCACTGAAAAGAGTGATTTTTCAGTCTAAAAATAATAAACATTCTAAACTATCAGAGAGAAGGATAGGTTAATTAAATCGAAAAGCAAAGTGGATTGATTTGCCACTCATTGATTTAAAAAGGAATTTATCTTCTTTTAAAATGAAAAACTGCTTTTTCATTTTGAGAGTGTAATTACTTACATGATGGGTATGGGATGAGGTCATGTAACCCAAATTCCTAATTGGCTACACGCCTGTCAGAGTACATTTTGTAGCAAGTTTTTATCTAAGACATATTTAAATTTTCGTCAACTTTTTTATGTTCGGTCAATTTCTTATTAATTATTTTGTGATCTTTTGATACTTTCAGTCCAATTGACAATATAGTGGTTATGGTTTTTAAAACTTTTATAATAAACAATTTAAAATGAGCCCAATATTTAGCCTCACTAAGGCTGTATACTGAAAATACAGAATGAAGCAAAGTGGAATGCATCCAGTAATAGACTAAGATACCAGAAACATCTCCAGAATTTGGTCAAATTTCATACTGCGAGATTAAACAACTTCTTTTCTGTGATGCTGGTCAGTCAAGAATTTGAACCCACATGACATAAAACTATAAAATTTCTAAAGCCACTTTATATCGCCAGTCCACCATTGTATATATAGAATCGGGAAGTAACTATTAATAAGAAATAAAGAATACAGTTGATCAGCAGCAGACGAAATAGATTATATAATTAGAAGCAAAAATCCTGATCACATTGTGAAAAACTAGTTTATGCTTTCTTAAAAAACCACAACTGAAAAAGTACACATGAAACTTTGTATGTTTACATTTATTTAAAGTGTTAAAAATATAAATTCACAAATTATGGTCCCATTAAATGTGAAGATATATGTTAATATACAAAAGATGTATTTTCAAAATTTATTTTGAAAGAAAATAGTGATTGAAGTAATAATGACAGGAAATATATAATACTGTCGTAATTTGTGCCAGGCTTATATTTTAATTTTCAAGAAACACAAACCGGGTTTTCATAATGCAATCAGCATTTTTGCTTTTAATATCTTTTGTTTTTTCTAGTAGGTGAATTTCTTTCTTTTACTGAAGGTAGGTGAATTTCTTTCTTTTTCTGAAGGTCTGTTAGCTGTCAATTGCGCATGTACAATGTAGCAGGAAATTTGAAATGCAAAATGTTGAAAACTACTGGAGTAGGATAAAATTTAGAAAAGTCCACTTTTTGAGGGCCAATATTTTTAGAATCATTAGTTAAAATCAGATGCAGCATTCAGTAGTTATGGTCATTAATAATCATCTTCCTGGATGGCTAATGCATGGTGAGGATGTAAGCATAGAACAGAAACAATTACTTTCTGTTAATTAAAAAAACAAAAAAAAAACAGGGATGCTGTCATGTTTATTAGTAAAGTGGTTAAAGTATTAATAAACATATTTATGGATTCAGCTGACCATTGTATTGCTGATGCAGAAAGGCTCTTCAGTCATTTGCCCAGAGCATGGGCAAAATGGCAATAATCAGACTGATAAGAACAAAGAGGGTAAAAATATATATCACAAATAAAAAAAAAATAATCGTTACCATTTCATCTCCTTCATCAAGTGTCCAGGCTACAGGGTTTTTAAGGTACCTTCCGCATACAACTTGAATAGTTGCATCCTGCAACAATAAACTACATTCTTTGTCCGCCAAGACATCCAATTGTTTTTGAACAGTGGCAATATTTTCAGCAGTTACTGATGCATAACTTTTAGTAGGTGCTTCTAGAAAGCCAAGTTTTGTAAGATTGTGATTTTAAAAGAAATTGGAAAGATATTACAAAATAAATTAAAAAATTCATGTTAAATGCTTACATAGTACAACAGGAATGGTTGTACTATGTAAGCATGCAACATAGCATATAACAGTACAACACTTATACAGTCACATCATGTATTCTTGCAGTAAATGAGGATAGTGGCCAGGGCCATATTTTCATATAAACGGAACAAGCACATGTTTAGAGAGGTAAATTTTTCAGTGTGGAAAAATAAATCTGTAAATACAACTTCTAATTTAAAATTTTAAGTCATCAGTCATTTTCACCAAGCACTATAAATGGAGATGAAGTTCCAAAAGAAATAATGATTTTAGGAATGTCTAAATGTGAGCATTTAATAAAATCTTGATGTAAAATTTCGCAGTTACTAAAGCATTTCTAATGTAATATTTTCTGAAAATTTCTAGTATTTAGACATACTGATTGTTAAAAAAAAAATGACAGCATTACAACAGCTAATAGATAACATTTTGAATGACACCCGCATTTCATAGCTTGCTTCTGAACCTGACTTCTCTTTTTACACCTGCTGAATTAATATTTTGTACAGTAATTTTTTTTATATCGAATATTTTAGGCTAATAGAGCTTACACAGATGAATGAACATTTAAAAATATTTTGATTTGTTTCATAACTGTATGTTTTGCCGTTTGTTCTTAATCCAGTGACAAAATATCGTGTTACGCTTTCAGTATAGAGAGATTTACAACAATGAAACATATAATTGTCGTGAAATATGATTAAATTGTAATGTATATGACAACAATAGTTTCAAATCTTTGATTGTAAAAAAGAAAATTTTTTCACTTCAAGAGTGCATAAAAAGTTGAATAACTCATTAGCTAAATCGAAATAAAAAAAAAGGGTTCCATCCTGCAAAAATTCAACTATGTAGGTACATGCCACAAAAATTTGAGGTTTTGCTATTGCTAGTCTGTACAGGACATGAGCTCGTATCTCAAAAACTCTTCCTTTCACTTTCACATTAAATATTTCCTAAACTAAATTTTAAATTGAAAAATGGTTTATACCAGTGCATTTCCCTAAAATTTCTCTACAAATGTATCAAATTTCATATTTTTGTATGTAGATTTTGTCCTACGTGACAGAGAAACTTGAGAAACACGAAATTTGTCAAACAGTGGCGTTGGCGTCAGCTACTTTTTAATATAGCGAGAAGCCCTTTCTTATAAGACCAACGCTGGTATTTTTGTTAAAAAATGACAAAAACTGCAATGCACACAGACATTTAAACTTACCATCTTTCTTTGGAGTGCCCTTTTCTTCAGTGAAATCTAGCTTTATTCGAATTGGCGAAAGATCTGCTTCTGGACTTAATGCAGTAGATTTGGCCAAACTTTTCAAAACAAATGGAGTACATATTGGGGCAAACTCAGCTAACATGGAGTTTTTTTGACCAGTCATCAAAAACTCAGGACTAGAAATGTCAACTGCACTTGATTTACAAAACAATGAAACTGGTTGAGGGGTACACAGTTTTGCCAGAGTCCTTCTATTCACTATATTTGGCACTGGAGACTGGAAGTTTCTCTCTTTATACATTGTTGCTGTATATATGTTTCTTACATTATCAGAAATATGAACAGGTGATAAAATTTTAAACTCAAGTTTATTTAATTTACAGAGTTCTTCTCGAGTTCCCATTGTGGGGACATACTGAGCAGTAGTTGATGCCATTGCTGTAATTCTGCCGGAATCAATAGGAACAGTTTTAGTGACTGGAGTGCAAAGGGAAGGATCACAAAATTTTAAGGAATGTTTTCCAGCTAGGTCATCACAAATTTTATTAGGTACTGAAGCTGCACAAGGTCCTGAGAAAGTATTTGATTCTTCTTCAGTCCTCTTAAGTTCCGAGGTTTGTGAGTTGTCCTGTTTGACAACACTCTCGCTTATTTTACTTTCAGGAGAAATTGGTGTATTTTCTTTACTGTTTTCAGTGATTTTGGTCAAACGACACTGAAATTGAAAACATAATTAAAAAATAAATCACAGAATTAAAAATGCTAATGAAATAGACAAAATATAATACAATATATATTTAAAATACTGTACTAATACAGTAAAACATACTTAAAATAGACTCCATTGGAAATAAAATACTGTTGTAAGTGGAAATATTTTTTTTGCACTGTCAAAAAATATAGGTTTTTTTTTATTGAACAAAATTAAAACTGTCCAATATAGAAATGAACAATTAATTCAAAATATTTTGTTGATAAAGCATCTGCTGTAACTAACTATGAATAAAAAAAAAATCTTCATTTCGAAGACATAGAAGAAAACTGAAGCTGTTTTAGTCTTTTGTCTAGTAGACAGTGTAGAACAGTAACATGGTATTTTAATTTAATTATCTGTTTCATGGTAAGCTCTATTATTTTGTTGGAAATCTCTGTATATAAGTATGGTAATAAACTAAAATAGTAAAAGAACATGAGGTACCCTAATTTTTATATTTACGAATTACTGACATAAAAAAACTTAGCACTAATCTGCAACTCAGAAAGAATGTATAATTTTTCTGATCATTAGATTGGTAGAAATATACATTACGTACCCAGATCCTTTTACATATTGTAAAAGATTAATTGAAAACAACAATTCAAATGTAAATAAAATTTTTAAAGGAAAGAATTGAAATATTGAAGAGGTAATATAATTTTCATACAACAATGTGAATGTAATTTCCATTTTATATTAAAATTCAGAATAACCATGAGCAGGCAGGAGCTTTATAATTCAGCAAATATATACTAGCTCATCACGCAAAACCAATAATCCCAGTTCCCAGGTTTACCCCCGTTAATTTCCAGATTCTGCAGCAGAATAATAATCAATTTCATAAGAAATTAATTTTACATTTTATCCATATTTACTACTGAGTATATACTAACAAAGAAAACATGCAAAATAACTCCCTATTTTGTATACTGTAGTCACTGTTTATTAGGTCCACTGGCTAATCAATATAAAATTGCAAGCACAAACAGATGAATTATATTATAAAATAGTCACTTTTTGGATAAAAAATCTTTTTATCCTAATCAATTATTTTCAGTTAATTTTAGAAACTACATATTATATATCACTTAAACTTTTCAAGACAAATACAGAAAATATTTAAAAAGAAGAACCACCACCAAACCTACTCTAGTAGCTACTTGAAAATAAATTACCTTAAATACAATAATAATTATAATAATAATAATTTATTTGAATGTGGATGAAGAAAGAAATGTTGTATCTAATCAAAACATTAATGATGGTGTTAGTCAATTAAATTTTAAATGTTTAAAGTTTCAGGAATAAATACACCTACAACAAAGTCTGATTATATTCTTCATTTAATCTGTTATATTTCTCAGCATGTTTTAACATTTTACGACATCCCCATATGTGGCTAATAGTTTATTCCTTTCTTACAATATTTTACATCTATTATCATACATCTATTATCATAGGTAATTAATGTTTTCAGTGTAAATGATCACTGTGATATGAATACAAGAAAATAAACACCATGATTCCATAAGGTTGTGTAGTGTGAGCGCAAAGCCACCAACTTGGCAGTGATGGGTTTGATCCAGGGGCCAAAGTGTGGTAGCCAATATCATAGTGTTGAGCTAAAGTTGTCTCAGCTTAAAGCATTTAATACTGTTTGAGTATTTGCTACAGTACTCTCCATCTTATTGAGTTTTGTCCAAACTAAACGAAGCTGTTGTTATGTTTCAGATGAAGTTTGTATGCTCTAAGCTGTAGGGGAGGAGAGGTCACAAGGTTTAATGACATACAGTGAGTTAAAGTTAGTGAATCTCGAAAGCGATAGTAATATGTGTGCTGGCACTATCTCACAGGGAGTAAGTGGAAATAGCACAATCAAAATGAACATTAAAACAGCTTAGAAATGGATGTACATGCAAATATCTGCCTCTGTTCGGTGCATCACATAATCACAACAGAAGCATCATCACATGAGAAAGTTGTTTTTGCTCTGCCATTGATCAATTGCTTTGCTTAAGCAAGCGTAGTGCGAGCAGCCTGGCATTCTGAGCGACCTTTAAGTATTTCACATTTCTGCTACATTTTGAGAGTATAGTTAGCCTGTACCGCAGTATGTCGCAATACAGCAACAAAGAACTTTTTGAAATGCTTATGCTGTAGTTTATGCAATCTCAATGCTAACGAAACTGCACGGGAATATCAACATACTTTTCCCAATTCTCGACATCCTTCTAGGAGATTTATTTCCCGATTGGTACAATGAGTGCATGAAAGAGGAAGCGTACATCGTGTAGGTGGACTAGGCAGGCTCAGACTTCACTCAACTGATGTAGAAATTGATATTTTGGTTTACTTTTGCAGCCATCCACATAGTAGTGTTCGTACCGCTGCTTTAGAAATGAACTCGCTTTCCTCAAAAACGTAATTTGGACTGACGAATGCTGTTTTAAACAAGATGGATACATAAATCCTCAAAATGAGCACTTCTGGTCTGACACAAATACATTCGTGGTACGTGATATTCATCATCAGAAGCAATTTTCGGTGAATGTATAGTGTAGTATTTTATGAAACCGTTTGCTAGGACCCATACTGTATGATAGTATGTTGAAGGGTGACAGATATGTTAATGAGATTCTGAATGTGGTTTTTCCTGAGCTTATGGATGAACTGCCCCTAATAGTACTTCCACATGTATGGTTTCAACAGGACGGATCTCCAACTCACCATACTGTAGTTGTGAAACACTGGTTAAATAACGAGTTTCGAGGCAAGTGGATTGGCTTGCGGGGCGCGGTAGTCCACTGGTTAGCACGCGGGAATTGCACTTGGTAGACCTGGGTTCGATTCCCTTCGCTGCCAAAAAACTGCCACTGTGTTCACGTAGAGTACGATCACATTAAACATGTGGGTCCGTAAGTCCTCAGGGGTGCAGAACTAAACCTGTAAACCGAGAGATAAGCCAGGTCCGCACTGCTGTCTCCAAGTAGATTGGCTTGCATGGGCCAGTCGAACTTCCCTCTAGATCACCTGATTTAATGGCTACGGATTTTTATTTGTGGGGTCGTTTACGCACAACTGTTTATCTTTCACCTCTCTTAAATAAAGCAGTTACAACAATGCATTCAAGATGGTTGTCGTGGTATCACCGAACAAGAACTTGATCGAGTGCACAGAAGTCTTTTCAGGCGAATGCAGCTCTGTATGGATTGGCATGGATGGAAAACATTTTGAACAAGCTTTGTAATCTTTATGTAAAGTTATTATTTCTACACAGTGTAGATACTTTTGTACTAATAAATATCAAAATTATTTATTTATGTAATTATTGTTTTCTCTCATAATTTGTGTATGACCCCTGAAACACGATCTGCTGACATGATTTTTCCCCTCTGAGAACCTATGTCGATGCATCGAAAAGTGGTTTAAGTCAGCATTTTTGTCTTTTCATATTTCTGGGACTTTTTATGATAAAATGTTGAAATTTTGTACATCATCTTATGGGGCACATTTTACACATTGGAAATATTTTTGTACGGGGGCCGTATAAAAATTTACATTTTTGTATTTTTAAAAATGTAATTCCCTTGAAAATTTTAATTGATTTCATAAAATTCTGTACCTTTTTTACACAACTTTGTAATTTATTACTTTCCTTATATACATAATGTATAAGGAAAGTATTGTGACGGGGTCGAAAATTCGAATTCGAGTTTTCGACGGGAGAGCACGTTTCAAGCATCCCTGATCACGAATCAAACATTTTTGGAGTGATGTCTGTGTGTGTGTGAAAGTATGTGTGTATGTGTGTGTGTCAGTGAGTCTGTGGAGACGATAACAGACGAACGAATGGACCGATTCGAACCAAATTTGGTACAAAAATCACAATCCGTAAACACTGGAAGCCTATTGTTTTTATACGTAATCGAATGTTCAGAACCTCCCTAAATTTTCGAATGAAATTTTGAAAAAATCGTCAAAAAATCAAAACCGCTAATAAAGTTACGCAAATCGACATTTCTTATGTAATTTTTCATTAGAAAACGATTGGCATAAATTTTAGAAGGCTAACATGAACCGTTCTCGAGATATTGTACATTTTTCAAAAAAATTATGAAAAAGTCACATAAAAAAAATTCCTATTGAGAAACATGTTCACTTTTCATATGTAATACCATGCGATAAATTGAGTGACATCATTCTCGTGGATCTAGCTCGTTCCATTCATGAAAAAATATACTTTGAATAATACTTTTGTATTTGAACGCCAATAGTCATTTATCTGCTGTAAGAATAACTTTTTTCTTAGTGCATAACTCTTGGCGAGATTTTGGCGACGAATTTGGCGAAATGTCGCCAACTTGGCGACTTTTCGAAATGTTGCCAAATTAACGTAAATCTCGTCAAATGGATAAAAATGACGCTAAATCAATGAAAATGACAACTAATTGTCGAAAATTCAATATCTTGGAAAGAATATTAGTATCTACTATAAGAAAAACCTATTTTTTTACTGTAAAAGTAGTAAATTCATTACATTATATAAGGAAAGTCATGTGTTGCCCACATCAGATTTTTATATATGTCTAAGATCAATATTTAAGGAATAAAAGCCGAGGTCAAGGTTTTTGGGACACCCTGTATATATATATATACAGGGTGCCCCCAAAACATTGAAACACATTTTAATTCTTTACTTGTTGGAGAGATCACTATTTAAAGTCACACTAAGATCAATTAAGGTATTACACTAAGATCAATATTTAAGGAATAAAAGCCGAGGTCAAGGTTTTTGGGACACCCTGTATATATATATATACAGGGTGTCCCCAAAACATTGAAACACATTTTAATTCTTTACTTGTTGGAGATAAGCGGGCAATGTAAATTGCAAAAATGTTGAAAGTAGGGTAGGAAATAAGACTACATTAATGAAATAGTCCTCCCATTAATTTTCAAAAGGTTACACATTTTTAATTTTATACGAACCCCCCGCCCCAGACAAATTTGGTCAATCAGAAATTTTTTATTTTTAATGCAACAAGATCATTAAAAAAACCCTGCATATCTGTATCTTTAAAATTAACTGAATTATGATAAAGGAAAAAAATCTGACTTATGCCACTTTTCCGTACCATGTGAAAGGCTGTTTCATCAGTGAAAATAGGGATCATAAACAAATTGACGATGGAAATTGTTTAGATCAAAAATACGTTAATGTGTGTCAAACTTTTTTATAGGCATGTCTCAATGCAAAAAGTACTTAAGAATCCATGATTGCATCGTGAGCTATGTAAAAGTAAACTATGTAAACTGAGCATCTGTTTCAATTTCAATCTTTCACCAGTTTTAATAATTCATGTTTTCATGAAACAAAATCAATTTTTTTTTAAATTTAATAAACATAATTACCTCATTTCTGAACGGAGTTGATTTTATATCATATACTTTAGGATGATGATCTGAAAATATAAAATATATTTCTTTAAAAAGCAGTTCAAATATTTAATATGAAATGCAAATTAGCTTCTAAGCAATGAAAAAAATATGGAGTTAGAGGCTTTATTCTGATTTTTCTGAAACATAATTTGGAGAGATTTTTTTTAATCTGCATAATAGGTTGATAGAGTCAAATATGTTTAAGACAGATGATTTTGATATAATTTATATGATCTAAATTATAATGAAATTGATAGAAAAATATAATTATTGTCTAATCCAAGTGACTTAAAATCAACACCCTATTTAAGCACTAAATGATTAATTCGTTTTAAAATATCAGTATCTACACTTCACTCAAAGCAGATGTGGCAATATAGAGGTTTAGGAAAAACTTTGATCCTATTCTAAGCAATATAGTTTATCAATTACACACTGTTAATAATCTTCCCGGCCATCCAAATGGTTACCTTACACCTTTCTGGTAGGTCGGATGGTCTGGGTCTCAACAACAACACTGTTAATAATAATGATGTACGATCACGTTAAACATGTGGGTCCTTAAGTCCTTCAGAGAGGTTGGTGGTAGGGGAAGGAGGGTACGGTCCCTGTGGATGCCTCCCCCACTGGGTTCCGGTCTAAATTGGGTGGCACTTCTCGGCCGTCCAAACAGTTACCTTACACCTTTCTGGTAGGTCGGACAGTCTGGGTCTCAACAACAACAACACTGTTAATGATACACTGGGTTGTAACATTTGTATAATCTGATTATTCCTGGCATACTCTCAACAATACAGTCCTTAATTCCAGAAATTATGGTACATAATACACTGAATAAAAAAATACATTTGAAATATTGTTAATATTAAAAAACAGGTACCTTCAATATTTAAATCAAAAGTAACTTTTTTTTCATTTTTCATTTTTTTTAACATTTTTTTTGTTCTTAATTTTTCTAAACTCCGCATGACATCTCCCTTTGGGTCTGCGCATGGTGTATAAAATGAGTTGCGATCCTGAAAAGAAAAACACTGGACATTAGCATATAGATACATATATTTATTCAGTTATTAAATTTAAAAGAACAGTAATATATATATATATATATATATATATATATATATTTGTTTGGGTTAATTAGAATTAAATACTCAGACCTGAAGATGAATTTAATTCTGATTAATCATCGAATTTGGGACGGTGCTGTTCTTTTCTCTTATCGGCATTATGGCCGTGAATTTGCTTCTATGGTGATGTTAATATTACTTGAATTGTATTTTTATTTTTATTTTATTTTTTTTATTTTTATTTTTACATAATTCTTAATATTACATATTTCAAATATATATATATATACACTAGCAGTGAATGCCCCTTCCTCACACAGGTTAATTTAGAAATTATAAATCCTAGTCATTTGACAAACAAACACATACATCAAATGGTGAAAGAAATATGCTGACAATGTTTTTAATCATTTAGTTCCTAAATAAATGCTTGACCTCTGCATGGTCTGCACAATGTCTGCTGCATGGGTGTTATATGCAGGGTTTTACTAAAACAGGGGGAGGGGAATCTGGCAAATAGGGAGCCATGGTGGATATGTGGAAAATATCGTATTTTAATTTTTCCAGACTGCAGTGCCATCTGTTGAACTTTGAATTTCGAAAGTCTGCCTGACTGAAAATGTACTGTTGTCCCAAGCACATTGTAGCAAACGGTGCATTTCTATCGCTGCCCATTTAGTTGTTATTTATTTTTTCAATAGGCTGGTCATTTTTGGGACACCCTGTAGAACTTGAAGAGACATAGTATAGCATCCAAAGCTAAATAAAAGAATACAATTGATTATTAGATAAATAATTCAATAGAATGCAAGCCAGCAAAATGCAAATTAGATAGGGTAAACATAAAAACAATCTGTATGAATTAAAAAAGAGAATAAGTAGCAATGGATAGAAGGTAATGAAATTGAGTAAAATCATCAGAAGGTGTATACAAAAGGTTTTGTAT
Organism: Amaurobius ferox; assembly: GCA_951213105.1. Classification (NCBI taxonomy): domain Eukaryota; kingdom Metazoa; phylum Arthropoda; class Arachnida; order Araneae; family Amaurobiidae; genus Amaurobius; species Amaurobius ferox. The sequence goes on from OX578146.1 coordinate 118,475,622, forward strand.
ACACCTCATGACGATTTTACAATTTCATAGGCAAGACTGTGATTTTAAAATATGGAGCCATTTAAAATTCTTTCCAGCTTGGTAGCTATGATGTCATCAATATGGGCACCTAACAATCACATTACATACAGTCCTATCTCACTAACTACTCATTGAAATTTAATTTCCTTTAAGGCACATGAAGTCTCTATTTACAAAGAATATTCAATAAAATTAGAGTTTTCCAAAAGAGTGGCCTAATTTATGCTAAAATCATTTGAGTAAAATATTGTTTTAAAAAAAAATTGAAACACCATATATGTTATATATGTTTGATTTTTAAAAAATTTTAAATTATGTGTGAGGGTAATCTTTTAATGTACAGTAATGACATTTTGTAATTTTTATGAGATCTTACATCATTGAACAACTTTTGTACTACTAGGTGCATAAAACTATACTTTTTGCTCCATCCTAGTGCAAATACTAAAATTTTAAAAGCAATAACTGTGCGTACTTTTTTTCATTCTTATCAGATTTGGCTGCTATTTTATTCTATGCCAGTATTTTGCAAATTGTCTACCCTGAGGTATGGGGTCAAATATCGAAACTAAGTTTTCTACCCAACAAAAACACAATTAAAGAAAAAAAAAATTGAACTTTACCTTTCCTTCAATGCATATTAATTTGCAGGGTATGCACAGTGATGATGCATAAAATTCAATAAGTTTTCAATAAAAAACTAATACTAATACGAAATTGCATCCAATGAATAATTAATTAGATAATTTTTATCTATTTAATCTTAGAATGGCATGAATTCTGTTGAATAACATCTGTTATGTCAAGTGTTGCACAATTAAAATCATGTAAATGAGTTTTTGAGTTATAATCATTTGATAATACAAGTTTATTAGAGGTCTAATAATTTATACTAATGTAATGATTTATTTGTGTTGAAAATTGCTAAAAATTTTACTAAATTTTCAATGATTTCCTGTTGATTTTTTTTTCTTTTAAGCTTTGGTTTATGCTAAGAAAGAGATTTGTTGATGCAAATAAGGAATAAGGTGTGCTATTATAAGTCATGACATCTTAAATAAGAATTTTGTTGTATATAAATTTTTCATTTATAAATTTATTAGGGCTAGGTGTGATTTCACAATATATATTCACAGACATTTTTTCATAAGAGACATGAGCCTAAACTAAGCTAAAGAGAAAACTTTCAATTTAAAAAAACTTAAATAAATAAACATACCTTAAAAGGGGACATTGGAAGCTTGTTTTGAAGTATGGCTAAAGATGAGTTTCCTGAATAAAATGCAGAATTACTCATTTTGTATGATAATACATAAATGTATAAAAATACATACACAGAAATATATATATAAATACACATGTATAAATGTTACATAAAATAAAATGTACATAATTTAATTATTCTTTTGACTGGTATAAATGTATAAACCCTTTGTCTGTCACGTGGCAGATTACATGCACAGTTGTGCGGCATACTCAATATGCGAATGAGTTTTTCTATCCATAATTTCCATTTTCCACGTTAGTTTTTCTTATTTTACTTAATTGCATTTCTCCTCTACAGTTTGGTAGCATACTGTTTATAAAAGAATACTCAATAAAATTTTAAACAATAAATAAACTAAGTGTACATATTTTTTTATTTCAATTAACCACGTTACATTTTGTCTGAAGAGACATTAGGTGGAGTGGAATTCTTGATGCGTATGTATCATTATTTTGCGATATGTGAGATACTGGAATTTCAACTCCAAATGGCATACTTGGTACTTGTGCCAGTATCGAAGGGTTGCAAGCTTGAAATATTTCTGAGGAGTGCTCTATGTTTATAATTCTCTTACTAAATATAGGGTGTTTCAGTAGAAATTATGCAGGCCTTATGATCAAGATTGGATTTCTTTTATAAATGATGATTCAGGTGATGAATCAATTGATAGTCATGAATCTTCATTTAGTGGTCCTAGAGATGAAAGCGAAGATGACCTTAAATCTCCACAAAAGAAAAAAAAAAAATTATACAAGTGATCTAAAAATTCATTGGAAGTCACAAGACTTGTTTTTGCCAAAACATTTTATTTTTGATTCTTTAAATTTGGATATTTCTGATAGTACACATGTGAATACTTTACTGAGGGTGATCTTTTACAAAGCTGTATTTACTACAGTTCGTGCAACTGTTACAAATTTGCTACAGTCAACATTGTTCTAACTTTTATTTTAGCAATCATTTCTTTTAGTTTTCCATATAAGTTACATTACTTTTCGCTTTTCAAAATTTAAAGTATTGAATAAAGTCCAGTTTAGAAGTTAAGGCAAAATCAATACAAATTGCTAAACAACTTGTTGTAACTTAATTTTTATTCAAGCACACTTTTCAAAGTTGCCGATATTATTACTTCTTTCGAAAAAAGGAATGAAACATTAGTTAATGTTGTGAAGTTATCAAATGATGCAATTAGTGAAATTGAATATGATCTCAAACTAAAGGGAAAAATATAAGCAAGTTCTTTAAGCAAATAATAACTTGTAAAAAAATAAAATAAAAATATATTGCTTTTATTAAAATGGATGTTTACAAATGTTATAAATTTTAAATATGATCCCATTACCTTCATGGAAGTCGAAAGATCATTTTGTGACAGAGGGCAAAGTTTAATTTTTGTCAAATTTTGGTTTGTATGGCTGAATATTTGATAATTGTCAATTTTATGGTATGGAATTTTACATATTGCATAACCCTTTTCTTTAATTTGTGGAGTTGAAATTTTAAGTTTAAAAATAAACTTAAATACTTAAAATAAATATGTTCTTGCTATTTAAAGCCAAGTTGTGGTGCTAATTTACATAATAAGCACTTAATCAGAGAGAGATCTATGTTAACCATACTGTGCTAATGGCTTAACCTAATTAGACTTAGAGCAGTCAAATAATCACTGCCTAACATAATTCAAATTGCATTAAATAAGTTTAATTGGATAAAGTGAAGTTCATGTTAATTTACTTATATAAGATAATTTCAAATAATTGCAGTAAATAACTTTAATTGGATAAATTCAAGTTCATGTTTTGATTTAACTTATGCAAAATAAACATAACTTCAAAGATTTATTCAGTTATTTGAAAGATATATCACTTCATAAAGATTAATTATTCTCAATTATGGGAAATTAAATCACTTACTTTAAAGCTAGTGTGTGTTTTATTTTTGGAAAGATTAAAGGTTTAGATGTGAGTTAATCATGAATATTATTAGTACTTAAAAGAAAACAAAGTAATTAATTAGGTAATTTGATATTTGCTTGTTGTATTTAAGTAAACCCAGGGAGTGTAAAATATATCAGAAATACAAGTGTAATATCTTATACCAATATTATGTAATTGTAAGTAGGTGTATGTATGGTAGGTTATGTAAAATAGGTTAAAAATTGTTTTTACAATGACTGCTACTCCTGGGAACTGATGTTTTTTTTATTTTATTGATATACCTTTAAAATATGTTTTCTCTTCCTCCTGTGTGTAAATAAACAGTTTCACTTTTGAAAAATTATAGTTACTTCAAGATGGCTCACATTTTAGCACGTCCTAAGCCAACTCAAATTCCCAAGCTTGATATCCCCAGCTTATTCCACAAAAATCAGGACCTGATTTATAATGTGGATCAGGGTGAGTACACTTTCCCTTAAAAAAAATTTCAAGTACTTTCAAGTACCATGTAATTCTTTTTCAAGGACATCAATCAATCCCTCATTATGAAGTTGTATGTATTTCTGGGAGGAAAATAAATAGCAAAGTTAAACTATTATTATTGTTTATTGTTGAAGACGTTGTTTAAAACATTTTTGGGAACAGCGTAACCATTGAGAAATTTCTAGGGAAAGCAGAACTTCTTGTAAAAAACACAATGCCACGGATCCGCAGAACATTTTCAAACCTGTCCTTTACAAGCACTTTCAAGGCCTTGAATATGGTCACTTAAAATTCAAGTATTTTCCCGTTTTTCAAGCACCCGTATGCACTCTGGCAGATGTTAGAGGATTTCAGAGGTATTTAACATCATCACACTAGGCAACACTGCACCGGATATCTCATGCTACAGAAATGATGTGGTAAGCATGAATCTCGCTAAATCAAGATACTAGCCCAGGTCCCTGAACCACGCACCCTGCTTTTCCACTTGAACTACACCACAATCCTGTTGTCGGAGCATGGGCATCATGACATACACTCTTCCTACACTTACTCTTGATCTATACATGTCATAAAATGCAGGATGAAGAGTGAAATTGTAAGTTTTTCTTTTCCTACTAAATGCAGTGACTCTTACCTACTGTACCGTAGTAGCGTTGTAGTGCCGAGGAGCACTCGAGGAAGAGCAGATTAAATTTTAAAAATAAGACTTTAATGCATAAAAAAGAAATATTTAGAACTATGTACAAATAGGAAATTGTAATTGCATATTCATTTTAAGCATCGGCTCTCGGCCGAACTTAGGTGCATGAGCTGTAGAAGGAGAAGCGACTAGTGCCATTGAATTCTAAAATCGAACTCCTCTTTCCAAAAAGGGTTTTCTCTGCTCCCTCCATTGGCAGGTCAGAGATCAGGGCGGTTTCATCCGTCCGAAAAACGAAGTGTAGGCCAAAGGTTCTCTTTCCTGGTGTTATATTTCACAACTATAGCACCACAGGCCAACGACCGTACCGTGCTGAAAACACCGGTTCTCGTTAGATCACCGAAGTCAGGCAGCATCAGGCGCGGTTAGTACTTGGGTGGGTGACCACCTGGGAACACTGCATGTTGTTGGCTCTTTTCGGGCGTGGCAGCCCAGTGGTTAGCGCGCGATTCTCGCCGCTGCCAGAACTGCCGCCGTGTTCATGCGAAGTACAATCACGTTAAACATGTGGGTCCGTAAGTCCTTCCGAGAGGTTGGTGGTAGGGGAAGGAGGGTACGGTTCCTGTGGATGCCTCCCCCACTGGGTTCCGGTCTAAATTGGGTGGCACTTCCCGGCCGTCCAAACAGTTACCTTACACCTTTCTGGTAGGTCGGACGGTCTGGGTCTCAACAACAACAACTATAGCACCACAGTTGTGAAAATCTAAATCTTCTCTTATACATGAATTTGGTCGACACTGGGCGTGTGGATGAGATAAGTATATTTGCCTCTCATGGCAGTTTTCGTAAGCACAAGCAGTTTTTTGAGCTAGTAACAGTACGTTACACTACTGTTTGTAAACTATAGAAATTCTTTAGATATTTTAAAATGAGAAAAAAATGTTTAAAAGAAAATTCTTAGAAAAATTAGCATTTGAAAAATGAGAGAAAAGTTGAAAAAGTGAGCATTTATAAGACCTGATATTAAGACAGTCCTGATTGGAAATTAGATTCACATTTGTATGTAGTAGAGAATTAAGTTTAACAATATTTTGAACTTGACCAAAGAGGGACATAAATAATGAACTTTAATGAACAGATATTCACACTGATGACTAACATTTCCAAGAAATAGCAAGAAAAAAAAAATCATTAAGAGTAGCAAAGTTATCACAATAATTACACAATATAACATTTATAAAACTATAAAAAGTTCATGGGAAGCAACATACAAAATTAATAGTGTTAACCAGTTTTGAAGGCACTTTTTGTTATTGCAAACAAGAAGTGCAACATTCATTCGTTAATGCAGAATCGGCAATTGAGGAGTAAAGATTGCACTTCTTGTTTCTCCTGACAAAGAAGGCTGTTTATTGCCTTAAAAAACAGTCGACACATGTGCGTTGTATACTGTTTTTAATGAAGTTTTTATAGTTTCATTAAATTAGCAGCAGTTTGAGCTACATGTATAACATTTACATCTTATAGTATATTGCAAGCAGAAAGTTAAAGTAATTTACTTTTAACAGACAGGCAAACATTTTCTATTTCTCTTAGAGCATCTTTCAATGGATTTTCAGAAACTTCAAGTTTCTGATAAATTGAAGTCCTGTTACCCTAGAGGTGAAAATATGTAATCCATTTTAAAGTTCACATTTATGAAAGCATATTAATATTGTAATTATGAAAATTTGTAGGCTTGTATAACTATGTATGTAGCAAGTATATCTATCCAACTATAAAGAAATCTACATCATTTATTCAATCACAACTAAATTAGACATGATGACTAATAAGGTAAATAAAGATCATATATCAGGGTTTTATATGTTAAAAAGCAATTTTAAGGAGTATATAAAGATTAAAGTTATTTTCAAATTTTTGCTATACTTTTAAATGGCAGAGACTTGAAGCTTTATACACAGGTCAATAGAGTCTTTAATATATAGCTAATAAAAAACTAAATGTGGGGATGGAGAGGGAAGCAGCAAATAAAAATTTTTCAATTGTACCATGAAGAAAATAAATATATCCATTTTTGTAGTGATAGTATGTACTTGAAATTTGGTACAAAGGCAGAAGGTATAAAGAAAATATGATGTTGTATTATTATGTTTAATTACTTATGTAGCGAGAATACGGAATTACGAACTTGGCAGTTCCGGGGTTTGATTCTGTGGTCAATGTATGGTAGGCCAGTATCATAGCGTTGAGCTAAAGATGTCTTTAGCTCAATGCAATTAATACCTCCTTACGAGCATTCAATACAGTATTCTCCTTAACAATGAGTTTTGTCGAAACCGAACAAAATTGTCACTGGGTTGCAGATGAGGCAGTAAGCTCTTAAGTTGAAGTGAAGGAGTTATTGCAAGCAGCCTCGTAGTGAGTCAGAAGGCTGATGATGTACGGTGAGTCGACATCAGAGAATCTCGGGCAGATAAAGAAAGTGCGGTGGAGCCATCTCATGGAGAGTACAGAAAGTACTTTTATGCAATGCATATACAATTCCCAAGAAGCTGAATAACTGAACGAAAGATGATCTGTGCTAGTGTCTAAGGTTACCAATGCAGCGAGAATGCGAAATAATCAACTTGGCAGTGCTGGGGTTTGATCATAGGGCCAAAGCGTGGTAGGCCAGTATCATAGCATTGAGCTAAAGACATCTCCAACTCAAGGCATTAAGTACTGCCTTATAAGCGCTCGCTACACTTATATTGGAGATATTGTGGATTGAAATATTTGATTTATTGAGTGAACAGAAAGCTGACATTTCCAAATAAGTTAGAACTTGAAATTTAGATGGGTCATTTGACATAAAGAATTGGAATATAAAAGATTTGAAAGTTATTTATTTAAATTGCTTGGTGGGAAATTAATATTTAAATTTAAAACAAAAATTTACTAGGATGCAAATTTCTTTCGGTGTGCAAAATGGAGTGAACCAGCAAATTAACTTTTGTTGAATGATCTTGTAGAATTAAAGAGACAGTAACATTTCTTTTACACTGATATTTTATTTTACGAAATTTTTAAGAGCAGTTCCTCAATAGCCTACATATGAACCTGGCCTGACCCAAAACATTGCATGTAGATTTACAGTAAGTGGACTAAGCAGTCACTTGGGGCCCTCCAACCAAACAATTGATCTGATGCTGCTAAACTTTTTAACATTCATTCAGGGAACCCGAATAAGAACCCAGAATGGCCCCAAACCTCATATGTGGATATATGGTAGGTGAATTAAGCGACCCGATGCTAAGGAAGGATTTAACAGAAAACCAGCTTTGTGAATTTTTTAAAACTAAGTGTAAACTCACCCAGCATAAAGTATCACGTAGATTCACGGTATGTGGACTAAGCATTTGCTTAGGGACGTCAACAGAGTAAATCCGATGCTGTGAAATTGGTAGAAATTTGGTGTATTACGTATCCGAGTAGTGATCTAAGGTGTGATTAGGTTCTTATTTAGGGCTTGCATGTGTTCACGTGTGTTTTGTAATTTTAGTGTGTGCTCGCACAGCAGACGACTAAGCCATTAGAAAAATTTAATGAATTTAATAAATTCCTGATTTTTTAAGTTCTGGTAAATGCAGGGTACAGTTTCTAGTTATTAAAAAGATGAAGGACAGTTTATTGAATAATGGTATGAAAATAATGATTTGGGTATTCAGAAATGCAATCATTTCAAAAGGATAAATTAGAATTTGATGCATTTGCATCTAAATTTACATCTTCAGAATTTTAAAATTAGCATTTGATTAATTCCTTAGTTTAAATAAACATAGTAATTCTAAATATTAATTCTAATAACTTTAATTTAAACGAGTTCAGAAAATAATCAAAATTTGAGAAAATATAACAGGTTTAACAATAAAAATTACAGAAATTTATGGACTGTCTCAAATATATAATGTATATTGCATATTTTCAGATAAGCATAAAGATGGTAATTCTCAAATCATATTTTTTTTAAGTAAAAAAGGCAGACATTTCCCTACTATTGCATGTGAAATTGTTTTTATATAAAATACAACACATTTAACAAATATCTAGAAATTTGTGGGTAATTGTTCCTTTGCTAAAAATTACTCTTCTGGGTAGTAAAATATTCTCAAAATAAGTCTAGGAGCATTTTTATTTTCCTGGAAAATTTCTAGGATGACCACTGCTCAGGAAAAGGGCAACGAGAACTATCTTAAAAATCTAACACACACCTCAATTTTAGTGCTGTGATCTCCAATATTTTTTTCTTCTTCAAATTAAAGCTAAGAGTTGCCGTTTTGTTGATCAAGTATCAAAAATTTTTAAAAATCGATAGTTTAGAATAATTCTATATTGATGTCTTAAAAAGAGCTAAATAGATACTCATTTTGAAAATCTATCTTCTAATACAATTTTTGTGATGGGATTTACATTTTTTTAAAAACTATAGCTACATATATTTTGTAGGGCTCTATGTGCCAAAATTTTGAAAAAAGGACGAAGTTATTTTTATAAGGATTTTCAAAATATTTTTTAATACAATTTTAAAGTTAGAATTTTATTTTGTTAGTATCTTTTTCCCTTCATTTATCTTCAAAATCTAAACAATGCAAACACTGTTGCCATTTTAAAAGAAGTAATATTTAAACGATTTACACAATTAGAAATAACTGAACTCTAGTACTGAAGCTATCTTTGAGACTTACGTTAGCGTTGGTGTATGATGTCATGAGCAGAGTTGGATTGAGACTTTTTTGAAAAAAATATGCAAATTAAGCTATTGGTTCAGATGAGTATCGGAAATATAAAAACCATGTTGTTTGTGCAAGTCAGTGCAAATATATAAATTGGTTTAATGATTGTTATAATTGTTAAAATTGCAATTTAATGTGTGTCTATCATAGAGGCATAATTCTGATTACAGCCTCTTATTTTATCGGTGTTTTGATCTAGCCTATCCTCTGTAGCTCCGATTAACATGGAATTTTTACTGTTATTCAGGTGGGCGGGGATAACACATAATATGCTGGTCTACATGGATTGCAGGAAAATTTCATTCTTATTTAAAGATTATCATGTCAGCTGGGCAGGTCACAGTTAAATGTTAGAATGTAGACATTACAACGTGTTATGTATAGAATCTCATTAAGTGGTGGCTTTTGATTTAAATTATGTCCATCATGGGAAGGGGTACTTATTAATATGCTAAATTTTGACTTAGAAACTCTCCATTTTTTACTGGCAGGTAAAGATTTGGGTATTTACACAAAAGGTTTAAAAATTAAGAAAAAATTAATAGATTTTCAATTATTTATAGATTTTTAATTATTCACAACATTAGGAGCATCTGGTTACACTACTAGTACAGTTAGAGGAAATACACAGCCAGAGGGTATAAATGCTAATCTAGAGAATTGGAAAGGTTGAAAAAATAATATATATATATATATAAACAATGATCACTTACATAAATAGAGGATAATTTACAACTAGACTTCAAAATACCAGGACTTAGAGGTCGGTTGCTTAAAATCATGTTCCGGTAGAGATCACTTGCTTCAAATCTAAGATCTTTTTCTATTAAGTGTAAAACAATGCAAGTGTGAGTAAAAATGAAATAAAAACAAGAGCAAAATAGAAGATATTTACTGTAAATAAGAGAAAAGATTTAATAACAGAATACTATATTTGGATATTATAGCAACTAGGGATTGCAATCCAAAGGTTTTTGAATTTAGAATTTTTCAATCCTGGCATCATTCAGGATTGGGAATTTTACTTTATATCATTTTTAAAAAAAAGACACATATAATATTTTTGTCTTTATTTATTTACAAATATTACAGTACATATTTTAAACTATGACATCACATTAAGATTCCCTTATAACAAACTTTAGGATAAAATGAACATTTTAGAATAAAAATAAAGAGGAATATAATTTGGTAATTTTTTGCATTTCCGATGAATGACCATACTCGCAGAAATGTTGTACAGCAGTTAATTTGAAGTAAAATACCTTAAATTAAGCAATATCAACATATGAAAAAAATTGGTTATTTTACATTAAACGTGCATGCACACTTTGGCTTATGTGCTGGAAAATGTAACTGAATAATGTAACTGAATAATGCAACTAATAATGAACAAATTGTATACCAGTTTTGTATAAATCATAAGTTAATAAATGCATTTCTCCTACTGAAGTTTTATAATAATGAAAATAAACACATATTTAATGAAACCAAATACCTACTATTCTAGTAGAGTGCTGCTTCATTGATGACATCACTTATAGAACTGAAGTGTATTATTTCATGAATTAAAATAACAGATAAATCTCAAAATCCATTTTTGTTGGCCTGGATCCTGGGATAAAGATATTCAGCATTCTATAATTACTATTCCTAATACCAACACATTTAAGATCACTATATAAGCATCTTTCTTATTCTCCTGATCCAAAATTATACTAAGGCGGAAGGATCAAAAGGTAGAACACAATGAATAAACCATTTATTCATTGTCTGCTACTACTTGTTCCTTTTTCCTTGGTTTTCTACCTCTTTTTTCTTCTCTTGTCATTAGCAACCCCTTTCCCTGTTACAGTTATGTTTACAATTTTTACATATGTAGACGATCTAGCTCTCACGATTGTAGGTTGAACTTTTTGTGTGTCCTGATAAAGAAGGTTATTTCTTGTCAAAACAGGTTAGCAATTATTTTTGGGTTGTATGCTGCTTTTAACGAAGATATTTTAATTATTATTTTAGCAGTAGTTTGAGCTTCAAAATTCTTGAAATTAAAAATTATTTTTAATTTCAGCAATCTGAAGAGTTGTATATGTTTCACAGTGAAAATTAAAAATTAACTATTAGAATCTGTCAGCTAACACTTTTTAAACTAATAGTGAATTCATAGCATATTAATCAATTGTACCCAGTTTTATAATTAGTAACAGTGAAGTATTATGTTACATAATACTTCGCTGTACATAATTTATGTAACTATTAAATTCTGCTGGTCGCTAAAAGTTAATGTATAATATAATAACAATTAAGTAAAACTGAGCATACAGATTAGTTATTAATTCATAAATGCTAATGATTAATATATAGCATAGTTAATTATGACTTTATAATACCTAGTCTCATGTTAACAGAAAAGTAACAATAAAAGATTAATTTTGAATAAATATATTTATGTAACGGAAAGCTAATTATAAAATAAGTTTACTCACGAGGAACAAGGTGACTTGGTATTGCAGATATATTTTTTTCCGTTTTTGACTTGATAGAATTAGGTTCTCTTCTCTTGACATTATCATCAAAATCAGCCTTTACATACAATTTGTCATTTTTAATGGACATAACTGTGGAATCAGTTTTCTGTATATTTTTCTTTTTATTAACATCAGATCCAACTTTTATTGCAGTTTGCTTTGCATTTTTATTTGTATGTGATTTAACCTGCAAGCTGCCACTTTCTTTAACTTTATTACTTTTATTTTGTATAGCACTTTCTCTCCTACTGAATTCAGTAATTGTTTTCTGATTTGTTTGTTTCACATTCTTATTTTGTTGAGACTGTAAAGGCAAACAGTTTTCTTTTTTACTAATTTTAGAAACATATTTTGGATCAGTTTTCTGAATTTGTCCAGTCTTCAAAAGCAAAGTGTTTTTCTGTAATATGGGATTAGAAATCCCTTTCTTACATCTATAAGCATCAGTAATTTTATTTTGGCATGGAGCTGACTTGCTTGCTCCAATATTTTTTTGAAAGACATGTGCATCTTTACATTTAGCAGGCTTAGTAGAATTTGCAGATGGTAACAATGATGGCTTTTGCTGTAACACATTTTTACTATTTTTATTCCTGGAAATAAATTACATAAATTAGTTTCTTATATTTAACAACAATAAATTTCATATCAATCTGTTGCATCTATGATAGTTTAGTTTGAAATTTCATAACATAAATTTGTACAGTCCTAAACCTAAGGCCAGAATGAATTCTGTCATAACAAAGAATTTTTTAGGGTTATTTTTACTCCTTTCTTAAAATTTGAACCAAGTAATTTTTTTTAATTAGGGAGTATTTAAAAAAATAATAATAATAAAAAAAAAATAAGGGGAAATATCATAAACCATTTTCCTATGTTTTTGTAAAAACTACAATACTTATCATAATAAATGGTACTTTCTAATATTTCCTTAAAGAAAGAAAATTAATTAAAGACATAGAAAATTAGGAGACCTAAATTTCCTATGTCTGCTTTCCTTAAATAAGTATTAGAAGGTTACCTAAAATACTTATTTTCAAACAGAATAATAATAAAACATTTGTCTATAGACACTTTCCTGCTTTTCTTGAGCGTCTCTTTTGTTTATCAAAAAGAGGCACAATTTGACTTTGAAACTGGCTAATAACCATAAAGTTTTGTTTTATACTGTTTCACAAATGTTTTTTTTTTTAAAATCAATAAATACAACTATATTTCATTTCTAAAGAGCAATTTTTTTCTTACTATAATTATTAATAAAATATATTTATATTGTTTCAAAAACAGTATAAATTAATTTTATTGATAAATACTAACTGTAAAATTGCATATGTATTATTTAGTAACAAAACATTTTCGCAGTATGCTAAAGAGAAGAAACTGCATAAAAAATTAAAAAAAAGAAAGTTTATTAATGTTTCAATGTAATTTTTATGATAGTAAAAATTTAATAGTGGAATAGCATATAGAAGGGTGAAAATTAATAAATATACAAGAATAAATAATTTGGTGGCAGCTTGTCAGGTGAAGCAGAGGATGACACAAGGTGAAGCAGAGCTTCACCTTGTGTCACTTGACATCGGTTGAATGGGTTATTATTATTATTTGGAGAATTTTTCACACATTTGGCTATTTTTAGATATTATTTGACAACACTGGTGTCAGTAGTGTGATGTGTTTTGATGATGTTTATTCTCGAGAAGGAGAGGAGAATTCTGCCATTGAATCTGCTCCACCCATTCGTAAAGTCATGAGCCATCACTGTAATATATAAGAAAGATAAAAAATCCAAAGAAAAATTTACATGTTAGTGTTGAAATTCTTAATGCGTATTTTTACAACATACTAGAAAAATTCTGAGCAGTGAACAAGTATTCCAGGGATTAATTACATTTAGGAGGTTGTGGAGTCTATCCAAGGCTATTTAAATCCAAATGATTATTGAGGATATATTCATTTCGACAGATTTTAAAGACAGTATTATCATATCAAAAACATAACATATGAAAAGTTATATGCATATGTTGATGTTCAAAACTTTATTCTGTGCTGTCATCATGTTGTGGTAAACTTTGGACAAGTGGAACAAAGATTATAATTTTTTTTTATTCAGCTTCAAAATCTATAACATATGGCATAAAACACTCCTAGTGGTGAAATTTTGAACTATTTTTCTTTTCTTGTGGATTTCTTTTCACCATGAGCTGAAATGATTATGTTCCAAATTTCACTATTCTACAATCCTTCATTTATGATACAGTACAGACTCCCCCCCCCCCCCCTGAGTATAGATGAATTTTAATTACATCTAGTGTCCACCTGGTATATATAAAAAAAAATTATTAAAATTAATTGAATAGCTTTTGATTAAAAATTAAAAGATAAAATACAAGGAAAATAATATATGTATATATTGAGATACAAGTTTATATAAAAAATATAGATCATAATGAAGTTGTTTATACTCACAAGTTTGAAGATGTAGAATTTTTGACTGGAACTGGTATCCGAGATTTTATAGAAACATTGGACCTGGTGGATTAAGAAAAAACATAATTAATAAAGAATATATTACCAATAAAAGATTTAATAAAATGACTGAATACATGTAAAGTATGATCAAATAAAATACTTTTCATTCTAATAGTATTTAACAAGTTAAAAGTAAAGATATTTTTATTGTATACATTTATACAGTGCATTTATCTAGCAAAAATATGGTAAACTAATGTGACGAGTGTAGTTAAGAAGCAAATAAACTTTTGATTTTACTTTTGTTCTTTAAAATATAACTAACTCTACTGCCATCGTGCTGTATGAAGTTTAATGGTGACAACTGGAGGATATATGTTGTTGGAGGAAATAAGGGTTGACAGAATGGAATGTTCTCCAAATCATAGCAAGGATTGCCAGAATCTTACCAAAAACGAAAAGGATTTTACATCTGTTCCGTATAAAGTTGCTTTATATAAAAAAATCCTTTTAATTAAAAGAATAAACAGCTATAGGCTTTGAATAAAAAGGACTATCTAGTACAGACAATAAAATGTTATATAAAACATGTTTGCAATCTACATACCTTGGAATTTCTACAGAATTCATTCTAAATCTGAAAGATCAAAAATAGGATTATTTACTTTTAATTTACTAATAATATTTTTATTAAGATATATTATATGATCAGAGTATGAAGTATGTTTTGTATTTTTTTAAAGTGTTGGCAAAGGTAGCCACAATTAAATTTTTGAAGGGTATTTTTACTCAACTAACATATTTCCTAAAATTTGAGGAGTTATTTCCCTCAATTATTTAGTAGGGAGAATTTAAAAATAAATAAATAAGGGATAAATAATAAAAATTACTATCAAATATTTTTATATAAAAACTACAATACATTTTCATATATATTGGACAACAAATTTTGAAATTTTATGTGTTTCTGAGATTAAACCAAGTTACTTTTATGTTGTTTAGTCTGCAGAATATGAAAATGGCTGCAAAACCACCAGATAAGTTTCGGGAAATATTTTTAAAACAAGTCGTACACATTTGCCCCTACCCATATACACCCTATTATAATCCTCATACAAGACAGGAATGTAAAGAGTATTTAGAACATCTTTCACAAGCATTTAAAAATAATTTGCTAGTGTTACTGTATTCTATTTCTATTAGTTCCATTTTTTTTAGGACAGTAATATCCTGATGAAACCATTCCCCATGTTCGTCACTAACAGTGCCATAGGTAGCACTATAGAAATCAGAATGATCGCATGAAATGTGTATTTTCAATGACATGTTGCTCTGCAGTTTCTTGCAGCACTTCAAGGTTTTTACAAGTTTAGATTAGAGGTCTGTATGGGCTCGGTCTGCCTGGACCACAGGGCTAGACTGGGCCAAATATATATAATTTTAAAAAAAATGTAATGTATTTAATTAGAGTACAGGAAATTATTGTCTTTATTTCAGCTATGTAAAAATAAATGTTTAAAAGAACAAATTTTTCTTTATTCTTCATACAAAAATTGCATAAATTTATGTTTTCAATACATTTGAATACAAATTATTTTGTGCTCAACAAGGCTGAGACATAATGGTCTTCAGGCTAGGCCGGCTCGGGTTTTACATTTATAAATTTCTTCTGGTGCAGGCAGAGTTTAACTACTGGCACTGTCTGAAATTTCGATCCATGGGATTCATTTCCATTGACAGCCCTCTACCTTGTATTTTGTAAACTAAAGTTAATTTATATTTTAAAAATTCATATTCATGATAGCACGTCCAAATTGTGAGAAATTGCTACTTCAAGAGACATTTTGGCTATTGTCCAGTGTAAAAAAAATATTTTTCTATAGACATATTCCTTATTTAACAAATAATTTACATGATAATTAGTTCTCACATTCTAGAGATTAAGAACACACATAGGATGTTCAATGGGGGGTTGACAACAGCCCCTAGTTGAGCGGTAGCCCCTAGTAATATAATTTGATTTCCATGCTAAATCAAAAATATTGAGGAATGTTTATAAAAATTTCTGCTGTCACTGATAAAAATTTGAGTTAAATGAACATATTTTGGATCATATGGATTTGAAAATATTTGGCAGACTTCTGATGATATTTTATGTGAATGGTCAAGCAAAAAAAAATGAGGCTTTCACTATTATATTAGACATATTTTACGAATGAATCATGAAAACTGAAATAAGTTTTTCTGATTGGAGGACTATGCTGCTATGGATATAATTTCACACTAAAATAAAATAAATGTTAAACAAAAATGCACTGTTATTTATCAGGTACACCCGGATTACGTGTGCTTCAGTAATATGTTATTAGATTTAGGTTGGGTTTCTACCAAGATAATGGAAGAAGCAGGAATCGGAGAATATGAAACACTTTGATGAACCCTTTTCCATAATTGTGATTGGCAAAATTTTGTAGTTTGCAATCTGATGTCAGTCTTGGATGGAAGACTACTATTTCTGATGAAAAATAGACTACTACTGATGAAGAGTTTTCCTACTTTCATTGCAATTTTTGAATTGTGATCTGTAAGTAAATTAAGCATTTTAGCATAAATTTAAACAGTTTTAACAAGGTTCTTAAAAATCATGAATTCAGCAGCTTTTAAGGACCGCAAGCCCCTGTTATTTAATGTACAACTTAAGAAAGTTATCTTGCTGCCATTACAGGTATTGGCTATTCCCTACTGAAGGCTAATAAAATGCATGGAAACGATCCATGTATGCTCTCATCTACAATGGAAGCCTAATCCAAGATTTATAACATTTAATGGTTAAAGATATATATTTTCATTTGGGAACACAAGTTTTTACCCATTAATTAATGGTAACATTTTTACAGCATTTTCATCTCATTATTACATTAATATATGACAGATAATAAGTAACATTTTAAACATAATATAATAAAAGTAACATTTTACTATGTATAAAATTAAAAAAAAAAAATCAGTATTGTCTATTTTTTGTATTAAGCATCTCATAAGAAAGTTCATATAATAAATACACTAAAATAATTCATAGTTCATACACTAAAGTTTATACACTAAAATAATCGCATGCTGTAAAAAGTGACTGAAACCTTAGATTGCAGTTTATGCACTTGCTTTACTATAAGCCTAATGGCATAGCTATGGAAGTTAAATGCTTGGTTCACACTAACCCCACCCCATAAGGCAAGTGTTAAAAAATAACTTGGAAAAGTTTAAATTTTTTTTTTTTTTTTAAATTACATGGCATTTATACGGTCAGTAGAAAATATAACAAGACTCTTTTGTTAGAATTTCAACTTTGTAATTCAAAATACGAAATGTAAGTGGCTTTCTAAAGTAGAGGTTTGCGTTTTCTCTGGTGCACTTACCCCCCCCCCCCCCCCCACACACACTAACTTTAAAACATGATAAAAGTTGGAATCATTAGAACGGGAACAGATCTTTTCTTCCGTAGAAATAATTAATCAATAATAGTGCTTTACTTACGTATTGAACTAGCGTTTCTTTTACATTACGTGAAAACTGCTAAAAAAAGAAGTTATTAAACGTGTTAAAAGGGTCTGAAATATAAATACTTCGGAAGTCGACAGCATATAAAGGTTAAATAGATATTTTCAATTATAAACCTTTATATGTTGCTGACAACCGAAGAATTTACTTTTCAGATCAGTCCGAGCGAAAAAATTTTCCATGTTAAAAGATTTGTGTAAAAAGAAATAGGAAATACTTAACCGTATTACAATGCTATGCAGTCTGAAAATGAATAAAACTACATTCCACAAATGATTTATTCTACGACTATTTTAATTTAAATATTTATATGATATTTAATAAATAAATTGTATAATAAAAAGTTAATTTTTTAATAAATTTTGTGTCCTACCAACATTTAAAAAACCCTCCAATCAAATTTCAGTATAGAAGCATATTGAGAAGAGTTGTATATTTCATACTAAACCATAGAGCTCGTAGAGCTGATAAATTACAGAATGTAAAGAGAAGGAGCAGCCAAATTGTAAAGAACCAATCAGAAATTCTTAACGTCTGCTTTCACGCGTTGATTGGAGTAGTAGGGATCATGCCTGGTTTATATCCTTAGCCATAGCCATCTTTATTTACGTCACCTTCGAGATCTAAAGATCTTTAGATCTTGAAGGTGACGTTTATTTAAAACCATTGTCATTTCAAGGAGCTCGTTGGTTCATTTCCCTCTTTTCTATTGGAAAGTGGAAACCCCGATACTCCTCGAACAGACGTTAAGTATTGCCATCTAGCGTTGACAGCTAGAATAAGATGAAGGCGATGTGTGACCGTTGACGATATTGCTAGATAGAACTCGGTGTCACTCTTGACAGCAGACTAACATGGAAACCCCACATTGCAAAACTCAAAGATAAAATAAACTTTGTGAAAGCAGAACTGAGCTCCCTCCTGTACTCGAATGATGTCAGCATTGAAAACAAAATACTACTTTACAAATCAGTTATCCGCCCCATCATTCTCTATGCCTCCCCAATTTGGGGCTACGCTGCGAAATCTAATGTTGAAAGCCTAGGCCAACCGACTCATCCAAAGACATAGAGTAACAAGATGGATGGCCGGGCGAAATCTAATGTTGAAGGCCCAGACCACACGACCAACCCAAGGGTTTATGGTAGCAAAGTGTGTGGCCGGGAAAGGCGAATTCTAATGTAAAAAAAAAAAAAAAAAAAAAAGTCCAAATCATTCAGAACAAAATCCTACGTTCTATCAGAAAAGCCCCAAGATACTTGAAAAACTTTGTAATACATCGCGATTTCAAAATTAAAACTATTAAGCAAGAGATGCGAAAACTCTCTAACAATTTCTATGATAACCTTGCTAGGATCCCCAAAGAACTGATATATAATATGACCGACTACGACTTCCGTGAATTTCCAAAAAGAGCCAGAGCTATCCTAAATCCCGATTTAGACGTCCCATGATGATTCCTGACTGAATCTCTTCTGCATTCCAGTAGGGGACATGCGCCTGTTCCCCCACCCTCCTTATCTTCAAAACTCTACAATAAGACCTCTGTTTACAGCATTCTTTGTTTACTATTAACTTGTTTCATCAACATTATTGGCCCCTATTGAAGGACTAGGTTCAGTGGAAGACTGTGACTCACATATATGTTACCTGACTAGGGATACGGAGCTCTGCTCCAGGAGCCCTGCTATCGACAAATTACTGGCTGGCTAGATAGAAATTCAAGCTTCACTCAGGGTTATTGTAAAATTAAATCTGATTTGAATTTGCATACAAAAAGAAGTAAACAAACATAGAAAAATTCTTTATAGATATCAATATGAAATTTTTAATGAAAATTTTAAATTTATAGTGCTATATACAAAGTATATAAACCACAGTCAATATTTGCCATATTTGATTGTGTCAACTAGTAGTGATAGTTCTTTTTTTATCTGTTGCTCATAATAGAGTTTAATAGTTTAATTTGTGTCGAAATTATACAAGTATACAAACTTTCTTTGAAAAGTCAACAACTTCTTAATTATTAAGAACAAGATAAATTTAAAATGTTTACACTTCAATCTAGGTATGTTGACAGTTTAATTTGTGCCGAAATTATACCCGTATACAAACTTTTTCTGAAAACTCTCTGGTTTAATCCATTTTTCCCGACGTTTGACTTCCGAAGGAAGTTCAAAAAGACACAGTCTTTTATGCTATTTGATGTACAAAAGGGCACTACACAATAAACAATAGTAAAAGCTAGATATTACAATTTAAATATACAAGAAAATCAAGGTAAAAAATTTGAAAACAAGATCATAATCAAATAAATAAATATAACGAATCCTCCAAGGTAAAACATGTACTCAAATGGAAAACAACAACGTTGTTTTAGAAATGATAACTAGCACCACCTAGAAGTCATTTTTGAGTTGGAATGTTACCTATTTTCGCGGAGAAAAGAACAGGCATTTTAATTTCAAACAAAGCTTTTAAAACCCGCACTATTAATATAATTGTTTACATTACTGTTTTACTCAATTCCCTTTTCGATTTCAATTATTTCCCCCGCGATTGGAAGCACGCTGCTATTGTTCCAATCCTTAAACCAAATGAAAATTTAATCTCCCCAAAAAGTTATCGCCTCATAAGCCTGTTGTCCTGTCTTGGCGAACTGGCTGAATATTTCATCACCATCTAAATCAACAATTTCCTTGCTAATAACAACATTCTCATCTCAGAGCAATTTGGTTTTAGACCGCTCCACTCTACAACACACCAACTGCTCCGCGTGGTGGAGTGCATTTCTGATGGACTCCAAAACCGGTCAGCAGTTGGAGGTATAGTTATTGACGTTGCTAAGGCCTTCGATAGGGTGTGGCCGTTGGACTCATGTACGAACTCATTCAGCTTCGTATGCCACACTCTTTTACCCATATTTTGTACTCCTACCTTAGCGACAGAACCTTTCATGTCCGTCTGAACAAGACACATTCACACACCAAACATATCCTGTCTGGAGTCCCCCAGGGCAGTAAACTTGGTCCCATTCTTTTTAATATTTACATAAACGACATTCCTAGAACCAACACTATTCTTTGTTTTGTATGCGGACGACACTGCCATTCTTGCCACACACTACAACACCAACTACCTACACCGATACTTACAACATCACATTGACACTCTCGAACCCTGGTTAGAGAAAAACTGCATAAAAATAAACCCTAACAAATGTCAAACTGTATTTTTCTCACATCAACGTTTTCCGACCCAACCAATCATAATTAACGATCAGCCAGTTTGCTTTGAGAGGACATGTAAATATCTCGGTGTCACTCTTGACAGCAGACTAACATGGAAACTCCACATTGCAAAACTCAAAGATAAAATAAACTTTGTAAAAAACTGAGCTTCCTCCTATATTCGAATGATGTCAACATTGAAAATAAAATCCCACTTTTCAAATCAGTTATTCGCTCCACCATTCTTTATGCCTCCCTAATTTGGGGCTACTCTGTGAAATCTAATGTAATCTAATGTAATCTAAGATTTCAAAGAAAGAGGGACCCTCGTGTATATTTACAATTTATTGATAGTCTACAGTTTCTGAATGCTTCCCTGGAAAGCTAGTTTCCAATTTAGACTTGAGTGAATTTCATATTCTAAGAGAGCATTTCCCTGATGTAGTACAGCAGAATGTTCCCTTAGGAAAGGAGTATATCCCTATTATAGCTGTATGACATCCTTTCAGAAATTTAATGAAGATGTACTACCTCCATCTTCTGCATTTCATAATGATATGAAAGGTGAAGATATTAAGAGTGAGGATTATCGACATGCACAAACTGTATGGAATACCTTCAATATAAGGAATTCAGGGGAATATCACGATCTGTATGTGAAAACAGATGTACTACTATTAGCGGATGTTTTTGAAAATTTCTGAAAATTATGCTTATCCCATTATAGTATAGACTGTGCATATCTTATGACTTCGCCAGGACTGGCCTGGCAGGCATCCTTGAAAATGACTGAGCAAACCTTAGAACTTCTCACAGATGAAAATACGCTACTGTTCATAGAACGCGGGATTCGAGGCAGCATATGTATGATTAGCCAGGGTAGATCTGAAGCTAATAATCATTATTTGGAAAACTACGACTTAACTAAGCCTGATAAACACATTATCTATCTTGACACTAATAACCTATATGGTTGGGCTATGTCTCAAACACCACCCTATGGAGGGTTTGAATGGATTTTTGCAGAGAATTTGAATGAATCCTGGATAATGAGCCTAAAGGATAATACTCAAGAGGGGTATATATTTGAAGTGGATCTGGAGTATCATGAGTCCTTACATGATTACCATAATGGGTATTCCCTAGCCCCTGAAAGGGTGGAGATTGAGCGAGAAGTGCTCTCCCTATACGCTGAACGGCTGGTTCAACAGCTGCGAAGTTGTACTACGAAGTTATACAGTACTACGAAGTTGGTGCCCATCCTACATGATAAGAAAAATTATATTGTTCACTATCGCATCATTCAACTATACCTTTCATTACGTTTAAGACTCAAGAAAATTCACAAGGCCTTAAAATTTAATCAGAAGCCCTGGTTGGAGAAATACATTCAATTTAATACAGAAAAGAGAAAGTTAGCGAAGGCAAATTTTGAGAAGGATTTCTTCAAATTTTTTAATAACGCTGTGTTTGTAAAAACTATAGAGAGTCTTCGAAAGCGAGTGAAAATTGAGTTAGTGAGTTCTTCAAAGCGAGCCCTGAAGATCGTAGCATCCACAACTTATAGAGCTAGCAGAATTTTTTTGCGAAGATCTTGTGGGTATCGAGCTTGTAAAGAGTTGTATTTTAATGAATCGGCCTATATACGTTGATTTTGCTATTCTAGAGCTAGCCAAACTACTGATGTATGAGTTTCATTATAAGCATATTAAAAGCCAATATGGTGAAAAAGCTTCACTTCTCTTCACCGATACTGATTCATTGACTTATGAAATCTAAACTGCTGATATCTATGGAGATTTGGAACAGCATAAACACCTCTATGATTTTTCTGACTACCCCAAGGATCATCCTCTCTTTAGTGATGAGAATAAAAACCGTATTGGATACTTTAAGGATGAGCTGAATTCAACTCCTATTCAAGAGTTCATAGGACTTAGACTTAAGATGTACTCTATTCTATCATTTGCTGGAGAAAAGAAAAGAGCTAAAGGTGTTTCTACGCATGTGGTTGCACGGAAAATTACGTACAGTGATTATAGACTGTGTCTGTTGAATGTTAGACCTACATGGAAGAGCAGATTAGAATTGATAGCAGCAATCATAAACTATTCCCTGTATGCCAGAATAAACTGGCTTTGTCTCCAGCTGATGACAAAAGATGTTTACATGAGAAAGGTATCACAAGCTATGCTTACGGTCATTTTAAAATTAAAAAAATAAAAAATAAATAAAAAATTAAAAAATAGAGATTGTTGCGGTGCATTTATGCATCGGGTGATGGTGGGGACAATCCTTAAAAAAATACTTTTTGTAACTAATATCATAATACTGAAATTAATGAGAACGACATTACAAGCTATGCTTACGGGCATTTTAAAATAAAAAAAATCTGATGTGGGCAACGCATGACTTTCCTTATATAATGCAATGAATTTACTACTTTTACAGTAAAAAAATAGGTTTTTCTTATTGAGATATTTATATTCTTTCTAAGATATTGAATTTTCGTCAATTAGTCATCATTTTCATTGATTTAGTGCCATTTTTATCCATTTGGCGAGATTTTCGTTAATTTGGAAACATTTAAAAAAGTCGCCAAGTTGGCGACATTCCGGCAAATTCGTCGCCAAAATCTCGCCAAGCGTTATGGATGGAGAAATAAATTATTCTTATAGCAGATAAAAAACTATTGTCGTTCAAATACAAAAATATTACTCAAAGTATCTTTTCTCATGAATGGAACAAGCTAGATTCACGAGAAGGATGTCACTAAATTTATCGTATGATATTACATATGAAAAGTGAACATGTTTCTCAATAGCTAATATATTTTTTAATTTATGGGAATTTTTGATAAATTTACTTAAAAAATGTGCAATATCTTGAGAACGGTTCATGCTAGCGTTCTAAAGTTAATGTCCGTTTTCTAAGGAAAACTCACATAAGAAATGTCTATTTGCGTAATTTTATTAAAGGTTTTGAGTTTTTGATGATTTTTTCAAAATTTCACTCGTAAATTTATTCTGAACATTCGATTATGTTTAAAAACAGTAGGATTCCAGTATTCACGGATTGTGATTTTTGTTCCACATTTAATTCGAATCGCTCTACTCGTTCGTGAGATATCGTCTCCACAGACTGACTGACACACACACACACACACGCACGCGCACACACACATACTTTCACATACACACACACAGACATCACCTCAAAAATGTTTGATTCGTGATCAAGGATGTTTGAAATGTGCTCTGCCGTCGAAAACTCGAATTCGAATTTTCGACCCCGTCACAATACTTTTCTCATACATTATGTATAAGAAGGAAAGTAAAAATAAAAAATAATGTATGGAAAGTAAAAATAAAAAATAAAAAAATAGAAAAAATAGAGATTGTTGCGGTGCATTTATACATCGGGTGGTGGGGGGACAATCTTTTAAAAAATTACTTTTTGCAACTAATATAGGATACTGAAATTTATTCATATCTTCGAGGTTGTCGCGGTGTGCATGCGCATTGGGTGGTCGCGGGGGCAACCTTTAAAAAATATTATCTTTTACTAAAATACCTACATATATTCAATAGACTACTACTACTAAAATGAATGAGAGAACAATACTCCATACGTAATAAACTCCGCCCTCTTTTATGACGTCATCTTTTATTCATACCTATCTTATGAGATCATAACTGTGCCGGTTTCTGAGGACCCTACCATGTTAAAGCATAGTTCTTGAATACTTCCTCCGTTGATGCACTCATTTTATGGCCTCGGAGGGTTTACATGTTCAAATGTAGCTCTTTACCCCTACCCAAATGCCGGTGAACTCTCCTATATCATCTACTAACTATACAGTTATGAAATGTATCTTCTAAAATCGTGGGTGCATACGCAGGATACAAGAACGAGTCCAAGTTTCTGGATAACTAACGTTTATTCACAAGCACAAAGTAAACAGGAACAATAAACAATCAAACACCACTTAAATGCTCCACTCATTTCACAGAATAAGCGATATTATTCTCAAAACATTAACGAAAGTGATTTCACAAAACAATAGCTACTATTCTCAAAACATTGACAAAAATCCCAGTCCAATGTAGCCCGTGTCACGCCCATTCGTTAACTCCCCTGCAACGGAGGGGTGAGTTCTTTCTCTAGTCTCTTCATAGAAACTTTTGGAAATCTCTGTATTTCAAAGAATAATCGTTCTATAGAGAAGTTTCTGGAACATTCTGGAATTCGCTAAATGTCGCCAATTTGGCGGTAAATCGCTAAATATGAAAACCCTTCTTCTAACTGCGAAATTCTGGAAACCCTGGGCTGATGTCATGCACTGTATTTCCTTTGATTGGCCTTCGATACAAACTAAAGAGGACTTCGACACAGACTTTCTCTGTGTTTTCTTTTTTTTTCCATTTCATCCTTTGAATTTTGTTTCTCAAGCAACACATTTCTTATTAGTGAACTTGTTAAAGCACTGATTGACATTTTTCCTCTCTTTTTTGTTGATCTTTTAACTTGTGGTAAGGGTTTAAAGTTAAATATTGATAGAAGAGGGGATCACCTTGATCCCGGAATTTGTTCACAGTTGTGATTATCTACACTTTCAGTGTCGCTATCATTAGCACCTAAAGAAATAGGCGTGCTTTCATTTGTGGAAGATGACGACCTTCGTCATTTTGCCCCGAATGACTAAAAGAAACAACATGGCTGGTGTACAGAAAACTGGCATCAGATGAAAACTATGATAGCTTAGCTGAGTATTTAATACTATAAAGTGTAACCATAAATTATATCAGAATTTTATGACTCACCTTTAAGTAGCTCAAGCTTATTTAATACAAGTCGAAAATAGTTTCACGGCCCTTAATAAAGTTTGACTAAGAATATAAATTGTACGTGTAGCAAGAATGGGGCCTTCCGCATGCGATTAGTTGCTCTGATACAGGGGATTGTACCTATGATCGTCAAGTTTGCCACTTAAGAATAAAGTCGCTAAAACTATGATTCGTCATCTTGCCCAGCTCTTCATCTTACCCCGGTCTCCCCTACTTACTGATTTTACAAAAAATCTGTGATAAAGTGGCTACTAAACTAAAGCTGCCTACTGGCCACTTACTACTATTAAGTGAAAATTTGAATTTTTAGGTCACAGGTCTCCCCTGATTACTTGCTTTCTTATATTGATCAGGGTCCTAGTAACCTACTGCAGAATCTGAGAGTATTGGATGTTTTGGACGAATAGTTTGTTGGACTTGGCAGTCATTGGTTAGACTAAGAGGAATTAGTAACACCAGCAATAACAATATTTGTCTATACATATAATTCTAAATCATTCACATGAAATGTATGAAAACATTCTGCTGAAAACATAATTGAAATTGATGCATACAGGTAAACATTTATTTGTATATGAAATATTTCAAAAAGCATGTACACAGACATTTGACTTAATATAAATTTGTGCAGACAGGTGAGAAATCACATGGATATATGTGGAAGTATTACGAAAAAGGTTAACATTCCTATTTGGATTGTAGACAAGTGTTTATAATTTAAATTAGCGTTGGTGTTTTAGCCAGCAAGAACACCAAGTGGCAAAAACTGGTAAAAACCAGGTTAAAATATAAAAAATCTGATGTGGGCACCACATGACTCTCCTTATATAATGCAATGAATTTACCACTTTTACAGTAAAAAAAAAAATAGATTATTTTTATAGTAGATATTTATATTCTTTCCAAGATATTGAATTTTCGTCAATGAGTCGTCATTTTTATTGATTTAGCGTCATTTTTATCCATTTGGCGAGTTTTTCGTTAATTTAGCAACATTTAAAAAAGTCGCCAAGTTGACGACATTCCACCAAATTCGTCGTCAAAATCTCGCCAACCGTTATGGACGAAGAAATAAGTTATTCTTACAGCAGATAAATGGCTATTGGCGTTCAAATACAAAAGTATTACTCAAAGTATCTTTTTTCATGAATGGAACGAGCTAGATCCATGAGAATGATGTCACCCAATTTATCGCATGGTATTACATATGAAAAGTGAACATGTTTCTTAATAGGAAATATTTTTATTTTTATTTTATATGACTTTTTGATAATTTTTTTGAAAAATGTATAATATCTCGAGAACGGTTCATGTTAGCGTTCTAAAATTTATGCCAATCGTTTTCTAATGAAAAATTACATAAGAAATGTCTATTTGCGTAACTTTATTAGCGGTTTTGATTTTTTGACGATTTTTTCAAAATTTCATTCGAAAATCTAGTGGGATTCTGAACATTCGATTGGGTATAGAAACAATAGGTTTCCAGTGTTTATGGATTGTGATTTTTGTACCAAATTTCGCTCGAATCGGTCCATTCGTTCGTCAGTTATCGTCTCCACAGACTCACTGACACACACACACACACACACACACACACATCACTTCAGAAATGTTCGATTCGTGATCAGGGATGCTTGAAACGTGCTCTCCCGTCGAAAACTCGAATTCGAATTTTCGACCCCGTCACAATACTTTCCTTATATATGTATATAAGGAAAGTAAAAATTGGCAAAATGTAAAAGTGTTTGATGAATTAGTCATATCTAAAATCAAATATTTTTTTATATATTGATAGTATTGTTTATTAATTTATTATTTAAAAATATAATTATAAAATAAAATAATTGCAATTTTGAAAAATATTTGAAGGGTTAGATAAATCTATTTCATCAGTGGATACTTATTGTATATGCTTATTGTTTAGAAATGAATAAGAAACTACCATCAAATAGTGAGGATTGGCTTGTTTTAAAGAAAAGGTATTTACAGTTTGATTTTATAATGTGACATGTAGTGGAGGTGCATAAATATTTCTGCAATCATATGCTCCCGGATAATGGTTTAGAGAATGTAATAGTCATGTTTCTCCTCAGTTACCTGAAAATATTATGTGGAACAATTAATTTGTCTAGAAACTTTTGTACGCAACCACAACTCATACACAAAAATAGCAAATGAACATTTTGAATAGATGGATCAAAATATTATAACTCGTGTACGTGAATTTAATCTTTATCAACAAGTAAAGGATCTCATGATACTGCAATTGAATCCTGTTTTTTAGAGTGATTTGTTAATAATAGTAGAATCTTGCTATATATGTTTTAATCTACACTTATATCCAAAAGTTAAGCATAGTTGTTGTTTATGTGAAAATTTTAGGAAATCTGCATCGGAATGGAAGGAAACGCGGTATGCTGGTGTAATAGGGTTATAGAAGAAGAAAACAATGCAAAACAAGGATTATAAAGGCTTTTATTATCCAAAGAAAGAAAGAAAAAAGGTTACAATACGAGTGTCAACCTCAGTGAAACAGAATGCTTAAAACAATGTGATGCTGCACGGTGTGTGGGAACATTATACGGTGTGTGGCAACCTCGGGTAGCCACGCATGCTGCACAACGATTTCCCATACTTTCCATGAGGGTTTGGATGAGTTGTGTGCTCAAAGAGTTCCAAGTCCCACGGAGAGCAGTTTTCAATCTCGAAACGCAGCGGAAAAACTGTCAGAAAATATTTGAAAAACTTTTCTTTTGATCCGTTGCAATAACCCTCGTAATATTCTTCTTTACGAATCCCTTTTCGTTTATATTTACCGTGCCTCGATTTGTGATTTTTATCCAGTTCAAACTTTAAGTTTTGCCTGGCGACTCATTCTCGACTCTAAGCAATTCACAGTTACCTCTGACTTCATTTTAAAATTTTTTGAATTTTCGGGTTGTAGTTTTGTCATATTTATATTTTGCTTGTAATTGGCCTGCTTTAAATAATCGGTGCATGTTTGTTTATTTGGATTTTAGAGATTTACTATCAATTAATAGCCTTGTACATTACCATTTTATTTATGCAAAGTTTGCATTGTTTCTGGTCGCTATATATGAACGATTGAATGTTTTACGTCTTATGTTGCCACTGATGAAGGGCGTTTATACGCTTGGAAGCGCTCTGGTTTTTATAATTATTTTGTACGTCTCCTAGGAAGTTCAATAAATGACCTTCATATTTTAATTGTGTTGTGTCCTTGTGTTTTATTCAAGTTTAAATAGACGTGTTACCCACTGCATTATCTCAAGAATGGTCCGTCTTAGAGTAATGGGGTTGATCTTATTCTTTCCTTCGGCAAAAATTACGTATAAAACACGCATGTAATTGACACATTTGAGCACATGTAGTCTTTTATGTTACATTTTGGCAAGTTTTGAGAGCTATTTTGTAAAATAAGCAAATTCTTTTTTCCGAATCGTACCGAAATTCAATCAGCACCACGGTAACCTACATCTACCAAATTTTGTGAAATTTGGTCAATTAGTTTTTCAACTAGAGTGGATACATATGATTTTTGTGGATCATTTTGCAAGAAAAGGCAAGTTCTTTTTTCCGAATCGTACCAAAATCTAACCAGCAGTAGGGTAACACTTACCTACTAAATTTTTATGAAATTCGATCAATTACGTTTTGAGTTAGAGTGGATACATACATTGAACAGACAGACATACACACAGGCGTTACGCTAAATATTAGTTTTTAGTGTTTTAGGCTGCTCGAAAAGTGTAGATTTGTCAAAAATTCAACTAGCAATTTTTGACATGATTCCAATACTTTCTCTATACATTGCCATGGTTACCATGTATTGTCTGGAAAATCAAAATCGTGCATTTAAGAAAAATAATACAGGTTACTAGCTGAGCCAACGGCCGTACCGTGCTGAAAACACCGGTACTCGTTAGATCACCGAAGTCAGGCAGCATCGGGCGCGGTTAGTACTTGGGTGGGTGACCACCTGGGAACACCGCGTGCTGTTGGCACATTTCGGGCGCGGTAGCCCGGTGGTTTGCGCGCTGGATTTGCACGCTGCCACAACTGCCGCCGTGATCATGCGGAGTACGATCACGTTAAACATGTGGGTCCGTAAGTCCTTCCGAGAGGTTGGTGATAGGGGAAGGAGGGTACGGGCCCTGTGGATGCCTCCCCCACTGGGTTCCGGTCTAAATTGGGTGGCACTTCCTGGCCGTTCAAACAGTTACCTTACACCTTTCTGGTAGGTCGGACGGTCTGGGTCTCAACAACAACAACAGGTTACTAACTTTTCAGATGTACGCAAAATCCAGAACTTAGAAACACACTAGCAGTTAATCGTGAAGTTAGAGGTTTATTTTTCTGAATAATATTATGCAGTTTTACACAATAATATACTTGGGCCAACGGCCGTACCGTGCTGAAAACACCGGTTCTCGTTAGATCACCGAAGTGAAGCAGCATCGAGCGCGGTTAGTACTTGGTGGGTGACCACCTCGGAACGCCGCGTGCTGTTGGCCATCTCGGGTGCGGTATCCCCGTGGTTTGCGCGCTAGATTTGCACGCTGCCACAAATGCCGCCGTGTTCATGCGGAGTACGATCACGTTAAACATGTGGGTCCGTAAGTCCTTCCGAGTGGTTGGTGGTAGGGGAAGGAGGGTACGGTCCCTGTGGATGCCTCCCCCACTGGATTCCGGTCTAAATTGGGAGGCACTTCCCGGCCGTCCATACAGTTACCTTACACCTTTCTGGTAGGTCGGACGGTCTGGGTCTCAACAACAACAATAATATACTTACATTATCTGATAAAAGTACTTTGCAACCAAAGATAAAAGAAAATCAAAGCTCTGACATTTACTTTTTAGAAGAAATTAACATAGGTTTGTACACAAGTAAATATAACTTTTATAAGTTTTCACATATACTGAATATAATGTCTTTACTTTAGCCTTTCAGAGGAAAATTTTAAAATCCATTATTTAAATTTGGAAGCAAGTTTATCGTCTCAAATTATTTCAAAATAAAACGAAAAATGGGGAAACAATAAATATCTTGATATTTTGTCGAAATAAATCAAAGTTTTGGAGAAATGATTTTCAGAGAAGTACATTTGCAGGACACAGCATATTTGTTATCCAACTTAAGGGGACGGTGGACGTTGAGATGAGCAAAAAACGACTAAAAAAAGTTTTTTTTAATATATAACATTATTTTACACATTTAACCTTTTGCTTGCGGGTGGGACAGCGTCCATCCCAAACGAAGAACCTTCCAAAAAGACAGGTATTTGACATACCCTATCCCAAACAGTTCGATCTGCCTTTGCAGGCATTAGCGTCCATGGAAATCGCCGACAGAAACATTGCATCTGCTGCAGCAGGTGCAATGTTTCTTCCAAACCTTCTCTGCAGGTGCAATGTTTCTTCGAAACCTTCTCTATAAGAGTACCAAATTTTATATTTTTATATATAGCTTTCGCGGTAAGAAGCAGAGGAACGAGAAATTTGACAAACAGCGGAGGCGGCGGCGTCAGCTATTTTTCTTTAATATAGAGATATATTAGGAATTGCATGAAAAGTAAAGCACGAAAACATTATAAATGGTCACTTATCTTTTTGGTAGACGTCCGTGAGCCATTCTGATATCATATCATCATTATTATAATTGGCGGCTTCAGCGATTCATTTCATGTGAGTTGCTACATGAAATTAATTTTGTGCCATTTTAAAAAATAATCCTTGCAGCGAACGACCATTTTACATTGCTGAAATTGTAGATATATCAATTATTAGTGTGCACATTACTCGGTATTGAGAAGAATCATGCTGCTCCTTGTTCGGTAGCTCCAATTATCAAATCAAATCAAATAAGCAGAGAAAATGTTTTGTATTGAATCATTACTTTCCTTATATACATAATGTATAAGGAAAGTATTGTGACGGGGTCGAAAATTCGAATTCGAATTTTCGACGGGAGAGCACGTTTCAAGCATCCCTGATCACGAATCAAACATTTTTGAAGTGATGTCTGTGTGTGTGTGTGTGTGTCTGAGAAAGTATGTGTGTGTGTGTGTGAAAGTATGTGTGTGTGTGTGTGAAAGATTGTGTGTGTGTGTCAGTGAGTCTGTAGAGACGATAACTGACGAACGAATGGACCGATTCGAACGAAATTTGGTACAAAAATCACAATCCGTAAACACTGGAAGCCTATTGTTTTTATACGCACTCGAATGTTCAGAACCCCCCTAAATTTTCGAGTGGAATTTTTGAAAAAATCGTCAAAAAATCAAAACCGCTAATAAAGTCACACAAATAGACATTTCTTATGTAATTTTTCATTAGAAAACGATTGGCATAAATTTTAGAACGCTAACATGAACCGTTCTCGAGATATTGCACATTTTTCAAAAAAATTATCAAAAAGCTATATAAAATAAAAAATAAAAATATTTTCTATTGAGAAACATGTTCACTTTTCACATGTAATACCATGCGATAAATCTGGTGACATCATTCTCAGGGATCTAGCTCGTTCCATTCGAGAAAAAAGATACTTTGAGTAATACTTTTGTATTTGAACGCCAATAGTCATTTATCTGCTGTAAGAATAGCTTATTTCTCCGTTCATAAGGTTTGGCGAGATTTTGGCGACGAATTTGGCGGAATGTCGCCAACTTGGCGACTATTTTTAATTGTTGCCAAATTAACAAAAATATCGCCAAATTGTTAAAAATGACGCTAAATCAATGAAAATGACGACTAATTGAAGAAAATGCAATATTATGGAAATAATATAAGTATCTACTATAAGAATAATGGTTTTTTTAGCTGTAAAAGTGGTAAATTCATTGCATTATATAAGGAAGGTCATGTGTTGCCCACATCAGATTTTTTTATTTTGTAGGAGCGTATGCATAGAGGAAAATTTTAGCGGGGACACTGATCTTGAAGGTAGCTGAACTCCTATATCTCACTTACAGCTTACTTTTAATCATACTGAATATTTTAAGAGAAAATTAGTAATTGGGACTCATACCAGGGCCCCCCGGGGGGGGCACCACTCGTGTTTTTTTAAGGAGTGGAAGACACGAATATTTACAAGGGGAAAAATCAAATACGGAGAGGGGCCCCATTATAAATGTTTGTAGAGAGGGCACACAATTTTTTTGAGCGGCCCTGCTCTCTGGAGGAACCTCCACCCCCTGCGTACGCCACAACTATACAGTAACGAGTTTTATAAATAGCTTTCAGCTTTTA
Organism: Amaurobius ferox; assembly: GCA_951213105.1. Taxonomy (NCBI): domain Eukaryota; kingdom Metazoa; phylum Arthropoda; class Arachnida; order Araneae; family Amaurobiidae; genus Amaurobius; species Amaurobius ferox. The sequence goes on from OX578146.1 coordinate 118,508,655, forward strand.
CTAATTATTTAAGCAAAGATTTAGTTATTAAGTAGACAAAAAACTTGAATGATCTATCGTTTCATATAATACTAATTTTTTTTATAGAAAAATCTTGTTAAAAAAGAAAATAGATGATATGGAAAAATGAAAAGGAGTGAAGTCCGTTCGAACACCGAAGAGTTGAAAATAAGAAGATTTTCCAAGCTCAATAATTTAAATTTGCATACGTAACATCGTGATCGTTATCAATTAATTTTTACATTTCATTTTAAACACTTTAAAATAAAGCTAATTAAAGTTTAAAAAATAAATAAAAGTTATAAAATCTATACATCATTTAAAATAATGGTTCTTAATGAGTGAGATTTTCTTTTAGTCTCTTCTATAGCCCCCAGCACCTATAGGTGCTGAAGAATCTAGTTATAGGTGCTGGAGAATCTAGTTATAGGTGCTGAAGAATCTAGTTATAGGTGCTGAAGAATCTAGTTATAGGTGCTGAAGAATCTAGTTATAGGTGCTGGAGAATCTAGTTATAAGTGCTGGAGAATCTAGTTATAGGTGCTGGAGAAACTAGTTAAATCCGAATATTCTATAGAATAATTAGATTTAACTAGAGTTTTGTAGAATAGAGATGCAACAAAAGGTAAATTAGGGGTTGTTTTTGGGTGCAATCAGTTACTTGTGAGATACTTGGTCAGCATTCCCCTTACCCGAGAAGAGCATATTGGTAAGTTTTATTGCTCATGAAAAACAATTAGAAAGGCTGTTTACCTTCAGAATATCTGTGCCATTGCAGTTATTGTTTGGAAAGCTTATTCCGGGAAAAACATTGTGCACTGCACATGCACAATTACAAACTCTGAATAACTGCTACAGATTAAGATTGGCGCAAAAAGGTGTGCCCGTTAGAATATTGGGGAGGGGGGGGGGTTGATCGAGCCCCATATAACGCTAACCCCTATATGGACAGATTCGAATCCGAATCGTCACCCATGATTCTTAACCGCTCAGTCGTTGATGTAAGTTGCTGTCTAAAATGGTAAAATTGGAGTATCTCATGTAATAAAAGACAACACCCAATTCGTGCCTGTATTGCTCCATTGAGGCGAGATAATTCTAGGCCAAATTCTAGGCCATATATTCTAGGCCAAAGGTTTTGCCACAACATGATGGTCATAAGATTTTATTGCCTGAAGAAATTAAAAGGAAAACTGTATTCAGCCCATGGAGTTAAAGATGAGACCATCCCTTTACCTCTGTGATTCAGCTGAATAGGAAAGTTAATATTGAGAGGTCAACCCATTTCAAAAAATCAGAATGTGGATATTTAAACCATGGAGTTAGAGAGACTTGCTTCCTCCTCCTTTAACTTCAAATTCATGTTTCAAACAATAAAATTTATGCAAAATTGATTTATAGATAGATTGGATTGAGCTGAATTGTATGACTCACGAAGTTAGAGAGAGAGATTGAGTCTCTTTTATCTTCATGGTATGACCAGTCATTGAAAACTTGAAATAAAAAGTTTGAAGCATTAGACTTGATAAATTTGTATGTTAGAGGCTTTAAGGGAGCGTATATTAACTGCGTTATGTTAAGGAATGGAAAGTTTGTGTGTTTTGGTAGAGAGTCGTATATGAAATAATAATATTGAATGGGAAGGGTGTACGGTTTGCATGCAACTCTGGAGCGTAAGCCTCGGAGCGAATGGGAAGAAATCTTTTGCAACTTTATCAATGGCGCATAATCTTTTACGAATGATTATATTTTATGAATGATATTTAAACTTTATGAATGGAGATAATCTTTTGCAATTTTATCCAGTCTTATATTGGACTTACCCTTCTAGTGAATAAGTAATGAATCAATGCGAGCGTGTTGGAATCAGCTTTATTTACAAAAAATGCATATCACACATAACACATAATAACACACATATAAAACACGTTTATAACTCCACATTAAATTGGAGTACACATGACGATAATGTAAAATAATCGCTTGGATTAAACTCTTTCAAATACCCTGTACATTTTGAAATCGTCTCATACATCTTGTTGCAGGTGCAGTGATTGGTCGACGTTCACATATTTCTTGACGCATTCTGATTGGACAGACTCGCAATCCTTTATTGGAATCCGAATACTTTCTGAATATATTACAAGCATTATTAGAATGATGCCCGTCTGTGTGTGTATTTCTCTCTCTGCGTCTGTGAGATGTGATTAAGGTAACTTAATAAAGAATGCACATGATACTATGAATTTTTATGTGCATTTACAGGTTCAAAAACGTTTTTCACAACATAAATACACAGAGATAGAATTTTTGTATTCTAGATAGAATCATTTTTTTTTAATTCACATAATTAGAATTGAAATTATTCAAAATTTCGTAGCATTCTTCCCTTTTCCACAGAGAAACATAATTCCAAGAGCAATGTAGTTTTCCAGGAATAATGTGAGTCGACTAATTCGTGTAATTTGGCATTTTTGTTGGTGACATCTTGTACAACCATTTTACTATGTCTAAATTAACCATGATTTTGCTTAAAATAAGGGTTAATTGAATAAAATAACTGCCATATTACTCTATATATTATAGTAATAATACTCTTATTATTATACTCTGTATGTATATTATAGTAATAAAACTCTAGTATAATAATAATACTCTGTATTATTATATATTAAACTATTATGATAGTAAAATTGATTAATAATAGTTAAAGTTGTATGAATCTCGCCAAGGTAAAGTTATTAATAGGAAATGAACTGCAAAACTAAGAATACAATTATGTCTAATAAAACATCAATCAAAAAGCAACTTTTTAAACAAAAAGTATTTCCAGTTTTAAATAAACTTCTATGAGATTGCCTTCAAAATTTTAACAGCAAATGAAAAGTTATTTCTCTCAAAATAAAAATATGACAGAAGCAAAAATTCTTTCTTTCTGCCATACTTTTGATTAATAAGTTTAAAGATTTATTGAAATATTTCTGTAAGAAAAAATGGAATTTGTTATGTGTGCTTTGAGATCTATCAAATTTTAATGTTCTCGAAAAAAACTTCATAAGACATTAAAGTGAGTTCAAGGGAATTGTTAGATTTGATAATTACTTTTATATCAAAATTTATAACGATTACTTTCACAATTTAGAATATGCAAATAAATAGAACTCAATCTGTAATGATCACTGTCACAATTTAATATAAGCTTAAAAATTTTCATAATACAAAAGGGATTAGTTATCAAGAATTTTCAATACGAGTAAAATGATTGAAAATATTTTTGAATCTGTCTAAACTATGTATTAATATCTTTATTTCCATAAAAATCACAGAGAAACAAAATGAATTTAATGGAAAAATTTTGCATTTTGATTGACAAGGAAAGGACATCTCATTTTGAATACAGGTTTGAAATTTCAAAAGTTATTTTAACTTTTTACTTTCCTCACAATAGACAGCAGACAAGGATCCCAGGAAAGTTATTAAGCGCCTCAATAACTTTGTAAGGAAAGGTCCACGAGTGTACATACGAGGTCTGTCTAGAGTAAAGTGACAATACCCGTTCGAATGAAAGTGATCGTAGTGCCCCATGGAGGATAATTTAAAAAGATCGAATGACAAACTCGGCAACAAAGCGAGATATACGAAAAGAAAAGTCAATTAGATAGTGTTAGAGCATTGTCTAATGAGTAAGATTTGACACTAGGAACGAATAAAACGCGTAGGCAATAAATGCTAAAGTAAAGCACGTGACTTTGCGCACAATCAATAATGAACTTGACTTACAACGTAAAATACAGCATTAATCCAGACAAATGAGCATATCGGAAATCAACTGGATTTTTTTCTTCAGTGCAAACAGTCTGGACTAAACGGAAAAACTAGCGCAAGCTATGTTGGTCAAACTGAAAATTTCTAGTTTGGTAGACTTATTTAGACATTTAGGTCCATACTTTTTGCACCTAAGAAGGAAATCCAGTTGATTTCTGAAATGTATGTATATGCTCATTTATTTTGATTTCAGCTGCATTTAACGTTATAAATCAGTTCATCAGCAGTAACTACTTATTAAAACAATGTTTCATCAGGATTTTTAAGAGGATGACGCCTACAATAGCTTATAAAAATACGTGGTTACATTCTTTCTGGAATTTAAATGTACTTTGTATTTGGAGGAGGACATTTTGAGCTGGCCTTACACTAGATTTCTGTTTTTGAAAGTGTTTATTGTATTATTTTTAAATAGGATAGCAATTCGCCATTAACCATATTGTGTCCAACAAATGTTTTCTATAAGAGTTTTAGTGTCATTCCTGTTTTATATAATAGTTTTTTTCTACAATAATTTTAGTGTCATTCTAACAAATGCTTTCTATAACAGTTTTAATGTCATTCCAACAAATGCTTTCTATAACAGTTTTAGTGTCATTCCAACAAATGCTTTCTATAACAATTTTAGTGTCATTCCAACAAATGCTTTCTATAACAGTTTTAGTGTCATTTCTATAACAGTTTTAGTGCCATTTCTATAGCAGTTTTAGTATCATATTGTGTTCAACAACCTACTCATTGGGCAAGGCTCCACAATTTTGTAATTGTCAATGCTCGTCTATCTGGCTTTGTTGCCGAGTTGAAATGTATGAAAGACAAATGGTATACCAAATTTGGTATGCTATTCTAGCTGCTTTCTAGCTGCTCTGGGTTTCAAGTTATTTCCAAAAAACAAGTACATGTGTATGACGGGCCCAGGACGAGCCAGCCCCACAAGGTTCAAAATTTAAATAATTAAAATATACCAAAAAATACAACGACATACTAAATTTATACTTTTTACCTGCTCTGATTCTGAAGTTATCCCCCAAAATGAGTACATTACCCTAGCGGGCCCAAAACGGGCTAGCCGCATGAAGTTCAAACTCTAAGGAATTTAAATAAATTACAAAAGACAACCATATAGTAAATTTGGACTGTTTAACTTCTCCGGATCTCAAGTTATTCCCTTTAAAACAAGTACATCCCTATGGTGGGCTTAAGACGGCTTTGTCCGATAAGATTCAACATCAAAAGAATTAAAATATACCACAAAAGACAACGACATGCTAAATATGGACTTTTTAACTGCTCCGGCTCTCGAATTATTCTCCTGAGAACATTCCTATGACGGGTCCAGGACGGGCTAGCCTGATAAAGTTCAAAATCAAAAGGATTAAAATGTACCACAAAAGACAACGACATACCAAATTTATGTTACGGGGATGAATGGAACCTGATTATTTAGGTTCTCAACGATTTGAATCGTTAACAGCTGATCAAGTTAAATAAAAGTTGCAAAAAATGGTAAGGGTGAAAGTGATTATCATATGCTGTGACCACTGTACCAAAAGATTTAAACAGAAAATGTATAGGAAAATATATTTATCTGTCTTACATGCTTGATTATAAATTTGGTGCTATATAACAAACCTGGGGACTTTTTTAGAAAATCCGTCAAGTTGGCTATTATTCAATATATCTGAGAAATAAATTTGGTTTCTTTGATAATCCTTGTCGTTTTTGGGCAATATTAATTTAATATCTACGATTCAAAATAAAGTGAATTTCACTGTTTGTGGAACGGTAACGTTTTGTTAAGGGGTTGCATAGAATTTGCATTTCGTTAGGGGATCTAGAGGGTCGAAAGCCCAGGCCGACCAGCTCATCCTAGGACATGCAGCAGTTAATTGGACGGTCGGAGGGGATCTAGAGGGTGTCAAAGTTTGGTTTTGTTCGGGGGGGGGGGTATAATAATTATATTTCGTTAAAGGCTTATATAGTAATTAATAATATTGATCGAAGGATGTGTGTGCGGTCCGTGCGTGTATGGGAATTTTAGAACAAGCTCTGTAGTCTGGTGAATGGAAAAGAATATACTCGTATATCATATAGCTGAGTGACACTGACTGATTGCATTACTCAACCCAAACTACTTAAGGTAGAAAGTGAAATTTTGTATATATGTGGGACTTGACCTATAAGTAATGAGAAAAATAAGAATTCTAGGAATTTTGCTCGAAAACTTTATAAATCTCAGAATTTCTTGTTCCAACATTTTTCTAGCTATAACTCGAGAACGGTCAGATATACAAAATTCGTATTTATACAGTCCTGCGCAGAAAAAAAAATATCCCAAAATTTTTTAATTAACTCTATTTGCATACAAATTCCTGAGATATTTTAATTTATAGTTAAAGCAGACGATATTTTTTATATTTTATAATTAACTTTTATGCAGTTTTTGATTCCATTTGTAATAACAGTAACAGGGTTATTTCAGATACCGAAATCGTCTGTTGGCCCTTATTCTAATCAAGATATTGAAAATATTATTTACTAATGACTGACTTTTTGATTATCAGAACTTTAATTAGGTGCATGGGGTCACATTTAAATGGCTAGTTTTCCATAACTTTATGCACTCTGACATATGACTTTCTTAGCATTTAGTATTCTTAGATAAAATTAGGAGTCTTATATAAGGTTTAAGTGAGTGAAAGTGTTAAAAGCAAAGTTACAAGCCATTTCCTTCTACAAAATTTACGAGCGAGAGTTTTTTGGTGATCAAGACCATTACAGAAAATTGGCTAGAGATGGATTTGATATTGTATTTTCATTTTATGGATACCAGGATTAAGTGAATAGGCCTTACAGTGTAGCTATTTTTAAAATTTTCTAAGCAATTTCTGAGTCCACCAGAATTTCTCGAATTCATTATTTTATTCACCTGCCATGTAAAATAGGTTTCATCATATCACTGCCATGTTTAAAATACTTCGAAATTTAAATTTACATATAATGCATACTTTAAATACTTCGCTTATGCATAAAATTTCCACCAGGTCTGTAAGTTTCAATGACACGATTATGTAGAAATATTTTGAAAAATATACTTTGGCATATTTTCAGTCAAACATTATTGCCCTTTCTTTCTACATTCAGAGCTACAGTTAACGGATTTTTATGTAAATATTTATACATTTCTCGTTACTTTTACATATTCGAAGATTTCTCATTGACAGTGACATTTAACTGCACAGCACTAAATATCAATAACATTTTTTTTCCACAGACAATTGAAAAAAATATACAGAACTCGACTAATTCTACTACGAGTTCCAGGAGGAGTATACTACGTCATAAGCTAAGTATTTTCCCTGTTAGTTTCGTTTTCACACACAATCGAACATTGTCCGGCCGTCCAAATAGTTGCTCTTAGTCCTCTGGACGAGTCGGACGGTCTGGGTCTTCTACACAATCGAACATTTCAAAATTTTTATTTTACAATATGTAATTTAATGCTTTGAAATTGTAGAAAACAAATCTAAATGTATTGTAAACAAATCGTATTGTAAAGAAATATATTCGTAATTGTAAAATCCTTCCAAAATATCAAGAATTAATTTTACTGTATAGCTATTTTTTCAACTGTATTTTGAAACTGTCCAACAGTTGATATAGTCTGCTTTTGTTTTCATTTATATGTTTAGTCTATTTCGTTACTTGTTTCTATTAAATCATACACACTTTGAGGATTACAAACACATAAAAATCGTCAGTAACTTCAACATATTGAACTGGACCACATCTTTAATACAATTTTACACAACGCAATAAGCATAATATGATTCAAACCAGTTCTAGTTCTATTTGCAATTTTTCTTAAAGTACTTGAACATTTTTGAAATATTTGCGACATGAGGTGTGTGTTATATTGCATTGCCCTTTACGGACTCGGGACTGTAAGAATCATTAAGATGCTGGAAGTAGGTTTAATAGTTTGTGCTCCATCATGAGTTGGTGGTGGACAAATTTGCTAATGTACAAGTCTTTCCAATTTTGTCACAACTCTATAAGCATAGTGAGGAAGTTCCATTTATTATGTGTATGGACTTTTGCAAAGCACACGATTATTTTCTAAGTACGTAAGATATGAAATCTTCATAGCATCGTCGTTCATATGTACGGGACTATAAGAACGAAAACGCTACATTTAAAGTCTCCAAGTAACTTTGCAGTTGACGTTTAGCAATGTGTCAGTAGTGGACAAGTTTGCTGATGGACCAGTTATTCCAATTTTGTGGTAACTCTATCAAAATGGTGGTTTACAAATAAGCTCAAATTGTCGCATTTTTGCGAAGTTCTTGATTATTTTCCAGTATATGATATGAGATACTAGATTGCATCGTCTTTCACCGGCACTGGGCAATAAGAACCGTTAGAAGGTCTTGGAGGAGTTTTGTAGTTGTTGCTTAACCATGTACCACTGGTGGACAAGCTGACGCAACTAGTCCTGTCTCGAACTCCACGGTTTGCGTTCATCCTGACATTGGAGTCAGCGCTTCGAGAGTCATCCAGCCGTAGTTGACGACGCCCACTACTGAGACCTCGTCGATCACGCCATTGTTCGAAATGGTGCCGAACAGATTTTCTGACCTAAATAAAAAGGCAAAATATTTTGTTAGAAATATGTTGATTAGAAAGGAATAGAAAATATAGTACAGACGTAGGAAGAGGTTTTGAGTTATTTTAACACACAAACTTTTCCCAAAACTTTGTCAAAAATTCCAAGACCTACCCATAGGGGCGCTTTCAAAGATTCTTCCTCTTCTTCGACCCAGACCGTCCGATCTACCAGAGAGGTTTAAGATATCTGTTTGGACAGTCGGGAAGTGCCACCCAATTTAGACCGGAACCCAGTGGGGGAAGCATCTACAGGGACCGTACCCTCCTTCCCATACCACTAACCTCTCGGAAGGACTTACAGACCTACATGTTTAACTTGATCGTACTCCGCGTGATCACGGCGGCAGTTTTGGCAGTGACGGGAATCGAACCCGGGACTTTCAAAGGTTGAAAAGCTAAAAGTTTTGTCTCTTGAGAAATATGACTTATGTACTCAACAGAGAGAGATTAGGACTGTTTTTTATGTAGCAAGGGTGCTCACTAATTTTTTGTCAGATCTTTTCATGCAAAAATTCATCTGTAATTTTGGTACTTTTCCGATTCACAACATATAAAACTATTTCGAAGTACCTAATCAATTTATATTTTACGCAATTCTAAATTGACAATTATCAATATGGATAGCATCCATAATAAGCATTATAGTCCATATATTAAAATATTTTAATAATTAATTCATCAATTTGGCGCCATTTTCGTTAACTTAGCGTTATTAGAGTTGGCGATAGTTTGCTGAATGAATCGCCAAGTGTTGCAGACAGACGCAGAGAAGATCATTTCTTTTACATAAATTGGCTGTACTGTTGGAAATTGTTTGGCATCAAAATATAAAATTATTACATAAAGTATCTTCGCTCGTGAACGTATTGAACGAATTAGTTCTCCGAGAATGATGCTAATAAATTTATCACATAATATTACATATGAAAAGTGAACATATTTCACAATAGTTAATATTTTTTTTAACTATATGTGATCTTTTGATATATTTATTCGAAAAAATTGTAATATCTCGAGAACGGTTGGTGCTAGCGTTCTAAGTTAATGTCAAACGTTGTTTTACGAAAAATTATACGAGAAATGATTATTTATGTAACACTATTGATGGTTCTGATTTTTTGGTCATTTTTTCAAAATTTCATTCGAAAATTTTGGGGCTTTCCGAACATTTGATTGCGTTTAAAATCAACAGGTTTTCAGTATTCACTGATTCTAATTTTTGCATCATTTTATGCTCGAAACGCACGCTCCATTTGTTCGTGAAATATCGTCTACACACACACACACACACACACATACACACACACACACAGAGACATCACCTCAAAAACGTTCGATTCGAGGTCAGGGATGTTTAAAACGTGCTTTTCCGTCGCAAATTCGAATTCGAATTTTCGGCCGCGTCACAATACTTTCTCTATGCATTATAATATGTATATAGGAAAAGCAATAAAACAATATTAGCAGGGTATTTAAACTTCCACATTTTGCAAGTTTTTATAGAATTCGAAATCGATCAAAAATCGTTACGCGATCGATCAAAAGATTATCACGCGATCGGCGTTATAGACATCACTGTTATATAAATAGTATACTGCAGAAACGAAAACATATCGCAAATGCGTTATCAGTGGCAATCAACATTTCAAAACGAAAAACAATATTGTAAAATTAGTTTGTTAGCAACACCACATGGAGTAAAAGATATCCCTAAATTGCTATTTGTTCTTACCTCGCAGCAAAACAATCCAGTCGTTGCTTAGAAATATCATCCTCAGAATGGCAACACAGTATTTCCTCGGAGGGAATGCTATTGGAAACGCAATTTGGAGAAGACTTTAGAATTTCTTTTCCCAACTTGAGTTCTTTTAGAACGGAGTTTCAAAACTTTTTTCTTTGTTTGATCTCGCATCGCGATCTTTTGGAAGTTTCAGAATTTGATGCCCCCAATTTTGTAAGAGTTAAATAAAAAGCTTGTTTTTCCCATTTACTTTAACCCGAGAGTCAAGAGTGGGGTTAGATTTTTGGAAAATTAAATTCGTCTGTCCTACAGAAATGATTAGTTTTGAGGGTTAAAAATACAAAATGTATTGAAGAAGGTTTAAAAAAGATGTGACTATGTATTTCAATTTATTACAAATGTAATTCGAATTTTCGGCCGCGTCACAATACTTTCTCTATGCATTATAATATGTATATAGGAAAAGCAATAAAACAATATTAGCAGGGTATTTAAACTTCCACATTTTGCAAGTTTTTATAGAATTCGAAATCGATCAAAAATCGTTACGCGATCGATCAAAAGATTGTCACGCGATCGATCAAAAGATTATCACGCGATCGGCGTTATAGACATCACTGTTATATAAATAGTATACTGCAGAAACGAAAACATATCGCAAATGTGTTATCAGTGGCAATCAACACTTCAAAACGAAAAACAATATTGTAAAATTAGTTTGTTAGCAACACCACATGGAGTAAAAGATAGCCCTAAATTGCTATTTGTTCTTACCTCGCAGCAAAACAATCCAGTCGTTGCTTAGAAATATCATCCTCAGAATGGCAACACAGTATTTCCTCGGAGGGAATGCTATTGGAAACGCAATTTGGAGAAGACTTTAGAATTTCTTTTCCCAACTTGAGTTCTTTTAGAACGGAGTTTCAAAACTTTTTTCTTTGTTTGATCTCGCATCGCGATCTTTTGGAAGTTTCAGAATTTGATGCCCCCAATTTTGTAAGAGTTAAATAAAAAGCTTGTTTTTCCCATTTACTTTATCCCGAGAGCCAAGAGTGGTGTTAGATTTTTGGAAAATTAAATTCGTCTGTCCTACAGAAATGATTAGTTTTGAGAGTTAAAAATACAAAATGTATTGAAGAAGGTTTAAAAAAGATGTAACTATGTATTTCAATTTATTACAAATGTAATTTAGTGAACTTTATTATTTACTTTGTAATACTTACTTTATAAACATTATGGCGACTTCGGGTAAAGTTAACTCGAAAACTCTGTGGCTGCTTTATTACTCAGCTGTGTCTTTATGCTCTCATTTTAGCGTGTTAAATGGTTGGCGTAAAATAGGATTCTCCAAATAATGCCAAACGGATTTAAGTTTCGAACGGGTATCTATTTTGAAAATGATAATGATGGTTTTTATTTATTTTACTTATTTATTTTTTATTTATTTATTTATTTTTTATAGAAATGGGTTTAGAAATTGATTGATTTAAATTAACATTATTGGATTTATACAAAATATTTCAAATTTTGACTATTTATAGTGTTAAACAATTGTTGAACTACATTCCATATCGGAGGTTTACAATTATCCTATACCTCTCTGCTGTTAAGTAAGGTTTACTGCAAGCATAGGTCAACTTGTACCATGATCAATATCAGAATAAAATGAACGAACACGAGTCATCACGAGTCTTCATTTTAAAATTATTTATTTTAAGAAAATGTGAATTTTTTTAGAGGAATTATACAATTTTAAGTAATGTGCATGATATAATTTCAATATCCTACAATATTCAATTTGTAATATCTTCCAGAAAGAAAAAACAGAAATAAATCTTATTAAATTATGATTTTCACATCTTGAGCAATTTTTTTTATGTATCATTTCAGCATGTTAAAAATGCATGACTAACTAATATCCTGGTCATGCAGTGTATTGAAAAATATATAAAGCATCTGCAATATTTCATTAATGTTTCCGTAAATTGCGCTATTTGCCAAACATTGGCAGATATAATAAATTATCCGAGGGCTTCAGTCCACTGTTCTATATAATTAATATTTCATTTTTTTGTATGGCCAGCCCCATTCATATGCTTTTCATTTATACGCTTTTCTTATTTATACAATTTCTCTCGTTGATTGTTAAACACTCATATCCATTGACATAAATTTCAAATAATTTTTTTTAAACGGAAATAATAATTTTAATATTTTAAGCTGTTTTTTTTTCAGGGAAAAAAATCTGTTTCTGTTCAAGCGCGTTTTCGCTTCGCTTACTTTCACTCGAAATAACCTTTAAACCAAAAAAGATTGATATAAATAATAAATGACAAAAATGTTTAATAGGAAATCCAGTTTCTTGATCAATAATTTGTTTTTACAAATCTCGTATAGTTTGAACAATCGTTTCGTGAAGTTACAGAAGAGTGAACAATTTTCGTTTTAAAGTTGTAACGCTTATTGAACTGGGGTCATCACTGATTTTTTTTTTAATATTTAATAGACTTCGGAATAGTTAAATTTTATGGAGTGAAAAAGAGTTAAAAAGCCTTACTTCGCCATTCATAAAGCAGTAGAGAACAGCAACTAAGAAACCCTGTAAAGAAAAAAAAAATGAAATTGTTTTGTAGTAGTAAAATTTTTAAATTAGCAACAGGATGTTGAGGAAATAGTATTAAAAAGGGACATATAGGTTTAAAAGGAAAAGTATAATATCTTCTCCCCCCTCGAACATATATATATATATTATATGATACCATGCTATACTATATTACACTATACTATACTATACTATATTATATTATAGAATAATATATTATATTATATTACGTAAGCTCGAGGTAAGGTATTATAACCATATTGTTGCGAACGCCCAATGTTCCGTTTGGCGCCTCCTCTTTCATCTGTCTCGAAGGCCAGGCGAAGAAAATACAGTGCATGACGTCAGCATGACGTGAGGATGACGTGAGCCCAGGGTTTTTAGGATTTCCCAGAGTTTGAAGAAGGTTTGCCAGATTTGACAATTGACCGTCAATTTGTCGACTTTCGGAATGTTCCAGAAACTTCTCGATAGAATAATTTTTACTTTGAGATGTAGAGATTTCCAGAAGTTTCTATGGAGAGACTATAAAAAGTACTCGTTCCTCCGTTGCAGTGGAGTTGACGAATAGACGTAACAGGAGCTACATTGGACTGTGATTTTTGTCAATGTTTTAAGAATAGTAGCGGCTGTTTTGTGAAATTACTTTCGTCAACATTCTGTGAATAATATAGCTTATTCCGTGAAATGAGTGGAGCATTTAAGTGCTGTTTGATTGTATATTGTCCATGTTTACTTGTGAATAAACGTAAGTTATCTAGAAACTTGGACTCTTTCTTGTATCCTGTGTCTACACCTACGATTTCTAAGGATACGCTTTGCAACAATATTATTGTGAAATGCATGCAAGTACAAATAAGTTCAATTAAATTGTGTCTAGAGAAACGCACATACTTTTGAACATACAAAGACAAATTAGAATGAAATATGTAATTGAAAAATAATATTAAAATCAAAATTCAAAACCAGAAAATCATAAATCTAAACTACATACGTGTGTATAATCTAATCATGCAAATAAAATCTGACGTGGGCAGAACACGACTTTCCCTATATAATGCAACGAATTTACCTCTTTCACAGTGGAAAAATGATGTATAAGATCTGCGGCACAATGTTTTGAATGTTGAATTGTACATTTCACGTTTTTACGGACGACAACATGTAAAACTATTTCGAGGAGCCCAATTAACTTATATTTCAGGCAATTCTAAATGGACAATTATCAATATTGATAGCATCCGTAATAAGTAATAGAATCTATATATTAAAATATTTTAATAATTAATTTATCAATTTGGCGTCCCTTTTGTTAACTTAGCACCAGTTTTGCAATGTTAACGATATTTTCATCAATCTGGGGCGAACTATCTTCAAGTTGGCAATATTTCGCTAAATAGGTCGCCAAATGTGCTAAATTGATCGCCAAGCGTTACAGATAAATGGAGAGCAGAGCATTTCTTATAGTATATAAATGACTGTTGAAGAACTGTTAAGCGTCAAAAATCAAAACTGTTACACAAATTATCTTCTCTCGTGAATGGAACGAACTAGATCCACGATAATGATGTCAGAAAATTTGCTAAAATCGATTACATTGTGGTGCTAAAATCGATTGCATTGGGGTGCTAAAATCGATTGCGTTGGGGTGCTAAAATCGATTGCATTCAAAATTTGGAGATTATTATCAACCTTTTATTTTTAGCGCTTCAAAGTTAAAAACCAGGAATCCTGTTTACAAATGTCTGCAATTAGTCTATAAGATTCTCCCCCATCCCCACATACATATTTTAAATTAACCTATTTATTTAACAACCTTGAAAATTGACATGCAAATGTAGATAGATTGAGAGGTCCAAACTGAAAAAAAAAATTCAAAATATTTAAATTTCAAGGGACGGTAAAAATCGGCCAAAAATGAAATACATAAATAAATACAGTAGGATATCAAAGAAAAAAATCTGATGTGGGCAATACATGACTTTCCTTATATAATGCAATGAATTTACTGCTTTAACAGTTAAAAAAATGTTATTCTTATAGTAGATACTTATATTCTTTCCAAGATATGGAATATTCTTCAATTAGTCGTCATTTTAATTGATTTGGCGTCATTTTTATCAATTTGGCGAGATTTTTGTTAATTTGGCAACAATAAAAATGTCGCCAAGTTGGCGACATTCCGCCAAATTTGTCGCCAAAATCTCGCCATGCGTTATGGATGGATAAATAAGTTATTCTTACAGCAGATAAATGACTATTGGCGTTCAAATACAAAAGTACTACTTAAAGTATCTTTTTTCATGAATGGAACGAGCTAGATCCACCAGAATGATGTCACCAAATTTATCGCATGGTATTACATATGAAAAGTGAACGTGTTTCTCAATAGGAATTATTATTTTTTATTTTATATAACTTTTTGATAATTTTTTTGAAAAATGTGCAATATCTCGAGAACGGTTCATGTTAGCGTTCTAAAATATATGCCAATCGTTTTCTAATGAAAAATTACATAAGAAATGTCTAGTTGTGTAACTTTATTAGCGGTTTTGATTTTTTGACGATTTTTTCAAAATTTCACTCTAAAATTTAGGGGGGTTCTGAACATTCGATTGCGTATAAAAACAATAGGCTTCCACTGTTTACGGATTCTGATTTTTGTACCAAATTTCGTTCGAATCGGTCCATTCGTTCGTCAGTTATCGTCTCCACAGACTCACTGACACACACACACACATACTTTCACACACACACATAGACATCACTTCAAAAATGTTTGATTCGTGATCAGGGATGTTTGAAACGTGCTCTCCCGTCGAAAACTCGAATTCGAATTTTCGACCCCGTCATTATACTTTCCTTATACAATATGTATATAAGGAAAGTAAAAAAATGGTATATAAAAACATGGAGAAAAATACAAAATTTTCATTCTTTTGACTGCAGGGGGGGGGGGGGGGGTGAAACTGTAAAAACCTAAAATTTTCGTTTTTTATTAGTTTTGGAAGAAGTAATGTACGAAAAATTCTGAAACAGATTTTACGAATCCCAACCTAAACATGAAAAATAACAGGTACGCTTCACTTCCATTAGAGAAAGAAGGTGAACATACAACATGAGATATGCTCACCTTCTGCTATACTTCACCTCATGCAATATGATAAAAAAAAATTTTTCCTTTCATATTGCATGACATTCATATGTAACGATATTTTTTTTCATGTCATTCATTCATTTTTTCGTAATGATATTTTTTCACTATGCAAAAAGTTATTGATTTTTTCGAAATTCAGTTTAAACCCCAATCGTTGTATTAGAGTTCACTTATAATGTCACTAAAATGTTTTGTAAGTAATGGATTCTAATTAAATTAACAATTTTCCAGGAGGGTACTTTGGCAACCCCCCTTCCCCCTAAATACTCCCATGACGACAATTGGTTTAAAATCTGTAAAAGTCGTTTTTCATGGTTAGTAACTTTTTAAGCAAGGAGATTATATACTAGTTAATTGTATTAATGTTTTGTAAGTAATGGATTCTAATTAAATTAACAATTTTCCAGGAGGGTTCTTTGACAACCCCCCTTCCGCCTAAATACTCCCATGACGACAATTGGTTTAAAATCTGTAAAAGTCGTTTTTCATGGTTAGTAACTTTTTAAGCAAGGAGATTAGATACTAGTTAATTGTATTAATGTTTTGTAAGTAATGGATTCTAATTAAATTAACAATTTTCCAGGAGGGTACTTTGACAACCCCCCTTCCGCCTAAATACTCCCATGACGACAATTGGTTTAAAATCTGTAAAAGTCGTTTTTCATGGTTAATAACTTTTTAAGCAAGGAGATTAGATACTAGTTAATTGTATTAATGCTTTCATAATTACAGAAATACGTACCTGAGTCGACAAGAGTGTTGCTTGGGCATAGGAAAAGATGACTCTGGCGATGCGATGTGTGGGCGTGACAATGACGACCATGTAAGTGACGCCCAGGAGAGGGATTAACACCAACAGGGCCTTTGCTGCTTTTCTATAGGGGCAAAAAAGTATAAAACTCATTAAAATATTTTGGTGCTTAAAAATTATCAACAGTTTAAAAGTAAAATGCAGAAAGAGACTGGAGAAAAGGTAACGGAGCAGTAAAGCTCTAGAATAAATATCAGCAGTGTGATATTCCAACTCACGTTTTTCAAATATTCATATTTCGTATAGTTTAGTTCCATCTATATCACAATCCGCATAAGAACATAAAATAAATTGCTTATATTTTATGAAATTTCGCCAATAAGTTATTCTTTTTCTTCTTCGACCTAGACAGTCCGACCTATCCGAAAGTATAAGGTGCCTGTTTTAACGGCTTGGACGTGCCACCCAATTTATACCTGAACTCAGTGGGGGCGGCATCCACAGGGACCGTACCCTCCTCCTCCTACAACCAACTCTCAAAAAGACTTACGGATCCACTTATTTAACGTGCCCGTACTCTGCGTGAACGCGGGGACAATTTGGGCAGAGCCAAATTATTATTTTATAATTTTTTATGAAAATTTTGATTTGATTTGAAAATAATTCCGTTTTTCAGGTTGGCTGAATGCATTGGCGTAGCAGGCGATACGCCAATGCATTCAGCTGATTTGCGATAATATATGCTTTTTTAATACCATTTCTATACACAGCGATGTTCAAATTGTTTTTTCCTGCGTAGACTATTATACAACCACCATTGTGCCAGGAAATTATCTTGTTTATTCTTAGGAATTAATGAAAATCTTAAGTCTCGAATAATATGTGCTATAATCAGAATTGCAAAGCATGGGAATTACAGAATCATGAGAACGAAATCATGAGAATAATAATAAAAAAATCATTTTATCTAGTTCTGGTTTCTTGCAATCCACATAATGAAAATAGCAAAATATTTTATTTAGTTCTAATGTTTCACAATCTACATCATGAGAATAACAAAATGTTCTGTTTAGTTCGTGTTTTTTGCAACATTATGAGAATAACAAAATATTTTATCTACTTATAGTTATTTGCAATCTACATTATGAGAATATATTAAAATATTCTATCTAGTTTTAGTGTAATTTGCATCATGCGAATAACAAAGCATTCTATATAGTTCTTCACCACGAGCGCAATAAAACATTCTATCTAGTTCCAGTGTTTTACAATCTACATCGCGAGGATAACGAAACATTATATCTAGTTCACGGTTTTTTTTTGCAATCTATATCATGAGAAATACAAAACATTCTATCTAGTCTTTTACAAACTACAACGCAAGAATAACAAAACATTCAATTTAGTTCTAGTTTTTTTCAATTTACATCTAGTTTTTTGCAATCTACATCTTGAGAATAATAAAAGATTCTATCTAGTTCTACAGCATGAGAATAATAAAACATTTTATCTAGTTCTAGTGTTTTACAATCTACATCGCGAGAATAGCAAAACATTATGTATAATTAATATTACATTTCGTGTTTTTTTTGCAATCTATATCACGAGAATTGCAAAACATTCTGTCCAGTTCTAGTTTTTACAATCTACATCACGAGAACAACATAACATTAAATTTACTTCTAGTTTTTTTTCAATCTACATCTAGCTTTTTGCAATCTACATCATGAGAATAACAAAACATTCTATCCTATCTAGTTCTAATTATTTGCACTCTATATCACGAGAATACAAAAATGCTCTCTATTTAGCATTTGCAATTTACATATAAAATTTCAATTTCGAGGCAGTATGGGTAAGTTCTGAAGTTATCGTGTGCTAATACCCCTCTCTCTCTTTCTATCTCTATCTCTCTTTCACATGCAATTTTCCGAAAGTGTTCTAAATCCTCCACCCAGGACGGCTTTAAATGCACTTTTACCTTAAAATTTTGAATTCGAAAAATCTCGGAAAAACAATACTATATTTAATAAGATGAGGAAGTACACATTTCTGGAGTGTAATTATCGCTTCAATTTTCACATACATTTATATTTCATATTATTCAGGTCTACCTTTAATAAAAGAAAAATTAAATACTCCTTTAGAGGACAAGATATCAATCTATAATATTAAATCTTGAATATATTTGCTGTCAGTCTTAAAAGTTTTATTATATATTCGTTTTTTTTAACAGCTGCATTTAGCGTAGTAAACAGTTGCTTATTTAATTTAATTAACAGTTTGCATCTAATTCTGTAAAGCTATAAATGTAATACCTTATTATGATTTTTTGTATTAGTTAATTTAAATTCTATAAAGACTATAATATATACATACGGGACAGGGATCCCAAGGAAAGTCCTTAAGCACTCTAATAACTTTGTAAGGAAAGGCCCACTTTAGGTTTATCCATAGTAAATTCACCATGCCCGATCGAATAAAAGGGATTGCAGTGCCCCCTAGAGGAGAATTTAGAAAGTTAGGGATGAATCCGCTGACAAAACGAAATAGGCGAAAATCGCCGATTACAAAGTTGTAGACTATTTTATAATGAATCGAAATAGATCACAAAACTGTTACAAAAGACATTTATTTGACACAACATTGTTATTGGCTAATGACAATCCTGTTCCGGAATGTATAAATAAATATCCCTTACATGCACAGGAAATCTAAAGTACAGCCTGGTTACAATACTCTCTGTCGCACGACATGTGGACATTTTGACTACAAGCGTCAATCAAGATAATAAGGCTCTTGAAATGCAGTGCATACTAAGTAGTACATTCCTGCGAACCGCTGTGTACGTACCGCAAATAAATAGCTCTCATCCCCACCATCACCAAGAACAAATCAGAAAATAAGGTGGGACATTACAGGGGGAATGAATAAGTTTGTGTTCCCACAGAGTGAGAATTTGTGACAAGAGTTGTCGATTGCTTTCGATGGATAGCGAGCATGCAGCAAATAGGTGATAAAGGAGTATCTCTCCAACTCTGCCGCTGCTACACGATTTTATGTTGAATAACCCGTGGTAACCCGATGAGCACCTTGTCGTATGCACGAAAATGTGCCATCGAATGTCGAATCATCTATTAATGTAGCAATAAATTAGTAAGTTTGCGCATACAACATAATAATTGCTGAGTGACAGAAAAGTGTTTGCTGTGCCAGTTAAGGGGCATCACCGCATCTTGATCATCAATAATCGCTGCACACAAGCATAGTGACCCACTGCATCTAATCCGTGTGTAGTAAAGTGGTGCTTCTCGAAATAATATATGAGTAATTCGAATTCCTCACTATACGGTTTTCCTTTGTGATGTGCAGAATTATGACAAAGTTCACTATCTGATGATTTTATTCACTTCCCTGAAAACTGAGGTAATCCTATGTCGGAAGTGACTATGTTGATATCGATTACCTTTTATTCTATGTTGATATCGGTCACGGAAGGAATTAAAAAATTTGAGTACAATGTCGGTAAATGACTAAGAACTCAATCGTGCGTAAAGGACAGTTTTATTTATGAAATTAAAACATATACTTGTGTTTATGTAGTAGAAGACCCAGACCGTCCGACTCGTCCAGAGGACTAAGAGCAACTATTTGGACGGCCGGTGTGTTTATGTAGTGTAAATTGTTATGTTTATATATCTATATCTAAGTTAATTTTAATGATTGCAATTTAACATTTAATCAAGGCATGTTAATAAAAGATTTGGCCACTTTAAAATTTAAGTATTGCATTGAATTTTGTCGCATGTCACTCTCTCTCCCTTGAGAACTAACCACAGGAGATTTTCACATTCTTCCCTAGGAGCCAACGGCCCTACCGTGCCACCGGTTCTCGTCAGATCACCGAAGTCAAGCAGTACCGGGCGCGGTTAGTACTTGGGTGGGTGACCACCTGGGAACACCGCGTGCTGTTGGCACATTTCGGGCGCGGTAGCCCAGTGGTTCGCACGTTGCCACAACTGCCGCCGTGTTCATGCGGAGTACGATCACGTTAAACATGCGGGTCCGTAAGTCTTTCCGAGAGGTTGGTGGTAGGGGAAGGAGGGTACGGTCCCTGTGGATGCCTTCCCCACTGGGTTCCGGTCTAAATTGAGTGCCACTTCCTGGCCGTCCAAACGATTACCTTACACCTTTCTGGTAGGTCGGACGTTCTGGGTCTCAAGAACAACACTCCACCCTAGGTGAAGGCATCGGAGGTAAGTCCTTTTATTTAGAATTTAGTAAGACACCCTCCATCAGTAACAACAACAATGCACATTTAAATTTTAGAAAGAATATTACAGTGAACGTTGAAAAGCATTGCAGGTATCACCGTGTTACAAGTCTTGATGGCATGATTTTTCAACATATATTTATTGTCGTCTATATACGAGTTACGTTTGTTCATGCTGTTGACTCGTCAGACATTGATCTACAATTTTGGAATTAGGTTTTTCGTTTATCCCGCTTTGTTGTCGGGTTCATTAAGCTAATTTTTTAAATTCTCCGCTAGGGCCTCTGCAATCACTTTTATGCGATCGGCCATAGTCACTTTACTGTAGATAAACCTAACGTGTACAGTCTTGGAATCTTTCCTAACAAAGTTACTGGTGTTCTTAAGGACTTTTCTAGAAATCCTGCACACACACACACACACACATGCACATACATATATATACGCACGCACACAAATATGGAATTTAACCTTTTGCTTACGGGTGGGACAGCGTCCATCCCAAACAAAGAACCTCCTAAAAAGCCAGGTATTTGATATACCCCATCCCAAAAAGTTGCAGGCATTGGCGTCCTAAATGCATAAGAAAATAAGAAAGTTGAGAAGAGAGGTGCACACTTGTTTTCGCTGTGATACTGATTGTGATAAAAATGGTAAGGAATATGGAACTTCGGAGAAAGTTGAGTCCCATTCCAAATATTTAGTTGTAAGAAGTAAGAAAAAACAGAGTATACTGCGTACAAAGCTGCTATTGCGGAAGCAGAAGACATTTCAGCAAGCTGAAGCTCAAATAGAATGGCAGATTACCTAGGTACTTACTTCATTTGATAATTTGAAATGGAAGTCTTATTATCGGTATTGATCCGGACCCTAACGAGAAAACATTTAAAGAACAAAAAGTTTTCACAAATAATGAAAGAATAAGATAAATAAATGATAAATAATCAATAATCACTTTTCATTGAATGGATGAACTTAAATCATATAAGGTCTCTTAGTATTATTAATAGCTAAAGTTATCGTTCCATATATGTATGTGACCGCTCCTGATGGCGCATGCGCAAATTGGATTTAGTCATGTGACCGATTGTTAACCGAATTAACAGGGTTTAGTCACGTGACTGATTCTTAACTGAAAGAAAAGCAGATCTTGCGGTCTGCCGCATGCGATCGAGCTAGTGGAAAAGCACCTTAAAGCTATTTCGAAAGATATGGCTCCCTCAGTTTAGAGACCGATAGCGAAAGACAAGTTTCGAGCTGGTCTTCGATACCGAATAACCGATAATTGCTGCAATAGTTGAACATAATGAGTTATCTTGATGCCATTGTGTATTTGCACTGATAATGACGCCTTAACCCAGCAGGGGCCACCGAGCAAAAGTAAATTCGAGGACCAAATAAAAATTTTATAATAAAGAATGTTAGATGGGTTCTCCGGAGCTTCGCGGGCCCCCAACATATGCCTGTATTATTTATGGTTCTAAATGGTCCTGGTACTGACAATTGTGAAACTGGTTAATCGACGCGGATCATTGGCACTAGGAGTGAATTTTCTTGTTTAACGAAACTCCCGTAAACGTTTCTGGGTACTGTGCTATTTTATCATTTTGAAAGCGGTTACAAAAAATATCTTCTAGCAATGGAGTCCCGGTAGTTTAGTTAGTTGAATGCTATCGAGTTTCAGAGGTCAGGGAAGTTTTTACTGCACACGATTACCTAACATTGTTAAACTTTTGCACATTTACTTTTTTATTTTATTAAAAGTTGCTTTCCGGAAAATTATCGAATTCGAAATTCACGGGGAAATGTGCGTTTTCAAACTTGAACATATTTTGAATAACTTTGAAAAATGTCCGTCTAGCGATTGAACAAATTACTATAAAATGTTGTGTGGATATATTATGTAAAAGACAGGAACTAGATAGAATTTTTTGATAGAATCTGCATGCTAGAACACAAATTATTTGAAAAAAAAATTGCCATTATATCTTATAGTTAATAAATATTTTAAGATTTTAATGAAATCTACCATTCTTAACACAAGTTATAAGGAGAAAAATAATATTTATCAAAATAATGCTATTATAGTTTAAACGGGAAAACGATGGCTTTAAAAGGGATCACGCTCTCGTTATAGATTATCCGTGGATCGGTTTTATATTTTTGGAGCATTTCAGTAAGGTATCAACGATGACCGTATTGCCAGCAATAAAAATCCCTGTCGCAAATTTGCGAACTTCTGTTGAGACCGTCTTGCGATGCAGTGGGCTTTAGTTTCGTGAAAATTGAGCTAAAGATGTGCGAGTTTACAATAGCCGCGTTTATTATTCTATGTTCATATATCCTATTATTTTTCTCCAGGACCCGCCTAAACCTGCCTTCCCAAAGCTAGGTTCTGTGAGTATATTGTAGCCATCACAATTGACTGTGAATTTCAACACGAAGCGGAAGTTATACAGTAAAGCAATTGACAAACCAGTCTAATATCAGCAGCAACATTCACACTATCAGTGCATTCATCACCACTTCCCAAACCCAACCCATAATATAACATTTTACTATCTACAGCAACATATCAAAACGAATAGCAAATCCTGCTATAAAAGCAGCCCACAAAGTATCTCAGTGAATGCAGTCCATCACCCTCGTGGTTAATCACAGTAGGTCCTCTCTTGGAGCTAGTAACATTGCCAGAAAAAAATTCTGGTACGAGGGGGATATTAGTTAGTAGCCATATATTTTTCGTTTTCCGTTTCTTCAAATATGTTGTAACATATGGCTTTATTGGAATCTAATCCATACAAATAGAGATCTCATCACATACAAAAGTAAAATAACAAGGACAAGCAAAGCAGCAAACAGGGGAACACAGAGAACACAGTCAATGCAAAAGAAGAGTCCAAGGAAGCACACGGCGAAGAGGTGGCAGACATTCTTTATCATTCCATAAGATTCCTAGCATCCCAATAAAGTTTAATAACATCTCCCTGGCGTTGGGCATCCCTATCCAGGTTTCTTCAAATACAATTTTTTCGAAATTCAATGGGTTCGACATGTTCCTGGTGAGGTATAACCTCCAAATTGCCCTCTTGACGACGCCACTGCTTGCAACAGTTCTAATCCACACGACTTGGCTCAGCTTAGCAACTGCAATGGTCCATTTGATACCCATCCAGTCATAATAAGAGAAATGTCATCCAACTCAGCACCACATCTAGCGTATCTTACCTAATAACAATTTCTTAGCTTCTCACTTAACTAGCCCAATAATATCCATCCCAAACCCAATAAAAACCATCCCAAACCCAATAACAACCACCCAAACTTAATAACATATCGATCATCTAACAGCTGCACAAAGTCAACCACCAATAAAGTCAATCCTCGACTGTCTGAGGATTCAGTATACATTATCAGCAGTGACTCTCTCTACGCGAATTTCTCTTTGCTTGTGGTCTCCGCACCACATGTAGTAAATCATTCATATTAGTGATTCATCCACGTATTTATGTTAATTGGGAATAAAATGCAAATCGTAAAAGTGCAATACACTGGAGATCCGAAGATGATTAACAATGAATTAAAGAATAAAGGGGGACTCATTGGCACGAAAATGACAACTAAAGTTTATTCTAATTTTCGATGCAATAATTTAGCATTTTAAATATGCCAACATTTTAATCCGAATAGATTTACATTGTCATCATATGAAATCTTCATCATTAATGAGTTAAAGACAAAAATATTCGACAACGTGTGTTGTATTTAAAATCTTTTTGCATTTAATAATCTTGGGTGTTAATTATTTAAATCAGCATATAAAACCTTACCTATATTGCTTTGATTCTACTGTAGTGGCAGCTCTTAATTTAGTGATGAGGACCCACATAATTCGACCAAGAAAGTAGATGTTGACCTGTGAAAGAAATAAAGCAAGGTTAGTTACATACTACGTACAGCTTAAACTGCTGAAAATGTAATAAAACTATAAAATACATCATTTAAAAGAGCATATAATACAAAAATAATAGTGTCGACATATTTCAAACACAAGGAACAGCCTATTTCGTCAGGTCGAACAAGAAGCGCAAACTTTATTCGTCAGAGCAGAATCGGTAACTAATGTTAGTACAGCTAATGTGACTAAAGGCGAGAGAACAGATGGTTTGGATGACTCGTGTAACTTTCGAAACCTGTAAGCTGCCTTTTTTAATTTAACAGGAGACTACTCGCTGTTTGTTCGCTTACTCGCTGAACAAG
This sequence comes from Amaurobius ferox, assembly GCA_951213105.1. Classification (NCBI taxonomy): domain Eukaryota; kingdom Metazoa; phylum Arthropoda; class Arachnida; order Araneae; family Amaurobiidae; genus Amaurobius; species Amaurobius ferox. Next base: position 118,533,932 of record OX578146.1, read on the forward strand.
TGCTTTTAATCCCCTATTGGACGTTCACTTTCCCTTTATTATATTTTACCTTAATACATAGTGTCCTACTAGTTGTTCCTTCCTCCAGAATTTTTTATATCTTTTTCTCCTCTCGTTGTTAGCAACCCCCTTTCCCTTCTCCAGTCACGTTTGATGTTGAAACATCAGTTTCCGATCTTGCTCTGACGAGTGAAAGTTGCGCTTCTTATTCGTCCTGACAAAGAAACCTTCGAAATTGGCTGACACCATTATTTTTTTGAGTTGTATGCTGTTTTAAATAAAGTTTTTATAGTTTTCTTCAGACACATATTACTTTGTATTATAATCGTTGATTGAATTTTTTTATACGAGTTTCGCTTAATATGATGCAATACCATGTTTCAAATCGAGAAATACGTCGAAATAGTGCTGCTAAAATCTTTTCTCGGAAAGATATACACACTTATCTTGTCTTTCCCGGCCGTCCAGATAGTTGCTCAAGTCCTCAGGATGAGTCGGACGGTCTGGGTCTTCAACACTCATCTTGCCACGAACCATTATTGAACGCGTTTTAACAGTGTAGGTTTTATAATTACGCTGGATATTGTAATTAACTACGTAATAACATCTAACCGTTGTCGAAATTTATGATCAAATGGAGGGGGGGGGGGTACAGTGATGGATTTCGCTTCTCAATAAGGATCCTACGAAGAAATAATGCAATTTGCGGGAAGGATGACTTACAACCCTTATTTACGCTATTGCACCGTGCCGCCTACATAATTTTTCTGACCACTATACAAAAAATCTGATGTGGGCAACACATGACTTTCCTTATATAATGCAATGAATTTACTACTTTTACAGTAAAAAGAGGGTTTTCTTATAGTAGATACTTATATTCTTTTCGAGATATTGAATTTTCAACAATTAGTCATCATTTTCACAGATTTAGCGTCATTTTTATCCAGATGGCGAGATTTTCGTTAATTTGGCAACATTTCAAAAATTCAAACATTTCAAAAATTTCATTCGCCAAGTTGGCGACATTCCGCAAAATTCGTCGCCAAAATCTCGCCAAGAGTTATGGACGGAGAAATAAGTTATTCTTATAGCAGATAAATGACTATTGGTTTTCAAATACAAAAGTATTACTCAAAGTATCTTTTTTCATGAATGGAACGAGCTAGATACACGAGAATGATGTCACCAAATGTTTCACATGATATTACATATGAAAAGCGAACATGTTTCTCAACAGTTAATATATTTTTTTAATTTATGGGATTTTTTTGTTAAATTTATTTGAAAAATGTGCAATATCTCGAGAACGGTTCATGCTAGCGTTGTAAAGTTTATGTCAATCGTTTTCTAAGGAAAAATTACATAAGAAATTTTTATTTGCGTAACTTTATTAAAGGTTTTGATTTTTTGATGATTTTTTCAAAATTTCACTCGAAACTTTAGGGGGTTTTTGAACATTCGATTACGTTTAAAAACAATAGGCTTTCAGTATTCACAGATTGCGATTTTTGTACCAAATTTCATTTTAATCGCTCCATTCGTTCGTGAGATATCGTCTCCACAGACTCACTGACACGCACACACACACACATACATCACCTCAAAAATGTTTGATTCGTGATCAGGGATATTTGAAACGTGCTCTCCTGTCGGAAACTCGAATTCAAATTTTCGACTCCGTCACAATACTTTCCTTATACATTATGTATATAAGGAAAGTGAAAATGCGCCTGCATTCCTACTATTCTTTATTTTACAAGTTATTGATCTTATTCCAGAAACTGTTTATGTGGACTTGACCTCCAAGCGTTCCGTATTCATCCTTTTTGCCGTTTGTTTCAATACATCCTTTTGTTCCTTCCATGTCGGTGGCCCTGATTGCAGCTATTTTAGATTGCACTAATTGTCCTGATTGCACTATTTTTTTTTAAAAAATCGGTGTGATAGTTTATGAGCTACTGTAGGTCCATATGCTGCAAAGACAAATACGCCCATACACTAATAATATGAAAACATACTTGCTTCGTGTTAAGATACTCAAAACGTGTAGAGTGTAGATCTATCGAAAATTGTCGGAAAGTTAAACTCTACAGAGATACTTCACGTACTTCATCTTTCACGCACACCCAGTACGCACGTAATTTCTTTTTCTTCCTTCTGGAAAATGCTAATTAGATGTAGACGTCAGACCGGCGATAACGTGATTGGCAAGAGTTTGTATACAGGGGGAATGAAGAAATCGTATTCAATCCGTAATGACTAGTTCAAGAGATCCAAGGATGCTAAATTTCACTATTTTATTTTCAGTGCAAACGTCTTTAATGCGTGGTGCAGCAAGTGTTATTATTTGCACTGAAAATTGAAAAGGATTGAACGTACGTAATCATAAGGATGAACTGGCAATATAACCGTAAGTAGCAATCGCCAGTCAGAAGCAGAACCAGCTGAAAAACGATTTCTTAATATAACTTCAAGAGCTGGTAAAACTTTCGATAGAACTGGGCCGATTTGAGATTAAGGATGCACATACACTCGTCTTATTTGAAGGCTATGACGCGTGATCGACGTGTGGATTTAAAAATACAAACAAACTATAAGAACTTTGAATTTGTTGAGACTGTACTTCATAACACGTTCATTGGACTAAGTAAGACAACAAATATTGGTGAGCAATCTGATGAGAACATGTTTTTGTTAATATATATGATGTAGACTAATTGAAAAGCTGAAACTTTCGAAAGGTGAGTCACCTTTCGCTACTATTTATTGAAGGTAGTTAATGTGTAACTGCGTATTAAAAGGACTAATTAAATTTTGTCCTGCCAAAGTTCGTCACCAGTATCGAAAAACCAGCTACGAGCCTGTTTAATGGAAAGGCTAGTTTGTTTAAATGATTGGGGGGACTTTTGTAAGGGATTCCAGAGAATTAAATTACATGGCTGTAGAGCTGCAATTTACCAACACAATATATAGGATTCAATTTCCGATACAGGCTGATTAAGCATTAATGATAAAATGTCTGATGTGTCCAGCATATGGCTTCCCTTACTATATAACAAATGTTAATATCGTAAAAACTTTTGCAAAAAAAAATAAAAAATAAATAAGTAAATAAATAAATACAAATTAAAAATGTTTTTTAAGTATGATTAGTGTTAAAACAATAGCAAAATTGTGAACTTACTAATAAGATTCGATGTCTCTGAAAATCAATAAGTTTATTGTTACGGATTGAATTGGCTTACTGAATTTCTTAGACAGCGTTCGATTCCTTCGAGACGTATCACCATCCTTATAGGAGAAGTATAATTCTCAATGTCAAGAATGATTCCTTATAACCATTATAATATTTACGTATTTTACTTCATATAATATTAATGTATTTTGATGATAATTAATATGATTTCTTCAATATCAGATAAAAATATTGCAATTTCTCGAAAACAACGATTGTTAGCTCCATATGGCATTGCATAATTGTAGCACTGCATGATTGTTAGTACGGCATAACTGTAGTTGGAATTTTACACAGATGATGTTAGATTTTTACTGAGGAGAAAAAATCTTTATCAAAAAAATGAGTGAGAGATTTAGAGAATCAGAATTTCAGCAACATTTTTAAAGTTCAGATTGTGCAGATAACAGCATCCATAGACTAGTTTCTCCGAATAATTCGGATTGTATCTATTAATTCGCTTTTTAAATAACAAATTATATATAGAATAAATATTTATTTAGGATTTTTAATATAATTTTTTTATATATTATTAAATTTTTTAAAGTTAATCGGTTTGAAAAATTGAGTATCTCAGTTTTGTCCAATCTATCTGAAAATCAATAGAACTTTCTACGTTTTCAAACTTAAACATTGCATTCAATTTTATTTTAATCACTATATTTTGTTGAGTTATATTGTGTCCGTAAAACATATAGGCAATTTTTATTTTATATTTTATGACCGCAAATATGAATTTATGAGTCCAGAACATAGTGATTTTGGGCAATCTTTTCAATATCAACCACTTCAAAATTTTAATTTAATGACATTTAAAATATATGGGTTATTAGACTTAAATTAGACTTGTGCTCAAAATAGTAATTAACTGGAACAGGAGATAGAAATCGAGGCAGTTGAATTGTGCCCAAACATGCTACCAACTACATCAGTCTAGCCATGTAAAAATTTTTTTGAGTTCCTTTACAACTTTTGCATACCATAATACAGACAAAATATGTAGTTAAAAATATTTTTTGCTTTTATTTGTGGGAATATTAGGCAACAGTACTTCGCGCTACTGCATAATTTTGCACCAAATGCACAATGCATAATGTACCAAATGCACAATGTGCACCAAATGCGTGATTTAAATGCACTGCATAATTGTATTGTAGTTGGAATTTTGTAGTTGGAATTTTGCTGATGATGTCAGATTTTTACTACAGAGAAAAATCATTATCAAAAAAGTGACTTATAAAACTTGCAGAATCAGAATTCAAGGAGCATTCCTAAAGTTAAGATCGCGTAGATCATCCACAGACTAGTTTCGCTCTTTTTATGCATTCATCATCATGGAATAGCGAATACTTGCAATGGTGGAAGGTAACGGGAATTTTTGCTATGTGCAATCATCTTGCGAATCTCTAGAGACTGACAAATTCAGTCATACCACACATGCAGCAAATATCGGTAGGACTAAATTTGTCAGTCCTACCGATATTTTCTGCCCACATCAGATTTTTTTTTATCAATTGAAGAACATAGCATTTTCCCAGAGTGATATTTTTTACTTTAGAGAAATATTTCTCCAGCCATTTTTATGAACATGCCATTGAAGAGTTCTATAGAAAATACCCATATTCTAGAACCCCTAACAATTCATCAGTTATGAAGTTAGTAAAGAGTTTTCGAGAAACAGGATGTGTTCGAGAAACAAAGTGAGAACAATCAGGGACCTTGCTGCTGAAGCTTTGAACACTTTTGAAACTTTTCAATGAACACTTTTGAAACTTTTCAATGAACACTTTTGAAACTTTTCAATGAACACTTTTGAAACTTTTCAATGAACACCTTTGAAACTTTTCAGCGAACACCTTTGAAACTTTTCAGCGAACACCTTGGAAACTTTTCAGCGAACACCTTTGAAACTTTTCAGTGAACACTTTTAAAACTTTTCAATGAACACTTCTGAAACTTTTCAATGACATTCGCATAAGAATGACTAGAGAATATTTACTTACTCTAAAATAAAAGTATTCCACTTGGTAAAATTCATGTTCTTCGATTGATGAAAGGGAGGTCTGTAATAATTGTCTGAAGTATTGAAAACCGCAGGCTATATTTCCGATATATTTTTAAGGGTATATGAGTGCCACCCAACTAAAACCAAATTTATTATTTCAATTCCTCGGTACATTATATAAAATATTAAAATTTGATATGCGCGTTTTCCATCAAATTATATCAAGCAACTTCACTTGGACTCAAGTGAACTTGGCTTTATATTGGAATTTTATTTAGATGATGCCAAACTTGCACAAATCATTACCAAGAATCATTACCAAAAGATATGTGTGATAAACTTGTATTCGTGAAATATGGCGAGCAAAAACAACTTACCAAAAGTACTATGATGACTGGACACATAAAAATGTAATCAAAATGATCTTTATTCTGCCACGGGCACCTGAAAATAAAAGGATAAATGATTTCAGCACATCAAATTATACTAGTATTTAAGTCATATAATACTAGTATTTAAGTTCATATATTACTAGTATTTAAGTTCATATATTATTAGAATTTAAGTATGTCAGAGACAGAAAAAATAATACTTATTAAAATAAAGGTGTAAGTAAATTTTTGTTTTATTTTGGTTTAATAATGTGTGGCTTTTAGCATCGAAAATAGATGTCTTATTTCCAAAATTGGCTCAATAAGATTCTATATCTAGCCGGGTCGTCCATGGGGGAAGGGGGGAGGCTGGGCGGATACCACTCGAGAGAGACTGTGTGTGTGGGGTCTTAATTCCCATTAATTTTTTAAGGGGTGAGAAGGGGTGGAGGGTTGGATAACCCAGTGGTTAACGCTCAAGGATTACACTCGGAACACCAGAGTTCGATTACTGACTTTGCCCAAACTATCCCCGTGTTCCCACGGAGTACGGATACGTTAAATACGTGGGTTCATAAGTCCTTTCGAGAGGTTGGTGGTAGGGGAAGGAGAGTACGGTCCCTGTGGATGTCGACCCCATTGGGTTCCGGTTTAAATTGGGTGGCCAAACAGATACCTTACACCTTCGGGTAGGTCGGATAGTCTGGGTTGAAGAAGAACGGTGGGGAAAATATAAAAAAATCACGAAGAGGGGGGTATATTCGAATATAGAAGGTCCCACGATAAATGCTTGTAGGGTGGTCCCACGATTTATATGGACGGCCCTGTCTCGAAGTCGATATTATAAGTATGCAAAGTTTCAGCCATCTAGATTACGGAAAGGCTTCTGATTTTCTAGAAATACCTTTTGCCCCTCATCCTGTTAATCCTTGGCAGAGAAATCGAATATCCTATTTTATTAGGTTCTGTCTCTTGAACGATACAGTAAGTATGTAACGATTTATCCCTTTAGTCCCCAGGGGGTTTATGGAAGGTGTGTAAAGATTTTTAGAAAACCACCTATTTTATTAGTCTTCGGGAAAATCGAAAATCCTTTTGCCTCTGTAAGGTTCTGCTGGAAAAATATCCCCAGAACTCAATATGCCAACGACCCCACTCTCTGTGTGAGGTAGGAATTCGGGAGAAAGACCCTACAATGATCAAGAACCCTCACAGACCTGCACGGAGGTTGGAATCGCGAAAATGTCAACATGAGGGGCTTAACGCCCAGAGAATTGCTTTTTGCGGAACTAAATATGTCAGCAAGGGGGCATAAGGCACATTAATGTGTCACCAGTGGATCTAAAATTTCTAAAATTCAGAAAATTATAATTTTGCATTTTAAATTTCAATTTCTGTCGTTATAAAAGTCTTAGTCGATCGACGTCCATATCACTTGCGCTCGGAAAATCTTCTCCAAAAAATTTATTTTAAAATGGCAAACTTTTGGTCGAAATTCGACTTCTGAGTTCATAACTTTTGATCTAATTGAAATTAAAAAAAAATCTCAACGAGACGTATCGTCCCGCGAGTTCAGCTACTTCTGTATCAAATTTCTCGGCTGTCGGTTGTTTCTATTTTCAGCTACAGACGACACACACGCACACACATCTTTTATTATGTAAGATTAACAATTTTAATAATTATTAAAAAAGTTATAACATTAACAAGCGAGTTTACTTAAAACTGTTATAAATGATAGCATACTTTTAGGAAATGTGGAGCCATACCCCCAAATGTTCATAATAATGTTCTTTCTTTTATATATCGGAAGCTCAACTTCTCAGTATGTTTACAAGACTGTCTTTTTCAACTGCCAATGATAAAAGAAGAAAAAAAAAACTAAGGGTAGGGATGGTTTAAAAGCTTCCTCTCTTACATATTTCTTTATCCTGTACTTTATTGTTCTACATTGATTTGTTATTCTGTGCGTTCAAGAACATTCCTTTGGGTTTTTGTGAAAAATGCATTCAGGACATGGAAAACATTTTTAGCAAAGCTGACAGTATAGGATGGCTTGTTTATTTGATCTATTTTTAAGATACAGTAGACTGTATTTAAATGGTGAACATTGGGTCTATAGCATGGCTCGTTTAATCGATCTATTTTTGAGATACAGTAGACTGCATTTAAATGGTGAACTTTGGGTCTATAGTCTGATTCCATTTAAAAGGTGAACATTGGGTCAATAGGATGGCTTGTTTATTTGATCTATTTTTAAGATACAGTAGACTGCATTTAATTGGTGAACATTGGGGTCTATAGGATGGCTCGTTTAATCGATCTGTTTTTGAGATACAGTAGACTGCATTTAAACAGTGAAGACTAGACAAAGCAATTTGTAAAGAATCTTGCTGTCTCAGCTGGGATTCGAACCACCGATCTTCGTACTGGCCTGTCTGCGCCTTCCCGACTGACGTATTAAGACGGAAATACAAGCTCTTAGCGTCGAAGTGGTCTCTTAATTTTTCTCCCTCTAAAGTCAGATTGATGTGCAACTTGACTGGCTACCTCCTGCTATTTTTACCTCAAGTTAGCCTCCTGATGCTAATTTATCTTTCCGTTTAGCTTCATGCGTAGTAGTTGGTCTCCTGATATAAAATCGACGCTCAATATTCTTGAGTTCATTGAATCCGTGCTAGTCGTACAAATTCCCAAACTTAGCACATGGTTCCTGGTAATTACTTGATTTCTTAAACATTTTTCAATCTTAATCCTCAGTATATGCTTGTAGGCTTATGGTGTTTATAGTAACTAATTATCGCCGTAATCCGAAACAAGCATTTGTTTAATTTGGATTAGATGTCCAGTTTTGAAAAAGGATATAATTTGAATTAAACTCCAATTTGGGGCTAGTGCTGTTCCTCTATTTTTTTTTTGTCATAGTGGCTGCTTTTTAACTGTTTTGGAAAATTTATTTTTGTGGTGTTTTTTCTTTGATTGTTCGGTATTACTTATTACACACACACACACACACACATATATACACACAGATATATATATATATATATATATATATATATATATATATATATATATATATATATATATACCTTTGATTTTAAAGACCTATTTAATAATATTGGTATTAAAGATTTATGTAAAATTATTATCTCTCTTTATCATGATTATCTCTTTTCCAATAATGTTCCATTTAATGTCAAAAACTTTCCTATGCTATTGCACTTTGTGTTATACAACAATTATATTATCCAAGGAGATAACATATATTTACAAACATCTGGTGTACCTCAAGGGGGCTGTAGTAGTGGTATTCTTGCTAACTTATATCTTTATTATTATGAATGTCATTTTTTCTCTATTTCATATATTATATATCGACATGTTAACCACTTAATTTGTATTATCATGGATGATTCCTATCCAATGCATATTGATTTTTACCCTCTAACCTAGAATTAATCCCTAATGAGTCTAGTGTTAGTCAATCTGTAAATTATTTAGACCTAAATTTAGATACCCTCCATAATCCTGTTGTTACCAATCTATATGATAAAAAAGATTCTTATAACTTCACTATCATTAAGCTGCTATCATATCGATCTTGTAATTCATTTCAATTGTTTAGAAATATAATTTTAAACCAGCTATTTCGAATACATCGACTTTCTGATCTTCAGTTTCACTATCTCCACATGAATAATCTTAAATGCATATGTCAAAATTACCACTATCCGGAAGTATTTGTAATTAATATTATTAATAATTTCAAATACACCACGTAGTATTTTACAATTGCATTATTTATCGTTGATTAGATAACCTCCTTTTTATGAGTTTTACTCATTCTTATTATTTAGCTTTCCAGAAGGCCTGAGTCTGATACTGCTTACTTTTTTTGAAAGACTACTGTCCACTTGTCCTGAGTCCTACTGATTACTATTTTTGAAAGTCTTCATTCAAATATATTTTTCGTATACGTTCAATAGTATATTCATTCCGGTGTCCACTCGCTTTAGCGAAGAGATGTAGAGTGCTCTGTCATATGTTCTCTTGCAAATATTTCGACTCACACGTGGTGACTGTGCCTGTGGGTTTGTATCTCTGTTTTTGTATTTCTGTTTTTTTTAATTCATTAGGTATTTATTATTTCACCTTCCACTAGCCAGTAGATAGTTCCAATGGTGTCTATAGTCAAATACTATCGCCATTGTCAGACACTGGTTATTTCATCGGTTTTAATTCGAATTGTATGGTTGTCCTGACGAGAATGCAATTTCGAACTAACCGCCATTTTTTAATGTAGTTTCAATTGGTTGTTCTCCATGTATTGATCTACAATCTTGAACTAATTATTATTACATTTTCTCATTTTTGCCACGTTTATTTTTTCATTTGATATATTTATATATACCAATTTAATTGTGATTTATGTATACTAATAATCTCCTCATCCCCAATACCATTATTGTGATAAGTTACCTAATATTTTCATCCTTAGTCTTGGTCTATAGTTACTTATTTGTAACAAATATGCTAGAGATGATTTTTTTTGTACTTACCGTAGTTTGCATAGTTTTTGATTAAAAAAATTTCAATTTATATATATATATATATATATATAACCCGGGTTTAACACAGCAGTAAGAGAAAATAATTTACTTTCGTTGCTTTTAAAATGATATCATTTATCTTTAAAATATGTGTTTATGAAAACGTAAACAAACATTTTTGAAGATAAATTGGCTTGATTACATGTTCTATAACAACTTATTCAATAATTATTTGCAATTATTTTTTTTTAAATATTTATATTCCAAAAACCCAAGTTGATGTTTAATGTAAAGTAAATGATCACCAATAAAGGAAACATATTGAAAGGAATGACCATTAACAGGTAATATAAGACCATTGAAACCTTTAAATGAAGGAAACAAATGAATGAAGATATTTATGAACCCATTATTTCGGTCATTAAATATTAGAAAATGCACAAACGCATTTTTAATGTAAATGTTCGTTTATTTTTTGTTCTTGATTTCTAAACACATCCCTATCAGAAAGTAATACAATTTATTGTGGGTGTTATTTGTGCATTTGTTGTCCATTACATTTTTATTTCGAAAGACAAAATACAAAACTAAAAATAAAAAAAGCCCAAACGAAAAATAGCAAAGGTAATAGCTCAACACACATAATATCTTAAAAAAAATCTGAATCATGCTCCAGTTGCTGATAACTGTATCAACGGACGAGTTTCGCTTTTAAAAATCGTTACAACCGTTATAAAATTTTAATAAATTTGTAGCCAACCGCACGGAAAGCATAAATTTACTGGTTTTAACAGAGGATTGTAAAATTGTGGTACAAAGCAAAATTTTATTTTGTCCTAAGCTAAGGGGATTCAAAGGAACCAATACGTAATAAGCGTCCAAAAAATAGATTTTTCATTTAGTGGTTAAAAACAAAAGAAAATACGTTTTATTGGCCTTTCAAACAGCGTTTTCTCAAAATACGCGTTTACTGCTTTCGCATACTTTATGTAAATTCTATAACATCTGCATTCATGAAATTTTGCTAAAGCATAAAATTTATGGTTGATTAGATACACAAGCATAATATTTATGGTTGATTAGATACACAAGCATAATATTTATGGTGCATCTAATGAGCTTAAACTTTTCTATTTTTCTAAATTGCTTGGTATTTTTAAGAGTATACGAGTTTAGTAATTTCTAATCACTTACATGAACTAAAACATAGTAAGAGCCTTTCTAAAATTACTCTCAACATTAAACTAAAATTACTCATCTTGCTATTACTCTAAAATTACTCATCTTATCATTACTCTAAAATTATTCATCTTACTCTAAAATTACTCAGCAACAATTCACATTGTAATTCCAAAAAGTAACAAAGAATAGTACAGCGTACTTTGACAAGAATTGCAGGTGTCCCCTGCCAGAGGCCCTAAAAATACAACTTTTCGACAAGCTTGTATTGTCTTCCATATACGCGTTTTATTCGTTCTTGGTGTCAATTCTTACTACTTAAACGATGCTCTACAACTTCGTAATTGACTTTTTTCGTCTATCTCACTTTGTTTGCTGAATCCGTTATCCTACATTTTTAATTCTCCGGCAGAGGCGCTACAATCACTTTTATTCGATGGGACATGGTCACTTTGTTATAGATAGATTTAATATGTACACTCATGGCCCTTTTCCGATTTGGACTGTCCTAGGAGCCCTCTATACTTCCAATACTTTCCTTATACATACTCGTATATTATATATTGTAAGAAAGGTGAAAATAAATTAATTAAATGGAGGCATATCTGAGACCCATTAGTTTTCATATCTTGTTCGTTGAACATTAAGAATATCGTAAATTTAAATTACTAACGTTTGTTGCACCGTTTAAATTTCAAGCTTTACTTTTTAATGGGGAGTAATAGAATGTGTACAAGAATTATTTTCGTATATTTCGTTCATTATGTAACTTGATTTAAGATAAGGAATTTATTCCAAAGCTAACGATTTGTTAAGCATTAAAACTAATGATAATTTATTTTCAAAAATATTAGTAGAAGTTGTTAAAAGTATTAATATTCGGCAATATGATTTGTTTGAAAGTTAACACAATGCGAAAGTAAGATATTTTAATTACTTTTACATTGTTTTTATTTTTAAACAAATCATAAATAGTTCTCGAAGAAACATTTTGTGTGTGTTTAATGTCTTATAACACAATTTAAACATTCCGGTATTTAAACATTCCTTAAGATAGTTTGATAAGAAAATAATATATGGGGCATATAATGCTAATTTCAGAATATGACATTAAACACGAGTCTAATTATATTATGGCAATCAACTACAATACATTGTAGATAAGTTAGGTTATGTAGAATAATTGTTTAGTTATAGTTACGAACCAGCCAATAGGGGGCGTCCCCCAAACTCGAAATTATGCTACCATTACAGCGACCAATAGTTCGATTCTTTCCAGCATTGAATAGTCGATAACTGTAAAGTGGCAGGGAAATAAGTTACTTTGCATCGCAAGTTCTAGAGGGTCTGGAAAGACTTTTCGACCCCCTCTCTCATTTTATTCGCTCCGTATTATTTTTTCGTGTATTTTGCTTCGTGGTCGAGATCATTTTTTCTCCACTAGAGGGGCACTGCAACCTCTTTTATTTGATTGACAATGGTCACTTTATTATAGAAAGACCTAACGTGTACACTTTGTACAGTTTGAGCTTTTAGCTCAGATGAAGTTGGTCTTATACTACCCTGATCGGGTGCCATTGTGAAGTTTGGACCTCTATTTGGGGGCCATTGTGAAGTATGCAACTTGATTCTTAAAGCTTTGTCATGCAAAGAGATATAGCTACGAACTTGGTATTTATTCAAAGTAACTTTACGACCAAGGGGAAAACGCACAAAAAATTTCAATCTAAACTGTTTATTGACAACACACATAACTGATACGGCAGCTGGCTGTAAAACAAAACAGATCTGTATAATAAGCCAATATTAGATTGCACAGGTTCGTATTGTGACAGAACATTAATACTTTGATAAATCCGAGGCTTGGTGATGAATTGAAGTTATAAGACTCATAGCGTTAGAATACGGACGGTAGATTCTTGCTCAATTCATTAGAGGATATACGTCAAAAAATCACTCTCGTAGTCTATATCCTTTTCTCCTCCATGAAACACATCTTGGCCAGTACACGCTTCTAGCTAGCTGATTGGTCACGCAATCGATGTCGCTTAAACCAGCACGCTCCTCTTAAAGCCGGCAGATGTGGGAAATTCAGAACTAGTCGCACCTTCTTTCTTTTCCGTTCCGAAACATTATTCTGTTCTTCTACAGGATCGTAAAAGTTGTTATCTGGCTCAGGATTGGTCCACATAACGGAACCAGTAAGAAATTGTTAAATCAAAGTAAATCGCAACTTATAACGTAAACTGAGTGAAATCATAACCAAAGGTTATACAGACCTTACAACTTATGGATCTTTCATTATTTATGGAGAGTTTCCTTACTTATGGAGAGTTGGAAAGTGCTTGAAGATTTTCCTAGGAACCTTAAATAGTTCTTAGATGAATCTTAAGTGCATGATTTTATGTAGTATGGAATATTAATAAGTTTATATGTTAATACAAGGTAGGATCAAAAATTTCGGAGACAGTGCTGATATCTCTAACTCTGATTGGAGGAGAGGGGAACTATTTTATCGTGGCGTAGAGACACATATGAAAAGGAAGAAGCAGGTGTTTTTCCAGACAGTGCGTGTCAGTGAACTGTAGTCGTTTGCGTTCGTCGAAAACGGAAATGGCGTTTGAAGAACAACGTGCGAATATCAAATTCTGCCAGCGTTTGAGGAAATCGCCGACAGAAACATTGCACATGCTGCAGCAGTTCACTGACACGCATTGTCTGGAAAACATTGCACTGAGGACCTGCTTCTTCCTTTTCACATATCGCGTCACACGTGCCTTTATGCCACTGTTAAAGTAGATCCCCCTCTCCTCCAATCAGGGATGGTGATATCGGCACAGTCTCCGAACTTTTTGATCCTACCTTGTATAATATATAAGTTAATATATGTAAGTGAATATATAAGTTTATATATTTATTAAGCTAAAAACTAAGCTCTATTTGTTGGAAAAATATATAAGTTAATAATACTCTATAATAAAAAATCGAAGCACCAAGAAGGAGTTGTCCGATTCTAATGAAATTTCGTATGCAAAGACATTTTGAGCGAACATGCAAATGAATAAAATTTGGTGTTCAATGAATAAATAGTGGGAGTTCCAGCGCATCGAAATTACGCATTCAGCAGGTGTATCTGCAGGTGGGTATGGTCTGGGCTGCCATCTCCTTTGATACCCGGACCCCTTTGGTAGTCATTTCTGGCACACTGACAGCACAGCTATACGTAGACAACATTCTGCGACCGGTTGTGTTACTGTTCCTTTTGCGACACCCCAGACTTACTTTTCAACAAGATAATGCCCGGCCGCAAACAGCACGTGTTGCTATGAATTGTCTTCAAGCTTGCCCAACACTTCCTTGACCAGCTAGGCCTCCTATAGAGCACATTTGGGACTTTATGGGAAGGCGATTGCAATCATCCCGGCATGTTAACGATTTATCTTGACAGTTGGAGACAATTTGGCAAGACATTCCGCAGGACCAATTTTTATCACAATCGGACAATTCCTTCTTGGTGCGTCGATATTTTTGTTATAGAGTGTATATTTACTAAGCTAAAACCTAAGCTCTATTTGTTGGATAAATGTATAAGTTAATATATATTTACTAAGCTAAAAACTAAACTCTATTTGTTGGATAAAAATCTGTAGCTCAAGAAAGTTAAATGAAGAATAAATTAAAAAAAAATATAAAATAATCAATACTCACCCATGAAGAGCTATATCGCCAGATATGTGCCCATATTGGGATTTTACTATTGCCCAGGGAATTATAACAATTGCTGGAATACCTGAAACATATAAAAAGACAAAGGCATTATGTTTAAAAGCTTTTTACTTTCTCTTCATATGTATTAAAATCTGATGTGAGCAGCACATGATTTTCCCTACGGACTAAAATTACTTTCCTCTTTCTTTAAAATATCGCGTTTAAGTGTACAAAATGACATGGACACTTATTTGAAATTATGACGGATTTGCAGTTTTAATTCAATTTTCGCTTTCATTTGTTTAAAATTTTAAAATGGCATTGTGGGAAGAAAATAAATATAATGTGAACTGCTGATCCTAGAGAATGGGCTTGGTTTTATTTTGTTTGTCGTCACAAATTACTTATAATGAAAGTGTAGGACGTGAATGATGATGGGTCTCGAGCCAGGCTCGAACTCAGGATCTAGAGCTTACAAGACAGACACTATAACGTTAGACCAAAAGCTAGTTTCGGATCCGAACTTATAATTCGGGTACTGATTCCTAGCATCTTCTATCGATGCTTTTGGCGGGAGCAGAGTCGGCTGTCTACCACACTCTACCCCCTGATGAGAAAGAAACTCGGTCGAATTTCGGTGAGAAGGGGGCCCACACAGAAAACCCCGCCGTGTACCCAACTCGAAACGCAGTCGGGAGCTCAACCGGTAGGCGTTGAAAACCCAGACCGTCCGACTCATCCAGTGGACTTGAGCAACTATTTGGACGGCCGCAGCCGGTAGGCGTTGAGACCCAGACCGTCCGACCTACCAGAAAGGTGTAAGGTAAGCAGCCGGTAGGCGTGTCATACCGTCATACCTCATCGTGAGGCTACGTGACGTCAGTTGTAGTCATCCTGGAAAGAGAAGTGGTCGCGCCTCTGACTCAGTGTGGTGCTGCCATCTCGTGTTGGTTGCGTGCATTAATTGTCCAGTTCACCATTGTAGGACTTGATGTTGATGGTCGCGAGCCAGGCTCGAACTCGGGAGCTATAGCTTACAAGACCGACATTATAAGGTTAAACCAAAAGCTAGCTTCCGATCCGAAATTATAATTCGGGAACTGATTCCTAGCATCTTCGATCGATGTTTTGACAGGAGCAGAGTCGGCTGCTGCCACACAAGTATTTACTCACTACATTTGAGTATATTTGCATTTTTATTTGAGATATTGATGATTTTTGCGGGCTGTTTTGTAAAAAAGGCCCAGTTCTATAATTTTTCCAATTATATCAGCACAGGGTATCCCGCAAGAGATTTAACTACCAACTTTCACGAAATTTCGTCGCATAGCTTTTGAGTTTTGAGTTACAGTGAATACATATATGCATTACTCAAACAGACGATACAGATATTATATAGAAAATAGTTGATTTGTGTTATAGAGTGCACAATATGTGTAAATCTGTCCAAAACTTTACTTTTAATTTTCGACCTTTTTCGTTTTCTTTTTCTGATATTACCACGTATTGTTGGGAGAGTAGCAAAAGTATTCAATTTTGAACCCGTTATTTTCTTGTATGTCATTATTTTTATACCTCGAATTCAACTACATTCCAGTAGTTGCATGTAATGAACAAATTCATTTAATATCTCTAAAAAGAGGGGTAAAAACGTCCCAAATAACGCTGAACAATTTATACATCGAATGGCGGAAGAAATTGTTAAAAAATCTCTGATCATGGAATTTCCAGGCTTAAAGTGACAGTAATGATGTATGGGGCAGTTACAAAAAATCGATAACTTAGAAGATAAATGCTAACAATCTGTCATTTGGGGTGACTTGGAATTTTTATCCGCTCAAACTTTATTATTTTAAAATGAAGTATTATTTGAGCTTTCAAAAGTTTTGTCAGTTTGAAAGCTGTTTTGCAGCATTTGATATGAATGGTTGGGTTACGGAAATCCATTTGGCTATAACAAAACTTGTAGTTTGGCTCCCTTTGCTTCAAAGAGACGTGAATCTTATTTGCAAAAAGGCCTCAGTCAAGAGGGTTAGTATTAAAAAAGATTGAGAACGATTTTGTATCTAACAAGTTTCCGGAATTGGTGAAATCAGCTCTGTAGTTCATTTTAAGATTGAATTCGCACATAACAATAGACGGTATCAAAATCCTACCGAACTAATTCGGATAAATTTTCATGTTCCTAAACTCGATTATGAAAATAAAATGTGTATATCAATCACAGTTTGAATGATACCAGTTGATACATCAGTTTGATTAATATAGCTGTGTTTTTTTCATGGTATAATGTTTATAATAATGGTATAATGTTTTTCATGGTATGATGCTTATAATAGCATTGAACAACTGCTAGTGGTCCACAAAAGTTATATTGATATGGGTGGCAACTGGAGCGTGGATCCAGAGCCAAATTTTCCTGAAAGCCTACACGCATATAGGCAAATATTGTAGGCTGCAACTATTCAGGAGTTTATTTTGTTTATATCATCAATATTTAGCATAATTTTTTGAAATAGTTTTAATTGCTCTCAACGCCATTTTTTACCTGAGCCGTGGACCCAGAGTAGTATTTTTTCAAAGGCAAATGTTTTGGGCTGCAATTATTCAGGGGTTTATTTTCTGTATCTCATCAGTATTTCGCATAATTTTTTTGAAACATTTTTTATTGTTCCTCAACGCCAGTTTTGGACCTGAGCCATGGACCTAGAGCCGTATTTTTCCAAAGGCAAAATAGGCAAATGCTTTGGGCTGCAATTATTCAGGAGTTTATTTTCTTTATCTCATCAATATTTCGCATAATTTTTTGAAATAGTTTTTATTGCTCCTCAACGTCCTTTTTGGAGATAGATTAAACAAAATGAAAATCCTGACAATGATGTTCAGTTATAGAAAGTAAAACATTATTTAGAAAATATCGACAATATTTCGTCGTGAAATGCCTGATTACCATGTATCCCTAGTGTATTTGCTACGCTGAAATATTGTAATAAATATGAAATGAGGGTGTCAGTGTAAAATTTTAAGCAGAAAATTTCATTATAAATCAGTATATCAATAGTTACTAAAATGATCAAGGAAAATTATGAAAATTGATATAACCCTTCGGTGTGGATTTTGTATTGACACTTATTCTGCTGTATCAAGTCTAAATTCCCATTTTAGTTTAATTATGGCTCGACGGGTCATAGGTAAATTTTTTTCGACGTTATACATTTAGACAGACTTCAGTAAAGCTTTAAATGTACAACATTATTATATAATCCCACGTACGAGATTGCGAAAAATAAAAATAAATTATTTTTTGCATATGTTAATATGTACCAATAACATTTTATTCATATATTTTATATAAATAATGATTTCGTTTAATTAACAATTAGATGTGTGATGTAGTTTCCAATTACTCTAGAATACTACGCCGAATACAGGGCGCAGCTAGTTAAAACTAGATTTTAGAAAGATAACTGACTCCTTATAGA
Organism: Amaurobius ferox; assembly: GCA_951213105.1. Taxonomy (NCBI): domain Eukaryota; kingdom Metazoa; phylum Arthropoda; class Arachnida; order Araneae; family Amaurobiidae; genus Amaurobius; species Amaurobius ferox. The sequence continues at coordinate 118,552,468 of OX578146.1, forward strand.
AATCTCTGGAAAAGAGGGCGCAATTTCACAAGTTATTAAGGTAACCAGAAAATTCGAGTAGTTTCCGAAACTCGTCAAATTGGCAACATTTCGTCAAATTTGTCTCCAAAATGAAGTGAAGTGACACAGATCTTCAAATATTAACAATGTTAGACTGTAAATGGGTTTTCTCTTCGGGGAGAGGAAATTGCGGCATGAAGCATTTTATGCATTCGTAACAATACCATGAATCGTACTGTGAGTAAAAAGCTTACTCTCTGCTATTATTTTGCGATTTGCACGATATTAAATCTAAATCAAGATCACTTTTACACAACCACTATTTTGAAACATTCTATAGCAGTTCATAAACCCTTTTCTCGAGGTTTTGATTAACACGGACGAGATTCTTAATTTCGAGTGACAGACTGAAAAAATCCCATTCATTCGCTCCGAAGGAACCGTTGCCATCTATCATCCTAACTTCTAGGTCTACATTAGGGGCAGCCATTATTTATACATTACCGAGATATATCCTTACAATGTATTAAAAATAAGATCACCAGAGTGTATTGTGTAATTTGAATTATTCATGACGGCATCGCTGACTCTTAAGAGCGAAAAAGAAAGAGACATTTTGTACGGAGAGATATTTACGTTCGAATTCTAAGATTCTAATGACAGTATCTTGATCAATGAGTGTTGCTGCAAAAACCACAGCGTTGGAGGAAGTTACAATGACCTGAAGTTGTAGGAATGGTCGCTGAACTGTGGAAGAAATTTATTTTGTTTTGACTAAGTACGGCAGAGTGCAAAAGTTTCAAGTCTATACTTATTATTTCTTTTATAGAGTAAGGGTTGATTATGAAATATATGATGTACTCACCACGTGACTTTCTATACAAATTAACATATTTATTTTCGTTGGATTAAAACATAAAATAAGTTAACAAGTGATAGAAAGAAAGAGAGAGATGTGTGAGAAAGAGATTGAGTGAGTGAGATTTAAATTAAGTGCACAGGGTCCATTTCGACGAGAATTTCGGATTTTGTTCCGTAGTTCAATGGTTAGGACATAGGTTCGTCAATGTGTAGATTCATGGTTCAATCCCTGGCTGGTACAATGAGATCTTTACAAGGAAGATATAGTGGGTGAGACGAAAAGTGGTTGAAAAAGAGAGAAGATGAGTGAGACACAGAGAGAAAGGGGGGAACTAAGTCAGTAAGTCAGAGGTTCGTCAATGTGTAGATTCATGGTTCAATCCCTGGCTGGTACAATGAGATCTTTACAAGGAAGATATAGTGGGTGAGACGAAAAGTGGTTGAAAAAGAGAGAAGATGAGTGAGACACAGAGAGAAAGGGGGGAACTAAGTCAGTAAGTCAGAGATGTTGTGTGAAAATGAGAAATAGAGAGTTGGTGAGAGATAGCAGGGGAAACAAGTTAGCAAATAAGACCTAGACGTGTTTGGATGAGAGAGAGAGAGAAAGAGAGAGAGAGAGAAAGAAAGATAGAAAGAAAGATAGAAAGAAAGAGAGAAAGAAAGAGAGAAAGAGAGAGAGAGAAAGAGAAAGAAAGAAAAAGAAAGAAAGAGAGAGAAAGAGAAAGAAAGAAAGAGAAAGAGAGAAAGAGAAAGAAAGAAAGGGAAAGAAAGAGAGAATACGGGTGTGAGAGAGATGAGGCTGATGAGAGTGAGTTAAATATTTCAGTACATGAAATAGAAACTTAGTGAGTAGCGAAATAGAGCGAGTGAGACACAGAAAGAAAGGGTGAAATAAATCAGAGAATGAGAGATGATGTGTGAAAATGAGATATAGATAGTGGGCGAGAGAGAGTGGGTAAACATGTTAGAAAATTAGTGAGACGTGTTTGAGAGAGAGTGAGAGAGAGTGAGAGAGAGTGAGAGGGAGTGAGAGAGAGAGAGCGCGTGTGTGTGTGTGTGTGAGAGAGAAGGAAATCGTCTGAAAGAGAGATGAGGTTGATGAGAGGGTTAAATATTTCAGTACATGAAACCGAGACATGTGAGAGTGAGGTAGATAGTGGTGAGAGAGAGAGACAGAGAAAGATGGAGAGTGTGTGAAAAGAAAATCGTCTGAAAGAGAGATGAGGTTGATGAGAGCGACTTAAATATTTCAGTTCATGAAACCAAGACATGGGAGAGTGAGATAGATAGTGGTGAAATAGAGAGTATGTGAGACAAAGAGTAGGAGTGAGTGAGAATGAATGAGAAAGGGAATGCGAGAATGAGTAAGAGAATACGTGAGACAAAGTGTGAGAATGAGTGAGAATAAGTGAGAAAGTGAGTGAAAATAAGTGAGAGATTGAGTGAAAAAAGTGAGAGAATGAGTGTGAGAAGAAGTGAGAAAAATGGAGAGAGTGTGTGCGAATAAGTGAAAGTGAAAGATAAAGTAATAGTGAGTGAATCAGACTAAGTTTGAGTAAGTGAGTGAGAGTAAGTGAGTAAAAGAGTGAGTGAGAGTAAGTGAGTAAAAGAGTGAGTGAGAGTAAGTGAATAAAAGAGTTAAAGAGTGAGTGAGAGTAAATGAGTGGAGTGAGTGAGAGTAAGTTAGTGAGAGTAAGTTAGTGAGAGTGAGTGAGTGAAAGAGTGATTCAGAGTAAGTGAAAGAGCGAGTCAGAGTACGTGAGAGAAAGATAATGTCAGATCAGGTTATACTCGTGAGGAGATATCTTTGCAGGATAATTTTTTTATTTTAACTTTGGAGTATATTTATGCTATATCTCACTGAACGTAATGATGTATTGTAATGGTTTGTATGTATAACACCCAATGGAATTTAAAATGCTCTGAAATGTTTTGCTTCTGTTCATTCGTTTGACAAAAGAATCATTTATAAAAGTATATTGAATCTCAGATAAAAGTGGAGTTATTTTATTTTGTTATGGAACGAAAACATTTTGAATCTTGAACTATCCATCAAAACTATGATGGAAAAATTTTAAGTGTTCCAGTAAAAATAATGGAACGTTTTCTTAAAAAAAGGGGGAGGGGAGGGAATCAAAAGCTTAAAACTTTTAAATAAATGCGATGGAAAATGAAAATGTTTCAAGTTTGCTTTTAGAATTAGATATAAATAAAGCTGAGAATATTTATATTAAAATACTAATTGGCATAATATAAATATGTAGAATGGATGTTCTACTTGACATTACTATCCCTAAAAATTCTGTACATTATTATTCCGTATTGTCCAGGTTTTCCATGCACAAGAAAAGCTAATATATGTGTCTGTCTGCTACAGTTGGCGACAAATTGGAAAAACTTGTCGATTATGGAGAAATCTTAACTGGTGATAATTTCATAACTCTGAATATTATATTTAATTTTTTGAAAACACCTGTCCCTTTAAGGAATTATTAATTTTATAACCTTAAAATTCTTGTTGTTGTTGTTACTGATGACCTCTTGTTTCGGTGGAGCCGATTCAGGACCAGTGACGCAGGAAGCAGGAAAGAACGAAGAAAGACACAAGACGAGAGAACAAAGTTTATTGCAAGAACGTATCACTCACGAAGGTCGGAGGGGGTGCAGCTTCATATTTAGCCGAGGACCCAGAAGGCGGAAGACTGACTTTATCCTCGAGAAACATCCATGTCTTATTCGGGATTCGAACCCGAGCCCACAAGACAGCAGCCGAAGACGCTATCTACTTCACCGCCTGGGTGGTTTAAAAGTTTTACTGTTCGTCAACGTTTGTTAGGGATCGTATAGAAGTTGTGTTTTGTTAAGTAATCGTTTGTTAAGAATTGTCTTTTGTTAAAGTTCGTAAAGTAATTAATATTATTGAGAGAAGTGAGTGAATTTCAGACGGGGAGATGATAAGGAATCTTTAACATAATTTCATGCATCCTGTTAAATGCTGAGTTTAACGTCTATTTACGCACAAAATGCTCTCATTATGAAAAATGATGAAAATTGCATATTTATATAAAATTTCGACCGAAGATTTTAAAACTTGTTTTACTTAGTTTTTAAATTGATTAAATTAATTACTAAAGCTGCTTTAACTGATTTTTAAAATGATAACATTTACTTGTTATACTTGTTTTAATATTTTGATGCGAATAATATCTATGGTTGGGGGAACCTCTAGCTAAAATCGGAGCGTAATGAAAAATATAAACACTTTAGAGGTCTATGTTTCTGAACATAATATATAAAAGTCTGAACAATTTGTTGTTTGTTTACTTGTTTTGTCGGAAATAGGGTAATATTTTTGCATATACAAAATTTCTCCAGTACTTAGCTTTTTTGTTTTTTCGAAAGAAAATAATGCATTGTCCGAGCAAGGTTTTGCCCCACTTTGTCCACTTCCACTCGGAATATCTTCTTAACTATAAAAGATATAAACAGTAGCGACAAAAATTTTTGGTAGGAATTCCAGTTTCTACACCAATAATGTGTTCTTACAAAGCTCAAACAGTATCACTTATTTGAGCAGTACTTACAGTACTTATTTGAGCAAACGTCTTGTTAAGTTGAAGAAGATTCAACATTTTATTTAACGTTTATAATGGTGTCTAGCTGTTGGGAAAAGAAAGTGCATATTGCTTATATCGATAAAGGTAAAAGTTTTAGTGAATGAATCATTTTTACTTTCCTTATATACATAATGTATAAGGAAAGTATTGTTACGGGGTCGAAAATTCGAATTCGAGTTTTCGACGGGAGAGCACGTTTCAAGCAGCCCTGATCACGAATCAAACATTTTTGAAGTGATGTCTGTGTGTGTGTGTAAGTATGTGTGTGTGTGTGTGTGTCAGTGAGTCTGTGGAGACGATAACTGACGAACAAATGGACCGATTTGAACCAAATTTGGTACAAAAATCACAATTCGTAAACACTGGAAGCCTATTGTTTTTATACGCAATCGAATGTTCAGAACCCCCTAAATTTTCGAATGAAATTTTGAAAAAATCGTCAAAAAATCAAAACCACTCATAAAGTTGCGCAAATAGACATTTATTATGTAATTTTTCATTAGAAAACGATTGACATAAATTTTAGAACGCTAACATGAACCGTTCTCGAGATATTGCACATTTTTCAAAAAAAATATCGCAAAGTCATATAAAATTAAAAAAAAATATTTCCTCTTGAGAAACATGTTCACTTTTCATATGTAATACCATGCGATAAATTGGATGACATCTTTCTCGGTGATCTAGCTCGTTCCATTCATGAAAAAAGATACTTTAAGTAATACTTTTGTATTTGAACGCCAATAGTCATTTATCTGCTGTAAGAATAATTTATTTCTTCGTCCATTATGCTTGGCGAGATTTTGGCGACGAATTTGGCGGAATGTCGCCAACTTGGCGACTTTTTGAAATGTTGTCCAATTAACGAAAATCTCGCCAAATGGATAAAAATGACGCTAAATCAATGAAATGACGACTCATTGTCTAAAATTCAAGATCTTGGAAAGAACATTAGTATCACCTATAAGAAAAACTTATTTATTTTACTGTAAAAGTAGTAAATTCATTACATTATATGAGGAAAGTCATGTGTAGCCCACATTAGATTTTTATGTATCATACTTTAGTTACTATAGGCCCATATTATCTGTTGCAAATGGAGTAAATGAGACCGAAAACAACGAATGAACTTCTTGGAGTTTTAATTTACAAGACGCCCCTCACTGAATTTAAAGTATATAGACTATATGTAAAGATCCTTGCTGCCCCAACCGGGAATCGAACTCCGGATCTTCGAACTCACCTAACCGACGCTCTACCGTTGAGTTACTGCGACGAAATTGCAAGCTCTTATCTTCGAAGTGGACTCTCTATATATAATAATGTATATTAAGAGTGTATCGTTGAGTTTTGAATCGGAAATAAGTAGTGCCATTTTTTAAAATATGTGACAGCTAATTTGACCAGACTGCAATCTATAGGCGAATGTCAATCCTATTCCCACTGCTGCTCGCATTAAATCTGCAGTATGCAAGTTGAGAATAAACGAGGTAAATGTATAAGAAAATAAACTTCCTATTTTAGGATGGGTAAACAAAAATTTGAATCCTATTGTAAACAAAATGAAGTTCACTTTCAAAGGTTTCCGAAGTTAAACACAAGCGCTGTCAAATCCGGATAGGATTTTTGAGGTTTGCTGTATTATAAAAGTCTACTGTTTAGCTCATAGATATAGAATTTTAAAAAAGGTTATGGTATATTTTTACTTTCCTTATATACATAGTATAATGCATAAGAAAAGTATTCTGAAGGGGTCGAAAATTCGAATTCGAGTTTTCGACGGGAGAGCAAGTTTCGAGCATTCCTGAACACGAATCGAACGTTTTTGAGGTGATGTCTCTGTGTGTGTGTGTCCGTGAGTCCGTGAGTCTGCAGAGACGATATCCCACAAACGAATGGAGAAATTCGAACGAAATTTGGTACAAAAACTACAATCTGTGAACACTGGAAACCTATTGTTTTTTAACGCAATCAAATGTTCGGAATACCCCTAAATTTTCTAATGCAATTTTGAAAAAATCGTCAAAAAAACAAAACAAAACCTCGAATAAAGTTGTATAAATAAACATTTCTTATGTAATTTTTCATTACAAAACGATTGACATAAAGTTAGAACGCTACTCTGAAATGTTCTCGAGATATTACACATTTTTCAAATAAATTTGTAAAAAAAGTCACACAGAATAAAAAAAAGTAACTATTGTAAAATATGTTCACATTTCATATGTAATATTATGCGATAAATTTGTTAACATCATTCTCGTGGATCTAGCAAGTTCCATTCGCGAGAAAAGATACTTCAGGTACTAGTTCTTATTTGGACCCCTATAGTCATTTACCTACTACAAGAACAACTTATTTCTCGTCCATAACGCTTGGCGAAATTTTAGTGACAAATTTGGCGAAATATCGCCAACTTGGCGACTTTTTTACAAGTTTCCAAATTGACGAAAATGTCGCGATATCGGTAAAAATGACGTTAAATCAATGAAATGAAAATTCAATATCATGGAAAAAACATAAGAATCAACTATAAAAATAACCCATTTCTCCTCCTGTCCGTAAAGATAGACGAAAATTTTTGCAGGATGTCCCCACTTTGACGACATTTTTAAATGTTGCCAAATGGAGGAAAATGTCGCCAAATTGATAAAAATGTCGCCAAATTGATAAAAATGACTCCAAATGGGAGGTAATGGTTTGAAAATTTTGAATTTCGTTGTATGACGGGCATACCTTCTAGTATATATAGGAAATGCTCTTCTCTCCGTATATGTAACACTTGGCGATACATTTGGCGAACTTGGTTAATAATCTAGTGGAATATCGCCATTTTGGCGATATTTTGTCCTAGATTGACGAAAATACCGTCAAAGTTAATAAAAATGACTCCTAATTGATGAATTAATTATTAATATATTTTGATATATAGATTATATTGCTTATTAAGGATGCTATCAATATTAATAATTGCTAATTTAGAGTTGCGTGAAATATAAGTTAATTGGATACTTTGAAATAGTATTACATGTTGGCATCCGGAAAAGTGCCAAATGTACAATTCAACGTTTAAAACACTGTACTGTGGATATTTTCATCATTTTTTCACTGTGAAAGAAGTAAATTCATTGCATTATGTAAGGAAAGTCATGTGCTGCCACATCAGATTTTTTTATGATGTTTTAACAAATAGATTTACAAAGAGGACATAAATTATAAAATAAAAACTTTTTATTTAAGTATTATCTTTGTATTTCAGCTGGTCAAAAGATGTGATGTGAAAAGAAAAATTGTGCTCTTATATTTATATTTTATTTATCTATTTATTTGAAATAATGAAAACTACAGGAAAGCTTGCAAGATAATATACAAAATATTTACAACCAATAATATTTGAAAATATTAGTAAATGAATAAAAAAGCATAAGATCATCTAAAAAATCTATGCAAAGCTATTGTAGGCAGAGATCGAGCTAGAATTTTTCCAGAAGAGTAAAAATACTCCCTGACTTGATTTGAAGAAGTATTTTGCTTTCCAGAGGAGTCATTTTCAACAAATGTACAATTACCCTCAAATTTCTAGGTATTTATTAAATTTATTGTATTTTGTATAAAAAAAATTACAGAGTCATCATCCAACAGGATATAAATTTCTGACTTTTCTACGTTAAAAAAAATAAGATTTAAGTAATACACTATACTTTTAGTGTTAATAAGCAATTTTCCAAGTAGCTTAGCAACCTTGAATTATAAATTCATCATAGTGTGATTGGCAATGTTTTTTTTTTCATAAAAATAACTATTTATGATGAAATATCTTAAAATTGTTATCTTACCTTTGGCTTAGTTTCTCCATATTGTTATAATCAAACAAGGGGGAGAGAAAATTAAAACCTATTAAGCAAAATAATTTTTATTTTTTCCCTGTTAAAATTCCAACCTTCTTTGCTTTTGGCTTTTCCATAAATGAATAGTTTTCTCAAAATTAAATTTACATTCAGCATTTCCATTGTTTTCACAAAAGTTTGGATCCAGTTTTGAAAGATGAGAACATTTTTTTCACCCAGTCTGCTTCGTTTTTGAGTTCTGATTCTATTTTGTGTTGAAAATCCTCTCTCTCACATAGCTGTTGAAAGAGGCATAACCAATGCTATTTGAGTAAGTGCTGAAAATCCAGGGTACATTGGCATATCATCTACTGTGGAGGACAACATCAATTTGCAGAACTCATTTAATTTCATGCTAGGATTTCTACAACATAAAGACTGCATTTGAAAAAATTCTCGTAATTCCTCCTCTGTTACACCTAAGTATGTATTAGAAGGGGAAGAATTATAATGTTTCATTAACTTATTTAAAGAGTCCAATCTAGAAGCACTTGAAGACATTGAATAGCTAAGATTTAAAACCCGATCAAAATCAGAAAGTAAATGAATCTTCTCTAAATTGAATATATCTTTCAAGTTTTCTACTAAATGAGCTAAAAATTTTATTTTAGCATGTTCAAATTCTTTTTCAGAATTTTCACAAACTGATAATTTGATATCCTTAAAATAATCAGTTATATTAGTGGACGTTAAAAATTCGGACAAGTGCTTGCCAGTTTTTGACTCCTCTTTCATAATTTCTAGCCGATTTATAGTTGAAAACAACTCATTTATAACTGTTGAATAATCAATGTCATTGTTTTGGAAAATTCGACTAACACGGTCAACTATTTCAAGAAAATTTCTTAAGATGGAGAGTACCACAACAAAACCATAATCAGTGCACTGTTTTAACAAACTCGGCCCTTTGCCTGTAGCATTGTATGAATGTTTATTCTCAACGATATCAGTTAATGCTATCCCCAATGCATCATAACTTATATGGCAAGCATCAACAGCACGGCCAAGAGAGAGCCAACGAACAGTAGCAATCTCTTTTAAGCTAATGGAAGGTTAATGCAATATTTCATGAATTGCTTTTAGTTTTTCAGACCTTATTGTAAATGTGCGGAAATAAGCATACAGTAAACGCATAGTTCTTTGTAAGTTCTGAAATATGTCTATATAATTTGCAGCTTGCAATATGGCAAGTGCTAAACGTTGTGCAATGCAATGGTAGTGCAGAAGAGTTTGTGTCAGATCTTGCTGTTTTTCCCCCAAACCATTATTCTTGCCCATCATGATTACTGGCTCCATCTGTAGCAAGACCAACTAATTAGGACATTTGCACATTTTTCTCTTTGAAGAAATTGATCAATACACATTTTAATGCCTCAGAATTGTATTCTCCTCAGTTTCAAGTTTGCCCAAAAATTCGTACGTGGTTCATTATTACTTAGATATTTTGCATAGATCACGAGTTTGATTCACAGCAATATCTGTAGACTCATAAATTAAAATGGAAAAATAAGGACAATTTTTAATCTCGCTTTCAAGCTCTGACTGTAAGATATCAGACATAATGTCTTGAATTGGTATTATAGAATGATGTGATAAGTTTATGTGCTCCATGGTTGTTTCGTTACCACATGATTTCACCAAAAGCATTACAGACTTGTATTTCGTCTGTAGCAATTCCTCGATTGGCAAGCAAATAAATAGTTTTAAATACTGCAACATCCTCTTCTGCTCATTTTATTGCATGAAATACGCGTATAGAGGCGTTATCTCGATCTCTGACTGGACAGAAAGGCAATTTTTTGTAGGAAACTATGCAAATTCCTTAATCCGTAATATAAGGTTGCATTCTTTAGAAACTATGGAGAATCCGTAGTAATCGGTATCTCTGCTCTTACACGGAGCAGGGAGAATCGTCGTTTGCGAGCGGCAGTTTTCCCAATCGCGCGGAAACGGATTGCCAAAAGAATTAGAAAATTCCGATCTCAAAATTAATGTTTGATTTTAAATTTGTAATATTTTCGAAAAATTCATGACCTATTTCCGTTTTTACGACTATTTCGGGATTTCCGTGACATGTATCGTGATTGGCGATTTTATTTTACAAAATTAATGTGTAAAAACACGCCTTACTTAATTTTCAAAGCGTATTTTTATACACTAGCGGAAAACAAAATCCCAACACCAAGAAGGAGTTGTGCTAGATAAACGAAATTTGGGAGGCTCATTTGCACATATGAAAGATGACTCCTATTCAAATTTTGAGCTAGACGAATAAGAGTGGCGCTAGCAGCGCCACTATGATCATGAAAATCACGTGTGCTTTAAGTACTCGGTGTGAACTTCGTGAGCGTTATTTATCTTCCAGACTGGGCGTTGTGAGCTAGGTTTGAGTCAAGAATGCCTTTAAGGAGACAAATAAGGCAGTATCAGCAGCTTAGTGAGTTTGAACGAGGCCGTATAATAGGGCTACGAGAAGGTGGATTTTTTTTCCGCAATATTTCAGAAAGACTTGGCAGGGATGTATCCACTGTGCATGATTGTTGGCAGCACTGGTCACGGGAAGGTACTGTCTCAAGAAGACCGGGGTCCGGCAACACACGGGCCGCTACTGAGAGGGAAGACGGCCGTATTCGCCGCATGGCTGTGGCGGGTCGTACTACATCTGCAGCAGCAATTAGAGCTTCTGTTGGCCCCAGAGTGACACAGCGAACTTTAATAAATCGATTACTTGAGGGACAGCTCCGAGTCAGACGACCTGTAGCGTTCATACCACTAACTCCGAATCACAGTCATCTGCAACGTCAGTGGTATCAATCCAGAGCTCACCGGAGGGCAGAGTGGAGATCTGTTGTATTCTCAGATGAGAGCCGTTTCTGTCTTGGTGCCAGTGATGGCCGTATGTTGGTAAGAAGGAGATCAGGTGAGCGCTTGGAACCAAGCTGTCTACGGCGTAGACACCCTGGGCCTACACCAGGAGTTATGGTTTGGGGAGTCATTTCCTATGACAGCAGGATAAACTCTCGTCGTTATCCCAAGCACATTGCAGCAAATTTGTACATCAGACTGGTGATTGAACCGGTTATGCTGCCATTAATGATCAGTATTCAAGAGGGTGTAGTATTACGCTCGTCCTCATACTGCTGCTGTCACCCAACGTGCTCTACAGAGTGTCGACATGTTGCCTTAGCCAGCGAAATCACCAGATCCTTCTCCCGTTGAGCACGTATGGGACATTATTGGAAGCGTCATCCAAAACCAGCATTAACCGTTGCTGATTTGGCTGACCAAGTGCAGCAGTCATGGAACTCCATCCCACAAAATGACATACGGCACCTGTACGACACAATGCATGCATGTTTGCATGCTTGCATTCAAAATCGTGGCGACTACAGCGGTTATTAATGAACCACCATTTCACATTTGAAATGGCTCTTCTCGCGCATATTTTAACCTGTGACCTTGAAACTTTAATCAAATAAGTATGTTATCTACACAATTGCTTTGCCTAAATTTCATTTCCCTAAACTAATTTCTTTTTGGTGTTGGGATTTTATTTTCCGCCAGTGTATTTTATAGCGTGAAATACGCGTATAGAGGCGTTATCTCGATCTCTGATTGTAGGCACAGTAACATCCAATCTTTGTGCCGAAATTCCTTTCAGCAAATAAACTCATCGACCCAGTCGAGTACTGAGTTTCATGAAGCATTATCTCATTAAAGACGGGAATACAATCAATTTTATTATTGAACATACTCGTATTATTGATGAAAAAATCGTCAGAATGTAACCCCCCTTCTGATCTTAAAGTTTTTAACCTTATACGTATTTCGAAGAAAGATAGCAGATAAAATATTTAGCAAGTATCAGTATTTTCTAACATAAATACCTCAAAAATTTATGTTGAAAAATTTCAATATTATTAATATGAACCTGGTGAAATGGTCTTCATATAAGAAAAGCATATTCAAGCTTTAATCTATCCAAGGCTTTAAGAGCAAGAACGGTATCCACGTTTATAAAATCTTAAGCAATCCTCTTTATGTAACCAAGTTTTCAGTAATATGAGCATAAGTGGAGAAATCAGAAGCATACATAACACCAAGATCAGTGTTAAAGAATTTCCTAGTCAAAACATGGTTGCTAATACTATTAGAAAGTAAAATATACATAATAGTAAATAATTTCTTTAATGCATTAGGTACATTTTTATATAGAAACAAATCGAAACCTAGCGCGGAAATCGGGGATATTAGTCCATGAAAAGGAAATACTATAAAAATTTTTTTTATTGAATAATACTAATACTGTTCGCCAAGATGATCATGATAAAGTAATTAAAGAAATAAATTAATATTTGAATGATCTGTGAATTAATATCCGAATGACCTGACGATCTGAATGATCTGCATATTTTCAATATTTTTTTATACCAGTTATCATCCTATCCTCCTCATCTGATAAAACTTTCATACGGGATATGATTCTCCTGCCGTCTAAACAGTTGCTCTAGTGTTAGGATGAGTCGGACGGTCTGGGCCTTTCACACGGGATATGATCCTGTTCTCATTATACAGGCTGTGACTGTTATACAGGCGATGATTCTGTCCTCCCAATTTTCTACATTTATTGTAGAGGCTATCATCATGTTCTCTACTATTTTGATACAGGCTATCATTCTGTCCTCCTATTATCTACTTTTATAATACTCGCTAACATCCTGTGTATCATAATAGTCATGAATTTCAGATCACTGACATAAATCAAATCTTGATCGTAGAAAAAGTCGTATCTTGATCTCTTTCAAACCTGCATTTAACCTGCATGATTTAGTTTTTCGGGCTTCATTGTAAGGAACTCAAGTGTCAACCGGATTTCGAACCATGAATGTATCTTCGAACTAGTCAGGCGATGCTCGAACCGTCAAGCTACTAGGACGAAATTATCTCTTACAGTGGAAATGGATCTTACAGACTCATTTAACCCCTGACCGAAATACGAATCTATTTATTCGAGAAAGACTTCTGAAATATTCCGGAAAGGTTATTCCTCGGGTTATTGCCCCAATGAAATCCCGCTCATTTGCAGAAGGCAGCTAGCTATTGTGGTTGATATAGTGTTGTGGTAAGCTCCAGCTAGACAGCAGGCTGCTATTCATCAAAATGTATCAATAGGAGTTATAGAAGATTGAATTAAATAAATCACGTCTCGGAAATTAACTTGCGTGAATTAAGAATCAGTGTTGAGTGTTTAAATACGCTCAGTATCGGATAAATGTATATTACTTTTATGATGGGCATAAGTGAATCGCTGCACACAATTGATCATTGATAACTTTTTTTATATATACATGTACATTTTTTATATATGCAATTTACTATAAATAAATAAATAAATATATATATATATATCGGTTTTAATTCGAATTGTATGGCTGAATGCAATTTCAAACTAACCGCCATTTTTTGTGTAGTTTCAATTGATTGTTCTCTATGTCTTAATCTCTTATCTCGAGCTAATTATTATTGCCTTTTCTCATTTTTGCCGTGTTTTCTTTTCCCTTTTTTTATTTTTATATTTATATACTTTTAATTGTGATTTTTGTATCCTAATATTCTTCTCATCCCCCTTTCTATTGTAGTGATATGTTACCTTCTATCTTTATCCTTAGTCTTGGTCTATAGTTACTCATTTGTAACAGATATGCTAGAGAAGGGTTTTTTTTTGTACATACAGTAGTTTATGCATAATTTTCGATTAAAATCTTTCAATTTATATATATATATATATATATATATATATATATATATATATATATATATATATATATATATATATATATATATATATATATATATATATATATATATATATATATATACACTGGCGGAAAATAAAATCCCAACACCAAGAAGGAGTTGTGTTAGATAAACGAAATTTGGGAGGCGCGTTTTTGCACATGAAAGATGACACCTATTCAAATTTCGCGCTAGACGAATAAGAGTGGCGCTAGTAGCGCCACTATGGTCATGCAAATCACGGTTGCTTTATATACGCGATGTACTTCGTGAGCGTTATTTATCTTCCGGATTGGACATTGTGAGCTAGGTTTGAGTCAAGAATGCCTTTAAGGAGACGAAGAAGGCAGTATCAGCAGCTTAGTGAGTTTGAACGAGGCCGTATAATAGGGCTACGAGAAGGTGGGTTTTCTATCCGCGATATTGCAGAAAGACTTGGCAGGGATGTATCCACTGTGCATGATTGATGGCAGCAGTGGTCACGGGAAGGCACTGTCTCAAGAAGACCCCGTATTCGTCGCATGGCTGTGGCGGATCGTACTGCATCTGCAGCAGCAATTAAAGCTTCTGTTAGCCCCAGAGTGACACAGCCGAACTGTAAAAAATCGATTACTTGAGGGACAGCTCTGAGCCAGACAGTCTGTAGCGTTCATACCACTGACTCCGAATCACAGTCATCTGCAATGTCAGGGGTATCAAGCTAGAGCTGATTGGAGGGCGGAGTGAAGATCTGTTGTATTCCCAGATGAGAGCCGTTTCTGTCTTGGTGCCAGTGATGGTCGTATGTTAGTAAGAAGGAGGTCAGGTGAGCGCTTGGAACCAAGCTGTCTGCGGCGTAGACACACTGGACCTGTACCAGGAGCTATGGTCTGTGGAGCCATTTCTCATGACAGCAGGAGCACATCGTCGTTATCTTAAGCACCTTGATAGCGAATTTGTACATCAGAATGGTGATTGAACCGGTTGTGCTGCCATTCATGAGCAGTATTCAAGAGGGTGTTTTCTCACAGGATAACGCTCATCCTCATACCGCTACTGTCACCCAACGTGATCTACAGAGTGTCGACGTTACCTTGGCCTGCGAGATCACCAAATCTTTCTCCCATCGAGCAGATATGGGACATTTTTGGAAGACAAATCCAGCGCCATCCACAACCAGCATTAACCGTTGCTGATTTGACTGACCAAGTGCAACAGGCATCGAACTCCATCCCGCAAAATGACATACTGCACCTGTACGACACAATGCGTGCACGTTTGCATGCTTGCATTCAAAATCGTGGCGACTACAGCGGTTATTAATATATCACCATTTCACATTTGAAATGGTTCTTCTCGAGCATACCTGTGATCTTGAAACTTTAAAATCAAATAAATATGTTACCTACACAATTGCTTTACCTAAATTTCATTCCTCTAAACTAATTTCTCCTTGGTGTTGGGATTTTATTTTCCGCCAGTATATATATATATATATATATATATATATATATATATATATATATATATATATATATATATACACACACACAGCATTCCCACGAAAGTCCTTAAGCACCCAACAACTTCTGAATAAATAATCGCTAAATATATACGCTAGGCCTATCTATAATAAATTAACCATGCCGATCGATTCGTTTTTGCAGCGCTCTCTAGTGGAGAATTGAAGAAATTAGGAACACGAATTCGTTACCAAAGCGAGATAGAATAAAATTGTCAATTCAAAGTTGTAGAGTATTACCGGAATGCATTTTGAACAGGTTCTGCACTAAGGAAAACTTGACCAACGCATTTAAGCACAAATAAAAATATAATGCAGTATACAGCTGTTGCGAGGATATAGATCGAAGATACGCTCGTTGCACTGACGAAATGGATCCAGCGTATCCCTGAAACAGCTGTATGCTGCATTGTCATATTTCTGCTTAAACACGTTGCTCAAGTTTCTCCTGTCCTTTAACCAAAGTGTTTCTTACTTATTGAGGTTCTACATTAGATTTCTGACCTGTAAGTGCTGTTTATCGTATCATTCCCGAATATAAAAGCAATTTGGTTGTTTCATCATATCGTGACAAATAAATGCCTCTTGTAATTAATTGAATGCCGATTTCTGCGAATTAGACAATAGTATATAACTTTGTAATTGGCATTTTTTTTCTATATCTCCTTATTCCGGAGTACGCTTTAAGGAGTTCCTAACTTCTTAAATTCTACATTAAAGTACTAAATTTCGTAAAATTTGGTAGAAAAGTCCCTCGTAAGTGTTACCCTGGTACTAATTAGATTTTGGTGCGATTAAAAAAAAAAGAACCCTACTCTATATTGCGAAATGACTCGCCAAAACTGTATGTATCCATTTTAGAGGAAAAACTGACCCAATTTTACAAAGTTTGGTTGATAAGTTATTTGTATGGTACTCTGGTGCTGATTAGAGTTTGGTACGATTAAAAAAAGTACCTGACTTTTTTGCAGAAAGACACTCAAAAATCGTCAAAATCTAAAAGAGTATATATTGTTAAGGCGTATCCTCTGTAACCGCGCCCAGGAAACGAGAATGAGTCCAAATTTCTGAATAACTAACACGTTTATTCACAAACACAGCGTAGCACAAGAACAATATACAGTTAAACAGCACTTAAATGCTCCATTTCACAAAATAACTGATATTATTCTCAAAATATCGACAAAAGTCGTGCTAAATAACGGCTACTATTTTCAAAACATTGATAAAAGTCACAGTTCAGTGTAGCTCCTATCTGATCAACTGCTGCTCTCCGACTGAGTTATAATTCCTTTTATAGACTCTCCATGGAAAAGTTTGGAAATACCTCATATCACGTAGAATAATCGTTATATCGCGGTCTTTCTCGAATTTTCGGCAAGTCGCCATTTATCGCCAAATTAGCGATAAATCGTCCAATCTGGCAACCTGTGGGGATTCTTTAGGCAAATCTTTAAAGTTTATGCAAATCTGTAAGTTCAGTGTAGAAGAAGCCCATTCTCGTGGTTGGCCAGAACTATTTATACAGTGGACTTCGAGTTTCGAAAAGAGGGTTTGGCATATTCGGCTAAGGAAAGCCATACTACGAAATTACCGTGTGCTGTGGATATCAGAAACGTTCATCGTCGTCATGTAGCAAGTTATTGCATCAATTAGTTTTATAGACTGTGAAATTCAGCAATGAGTTAGGTTCGAATTAGATTAGTAATGTCCCGGGTAAAATATTGTATGGTTAACTGTGTAAATAGTGTATATAGTAGACTTGTTTGTGATGCCATATATGTTTGAGTTTCAGCGAGACAACTGCGAATAAATAAGTTAATATGTTAAGTATCGTGATTCGTTCGTCGAATTCTGATCGTTAGATAAAATGAAAGTATGTTTCACTTAGATGTTGAAGTATAAAAGAACCTTTACAATGGCCCTCCTATCAGATAAGTAAGCAGTGAGTGACGCAATGCAGCTCCGCCACACATGATCCCCACTGGTGAGGGATGGGGTTCGAACTCGGAACCTTTAGATTGCTGATCCCGCACTATGCTGTTAGGCCCAAAAGAATTCTTCGGACCCGAAGGTATAATCGGGAATGTCTTTCGTAGCAGTGAGTGACGTAATGCAGCTCCGCCAGAAGTACTTTACAAACCTTTCTCCAACCTTCGGCATTCTGGCAACCTTAGGCTCACGTTAAGGGGAAGGATGTCTTTACGGGTATTTTCTCCATCTGGCCTTCGAAAGAGACGAAAGACTGCGAATATATATATATATATATATATATATATATATATCATTCGGGCGGGCTACTTTAGCTTATAGATCAACGGAAAATCGTATATTTTGAAATTTCGAATTAAGGGGGGAGAGGGTGATGCGAGGGGATATTAAAAAAATATTAAAAGTATGTAGTACTTCCACACTAGGTGGAATCTTGGTTTTGATCTCATTCTATCCCTCTCAACTATTAGATAAACGGATATATCGAAAAATTAAAAAAAAAATCGAATCAGGTGTGATGATACACAGGGATTTTCATAAAACTTACATCAATTTGCTTCTCAGAAATAATAAAAACACTATTTGAAATTCTTTTGATCTCAACAATTAAGATTGGAAAAAGGAAATAACTTTATAAACATAACGCGACATATTTTTTCAGCTTGTTACAATGAAATAATTTTGTCGCGCACGAACAGTAGGAGGGTGAGACGCCTATAACAACGCACTACGCTCCGTACGAATAACATTCAAACAACTTTTAAACAGCTAATCATACGGTGTGCAGTTGCAAGCACTGCGATTTAAACGTGATCCTGTATATACAATACATTCTTACTATTTAAATGTGTCACTTTCACTGTTTTCCTGTGTTTTTATTTCTTTCATTTAATATTCAAATTCTAAAAACATATGCTCTTTTGTATCAGATATTGAAATTAATTCTTAAACAATGTTTCTCAAATATTGAAATTAATTTTTTATACTTCCAATTTCATAGTTATTTGTTAAATTGGGTTTTAATTTAAAATCTTTCACAGCTCGCACACTTCATATGCAAGTTCATTCAAAGCCGGGGATTTTTGATAGTTATACACGTATATCTATAAAGATTCCAAACTATCTGGAGTCCTTGATAAATCTCCTTTTGCAAACATATTCTTTAAAATAAATTTCATTAATCCGCGCTGTTCTCATGAAGAGATCTTTTGAAATTATGACCGAAATGAGAGCATTTTGGGACTTCTGAACAGTCCGAAGAAGGTTAATCTTACAAAGGGTTATTGCGTTAATGGCGTTTACGACAGAAAGCAATTACTGCAGTTGACATATTGTTGGCTGATAACTCTGGCGGTAAAATCAGTTTCTTGACCGAATTCAACAAATGATCTTTGTACGAGTTATAAAAGACTTTCGAGATAGAACTTTGAACACAATTACTGTGAGGATCCAGGAAATGTTTTGGATAATCTCACGCATTTGGAATATGTATTTTTAGTTGCATATGCACTATTTGACTTGAGGTAATACACACACACACACATATATATGAAACGATACAGAAATTTTAAGCTTTTCTCAATAACGCTCCCTTTTCTTTCATAATTATTATTTCAAATTCCTATTTCATATCCAGCACGTATTGCAACTATATCCCACGTTACTAATATTAACAAAGTCTGCCAGCACTTCCTCTTTTTCTCGACCATACCATAAATGGTCACTAACCTTAACCTCTACGTAAACTTTCTCATATGAAACTGCTTCCCCATCACATTTTTAAAGCATAAAGAACGCGAAGACAGCATGTGCCCCATGTCATATTCCTCCCCCTGCGATGTAACTGTACATTGTGTGAACCAACGCAGACTCCATTGAGATTCCTTGAGAACTGGTCGCTTACAAGGAGCGCGCGGCCTTATGTAACTAATCATGATTTTCGAGCGTCATATAATAAAGTAGATCTTTGGTAACCAGAAAAGTATCTTCTTCACTTCACTATTGTATCTGCCATTACACACACACACACACACATATACAGGGTATCCCAAAAAGATTGAAACGCGCTTTAATTATTTACCTGTTGGAGTAACTGGACAATGTAAATTGCAAAAATGTTGAAAGTAAGGTAGGAAATAAGACTACGCTAATGAAATAGTCCTCCCATTCATTTTCAAAAAGTTACACTTTTTAAATTTTTATACGACCCCTATAGACGAATTTGCTCAATCAGAAAATTTATTTTTATTTTATTTTTATTTTTAATGCAACAAGATCATTAAAAAAACCCGAATATCTGTATCTTTAAAATCAACTGAATTATGATAAAGGAAAAAATCTGACTTATGCCAGTTTTTCGTACCATGTGAAAGGCTGGTTCATCAGTGAAAATAGGGATCATTAACAAATTGACGACGGAAATTGTTTAGATCAAAAATATGTTAATATGTGTCAAAATTTTTTATCACAAATGCATCTAAATAAATCATTACACAGACATATAAAGCAATGGTACTCACTATGCGGTTGGGTATCCTATGTATTATCCTCCAGTTTTATCTTTTTTGTGATTTGTCACAAATTTACATTTCTAATTTGGTATAGGGTCCCCATTCACAATGTTCAATTTTCAATTAAATATAACTCCTTCAATTTTAAAGATACAGATATGCGGTTTTTTTATGAACTTGTTGCATTAAAAATAAAAATTTCTGCAATTTGTCTAAGGGGGTCGTATAAAAATTTAAAAAGTGTAACTTTTTGAAAATGAATGGGAGGACTATTTCATTAACGTAGTTTTATTTCCTACCTTACTTTCAACATTTTTGCAATTTACATTGCCCACTTTTTCCAAGAGGTAAAGAATTAAAGCGCGTTTCAATCTTTTTGGGTTACCCTGTATATATAATGTACATAGAATGCGTGTAAGTTACATAGTCTCATGGATTGGAAAATAACCGTAATCAGTTTTAGTGATCTTGTAACTAGGGCTAAGGAGAGGTAATCCAGGCCATGGGCCCCCATCTTGCTTCGCTCCTATTTTCAAATTTCCTTCACAGAGAGCTTAGTTTTAAGATAATTTGTACATTTTAGAGAAAACTTAAGGTATAAGATGTCGATCATAAGAAATAAACCAGAAAATAATAAATATAAACATATTTTCAATATATAATTATTAATTTTTTTTTCAATTAGAGGGCGTCACCCCCTACGCTACTTAACCCCGTAACTCGCTTGCCGGTTGGGAGGCTTCGTCTCTTGCTCTCTAAGCCCCTTCGCGAGTACTTTCATGACGCCTGCTACGTAGTCTTCGCAAGCTCTTTCAATCCGACCGGCGCAAACAACCTCCTCCGTGTCCTATGCTTGCTCACGTTCGTAAAATCCGAGTTCTGGTACCCGTTCGCTGCTACTCATTAATCAAAGCTCGTCGCAGGCTTGATACACCCTTTGGGGCATGGCCCCCTTATTAACTGACGGTCACCAACTTCACCAAGTTCAGCCCCCCCCACGTCCCCTGCTCGCTATGTTCGCCAACCCAATAACTCATTTCATGAGTCGTAAGGCTTCATCTCCTACTTCCTGGCTCTAACTGAGACTGCACTGCGAATTCTTGCGTGCCGTCTGCTATTTCGAACGATTGATTACTGTATTACGAATAAACGGCAAAATGTCATATCTGTACGTTTCGTCGTCTGTTCGTAATACAATGGAAAAATATCACATTACGCTTTCAGTATAGAGATATTTACAACAATCTATATAAATAAAAATGAAAATCTGTCTGTCTGTCTGTCTGTCTGTCTGTCTGTTTGTCACACCATCACGGGAGAACGGCTGAACCGAATTTGATGAAATTTTGTGGGTAGCCCAGAAATAGCCCCACTTAAAATTATATCCGTGTTTTGAGTTTCTACGACCAGTGGTTCTCGAGATATTAGTAAAAAATGAAATTTTCGTTTGTCTCATCATCACGGAAAAACGGCTGAACCGAATTTAATGAAATTTGGTGAATAGCCTTGAAATATCCCCCCATAAATTTTGTCCAAGTTTCGAGTTTCTAAGACCTGGGGTTGTCGAGATATTAATGAAAAACGGAACTTTTTCCTAGGAGTTCTACTCCCTAACTCCGTGGTTTGTCCAAACGAAAAGCTTGAAAATCGTTTGAAAGTGAATTAAAATTTAATCTCTGAGTTTGATGGGAGATTTTTTGCTTTAATTAGTCACTTTCTGAAAACATGAATTGTTTGAAACATGATTTAAAGGGGAAATCTATCTCCATGGTTCATGGTTTATTTAAAACAAGCTTTTACGGAACAATGAGAAGTATAGAGAAATCAAAATCGTTATTTAATTTCGCAGTTTATGTTATAAGACATGACATATTTAACATGTTATAACATTCTATCTTATATCATGTTACTCAGAAACGCAATTAAATTAAATCTGTCTGTTAATTTTAATAATTATTTTTTCGATTTGAATAATAAATAAATGGATATAAAAATATATTTTAGAAAAGAACGATTTGATTTTTCTTATAGCATTTTTGACTGGATAATATCAATTAAGGTCTTCAGGTTTAAAAATTATTATTATTTATATTTTCGGGGATTATTGATTCAAGGATTATTGATATTTTCAAGTTATTATGCAATTATTTTATTATGACAAAAATTGTTTAAACTCATATATTGTATGTTGTACGAATCTTCTACAAATACACGTGTATATCTTTTAATCTACGAGAATATAAGTAGTACAGGTATATTGACATATGTTTTGATATATATTGGCATATATTGGAATCAATTACGACCTTCTGGTATAAAGAGTACGGATATTATTGATGTTTTCAATTTATTACGTCATCTCTTTTATTTTGGCAAATATTTTTGAGACGCATATTGTAATACGGGTAATCTTCTACTAACACATTGGCATATTTTCTGATCTGCGACAATATAATTAGTACGGGGTTGCATATATTCATTCAATTCCTATTTTTTCTTCTGTAAATTTGCTTACAAAATGGGGCAGGATGTTTTATTCTTCAGATCTGATCGTG
The DNA here is from genome assembly GCA_951213105.1 of Amaurobius ferox. Classification (NCBI taxonomy): domain Eukaryota; kingdom Metazoa; phylum Arthropoda; class Arachnida; order Araneae; family Amaurobiidae; genus Amaurobius; species Amaurobius ferox. Next base: position 118,575,187 of record OX578146.1, read on the forward strand.
AAGATAATTTTGCATAGTGAGAACATATATTCTTAAACTTCTCTTTAGGAGCAATAAATTTAATATTTTAACAGAATTTGCACATGATTGCGAACTTTAAGTTTCTTTAAATTATACACTCCGTACGAATAACGGGTGTGCTGTTAGTGGTTAATAAATTTTAACATTTTAGGAGGATATATCATGTTGCTCGGCATCGCAATTAAATTAAATGTGTTTGTTAATGTTTTTATTATTTTTTTTCGATTTAAATAATAAATAAATGGATATAAAAGTATATCTTATAAATAGACGATTTGATTTTTCTTTTAATTATATTAATTGCTGACTGCGTACATCAATTTCATTTAATTTGACAAAGAGTTTTCAAGCTTATATCGTATTTAGCTACTAAACTCATATATTGTGTTTAATAAATAAAATCATATAGCCGATTGTTGAAACAGAAAAAGAGTAGAGCGGGTATATCTTCTAATACAATTGTAGTGTTTTCATTTAGTATATTGAAACGGGATAAGAATGTTTCATTCAGATCTGCAAATTCAAAGCTACGAATTTGGAGGGATATCGCTAATTTGACAACTTTTCTTAAACTTTGCCAAATTGACGGAAATGTCGCCAAATTGATATAAACGACACACAAACAGCTGCCATAAACCTTCGGGTTGGTCGTGTGGCTTGGTCTTCTACATATCAATGAAATTTTTTTTTGTTTTGTTAGAAGAGAGTACTGAAATGATGTTTGGTTAGCATTTATATGTCAGACCAACCATCCTACTTAGTAATACATTTAGCGAATTTTTAAAATGTCACCAAATTGATAAAAATGTTTTCAAATCTATAAAAATATCTTAAAATTGATAAAATCGCGCTAAATAAATGAAATTAATTGTGTTTTGTTAGGGGATAGTATTGTGGTGATATTTCGTCAATTTGTCGCCAAGTGGGACTGTCAGTTCTACAGTTTCACTTGGCGATAAATTTGGCGATTTTTTAAAATGTCGTTAATTTGATGAATATGTCGCCAAATGTTCCATAGAAATATAATTATTTAGACGATATTTTTTCTACCAATTTATTTGAAGTAAATGATATCATGTCGCTCAGCAACGGATTTAAATCCAACGTGTTTATGCGGCAGACGATTTTTATTAAATCCTTTCCGATTTTAATAATGAAGATATGTATATAAAATACATTTCGTTGCCATTTCATTTTGGAGTGGATAATATCAATTACACTCTTCAAGTCTAAACATTATTATTATTGATATTTTCCGGAATTATTGATTCAGTGATTATTGATATTTCTAAGTTATTACGCCATTGTTTTATTGCGGCAAAAATTGCTGACACTCGCATATTGTACGTTGTACGAGTAATCTTCTAGGAATGCACGGGTATATCTTCTAACCTACGAGAATATAAGTAGTACAGGTATATTGGCATATATTTTGACATATATTGGCATATATATTGGAATCAAGTACGGCCTTCTGGTATAAAGATTAAGGGGATTAATGATATTTTCAATTTATTACGTCGTCTGTTGTATTTTGCCAAAAACATTTGAGACTCATATTGTAATACGGGTAATCTTCTACTAATAATCGGACATTGTAAGTAGTACATGTATATCTTCCCATATAATTTTAGCACTTTCATTTTGACATATTTTGACATTGGAATGAATGACTGTCTTCAGATTTAAAGATTACGGGTTTATTGGTATTTTCAATTCATACATGTAATCTACTAATACAGGTTATATTTTCTAATATTCGCGTATATAATTAGTTCGGGTACCATACAATTTTAACGATTTTATTTTGCATATATTGATTCAATTCCATATTTTTTTTATATTTGCTTACATAAGGGGTCCATTTTATATACTAAGTCCGTTTTATATATACCATTTTATAACTACCATTTTATAACTACTATACTATTTTATATATACCATTTTATTTATTAAGTCCATTTTATATATACCATTATATATTTACATAAGGGGTCCATTTTATATTTGCTTACATAAGGGGATGTTTTATTCTTCAGATCTGTCCATGAAGGATAATTTTATATAGCGAGAACAGAGAGATTCTTAAACTTCGTTTTAGGAGCATTATATTAAATATTTATCAGAATAGTTTGATTAAAAATGTCATTTAGTATACTATAAGAATTTGCGCATGATTGTGAATTTCAAGTTGCTTTATATTATATATTCCGTACGAAGAACGGGTATTCTGCTAGTAATACATATAATTGTTGTGCAATATAACAATTTTATCTTTATGTTCACGACAACAATAGTTGCGAAACGCTCTGTTTGTTTGCATGAATAAATAATAAGGCATATGATTGTCAGTATTCCATATTGTCTCAAGTGCACTAACTAGCGTTGTAGTCATGTTTAGAAGCAAATATCTATACTTTTAATGTTTTTAATGCTTCATTGACACTGCTTCCACTATTTTGTAACTTCTCTGCCAGAAATCAATCAGAGAGCAGTTGGCAATCGGCTGGACCCATTAAATCCTCGCCCGCGGAGAAGAAACATGTTGGCTTCAGAAGTGCATAAAATTGAATAACTCATTAACTAAACCGAAATTAAAGAAAGGAGCTCCGATCAACTATGTAGGTACTGTGTAAAATCAACTGTATAGGTACATGCCTACAAAAATTCGAAGTCTTGCTATTTCTAGATTGTCCAGGACGTGAACGTGCAAATCAAATACTTTTCCTTTGACTTTGACATTAAATATTTCCAAAACTAAATTTTAAATTGGAAAACAGTTTATATCAGCATGTTCCTCTAATATTTCTTTATAACTCATCCAAATTTCATAATTTTGTATATTAGATATGTTGTAGTATGTGACAGAGAAACTCGAAGGACGCGAAATTTGCTAAACAGCGGCGATGTCAGTTAATTTTTTTCAAATATAGAGATATAGATAAAACATTAGAAATTTATACATTTAAGAATTATAGAATGACAATTGACAACGGAAATATCGGAAGTAATGCATGACAAAGAAGTTTAGCTTTAAAAAAATTTGGTTTCTCAATAATAAATTTATGTATATATTTATATTTTATTATTTTATTTTTTCTCAACTTATTTTAAATTAAATTTTCATACTTTTGGATGAGACAAAAGTGTCCATTATTGCCCCAAATCCAACTGTCTCGCTCATAGGCGCCGACTTGAAAATTATCCGGAAATTTTAAATCGGATAACTCATGTAATTTTCGAAGGATTTAAGTCTAATTTAAATGTCATTCAGTCAGGTTGTCTGGAACAATAAGACCGATGAAAAGTTCAAAAAATAAAAAATAAAAGCAAATTATAGTTAAATACAGACAATTATTTTTTTTTCTAGACAATTATTTATTTATTTTTCTTTTATTTTGCTTTCGTACGCGCAAAATTATTATAATATAATATACAGATACTATGTGAATTTCCAACTCAATTATCATCATAAAAATAGCAGAAAATTTAAAATTTATTTCCAGGTATTTTTATTCATGTTAAGAATGTCAACAAATTTCTCTAAATCATTTCTGAGTTAAAATCTTGTATTCAGAATACAATAAACAGTCTAAGGGGGTAAATTTTTATACACACGACTTTATATGTAGTAAACAGGGAATGAATAGGGATAAACTTGAAGAATTGATAACAAAAAACAAAATTTATGCATATATGCGTACATTTTTCTCACTAAATACGCACAGAAATATTAGGGGTTCCAGGACCCCACAACAAAATTATTCGGGATTCAGAAAGTGTCTGGAATCGTGGAAGTTGGCACCGCTGCAGTTGTGCATTGACCCCATCATAGATGCTCTGCAGCTGTCATACCCCAATGTCACTTACTTCTCTTTTTAGAGCCGTACTGGTGTTGTTGATCGCTTCCCAACAACCAGGATTTAAATGTAAGACTTCAGCTTGTTTTAATATACCAAAAGTCCTTCACATTGTTACCATTTTGATTCGATTATGTTAATTGTATCCAGATATCCGTTTACAAGAAGGCCATGGGTTTCTAAATTTCTGATTCCTGTGATTAAATTACTTTAGCTCTCGCCGTTTGTTAGAATTGAAAAGAAAAAGTATAAATATGGAATTTTTTGAGATAAATCCCAAATATGCAGTTGTATGAAGTAAACTAAGAAATATGCAAAAATATATAAAAAATTGCGTTACTGTTCAGACTGCAAAAATATGTAGAAACATAAAAATGTGCTTGTTAGTTCGAGGTTAAAGAATTAACAAGAAAGATCAATCATGCATAAAGCATTGATTATGAAGTACTTTCCAACTGCAATGCAATTTTATTTAAACATCTCCAAAATGCGATATATTCAAGGCTGATATTTTTAAAATTATCACAATACTACAATTATTTATTATATTTGAAAACTTCATCGAAAGCAAATGAACTTTATTCAAATAACGCCATCAAAATATGAATCGTCTGGCTTTCTATAAAATAGCAGTGAATATTTCATTCATAAACTATTTTCCATTCCCTCCAACCAGCGCCGATATTTTTAAAATTATCACAATACTACAACAATTCATTTTACTTAAAAACTTAAAATCATGGAGGTAAAAGTACTTTCTAACTCCATGCTTAAAACTTCATCGAAAAGGGCAAAATATAGAATATCATCTGCTTCTGTATGTAAAATCAATGAATGTTTCATTCATATCCTATACTGCAGACTCCAGAGCTAAATAATTTTGTGTTCCAAAATTTTGAGTAAGAAATTCAGCAATTCTTATACAACTCATTTTACGGCTTGATGTGTTTACATTCTCCATACGTGAAAATTATACCTCGTTGTAGAAATAATCAACTTTTGATGATCATTTAAACTAAAAAATATTGTAATTGCGTTGGAGCAGTATATAGATGCACAGAAAAAAATAAAAAATAAAGCGATTTTAGGATGGATGCAACACTAAATATAAATTAAAAAGAACTTTAAAAATCACGATTTTGATACAAGATGGATGCCATATTTTATTTTAAAGTGGATCACATGATCCACTTCATATGATATGGGTGTAATTATTATTTTAATTTTTATTTAGAAAACTACTGAACAGATTTTGCAGAATTTTTTTTTATATATTTTATGGGATAATTTGAATATTTCCTAAAATTTTCGAAGCAATTTGTGAATTTTAACTTTGTGTAAAAATTGTTTGAAAAATTAGGTCCCATAGGGTTCAATGTATTTCATTTTTTTTAACCCGGGTTCAATCCAAAACTAATTGGGTGGTATTGTTCATTTACATTCCCATATGTCCCACAGACCGTCTCAACAACATACTAAACTTTCATTTCGATGAAGTCATTTTTACAGCAGTTATCGTGCGAACGGACAGACAGAATGAATGAATGAACAAAGTCATAAACACTTTTCAACTATGTTGTAAAGTGTTAAAAATATTGTTTTTGACTCATATTAATGTCTAAATTACTACACGTAAATTTTTATGGCTAAATGATGGATAGATCTAGCCTTAAAAACGGCTTTGTCGGTAACTTTGTTGCCAGCCAATATTGTCTGGAAAATATAGTCCGACAATATTCGTTTCATTAATCTTAATTTGCTGCATCTTTTTTCGGAGCAGTTTTCCAGATTGAACAGTAAACTTGTTTTAAATTATATTAATAACAATTACACATATATTTTATATAACAAATCCTTTTAAAATATTATCGATATTTAAATCTTGTTAAAAAAATCTTTTCACTTTTAGTTTCGTTAAATCTCATACTATGTGGAACGATAAAATAAACTTATCCATTTCTGTGTGTAACTAGGGAGGTCAGAGGGTATCATTAAGGATTTCCGCTTCCGGATCTTTTCAATTTTCGGTTAAAATTTTTTATTTTACTTGAAACATCTATTTTACAGGATAAAGATTAGATGATGATAGATATAGATTTAGCATCAAATACCAGAGTAGATGGGGGGTTCACTCACTTCCGGTTCTAGAGATGCCATTTTCGACTAAAAAATTACAATATCTATTTTTCTGGATCAGCTGTATAAAATTTAGATGATGAATGATATGGATTCAATATTAAGTTTCTTAAGGGATGGGGAATTCACTAAAGATTTCCTCTTTCGGTTTAAAATGTTTTCTTAAAACATCTATTTCCCAGGACTGGCTTAAATAGAGCTTTGATAACTGATATGGACTCAGCATCGTCTTTTGGAAGGAATAAGTAGTTCACTAAGAATTTCTTTCCACATCAGTTTTTTCTATAATTTGTTTGACTGTACGGAATATCTGTGCAAAAAAGTAAAAAGTTTCGAAAATAAAGTGTACACTTTGGTTGTTAATATATGAAAGCTCTTTTTTCCAACAATTTGAATTGCATTCTTATAAGGAATGGTTTTATTGGACTTTTACATTGTTGGTTGGTTTATAAGCAAAATTTTATTTTATATAGAATATACTTTTAAAATATTATCGGCACGAATGGTACAAAAAATATTTTACTTTTAATTTTTCGCAATCTCACACTCTGTGAGAGGATAGAATAATCTCATCTTTTCGGGTTTAACTAAATTTCTAAATTTCATCCCAAAATTAGTTTTATTTTTATTTTAAAGCGTTGTAATAACCCCTGGAGTATTTTAATTTATTAATCCTTGCAATGCATCCTTGGGGTAATCGAAAATTTGTTTCCTGTGATCTATCGAGCCATAAATAAAATACAATAATAATTTAGACATTGTATGGCAGAATTATGGCAAATGCGAAATTCACATAGAAAAGTTATATTTCAATTCCCTTGGTCACTTTAGCACCTATTGAAATAGTGATTTGGAATGAAACCGTATGATTTCCTGATTTTAATTTATGTCCTAAACTTCTCAACTTTCATTCCGAAGAATCGCATGCTCGCGATTGGCCAGATCTATAAGAAGGGCAGACTTTAGAATTACGTCTCTGTTACTCTGTCAAATTCCCAGCGTGTGTGTTCTGATCGTCCATGGAAGGTAGTAGTGAGAGTGTATAACCTACAATCTTGTGAGTTATATATTGTGTCGTAGATTGATCATCATAGGTTTAGATTTAAAGTCAGTTTAGTAATCCCTTAGGGTTGAATTTCATTGTAGCTTAGTATGTCTCGGGTAGAATTTGTATTGCTAGCGTTGTAAATACTTTGTATATTACTATATAGATTTGCAATATATATATGTGTTTTGAGTCCCAGCGAATAAAGTTGTATTCTTAATGTGGCGATTCTTTCGTCGTCCTCTAATCATTAGGTTATTGGAGGTTGTATATTAGACTGAAGTCAATTCAGGAATTAGAAAGGTACTTTACAACTTGTAGGTTTATGATCGTCAAATTTCACAATCGTTCGATGCATTGTTAAGATTACATTGGTATATGAATATCAAATTTTCTTAGAGAAAGTTGTGATTCTTTCAACGCGCCAAAAAGAAAGAAAACGCTCTACAGATGCTAATAAATTATTGAAAGAGCGTTCTGCGGACTTTATAATGATAGCAAAATTGAAACTGTACAATAATGTTATCGATCGCAACGAAGTTATTGACATGATATTTACACAAAATTCTACTTCAATTTTAAGTAAATAAAAATTTAAACGAATTTAAAGAACCACTGTGCGATATTTCTGGACTTGTCGAGAAGTAATTTTGTACCAAATTCCGTAGCTGTGGTTGTTTGGAATTTTTGCAACATCCGAATAGATCTATTTTATTTGTACATAATAGAAAAAATCTGATGTGGGCAACACATGACTTTCCTTATATAATGTAATAAATTTACTACTTTTCAGTAAAAAAAATAGGTTTTTTCTTATAGTAGATACTAATATTCTTTCCAAGATATTGAATTTTCGACAATTAGTCGTCATTTTTATCCATTTGGCGAGATTTTCGTTAATTTGGCAACATTTCAAAAAGTCGCCAAGTTGGCGACATTCTGCCAAATTCGTCGCCAAAATCTCGCCAAGCGTTATGGAAGAAGAAATAAGTTGTTCTTACAGCAGATAAATGACTATTGGCGTTCAAATACAAAAGTATTAATCAAAGTATCTTTTTTCATGAATGGAACGAGCTAGATCCACGAGAGTGATGTCATCCAATTTATCGCATGGTATTACATATGAAAAATGAACATGTTTCTCAATAGGAAAATTTTTTTTTTCATTTTATATGACTTTTTAATAATTTTTTTGAAAAATGTGCAATATCTCGAGAACGGTTTATGTTAGCGTTCTAAAATTTATGTCAATCGTTTTCTAATGAAAAATTACATAAGAAATGTCTATTTGCGTAACTTTATTAGTGATTTCGATTTTTTGACGATTTTTTCAAAATTTTATTCGAAAATTTAGGGGGGGTTCTGAACATTCGATTACGTATAAAAACAACAGACTTCCAGTGTTTACGGATTGTGATTTTTGTACCAAATTTGGTTCGAATCGGTCCATTCGTTCGTCAGTTATCGTCTCCACAGACTCACTGACACACACACATACTTTCACACACACACACACACACACATACACACACACACAAACACACACACACAGACATCACTTCAAAAATGTCTGATTCGTGATCAGGGATGCTTGCTCAGGGATGCTCTCCCGTCGAAAACTCGGATTTCGAATTTTCGACCCCGTCACAATATTTTCCTTATACATTATGTATATAAGGAAAGTAATAAGTCAGTTTTCGAAATTTCGTATTTCCCAAAACAGACCTCCTAAATGCAATTTTTGAAAGTGGCAACGCTGTCAGGGGGTCAGGGGGATCAATTTGATTACAGATTTTCCACCACATTAAATAAAAATACCATATATATTAATATTTCTATTGCGCTTAGCGACTTATGCTTTTTAACAGTTTACAACATAGTTGAAAAGTGTTTATGACTTTGTTCATTCTGTCTGTCTGCCTGTCTGCCCGTTCGCACGATAATTGCCGTAAAAATGTTTTTATCAAAATAAAATTTTAATATATTGTTGAGACGGTCTATGGGACATATGGAAATGAATAATATCACCCAATTAGTTTTGGATTGATCCCAGGTTGAAAAAATGAAATACAGCGAACCCTATGGCACCTAATTTTTCAAACATTTTTTAAGTGAAGTTAAAATTCACAAATTGCTTCAAAAATTTTAGGAAATATTCGAGTTATCCCATAAAACATGTAAATACAATTTCAGCAAAATATGTTCAGTAGTTTTAAAATAAAATATGGCATCCATTTTTTTTTCACAGTGTCAAAATCGTGATTTTTAAAGTTCTTTTAAATTTATATTTAGTGTTGCATCCGTCTTAAAACCGCTTTATTTTTGCGTATTTTCTGTGCATCTATATTCTGCGCCAACGCAATTACAATATTTCTGATTTTAAATTATTATTAAACTTTGATTATTTCTACAACGAAGCCTAATTTTAATGAATGCAGAATGTAAACAAGTGATTGTAAGATGAGTTGTATACTGCATTTTTTCACGCAAAATTATTTAACTGTGGAGTCTGGAATAAAAGTGTATGAATGAAATATTCACAGCTTTTACATAGACAGCCAGATGATTTATATTTCGATGACGTAAATTTGAATAAATTCTATTCTTTTCCATGAAGTTTTAAATTTTCAAATATAATAAATTATTGTAGTATTCTGTGACAATTTAAAATGTATCAGCGCTACATGTATCGCATTTTAGAAAGGTTTAAATAAAATTGCATTTCAGTTGGAAAGTGTTTCATAATCAATGCTTTATGCATGATTGATTTTTCTTGTTTGTACATAGGCAGAAGAAAAGTATTTCTCTGGTCTAAAAGTTAAGAAATCGTTTAAAAAATTATATAAAGCTATTATTTCAAAAGTTTTACTAAATGGAGTAAAGGAAATTGGCTCTTTGATTAACTGAGGCCCCTAGCGCTTAGCTTATGGTACAAAACGATCTTGGTGTAATCGTTTTAGGACATTTGTGATCTTAGAGATAGTTTACCTTTTATCTCAAATACTGGTCACTACACGTTAAGACCGTGTTCAGTATCGAATACAGTCACTGTGTGTGTGTGGAAATCTTAGATTTATACTAGGTAAACAAAATTTTATTTTTAAACTCTAAACTGTTAAATATGGTTGCTGTCGTGGACATGTTACAGATTTTACTCATTTAAATAACAATTATGCCCTCTTAAATTTACTTCTCAGCTGTTTTATAAAAAATATGTTTTATATGTGCAAATTTTAGAGTTCAAAAGGGGCAAGCTAATCCGACTGTTTTCCTCTTGTAAATTCTTCTATACATAACATTACTGCAGAAATTTTTATATGCGAAATTTTAGAGTTGTAAAGGGGATTTTAGAGTTCCAAATTTTAGAGTTGTAAAGAGGCAGCTAATTAGACTCTAAATTCTATAGATATCATTAGTGCAGAAGTTTCTATATGTGAAATCTTTTGTGTGTGAGCTGTAAAGGGAATTTTAGAGTTGTAAAGGGGCAGTTAACAGGTCTGTTTTCCTCTTGTAAATTCTACAGATATCATTAGTGCAGAAGTTTTTATATGCGAAATTTTAGAATTGTAAAGGGGATTTTAGAGTTCCAAATTTTAGAGTTGTAAAGAGGCAGCTAATTAGACTCTGAATTCTATAGATATCATTAGTGCAGAAGTTTCTATATGTGAAATCTTCTGTGTTTGAGCTGTAAAGGGAATTTTAGAGTTGTAAAAGGGCAGTTAACAGGTCTGTTTTCGTCTTGTAAATTCTACAGATATCATTAGTGCAGAAGTTTTTATATGCGAAATTTTAGAGTTGTAAAGAGGCAGCTAATTAGACTCTCGTAAGTTCAATAGATATCATTAGTGCAGAAGTTTCTAAGTGCGAAATCTTAGAGTTGTAAAGGGAATTTTAGAGTTGCAAATTTTAGAGTTGTAAAGGGGCAGTTAATCCGACTGTTTTCCTCTTATATATTCTACAGATATCATTAGTTGTTGTTGTTGAGACCCAGACCGTCCGATTACTAGAAAGGTGTAAGGTAACTGTTTATACGGCCGGGAAGAGCCACCCAATTTAGACCGGAACCCAGTGGGGGAGGCATGCACAGGGACCTTACACTCTATCCCCTACCACCAACCTCTCGGAAGGACTTACGGATCCACATGTTTGACGTCATCGTACTCCGCGTGAACACGGCGTCAGTTTTGGCAGTGGAGGGAATCGAACCCGGGCGTACCGAGTGCAATCCCGCGCGCTAATCACTGGGCTACAGGGTCCGCAAATATCATTAGTATAAAAGTTTTCATATGCGAAATCTCCTGTTTGTCATTATGACTACCTAAATATTTCCTACCAATTTATTCATTACCTAATTATTCTCCTTCCCCTCCAATACAGTATGTTGAGCAATAAAAGTATTCGATAGACAGTACATCCAATGAAATATGTGAACAATTATTTCATTCGGCAATAACGAAAGAATTTCTTTCCACAATCAAAGTGATAGTCGCTTAACTATAAATATCCACAAAAGTCTTAGAACAGATTAAAGTCTTGATGAAGATCCTTGTGTCAACTTTTCGTAGTTAATAATTCCATTAATTCACCCGTCTTCGCATAAAGAACCCCTTTCAACTCGTGAGCAAAATGAAAGTCTATTTATTTGGGACTTCTGCACAGTCCGAGCGAGTTTATTCTTAAAGTTATTGCAGTAATGACATTTCTGTTCTTTTGCAGAAGGCAGTTGTTGCAGCTGATGTATTGTCGGATGTGACCTCTTGCGGGGCAGTAGGTTACTTGTGCTATTTCAACGAATTGTCTCAGTTACAAAGGATAACTTTAATGGATACGGAAATAATTTTACTTGCTCCCCAAACCTGAAAGGGTTGTTGCTTCATTTATTCAAGTTTTGTGCTTCTGAATGAACACTGTACTTTGTGTTAAGGATATTGAATTAATAATTCCCTCAAAACTCATGAAATTATCAGCCAAAATTGGGCCTAAAATAATGTTTAAGATAATTTCATGTACCCCGTAATATGGCTGGCTTAAAATCTAGTGCCAGTATAAATTGAGTAAAACTATTCAGTTTCCCAACTGCCATTTCTATTCCAGCGCATAATGCATCATTCCTTTGTCCTTGGATGGCACTTCCTTTGAGAATTCTTCAGGCTGGGTTATCTAATTGCTTTCAACGCCAATTCAATTTATTCCCAGTACAGCAGATAACAAGGGCCGGGATCTTGGAAGTTCCTGGACCCGGGAACAAACCCCAGAGGAGAGCAACGAAGTATCGCTGTCATTGTGGGTGCCTGTGGGATTTGAATACTTTAAGAAACAAGGAAAACTTCTTCATTCCTACGGGGATAATTGGAAGATTTAACGAGCCGATTTGTATCAAGTTATTCTAAAGAAAATAGTTCTATTACTATGATACTAATATGCGCAGCACATATGATTTTCAGCGGATTCTAACTCATTTTTTTATTTTTCTTCCACAGTATAGAGGAGAGTGGGGAACCTTGGGACAGTTTTCAGTTCTTGATTTTCAGAAATATTTTTTATAGATCTATCTTAACCAAACACTTACCTCATATACATTAAACACTTCTTCAGAAGATAAAATTATAATCCACTTCAAATGTCTCATACATAATTAATAAATATTAGTTTTCACAACTCCTTCAGTGCCTAATGCACCACACCTGGTGAAGCACTTTTGAACAGTGGAAAAATCAAATCTTCAATGGAAAAAATATTAATTGTCAGCTTTTCAGAGACAAACTTTTAGTTATATTGCTCAATTTAAATAATTAACACAACAGACTCTGAATTTAAGCAGAAACAATTTTATACAATGAATATGCATTGAACTTATAGTGAAAAATCTGGAAAAAAAAATCTAACATTTTAACTGATAAAAAATTTGGAGGCTACTTGAGTAACAAAGGCTTAAATTGAACGTCTAAAACAAATTAAAATGATAACATACATTATACATTAAAAAATCCCCATTTTTATTCGACGTCTCAAGGTGCCCCAGTATCATGCATCATATTACAAGGTGCCACAATTGATCAGATTCTTTCTGAAGGATCCCAAGTATTTAAAAGGGTAATTATATTCAATAATTACCCTTTTACACAAGTTTTTCAATAAACATGCAATATTTCTTTGATATGGAGTTTTATTTAAATAAATTAAATTCTACTCCCACTGTCTACAAAAATTCCATAAACGTTATTTGAGTGTTATAAGAACTAAAAACGTTTGATAAATTATTACCTGATTGCATTAGAGCTTTCAAAATATAGCAATAAATGTACAGGAGGGTCATGTAGTAGTACATAAAATAACAAGATTTTAATTTCAAAACTGACTTTAAGGTGTCCTGACTTTAAAACTTAAGGTGTTAAAGTCAGCGTGGACTGTGTCTCAATATGCCCCACTCCCTTGCATTAATTTCAGATTTATTTTTCAAAATAACGCGTAAAATGTATACTTATTTAAAATGACACCGAGAATTTGCAGTTTTAAAATAGTTTCTTTTTCATTTGGTGTCTGGGTGCATTTTAAAATGACACCCAGCCGCCGAATTAAAAAAGAACAGTTTATTTTAATGCAATGGAAGAGGTTTTATTGGTTTTGTCTTTGAAAACTGCGTATATAACAATAGTTTAACTGTAACTCTTGTTTATCCTTTCATTTCGGATTTTGTCGATTTTGCTGGGTGTTTAAAAAAAAAATGCAAGTTTTATTTTTTCCAATCATTCCAAAATCTAATCAGCAGCAGAGTAATACATAAGTGAATAAACTATTGAATTTTATGAAATGTAGTCGAATTAGAGCTAGAATTTGAGCTATAATGCATACATGCATTTCATGGATTGTACGGACAGGCAGTTCTTTTCCCAATTTGTTATATTTGTACTACGTACATTTACAGAATATTTTGAATATCAAATTATGGCGTCCTGATTGCCCAAAGGCTGCTAGTAAAAGATAATGATTTTCAAAAATTCGTGTTTGAATATTGAGGATGATAAAAGTCCTATCTAGATCTTATGTAATATTTCGACACAAAGTTTCGCATAAACATGAATTCGTTCTTGAGTTTTCTTGTTCATACACGCACATGCGTATGTAAGCTCGTGCACGCATACACATGCACAGATGCGGATATACACCCATGGATATTTTACATGAAGTGTTCAAAATATTCCACCTTTATGTTTCGGGTCTGGAAATCTTAAACTTCTCTAAACGCAACAGCGACAAAAGTTCATCAATAACACATACTTTTCGAAACAGATTCGAAGTAAATTTTACGAACACCAGCAATAATACTCATTTCGAATTTTTTATCATTAAATAGCCTCTATTTCACAGTCATAGCATGATTCATCTGGGTTTTTCTCAATTTTTAACACCATCGATGAAAATCCATCAAAATCATTTTATCCGAAAGAAAAAAATATTAGAAGTTTTATGGTAGACATTAGCAAGGGGAATAACTCTTAAATTACCACTAAATTCCCATAAGATACAGTTATGATAGAAATCTTCGGGTGATTTGGTGATTAAAAGTATGTTCCGTTGATGTTGTGTAACAACGTCCCAGAGGATGCGCTATTATTCAAGGTTTTATTGTTTTCTCCTCAGCAGGATACCATAATATATCAATAAATACCAGTATTTTATATCAGCATACATGGATAACTGGAAAGGGAAAAATCATGACATGACGGACTTAGGATTTTTTTCTACAGTGACAAATGCATTTTCTATTTATATTTCTTGAAATGATTTACATTCGTTTTATCACATAAATTGAGAAATAAAATAAATACATTTGTAGAATTTATAATGTAAACACCTTGCTTTATCTGTCTATCTATCTATCTATCTCTGGGTAACGCTTAGCGAAAATTTTGGCGAAGAATTTGGTGAGATATGGCCAACTTGGCGACTTTTTTCAATGTTGCGAAAATGTCGCAAAATCGATAAAAATGACGTCAAATTGATAAAAATGACACCAAATCAATGAACTTAATTGTGTTTTGAAAGGGAATAAATAGTATTATAATGATGTTTCAGTAGATTTTGTCTGTTAAGTCTAACCATCCCACATGACGACAAATTTGGCGACTTTTTAAAGTGTCTCTAAATTTATCAAATGTCGGCAAATCGATAAAAATGTCACCAAATTGATAAATATGACGCCAAATCAATGAAATTAATTCTGTTTTGAAAGGGAATAGTATTGTAATGATATTTCGGAAACATTTAACTGTCTGTCCAACCGTCCCACTTAGTGACAAATTTGGCGAGTTTTTAAATGTCGCCAAATTGATCAAAATATCGCCAAATTGACGAAAATGTTGCCAAATCGATAAAATTTTTTCCCCAAATCGATAAATATGACGCCAAGTTAATGAAATTAATTGTGTTTTGAAAGGAGATAGTATTGGAATGATATTTCGGTAGCGTTTGCCTGTCAGTCCAACCGTCCCACTTGGCGACAAATGTTTTCGAAAGTTTAAAATGTCGCCAAATTGATTAAGATATCGCCAAATTAACTACAATGTTGGCAAATCGATAAAAATGTCGCCAAATTAATAAAAGTGACACCAAATCAATAAATTGTGTTTTGAAAGAGGATAGTACATATTGTAATGATGTTTCGACAGCGTTTGTCTGTCAGTCCAACTGTCCCACTCGGCGACAATTTTGGAGAGTATTTTAAAATGTCTCAAAATTGAAGCAAATATCACAAAATTTAACGAAAATGTCACCAAGTCGATGAAAATTCAATATCTTGTAAAGAATATAAGAATCTACAATAAGAAAAAGACATTTCTCTGTTCGTCCGTCCGTGAGGTGTGGCAAAAAATTTGGCAAAGAATTTGGCGGGATGTCGCAAATGTCGCGAAATTGATAAAAATGACGCCAAATGGGAGGTAATATTTTGAAAATTTTGTGTCATATGACAGGCATACCTCCTAGTTATATATATTTTTACTGTCCAGACCGGTGTCCAAAGGTGTTAGGTACCTGTTTGGATGATCGGGAAAGTGATATCCAATTTATACTGGAACCCAATAGTGGTAACCACACGTACTGTTCCATCCATTTCCTAACTTACCACCTTTAGGATGGAATTTCAGACAGACAGATTTATCCTATCCAGTCCTTAGACACAGGTATAGTTTTATGTGGTGTAGAGGATCGAACCCGAGACTACCGCGTGCAATCCTCATGCCTTAATCACTGGGCTGTCTCGGCCCGTGGAATTTTATTTTTCTTTCTTTTGATCCAGGCTGATTCAATTATCAGAAGGTGTAAGATATCTGCTTGGACGGCCGGGACAGTGTCACCCAATTTAGAACGAAACCCAATGGGTGTGGCATCCACAGGGACCGCACCCTCCTTCCAACCTTTTGGAAGGATTTTCGGACTTTCGTAATTCACATAATTTTTAAGAAACCATTATTCTTAAGCCACGCTAAAGTTTCTTATAAATAAATATATTTTATAATTTTATCAGGATTTTTTTAATAGGGAACAGTTATTGTTAATTCACACAATTTTTAAGAAACCATTATTCTTAAGTCACGCTAAAGTTCCTTATAAAATAAATTCGTTAGGAATGGTTAAAAGTAAAGTTAAAAGTTAAGTTACACAATAGTTTTTTCTAATATAAATGCATTCAATTGCTTGCTTACTCAAACTGCTATTATTTTGAACTATTGCATTCAAAGTAATAGTTATTTTATAAGTCATACATTTTTTCTCAAAATAAATATTTTTAATAACTTTTTAAGAAACAACTATTTTATAAAGAGCAGTAATTAGAAAGCCACAACTTTAAAGAAACAATCATTAAAGAAACAGTTATTTAAAGGTTTCTTAAATAAATGCATTTAATAGGTGTTTTTTAAGGAATAGCAGGAGCAGTTGTTGCTAGCAAAACACATAATTTTTCAGTGAAAGGTCTTAGTAAGTCACAGTTTTTTTATAAAAGAAATTCAATAGCTTTGAAAGAAAAACTTTTTTATAAATAGCACTTATTAGTGAGTCACAACACTGTTATGGAGAAGCTGCAAGTAAGTCAGCTGAGGGGTATTAGTAAACTTAATTGGACCCATGTTGTTATATAGGTCTTTTTCAGGTACATTAAATTTTTTTTTATCAGTTGTTTATTAAAACCTTGTGTATATTTGTATATTTTTACGAAAGCATTTAGCAATATTTTATTTCTTCTCATTTTTAATACATTTTCGCATTTTAATGTATTTTATTTATGCACTTTTTTAATGTACATTTTCCGTAATTTCATCCTAAAAATGCAGCTTATTTTTATTTTTATTAATTTTTAAATGCTAAATGCTTTTAATTCGTTTAACTAAAACTTTTGATGAATTCTGAAAAAAAAATGTACGTTAACATTGAAAAAGTAAGTTTTAAGATAAATAAAAAAAGAAATAACTTTTATACTTGTAAACAAAATTTTTGAAATTATCTTTTAATACTTCTAGATTTTCTTATGCTATATATCGTTGTAAAAATAAGATTTTAAACTTTTAGCAAATTTTATAAAAACAAAATTTGATTATAGTCAATTTTAGAATGCTGGACTTAAAAGTTTCTTATAAAATAAATGCTTTCAATTACATTTTAAGGACATTTATTTTAATAGTAATTAGGATAATAGATATATGAAAAAATTTAAAGGAAAATTTTTACTAAGGTATAAAAATGTTAAACCTCTGAAATACAAGAAATGTATTACTAACTGATGACGAATTTATGTAATAAAAATGGAACACATTCAAATTAAATATTTAGAGCATCCTTAAAATATTTGATACCTAAATTGTTTCATAAAACCACGTAAGTAGCAATTTAAAGTAAGTAGCATTGCTACTTACTTTAAATACTGTAAATAAAGTAAAGTAGCAATGTCACACTAATGTTTACTTCGGCATGTTCGATTTTTGACGACATTAAGAAAATACCATCAAAACCATTTTATCTAAAAGAAAAAAAAAAGACCCACAGATTTCTCCCAGTTTTATAGAAGACATTAGCTCGGGAGAAAAGTAGTAGAACTGCCGCCAAATTCCGGCATGGCGTAGTTATGAGATAAATCTATGCATATGTTGGCGATTAAAAGTATTTTCTGGTGATATTATGTAGCAACTCCCAGAGGGTGAGATATAATTCAAAGTTTTATTGTTTTTTTCTCAGCTGGATTCCAATATCAATGACTATCGGGGGGGGGGATTATATGAGTATAAATGGATAACTTGAAAGTAAAAATATCTGACGTGATCAGCAAGTCTGATATGACTTTCGCTACATATTCAAACACGGTGTGTTTCGAAAAGATTGCATCTCTTGAATGCTGGGTAGCAGTCATTTAAAAAATGCTTAAAAGACTTTCATATTACGAAATTTTTTTATCACGTGACACGTTTTTGTAAAAAATGTGAAAAATTTAACATTTTATACGGACCTTCTTCAAAGAAAACTTCAATTAGTAAAGTGCTTCTTATTTATTTCAAGATTTTTAGAAAGTAAATCAGGTTATCTGAAATGCAAAATTAACTAAAAAAAAACCTGTCTGCCCTCTCTTCTCATTCATGTCATATGCTTCGCAGAATTCCAGAATACTGCTCTTTATATATAGAAGAAACACGTTTGGCAACATTTTGTAGCAGTGTTACCCAGAGATAGATAGATAACATGGAGGTAAAAGTAAGGAGTTAAAACTCCATATTAAGGAAACGCCAATATCGTTTGAGACAATAATTCAGGTGGTGCTGGGATAAGTTAATTAGTCCTGCATTGCATGTATTTTTATAGTGAAAGGCTTAAAATACTTATTTAAACTGTTAATTTTGTAAAACTAAATTGTTAGTTCAATGCAAAGTAGAACTGAAGCAATAAGAATATTCCTATGTATTCAAAAATTATTTTATCTTTCAATTTACTTTCATCTCCATATATTCTGTACTTTATCCCACAACTATGTAAAAGTGTTTGTTAATTATACTCATAATTAGGGAACCTTTAATGTAAAAATAATCAAAAATATATATACTACATACTACGCCGTTCTGTTGTGTCCACTGATAATAGCAGCTACTTTACTAACACTAGCGACATTTAGATATAATTCTCAAATCATTATGGCATTTTCAAGCGTTTCTTCCATACGAGTTTTATTTCCTTCTTTCTAACTCCATGATGATAAATAGGTAGATCCATCAAGGTATTTACATATTGTTAATATTTTTTTACCAAGTCTACATGAAGTTAAACTCAGATGATAGACCTTAGAACCCGGGCCGGATTAAGAGTGAAGAGTTAAGAGGACAGAAGAACATACAATTTGGTTCCCCTAGGCAGTGGCGCGGATAATTTTCTTCCTGTCTGAAAAAAAAAATGTGATTAGCCTCCCCAAGGTCTATATTAGCAAATTAACTTACTCATTTGATCATTGAATATCCCTCTACGAAGATCTTGGCAACACTTATGCCCTTATATATCCTTATCAAAATGATTCCATGCGACGGGCTCCAGAATTGTCCCTTAAAAATTTCGGAGGGAGTGATTTTTAAGAAAAGGACAAAAGGACCTGAAAAAGGATCCGGTGTTTTTGTTTATACCTCTAACCAGTGGCGGTTCGTGAGCGACATGTAGAGGGAGGCGCTCATCTATGTATTTATGTATATATATTCCTCAGTTTGAGCTAACTACGTCGTTCAGACTTCGAGTTCGTCGTTTATCCGGCACTGATAAATTGGTTCCGGCGTTACCTCGAAACAGCCGTATGCCAAATTATTATTTTGCTTGCGTTGATATACGTTGTGCAAGTTTCTTTAAAATGAATAAGAGCCTATCGCAACCATGGAAATAATTTAAATACATTTCTAAATAAATGTGTATCAAGTTTGTAAAAATTAAATACTCTCAGTGGTATGCATGTGCAGCATTTTTTTGTTATTAGCGCAAATATTTTTACACCCAAAATACACACAATTTTTCTCATATACACTCTATGGCTAATAGTTTTGTACCTGATCGTCCTTGTAACCCAAACAGTAACATAATTAGAGAGAGAAAACCAATTAAATCTACGGCCGTTTATATGTAGAAACGAAGAAACTATTTTTAATACAAGAATTAATTTGGAATTTACAGAAAATTTTTATACGTTATGCTTATCTCTATTCGTCTTTAAAATGATACTAGCGAGTTCTGCTTGCTAGTAGTCACTATATATAGCAATCGGCCTTTATAACAATAAGTAGTTAACTCGGTGCGCGGGTGCAACAAAAGTGGATCAAAGTTTAGAGTGAGCAGATCGAGTGGGTCCATTGTAAAGTAGAAAATACAGTGTGAAAATTGCATCAAAATCGGATCAAGAGTCACTAAGATAGAAAAAAATATAAATATGAAAAAGAGGAGGGTCTCCCCTCTTCCACCACAGCTGTTTCATATTACATAATAACAGACGATATTTGTGTGTGGACGTGTGTGTGTAAGGTCTGTAGCGGAAAACGTAAACATCGTACGGCCTTGAAATGTCGTTCACGGATATTTCAGGAACCAAGGCGATGCATTTTTTGTAAAACCGAAATATGAAATTGAGGCTACTTAAAGCAAAAGTTGCGCCCAGGAGGTTGATATAATAAGGTTGTATATCTAAGTGATTGCCACCAGTAAAATCTAAATCGTTCAATTAGAAGGATACTTAAGAAATTTGGGGGGGGGGCTAATCGAACTGAAAGTTACGCCCAGGGAGTTGACACAACAAATATGTATATCCAATTCACATATACAAATAGTGCCAGGACTATAACCACCAGCGGAATCAAAATGGCTCAATTAGGAGCCGAGATGTGAAATTAGAGGAGGACTACTTAAAGTAAATGTTGCGCCCAGGGGATTGATACGAAAAAGATGTACATTCAGGTGGTACAAAGACTGTAGCCACCATAAGATTCAAAATCGCTCAATTTAGGAACCGAGATGTAAAACTTTGCGGTTTAGTTAAACTAAAAGTTACGCTCAGGGGGTTTGAATAAAAAAATATATATGTCCAGGCGATGCACGTATAGAGAGTGCAGAGACTATAACCACCAGTAGATTCAAAATCGCTTAATTAGGAAGCCAGATGAGAAATTTTAGGACTACCTCAAGTAAAATTTATGCCTAGGAAATGTCGGGGCAATATTGATCTTCAATGAAATTAGAAGCAAAACCAGGGAGATTGAGTAGTGGCCGGTGAAGGGGGGGGGGAGATTTTAAGGAAAACAACGTCAGATCAAAGAATCAAGTATCTGGTTGAAATTGTTTTTTAACATTCTTTAACAAATATTTATAATTTGTTCAATCTTTAATGTTAAATAGCTGAAAAAGTAAGACAGCTGAGTAAGTCAAAGAGACCCACCCCCTCAGACAACACATTTCTGAAAGTGTCCCTAAAAATATCCACGGGTATGCCACAAATACAATTCTCGTGGCTTTTAAACAATTAAGAGGTGAAACGCATTGAAACTCGTCACAAACGAAGCATAGAACTACCCTAAATCAGAAATGATCCCCTTTCCGAAGGACAGAACCACCCTACATCAGAAATTATCCCCCACCGGGCGCTTAGGGAGTGAAACATTTTCAGTAATACGGATGGGTGGGTCAAAACTAAACTGAGTGCCCCAAACAATGCATTTTTCTACCGAAGTCGCAGAACAGAAACTCCCAAAATACCATAAATAACCACCATTTATTCTATAAAGTAAAAAGCACAAAATATGTATCGCAACTTTTTTGAATTTCTATTTTCTGTATCTAATACTAAACTATTTCGTCCTGAACCAAAATTGAAAGGACTAGGTCAATAGAATCAATAAAATAAATCAGAATTACATAAATACAGTAATTTATTTTCAAATATGTATTCAAACATCCAAATTTATAATTTTAAAAAGAAGCGACAGAGAAAATACACATTTATCAAGGAAAATTCGAGGCCAAATTAGCGAAACTTAGCCAATTCGAGTCAGTCGTTCACAGTATTTGTTTCTTCTTGGCGGTTTCTTCGTTTCTTCTTGGCATTTCTCCGATTTGAGCCGCGGCTCACATCGAATTGGAATATTGCAATGTCTGTTTTTTTTAACTCTAATTTCTATTGCCGTTATATTAACATACCATTCGTTCTATCAGCCCAGAGGCAATGTAGGGACGCGGCCTCATTAAGAATCCCTCGTCTTTCCCTGTAATGCAGTATTTTCCCCTATAGAATCAATATGGTATGAAAAGAGCATAAGAGACTCTTTCAAAGCTTTAGTGCTGCCATCTAGTGACAATTTCATCACTTATTTCCAATAATTCGAATTTTAATTGGAATAAAATTCAGATAATTTCCTTAAAAATTGTAATTAACCTATATAACTAAAATAATTTGAAGTGCTAATTCAAGGGGGTCCCGCGGACCCCCTGAATAGCCGCCCCTGCCTCTAACTGAAGTGTTTTGTTGAGACCCAGACCGTCCGACCTACCAGAAAGGTAACTGAAGTGTATGAAACACTTTTTCCAAAAGACCAGCTGCAAATTGAGGAAGTTCTTCACACAGCGAAAAATATGACTTAGGTGCAAATTAGCAAAAAACAAAAGTGTTGCGCTGAGTTTCAATTACAAGCTCATCATGACAAATGCATCAAAACAGTTTATTTATTTATATTGTATTACATTGTTTAAGTTTTTACTCGTTGATTCCAAGTATGATTTTTCTGTTTATTTTACTAACTGTTATTGTACTCTTTATTTGGTACAACGTTCTTGAAGTTCTCGCAGTAGTACAACAGAATATTGATCAAACAAAAATTTTTTTTTATATAAGATATATCAATAAAATATTATCGGTGACTATTAACGGTCCGCATAAATATTTTATTTCATATTTTTAGCAAAATCATAATCTATGGGATAATACCTGTTATCTATTTAGAGCTTAACGAATTACTGTCCAGATGATTGGCGCTAAAATTATAACCAATGACACGTCGGTCTTAAAATGAAAGGAAAATTTGAACCTGATATGGCAGAATTAAAGTCGATACGAAATCCACATCGAAATATTAATTCAAGTTTTGAAATTTTTTCTGATCACTTTTTTACTTGCTGAAATAGTGATTTGGAATGAAATCATGTAATTAAAATATTACACACTCCCCACTTTCATATTTATTGAAAATGAGTTTTTGAATTGGCAACAGCATTTTTGACAAAGAAAGTTAAACCATTTGAATATTACTTCTTTTGAGATGGCAACAGCGTTTTCAACAATGAAAGATTAGATTTTGAAAATACAATGACGTAATTAAAATGTTCCTACATTTGATGCCAAAGTTTTTTTTTTAACACTTTACAGCATAGTTGAAAAGTGTTTATGACTTTGATTATTCTGTCTGTCTGTCTGTCCGTTCGCACGATAACTGCCGTAAAAATGACTTTATCAAAATGAAATTTTAGTATGTTATTCAGACGGTCTGTGGGACTTATAGGAATATAAATAAGTAATATTATCACCCAATTAGTTTTGGGCTGAACCCGGGTTGAAAAAAGTTTTAGGAAATAAAGAAAAGTTTTAGGAAATATTCGAAAGTTTTAGGAAATATTCAAATTATCCCATAAAAAAGTATGGAAACAATTTCAGCAAAATATATTCGGTAGTTTTTTAAATAAAAATTAAAATAACAATTACACCCATATCATAAGAAGAGATCACGTGACCCACTTCAAAATAAAATATGGCATCCATCTTGTGTCAAAATCGTGATTTTTAAAGCTCTTTTTAATTTATAATTAGTGTTGTATCGGTCCTAAAACCGTTTCATTTTTGCTTAATTTCTGTGCATCTATATTCTGAAACAACGTAATTACAATATATTTGAGTTTAAATGACCAGTGCAATCCATCTTTGTTAAAATCATGATTTTTAAAGTTCTTTTAATTTATATTTATTGTTGTATGCGTCCTAAAACCGCTTTATTTTTGCTTAATTTTTGCGCATCTACATTCTGAAACAACACAATTACAATATATTTGAGTTTAAATGATCATCAAAGTTTGATTATTTCTACAACGAAGCCTAATTTTCACTTCTAGAGACTGTAAACACATAAAAATGTAGGATGAGTTGTATAAGAATTGCTGAATTTCTTTAACACAAAATTATTTAGCTCTTTGAGTCTGAACTATAGCTGATATGAATGAAACATTCATTGATTTTACATAGAGGACAGACGAATTTATAACAGACTTTTTCGATGGAGTTTTAAGCATGGAGTTAAATTACGTTTACCTCCATGTGGTAAATTAAAGTCCTAAAATGTTTTTATATATCGGTGAAGTTTATCTACTCAATAGATAACTTTTGGATACTAGTGTTAAACCGCAAAAGGTGGAAAAAAGGTTAAAAAAAGTTTTTTCGCTCTATCCTAAATTTACACACAAATTTTAAATAAAATAAATTATTGCAAATAAAAAAAATTATTGTATTTTAAATAAAATAAATATTGTATTTTAAATGAAATAAATTATTGTAGTATTGCGATGAATGAAAGGAATGTAATAAAAGTGTATGAATGAAATATTTTCAGCATTTGCATAGAGAGCCAGACGATTTATATTTCAATGACGGCATTTTAATAAAGTTCATTTTTTTCGATGAAGTTTTAAGTTTTCAAATGTAATAAATTATTGTATTATTGTGATAATTTTAAAAATATTACCGCTGAATGTATCGCATTTTAAGGATGTTTAAACCAGCCGACTTATATTTCAATGACATCATTTGAATAAAGTTCATTTTTTTCGATGAAGTTTTAAGTTTTCAAATATAATAAATTAATGTAGTATTGTGATAATTTTAAAAATATTACCGCTGAATGTATCTCATTTTAGAGATATTTAAATAAAATTGCATTGCAGTTGGAAAGTGTTTCATAATCAATGCTTTATGCATGATTGATCTTTCTTGTTAAATATAGAGATATAAAGGAATATTTTAAGAATTAAATTAGCAGATTCACAGGACACCAAAAAAATTCTAAAGATGAATGATATTGTTAACAAAAATTTAATAAATAAATAACACTCATTATTTTTAATGCATTACCTGCGGTTTCTTTGAAAGTAACAAAATTGCAAATAGAAAATTAATAATAATAACATAATTAAATTTAAAGAGTCATTTAAAAATCTCTCCGTAATAAAATTCTTCTATTATCTGATCAAAATAATTTTCAGTAGTTCACTTTCGGTGGATATCAGAGATTTAAGCGGTTTTGCAATGCACGTGTTCTTAGCTCATTCTTTTTATTTATTTGAGTTTTGGTAATATCCTTTCACCTCTTGAAACTGACACCTTTTAGTTACATTTCTTGGGGATCTTAGTCATTTAGGGGCCTCCAGGCGAAGGATCACATACACCCAATGGATAATGACCGTAACAGATTCGTATTAATTACCTCTGTTATTATACCCTCTAGTATTATACCCTCTATTATTAGGCAACCTGTAATGGGTTGCTATGATTTGGGCTCCAAGTGCAGCATAATTAGCTATATTTTAATTTTTAAAGAACTATAATGAAATTGTAATTGAAAAAGACACCCTGGCGTTAAACGCATTTCCGAAATTTCGCACAGAGACCCCCCTCCCTACCAACATTTTTATGCGGATAATGTTACTACTTATTGTAATACTGACCAATTGATTATATTAATATTGATGAGGTGTAATAAAGTCACCATTGAAGAAGGTAACCACTATATAACCCTGGGCCAACGGCCTTACCGTGTTGAAAACACCGGTTCTCGTTAGATCACCGAAGTCAAGCAGCATCGGGCGCGGTTAGTACTTGGATGGGTGACCACCTGGAAACACCGCGTGCTGTTGGCCCATTTCGGGCGCGGTAGCCCGGTGGTTTACGCGCTGGATTTGCACGCTGCCACAACTGCCGCCGTGTTTATGCGGAGCACGATCACGTTAAACATGTGGGTCCGTAAGTCCTTCCGAGAGGTTGGTGGTAGGGGAAGGAGGGTATGGTCCCTGTGGATGCCTCCCCCACTGGGTTTCGGTCAAAATTGGGTGGCACTTCCCGGCCGTCCAAATAACCCTGGAAGTCAGAAAAATTTTAAAGGTGGTTCGGGCCCCAGAAGTTTACTGGGCTGTAGAAAATTCATTGCCCTCTATTATTAGGTAAGCATTAAACAAAAATATAGTAATTAACACATTTTGGATTTTTATGGGTGCCCCTCTAATTTGCTGGTGCCCTAAGCACGTGCTTAGTGTGCATATTGGGTAATCCAGCATTGCTTAGAACTAGCAGCTCTGCATATATATGAATGATGTTTCTTGTCGGCATCGTTACTCATTTATCTGATAATATCTTGAGAACTTTTCTAAGCAATGACTGTTAGTTTCCGGTTGAATTTATTATGCCATGCCACACTCAATAGATAACTACTCAATAGATAACTTTTGGCTACTAGTGCTAGGCCGCAGAAGGCGGAAAAAAGGTTAAAAAAAGTTTTTCGCTCTATCCTAAATTTACACACAAATTTTCATAGCTACATGCATTCTTCATAGCTACATGCATTCTTCAGTTATGTTGTATCAAACAGACACTTACTCACATAGCCGGATGTCTTTCTGCATGTGTTAGAAATCTGTTCGGAGGTCTAAAAACGTGCTTTTTACTATCAAAATAAAGAATTCGAAAATTTTCTTAAAAACTACATTTTCTATGCAATGTATGAAAAAGTAATAAGGGTGTAAAGAATTATACAAAAAATTGATTTGACCAGACGGAGCGTGTTTTAAAAGAAAAAAAAGTTTTAACAATGTCTGCCAAAGTTTTAATTACATTTCCAGTTTTTCTTAATGTTCTTTTACAACCTGGCACGATGTCAGAAAATTGAGAATTTTTTTGTTCATCCCATGTCAAGAAAATTGTAGAATATCTCATTTCAAACTTTCATTTTGCATAGTTTTGTTCTTTGAATTCCTATTTTATGTCATTTTTTGCAAAAAGGGGAGTTAACTATTTTTATGGACAAATGATTTTTAGATAGTTGTGTAACAGTGCTTAAAATACTGCCCTGTTATAGGAAGATCTAACGTTTGCAGTCTTGAATTTCTCCTTACAAAGTTATTGAGGTGTTTAAGAACTTTCCTAGAAACCCTGCCCCCCCACACACAAACACACATACGCATACACATGCACACACACACACACACATATATGCACACAAAGGAAATACAATATCTGGCAAACATGGCGACGAATTTGTCAAATGTTGCCGACCTGGCGAATTTCGGGACAAGTTGGCGATAATTCAACATATTCGAAAATTTAATTTCATTTCTTTTATAATCCGTGCAGATTTGTAAGAATTATTAATCTTGTTTCAAAATATATATATAGTTTCACTGTTTGTTGGCTAGGTAAGTGCTGTTAGGGTTTCTGGGGTGTAGTAAAATATTTAGGGGTTCTCTAGTGAATTTAATGGCCGAATTCCAAATTAAGTAAAAGTCAATTTTGGTCCAAATTATGCATGTAAAATTCACCTAAGAAAATTTACCCAAAACTATCACTCTCAAGTCGCGGAACATCAAAGGTTCAGTATGGAAACTTTGTGTTGGGAAACTTTGTGTTCCGCAGAAACTATGAATCGCGCGAAAAACTTTGTATTGTCATTATTTAGGAAATTATCGTTGGTCTTGTGAGACTTTCAGTAGTATTTTTATTCTATTTGTAACCATAGTGACAGAGTTGCGTTTCAAACACCGAAATTACCTATTGGCTATTTATCTGATTAAATTATTGAAAATAATTTCTTATTAATGATTGATTTTTAGATTGAAATGTTTTAAAACATTGAATATAAGGCACCATGCAATCAGGGATCATAGATGAAATATTGTTTTACATACGGCAATTTTCAAGTCGACAGAACTCTAAAATGTGCACCATTTTTAACACTTTACAACATAGTTGAAAAGTGCGTATGACTTTGTTCATTCTGTCTGTCTGTCTGCCCGTTCGCACGATAACTGCCGTAAAAATGACTTTATCAAAATAAAATTTTAGTATGTTGTTGAGTCGGTTTGTGGGACTTATGGTAATGTAAATGAATAGTATCACCCAATTGGTTTTGAATTGAATCCGGGTTGAAAAAATGAAATACATTGAACCCTATGGAACCTAATTTTTCAAACATTTTTTAAGCAAAGTTAAAATTCACAAATTGCTTTAAAATTTTAGGAAATATTCAAATTATCCCATAAAAATATTAAAAAAAAAATTCAGCAAAATATGTTTGGTAGTTATTAAAATAAAAATTAAAATGATAATTACATCCATACAATATGAAGAGATAACATGACCCGCTTCAAAATGTAATATGGCATCCATTTTTTTTTACCATAGTAAAAATCGTGATTTTTAAAGTTCTTTTAAATTTATATTTAATGTTGCATTCGTCTTGAAACTGCTCTATTTTTGCGTATTTCCTGTGTATGTATATTCTGCGCCAACGCAATTACAATATTTTTTAGTTTAAATGATCATCAAACTTTAATTATTTCTACGACGAAGCCTAATTTTAATGAATGCAGAATGTAAACAAGTGATTGTAAGATGAGTTGTATAAGAATTTCTGAAATATTTTCAATCAAAATTATTTAACTCTGGAGTCTGGAATAAAAGTGTATGAATGAAATATTCACAGCTTTTGCATAGAGAGCCAGATGATTTATATTTCGATGACGTCATTTGAATAAATTTCCTTCTTTTCGATGAAGTTTTAAGTTTTCAAATATAATAAATTATTGTAGTTCTATGATATTTAAAAAAATATCACCGCTGAATGTATCGCATTTTACAGATGTTTAAATAAAATTGCATTTCAGTTGGAAAGTGTTTCATAATCAATGCTTTATGCATGATTAATTTTTCCTGTTATGTATTCATTTGAAACAGATTTTGACAGTCATAAGTTTCATTTTAGTAACAAATGTACTGCTCATAAGAATGCATTGCCACCGTGTATGTGCATTAATATAGGAATTTTGTACGCAAAACATTCTTTTGATCCAGATATACCGTGACAAGATTTAACTGTAACAGCAAAAAATCTTTAATGATGTCTGATTTGAAGTTTTAATTAAATTCCCAGTTTCTTTTAACATTCCATTTTAACTTGGCATGATGTCAGAAGGTTATATACCCTTCTTATTTCGTAAAGCTCAAAAAATTGTGAAATATTTCCTCCTAATTCTTAATTTTGCAGATTTTTGTTCTTGGAATTTTTTTTTTGTGACAGAGAGCAGGATTAACCATTTTAGTGAATAAATTAAATTAATATGTAGTACTTTATGTTTTCTATTTTAATACTTAAGATGTGGTATATTTTAGTTTAAGTTGCTAAAATTTTAGTGAAATACTCGATATACTAATTTGCTGCTGATAACCATTGCTAATAGCCAGCGTTACCGAATCAGCATTTTTGTAACTAGATTTAGCCATTTTTTATATTTAGCAATATAAGTTAATTTTTATGCGTTTACCCATAACATTAACTATTATTAACTTTAGTGTTAAAACTAGGAAATAGAATTTTATTCATTATTTTCTTATATTTATTAGCAGTAGCTGGAAAATTAATTAGTATTTAAACTCATTCGCACACAAATTGTGTGGATTGAGGGCGCCCTCTATAGAATTTTTTAACAATTAGAACCAAAATGAGGAATTAGTTCTAAAATTTGACAATCTAGCCATTTTGTCCTATGAATTTCATATGAATTGTTCCTAGCCATAAGGTTCCTATAAGTGTTATCAGATTTTGAACACATTTTTTTAAACTTGGAGACTTTTCAGATATAATTGTTTTAGAGGCAACTGTAATAGCAGCAAGATTACTTGCTGCTATTGTATTTAACTCTTATTCCATGCTGATGAAAGCCTAATAAGCAAGAAACCGGTCCGTGGACACTCTTATCTGCAATGGGAGTATCTGCCTTATAATGCTCTACATCGTTGTAATCGGCTTTTCCTCTATCTCGTTTTGTTGCGAGTTCGGACCTCTAAATTTTCCCCTAGGGGGCGTCGCGATCGTTTTTGTTTGATTGGGCATTGTTACTTTACTCTAGGTAGATCTAACGTGTACCCTCATGAACATTTTCTTGCTAAGTAATTGTGGTGCTTAAGGACTTTTCTAGGAACCTGTATATTTTATCCAATCCCAGTAATTTTCCTTAACATACGCTCTTTTTTGTAGGCAAGGCAAAAACATCAGAAGCTAACGACTCTGGATAATTTATAGGAGGCTATTTTGTTGGATACCAGATTGTGCTTTTTTTTCTTTAAGCAGTTATTCATCTCAATTCCTTCTGCTATCCATCGGCAGATTAATAAAACAAAAGAGTTCCCTGTTAATCTCTAAACCTATTAAACGACAGAAGCAATTAATCTCGTACTACATAAAGTTCTCTTTTAGTGCAACAAATGCAATATTATTTAATATCGGGAAATGGTATTATACTGTTAAATGAATAAAACAAGAATTGTTACTTTCTCTACGCACATAATATATAGAGAAAGTATTGAGACGGAGTCGAAAATTCTAATTTGTGTTTTCGACGGGAGAGCATGCATCAAGCATATCTGAACTCGAATTGAACATTTTTGAGGAGATGTCTTTGTGTGTGTGAGTCTGTGGATGCGATATCTCATGAATGAATGGAGCGTTTCTAACGTACTTTGGCACGATTATTATGACCTGTGAATACTGCAACCCTGCTGATTTTCACAGCGATCAAACGTTTGGAAGACCCCCCGAAATTTCGAATAAATTTTGAAAAAATCATATAAAACTCGACATTCAATGATGTCAAATAAATAATAATTTTTTGTACGTACATTTTTTTTTTGTAAAACAAATGACACAAACGGTAATGAGAAGAATGGTTGAACCGTTCTAAAGTATTGCACGATATTGCACGTTTCTCCGATATTGCACGTTTTCAAATAAATGCATCTAAAAATGCATAAAAATGAACAGTAGTATCATTAAATACGTAACACTTGGTGAAAATGTTGGCGACATTGCGACTGAGTTGCTGAAATATCGCCAACTTGAGAAAAATGACTCTAAAGTTACGAAAATAATGCCAAATTCTTGAAATTATAATGAACATATTTTAATATAACGGAGTATATTGCTTGGGTGCTAGCAATATCTCTAATTGTGAAGTTAGATTTTCGCGAAATATAAGTTAATTTGGGTACTTCAAAATAATATTACATGTTATCATTCAAAATAGCGCCAAATGTCAGTGTACTTTTCGAAGTTTAAAACATTGGATCCTCGCACTGAAAAAAGGAAAGTACTTGCTTTATGTAGCGAAAGTTATGTGCTACCCACATCAGTTATTTTTGCATGTAATTAAAAGTGATATACACTATATATATAGTGTTATAGTAATATAGTTTTTTTTATAATTAAATATGTGATTAGAAAAAAAAACTCCCGTCTAAAATAATATTTTCATTCCATACAGAGCAAACAACATGAAAAAGAAACTGTGGTACCTCAAAACAGTTTCAAATCGGTTTTAAAAATTCGACTCCAACCTAACCTTTGGCTTACGACGTCCTTGGACGTCAATGCCCGCAAAGAGGGACCGAACTGTTTGGGATAGGGTACGTCAAATACCTGCCTTTTTGAGAGGTTCTTCGTTTGGGATGGACGCTGTCCCACCGGACGTCAATGTCCGCAATGGGGTATCGAACTGTTTGGGATAGGGTACGTCAAATACCTGCCTTTTTGAGAGGTTCTTCGTTTGGGATGGACGCTGTCCCACCGGACGTCAATGTCCGCAATGGGGTATCGAACTGTTTGGGATAGGGTATATCAAATACCTGTCTCTTTGAGAGGTTCCTTGTTTGGGATGGACGCTGTCCCACCCGTAAGCAAAAGGTTAATAAGATGCTGAAGGTGCATTCAAATGCAGAAAACAATGTATAACCATGGCTTGTTTGCTTTTTGTAGGTTGTGTTCTAATTATTTACAGAATTATACATTTTTATGATTAACAAAATGTAGTTTTATGCAAAAAACTGCCCCCTCCTTTTTTTAAGAATAAAATTTTATTTTGAGGCATGTAACAATTTAAACAGAAAGTTGCACTTGCAATGAAAAACGACTAATTCCACGGTATACATTATGCTATCAAGTATCGAATCCAATTTCAATTAAGCGTATTGAGGTATTTATGGAATGAACGCCTGCCGGTGTCCAGATTTCTGTTGTCATGGCAAAGTAGCAGATAGGGATCTGATACTAATAGCCTGTGTACCAAGAATGATAATTAAAATAGAACAATGTTTAGTGAGATTAGAAATTAGAGATTTTTGTTGTCGTTGATCTAATAAATATTGGATTTGTAGTGGTTCGGCTGTTGCGAAAAATGTAAACAATTTGGAAGCAAATATCTCAGAACCTAACAGATAAAATTGTAAGCAATTTTTACTCGAATTGTCGGAAATAGGGTATCCTTTATGCATACACATAAATAATTTTAATATATTAATATTTTGAACGATTTTATTTCAGAAGAAATAAAAAGTTTTCATTCAAGAGAGTTTTTGCTTCGTTTTGCTTACTTTCATTCGTGATATCTTGTAAACCATAAAAGATAGATATAAACAATAAGGAATAAAAATGTGTTAGTAGGAAATCTAGTTTCTAGATCAACAATTTATTTTTACAAATGTCTTGCAGTTTTTGAGAAATCGTCTTGCTGATGAAAATTGAAAAAAATTCATTTTTAAAGTTTGTAATGTAAACCTCGAAAATTCAAAAGCTATTTGTAGCATTTAGAAAATCCTAAGAAATATATAATTAGATTTATAATTAAATTAAGGTTTCAGAAATGTAGTAGTAACATCGAATAAACTTATTGAACTTTATTAGAGTTTTATTTTTCAAGACGTTTTATACACAAAACCATTTCATCTCCATCGGACTGAACCTACCGCTGATTTTTTTATTTATCATAAAAGCGATTTTAGAATATTTAGAATGCATTTCCAAGTTGTTGTTGTTGTTGAGACCCAGACCGTCCGACCTACCAGAAAGGTGTAAGGTAACTGTTTGGACGGCCGGGAAGTGCCACCCAATTTAGACAGGAACCTAGTGGGGGAGGCATCCACAGGGACCGTACTCTCCATCCCCTACCACCAACCTCTCGGAAGGACTTACGGACCCATATGTTTAACGTGATCGTACTCCGCATGAACACGGCGGCAGTTGTGACAGCGTGCACAT
The DNA here is from genome assembly GCA_951213105.1 of Amaurobius ferox. NCBI lineage: Eukaryota > Metazoa > Arthropoda > Arachnida > Araneae > Amaurobiidae > Amaurobius > Amaurobius ferox. The sequence continues at coordinate 118,608,639 of OX578146.1, forward strand.
CCAGCGCGCAAACCACCGGGCTACCGCGCCCGAAATGTGCCAACAGCACGCGGTGTTCCCAGGTGGTCACCCACCCAAGTACTAACCGCGCCCGATGTTGCTTGACTTCGGTGATCTAACGAGAACCGGTGTTTTCAGCACGGTACGGCGGTTGGCTCTATGCATTTCCAAGTGTAACTGCAAAAGACCCGGTTATAACGAGATTATCGGGATTTACGTGTATGCTCATTTAATCGTTTTGCAAAACTAAATTCATTTAGAATTTATGTGGTATTATGCAGCAGTATATATTTACATGGACCCCACAATTAAAAAAAATATATTCAAATGTTAATTATACTTATTGTAAATGGAAACTTAATTGAAGGAAGTTAAAAATAAAGTTTGCAATTATAACTTATATACAGCTCAGTGAGACATACTCTGTCCAAATTGTGTTTTGTATTCCTAGGATATTCTGATGGACAGTGAACATAACAGTTAATTAATTGTATTGCATTAAGTGGAAATAATTTATAATGGCAGGCCAGAAAACTGATGCAGTCTTTAGTTGTAACAGACTTTAAATTCCTGTAGTTGTTTGTTATGGACTTTTATTTTATTTTTATATATTCTACATATATTTTATATATGTTATATATATATATATATTTTTTTTTTTTTGTAGTTGTGTTATTTATTACTGTTGCTTACTTAAATATCATGCTTCATCTATGAGATGTATGGGGGTCAATGGAGTATTGCCAAGTAACTTTTCAATAAAAAATTATAGTAGGTATTGCTAATTGTACTTTATCACCAAGCACCATTTATTCAGGTTTTTTTAATTTTTTAATTTCAAATCAAATTTATCAAGTTTTAAAATTAAAGTATATACCCCCCCACTAGCACACACAAAAGGAGCTATTATTATTCATTAAAATTGTTTCAGTAGTTAAGGCTGTAGTAGGTCCATCAATATTGAAGAAAAACAAAGTCGTATAGAAAATCGTAAAAAAGTGTCATTTTAAAGTTCTCTTTCCTCGGGTGCTACCGCATCAATTGTAATTTCTTTTGTTTTGTTTCCTTAGTTTTGTAATAGCTTAATAGAGAAAAAAAAGAAGTCTATAGTTTTCTTGGAGGCTGAGCAATCTCTAAAAATCGGGATTTGTCACGTCAACTATACACGTCAAGACTCTATTCATCAATAAATTCTAGGGTGAATAGGGGTCTCGCTAAGGATTTACACTTTTTCCGGTTTTAGAGATGTCAGTTCCGATTAAAATATTTATATGTTCCTTGCAACATATATTTCTCAGGAATGGTAATAGATGATGTTTAGATGATGACTGATATTGATTCAGCATCGAATTTATTTTGGGAGGGGTTGACTAAAAATGTCCGGGTTTTTTTTTAATTCGCTTGACTGTACGAAGTAAGTGCGCATAACAGTATAAAAATTCTTAATTATCGAAAATGAAGTGTACACACAATTTGCCACTATATGAAGGTTCCGTCATAAATTTCATGTTTGTTCCACCAATTTTAATTAGCTGTAGTTTCATAAGACACAGCTTTACTGGATTCAATACTGCTAGTATATTATTCTATGATGATTAAACGAAATATTTTTTTTTATATAAAACGCATTTTAAAAATATTATCGGTAACGCGAAACGGTACGAAAAAAATATTTTATATTTTATTTTTTCGTAATCACATTCTGCAAGGCGATAAAATAATAATATTATTTTTTTTAATTTCATCTATATAAATAAAAATGAAAATCTGTCTGTCTGTCTGTCTGTTTGTCCCGTCATCACGGGAGAACGGCTGAACCGAATTTGATGAAATTTTGTGGGTAGCCTAGAAATAGCCCCACTTAAAATTTAGTCCATGTTTGGAGTTTCCATAACCAGTGGTTCTCGAGATATTAGTGAAAAACGCATATTTCGTTTGTCTCATCATCACGAGAGAACGGCTGAATCGAATTTAATGAAATTTAGTGAGTAGCCTTAAAATAGCCCCCCATAAATTTTGCCCAAGTTTCGAGTTTCTAATTCCAGGGGTTGTCGAGATATTAATGAAAAACGGAACTTTATCCTAGGAGATCTACTCTCTAACTCCGTGGTTTATCCAAACGGAAAGGATGAAAATCGTTTGTTTAAAACGTCAACGTGAATTAAAACTTCATTTCTGAGCTTAGTGCAGGATTTTTGCATTAATTAGTCACTATCTGAAAGCATGAATTGTTTGAAACATGAATTTAAATGGAAAATCTAACTCCATGGTCAAGCATTTACTAAACAATGGAAAGTATAAAGAAATAAAAATAGTTATTATTTTTGCATTTTATGGGGAAGAGATCTAAATAGTTATTAAATTTCCCAGTTTATGAGGAAGATTCTTTATTATATTATGTTGCTCAGCAACGCAATTAAATTAAATGTGTTTCTTAATATTTGTTATTATTTTTTCTATTTGAATAATAAATAAATAGATGTAAAAATATATTTTGTAAATGAACGGTTTGATTTTTCTTTTAATTACATTAATTACGGACTGCGTACATCACTTTCATTTGACAAAGAGTTTTTAAGCTTTTATATTGTGTTCAGCTAATAAACTCATATTGCGTTTACCAATAAATTCATTTATCCGATTGTTGAAACAGAAAAAGAGTAGAAAGGGTATATCTTCTAATACAATTTTAGTGTTTGCATTTAGTATATACAAACGGGATAAGGATGTTTTATTCTTCAGATCTGCAATTTCAGAGCTACGAATTTGGCGGAATATAGCTAACTTGGCAACTTTTCTTAAACTTTGCCAAATTGACGGAAATATCGCCAAATTGCTAAAAACGACGCAAATCAAAGAAATTAAATTCGTTTTTTTAGAAGACAGTACAGAAATGATGTTTCGGTAGCATTTGTGGGTCAGTCTGTCCATCCTACTTACTAACACATATATCGAATTTTTAAAATATCACCAAATTGATAAAAATGTTTGTGAATCTATAAAATGTCATGAAATTGATAAAATTGCGGTTAATAAATAAAATTAATTGTGTTTTGTTAGGGAATAATATTATGATGATGTTTCGTCAATTTGTCGCAAAATGGGACTATCAGTTTTACAGTCCCACATGGCGATAAATTTGGCGATTTTTTAAGTTATCGCTAAATTGAAGAAAATATCGCCAAACCTTTCATGGAGATAGCATTATTCAGACGATATGATTTCCATCAATTTATTTGAAGCAACTGATATCATGTCGTTTAGCAATGGATGTAAATCCGATGTGTTATGTGGCATACGATTTTAATTAAATCTTTTCCGATTTGAATAATAAAGATATGTATATAAAATAAATTTAATTGGCATTGCATTTTTGACTGGATAATATCGATTACGGTCTTCAGGTTACACATTATTATTATTGATATTTTCGGGGATTATTGATTTAGGGATTATTGATATTTTCAAATTATTATACCATTGTTTTATTATGACAAAAATTGTTGAAACTCACATATTGTACGTTGTGCGAGTAATCTTCTATAAATGCAAATGTTATCTTCTAATCTACGAGAATATAAGTAGTACTGGTATATAGGCATATATTTTGATATATATTAGCATATATTGGAATCAATTACGACCTTCTGGTATAAAGAATACGGGGATAATTGAAATTTTCTATTTATAATGTCATCTGTTTTATTTCGGCAAATATTTTGTAGACTCATATTGTAATAAGGGTAATCTTCTACTAACATACAGGCATATTTTCTAATCTGCGACAATATAAGTAGTATGGGTATATATATATATATGTATATATATATATATATATATATATATATATATATATATATATATATATATATATATATATATATATTCCCATATAATTTTAGTGCTTTCATTCTGGTATATATTGGAATCAATTACGGGTTTATTGATATTTTCAATTTATACATGTAATCTACTAATACAGGTTATATCTTCTAATATTCGCGTATATAAGTAGTACGGGTCCTATACAATTTTAATGCTTTCATTTTGCATATATTGATTCAATTCCTTTTTTTTTTGTAAATTTGCTTTCGAAAGGGGCCAGGAAGTTTTATTCTTCAGATCTGCCCGTGACGATAATTTTGCATGATGAGAACAGATATTCATAAACTTCTCTTTAGGAGAAATAAATTTAATATTTTAACTTAATTTGCATATGATTCTGAATTATAAGTTTCTTTATATTTTATACTCCGTACGAAGAACGGGTATGCTGCTAGTCTATATAAATAAAATTGAAAATCTGTCTGTCTGTCTGTCTGTTTGTCCCGTCATCGCGAGAGAACGGCTCAACTGAATTTGATGAAATTATGTGGGTAGCCTGGAAATAGTCCCACTTAAAATTTAGTCCATAGTTGGAGTTTCTACGATCAGTGGTTCTCGAGATATTAGTAAAACACGACATTTTCGTTTATCTCATCGTCACGGGAAACGGCTGAACCGAATTTGATAAAATTTTGTATATAGCCTTGAAATAGCCTCCCATAAATTTAGTCGAGTATCTAAGACCAGGGGTTGTCGAGATATTAATGAAAAACGAAACTTTTTCCTATGAGTTCTACTCTCTAACTCCGTGGTTTATCCAAACGAAAAGGATGAAAATCGTTTGAAAGGGAATTAAGGGGACAGTGGACGTTGAAATGAGCAAAAAGCGACTAAAAAAAGTTTTTAATATATAACATTATTTTACACATTTAACATTTGCTTACGGGTGGAACAGCGTCCATTGCAAACGAAGACTCCCCCAAAAAGACAGGTATTTGACATACCCTATCCCAAACAGTTCGATACCTTTTTTCAGGCATTGGCGTCCATGAAAATCGTTGACAGAAACATTGCACCTGCTGCAGCAGGTGCAATGTTTCTGCAAAGGGGGATCGAACTGTTTGGGATAGGGTATGTCAAATACCTGTCTTTTTGGGAGGTTCTTCGTTTGGGATAGACGCTGTCCCACCCTTAAGCAAAAGGTTGGATGCATTTTTTTTGAAACGGAATTTTCAAATGTTTTATATTTTTAAAATGCTCCATGCGTCTTAAATTTTGTCTGAGATGTATGAAATTTAGCAAGAAAACACCTTTCATACTTTTTAATGAAACTGGGTATGCATTTTATAATTGGACTTCATTAAGGTAATTAAAAGTGAATAAGAACCTAATTAAATGATGAAAATTAAGTTTTAATGCAGAAAAATATTTAAAAAAAAATTAACTTTCTAAGGGATTTAAAAATGAATACCCGAACTTGTTCATAATGCGTTTTTGAGTGATCATAATGTAAAATATTAATCAAAAATGTAAACAAATGGCACGCAAGGAGCATTTTCAAATTTTCGTTAAAAAAATTAAATTTGAAAAAACAAATACAAAATTATAGCAAAATTGAAAAAAAAATCACTGGTATTTTATATAGTGATGACAAGAGGAATATTTATGCAAATTTTCATGTTTCTAAGTCAATAAATAAGTAAAAAGAATTTCGACGTCCACCGTCCCCTTAAAACTTATCGACAAAAATGCTGTGTTTGATGGGAGATTTTTTGCGCTAATTAGTCACTTTCTGAAAACATGAATTGTTTGAAACATAATTTAAATGGGAAATCTATCTCCATGGTTTATTTTCACAAGTTTTTACTGAACAATGGAAAGTATAAAGAAATCAAAATGGCTATTTAATTTCGCAGTTTATGAGGAAGATTCTATCTTATATCATGTTGGTCAGAAACACAATTAAATTAAATCTGTCTGTGAATTTTAATTATTATTTTTTCGATTTGAATAATAAATAAATGGATATAAAAATATACTTTAGAAAAGAACGATTTGATCTTTCTTGTAGCATTTTTGATTGGATAATATCAATTACGGTCTAACGTTACGATTTAAACGTTATTATTATTATTGATATTTTCGGGGATTATTGATTCAGGGATTATTGATATTTTCATGTTATTATGCAGTTGTTTTATTATGACAAAAATTGTTTGTTGCCAAAACATTGCCAAATTGACAGAAATGTCCCCAAATTGATAAAAACGACGCAAATCAATGAAATTAAATTTGTTTTTTTGGAAGAGAGTACTGAACTGATGTTTCGGTAGCATTTGTCTCTTAGTCCATACGTCCTACTTAGTAACACATTTAGCAAATTTTTAAAATGTCACCAAATTGATAAAAATGTTTGTAAATCCATAAAAATATCATAAAATGGATCAAATTGGGCTTAATAAATGGAATTAATTGTGTTTTTTTGGAGATAATATTATGTTGTTTCGTTAATTTGTCTCCAAGTGGGACTATCAGTTCTATAGTCCCACTTAACGATAAATTTGACAATTTTTTAAAACGCCGCTAAATTGACGAAAATGCCGCCAAACCTTCCACGGAGATAGCATTATTCAGACGATATTTTTTCCACCAATTTATTTGAAGCAATTGATATCATGCCTCTTAGCAACGGAATGAAACCCAATATGTTTATGCGTCATGCGATATTTATTAAATCTTTTCCGATTTGAAAATAAAGATAGGTATATAAAATAAATTTCATTGACATTCTATTTTTGACTGGGTAATATCAATTACGGTCTTCAGGTTTAAACGTTATTATTATTGATATTTTCGGGGATTATTGATTCAGGAATTATTGATATTTTCAAGTTATCATGCCATTGTTTTATTATGACAAAAACTGTTGAAACTCATATATTGTACGTTGTACGAGTAATCTTCTACAAATGCACGAGTCTTCTAATCTGCGAATCTAATAATAATCTAATAAATCTAATAATAATGCTTCTAATCTGCGACAATATAAATAGTACGGGTATATATATATTCCCATATAATTTTAGCACTTTCATTTTGGCATATATTGGAGCCAATTACGACCTTCAGATTTAAATATTACGGGTTTATTGATATTTTTAATTTATACATGTAATCTACTAATACAGGTTATATCTTATAACAATCGCTTGTACTATAAGTAGTACGGATCTCATACAATTTTAACGCTTTTATTTTGCATTTATTGATTCAATTTCATATTTCTTGTAAATTTGCTTACAAAAGGGGCCAGGATGTTTTATTCTTCAAATCTGCCAGTGAAGATAATTTTGCTTAGTGAGAACAGATATTCTTAAACTTCTTTTTAGGAGCAATAAATTTCATATTTCAAGATATTTTGATTAACAATATCATATAGGAATTTGCACATGATTGAGAATTTTCAGTTTCTTTATAATATATACCCCGTACGAAGAACGGGTATGCTGCTAGTCTATATAAATAAAATTGAAAATCTGTCTGTCTATTTGTTTGTCCCATCATCACGGGAGAACGGTTGAACCGAATTTAATGAAATTTTGCGGGTCGCCTTAAAATAGAATCACTTAAAATTAGTTCAAGTTTCGAGTTTCTAACTGCAGAGGTTGCCGAGATATTGATGAAAAACGAAATTTTTCCTAAGAGTTCTACTCTCTAACTCCCTGGTTCCTCCAAACGAAAAGGTTGGAAATCATTTGTTTAAAACGTGAAAGTGAATTAAAACTTTATCTCTAAGTTCTTGTGGGAGATTTTTGCGTTAAGTAGTCACTTTCTGAAAACCTTAATTGTTTTAAAACATGAATGTTTGAAACATGAATTTAAATAAAAATTCTATCACCATGGTTTACTTTTCACAAGCCTTTACTCAACAATGAAAAGTATTAAGAAATCAAAATGGTTATTTGATTATTAGCATTTTATAAGGAATATTCTATCTTATATCATGTTGCTGGGCAATGCAATTAAATTAAATGTGTTTGTTAATGTTTATTATTTTTTCGATTTGAATACTAAATAAATGGATATAAAAATATATTTTATAAATGAACGGTTTGATTTTTCTTTTAATCATATTAATTGCGGACTGCGTACATCAGTTTCATTTATTTTGGCAAAGAGTTTTCATGCGTATATATTGTGTTTAGCTAATAAACTCATATATTGTGTTTAGCCAATAAATTCATTTAGCCGATTGTTGAAACTGAAAACGAGTAGAACTGATATATCTTCTAATATAATTTTAGTGTTTTCATTTAGTATATACAAACGGGATCACGATATTTTATTCAGATCTGCAAATTCAGAGCTACGAATTTGGCGGGATATCGCTAACTTGGCAAATTTCTTAAACGTTGCCAAATTTACTGAAATGTCACCAAATTAATAGAAACGACGCAAATCAATGAAATTAATTTTGTTTTGTTAGAAGAGAGTACTGAGATGATGTTTCGTTAGCATGTGTCAGTTAGTCTAAACGTCCTACTTAGTAACACATTTAGTGAATATTTAAAATGTCGCCAAATTGATAAAAATATTTGAAAATCCATAAAAATATTTTGAAATTGATCAAATTGAGCTAAATAATTGAAATTAATTGTGTTTTGTTATTGGATAGAATCGAGATGATGTTTCGTCAATTTATCGCTAAGTGGGACTGTCAGTTCTACAGTCCCACTTCCCGATAAATTTAGCGATATTTTAAAATGTCGCTAAATTGACGAAAATTTTGACAAACCTTCCACAGAGATAGCATTATTCAGACGATATATTTTCCACCAATTTATTTGAAGCAAATGATATTATGTCGCTTAGCAACGGATTTAAATCCAATGTGTTTATGCGGCAGACGATTTGCATTAAATCTTTTCCGATTTGAATAATGAAGATATGTATATAAAATAAATTTCATTGTCATTGCATTTTTGACTGGATAATATCAGTTATGGTCTTCAGGTTTAAACATTATTATTATTGATATTTTCGAGCATTATTGACTCGGAGATTATTGATATTTTGAAGTTATTATGTCATTGGTTTACTGCGGCAAAATTATTGAAACTCATATACTGTACGTTGTACGAGAAATCTTCTGCAAATGCACTGGTATATATTCTAATCTACGAGAATATACGTTATAAGTAGTACAGGTACATTGGCATATACTTGGGCATATATTGGCATATATTGGAATCAAGACCTTCTGGTATGAAGATTACGGAGATTATTGATATATTCAATTTTATACATCATCTGTTTTATTTTGGCAAAGATTTTTGAGACTCATATTGTAATACGTGTAATCTTCTACTAAAACTCGAACATATCTTCTAATCTACGACATTGGAAGTAGTACGGGTGTATATTCCCATATAATTTTAGCACTTTCATTTTGGCATATATTGGAATCAATTATTGCCTTCAGGTTTAATGATTACAGGTTTATTGAAATTTTCAATTTATACATGTAATCTACTAATACAGGTTATATCATCTAATATTCGCGTATATAAGTAGTACGGGTCCCATACAATTTTAACGTTTATTTTGCATATATTGATTCAATTCCATATTCTTTGTAAATTTGCTTACAAAAGGGGCCAGGATGTTTTATTCTTCAAATCTGCCCGTGAAGATAATTTTGTACAGCGAGAGCAGAGATTCTTAAACTTCCTTTTAGGAGCATTAAATTAAATATATTAACAGAATATTTTGATTAAAAATATCATCTAGTATACTATAGGAATTTACTTATGATTGTGAATTTTAAGTTTCTTTATATTATATACTCCTTACGAAGAACGGGTATGCTGCTAGTCTTTAATAAAACGTTTTAAAAAATCATGTTTAACACACACCTTGGACAATATAGTACGTTCTATTGCCAAGCCCTTCGGTGATTTCCACTTAATATGAGGAACTGATTGAGGTATTTAAGGTATTAAACGAAGGTTGTTGAGATGTGTATGTTGTCATAGTAACGCAGCAGAAAGTTATCCGATGTGCTGATAATGACCTGCTTATCAAGAATTCCGAATTGGAATAGAGCAATTTATTTGGCGAAATTGAGAACTCGGTATTTGATAATTTATAGAACTTGTAAACGATTGGTATACAGGCGATTGTCTTTTGTATATCTATTAAAGTTAAATAAATGAAATAAAAATATCTGATGTGGGCAGCACATGACTTTCCCTACAGAATCAAATTAATTTTATCTTTCATAATTCATTAAATTGAGTTTATTTACACAAAATGGCACGGATATTTATTTGAAATTATTTCCCTTTTGCAATTTTAACACATACAATTTAAATACTTCGCTAGATCCCCCCCAATTAAAAAAAATATATATCTCGAGAAAGATAAAAAAATATGTATAGAACAAACTTCTAATTGATACATTTGAACAAGTTGTTACAAAGTATTACGAATTCATATTTTGGTGATGAAATAGTGAAACGACCTACTATTATAGCACGGATTCTCTATTTCGTGTTCTAAGGGAATTTATACAACTTGTAATGATTATTTTAGTATAGAGGCGATTCTCAGGCGATAAAAGAAATAGGATTTGTATGAAATGTGCTTCTGAAGAAAGTTTTGATTATTAGTTTCTTTTTGGATAAAAGTGATTAAGAGATGTGAACATTATGCCCATGGAGTTATAATGGTAAATAGGAGTAAGAATAAGAACCACTAGCGTTTTAAAAAGCAATGCACAACAGGTAAAGATAGCTAATAAATCATCTATAATTTTACTATCTCTACATATATAATATATGTGTAACAATTATATTGTGATGCTGCCAAAAGTTAGAATTAAGATTCAGACACAATCATTTTTAAGCACCCCTGTAAAGAAAACCAAAGTTTTTGAGGCGATGCGCGTGCATATGTGAGTCTGTGAAAGCAGTTATCTCGGCATATGTTTATACAGTTATACATATGTATATATAAGTATATATAAGTATTTTGTACTCTTCCTTTAAATATGTTCTTGGATATATGTATATAAATTGCTGTATATATATATATATATATATATATATATATATATATGTGTGTGTGTGCGTGTTATTTTTACTTTTATATATTTTATGGGTACAAGTTATAGTAAATTTTAATTATATTGCAAACATATCTAAAACTGACCATACAGAATTTTATCTATACAATCTTCATTAAAATTAACTTCGATTATTAGATAAATAAGGAGAAATTAATATTAAAATATGATATTAAAATGAATACATTTTTGATATTAACATATTTAAAATGCATGAAGATAATATTAAATGAGAATAGTTTTATCTTGTAGTCTGAAAATTTACAAGAATAAATGATTCTAAAGATAAAGGTCATATTCTCATTGATGCAAACAGCACCGATGACTGGCTGTTTCACTTTTATCAGGCGTCCTTAAGTCTAGTGCATTGTTTGATATTACAGACAGTCATAAATATTCGACATAAAACTGTCTCTGCTAAATCTTGTCTCAAATCTGTTCCTGGTCTCACAGACCTAATGTGTACACTCATGGACCGTTCCTTACAAAGTTATTGGGGCTCCTGCTAAGAACTCTCCTAGGAAGCCTGTACATTGAAGAGCATCAGACTTTACATTGAAGATCATCGAATTTAAATATGGAATATTTCAAGACAGTTTTACATTTTAATTATTCAGATTTACCGCCTTAAGATCGTTAACTTTTAGAAAATGGAAATTTAACTCGGTTTTGAAAATGTTTTTAAATAAACAGAACTGCTTCCTCTGAGATTATTCTTTCTGAATTTTAAGAAATTATTTTTATTTAATTCTTCTGGTACATAAAGTTTAATATGTTTGGGAGTTGTTTTGTCAAGTTTCTAAGGATTTGGTACGCATTTATACAATTTGTAATAGTGAATATAGGATGTTGGAATATAGAATTTTGTGATATCATTTTTGTGCTTAAATATTACAAATTCTATGAGCAAATTGCACAATGCATGCTTATTATAAACTTTTTCATTTTTAAACTTACTTTTAATTCTTACTGGAGCTTTCATTTAACTTTTCTATATTTTTAGAACGTATTTTGCAGGATGGGTGTGATTAATTTGCATATTTTGGCACTTAAAAATGCATTCGAAGGTGTGTTATTGTAGTTAAATTATTGTTCTTCTCACTTTATTATTTTTCCTTTATTATTTTTCCTTACAAAATTTTCTGGACTGGTTAAAAGAATTGTTCAGTCTATACATCAAAGAGTTCATGTTACGGAGTTCCTGGGATCCCTAAAACGAACCTCCACATGGATATGGAAAATTGTTTAACACTGTAAATAAAAAAAAATCTGATGTGGGCAACACATGACTTTCCTTATATGTATAATGTAATGAATTTACTACTTTTACAGTAAAAAAAAATAAGTTTTTCTTATAGTAGATACTAATATTCTTTCCAAGATATTGAATTTTCGACAATTAGTCGTCATTTTCATTGATTTAGCATCATTTTTATCCATTTGGCGAGATTTTCGTTAATTCGGCAACATTTCAAAAAGTCGCCAAGCTGGCGACATTCCGCCAAATTGGTCGCCAAAATCTCGCCAAGCGCTATGGACGAAGAAATAAGTTGTTCTTACAGCAGATAAATGACTATTGGCGTAACTTTATTAGTGGTTTTGATTTTTTGACGATTTTTCCCAAATTTTATTCGAAAATTTAGGGGGGGTTCTGAACATTCGATTACGTATAAAAACAATAGGCTTCCAGTGTTTATGGGTCGTGATTTTTGCACCAAATTTGGTTCGAATCGGTCCATTCGTTCGTCAGTTATCGTCTCCACAGATTCACTGACACACACACACACACACACACACACACAGACAGACATCACCTCAAAAATGTTCGATTCGTGATCAGGGATGCTTGAAACGTGCTCTCCCGTCGAAAACTCGAATTCGAATTTTCGACCCCGTCAGAATACTTTCCTTATACATTATGTATATAAGGAAAGTAAAAAATGAATAAACGAGTAGAAACAAATTAAATAAAAACTTGCAGAGTTCACTTTGACGATAAGAGCTTACAATTTCGCCCCAATTCGACGGTAGAGCGTCTGCTGGCCGGTACGAAAATCCGTCCAGGTTGGGGCTGCCAGGTTCGATTCCCGGTTGGGGCTGCCAGGTTCGATTCCCGGTTGGGGCTGCAAGGTTCTTTACAAAGGCACTGAACGAATTAATCCTGCAGGTTAGTGTAGCGATGTTGCGGGTTTGAAGGTGACCTTAGTACGATTAGTACGGATTCAGTGGACTCTGGCGTTTTGAACCGTTGCCACCGATATCTAGGAGGCAACGTTTGAACTCACTGACCTCTACATTAGAGTAGAGGTCAGTGCTCCAACCCAATATTGTTAATCTTGCCCAAAGTCCCCAACCATACCAAACAGTCATTGACAATGACAGTCAATTTTACTAAATAAAAGTCTTAACCTTTTGCTTACGGGTGGGGCAGCGTCCATCCCAAACGAAGAACCATGGACCCCAATGTCGACACATGTAGAATGGTGATATATTGGTCTTGACATAAGTTATTCAAAAATGGAGTTAGTACACTTAGTGTTGTAGCTCGAATGTGCCATGGTCAAATTTTGCAATTAATCGTTTGCTTACGGGCAGGGCAGCATCCACCCCAAACGAAGAATAGTAAAATAGGTGGGGGGGTCGACAAAAAGCCGAGAAATTCTTAAAGGGTCAAAATGTTTGGTCGACGGTCAAAAAAGTTTGAGGACCCATCGTTTAGATTACATTTTGATTAAAAGTAAGCAACGTGAATTGAAAATTCGCTCGGACAGAAACTCATATATAGTACATATTATTTTCACAAATGGTATTATTATATGTTATATTTTTATATATGTTACCCTATTTCCAACAAAATAAGTATATATTGTTTACATTTTTATCTATTAGATTCAGAAGTGTCCAAAGAGTTTGCATTTATCGCAATGCTTCTATTTCAGGGCGGATAACCCGGCTTGTATAAACGCTTTCATGTCAAAAATTTAAAGTTAAATTTCTATTTGAATAAACATATTTCTTCTTGTCTAAACGTTGAAGTTCCTTCACGTTACTGGTTGAAGTTCCTTCACGTTATTGGTTGAAGTTCCTTCACGTTCCTGGTTGATGTTCCTTCACGTTACTGGTTGAAAATGTATATCTAGAGGCATGCCATTTACATTGTACTTTACAATCATAGTATTATAATTAAGTTATAATAACTATTTCTATGTAAACTCTTATCATTTAATGAATCTTTTTTTTATGATCTTTTTCTCTTCCCCAGAAGTTTAAAGGGTGGATAATATCCTCTCCTGGTCATTTCTTTAACATCTGTTCTTGAGTCCAGTTATAATCATGTTTGCATTCAATAAATAAGATTAAGGATACAACTTTAGCCAGAAGGTCTTTTATTAAAACTTCTTATAAGACGTAAAAAGTAAAAAATGCCAGAGCTCTTTCGAGCGTTAATACGCTCTTCATCAGTGGCTACATGAAAAGCAAATAGGATCGTTCATATATAGACCAGTAACATAGCAAATTTGCATAAATAAATATAAAATTAGTAAATGAACAGACGATTATCCAAGAAATATACACAAAAAATATGAAATATATTTTAATCGGATTCAAAATGCAAATATATCACGAGAAAAGTACAATTATAAAATATTATTTTATTACAGGAAAAATGCAAATTCGAAAGGACAGTCAAGATCGATCTTTATGAGAATGACGTCAAAGAGATAACTATGAAGGGACTTGAATTGCATAAAGTCGAGAATGAGTCGCCAAGCATAACTTAAAATTTGAACGGGGTCAAAATTACAAATCGACGCACGGTAGATATAAACAAGAAAGATCAATCATGCATAAAGCATGGACTATGAAACACTTTCCAACTTCAAAGAAATTTTTATTTAAACATCTCTAAAAGGCGATACATTCCTCTGTAATATTTTAAAAATTATCATAATACTACATTGATTCATTAAATTTGAAAACTTAAAACTTCATCGAAAAAAATTAACTTCATCCAAATGACGGCATTGAAACATAAATTGCCTTGTTTAAACATCTCTAAAATGCGATACATTCCTCGGTAATATTTTTAAAATTATCATGATACTACAATAATTTATTATATTTGAAAACTTCATCGAAAACAAATGAAATTTATTCAAATGACGTCATCGACATATAACACGCCTGGCTCTCTCTATAAAAGCAGCATTTCATTCACAAACATTTTTCCATTTAATTTCATTCATCACAATACTATAATAATTTATTTTATTTAAAAACTTAAGACCATGGAGGTACAAGTAATTAAACTCTATGCTTAAAACTTCATCGAAAAATTCGTCCTTCTGTCTGTAAAATCAATGAATATTTCATTCACATCAGCTATATTGCAGACTCCGTGAGCTAAATAATTTTGCGTTAAAGAAATGCAGCAATTTTTATACAACGCATTCTACATATTTTGCTGTTTACATTTTCCATAAATGAAAAGTAGGCTTCGTTGTAGAAATAATCAAAGTTGGGTGATCATTTAAACTCAAATATATTGTAATTGCGTTATTTCAGTATGCAGATGTACAGAATTTAAGCAAAAATAAAGCGGTTTTAGGACACAAAATATGAATTAAAAAGAATTTTAAAAATCACGATTTTGACACAAGATGGATGTCGTATTTTACTTTGAAGTGCGTTACATGATCGCTTCATATAATGGTCACGTGATCGCTTCATATAAAAGGTGTAATTATTATTTTAATTTTTATTTAAAAAACTACTGAATATATTTTGTATAAAACACAAAATATGAATTAAAAAGAATTTTAAAAATCAGAATTTTGACACAAGATGGATGTCACTTCCCGACCGTCCAAACAGTTGCCTTACACCTTTCTGGTAGGTCGGACGGTCTGGGTTTCAACAACAACAACAAGATGGATGTCGTATTTTACTTTGAAGTGCGTTACGTGATCGCTTCATATAAAAGGTGTAATTATTATTTTAATTTTTATTTAAAAAACTACTGAATATATTTTGTTGAAATTTTTGTTATATATTTTATGGGATAATTTGAATATTTCCTAAAACTTTCGAAGCAATTTGTGAATTTTAAATCTGCTTTAAAAATGTTTGAAAAATTAGGTCCCATAGGGTTCAATGTATTTCATTTTTTCAACCCGGGTTCAATCCAAAACTAATTGGGTGGTATTATTCATTTATATCCCCATAGGTCCCACAGACCGTCTGAACAACATACTAAAATTTCATTTTGATAAAGTCATTTTTACGGCAGTTATCGTGCTAACGGACAGACAGACAGACAGAATGAACAAAGTCATAAACACTTTTCAACTATGTTGCAAAGTGCTAATAAAAAGGGATTCATAAAGAAGAATATTACGTGGGTTTTTACAACGCATTAAAAGGAAAGTTTTTTCAAAAACGAGCAGAAAATTATCATTAACAACATATTGAGCAAGAGCCGTAAAACTGGGCAAGAACCGTAGCTGATCCATATATGAATGATCCTATTTACTTTCCATGTAGCCACTGATGAAAAGCGTATTAACGCTCGAAAGCGCTCTGGCATTTTTTACTTTGTACGTCTTATAAGAAGTTTTAATAAAAGACCTTCTGTCTAAAGTTGTATCCTTAATCTTATTTATTGAAATCAGACGTGATATCAACTTATTTATTTATTATGTTTGCATTCGTTTCAAAATAGACTTAACTGGATACAGGTATTTTTCATACGATGAATTTAAATACATTTTAGCACTGCCCCATTCATGAGTAGGGCCACTTTAAGCTGCAACCAAAGTCATTTTATCCAACAGAGAAACATCAGCTTTTACTTTTAGTTACAAATATATTTTTATAGGCCATTTTATAGCTAGTTTAAGACTTGTAAAATCACATTTTTTATTACGTGAGTGAAAAATCCTTACCCCATCCGATGAAAATGTATGTTTGTAGCTTCACTTTTTCTACGGAAAAAGTCTTCACGACCAGCATGTAGAGGTAAAGGCCCTCCACAAACATCCAAAAGAAATTGGTCACCATTAGATAGGTGAGCAGAATCACGAGGTAGCAAGCCACCTTCAAAAGAAGAGTTAAAATAATTAAACTAAATTACATAGTTCAATAAACAATATATATATATATAATATATATATATATATATATTGGCAACTGTAGCAATAATGGTATAATATTGGTCCCTTGTCCTTCTGTTTCAACATAATCATCACTTGAAGCATCGCCAAGAGCAATATCTTCTGTCAAAACCTCTTTTTCGTGTGACTTCGTAACTTATATCAAATTGAACTATTTTTATACACAGGATCGGAAATGAAGGATTGTTGAGTTTTCCCTAAAAACCCAGCATGTTTCCAGCAGTTTATCTCTGGTGGATGAACATCACCTCAGGCATTATTTGAAAATTATCATGTAATCTTAATTTGTTTGCTCTATCTCAATGTATCTAGATATGTGCTTTTGGAAATGTTTCGGCTTAACGTATCTGTGCATAAATCTGTGTTATTAAACTAATTGATGTTCCAGGGATTTTAGTTCAAGAAATTCTATAAGAATCCCTATCTCTTCCCCGCCAGGACTTTCCATATAAATTGTGGGCCTCTACAAACATCTAATATAGATACCTTCCATATTATATTTTTATTTAATTGTCAATTTTTCATTTTTTCTCCTCCTTAAAGAAAATATATCAGGGGTACAGGCTTCTTCAGGAGCCCGGGCCCCCACTCGAGTGGTGTTTGTACCCCCATGGACGACCTTGCCTACTTTACAAACTTCGAAACATGCAATGTATAAGAAACTGCACTATAAGCGTACACTATAAGCGATACGTTTAATATTATAAAAGTATTGCAGTTCCAAGGTGACAATTAGCCACAAGTCAACAGCCGACCTGTGTTGGTTTTCTTTGCTATACGGCTGGCCGTGGGAGGAACTAGAGATGAACTCCACTTCCATTATATACACAAAAATCACGTTCATTATATCATACATATGCAATTTTTGACAGCACATAATGTTTACAATTGCATCAAATGCATCATTTTCACAGTACATGCTAATTACAATTGCTTTAACAAAATTTCTATTCTTCAGATACATCGATACATTATTACAGTATCGACCACACCACCCTATCAAAAGAGGTTTAATATCAAATTCCATCAATGCATCTGTTCCATTTAAAACAACTTTTAGTTTGCAGCTTAAATAGAAAATTCCAATTCCGAGCTTCCACAGAAGGTTAGTTGCAGATCATCTTTTGGATTAAATAGCGTAAAAGTCTCTTACATAAAACATTTGCATAAAA
Source organism: Amaurobius ferox (assembly GCA_951213105.1). Taxonomy (NCBI): domain Eukaryota; kingdom Metazoa; phylum Arthropoda; class Arachnida; order Araneae; family Amaurobiidae; genus Amaurobius; species Amaurobius ferox. The sequence goes on from OX578146.1 coordinate 118,626,935, forward strand.
ACGTTTTGTAACATTTATTAATATGGACCCCATATACAGAAAGTACTAAAATGATTGTAATTAGACAAATGAATCATGAGATTAGGAGTATAGAAGCAGTATGAAAGTGGGATTTTATCTGAAATAGATGCAATGGATTGCTTAACGAAGCACCTGTTTTGTTTCGAAAAATGAAAGTCGCGCTATTTATAATCGGTATAAAGGGATTTATTTCATTGGGAAAGTTGTACCCGGATTTTCTTGTGTAAGTGAAAGGTTATCAATTCATGATTTCCTGATCCATGTGATGGATTTTGATGATCTCTTTTCGGCACTGAACATAGAGAATTGTCTAGTGTAAGTTATCACCCTACAGCCTACACCGAAGTGCGGAATAACAATAACTAGAATTAAAACCTGTTTCTGTCTGTCTATCTTGTTCGCTTATAACTCGATTTCATTATACATTTTTAGTCTTAATATCTCGAGAATGACATGATCGATTTCGATGAAACTTTTTAAGGAAATGAGATTAAATGTAGGCAATGTTTTTGACTTCAGTTTCATCTTTCTACACCTGGTCGCAGTAAAAGTATAACTACCTTATAATTACAGTTTTTTGTTTATCAGTCATGTCCACTTATAACTCGAGAACGACTCAATGGATTTACATATGTCTTCAGTAGTTTGTTAAAATTGATTTTGGTCAAGTTGATGGCTAAAACATTTCAGATCTTTCTGCATTAATTTTGTTTCAGTATTATACCAGGCAACACGTGGTATTTCTATGAAAATGTAAGTACTTTATAAAAAAATAGTTAAGCTGAATATTAATGACGTCGTTTTCATATTCTTATAGCAGTCTAATTTTATGCAACATTTGGATTTACTCGCTGGGATAGTTTGGATAGGAGCTCGCTGGATAGGAAAAACGTGATTGCTTCGACTTCCAGACAAACCTGCAGACAGAGGGAGTGGTGCCTGACAGCCCAGTGGTTAGCGCGTGGGAATTGCACTTGGACGGCTCCGGTTCGATTTCCGCCACTGTCAAAACTACCGCCGCGTTCACGCGGCGTACGATCACGTTAAACATGTGGCTCCGTAAGTCCTTCTGAGAGGTTGGTGGCAGGGGAAGACCCTCCCCCACTGGGTTCCTGTCTAAATTGGGTGACACTTCCCGGCCGTCCAAACAGATACCTTATACCCTTCTGGTAGGTCGGACGATCTGGGTCGAAGAAGAAGACAGACGGAGGGTATATTAAAAAAATCAGCAGTGGTTCTATTCCGATGGAACCGAAACTGTTTTGCGCAAATAACATCTTACTTTGCACGTGGTTTGTCTTCTGCAAATATTTTCAAATCAGTTATTAAAACATCTAAAATATAACCACTTTATTTCGAAAACTACGAAACTGATCCAAAAATACAACTATACATCCTTGTAAAACTTTCAGAGGGCTGGAAATTTCTTATTATAGTTCATAGTTAGCATTGTTAGTTTTCGAGATAGAAGCATTACAAACTTAAAAAAAAAAAAATTCAATCTTTAAACTTGACAAGATGATTTCTCGAAAACTGTAGAGAACCTTTATTGTTTTCGAGATTAACATTCTTGATCATTAACAAATTATTGATCAAGAAACTGGATTTCCTACTAAACATTTTTATCGCTTATTGTTTATATATATATTTCGTAGTTTAGAAGATATTTTGAGTAAAAGTAAGCAAAGTAAACAAAAGCTTTTATATTTTTCGAAGAAAAAAACTAAAATATTATAATATTGAAACTGTATGTATGCTCTTATAAACTGCACCCTATTTCCGACAAAACAAATAAACATTGTTTACATTTTTATTTGTTACGCTCTGTGATACAAGCGTAGGATGTGTTTACATTTTTCGTTAAGCTCCGATTTCAGCCAGAGATGTTCCAATAAAGATGCTATTTACACCAAAAGTGTTTTTATGTGATAAGCAAGCACCATTGAAAACGTCTAGTTTTTCTCTGTGCAAAAAGTGTTTTACGAGCATATTTTTACGAGCTCTTGCTTGCTATTGTTCCGCTGCTTGTTTGCAAATACGTTTTATTTTTTTATTTTTGAAATGCTTTGTTATCATAAGACATATTGCGGATACATAATGTTTGTATGAGTGTTAAGGTTGAAGAATTTTTTATTAGCATGGGGGTGGTATTGTCAGCAAATACTCTCTCCCACGAAGAATTTGTTATTTTGTGACATAATCGTTCAAGTTGAGTTTTAGCCAAGTCACGTTCCTACAATAGAGATAAAAAATCGTTTTATGCCACATGCTACACCTCTTATTAGCAGATATGTTTGAATTAAATATATGCGCATTCATTTTTACTTTCACCACATACATTGAATAATGTGTAGGTGATCCATCGTAAATAAGATTCGAATTCTTATTTACGATGGATTTACACAATTTGAATATTCCTGAATTTAGACCGACCATTTTTGAAATCATCTCTCTGTGTGTATGTATGTATGGGTATGCTTTTACTTCAGTGTATCAGTTATGTGTGTTATTCCAAAAAAGGGAAAAGAACATTTTCCAGATTTCGCACTAAAATCCAATTATCAGCAATTATATGGCACGTACACCATACTATCAAATTTTATTATAAATGAGCGGATAGTCTTTCGGCTAAAGTGGAATTAGTCAGATAGCACACAGACGAACAGACAAACACAAGCGGAAGTTACGCCAAAAATGTTAAAATATTTTATTCGTGTTCCAAGATGCCCCAAACGTATTAATCGATGCACCATTTTAATACTTTTATACACAAACTTTCTTGTTCCTTTCTACGCATACCATCCGACTTACCCGAAGGTGTAAGGTATCTGCTTGGACAACCGGGAAAGTGCCACCCAATTTAGACGGGGGGACGGGATCAGAGGGACCGTACAATCCTTTCCCTAACCCATCACCTCTAGTATGGATTTTAGACCTATGGATTGATAGTGCCCATACTCCGAGTTGACATGGCGATAGTTTTGTGCGGCGTCGAGGATCAAACATGCGAGACTATCGCGTCCGCCGATCCTCATGCCTTAACCACTGGCCTGTTTTGGATAGTAGAATTATATCTTCGTTTTCCTTTCGAGCCAGACCGTCTGACCGATCTGAAAGTGTGAAGCTCGTATCTGTGCAGAATTATATTGCAAAATTTAATTTTTCACTGTCTATTACACTTGCACTACCCGGACCATCTGACTCACCCGAAGGTATCAACTGGACAGCCGGGAAGAATGTGTTTTAAAATTTTGAGAATCTTATAATTCAATTAAATAGTCTTTATTTAGTAAATAACGAAAATAAAATTAATAATATGAAGCCAAAAGCAATTTTTACAGTAGAACAATAACCAATTATAAATGCCAAAATACAAATAATGCAATTAGTGCATGAATAGGAAAGAAGTCAAAACGTAACCGTCATAACATGCTAAATGAGCATAATTTCATTGATCAAGAAAAATTTTCATAGCCCCAAACGATGACACTCACTGGCCAGTGTTTAAGTAATCTGATCAGCAATTTCTCTAATTTTGATTACACATTGTTTAATGTTAAAAATTGATTACAAAGTATTAAAAAGCCTATGCGTGCAATGGTTGTTATACGCCGTATCGTATACTGTTAAATATTATGTTTAATCATTTTAGAAAACATTTATCTTAAATTATTAGCCTGACATTTTCTTTTCAGCTAAAATCTATAAATAAGGTACATGGCGTCAGGACTGTGATTTCTCTGCGATTTAACACCTCTTAAAATTGCTCTGATGTATATTATTTATTTTATTTATGTCTGTACTATAAATTGATAGTTGTGTTTTCAATGAACTGCCCTTAGACATTTCCAAACACCTTTTCAAGCCTGGGCTCATAAATTTAGAAGTAATATGATTTAGATTTTACAGTGATATTTTGTTTTGCGTTGCAACCTGAGTAGACTTTTCAGATTTTTCCCCCCACAATAAAATTTTAGATTTAGGATAGAAATAAATTTTGTTGTCAACTATGGGATTTCAGTTTAATAATGGTACCGTGAAACGGCCTGGCACTTGAAATCCTGTGGAGTAATTTTCTGGATAGGAAATTATTAAAGTCTTCGTAAAAATATATGAAGTTTGTCTGGTGATGATAGCGAATTTTCTTTAAAGCATCTTAGGTTTGGGAACACCTATTGTATGTGATTTCTGTAAGTATGAGGTGCATAAAGTTGTGTTAGAAATTGCCTCCCATCCATCTGACTGCAGTACTTGCGCTCCTAATATCCAAATATCCTGAATACATGGATATTACTCACCTCTTCCTATCAACATTAATTAGTACGTGACTCCCTAACAAAATATAATTACAATATATACCCTAACAAAATACTAATAAATATCGACCCCTTAACCCTCTTCTCATTTAACAAAACTCAAATCGTATATAGCCCCTAACAAAATGAATGAATATTAATTTTCTGAACACTGGAACTCATTATATATTGAATCAAGAATATTAGATTAATAACTACCACAAATTTAACATATAGTAACGAAACATAAAATTTAATTTATGTATGAGATAATCCATATTTAAAGCATTGCACTTTCACAACTTTTAAAGAAATTTCCGCTAAGTTGGCAATATTTTGTTAAATCAAAATATTGCCAACGAAATCATACGCTAAATGTCTCGGTAAGGCACTATATGTGTTGCCAAGCGTAACATACAGGTATAGAACCAGATATTTGATTTCGTTATGCACAGATAGTTTGTGACAATTTATGAAGTAAATTTAATTTTATGTGCAAAATAATACATTTTCAAAATGTTGTACTTTGACAACATTTAAAATAACTTCCGCTAAGTTGGCAATATTTTGCTAAATTGAACGGTAAATTTCTCGCCAAGACAATAAATTTGTCTCCAAGCGTGACATGCAGAACCAGATATTTGATTTTGTTACGTACATAGAGTTTGTTACAATTTATGCATTGGTGAATGTACATATTGTGAACGAATACTAATATTCAACAGATATAACTAACCTGACTAGCTGTCGATGACGTGCCTGACTGAAGAGATGCTGTGATGATCCATGTGAGATCGATGAAGAGGTATGTGACGAGTAAGTTCATGTGGATGGTGTTACGTTGGCATCGCAGGTCCCTGCACAGGAAACAAAAGAAAAATCAGGTAAGTTCTAATAAAGAATTAATTTGTTAATAGCTTTCCACTGTAGTTTATATGATGCCTTATACTTACAGCTATATGAGATGAAAATATCAGAGCGATTTTTCCATGTATTCTAGTATATGTGAAGCCATTATAAATATTTAGTAGGTTTATTGGTGAATTCTAGTTCTAATAGAAAATGTGGTATTTAAAGCAAGGCATTTAATACCTCTAACTTCAAAATGGAAATGTTTACTTTAAGGAGACGGTGGACGTTGAAATTTTTTTTATTTATTTATTGACTTAGAAACATGAAAATTTGTATAAATATTCCTCTTAAGATTAATATAAAATACCATTAACTTTTTTTCAATTTTGTTATAATTTTGTATTTTTTTTAATTTAATTTTTTTTAACGAAAATTTGAAAATGCTCCTTGCGTGCCATTTGTTCACATTTTTGATTAATTTTACATTATGATCACTCTAAACACATTATGAACAAATTTGGGTATTCATTTTTAAATCCCTTAGAAAGTTAATTTTTAAAAATATTTTTCTGCATTAAAACTTAATTTTCATCCTTTAATTAGGTTCTTATTCACTTTTAATTACTTTAATAAAGTCCAATTATAAAATACATACCCAGTTTCATTAAAAAGTATGAAAGGTGTCTTCTTGCCTTATTTCATGCATCTAAGATAAAAATTAAGACGCATGGAGCATTTTAAAAATGTAAAAACCTTTGAAAATTCCGTTTCGAAAAGATGCATTCAACCTTTTGCTTACGGGTGGGACAGCGTCTATCCCAAACGAAGAGCCTCTCACTGTTTGGGATAGGGTATGTCAAATATCTGTCTTTTGGGGAGGTTCTTCGTTTGGGATGGACGCTGTCCCACCCGTAAGCAAATGTTAAATGTGTAAAATAATGTTATATATTAAAAACTTTTTTTAGTCGATTTTTGCTCATTTCAACGTCCACCGTCCCCTTAAATGATATCCGAGCTTTTTTGGCTACCAATGTACTTGTCTGAGTACAAAAAAATATGCAGAGTTTAAAGAAAAAACATATATCTAAAATTTGCACATCATATTGTCAGAAAATTCGAACCAAAACGCTTCAAGTCGCAAAATATTCGTCAGATCTGCACATATTTATATTTGTGAGGATTTAGAAATGTTGAACCAATTGACATAAAAAGGCATGCTGTATTAAAGTTCGTTCGTTACTAATTCCCTCGTGGTGAAGGAGCGCCTACGCACCACGTCCACAAGACCCCCCTAGGATATCCCATGGCGAAGTGGAGGAGATTTGCAGCTTCACTTTTATAGAGGCTCCCCGAAGGGCGGAAGTCTGACTTGGCCTCGACATGACAACATCCATGCTCGCTGGCGGGATTCGAACCCGCAACCCGACAATCCAGCGATCAGTCGGAGACGCATGCTCTTGACCGCTCGACCACCGGATCGGCTGTATTAAAGTAACACAATTTTATATAAAAAATGCTGATATCATGTCCTTGTATCAAAGGCTAATAGGACATTATTGAAAGAAAAAATAATGCAATAATACTGTGTATATTAACGTTGGGTCGACTTACTCTTCACACAAACTGTTTTTCATACTTCGAAAAATGAACTAACTGCAATTTACTGTATTCTTTAAATATCAACTTCAGATTTTCTTATGTTTTTGCAGTATTAACAAATTGCGAAGAGTATTTGCACTTTTTATGCAGTTTTGCCTGATCCTATATAGCAGACTATTTCCCAGTAAAAACTGAAAGTAATCTGCTATTTAAATTCAAAGTAAAGAAAAATAATGTGTTGTCCCATAACATTGTACACCGATAATGTTTTCAAGAGTTGTCGTCTGTTAACTATTTGTGCAGTGGTTTCTGAGTGCAGACAGCACTATTTTTATTCGGTCGCTCTTACAGCAACGAATTCTATTAAATATTTAAGTGAATCCTAACAGTAAATTACAAGAAAATGAGGTGTATTTTTGGGGCAGACATTGGAATGTGCAATGATTTTTGGCATAAGGTATGAGTAATTTTTATTCGATACCATTTATTAACCAGCTCTATTAAACACTAAATTACATAAAATCGGTTGGGTTTTCAAACCGTAATTGTTGGATATCTATTATACTTTTTTGTACTATCCTACGCTTTAACAAACTTGCTTTGTTAACATTAAATTACACTCTTTTTGCAAAATTAAAAAACAAAAAATCAGGAGTGTTGTAACAAAGTTATCAGAGCTCACAGTTCGATCAACTTTTATCCGATAAATCGAGTCGACGAACTCAGTGTGCAAAATATTATATTTTCGCAACAATTTATTTTGTTCATAGTCTGTTCAGTTTTTAACCATTTACGTTTGATGTTCTGTAAGCAGGAAACGTTCTTTTTATTTAAATAAGGGTGCATTTGTCAATGTGGAAGGCGTATGTAAAGGGATATTGGAGGTTAATGTGTGCTATCTGTCTGTCTTTAATTTATATACAAAATATTGATTCATTATCGTGTGCAGTAGGCTGTAGCACACAGGACCATCGTACCGGGTTGCCGACCTTTTATAAACAAATATAGGGTGGCTGATGTTTCAGTTGCTTCTGCGGGATGGAACGGGAAACATAGACGAATGGCGAAATTGTCCAACGATTCGAAATGAATAAATGGTAGGCACGGGAGAGGTCATCACTATGCATCAACACATTCCATGAAACAGCAGAAATTAAGAGAAAAATTTAGAACACACTTTTGCTTATTCTGCAATCATGATTAAATCGTTAGTTAGATGGGTGGGCAATTTCGAAGTCAGATTAAGTATTAAAACTATTGAAATGCAGCATTTCCAAATTAAAATAATTACCCATGCTGTAAACTATCGTTAGAAATCGATTTTAGATAGTCTTAAAGTTGCGGAGAAAGTAACGGTTTCGCAAAAGTTTAATAAATTATGAAAAGTATTTTTAAATTTTATTTGCAAACTCGAAATACGATTATAAGGGTTGATTTCATTGTGCAGTTTCGTGCTGCCCCAAAAAACAAATCTATCTCAATATTGAGGAACAGTCATGGACTGCACTCATGAGGTGTGTGGGGATTGCATTATTTATTATTAGTGTTATGTTAATATTGCCTATTCTGAAATATAATTAAAGTCCTGAATTTCTCAACTTTCTTTTCGAGAATCATACTCTTGCTACTGAATAAGCCTATTTATGACAGTCAAATTGCAGAGATCAGCGGGACTGTCATACTTGTTTTCGAAGCGGCGTGTTTAGATTTGGAAAAGGTTTTGATCAGATTAAAGCACGCAAGTTGCTGTAATGAGTGTACGTACTAGTATCAATGGGTTTATGCAGTCGAGCAACAGTTAGTGTTTTGTTTAGAGAACCATTGTGGTAGAATTGCATGTAAGCGCCTGTAGATTGAATATTAAGGGAAGCAATTCGATGTGTATTCTGTGCATTCTATTTACAGGGTGTTCCAAAAATGACTGACACATTTGAAAAATGCATTAAAAAAAAAACAAAAAAAAAAACAGAAGACGATAGAAATGTAACGTTTGCTGCATTGCACTTGAGAAACCAGGGAATTTTATTCTACCAATTTTTAAAATTCGTTACAAAGGTCACCAACAGATGGTTCTGCGGTTGTGTGAGAGCTGCAGGGAAACGCATACTGTCAGATTGCCACTCTGTACTTGAACAGCATTCTGCTAGCGTGTGTTTCTCAAAGATTTCAAGTTTCTGTTGGTTTATTCGTTGAAAATGGTTTATTCGTTGGAACAGCGGATATTTCTTGACTGGACCATTCTGGCTGAGATGTTTGCACAGATGTCTGCGAATTTTGTTTTCAGACTGCGCCATGTTGTTGCTGCAAATGGTGGTTATTTTGAAAACATCTTTTTGTAGTTTTTGCAACATGGTCATACCCACAGACTAACATAAGAGACATGGTATTCTGTGGTCATACCATTTATTAGTTTTTCCCATTCAGTAGCGCCATCTGTTGGTGGCCTTTGTAACAAATTTTGAAAATTGGTTGAATAAAATTCCCTGGTTTCCTAAGTTCAATGCAGCAAACTCTACATTTCTATCGCCTTCTGTTTTCTTGAAATGCATTTTTCAAATATGTCAGTCATTTTTTTGACACCCTGTAAGTTCACAAAATACTGTTCTCAAAAGTTTTTAATCTTGATGGAATAACATACTATACGAAATCATTTGTTTAAAACGTGAAAGTGAATTAAAACTTTATCTCTAAGTTCTTGTGGGAGATTTTTGCGCTAAGTAGTCACTTTCTGAAAACCTTAATTGTTTTAAAACATGAATGTTTGAAACATGAATTTAAATAAAAATTCTATCACCATGGTTTACTTTTCACAAGCCTTTACTCAACAATGAAAAGTATTAAGAAATCAAAATGGTTATTTGATTATTAGCATTTTATAAGGAATATTCTATCTTATATCATGTTGCTGGGCAATGCAATTAAATTAAATGTGTTTGTTAATGTTTATTATTTTTTCGATTTGAATACTAAATAAATGGATATAAAAATATATTTTATAAATGAACGGTTTGATTTTTCTTTTAATCATATTAATTGCGGACTGCGTACATCAGTTTCATTTATTTTGGCAAAGAGTTTTCATGCGTATATATTGTGTTTAGCTAATAAACTCATATATTGTGTTTAGCCAATAAATTCATTTAGCCGATTGTTGAAACTGAAAACGAGTAGAACTGATATATCTTCTAATATAATTTTAGTGTTTTCATTTAGTATATACAAACGGGATCACGATATTTTATTCAGATCTGCAAATTCAGAGCTACGAATTTGGCGGGATATCGCTAACTTGGCAAATTTCTTAAACGTTGCCAAATTTACTGAAATGTCACCAAATTAATAGAAACGACGCAAATCAATGAAATTAATTTTGTTTTGTTAGAAGAGAGTACTGAGATGATGTTTCGTTAGCATGTGTCAGTTAGTCTAAACGTCCTACTTAGTAACACATTTAGTGAATATTTAAAATGTCGCCAAATTGATAAAAATATTTGAAAATCCATAAAAATATTTTGAAATTGATCAAATTGAGCTAAATAATTGAAATTAATTGAGTTTTGTTATTGGATAGAATCGAGATGATGTTTCGTCAATTTATCGCTAAGTGGGACTGTCAGTTCTACAGTCCCACTTCCCGATAAATTTGGCGATATTTTAAAATGTCGCTAAATTGACGAAAATTTTGACAAACCTTCCACAGAGATAGCATTATTCAGACGATATATTTTCCACCAATTTATTTGAAGCAAATGATATTATGTCGCTTAGCAACGGATTTAAATCCAATGTGTTTATGCGGCAGACGATTTGTATTAAATCTTTTCCGATTTGAATAATGAAGATATGTATATAAAATAAATTTCATTGTCATTGCATTTTTGACTGGATAATATCAGTTATGGTCTTCAGGTTTAAACATTATTATTATTGATATTTTCGAGCATTATTGACTCGGAGATTATTGATATTTTGAAGTTATTATGTCATTGGTTTACTGCGGCAAAATTATTGAAACTCATATACTGTACGTTGTACGAGAAATCTTCTGCAAATGCACTGGTATATATTCTAATCTACGAGAATATACGTAGCGCCATCTGTTGGTGGCCTTTGTAACAAATTTTGAAAATTGGTTGAATAAAATTCCCTGGTTTCCTAAGTTCAATACAGCAAACTCTACATTTCTATCGCCTTCTGTTTTCTTGAAATGCATTTTTCAAATATGTCAGTCATTTTTTTGACACCCTGTAAGTTCACAAAATACTGTTCTCAAAAGTTTTTAATCTTGATGGAAGAACATACTATAGAACCTCCTGAAAATATTTCTAACACTTAGATGTCCGTTTATGTGCATGTGTATATTTGGATAGTCTTTGAGGTGTCGAAATCCCAGACCGTCCGACTCATCCTAGGATATAGAGCAGCCATTTGGAGGGCCGGAGTCTTTGAGGTGTGGACAAGATAACCGAAGAACGAATGCGTCTAACTCTATAAAATTTTATGTGTGGGTACATTATGAAATCGAAAATAAATATTTGTACTCTATATTGTTTAGGTCTTCTTTTATCATAAGCAGCTTCAGAATATACAAAAAATGTATTTTTTATATTTGTTTTCTTTCTCAAGTTACTTCCAGAAATTTTTTGTAAAAAAATCTTAAAAGTATTTATTTTTTAAGTTTGCAATATATCTTTGAGGCTGGTTAGTAAAACTACTTGACTTATCTGTGTTAATTTATGCTATTTTTAAATCCATAACATGGAGTTAGAGAGAAGGTGATAAAACTCATTGATAAAGTTTGAAAATACCGCAATGCTTTGACAATTATATCTAGGTGTCGCTAGTGTTTGTAAAGTACCGTCTGCTAACAGGAAGGCATTGCGTTTTGTATATGTATTTCTGAATATTTTTTCATTCAAGTTCCCTTATTATGAGTAAAAGTAATAAGTATTTTTTGCTCTAGTTGTAGAACAAGGTACAGAATATATAGAAACAAAAATAAATTTGATTGCGTAGGAATATTATTTATTGTTTGAGTTCTAATGTGCATTTCACCGATACTTTTTTAGGCAAAATTAACGGTTTAAATAAATATTATTAAATTCAATACGAGCCTTTCGATGTAGAAATACATATAATGCAGTGAGACTTACATTACCCCTGTGTCACTTGTACGATTGTCTCAAACGACTTTAGCGTTTTCCCAACATGAAGTTTTAACTCCTTTGCCCTTAACGTTATTTAAACTATAATTAATTTTCTCCAGCATTGATTACAGCTGTCATTTATTGTTCCGAGAATTATTCGGTTCTTCATAGAAAAGAAAAAATCTGATGTGGGCACCACATGACTTTCCTTATATAATGCAATGAATTTACCACTTTTACAGTAAAAAAAAATAGGTTTATCTTATAGTAGATACTAATATTCTTTCCAAGATATTGAATTTTCGATAATTAGTCGTCATTTTCATTGATTTAGCGTCATTTTTATCCATTTGGCGAGATCTTCGTTAATTTGGCAACATTTCAAAAAGTCGCCAAGTTGGTGACATTCCGCCAAATTCGTCGCCAAAATCTCGTCAAGCGTTATGGACGAAGAAATAAGTTATTCTTACAGCAAATAAATGACTATTGGCGTTCAAATACAAAAGTATTACTTAAAGTATCTTTTTTCATGAATGGAGCGATCTAGATCCACGAGAATGATGTCACCCAATTTATCGCATGGTATTACATATGAAAAGTGAACATGTTTCTCAATAGACAATTTTTTTATAAGACTTTTTGATAATTTTTTTTAAAAATGTGCAATATCTCGAGAACAGTTTATGTTAGCGTTCTAAAATTTATGTCAATCGTTTTCTAATGAAAAATTACATAAGAAATGTCAATTTGCGTAACTTTATTAGCGGTTTTGATTTTTTGACGATTTTTTAAAAATTTCATTCGAAAATTTAGGGGGGTTCTGAACATTCGATTGCGTATAAAAACAATAGGCTTCCAGTGTTTAAAGATTGTGAGTTTTGTACCAAATTTTGTTCGAATGGGTCCATTCGTTCGTCAGGTATCGTCTCCACAGACTCACACACACACAGACATCACTTCAAAAATGTTTGATTCGTGATCAGGGATGCTTGAAACGCGTTCTACCGTCGAAAACTCGAATTTGAATTTTCGACCCCGTCACAATACTTTCCTTATACATTATGCATATAAGGAAAGTAAAAATAGGTTTATCTTATAGTAGATACTAATATTCTTTCCAAGATATTGAATTTTCGATAATTAGTCGTCATTTTCATTGATTTAGCGTCATTTTAATCCATTTGGCGAGATTTTCGTTAATTTGGCAACATTTCAAAAAGTCGCCAAGTTGGCGACATTCTGCCAAATTCGTCGCCAAAATCTCGCCAAGCTTTACTGACGGAGAAATAAGTTATTCTTATAACAGATAAATATTGGCGTTCAAATACAAAAGTATTACTCGAAGTATCTTTTCTTATGAATGGAACGGGCTAGATCCACGAGAATGATGTCACCCAATTTATCGTATGGTATTACATATGAAAAGTGAACATGTTTCTCAATAGGAAATATATTTTTTTTATTTTATATAACTTTTTGATAATTTTTTTGAAAAATGTGAAATATCTCGAGAACGGTTCATGTTAGCGTTCTAAATTTTATGTTAATCGTTTTTAATGAAATATTACATAAGAAATGTCTATTTGCGTAACTTTATTAGCGGTTTTGATTTTTTGACGATTTTTTCAAAATTTCACTCGAAAATTTAGGCGGGTTCTGAACATTCGATTACGTTTAAAAACAATAGGCTTCCAGTGTTTACGGATTGTGATTTTTGTACTAAATTTCGTTCGAATCGGTACATTCGTTCGTCAGTTATCGTCTCCACTGACCCACTGATACACACACTCAGACATCACTTCAAAAATGTTTGATTCGTGATCAGGGATGCTTGAAACGTGCTTTCCCGTCGAAAACTCGAATTCGAATTTTCGACCCCATCACAATACTTTCCTTATATATTATGTATATAAGGAAAGTAATAATGCTACGAAATTCTTAAATTTCAAATAATGCGAGTTCTAATTATCTAAATTATTGAAAAGTCAATCAATATTTTTTTTTGCAGAATGTAACCTGGTAAAGAATTTCACAGCTGTTTCAATTGTTCTTTTTTCAGTTATCAAACGTAAGTTCAGTTATCAAACGTTTCAGCGACCAAACGTAATTAACTGCTGTTTTTACACAGATGAACACCCCCCGGCCGTCCAATTAGGTGCTCTTAGTCCCCTGGACGAGTCGGACGGTCTGGGTCTTCTACAGATGAACACCCCGGTCGTCCAAATGGTTGCTCAAGTCTTCGGATGAGTCGGACGGTCTGGGTCTTCAACAGATGAACACCCATCTGCATGATGCACTCCATGAGAATCCATGATGCATTCCAAAACTGTTCGAAATGAGTTCAGAAAGTTTTGCAATGTGATTATTTGTCAAAACATCGAATTCGAAAAACTTGGGAGAAAGCAGTATTTTATACAATAGTACGGGAAAGTAAATATTTTTTACGCTTTTATTTTACTGTGAACAGAAATATGCCTCTTGCTGTCTGCATCTTAGTTTCCTCCGGAAATTCTATCCACAATACCGTCTCATATCTTTGAAGTAAAACTCGCTCATTAAGGCAGACGTTTAGAGAAGAAGAGTAGGAAGGTCACAATGCGTGATGTACAGAGAAAGGTAAACAAACTATAATAGCAACAGGAGTGAATGACTGTAATGATTATGATAACATTTCATCAGTCTAAATGCTGTAGGTGATTTGTCTTGAGGAATTCGTAGTTCTAGGGATGATTCAAATTGGGAAAAAATGAAGCACGGTGAGATAAACCTGCCATTTTACCTCCATATTCATAGCCTCTATTTTGTGATAGGTTTAATCAGAAAGAATGATTTGAATTTATTCTCAAACTTATGTGGTTATCCTTCATGTTTTTACTTTCTCATACTAAGTACATACAGAAAGTATTGTTTTCACGAAAATTTTTGATTTCGAGATTGTGATGCTAATATGTTTTAAGACCTCCCGAACGCGTTTTGACTTTTCTTAGAGGGATGTTCGTCTGTCTGTCTATCTGTTGTCGATTTCTTGTGTACACTATATAACTGCCACAAATATTAATTGATTTTCGCGAAACTTTATATTCGGCTTTGTTACCGGAAAAATCTATAATTATGTAGAATTTTTTGAAATTTAATGGAAAACTTTGAAATTTATATGAAATTTTATATTTCCTTTCGGAAAGGAGAAAATCGAATGGAGTCTCAAACTCCACAGCTGTACCGTTGTTCGTCCACATATTAAACAATTCTTAGCTTCAGGCAAAAATAATCAGTTAGACACATCATATATTTAAATATGTAAGTTTGTAATTAAATTCAAATTATTTTTAATCATTTTTTCCACTTAAGTCTATTACGAAATAGAGGCTGTGAATCTGAAGTCAAAGCGGTGTGATCGCTATATCATGCCTTATTCTTTCTAATAGAATCTACCACTAAAAGCAACAAATTCGTTTATAAAAATCCAGTTTATTCTGATTAAATAGTATCGGTATCAATTTCTTTATTCACTCCAGTTGTAAAGGATTCTGTCTTTCTTTATACATCGCTGGGTTACTTTATTCTTTTCCTTCTACTTCTGAATTCTCGAGTTAGTCGTACTTCAGTTAGACACGGTGTCGTAACTCGTGGATAGAATTTCTGGATGAGAACTGAAAGACATCAAGGGCTAATGGATCACAGGCACATTTCTGTTTACGGTATATAAAGTCGTGAAGAATTTTTTGAAGAACCCTTCTACTCTTGACGTTATTAAGAGCCCAGTGTATATACATTAGGTGCCAGTGAACTTTTGGTTACTGTGAATGGCTGTCAACACAAGAAGAATTGTATTTTTGTCTTTTTAAGATACCCAGGGAACTTTCGATAAGAGATTCGATATATTTACATTAAAAATATCTGTTTTGAGGCTCTGTCAGAATTTCTCATCTGTCATCTATTATTTAACATTGGTGGCAAAATAATTGCTATTCTATCGTTTTTGCTAAAAAATTTCATTGAAACAAGTATTATTTAGGATCTGTTATAGATAGAGATTAGATGATGACTGATATAAATTCAGCATTGAATTCCGGAGGAAGTAAGGGAGGGTAGGAGATTTCCACGGCCGGTTCTTTTTCTATTTCAAATTTTCGTTTAAAAAAAGTTTATATTACTTGAAACATCTATTTCTCAAGATTGGAATACAATGAGTTTAAGTGATAACCGATGTGAATTTAAAATTAAATTTTAGAGGAGGTAGGGTGGTTTACTAAGGATTTTGCCATCCTGTTTTCTCTTTTCACTTCTGGTTCTAAATTTCCTTTTGAAACATCTATTTCAGAAGATTGTCTATAGATGGAGTTTAGATAATGACATAAATTCGGTATCGAATTCTGCAGGAGGCAGTGTCTCTTTAAGGACTTTTGGGGCGGGGGGGGGGGGAATGGAATTTTTTTTATGGATTTTATGGGGAGAGTTTTCTATTTGCTCTATATAAATATATGTAAATGTTCTGTCACATAAATAGGTACTAGGTTAACATAAAATGCCTTCGGAGGGGGGGGGGGAGCGCGACCCCCCCTCGGAGGTATGCCTGAAGGAAACACTGGCAGGAGGTAAGGTATACGAAGGATTTACACATTTGAAAGGATTTACACATGAGAAGAATTTACACATTTACACATTAAAAAAAAAAAAAAAAAAAAAATCCGCCGGCCGTCCAAATAGGTGCTCTTAGTCCCCTGGACGAGTCGGACGGTCTGGGTCTTCTACATTAAAAATTCCTTGAAATATCTATTTCTTCGGCATTACATAGAGCTTAGATGATGCGACTTATATGGATTCAGCATCAAATTCCAGAGGAGGTAGGGGAAAGGGATTCGATAAGAATTTTTGCTTTTGATTCTGGAGATGTCATTTCCTGCTTTTCCAAAAATTTGCAAGACCATACTAAATATATTTGCAAAAGGGAATATAAATGTTTGACATCTCCTTCAAAAATGAAGTGTATACACCATTTTCTGATATATGAAGACTTACTTCTTTATGAGTTTTTCGTTTTTATTTATTTTATTCATCACTATTAGTGGTAGATATTCGACGAGTTCACGGGACAGGGGTTAATGGGATAGGGCCTATGGCTAGTTTCCTTTTGTTATCATAAAACATATATTATGATGAAACATAATTCTCATTTAAATTTTTATACCCCAGGCTTAAACTAAAGTATAAAAATTTAAATAATAATTATACACTGTAAAACATTTCTCCCGACCACTTTATTCAAAGTTTTTCCAAACCAAAACAAAATATTTAACAAGAGATTTTCTATATGAGAAAAAAAATACTGTAACACGTTACTAAGTCTTCTTCTTACTTAGGAACAGGAAGGGAATGAAATTCACGGAAGAACGCCGGGGAATGGAGTTTTCCTTTCATTCTCTTTTAAAAACTGGGACTTTTTTTTGCTTTCAAGATCAGACTTTTGATCAGTTGAAAAATAAACATATTCACACAGACCGTAAATAGCACCAAGTGCTTTTGATTCAATTGCACAAATTTTGTCTTCTATGTAAGAGCTAAGAATTTAAAAATCAACCTAAAAACATTTTTATATCGAAATGTTGTTCAATAAAAATTATTTTCCATCACGTATGTCGTTATATTTTATGTTATTTTGTTTATATACCACTCTAATGAGATATACTTGTACTGCATGAACATGCTTAATTTCGTTAAGATTAAACACTAAACTGTAACTCAATTAGTACTTTATTTTCCTTTTTTGTACTTTTAAACTATAATTCAATTAGTATTTTGATTGTCTTTCAAAAGAAACAAAAAATGCAGGGTTTCTAAGAAATTGTTTTAAGTATCCCAGTAACTCTGAATGGAAATGCCCATGAGTGCACATGTTAGGTTTATCTATAGTAAAGTGAATACGCTCCATCAAATAAAAGTAGTTACATAAATTAGTTAATTCGTTTTCGAGTTATCTTTATAGACACATATTATACTTTCATGTATATTCACTTACAGATACTTGTACATCTATCCGAAAGTATTTTAAATATGTTCAGGAAATCTTAATACGCGCTTTTGAAATCGAATTCAAAAATTTCAGGAAAAAAATATTTATTGTGAGACAATTCTAAAGAATAAATAAATCGAGAAAGCGTGCATAATTATGTTGTGATATATATATATATATATATATATATATATATATATATATATATATATATATATATATATATATATACATTGTGAGCCATCACTTTTCATCAGTTTTACTTAGGACGGTTCATCACTTTTTTACGCATCAAATGTCTACACTGTATACGAAAATACATCCTCTTAAATCTATCTATCTGCCCAACGGTGAGAAATTTGGCGATCTTAGAAAAAAAGAAATTGGTGACAATTTGTTTTAAATTTCGCCAAATTGGTAACTTTTGGAAAATGTCTCCAAATTGATAGAAAATAATTATTTTGGAAGATTGAGTTTAATTTCTTTGATAATTCATTCGTTTTTGGGGAATTATTAATTTTATATCTTTGATTTAAAATGTAGTGAGTTTTGCTGAAATATAGTGAGTGTTTAAAATAGAGTGAGCTAAGTTGGAGCCATAGCCTACGATAGCCGATTCGCTCTAGTAGTGGTACCTGGAACATTGACAGACCAGCGGTACGTGAATGAGATTCTACGGCCCCATGTTCTCCTGATTGTTGCTGGGATTCCAGGAGCGCAATTCCAGCAGGATAATACCCAGAAGCACACGGCTAGGGTTGCTTAGGCCTGTCCAGACACTTCCATGGCCTACCCGCTTCCCCAGACTGTCCCCTATCGAGCATATGTGGGACCAGTTGACAGCGGCGTACCGTGAGTTTTTGGCGGGGGGGGGGGGGGGGCAAAGGTGAAGAATTGCGCCCCTCCTTCCTTACCAGATTACGAACTCGAGCTCCAGATTACGAGCGCATGCACGCACGCACGCACACGCACGCACACACAAATTATTCATCTTGGAAATATCGAAATTTCTATATTTATTGAACAAATTTGTATTGAACAGATATTAGTACAATATTTTCCATTATTAAATATTGTCTCAGGAGATCATATCCTATAAATGAACCCTTCGAGTTTTCGCGATTGCAAAGGTATTAATAACTTTGTTAGCATTGATTTTTTCGAATGTTTTCCCCTCAATACTCAACAATGCCAAGTCACTCAAGCGTTCTTGTCCCATAGATGATGTCAAATAAGACATAATCAATTTCAGTTCGTTAAGGGATCTTTCACAACTAACAATTGATACTGAAATTGTGAGCAGAATTTGCAAAGCAGTCTGGAGATTAGGGTACACTTCCTCTCCATATGAGATAATGAAATTCAGGAATTTTAATGGATGTATAGGCTCAATTACATCGCTCTCATTTCGATTTTTTAACAGCATTGCATAATCCAACATTTCTTGATGCAGCTCTTTCCCATCAAAATCATTTTTGTAGTAGCTGGCAGTAGCACAACATTGTCTTTCCAATTCCTTAACTGTATTGGGACTACTAAAAAATTTCTGAACGTTCAGGAGAAATCCAAATCAAGTGTCAAGGTCACGCAACCGTTGGAAACTCTCTCTGATTTCCGCTCCAATGCGGTCAACGATGCTCCGTAGGATTCGCCCAATTTCTTCTTTGGCTGATAAGCCAGCATCTCTTGCTTGTTCACCCGGCATTATTGTGACACGTCTTACTCTTTTCTGAACTGGAAGTCCCCAATCAATGCAACTTCTTTCTTCTTTGCAAACTGATTCATTACACAGCTTTTCACGATTCTCAGTAAAATGTTGTTCAAGAGAATTCTTGTCAGCTGCCGCTTCCCTGAAATTTAATTTAAGATCTTGCAGTCTCTTTTGGACTCTATTTATCAAAGACAAAATTGAGCTCCAAAATGGGAGAAATGTCAAAAAATTGAATCTCAAAATGTTTGACAGAAGCTGATCTGCATCCTTTCTTATTTCCTCTGTGGAGTACTTGTCAGAACACATCCTCTCCAGCATATTCATAATCTTCTCCAGATTCTTATGGCGAACTGTAACAGCTGCTTCCCGGGCACTCCAACGAGTTTCAGACTCTTTTTTTGACAGACACACCAACATCATATATCAGCTGCCACCGAATTGTTGACTGAGAGAAAAATACATATAATGCCTCAACAGTTCCAAAAAATGTGACAGCCACAATTTCATTTCCAGCAGCATGCACTCCGACAAGATTCAGGCTGTGGTTGTCACAATTCATAAACAAAGTTTTGGGATTCCAAATCAAAATTCTTTGCTACACACCAATTAAATGACCGGACATCACAGCTGCATTGTCGTAGCATTGAGAGCGGCAGTCAGACAGAGGCAGCTCATCCGATTCTAGTTTGGTTAGAACTACTTTCTCAATCGCAGCAGCATCTTTCTCGTGAATTTCGATGTAGTCAATGAATGCTTCTTTGACCGCAGCAGTTCTTTCTTCAAAGTCAATGTCGACATACCAAATACCCTGAGACATCTGCTCACGGTGTGCAGCATCCGGGGTAGAGTCAAACAGAATCCCAAAACATTTGCTCCTCCGAATTTTTTGAAGAATTGAGTTTCGGGTATCTTGAGCTAAAAGACCAATAAACTCATTCTGTATTCTTGGTGATAAATAAGAGGGTGAGCCAGGATTGTCCTTGACAAAGATCAGATGCTGATCTAGCTATGGATCATATCGCACCAGCAACTTGATCAGCGCCAAAAAGTTTCTAGGATTTGAGATTGAGGATAATTGTTCCCGATGCTCGCACAAGGCAAGATTTTGTGATGCCAAATATTTGATGAAGTCAAGGATTCGCTTCAATATTTCTCGCCATTTTTCCCGTTCCGATTGGATTTTATTGGGGAGTGTTTGATCAATTGCGTTTTTAATCTGGAGACGCCGTTCCATTCCTTCCCAAGTATTGAATGACACCCGATGATATGTTCCATTTTCATGTTCAGGGATTTTTTCATTCAATTTCTTTCAATTTTGGAATCCACAGCCAAGCTCAAATTTTGATTTGTGGTTCTCAGGGGCACACGAGAATAAAAGGCAAGAAAAGCAGTATGCTGCTTCTTTTTGAGGTGAAAAGAGTAACCAGGTTCGGTTCATCTTCTTCCCATCAGAAAGCTCTCGGGTAATTGATTTATTTATTACATTTCTTAGTCATAGAGCGACCATCAGTTGCAGAAAATGGACCATCTGCATTTTGGAATACTGCCGACTCCATTGTAATCATTTCAGTTCTAAGTTCATGTGTTATAATGGGTCCACTTAGGTCAGAATGAAACTCCAGTAGCCTATATCATTTTTATACGGATCATTTTTATATGGATTATTTCAGGTATTAGAAGCTTAAACAGGTGAATGAATATTAAAAAATATTTGGATTTGTCACACATCCGTATAAAAAAAGCAAATAAATATTTGTTGAAAAATATTCACTCTATTTTAAGATACAAAATTAGTTTTAAAAGCGATATTGCCGATGTTGACTGTAATGAAACAAACAAACAAAAAAAAAACCGTAAAAAAGTATTTAAATGCAAAAATGCCTTTATTAAAATATCATGTCTTACACAAATTTAAGTTCATTAACATTTTATACTTGATTTAAAAGGGTTTCAAATACGTACCTGCATTAAATATCCGAATATGTTCTTTGCTCATTTGTAACTTTTAAAACCTTTCTCCTTAAAGTAAACTTTTAAATTAAAAAATTATTTTATCTACATTTATATTTATTAAGTAATTATGTTTTAAATTAGATTTATATTTACATGTAAACTTATTTTTTTTATTAAAAATAAATGATTTTCAAATGTATTGTAAATTTCTAATTGTCTGTGTATATTTAAAATAATAAAAAAAATTTCAAATGTCAGCGCTAGATTATTAAAATTCAACCTCTTTAAAATTACAAAGTAGTTTGAATTTTGTTTCTATTCTAATCTAAAATGTTCGAAATGACATGTCGAAAGATAACTACTATAAGGATGTTCGATGATTTCTGCGTCCGGCTTGAATTATCTTCTTATTCAATTGTTGCATTTATTTATAAATGTTTATTATTTATAAAAATTCAAAATGTTTCTTTATGCATTTTCTTATTTTATATCCCCTCCAATAATTGTAAAGGAGGCTTCGTACTTTACTTTTACTCAGGGCCCCAGGATTATGAAGCCTAGTATTTTTACGTCTCCATTACAAAAATTAACATTCAGAAGAGCCTGACAATCTTGTTTAGTTATAAAAAAAGCATTATTTAGAAATATTGGTACCATTTAATTATGAATTACTGGGACAATATGTACTGTATTCGACCACGCCTACATTTAACCATCCACTTGTTTCACATTCGGAGTTTTCTTGGCATGTTGAAATAGTTTATTTGCAATAAATATGAAATTTGTGGAGGCCGTTGCAAATTTTCAAGCGGATGATTTCATTTTAAATCACTATTTCAAATGATTCTGAAGTAACCAAGGAACAAAACAAAAATTGAAATAACTCTACGACGTGGATTTCGCATTTGTACTAATTCTGCCATATTAAGTCTAAATTTTCTTTTTATTTAATTTATGTCTCGATAGACTGTAGGAAATTTTTTTTTCGACTGGTGATAATAATATTTTATCGCCCACAGAATATGAAATTGCAAAAACTTAAAAGTGAAATATTTTTTGTGTAAGGTTCATATATACCAGTAATATTTTAGAAGTATGTAGTATATAATAAATCGTTTTATTTATAAATTTGGGAGGCTATCAAACTTATTCATTACTATCCAGAAAGCCGCGCGCCGCACAAGGTCGGGGCCAATTGGAATAAATGAATAGAACAAACAAACACTCCAGGACAGTGCTGCCAAATCGGGCGAAAAGTAGCAGATTTGATCCACCACTTTTCAATGTAGATGGCGACTTTATTTGCTGTTTTTTACTGGGTTACTTTTCTTTCGGCCAATGCGATTTTTTGCTACAATTATCTACAATAATATTCATCGTAGTTTTGTATCTGAAACATAATTTTTTTTCCGTACTAATATTCCAAAATTTTTGAACTTGTTCAGTATTTTTCCTCCAAAACTAAAATTAATTTATAGTTCGATGCAGAAAGAATAATGACAGAAACGTTATAAATAAACATATGTAGATTCATTTTGGGATATGGAATTTGTTTATGACATAAAAACTGGGTATGTCATTGGGAATTTTGAAGTTTGTGCACAACTTGATACAATGATAGCCCCTTAAAGATTTTTTTTGCATGCTAATTTGTAAAAGATATTATTCCTTATAAAATTATATCTTTGAAGTAGCTAGGTGTTGAACAATGCCAAAATAATGAGGGGTGGTTTTTTTTTTCCGCAGTTGTACATAAACGAACATTTAGTATATTTACACTTATTTTATGTACCTTTCTTTAAAATTGCATACAAACGTGACTTTTTATAACAAAAGCCACTCGCAATCTCCCATCCCTCACAAATTTGTGGCCTTAAGTCTTGGCCTAGGTTGGATTAATAGTAAATTGTCTGTTGCTAATGTATGTCTGACTGAATGTATATGCTTTACTCATACCTTGTTCGTACTGGAAAATTGGATCCCGATCGCGCTAGTGAAACTGGATCGGCGCATGAATGCATATAAGAGAATTGCCTGGATTGAACGGAAAGTTCTACCCAGGTTAAAACATCCACATGTAAATGTTTTGTCGAGATGTTGATGTTTCAACACGGATTCGAATTTTTGATCCTGTTTGCAGAAGGGGATCGAACTCGATCCCGTTCTTACCGAAGTATCCATTCGTCCATCCGCAGATGTCGGCTCGGGCTCGATGAGGATCCAAATGTTCAGTGCGAAATCGTTCTTTTCCGAACTTTCTGTTTTAGTGAAGAAATCTGAAGGCATTTTTACATTACATGACCAAATGTGCCTTTTGTAAAGAACCTTGGTGTCACAACCTGGAATCGAACCCTGTATCTCCAAACTGGCCAGCCGATGCTCTACTGTTGAGCTATTGGAACGAAATTGCAAGCTCTTAATGAAGAAGTGGACTCTACATTCTCCACCCTCTATTGTTAGATTGTCGGGCAACTGACAACCTGACTGGTCACCTCCTGCTATTTTGACTTCAGGTTAGCCTTCTTCTATTACTATTTTTACCCAGGTAAGTATCCTGCGTGGTCGTTATTCTCTCAATTTGAAATCGGCGATCCATCTTTCCGAGTCCACTAAATCCGTGTTAGTCGTACTAGGGTCATTATAAACCTTGTCAATATTTCTTGGGTAAAAGCTCCCAATAACATATCTGGAAATGAAATTGCTGATTACCATGCCAAAATTGCTGCTATCTCTGGTTCCCCTCTTACTATTCCCTTTCCTTACTCGCTCCTCTCAAAATTTTGTAAATCTCATAACCTTAAACTTTGGCAAAATTATCTTAATGATTATATTTCCACCAGGACTGGTGATCCGGCTAGAATCCTGTCTTACCTACCTATCATTAATCCTAATTTACAAATTTTTAATAAATACCTAATTTACTTTCTTACTGGTCATGGCCCCTTTCTTGATTACCTATACTTTTCCCAAATTAAATCCACCTCTAACTGTATTTGCAATAAATTCGGTGCGTTGACCATTACATTTTCGATTGTCCTTTTTCCAAAAATTTTCATCTCTGCAAACTCTCCCCCTCTAATAAACCAATTTGGTTCTCCAAAGTTCGTTCAAATCCCTCTTCAGTAGATAAAATTAAAAACTGTATTCTTGTTGCCATGGAAATTTCTAATAAAGTGACCTAAACTTATGAGTAGATTCTGCTCAATTAATTTTGATCAATGAATCCCTTTATTTCATTCTTATTAACTTATATGAACTTATTGTGTTCCCTCCATTTTTTCTTGCTATGTTAACTGTTCTTATTGTCTTGGATATTTCTTTTTCTTTTGACCCTTTTTACTTGTATTTTTTCTTATTTTTCTTTTCTAAATTTCATTCTAAATTTCTGTTTTTGTTTTTCATATGCCTATTTTTTTCCTTTTCATATATTTTCTTTTTATATATTTCAAAATTTTACTTTTAAAATTTTATTATTTTTCTTTAATTTTAATCTATTTTTCATTATGTTATTATATCTCACTCTAAATTTTATTTTTCAATGATCTTTTTATCTATATTCGCAATAACCATTTTCCCATTTTTGAAAAATGGACGTACTTATCAAGTTCAAATATAATGTAAAACTGTCTGTTTAATCACAATATTTTTCATCAATTGTTATCTTTTTAGACCTAAATAAATGTTCGTTTGGCGGATGGTAGACTTTGGGTGCCTCCCGAGTGCAGGAGGTATCCTTTCTCGGCCGTGCAGCTAGCTACTCTAAACCCACTATGTGAGTCGCACGGTCTGGGATCTTCAAACCTCCGACATCTCTTATTTACTTTTTTCTCATTTACTTTCTTACTGGTCACGGCCCTTTTCTTGATTACCTATACTTTTTCAAAATTAAATCCACCTCTAACTGTATTAGCAATAAATTCGGTGACGTTGACCATTACATTTTCGATTGTCCTTTTTCTAAAAATTTTCATCTTTGCAAACCCTCTCTCTCTAATAAACCAATTTGGTCCTCCAAAGTCTGTTCAAATCCCTCTTCAGTAGATAAAATTAAAAACTGTATTCTTGTTGTCATGGTAATTTCTAATAAAGTGACTTAAGCTTATGAGTAGATTATGCTCTCAATTAATTTTGATGAAAAAAGAAAGTTATATTAACGGTTTTTATTTTCTCTCTTTTTTTTTCTTTTGACCCTTTTTATTTGTATTTTTTTCTAAATTTTCTTTTCGAAATTTTATTCTAAATTTCTTAAATTTCTGTTTTTGTTTTCTATGTGCTTAAATTCCTTTCCTTTTCCATATATTTTCTTTTTTTTATATATTTTCTAAGTTTCACTTTTAAAATTTTATTAATTTCTTTAATTTTAATCTATTTTTCATTATGTTAATATACCTCACTCTAAATTATATTTTTTCAATAATCTTTCTATCTATATTCTCAATAACCCTTTTCTCATTTTTGAAAAATGAACGTACTTGTCAAGTTCAAATATAATGTAAAACTGTCCGTTTAACAACAATATTTTTCATCAATTGTTATCTTTTTAAGACCTAAATAAATGTTCGTTTGGCGGGATGGTAGACCTTGGGTGCTTCCTGAGTGCAGAAGGTATCCTTTCCCGGTCGTGCAGCTAACTACTCTAAACCCATTATGAGAGTCGCACGGTCTGGGGTCTTCAGACCTCCTACATCTTTGCACTAACCTACAGGGTTGATTTGTCCTGGCGCTATTGTAAAGAGCCTTACTTCGGAATCGAATCCTGGATCTCCGAACTAGCTAGCCGACGCTCTACCATTGAACTACTGGGACGAAATTGCAAGCTCATATCGTCGAAGTCGATTCTGCACTTTCTTTAAATAAAACTCTGCTGTCTCCTCCCCTTATTTGCGACATATAGTCAAGTCAAATTTATTCACCATTATAACTTTCAGTTTTCGATGAATAAAGTAAGGGAGAATTCATCTACAAACTTCAATGCAGAAAACACATCCCCTATCTAAGATATATATTTGAATATACGATCAGCTGGTTCATTAACTCGTTTAATATGCTGTCGACGGTCCAGGAGATACGAATTTTCCGAGTTTTACTGAATCGATATTCGATTTGAATCGATTGGACCCCGATGAAACGACACATAGCTAATAAATGTCTCACGTAGATGGAAGCTTGAAACTCATATTTCAGGGGGAGAAAGTATTTTATCTTTAAATATGTTTTTATTTTTGAGATTGTGAAATGTTTCTGATTTTACTAATAAGCTTTATGACACACTGCAAAACTAACATGCTTCGTTTTTTGTCTAAATAAGTTATTTTTCATGACGGCGTTATTTTAACAGTGGTATAATTCCACTTTCATTTAAATTGCAGTTAACCACATTTTAGGAATTACACAGGAGTGATATTTTTATTTTGAAATTCGTATATAACCAACTTCACTCCACGGCTATCAAATAGCACCACTATAAAGGCATGTTAGAAAACCAAGGACGTTTAATTAACAGTGGTACAACTCAACTCCAAGTGTTCCAAGATGAGTGATTTCAAAGGGTCTTACAGTAACTCATATAATAATTATGACCTAGTTATAAAGGCAGATTTTCAAACACCTGAAGGTAAATGTAGATATCTTCATTATTATGTCACTAATGAGACTTGCGGACATTCTGCCCTATAAGTAATAAGCAAAAAACACAAAAGAAAGTTTCCTATTTTTGTTGAGTTTGCTTACCGAGTTGATTCGTATATCTGAAATAAAAATTTATAAAATGATAGTAAATAAAAGAACATTATGGTCTCACTTTCAGTATCTGATGTCATACGCTACGTAAAGCTCCATGGTTACATCACAGTTTTTCGCTGTGAAAGAAGTATAGTCATTGCATTATGCAGGGAACGGGCCGCCCACATCATGGACTCACTTTCAGTATCTGATGTCATACGCTCATAAAGCTTCATGGTTTCTTTGCAGTCTTTCGCTGTGAAAGACGTATAGTCCATTGCATTATGTAGGGAACGGGCTGCCCACATCATGGACTCACTTTCAGTATTTGATGTCATACGCTCATAAAGAGCTCCATGGTTTCCTCGCAGTCTTTTGCTGTGAAGAAGTATAGTCCATTTCATTATGTAGGGAACGGGCAGCCCACATCATGGACTCACTTTCAGTATCTGATGTCATATTCTTGCAAAGCTCCAGAGTTCATGAAATGTTTATCTGTGATTGAAACACGTTTGGCAACATTTTGTAACAGCGTTACTCAGATATGTATAGATAGAGAGATAAATCAAGATGTTTATATTATTAATTATTATTATACGGCCTTTTATCTGATAATTCATATCTGCGTAATGGCAGGGACTTTGCTCTCATTGAGAAAATTTCAAAGAAAAAGGAGTATCTCTATTCACCATAAGACATTTATTTTACATAATAAAGGATTAATGTCTATATTTCTGTGCAGTCTGTAGCGAGAATCCATGCGTTGTACGGCCATAAAATTTTGTACACGAGAACTTCAGGACCCAAATAAGTGCACCTCGGCGTTATATTTCTTTAAATTCCAAAATTTTTAGTTATTTTATATTTTCGCCCGATTTACAACGATTTTGGGCGATATTCACACAAATCGATTCCTTAGCGACCTAAAATATTACTACAGAGTTTCCATCTTACCACCATTGAAAAGATCGAAAAACTATCTTTCAAATAAACTTTAAATGGAATTCATACGATAAATAAACGAATTTTCGTGAATTAAAACACACACACACACATATATATATATATATATATATACTTTTCGTGCGTTTTATAACTTCCGAATAGTTATATTACGGTATGAAAGAATTGCCGTGTCATCCAATGTTTATAATTAAACAGCAGCTCCTTAAAATAGCACAGCTTGCTCTAGAATAAAAAATAATTTTCTAAACTCATCCGCTGATTGTAATTTTTTTTTACCTGGGCGGATACTTCCCATTTTCGAATCAGCGGAGCGTTTTGCTATTGAAGACCGCAACTTTTTTCCAGCTGACCACTAACGCCATATATTAACAAACACATTTAATATTGTGCGTTTTGAGGATAGCGTGCAATTTTTATGTTATTTAAGTAGCGGGCGCTTATTTAACTATTTATAAGCAGTGGCCGCGTATTTCGGACCTGTACAACATCGGACAATTTGTTTTAGTGAGGTAATAAAGATCAATGGTAACAAAAAATTATATACACTCAAATGAAACATTATGACTTCTATGTACTAAAAGATCTTCAGAATTCAGAAAGAAGAAGGAAGAAAAATGAAGAAAATGTTGTATGTAACTGGCTTCAAAATAGGTGAACAACATTTATGAAAAAATCCCATTCATAACAAAAAATTTGTGAAGTCTTCATACGGAGTGGTGTGTACACATTATTTTCTAGAGAACTAATAAGAATTTTTATTAACTTTTGCACACTTATTTCGTACAGTCATGAGAATTTTTGGAAAACCCGGAAGTGACATCTCCAGAATCGTAAGTGGGAATCCTTAGTGAGATCCCTATTTCCAGTAGAATTTGATGTTGAATCTCTACCAATCATTTTCTAAACTTTCTATAGCCGATTATGAAAGAAAAAATAGATGTTTTAAAGAAATTTTTTAAACTGGAAATAAGTACTGACAGTTGAAATTCCTATCGCCTCAGAAACTTGCGGCTGAATCCATATCGGTCATTATCTAAGTTCTATCTATAGCCATTTCTGAGCAATAGATGTTTCAAGGAAAATGAAAATGATTAACAGGAATTGGGAAAATAATGGAAGTGGGAATCTCTAGTAAAGTTTTCCACCCCCTATGGAGTTTTATGTTGAACCCATATTAGTCGTTATCTAAGCTCTATTTATAGCCAATTCTGATAAATGGATATTTCAAGGAAAGTTTTTGAAGCAGAAGTGGAATTTCTTAGTGATCTGTCCTACCTCCTCCATAATTTGCTGCTGAATCTATATGAGTTATCATCTAAGCTGTATTTATAGCTAATCTTCAGATGTTTAAAAGCAAATTAAAATTTTTGAAGCGGAAATGGAAAAAGAACTGGAATTAGAAATCATTAGTGAATACCACAATCGTCTTTGATATTTCAATGCTGAATCCCATCAATCATCATCGAAACTGTATCTACAGTAGATCTTGAGAAATCGATGTTTGAAAAAATTTAGCAAAATCATAAATGGCAAATTTGATTGCCACCAACAATGTACAAGGAAACATTAAGCGAAGATATTGATTCCTGGATATGAAACTCACCCGTACAAGATGAGGACTAACAGGATTAAAACAAAAATTTCTTTATACAATAGTATGAGAAAATAATGAAATAGAGCGACAATAGTATGATGAAGTAATAAAATAGAGCAACAATAGAACGAGAAAGTAATATAATGGAGAGAGAACGAACATGTGCGCCCATAAAACTTTTTTTTTCAAGGAGTGGAGGTCAAACTCAACGATAAGACTTAACAGCACAAATTGTGTTTCAAAAATATTGTACGACTTGGGTATATGTTCCATGGTTCCACCCCCAGAAAATACTTTGATTTAGGTAGACTTCAAAAGGTGGCGGAATGAACACGCTGGCATCTTTTGTTAAAAACAACAAGTTTATTCTTAAACTGCAGAAAATCGTAAAATAAACACCCATTAACGTAATTTATAAGTAATAAATCAGAATGTACATGGTCCACCCTTTCTACCAACGGCTGCAGTCACACACGCCACGTTCTAACGTACCAACTCATACTTTTCTCTCGTGCTTCGCAACTCGTCTTTTTAGAACCTGGTTGCCAGCTCCCTCTACCGTCCGCAATCTGCGAGGTTGCTATTTAAATTTAGACTCTACTTTTCCCGCGGAAGACAATGCTTGAAAAATAAGTTGAGAATAGAAATTGTTAATCCTTACAGACTTTCATCAAATGCAACTTTTGATCATGTGACAGTTTTTACTAAAAAATACAAATATGTGACTTTTTATACGGGCTCCTTAGAAAAAAATTGCAATTATAAAAATATCGTCCATAGTCCAATTAATCGAACAAATAAAGTTCTCATGTGACATGACCAAAATTCCCGGAGATGTCCTTCATTAAAGTTTTCGTCGAATAATTGGGGACTGCATAAAACTCTTGCTAAAGAGAGGCATTCATGTAAGTTTTCGAATGAAAATCCTATTTAACGCAATTTTATCTTTGTACGACCCCTGAAATCCATATTTTTACCGTTACTTCTGGTCGGGTGAAAGTGGTTTAAATATTATACATTTAAACTTTTTTCCGATTAATTTTGCATATTAGAGAACTTTTTTTTTTTTAAAAATCTTGAAATGAAGGAGGATCAATTTTCTAATTGGAATTTTCTTTGTAGATGGCCTGTAAAGAAAGAAAAAAAGTCTCACGTGACCAAAACTGTCGTAGTCTCAGAACATGCCTTACTTGAAATTTTTTTTTCATTGAAAGCATGAACTGAGACCAATGGTTTAAGATATATTTAGTCGTGCGATATTTTTAAAACACTTTTTATAGTCAGAAGCGTCACCAGAGCCTATATAGGTTTTCAAATAACCGAAATTACAGATCCAATATTCTACTGCCAACATTTTCTACGACTGTTTCAATCAGAAAGTGGATCCGTACAGTATACGTTCTAAAATTTCAGCTACGTAAAGCAATTTATAGATTTAAATGAGTTTTTGTTGGTTATAACTCATTTTTCACATCTTGCGATGGCATCGAATTTATCCTGTTTTTTATTTTTAAACACTCAACTTTACATTCAGAAATGCATCTACAGAACAAACAACCCGTCATGGGGACTCACGTTAGTGACAGGTCGTCAGAAATAATCTCTTAAAACGAAATTTTTGATGTTTCCTAAAACTTTCTGGTAGCAACAAAAGTAAATGCTGCCTGATGTTGACAACACATGACTTTCCTTACAGAGTCCATATACTTTTTATATATTTTTATTTTCCGATTGGCATCTTGTCTCACTCCAATTTATTGTTTGGTCGGTTTGCGATTTTCGGCCCCCGGTTAGCTGAAAATATTTCCTTTCCGTTAACTTGTTAATTAAAGTTCCTAGTGAATATAAGGATTAGTATATAGGGACAGTTTGATATCGTAGAAGTCGTACAATAACACATCTCTTTGGGAAAGAAGTCTTCCATTGATAATCTCAGCAGGTGCAGGCGTCATACTTAATATAAATTCAACAAGGTAAATGTTATCCAATCAAAACTGTTTTTATCAATAAAAAGTAACATAAAAATCACATAAAATAATAAAAAAAATGTGTTAACTATTATAAAATATGTTCACTTTTCATATGTAATATTATGCGATACATTTGTTAACATTTTTCTCGTGGATCTAGTTCGTTCCATTCACGAGAGAAGATACTTTGTATGATAGTTTTGCATTATATGACGCCTAACAGTTCTCTAACAATCATTTATACAGGGTGTCCCAAAAACATTGACCTCGGCTTTTATTCCTTATATATTGATATTGAGATATAAAATAAATTACAAAGTTGCTTAAAAAAAGGTACAGCATTTTATGAAATCGATTAAAATTTTCAAGGGAATTAAATTTTAAGAAATACAAAATTTAAATTTTTATACGGCCTCCGTGTAAAAACATTTCCAATGAACAAAATGTGCTCATACACTAATAAAGTGATGTACAAAATTTCAGCATTTTACCATAAAAAGTCCCAGAGATATGAAAGGACAAAAATACTGACTTAAACCATTTTTTGATGCATCGACATGAGTTCTCAGAGGGGAAAAATCATGCCGATCACTCGCGTGTCATGGGTCATACACAAATTACGAAAGAAAACAATGATTACATACATAAATAATAATTTTCTATTTATTGGTACAAAAGTATCTACACTGTGTAGAAATAATAACTTTACACAAAGATCACAAAGCTTGTTAAAAATGTTTTCCATCCATGCCAAAGATCCATTAAAGATAAGAGGCAGATATTATTTGCCTATGATGCATTTCTGCTTTGCGTCATTTGCACTCTTGCTGTAAACATTTACATTTTAATTTGTGATTAATCCCTCACCAACTTTGTTTAAATATATTTCTGGGATTTTTTATGATAAAATGCTGAAATTTTGTGCATCATCTTATTAGTGTATGGGGCACATTTTACTCATTGGAAATGCTTTTGTATTGGAGCCGTATAAAAATGTAAATTTTATATTTCTTCATATTTAATCCCCTGAAAATTTGTATCGATTTTACAAAATTCTGTACCTTTTTTCACGCAACTTTGTAATTTATTATATATGTCTAAGATCAATATTTAAGGAATAAAAGACGAGGTCAATGTTTTGGGGACACCCTGTATACTGTGTAAGAAAGGCTCTTCTTTTTGTTTGTCTGTCACGCTTGACAATCAATTTGGCGAATTAATTCATTTAGCAAAATATCGCCAACTTGGCAAAATGCTGCCCCAAATTGACGAAAATATCGCAAAAAATTGTAAAACTGATACTAAGTTAGCAAAAATAACACCAAATTAATGCATTCATTATACATTTTTTTAATACATGGACTTTATTGCTTATTGCGGATGATATCTATATTAATAATTACCAATTTACAGTTGCGTAAAATATAAGTTAATTGGATATATCAAAATGGTTTTACATGTTGTCAATCGTGAAAGCGCCAAATGTACAATTCAGCGACAAAAACACAGTACCGTGGATCTTATACATTATTACTTTCCTTACATACAATAATGTATAAGGAAAGCATTTTGACGGGGTCGAAAATTCGAATTCGAGTTTTCGACGGTAGAGTACGTTTCAAGCATCTCTGATCACGAATCGAACATTTTTGAGGTGATGTCTGTGTGTGTCAGTGAGACTTTGGAGACGATAATTGACGAAGGAATGGACCGATTCGAACAAAATTTGGTACAAAAATTACAATCCGTGAATACTGGAAGTCTATTGTTTTTATACGCAATCGAATGTTCAGAACCCCCTAAATTTTCGAGTGAAATTTTGAAAAAATCATTAAAAAATCAAAACCGCTAATAAAGGTACACAAATAGACATTTCTTATGCGATTTTTTCATTAGAAAACGATTAATATAAATTTTAAAACACTAGCATGAACCGTTCTCGACATATTGCCTATGTTTCAAAAAATTATCAAAAAATTATATAAAAAAAAAATATTTCCTATTGAGAAACATGTTCACTTTTCATATGTAATATCATGCGATAAATTGGGTGACATCATTCTCGTGGATCCTAGCTCGTTCCATTCATGAAAAAATATATTTTGAGTAATACTTTTGTATTTGAATTCCAATAGTCATTTATCTGCTATAAGAATAACTTATTTCTCCGTCCATAACGCTTGGTGAGATTTTAGCGACGAATTTGGCGGAATGTCGCCAACTTGGCGACTTTTTTAAATGTTACCAAATCAAAGAAAATCTCGCAAAATGGATAAAAATGATGCTACATCAATGAAAATAACGACTATTTGACGAAAATTCAATATCTTGGAAAAAATATAAGTATCTACTATAAGAATAACCTATGTTGTTATTACTGTAACAGTAGTAAATACATTGCATTATATAAGGAAAGTCATGTGCTGCCCACATCAGAATTTTTTTCACTGTGAAAGATGAACCACAGACATAATTTTTCACTGTGTAAAGTGATTGCATTATATAGGCAAAGTTATGTGACACCTACAACAGATTTTTAAAAATCCAGGATTGCATAAGAAAAGACTCGTTGATTTGTAATCCATCTCTGACAGGTGAAAAAAAATCTCCCAAAGAAAACATTTTATGTTTCCAAAATCAATCTGGGGATCCAAAATGAAGAAGTGACGTACAAAGAAATGAAGGTCGCAATACATTAATCAATAGGGTACCTACCTAAGCTGTTTCCCAATCGTTACGTTCATGTAAGATTTATTTCAGGCCTGTTGGTTAGAAAGCTTCTGTTGTTACTTTCTCTTAATTGTTGCTTTCCCTACATACACAGTATAATGTATAGGGAAAGTATTGTAACGAGGTCCAAAATTCGAATTCGAGTTTTAGACGGAAGAGTACGTTTCAAAACTACCCTGAACACGAATCGAACGTTTTTTGAGGTAATGTCTGTGTGTGGGTGTGTTTATGTGTATATGTCCGTGAGTCTGTAGATATCTCCCGAGCGAATGGAGCGTTTTGAACGAAATTCCAGTATTACAGTCAAGTATTACAGTTCAAGTATTACAGTCAGTGAATACTGGAACCCAATTTTGTTTAAACGCAATCGAATGTTTAGAAGACCCCTCCCCCCCAAATTTTCGAATAAAAATTTGAAACAATCATAAAAAAATCAGAATCTTCAAATATGCTATGTAAATAATTATTTTTTATTTAATATTTTATTAGAAAGCATTTGACATAAATTTTAGAATGTTAGCTTGAACTGTTCTTGAAATGTTGCACTTTTTTCAAATAAATTTATCAAAATATCACATGAAATCAAAAAAAAAGTATTAGCTTTTGTGATTCCCATGTGCAGCACATGTTCGCTTTTTATATTTAATAGTATTCGTATATCATAAATTTGTTAACATCATTTTCGCGGATCTAGTTTGTTTCATTTAAGCGAGAAGATGCTTTTGGCAATAGTTTTGTAATTTGTCGCCTAACAATTCGCCAATAGTCATTTCTATATAAGAAAAGTTATTATTTCCGTTTGAATGTAACGCTTGGCGATAAAGTTGCTCTTTAATTTAACAAAACATTGCCAACTTTTATGTACTATATATCCCCAGATTGACGAAAATATCTTCAAAATTGCAAAAATGATGCTAAATTAACGAAAATGACGCCAATTGATTATTAGAATATTTCAATATATTGCTATATTATATTGAACTATATTATACAACCATCGCGCGGTCATGACGAGTTAAATAGAGCTCTTAAAAACTACAAATGTGATATAATTTCATGTTATCTATTTTTAAGTGCTAAAACTTAAATTAATTCATTATAGCAGAAAGAAAAAAATCAGATGTGGGCAGCACATGACTTTCCCTGCAGACTCATATTCACGTTCTCATTACTTCTTCAATAATTCATTAAATTGAGTTTAATTGCACAAAATAACACCCATAAATATTTTGAATTAAACGTGTAATTTCTGTTTAATTTAATTTTCGTTTTCATTTGGTAACTGAACTTATTTTCAAAGGTGATGTAGCGAAAGTGCAAAAAAACTAAAATAGCTCGAGAACGGCTAGTCCTAGAGTACATAAGTTGGTCTTATTCTTTTTATCGTCAAAAATTACGTATAAAACAAGTATTTAATTGATATATTTGAGCTTACGTAGTCTTCTATTTTAGATTTTGACAAATTTTCGGGTCATTTCGCAAAAAAAAGGCAGGTTCTTTTATCCTGAATCGTATCAAAATCTAATCAGCACTAGGGTCACCCACAAGGGACCTACCAAATTTTATGAAATTCGGTCAATTAGTTTTTCAGTTAGACTGGATACATACATTGCACATACACACACACACACACACAGACGTCACGCTGAAAACAGTTTTTTCGTGTTCTAGAGGTCCTAAGACATGTAGTTCCTTCGAAAACCCGAGTTGCGATTTTCGACATGATTCCAATACTTTCCCTGTATATTACCATGTATTGCAGGGAAAGTAAAAAAAATATTAAATTTTGTAGGGAAATTCATTTACCATAGACATATTTGTTTTTAAATCCTTCAAGCATTTCTTATTTTTATATTCTTTGAAAAGTTTCTCCGCATTCCCTCAACTTTAGATTTTTATATTTAGAACTGCATCTTACGAGAAAATAATATCCTCCCATGCGGAGAAGCAATCAGTGACAGATGGTAAGAAATAATAGCCCAAAGAAAACTCCTGATGTTGTCAAAGTCATTCCGGACATCAACAAAGGCAAAGAATTAAATGTACAAAAATGAAGATCGTAGAGCATTAATCAATAAGCCTGCTAAAGGCTTTCTCTCCCTTAGTACGTCCATGTCAGATCTGTTGAACGCTTGTTGTATAAAATTTGGTAACTCTGTAGTTTGCCGACTCCTGAGATATTTGTAGCAAGAGGAAAAGATGACTGGTCAGTTATGATGAAAGTGGATTGCACTTTCAATAAGTAATGTCATACGCTCAATTTAAATTCGTGAAAGTTAACTTACTCGCACAAAGTAGTAATAACAATAAATAAGTAAACAGATCACTTTAAATATTAGTTAAAACCCGGGCTTTGAACGGGCTTGCACTAATGAAGTATGCGAGCTGCGAGCGATTTCAAATTAAAACTTAATTTAACAAATAATTATGAAATTAGAAGTATAAAAAAATTATTTCAATATTTGAGAATCCTAATAAAAAAATTTGTGGGTAATACATGACTTTCTCTGCAGACTCATATTCAAGTTTTCTGTTTCATCAATAATGCATTATATTGAGTTTAATTGCACAAAATAACACTCATAATTATTTAAAATTATACTGAATTTGCACTTTTAATTAAATTTTCGTTCTGGTTTGGTAACTGGACTTATTTTCAAAGGTAGCGTAGAGAAAATGCGAAAAAACTAAAATATCTCGAGCACGGCTAGTCCTAGTGTAATGGGGTTGGTCTTATTCTTTTCACCGTTAAAAATTACGTATAAAACAAGGATTTAATGGATACATTTGGTCATAAGTAGTTTTTTATTTCAGATTTTGACGATTTTTGTGGGCCATTTTGCAAAAAATGGCAGGTTATTTTTTTCCGAATTGTACTAAAAAATCTAATTAGCACCAGGGTAACCCACACGTGACTTACCTACCAAATTTTGTAAAATTTGATTCATTAGTTTTTCTGCTGGAATGGTTATAGGTAATTTTTGCGGGCCATTTCACAAAATAAAGCGGGTTCTTTTATCCCGAATCGTACCCAAAACTAAGCACCAGGGTCATATACAAGTGACTTACATACCAAATGTTATAAAATTTGGTTCATTAGTTTTTGAGTCCATTAGTCTGTGTAATGTGGATACATACATTGCACAGACAGACAGACATCACGCTAAAAATAGTTTTTTCGTATTCTAGAGGTCCCAATACGTGTAGATCTGTCGAAAACTCGATTTGCGATTTTCGGCATGATTCTAGTGCTTTCCCTATACATTACCATGTATTGTAAAGAAAGTAAAAGCATATACGTTTTTAGAATTTGAATATTAAATTAAATAAATTAGAATACAGGTACATAATGAAATCAAAGTAACACATTTAAGTCGCAAAAACGTATTTAATATACAGCAGTACGTTTAAATTACAATGCATACAAGGGTTGTACACTTACTTGTAGGAAGCGTAGTGAGCATGCGCAGTTTAAAAATGATCGTTTCGGTCTGTTATAGTTCGTTTTAATAAATGAAATTGTGATTCTGCAAATCTGCATTGAATTTCAGAGACGTATGCAAAATTTCGTCGTCCTATCTATTGTAGCTTTCGAGTAAAAGAGATCACGAAATTCAGGCAAATGTGGATTTCGCTTCGTTAGGAATGGAGAATGGATTTCGTCATAATAAATTATAAAGTAAACAAAAATTATTTGAAATGTAAACTACATTGTACATAAACAATGTTTTTCACAATTTAACTAATCAAAAAGTAAGCAATGATATTTTTTAAAAATTTAAATTATCGAAAAATAAACAAACTATTTTTTAAAAACTTAAAACAATGCAGAGTAAATAAAGGATTTTTAAAAATCAAATTCCTGAAATATAGATAGAAGCATTTGCATTATTAATTATGAAAACGCAAACAAAAGGTCTTTGAAATTTCAAGATTTGTCCTTGACGGTATTGTATTATTGAAATGAGGCGATTCTGTTACGCAATTCATGTATTTTGACTTGTATTTCCATTCTTTTATTACTGTACTAGAAAATGTACTCGATTAAGATACTATCCTCATATTCGGAACTCGCAGAGAATTCCTGATAGCTAAACAACGTTTTAACAATACGCTGGCTTATAACAAAAGTAAAATAAATAAGTATTGTGCGGGAGAGTGCACCAACACCTCTGTTGCTCAGCTCATATTAAATCCAGGACAACTTCGTGTGCATTTTCTGGTATTATATATATATGTTGTAAAGGGTTAAAATAAAGTTCTATATACTATAAAGTACGAATGTAAAAGCTTGTCCTATAAGACCTTATCCCCCTTTTCTTTCAATAAAGTCCTCTTTGTATCATTTACCGCCCACTTTTACTTTTTACTACCCAACTAACTATAAGGGTGCCTCCCAATTTTACTTTTTACCACCCAACTATAAGGGTACCTCCCACTTTTGGGGAAGATATTCAATAGACTATTTGAAAAGGCTTAAGACTGGCAAAACTAAAGTAATTATGTATATTTCATATATTTTGCTAACGGCCGAAATAAGGTCTTTATATAAGAACGTTAGATTCGTCCGCATTGCTGTTTGGAGAAGAACGGATAAGGCAAGTAATTACCTACCATGTACAGTCTAGTAATTGCGACTACCAGAGCCTGAGTTGCAGATCCAGCCGAGTGTTATTTAAAAATCAAGTTGAGTCTAATAATGCACAAATACGCAAGAGGAGAAATCTAAATAGACGCTTTCAAGCGAAATATTTCATGAACTACGTGATGGATCTTAGTCTATATTATTTTTCAGCCAATGAGGTTAATTTCCGTATATATTTAGATATAAGTTTTTCACCCTACAATGAAATAGGCAAATAATAATAGGGGAAACCCAGAGTTTTATTCAAAGTTTAGTTCAACCGGTGTTTAGATTCTTAAAGTATGGTCTTACAGTCTCAAAGAATTGTAAATTCGTCTGATTAATCTTACCTGTCAGTAATCGGGTTATTTAAAATACAGAAATATATATTATACGAATGAACACAAGGCTTTTAACTCTTCCAAAATGTCATCAAGTTTGTGTTTATAATCAGAAGCTAAAGTACAGTTTGTCTCAATAACAGATTTCCCTGGTTCCACCAAGAAGTTTCTGATAATTGAACACGTATCCTTTCGTTTACAATAAATGAACAGAACTTGTTTATTGACTGTCAAGTGCCCTCCTCAACTAATGCCGTTATTTCTTATGTTACTTCTTATGCCGTTACTTCTTATGTTACTTCTTATGTCACTTCTTACCCAAAACTCTATTTCACCGGTCGGTACTTCTGAACGCAAACTAAGGTTCTGTTTTAAGCTGCAAGTCTTTCGGATTGAGCGTTTGCGTGTTTGCAGGGAGTAACACAATTGATTACTCCGGAGAATTTCACTCACTCGAGATCATGGTTTGAACGTTTTCGATTACTATCCGATTAGTTCAATGTGACTGGTCGACAGTTCTAAACACAGCTTTAAATGCTTTCACTTCATTTCGTTTTGAACGAAACCGTGGAAGTCAAGTAAAATTAAGGAACATTAACCGTGGAAGTCAAGTAAACAAGCAAGTCATTTAATTGTAACGCGACCGTATGTTTGGAAATTATTGACATCAGACAAAAACCGTCATTTGTTTATTTGGAAGAGGAAAAATATGATTATGTAAGTTTGTTTTTATTTTTAAGTACTATGCTGAATTAAATTTTCTTGCATTTTAACATTTGTTAGCGACATGTGGTTGTTGATACAATAAATACACGTTTAACGATTTACACTCATGTTTAAATTCTAATATAGCAACCTATGTTTAATAAACAACAATCATGCTTATTTGTTTATTTTGGAAATTAAACTAAAATTTACTTAGCTATTTTACTCTGATACAGTACAATAACGAAGATTTTTTTTATTGTATGCAGTACCATGTTGTTCAACTTAATTGATGATTTTTAAGTTTAAATGCTATGAAAACTGATATTTTAGAAAGAATTGAATCTCGATTATGTGTACTGGTACATGAATTTGATACCTCCGCGCGCCTAGGGAATTTAAAAATCCTGAGAGATTTCGAAGGTATAATATTGTTACAATTTGTTCTAAATAGCATGTAATGAAAATTAGAAGAATTTAATAAATTTCTATTAAAAAAAATTGAATAATAGATAATAATTGGAGTACATCTTTTTACGTTAAAAGCCTAAATTATAAATTTCATTTTTTTCTCTACAAAGAATTAATAAGTAATTGTAGCAGCAACATGTGTGCTTAACCTAACCATAAAAAGGGGGAAGATAAACATGATATATTCAAAATAAATTCCAAATTGTGCTATTATCGTATTTTTATTTCAGTGTATATCTTAATAAATAACTTGGAATGAAAAATCGACATTGTCTCCAGTCCGATGAGGGCAAAATAGTTTTGCGTGAATATAGTCTTATAAAATTAGACGCCCCGTTTTAAAAAAAAGTTCAAAATATTGAAATTTTAACCACCTTTTCAAAATAGTTTAAAACGTTAAGGTATTGAAATTATATATTTAAAAAAATTAAGAACCTTATCGAATTAAGAATCGAATTATTGCACAGATTTTAAGCGTTTCGAGATGCAGTCTAATCTGACGTAAATGAAATTTCAGGGGACCGGAAGAATTTTCCGGTTAAGGTTTGGCTGGAAATGTAGGTGATCTATAAGTAATTGCTTACCTATACATCAGACAGTAAAAATTTTGCATACTGTGATTACAGGAGTATATGTAAATAGAATTAACTGAAGTATGTCTTAACATGGCTTTATCATACCAAAATCCAGTTTTATAAAGCTCCTCCCCCCCCCCCCCAAAAAAAAAATGTTTTGCAAGAAAATATTTGAAAAATCTGTAACTTTGTTCCAAATGGTCACAATTATAACATGTTACCCTTCATTTTAAAGGGCTTGAACAAATCTTTCGATTGATATCAAGTTTGAGAATGTACTTTCTCGGGGTGGGGCGGGGGTGTAGCTTGCCTCCCCCGAGGGCTGCTAATGACGTCACGAACATAAAAATTGTATCGCGGCTACTTTTCGTCACAATACATGGCTATTTTAATGCATGATTATGTCAAATTTTGTCCTATGCTGACCATGTTAAGTGAATAAA
The DNA here is from genome assembly GCA_951213105.1 of Amaurobius ferox. Lineage (NCBI taxonomy): Eukaryota > Metazoa > Arthropoda > Arachnida > Araneae > Amaurobiidae > Amaurobius > Amaurobius ferox. Next base: position 118,668,663 of record OX578146.1, read on the forward strand.
AAATTTCAAATAAACTTCGAAGTTTTCGTTCGAATTTAAAAAAGTTCTATCTAGTTCTAGATTTTCCGTTAACTAAAACGAACATAAACTTTCGTGAAAATCCATTAATATTTACGGTAATCATCGCATAGGCAGGAAATCACAGACAGACGGACATCACTCAAAAATAGTCAAAACGTACTCAGAAGCTCCTAAAACATAAATTGGCATCAAAAATTTCAAAATCAAAAATTTTCGTGAAAACAATACTACATATGAGAAAATAAAAATAGTGTACCCCATCTCCTGTACTAGTAGCTTATTACCATACTTTTAAACCTAGATGAATTGACTTACCGGCAAAATATTACATCTTACCATGAAGCAAAAATTTAATTAAAAAAAGACACTGACTTTTTTTTGGGATGAACTTTCAAAATAATCCATCATAGTTTCTTAGACATGCATCTTACTAATGATGCGACTTTCTGTTAAAAATCGTGCATTGGTTAATGATTTTAGAAACTCTCTGATTAACTGAAAATTCTTCTGATCCAGTTTTCAGAATTTAATAGAAAGTTCTGTGAAAAATGGTTCTTTTGGAAATAAAAGCTGAAATATTTGAATGATTTTCCCGGTCTTTCTTCGTTACAGCAGGTTACAACAGAGTTCGTTACAGAGCTTCATTAACAAACTATTTTAAACTGGTCACCCGTTTCCGCGTTGTGTAGGTTCTGTTTTACACAGGGGAAATAACATGAATTTCTTATATTTTTGGACGGCGTTAAAACTATTTTCTGCTTATTACATTATTCCGTTTCCTGCAGGTTTTACTGTATGAGCATTACAAACTTCAAAACGGAAAAGTTTTCAATCTTATTCAACTTCGATTGCTCAAAAACTCTAAGAACATTGTAAAAATAAATGATTGATCTGGAATTGGGAATTCCCACTGGACATTTGGAATTCCCACTGGATATTTGGAATTCCCACTGAGCATTTGGAATTCCCACAGAACTACCTTTTATAATTTAGAAGATATTTTTAGTGAAAATATGCAAAGTGAAATGAAAACTCAGTTGAATAAAACCATTTTATTTTGCTCAAATAATTCGAAGTGTTAAAATATTGAAATTATTTTCGTATATTCGTAAATAGTGCCATATTTTCAATAAAACAAGTAATTAGGCTCGGAGAAAGAAGCATTCACATTGTTTACATTTTCTGCAACGTCCCAAGTTCAGCCGACTATAGATGTTATACACGTCAAAATTATAATTGAATTCTTCATCAACAATGTTGTTGTGCTCTCTTAAATTAGACGTATTGGCATTTACAGGGTTATATCTAACTATGAACAATATAATACTCATATTTAATACCCATAGCATATGACAAGGGACAGTGTTGTAATCAAGTCGAAAATCCAGTTCGAATTTTGATGGATTTACACGATTTTGTAATGTATTGTATTGTAGCAATATACAGAGGTCGTTCGCACTTTATGGAAACGATTTTGTATTTATGTTTCTCGTTAGCATTTTGAGATAAAGATTTGGCATTTTCAATATAATCGTCTGCTACTGTTTTGCTTTAATTGGAATGTAGAATAAAAGATTTATTTTGAAAATGGCTCCTGAAATTGATAGATGGTTCGAAGATTACGCAAATGCGCTTTCCGAGGGGAAATATTCGTATCAACAAATTGTAAAGCTGTGTAAAATTTGAGATTACTGCATTTCAAAGAAAGGTATTTTTAATATATTAAATTTGAAAGGGAAAAAGCGTCTAGTTGAAAGTAAAAACGAAAAAATGGCTGCGAAATCGTATCCTAAGACTGTTCTAACGCGGGTAAATATCAAGAAAGTGAAGTCTCTGATCCCAAAAGGAAATCCACCGACTCAAAGATCCATTGCATCGAAACTGGGAATGTTTTCTGGAACTGTAAGTAAAATCATTCATAAAGATTTGAAGTTAAAAAAGATGTTTAAATCTAAAGTTCATCTGCTTTTGCCAAAGCATATTGCGGAAAGAAAAACATTGTAGAAAATTATATGGAAAACACCTAGCTGCTGATAAATGGAAATTTGTGGTAACACTTGATGAGGCATGAGTGTATTTAAGTGAGTGTAATTAAAAGAGAGCGATTTTCTAGTGCTCAGCTGACAAAAATGGCCGTATGAAATGGCTTCGGCAATGTACAGAAAAGTTCCCAAAGGGGTTCATGATAGTTGCAGGATTTTGTTACAACGGTTAATTAAAACTAAAAAAAGTTTCAAGTAAAGCTAAAATTTATTCACTCTACTCTATTTTAGAACCAATTTTTGATGAAGAAATTCCAGCCTTATATGGAAAGGATCAATAAATTTGAGCTTCATATGGACAAAGCCTCTAGTCACACGTCTAAGTCAACTGCCGTACATTTAGCAAAGAAAGAATTAGAAACAGGAATAAAATGTATTCCATTTAATGAAATACCTGTAAAAGCACCTGACGCTTCTCCTACGGACTTTTGCGCTTTCGGTTTGTTAAAACGAACCTTAGGAAAATGGCATCCGAGAACACTGAACGGACTTTGGAAAACGACCCAAGAGGAGTGGGATAAAATTAACATGACGGTGCTAAGAAAAAGTTTACTTTCATGGAAAATTCGAGCTAGAGCTATAGTCAAGAATCAAGGCTATCAGATAGAAGCAAATCACTGCAAGAAATAAGCCCTTTATGCATAAAAATTATCAAAATCGTTTCCATAAAGTGTAAAGGACCTTCTTCATTGTATCAATGTATTGTAGCAATACACCTACTTGTTACAATACATCTTCCTGCAGTTTATACAGGAAGATGTATTGCAGCAAGTAGATGTATTGAAGTTTGTATTTAGCTATGGATGTGAATGGTATTAAAATATAGTATGCATTATGACGAATCAAGCAAACGCATGTAATTTATTGACGTTAGTTGCCTACTGCCAACTTGGAAGACAATTTATTTAAAGAATTAAAAACAATATATTCTGAAGTTTTGAAACGAATAAATTACAGACGGAGCTTCTTATTTTCTTAGACTCAGACCGTCCGGCCTACCCGAAGGTGTAATGTATCCGTTTAAACAGCCGGAAAGTGCCACCCAATTTAGACTGGAATAGATTGGGGGTGGCACAGGGATCGCATCCTCCTTCCCCTACAACCAACCTTTTGGAAGGACTTACGAACCCGCATTTTTAACGTGATTGTACTCCGCGTGAACACTGCGACAGTTTGGGCAGAGACGGGAATAGAACTCCGGTCGTCTGAGTGCAAACCCCGCTCGCTAACTACAGTGCTGTCGCGCCCTGCAGACGATGCTTAGTATATATTCTTTTATCGTTCCATTCTGATTATGCTTCACATTGATATAAGCAATAAATGGAAGATGAATGAGTGGCGTGCCACAAATTCTATATATAAGGTCTCAAACAAAGCGTTCCTCCTAAAGTACTCCAATAACTTTGTAAGGAAAAGTCGCCACATGTACACGTTAGGTCTATCTACAGTACAGTTGACATGTTCGATCGAATAAAAGTAATCACAGTGCCAAAAGCGAAGAATTAAAAAAAGTTAGGAAATGAACTTGGAAATAAAGTAAGTGATATAAACGAAAAAATCCAATTACAAAGTTGTAGAGAACTGTATAGTTAGCAGGAATAGACACCAGGAAAGAACAAAACGCGTATATGGAAGGCAATAAAAATTTCTCAAAAAGTCGTATCACCAGGGCTTGCAATACGGTGACTTGTAATGTGAGAGGATTCTATTATTTATTATCATTTTATTCTAACATTTTCCTGATTTTAATTTATGTCCTAAACTTCTGAACCTTCATTCCAAGGAATCGCATACTCATGATTGGCCAGATCTATAAGAAGGGCAGACTTTAGAATGACGACTCTGTCATTCAGCCGAGTTCGTGAGTGTGTGCGTTCTGATCATCTATGCTATGGAATGTAGCATCGATTATAGCCTGTAATCTTGTGAGTATAGATATTGTGGCGTAGTTTGGCCATCATAGGTTTAGATTGAAAGTCAGTTTAGTAATAAGTTAGGTTTGAGTATGTCTCTGGTAGAATTTGTAATGTGAGCGTTGTAAATAATTTGTATATATATATATATATATATATATATATATATATATATATATATATATATATATATATATATATATATATATATATATTATGTGGGTGTGTGCGTGCGTGCGTGTGTTTTGAGTTCCCAGCGAAGCTAGCTATAAATAAAATTGTTTATTTGTTAAATGTCGTGATTCCTTCGTCAAACGGTAGTTATTAGGCTATTGGAAGTTTAATTTAGAGTGTAAATCGTAATGGTTCATACAAGAGTCACGATCTTGGGTTGAAGTAGAATACTACTTTATAAACGTTGGTCAAAGTACGCAATATTATTTCTCGAATTTAAATATGCATTGCTATTTTTCCTTTATCCAAACCATCCGATCTACCCGAAGGTGTACGGTAACCGTTTGAATGACTGGAAGAATACCACCTAATTTAGGCTAGAACCCAACGAGAGTGGCAACCACAGGGACCATACCATTTTCCCCTAGTAAAAATGTGCACTGTAACTGACGGCAGGCCTTTTGAACAGGTTTTGCTTTGGATTCCTATGCACACAAGTGCTGTTTATTTTAGTATTCTTGAATGGGACAGCCATTCGTTAGTGACCATATTATGTCTAATAAAAGTGTCAAGCATGGAGGTAAAGGCAAAGAGTTAAAAATTCTATACTCCGAAACGCTAATATCATTTGTGACAATCATTAAGGTGGCGCTGCTATAAGATAGGCGCTCCTGCATTGTATGTATGTATATGGTGAAAGGCTTAAAATATTTATTTAAACTGGCAATTTTGTAGAAATAAATTAGTAACGCGATGCAAATTAGAATTGAAACAATAAGGACTATTCCCCCGTATTCAAAATTATTTTACCTTTCCATTTATTTTTATCTCCCCATATTCTTGAACTCTGTCCTACAATGGTGAAAAATTGCTGATTAATTATACTAATAATTAGGAAATCTTAATTAAAAAATAATTAAAAATACATATACTCGATACTATGCCTCTCTATTGGGGCAAAGGAAAACAAAGGGCGCTTTGCAAACACTAGCGACACCTAGATATAATTCTCAAAGCATTATGGCATCCTTAAGCGTTTCATCCATAAGAGTTTTATCTCCTTCTCTCTAAGTCCATCCCATTATGTAACAGTTTTAATGTTGATACCCATTCAGTAGATAAAACTCTAAAATTTTGTAAATGTCTTTATCGTCTATCTCGTTTTGCTTTTGAGTTCGTTATCCCAACTTTTTTAACACTTTACAACATAGTTGAAAGTGTTTATGACTTTGTTCATTTATTCTGTCTGTCTGTCTGTCAGCACGATAACTGCCGTAATTCATTCAGTCATTCTGTCTGTCTGTCTGTCTGTCCGTCCGTCCGTCCGTTAGCACGATAACTGCCGTAAAAATGGCTTTATCAAAATGAAATTTTAGTATGTTTTTCAGACGGTCTGTTGGACCTATGGGAATATAAATGAATAATATAACCCAATTGCTTTTGAGTTCGTTATCCCAACTTTTTTAACACTTTACAACATAGTTGAAAGTGTTTATGACTTTGTTCATTCATTCTGTCTGTCTGTCTGTCAGCACGATAACTGCTGTAATTCATTAATTCATTCTGTCTGTCTGTCTGTCTGTTCGTCCGTTAGCACGGTAACTGCCGTAAAAATAGCTTTATCAAAATGAAATTTTAGTATGTTTTTCAGACTGTCTGTTTGACCTATGGGACTATAAATGAATAATATAACCCAGATAGTTTTTTATTGAACCCGGGTTGAAAAACTGAAATACATTGAACCCTATGGGATCAAATGTTTCAAACATTTTTTAAGTGAATTTAAAATTCACAAATTGCTTCGAAAATTTTAGAAAATATACAAATTATCCCATAAAATATATAAAAGAAAAAATTAAGTTAAATATGTTAGGTAGTTTTTTAAATAAAAATTATTTAATATAGGGAGAAAAACAAATTCAATTAGATTCTGACTCTCGTTATATCCTCCAGAAAGAAAAAAGAGATATATTATATAATAAATATCTTTCCAAGAGTTTAATTATTTTATATATGCGAAAGGTTTCACGTTTTAAAATAAATATGGTTGATAACAATTTTTTCAAATTTTTAAATAAAATAAATTATTATTGTATTGTGATGAATGAAACGATTGAAAAAATGTTTATGAATGAAATGCTGCTTTTATATAGAGGCGATTTATATTTCGATGATGTCATTTGAATAAAGTTCTTTTTGTTTTCGATGAAGTTTTCAAATATAATAAATTATTGTAGTGTTATGATAATTTTAAATATATTACCGAGGAATGTATCGCATTTTAGAGATGTTTGTATAAAATTGTATTGAAGTTGGAAAGTGTTTCATAATCAATGCTTTATGCATGATTGATCTTTCTTGTTAAATTATCCACCAGGAGCGCTGTAATCTCTTTTAGTCGATTAGGCATGGTCATTTTACTATAGGTAGACATAATGTGTACCCTCACGGACTTTTCCTTAGAAAGTTACTGGTGGGTGGGGTTGGGGTGCTTATGGAATTTTAAAGGAACTCTTTACATTGAACTGTTGAAAGATGATTTATGGGAGAACAAAGTACTCTCACAACGCATCCTCTGGAATCGCTCTGGATACCAAAATAAGTCTAAAATTCTGGATAACTAACACGTTTCATTACAAGTACAGCTTAAACAGTAACAATATACAGCAAATAGCTCGATAACTATTTCACAAGATCACTGAAACAACTGCCAAGTACAATAAAACAGCAAATAAACTCTAATTTCACAAAACAGGTGCTACTATTCTCAAAACAGTAATGTAACGTAACATTATAGCTCGTATGATGTCAACTGCTCTCCAACTGAGTGATGACTACTTTTATAGACTCTCTGTAGAAACTTAGAAACTCTACGGAAAACATGAAATCTCTCATATCTCGTGAAGTGTCTATTATTTAGAGGTAGTCCTCGAACCGTCGAAAAGTCGCCAAATTGGCTATAAATAGCCAAATCTGGAAATCCCTCCGAACTTCACACGGTAACCCTAGATTTACGCCATAGAAAAAAAATTGCATGTGCAGATTTTATCCCAGTCTGGTTTTCAAAAGCGACCTCAATGAGGGCCAGTGTTTGTTCCAGGACCTTTTGGGAGGGGGGGGGGGGGAGCGAATGAAATTTTAGGGGGGACAAGTTTCCTATTTGCCCTATATAAATATATCTAAATGCTGCGTCACATAAATAGAAACTGGGTTAACATAAAATGTCTCCGGAGGGGCTTTGCACTTCCGGAGGTATGCTTGAAAGAAACACTGGTGAATACATTTAACATGTTCTAAATAATTCTAATTGCATCATGTTTTACATATTTAATCTTAAAGAAATCGAACATGTTCATGCAGTACACGTATATCTCGTTAGAACCGTATAGAAACTGGAACAGAAAATATAATAAAACACGTGTTGGGAAAAGAATTTCTTTAAAAAAAAAACTGTTCGATATAGAAATGCTTTTGGAGTGATTTTAAATTCATAGCTCTTTCGTAGAAGCCATAATTTGTGCAATTCAATCAAACGCACATAATGCTATTTGCTTTCTGTGTGAATGTGTTTTTCTTTCAACTGATCAAATCAAAAGTACTATCCTGAAAGTGCAGAACTTCGCAGTTGTTAAAGGGAAAAGAAAGAAATAAAACGCCATTCCCCGGCGTTCTTCCGTGAATTTCATTTCCTTCCTGTTCCTAAGAAGAAAATGCTGAAGAGTGGAAATAAGTTGAATTGTCACATATGGTTCTGATCAAGGTCAATTGAAAATCGTCTGAAATTTATGACAATTTCGATTTTTTTACTTTCCCTACAATACACGGTAATGTATAAGGAAAGTATTGAAATTTTGCTAAATATCGCCTCTCCAGTTTTCGGCGGATTTACACGTTTCGGTACCTCTAGAAGATGAAGCAACTATTTTTAGAGTGGCGTGTGTGAGCGTGTCTCTCTGTCTGTTTCTTCAATGTATCCACTCTGACTTAAACTAATCGACTAAATTTCATGCAATTTTATAGGCAAGTCAATTGGTAGTTACCCTAGTGCTGATTAGATTTTGGTACGATTTGAGAAAAAATACACGCGTTTTGTTGCGAAATGGCCCGCAAAAATCGTTATAATCTAAAATAAGACTATTTATGCTCAAATATATCAATTAAATGCTCGTTTTATACGTAATTTTTAACGATGAAAATAACAAGATCAACCTCATTACTCTAGGACTAGGCGTTCTCGAGATATTTTAGTTTTATTTTGCATTTGTACTACCTAGTCTTTGAAAATACGTCTAGTTACCAAATAAAAACGGAAATGTAATTAAAAGTGCAAATTCAGTGAAATTTCAAATAATTATGTGTGTTATTTTATGAAATAAATGAATAATTAAAGAAATAAAGCGAAAATAAATTTGAATCTGGAGGGAAAGTCATGTGCTGCCCACATCCGATATTTTATTTAAAAGAAACCGGATGTTATGACTTATGAAATTTATAAGATTATATTTAGACATTTATTTTAAATATATGGTATAATTGATTTTAATTTCTCGGCATAGATACATAATTCAATAATGTGCAGTGACGAGATTGAAAATTCGAATTCTTATTTTCAGCGGAAGAACACGTTTCAAGTATCTCTGAACTCGAATCAACCGTTTCTGAGGTGATGTCTGTGCGTATGTTAGTTGTGTATCATTGAGATTATGGGAGCGATATTTCGCGAACTAATAAAACGATTTGAAAATAAAAAAAATCAGATGTGGGCAGCACATGACCTTCCCTGCTGACTTATATCCACGTTCTCTTTATTTTAATTAAATTTAATTCACTTTTAATTCAATTTTCGTTCTCATTTGATAACTCGACTTATTTTCAAAAGTGGCGTAGAGAAAATACGAAAAACTAAAATATCTCGAGAAGGGCTAGTCCGAGTGTAATGGGGATGGTTTTATTCTTTTCTTCGTTAAACATTACGTATTAAACAAGCATTTAACGGATATATTTGAGCATACGTAGTTTATTTTAAATTTTGGCGATTTTTGCAGGCCATTTTGCAAAAAAAGGCAGGTTATTTTTTTTCGAATCGTACCAAAATCTAATCAGCACAAGGGTGTCCTACAAGTGACTTATCTACCGAATTTTGTGAAATTCGGTGAATTAGTTTTTCAGCTAGAGTGGATATAAGCTTTTGGGGGCCATTTTGCAAAAAAAGGCGGTTTTCTGTATCCCGATTTGTACCCAAAACTGATCAGCAGTAGATTCGTCCACAAGTGACTTTAAAATTTTATGAAATTCGGTGAGTTTTCATAAATTTTATGAAATTCCACAAGTGACTACCAAATTTATGAAATTCGGTTCATTAGTTTTTTTAGTTAGAGTGGATACAAAATTTGCACAGACAGAGACACACACACAGACAGACAGACACACACACAGAAGTCACGCTAAAAATAGATTTTTCGTATTCTAGAGGTCTCGAAACGTGTAAATCCGTCGAAAACTCGAGTTGCGATTTTCGACATGATTCCAATACTTTCCCTGTACATTACCATGTATTGCAGGGAAAGTAAAAATGTTACAATTATTATAATTAGTGAATATTTGAAGTCTATTGATTTTAAAAGTGATCGAAAGTTCGAAAGCCAACCCCTAATTTAAAAAAAAATCAGGAATTTTAATAATGTTAAGTATATATAATCCTTTTTTAAGTAAATTATCATTTGAAAACAAATGGCACCAACGTTATAGAACGCCAACATGAACCGCTCTCGAGATATAGCACGTTTTTGGATCAATTTATAAAAACATTGCATAAAATTAATATAAGTAGCCAGTATCTTTAATTAGGTTAACCTTAATGGTGGCATTAAGTAATGCTTTAAATTTGGCAAACACTTATCATATTCGTCCTATTCGCTTAACTAGCGAATATGATTAGAAAATGGATGAAAATTCAATATATTGGAAAATGTAGTTCAATTTCTTTGATAATTCCCGTCATTTTGTGGGATTTATTATTCTTAATTCGAAATGTAGTGCGTTTCACTGTGTGTGGGACGTTTTATGAGGAGGTCGGGGGGTTAAAGGTTCGTAATTTAATTGCGTTTTGTAACAGGGTATATAGAACCAGAAGGTATGCCCTTCATACGGCGGAATTCAAAATTTGCAGATCATTACCTGCCATTTGGCGTCATTTTTATCAATTTGGCGATGGATTTGAGATTGCTATAGAGTTCGTTTCCTACTCAATTTGCATCCTATATGCTTCGGTCGTTTCTTTTCGATTTTTTTTCAAAGATTCTTGACTTTGACGTGCTTGCCATCTTCTCACTCTTTCTTTGTTTAACCGACTTTTCTTTTCTATCCTCTTCATTTTCCATTGACCAACACGTTTGTGAAATAAAATTTGTTTTGAATGTCAAAAACTGTTCTTTCTTTTGTTCAATCTTTTTAAATGTAAATTTAAATCTGCTGACACCACTCAAAGGAAAAAAAAAAAGATGAACCGCGTTCAAGCAAAAATTTAATTTAATCTCCGGTTTTTAATATGAACACTGCATTCAAGCAGCAGTGAACGTGGAAAGTCAACGGGTGATTGGAAAAATTGAGTGTTCACGTGGAGGTTTATGAAAATGCTGATGGTCTGGGTTAGTATTTAAATTGAAATGTTTATTAAAATTATTAAACTATTAAAATAAATTGAGATGAAATACGTTTTGGTAACATTTTGTAGCAGCGTTATCCAAAGATACAAGATAAACAGATAGATAAATCAATATGTTTATATTATTGTTTCGATAAGGAGTCGTATAAAACATTGTGACATGGATCTTATACGTCATTAGTTCGACGTATAACATGCCGTACGAAAGGGCTTTGAGATACTTTACTCTTCCCCTCCATTTTGTACACTCCTGGAGAAAGTTCGAAAAACTAGCTCCGTTGAATTTGGTCCAGTGGTCGATACCCCATGTGCTGATAGGGTCAAGTCAGCCTTTTAAGTGATATGAAGGCAGCTTGAAGGTTTAGAAAGACACTGAAATAAAACCCCTAACCTCCACCCCGTGTGTGTGTGTGGGAGGGGGGAGTCGAAAATCCCGACTAAGTCAGGTTTCTGTCCGATGGTCAGTACTGTAGATTTGTAAATAATCAGCTTTCTAAGTCACAGTTGGGCATCAGCGGTAGAATAACACGCGTCATTTTCCCACTTCATTCAATTTTTGAATTGAACTTTCTTGACAGTTTCTTTATTGTTTCTCAGTGAAACTCCGTTGTTAACGGTCACTGTTCCATCTTCTCCTCCGTTTGGAAATTTCTGGTATAATTTCTCATTCCAGTCTGCTTCCTTTATTTTTTATTTTTGTTGTTTGGCGTCCTGCTTCCGGATTTTAGTTATTTTTTTCAATATTATCTGATGAAGATATCTCAAATAGCTTCCGAAACTAGTTGGTTCTTTCATAATTGTTCTTCACTTTCATTCCTGTTTTTTTTCAATTGTTTCGCGTTATTTTCTTGTTTGTGTTTCTTACTGCACGCGTTCTCCCGTTACTGTTTTAGTAGGTTTACTTACTATTTAGTTGTTTCCAATCGTTTAACTATCCATTAATTTATAGTCTTATTTTATTATTTACTTTATGCTACTCTTTTTTTCCTCCATGGTTTTCACCGTTCATTCGTAGTATCTTGCCACTCGTTTTCCTGTCTACTTGGTTTTACTTTCATTTTTTCTCGCGACGATGGCAACTGTTCTCCTTTTTCATCCAGCCACATGTGCTACTATACCGCAGATATGCAAAACTTGCTTGAATACATGAAGCTGCGTTTCTTGCTTGCCATGAAGAAGGGTGTTCTTTTTACCTCCGAAACCAGTTAACATACAAATTTTTACTATATGCTGTAGTTATACAAAATTTTCTATAATATTGATATTTTACATCTATTCTCAAGCGTATTTTGAAAATAGGTTAGTCCAATAAAACAGTCATCTAATTAAAACCGTTTTCAGCAGGACATTAGTATGCAAATAGATGATTGAAAATATAATTTATTCAGATTTATTTGATGTTTTTCAGCTGCCTGTACTAAGAATCAATTTAAAAGCCATATTGCTGGCGTATGTTGAGGACATAATTTATGCAATTGATTCAAATGCACTTTATGCGATTTCCTCTTTTAAACTTGTATCTTTCCCAAGTCATCAAAAGCCCGGGTTGGAACAACTTCGCAGTCGTAAAAAGAGATTGAATTAAAACTTCCACCACTAGTTTCAATTTTCTACCAGTTTCTAAAAACAAGATGTTGGAAACTAGAAATATGTTGAGATGTCACACTGGATTGGGCTGTAAACAAGGTCACTTGAACTGAAAAAAAAAGTAAATTTCCAGCAACTGCGCCATTTTCAACAAAGCGGATGAGAAGTTTTTATTCCACGATGTTTTCTCGAATTTATGAATGAAAAGCTTCTTTCTGATGCTAATACGTAGTACTATAATTTTACGCATTGCCAGTTAAATGCATATATTTGGGTTTTGAGGACTTAATGGATTCAGTGTATAAGTTAAATTCATCTGAAAAGAAGTGAAATGCAAACAGGTATACCGAACAACACTGGTACCGAATTTAGCATAGTCAATGGTATTGAAATAGGATTCAAATCAATCAACTGTAACATTTCCAAATGTAGTTTGTTTCATGATATACAGTCTGCACACTATGAATTTCACAGTATGTTCAAATGGCACTATAACTTAATAAAAGAAAAAGGAAATAGCTCAGGTGATGTTTGAAATTTGAATTTGAAAGTTCTGTACTTTTGTCGCATTTAAATAGCTGAAATTTGTGTAGGAAAACAGTGCATGATTGTATTCAATGTCTTAAATCTAAGTGTTGCCAGAAAATAGGAGATTGTCCCCAAAAAGGAACAAACCCAGATTTTGGGTGTAAATCAGTAGGGATTGATCTGTATGGTCCCCTTTTTATAAAAGGTAAAAACCAAAGAAAGGGATCTCCTATGTTTGTATATTAAAGACCATTCACTTAGAAATAGTTTCTGACTTGGCGCTAGAATCCACGATAGCAACTTTAAAACGTTTTGTGGTTAGGAAAGGAAAATGTGCAAAAATATTTTCTGATAACGCTAGCTACCAAGGGCAAACAGGATAAAACGCTCGCGAAGTATAGAATGGAAATTCATACATCCCAGGTCGCCAAATTTCGGTTGTCTTTGGGAGCCTGGGGTGAAGTCGCGTAAATATTATTTGAAACGTGTCGTAGGTAGTTCTAATCTTACTTATGAAGAATTTCTGACTATTTGAGTCCAAATTGAAGCGAGATTTACTTACCACTTAACGACTTCCGTCATATGTTAAGTTTTTTTAGGTGTGGAAGATATACGGGGTTCCTAAGAAAGTCGTTAAACACTCCAATAGCTTTGTAAGAAACTGACCACGAGTGTACACTTAAATTTATCTAAAGTAAAGTGGCCATGCTCGATTGAATAAAAGTGATTGCAACGCCTCTAGCGGGTGAATTTAAAAGTTACGATTACGAAACAAAGGGAAATTAGTGTTTAAAAGTTAATTTACTTTGTTTCGTAATTTAAAAGTTAATTTAGAAATTAGTCGAAAAATTAATTTACGGAACAAAGTGGGTTAACAAAAGAAAGTTGACAAAAAAAAAAAGAAGCCAACTATAGCTGTAAGTCGTTAACGACTCTAATAACTTTGTAAGAAAATGCCCACCAGTGCAGACGTTAGGTTTATCTAAAGTAAAGTCACCATGCTAGATTGAATAAAAGTGATTGTAACGCCTCTAGCGGAGAATTTAAAAGTTACGATTACGAAAAGGGTTAACAAAGTAAAATTGGCGGACAAAAAAAGGCCAACTATAGTTGTAAGTCGTTAAGGACTCAGATAGCTTTGTAATAAAATGTCCACCAGTGTAGACGTTAGGTTTATCTAAAGTAAAGTGACCATGCTCGATTGAATAAAAGTGATTGTAATGCCCCTAGAGGAGAATTTAAAAGATATGATTACGAAAGGGTTAATAAAGTGAAATTGAAGAAAATAAAAATCAACTACAGTTGTAAGTCCTTAAGGACTCCAAAAGCTTTGTAAGAAAATCACCTCAAGTGTACACGTTAGGTCTATCTAAAGTAAAGTGACCATGATCGATTGAATAAAAGTGATTACAACGCCTCTAGAGGAAAATTTAAAAGTTACTATTGCAAAATTGACGAAAAAAAAAGCCAACTACAAAGTTGTAGAGCATTGCCTAATGAGTAGACATGAATACCAAGAACGAACGAAACGCGTATATAGAAGAGAATAAATATCTGTCGGAAAAGTTGTGTCATCAAGACTTGTAACACTGTGATACCTGCAATGCTTGTCAAAGTACGCGGTCATATACTTTCTAAAATTTAAAATGTTCATTGTTGCTGACGGAGTAGACGTGGACACCAGAAACGGAAGAAATGCGTATACGGAAGGGAATAAATATCCGTCAAAATCGCATCATCTGGGACAGTAACACGGTGACGCCTGCAATGCTTGTTAAAGTACGTGGTCATGTTCCTTTTCAAATTCAAATGCGCATTGTTGCTGACCGACGGGGGTAACATTTTGAACAGGTTTTACATTGGGTTCGTGTGCATGTAAGTGGTGTTTATTTTAGCATTACTGAATATGATAGTCATTCGCCAGTAACCCTATTGAGGTAAACAAAAGTGCCTTCTATAACAGTTGTAGGATCGATTTCTACTCATGACATAATGTTCTACAATTTTATAATTGGCTGTTTTCGTCAATCACGATGTTTTACAATTTTATAATTGGCTGTTTTCGTCAATCACGATGTTCTACAATTTTATAATTGGCTGTTTTCATCAATCACGATGTGCTACAATTTTATAAATGGTTGTTTTCGTTAATCAAGCTTAGTTGCTGAATTCGTTGTCCTAATTTTCACTTTGTCATACTATGCAATAGTATAAGGAAAGTATTGTTTTCACGAAAATTTCCGAGTTCGAGATTTTGATGCCAATATATGTTTTAAGATCTCCTGAATACGTTTTGACCATTTCTGGAGTGATGTCCGTCCATCTGTCTGTCTGTAGTCGATTTATTGTGTACCCGATAGCGGCTGCAAATATTAATGGATTTTCAAGAAACTTTATATCGGACTTTGTTATAAAAAAAAAATCTAGAAGTGGATAGATTTTTTTTTAAATTCGAGAGAAAACTTCGAAATTTATTTGAAATTTTTTATTCTTTTAACATGGCAGCATAGGACAAAGTTCGACATAATTATGCATAAAAGTATTTATTTATCATTTCGAGACTTTATAGTTTTAATCACTGTTCTGAAAAATAGCCGCAATACAACTTTTTTGTTCGTGACGTTATTAGACCCCCCTCTTGGGGGCGTAAGTCACCCGCCCTCCCCCGGGGGTACATTGTCAAGTATTGTATCAATCGAAAGATTTTTCCGAGCCCTTTAAAGTGAAGGGTAATACGCTATAATTGTAATCGTTTGGATCCAGGATACCAATTTTTCAAAATTTTTATTGTAAAATTAAAAAAAAAGCTACTGAAAAAGGATTCTGGTATGAGAAAGTCGAGTTGAGCCACACTCAAGTTAACTTAATTCTCTCTAGATACGATCGAACTCTGTATGATCTACACAGCTCAAGCTGTTGAAGTTCGAAACTTGAAACTTTGTATGCACTTTAGGCCTATAAGTACTGAAAAAATCCAGATTCTTTAAATTTTGTTTGATAAATTTATAAATCATTGAATTTTTGTGTTCTCGCATTTTATTCAGCTATACATTGCATCACAAAATGCATTTTTATATCATCACGCGTTGGAAACATAACCTGAACTTTTTTTAACTCTCTACTGGTGGGCAATCGACCGTTTTCGATGTATCGTAATTCATAGTTAGACAATTTTTTTTTTATGTTTTGTAAATGAATTAATTTATCTACAGTTTTTGATTCAATTGTGGTAACTATGGTAACAGAGTTACGTTTTAAATACCGAAATTGTTTGTTGGCTATATTCTTTAAATCGAAGAATTAAAAATGAATGCTGAAAAAAATGGCAACATACAGTTCTCGAAGATGAATGATAACTCTCTATGCTGCCATTTCTATGTTAATAGAAGTAGGAAATGTGCGGTATTTGTATGCATTAACGATTTTTCAAAGATGATTTTTAACTGTTAAACGGTGTTTTACTTTCCCTGCAATACATGGTAATGTATAGGGAAAGTATTGGAATCATGCCGAAAATCACAACTCGAGTTTTCGACGGATCTACACGTTTCGAGACCTCTAGAATACGAAAAAACTATTTTTAGCGTGACGTCTGTGTGTGTGTCTGTGTGTCTGTCTGTCTGTGCAGATTTTGTATCCACTCTAACTAAAAAACTAATGGACCGAATTTAACAAAATTTAGTAGGTAAGTTACTTGTGAGCGAGTCTGGTGCTGATTAGTTTTGGGTACGACTCGGAATAAAAGAACCCGCCTTTTTTTGCGAAATGGCCCGCAAAGCTTGTATCCACTCTAACTGAAAAACTGATGGACCGAATTTCACAAAATTCGGTGGATGAGTGACTTGTGGTTTACCCTGGTGCTGATTAGATTTTGGTACGATTCGGAAAAAAATAACCTGCCTTTTTTTTCAAAATAGCCCTTCAAAAATCGTCAAAATCTAAACTAAAGAACTAGGTATACTCAAATATATCCATTAAATGCTCGTTTAATACGTAATTTTTAACAACGAAAGGAATAAGACCAACCCCATTACACTAGGACTAGCCGTTCCCGAGATATATTAGTTTTTCGTATTTTCTCTACGCCACCTTTGAAAATAAATCCGGTTACCGACTGAGAACAAAAATTGAATTAAAAGTGAAATAAATTTAATTTAAATAAAGAGAATGTGGATATAAGTCTGCAGGGAAAGTCAGGTGCTGCCCACATCAGATTTTTACTTTCCCTACAATACATGGTAATGTATAGGGAAAGTATTGGAATCATGTCGAAAATCGCAACTCGAATTTTCGACGGATCTACACGTTTCGAGACCTCTAGAATACGAAAAAACCTTTTTTAGCGTGACGTCTGTGTATGTGTCTGTGTGTCTGTCTGTTCAGATTTTGTATCCAATCTAACTAAAAAACTAATGGACCGAATTTCATAAAATTTGGTAGGTATGTCACTTGTGGGCGAATCTGGTGCTGATTAGTTTTGGGTAGAGATTCGGGATAAAAGAACCCGCCTTGTTTTGCGAAATGGCCCGCAAAAGTTTGTATCCACTCTAGCTCAAAATCTGATGTACCGAATTTCACAAAATTTGGTAGATAAGTCGCTTGTGGGTCACCCTGGTGCTGATTAGATTTTGATACGATTCGGAAGAAAATAACCTGCCTTTTTTTGCAAAATGGCCCTCAAAAATTGATAAAATCTAAAATAAAAAACTATGTATGCTGAAATATATCCATTAAATTCTTGTTTTATACGTAATTTTTAAAGAAGAAAAGAATAAGACCAACCCCATTACACTAGGACTAGTCGTTCTCGAGATATTTTAGTTTTTTCGTATTTTCTCTACGCCACCTTTGAAAATAAGTCCAGTTACCAAACGAAAACGAAAATTGAATTAAAAGTGAATTAAATTTAATTAAAATAAAGCGAACGTGGATATAAGTCTGCAGGGAAAGTCATGTGCTGCCCACATCAGATTTTTTAATTTGTTAAACCGATTTTTATTATTCACAACTTTAATTAGATGGCTAGTACTTCATCTTTATATACAATGCATTTTTATCACTTTATTATCCTAAAGTTTTTCATAACTCATATAGGGGGGGGGGGATAAAACTTCCAATCAGTTAAATATAAAAATTAATCAACGAAAGAGATATTTTTGACACAACACTCGGTTATCATTTCATAAAGACATCGAGAAAATTGTGTTTTTCCTATTGTTATAGAGGAATTATATCTCTAATGTTTCGAAAAGAAAAATAATCGAGAGAAATGTAAAAGTTTTAGTTTAATATAACTGTGTCGCAGAGTTTTAGTTTAATATAAGAGTATTTGGGTGACGATGCAAAAATAAAAGCATGCATCTTCTTAAAAAAAAACGCTACTGAATTTTTTTGTTAAGAAACGGTTATTACTCCAGTTTTATAAATACAGTAAATAGCGATTATATTGAGGCTTAAAAGTAAGAAAGTGCTCAAATGACACTACCACTCGTGGACATGTTTTTCCTATTACTGGGAAAAAATCGCTTCACTGTATTCCTGAGCATTTAGAATCTTTTTAACGATTGGCGAAGCTGAAAATGTCCCCCATCTTTACTGAATTCAAAGTTGCAATATTGCTACCAGAAATATTTTAAAATATTTAATATAAGTATTTTTGTGTCCACTTATATTTTATAGTCTTTTTGTTCTTAGTTGAACTCGAAACCATAGTCCACGGCCGGTGATGGATGATCTAGTTCAACATAGTTTAGGCAACAAACACCCTGTTAGATTGCGTTATGTTTCTTCAGCCACGTGTGTTATTCTATTTGTCGTACTTACTTGAGCACTTAAGGTTGCAACTTTTGTCTATCCTGAAGAAGGCTGTTTTTTGAGTTCGAAACCGGTTGTCCAATGTATATTTGTATTTATGGTATATTTACAAAGTTTTTATATTGCCAAGTTTTTATTATAACAGTTTTTGAGCAAAAGGAAAATGTGTAAATGGAAAGTATATACAACTTTAATATGCGATGTAAACAACACAAAATTGTATTCAAGAAAATCCTAGACCCGCAGATGTGTTTGATAAAGGGAAAGTTTAGAAATAGTTTAGGGGAAAACTTAAGTTTGGTTTTCAAAGTTAAGTTTTTCTCGCAGTCCAACATTTTCAAATCCTTGACAGTTTGATTTATGAGTCTTTTAGTATTAGAATTTTATTCATAAATGAGTCATTCAGAAGACGTTTGGGAAGATAAAATTTCATTTTGAAGCCTTGTACATTCATCATTAAGGAATATAAAATTTCATCTAAATGAATTAATTAGAACTGTCATATTTATGGAACGTCTGCGTCAAATTTCAAAGTTGATATCCACTCTTGTACAGAATTTATAATAATCGGGGTATATTTGAATAAGCGATGCGTTTTATTCAGTTGAGTTTGAGTTTAATATACACGAGGTATACAGACATATATTTAAATGGTGCAACAATAAAATCCTATACAGAGTGTCTCAATAAAATCCTATACAGGGTGTCTCAATAAAATGCAAATAGTGCAACAATAAAATCCTATACAGGGTATCCCACCGGGCACTTAAATTGCTGCTGGTCCTTTAGGGCGAGTCAAATGGTCTGGGTTTTCGACAGGGTGCCCCAAAAAGATTGAAACGCGCTTTAATTCTTTACTTGTTGGAGATAAGTGGGCAATGTAAATTGCAAAAATGTTGAAAGTAAGGTAGGAAATAAGACTACTTTAATGAAATAGTCCTCCCATTCATTTTCAAAAAGTTACACTTTTTAAATTTTTATACGACCCCCTCAGACAAATTGGATCAATCAGAAAATTTTTATTTTTAATGCAACAAGATCATTAAAAAAACAGCATATCTGTATCTTTAAATTTGAGCGAGTTATATTTAATTGAAAATTGAACATTGTGAATGGAGACGATATATCAAATTAGAAATGTAAATTTGTGACATATCACAAAAAAGATAAAACTGGATGGTAATACATAGGATACCCAACTGCGTAGTGAGTACCACTGCTTTATATGATCTCTGTCTGTGTAATGCTTTATTTAGATGCATTTGTGATGAAAAATTTTGACACATAATAACGTATTTTTGATCTAAGCAATTTCCATCGTCAATTTCTTTATGATCCTATTTTCACTGATGAAACAGCCTTTCACATGGTACGGAAAAACGGCATACATCAGATTTTTTCCTTTATCATAATTCAGTTGATTTTAAAGATACAGATATGAGGTTTATTTAATGATCTTGTTGAATTAAAAATAAAAATATTCTGATTGACCAAATTTGGCTAAGGGGGTCGTATAAAAATTTGAAAAGTGTAACCTTTTGAAAATTAACGGGAGGACTATTTCATTAACATAATATTATTTCCTACCGTACTTTCAACATTTTTGCAATTTACATTGCCCACTTATCTCCAACAGGTAAAGAATTAAAGGCGTTTCAGTCTTTTCGGGATACCCTGTGCTTGCGTTCTTCCGCCCAAGATTCTTTGCTCTTTGACGTTCAATAACTAATTCTAAGGCTGAAAAACGTGTTTTCCCGTCAGAATAATTTTTCGGGAAAACTGTACTTTCCCTGTACAAAAATAAAGGCTATCAACATATCTTGTGCTACAAGAATACTTTATATTTTCAAGAAGAGTGTAAGGGAGGAAAACAGATGTAGAACCTGTGTGTTGCTTGTTCTTCGGTGTATTTCTTGTAGGAAACGGCCAAGAACACACAAGGAATCAAGAAAACATCTCGAGCCATTGACAAAATCAGAATGGTAAAGTATCTAGTGATTACAGCACTGAGATGCTTTATTTAAGTTTCTTTCTTTTTTCTGTTCAATGTCAAACTGTGTTTCTTTGATGTGCCAAGACCGGGTTGGGGCGGCTTAATGAATAGCTCAAGTTTTGGATTTGGGATATGAGAAAACGGACGGAAAGACCCTCAAAATCACTTAAGCTTCACAACCACTGCGTCGATCATACCACTCGGTCGTTCCAGATTTTCACATCCTATTAAGGGTTAATTACGCAAATATATTAACTCCCGAAAATCCATCGCTGGAAAAGATAAAGTTTTTAGATAGAGGAATTAGTGAGATACGTTGATGAATCAGTCAGTGAGAAAAAACTTTGTTACACTGCTCACAACTGAAATCGCAACACCATGAAGAAATTGATATCCTTATGAAATTTACAGAATATAATTTCAACATGGAGATGTGCAAATGATCTAAAAATCATACCTACAAAAAGAAAGCATAGAACTTTATTGACATTAGATTGATGTATAATAGGCCCAAGCGAGCTGCTATCCAGGATTGAATACGACGAGACATCCCGTCAATGAGATGGTCAATGGTGTACTGAGGGATGGCTTTCTACAGAGCATGCAATTGAACATGGTTTGCTGGAATTGGGAGTTCTCTTAATCGGCGACCCATGATGTCCCAGATATGATCAATTGGCGACAAATCCGGAGAATATGCCGGCCAAGGTAGGATATTAAAACCTTGTAGATTATTCATAGTTACCTGTGCAGTATGTGGCCTGCTATTATCATGCTGAAATAGCAGTCCAGGCTTGGTTGACAGATATAGCTGTACCACAGGTCTCACAATCTCAGAGACATATTGTGCCGTGATACTGCCAGAAAAGTAGACCAAAGGTGTTCTTCCACCAAATATTATATCATCCCAAATCATAGCACCACTTAGGGGGGTTGTGTGGCAACTGATAGAAAAAGCTTCCTAGTGGCGTTATTGAAAGCGCCGCAAAACGCGAATAAGGCCATCTGGCATACCAAATCAGAATCATGATTCATCCATGAATAGAATATTTCGCCATTCTGTCGACCAATTGCGTCTCATTTGACATCACTGGAGGCGACGTAACCTGTGAAGACGTTGAATCGGTAGGTGTCGAAATTGTTGTCTACCTCGGAGTTCTGAGGCATGCAAATGGTATCAAATTATTTAAGTCGAAACCACGTTACCTGTAGCGTGGGATAAATGTCATTGTAACACGGTTGCTGTGGTAAACGGGTCCCGCGCAATGCTTCTCAGAAGCACACGATCTTCACGTAGTGTGGTGCACCTGGGAGCTCCGCTACCTGATCTTCGTGTCGTTTCGTTGTCTCTCACGACAACGAACCATATAATATCTCACGAACCGTAACACACACCATTGAAATGTGCTCACATCACGACCCAATAGTTCAGCGATCCTTCAATGGCTCTTTCCATCCTCATGTTAAACAAGGATTTGTTGCCGTCCCGTTGACGACAACTCAACGTATGCGATACGTCGACATACTCTTGGCATACTGTTATGATTTTTACAACCTGAAAACAATGACGCTACAATTTAGCTGTGATATCGCTCCTCCTTGACCTGACGTTTTTATGCTCCTCGGCAAGGTGTTACGTCACTATGACTAATGAAATTGCGATCATTTGCATATCTCGCCTTGCTGTTTCCATTGCCTGAGTTACATAATGCTACACTTACAACTTTATGGTTTTGCGATTTCAGTTGTGAGCAGTGTATATACTCTTAATCGCCGACCCATGATGTCCCAGATATGCTCACAACTGTACTTTGGACACTGTTTAAAAGTATTTGGACTAGCAAATTTACATATATTAGATTCAGAAATGCCTAGTTACAGCATCATAAGACTCTAACTCGACCCAGAAACTGAATTTAGCATGTTGCCAGTTATTCAGAGTTGCTATGGATCTTTTAATTTCATGATAAGAGTTGTAGAATTTTCCAGCTTCACAGAGTTTCTGGTCGAATTTCACAGTGTGAATAAGTAGTTTAGAGATATCGATGGCAAATTAGGCGGAACAGTTTAAAGTTAATCCAATAAAATATTTTGGGAGAACTGCTGCATGAAAAAGTTTTTCACAAAGAACTTCCAGCAGTTGCGTTAGAAGATTGTCTAGGGTGAGATCAAAATAAGGGATTAATTTTGCTCCAAAAGTATTCTAAAGTATTCAGGTATAAACTCTGAGCAGATCTAGTTTTCCCGTACGGACTTTGAGCAGGTCTAGTTTCCAGGTATAGACTCTGAGCAGATCTAGTTTTCAGGTATAGACTCTTAGCAGATCTAGTTTTCAGGTATAGACTTTTAGCAGATCTAGTTTTCAGGTATAGACTTTGAGAAGATCTATCCAACATTTAAGTGATGATTTTCACAAATCTCTTATGTGTACATACAAGTTTGATAAGGATCTCTGTTCAATTTGAAAATATTGAAATCCATTCCAGAAAAGTGGTATAGTGTGAAATGCGCAGAATTGTCCCAAATATTAAAAAATTCGTCATATTTCAAGCAGCAAGTACGAAACTTAGCTACCCTAGTACTACGCTGCCTGTCCAAAGGAAAAAAAGTCGCGCTGTAAGTTGAAACATGCAAATATTGAGGAGGGACGAAGTGGTGATGCATTTCGAAATTCCATATAATTCTGCGGGAAATATAACCTTTATATGTAACGGGATCAGCGTGCAGCGATCAGTTTTAAGCGATCAGTTCTCAGCGATCATGACCGAATACGTTATACACTTATACACGGTCGTAGAAAAGATGTCACAGAGTCTAATAAAGGGCCAAATTCTTGGCCTATGTCAATTCCAAACAACGCATACGGAGATTGTTGAAATCACTGGTACTGGATTACGAGCTGTCCAGCGCATTAATAAATTTTGGAAACATGGCGGTAGACCCTCAACTTTGCGGAAAATGTGTCGTCAAAAAACAGTCCTAAATAATCGTGACAGAAGATCATTAAAATGCTTAGTGAAATCGAATCGCAAAAAATCTATCCCAGCACTCACTCACAACCATGTTCAGCAGTGGAAGCAAGACCATATCCACTCGCACGTTGAGACGAGAACTGAAAGGACTGGGATTAAATAACTGTGTTCCGAAAAGGAAGTCACTGGTTACTGAGAGTAATCGGAAAAGAAGACTCCAATTCGCTAAAGAACACGAAGAATGGACTACTGAGCAATGTGGGGGAGGGGGGGGGAAATCATGTGATCTGATGAGTCCATATTTACTCTCTTCCAACATGATGGACGCATCAGGATTAAAAGGGAACCGCATGAAGCATTGGTTCGGCAGCAAAGACATCTGATCAAAGATGCTTGGAACCTGTACCCGAATTATAAGAACGGAGGAAAAGCTAGCTTTTGCTCAGTGATTATAATGTCGGTCTACGAAGCAAAGGGTCCCTGGTTCGGGGCCCGGCGACTCCCAATCGCCACACTTTCTGCACTGTACCCACTGTACAGGTAGGTCTCAGGAGGAAGTGTTATGATCTGGGGTTGATTCTGTTCGGCTGGTCTAGGTGCAGCAACACTATGCAGCAATAAAAGGAAGTCAGCTGAACATCTGAACATACTGAATAACCGTCTTATTTCATCAATGATATTTTTCTTCCCTGTGGGCAATGGCATTTTACTTCCCTGAGGACAATGGCATCTTTCTTCCCTGAGCGCAATGGCATATTCCAGGATCACAACGTCACGATTCATAGAGCTACAATTGTGAAATATTAGTTCGAGGAGCACGAGACCTCATTCGCATGCTTGAATTGATCACCAATGTCCTGACCTCAACCCCATTGAAGATATTTGGGGTATACTGAAGAAGCAGCTAAGGAGTAATTTCAATCTTCCTTCATCAACCAAGGAACTCTGTCAAATGTTATTGTAAATCTGGCCACAAATAAGCGTTCAGACATAACATGAATTCATAGATACAATGCCACCACGAATGCATGCCGTAATTTGTGCTAAAGGGGGGGGGGCAATGAAATATTAACTTGCACGATTTTATTTTTGGCTAGGCAGTGTATGTATATGGCATATTATGAATCCCTGAATTCATAATATACGAATTCGCCAAAGTGTTTTTATATTTTTGAGAATACAATATATGCAATATTTCATATTGGAGAAAAACTATGACATTCTCTTTCAAACGTGATTAAATATTAACATTTTGAAATTTGTAAAGTTCAGCATCACAAAATTAAACTTTTTCTAAAGTTTGTTCTAAAAATTGTATTCAGCCATTTTTCTTTTATAGACAAATGTAAAA
The DNA here is from genome assembly GCA_951213105.1 of Amaurobius ferox. Taxonomy (NCBI): domain Eukaryota; kingdom Metazoa; phylum Arthropoda; class Arachnida; order Araneae; family Amaurobiidae; genus Amaurobius; species Amaurobius ferox. Next base: position 118,693,722 of record OX578146.1, read on the forward strand.
ATCGTGTCAATTCTTTTTTATATATTTGACATCTGACTTTCCTCTTCGCCCCAGTTATAACAACGGGGATCGATATGAAATATGACCTTAAGTTTAACAATCAAGGTTCACTGAAGTTAATGACTGAACTTTTACAGAAAATAAAAATGTCCAACGTTAGACTTTACTCTTAGCGAAAAAGTTTCCAGACGTTCTTTCTGAAACTTGATGCATTAAGGGGAAATGGTTTGTTTCCTTGCTTATTTCACAAGTTATTTTTCCATTACTTCTTGCATTACAAAAGCAATGTTTAATTTGTTATTCCATTTGCCTGCAAAATTTACTTTTTATATAGCAATAGATAAATCAAACGCTTCCATCAGTAGGTGTGGTTGTATAGATGCTTCAATATTTTTTTTTTTTTTTGCAAAATTTCTTTTGTTAGTTGTTTAAAAGAATTCTAGAGAGAGCTAGTCGCTTAAAAGTGTTCTAGAGAACTGGTTGTTCGAGTGACAAGGATTACGATAGGATATTTTCAGAAGGTTCAATTTTGAAGTTTTACTACATTCACATACTATTATGTACAGAAAGGGCTGTTTGCAAATTCAAGATTTTGGCGAAAAATAACTTTCTGTAACATTTTGTTTGGAATACTTTTAGAATAAACTTACGTATCAGGATGAAAATTACTTTAGAAAAGTTCATATAAAGTACCAGTAGACCAGTTTTGCTGCTAGGGCTCAACACCAAATAGCTGTTATTGTACATTAAGTAGCGGTTACAGCAGAAGCAGCCAAACATGTTATGTTGTCATTACTTTTCTAACCTCTGAGATGATTAAGTTATTAAATAGGTAGAATTTCACTTAAACACAGCAAACAAATGAATAACGGTATTAGCCGGTTTCGGAGGATAGAATAGCAGCCTCCTTCAGGATCAAAAAGCAACTGTTGTGGCAGACGCCTTTTCGTTTTTATTGGCGTAGTTTCTCTACTTCTATATACCTAAGAAAAATTCTGCTTTTATCTCTGAAATCAGTTAAGACCGTTGCTAATTTTTTGGTTGCAAATATTTTGCCATACTATTGATTTTGTTAAAAAGTGCTTTTTACACATTTATTTCTCAGGATCTGCAAAAGATTGTAGTGCATACGTGACGACTGGTATGGATTCAGAATCGAATCCTGAATTAGGTATTGTGGATTTCTAAGGATTTCCATTTCTGGTTTAGCAAATTTTCCTTGAAATATCCCTGTTTTAGGATTAACTACGGATAGAGTTCAAATGATGACTAATATGGACTCTGCATCAAATTCTGCAAGGGTTGGAGGGTTCACCAAGAATTTCCATTTCTGTTGTTTTTGTTTCATTTCTAGTTTAAAAACTTTTATTGAAACATCTGTTTCTCTGGATTGGCTATAAATAGAACTTAGATGATCACTGATATAGATTATAGTTTCGAAATTTGGAGGGGGTTGGGAGGTTTACTACGGATTTTTACTTCTGGTTTTTCCTCAAATTTGTGCAAAAGAGTAAAAAATGCTTAATAGTTCCGTCGATAATTAAATATACACACCACTCACCACCAGATGAAGGCACTTTCATATAATTGTTATTCGTTTGTTTTAGTAATTTTAATTAGCTGTAGCCTTATAAAGCGCAGCATTTATTTTTATGATAAATATTTATTTTTAAGAAATTATTTTTTTTATATAAAATATTTTCTTAAAATATTATCGATACCTATGAATAGTAGGAATTTTATTTTTTTACTTTTAATTTTTCGCAATCATAATTAGTGATGTGATAAAATAATGTTATAGGTTTTGGGTGTCTAAATGGCTGCAGTCCAATAAAAACCTATCACTTGTCGGGCTGTAAAGAAAATAACAATTTTGATTTGATATGGCAGTATTAGTGCCAGTACAAATCCACATCAAAAATTTGTTTAACTAATTGTAATTTCCCCCCATTTTAGCACCTCTTAAATTAGTGATTTGGAATCTCCTCAAAAATTTACACCCACTCCCCCACCACCTTTTTCTATATTAATTGCAAATTATAATGATTCAAAACGTGAATTATGAAGTATACTGAAATAGTTGAAGAAAGCAATAATTTCATTATTAAGGAACATTCAAGTCATTCATCATTTTATGCGGCGAGCGATTTTTTCTTTTTCTTTTTGATCTTACTGAATTTCAAAGAAATGCCATTTGATTATCGTTATTTCAAGGCGCCTTATTTCTTAGCGGGAAGCCGAAGGCGTATTTTGATGTTTATTTAGGGCGTATTTCCTACGCCAAAGGAAATGACTATCGATATTGAATGTGAATAGGAGGGAGTAAATACCTTTTAATTAAGCATTGCCAATATATTTTTTTATAAAGTGTTATCTCCACATGAAAGTTATGCTATCAATTTAATCAAGTCTCAGCTTCTAATTATTCTAGAGCTTAGCTTCAAGGACTGTATATAGCTTGAACTAATAAGTTGGCCGTATAGCGGTCAATTTGCCCACTAAGAAGTCCAATCAGTAAAGAAATATCAAGGAAATGTTTTACAGTGTGGCCTTTATATCTGTCTTGCTTGAATCCCGTTAGTAAAGAAACACCAAGGGAATATTTTACAGTGTGGCTTCTAGATTCATAGGTGCCTCGTTTGAATCTCGCCAGTAAAGAAATATTTTACAGTGTAGATGCATAGGTGTTACTTTTGATTCCTAGATATGATAAGGATGGAGAGTTTTGTGTTTATACAGAGTCGAGTCATATTATTTTGACCACCTCCTACTTTTAACGTCAACAGCGCGTAGCCAATGAAAGAAGACGCGTGTTGTGAGCTGGTTTCGTGGGTATATAAGGTATGGTGTAGGCATTCTGAAAACATATCATTCGTTGCTGTCATGGCTAAAAGGAGCGATTTATTAAATTTTGAAAATGGGATGATTATCGGGTTTTGGGCCAAGGGTGACAGAATTTCCGAAACAGCGCAGTTTGTGAACTGTTCGCGTGTTGCTGTGGTTAAAATTTATCGTCAGTAGAGAAATGGCACCATTGCGAATAAGCGACGTGGAAACAGCATAGCACTATGGGCTATTGATGCGAAAGGTGAACGTCGGCTCCGAAGGTTCGTGAGGGTCGATCGCAGCGCTACAGTGGCTGAATAAACAAGTGGACTATCGGAAGTGTATCTCAAACGACAGTTCAGCGGACCCTGCTGCGTAAGGGGATCATAAGCAGACAGGTAGGCACTGCGCCTATGTTAACGAAGGTGCAACAACAGAAAAGGCTTACATTTGCATGGCAGTATCGGAGTTGGATCTCCACTGATTGGCAAAAGATTGCCTTCTCCAATGAGCCACGGTTTCTGCTTCATCAAACGGATGGACGTTGGCGTATACGGCGAGAAAGATCAGAGAACAAACACTCATCAACCACTGCTGTAAGGATACAAGGCAGTGGGATCAGCATTATGGTCTGGGGAATGTTTTGTGGCATTTTCTGGATCCACTTATACCTATGGAAAGCATTGTGAACAGAATTCGTTATGAATCCATCCTTGCAGACCACGTACAACCAAACATGCTTATTGTCTTCGCTGGGATAGATGGGATATATCAGCACGATTATACGACGTGTCACTCAGCGAGAAATGTCAGAGTGGTTGGAGGAGCATGATGAAGATTTCAAAGAGCTTCCATGGCTCCCTAATTCCTCAGACTTAAACCCAATTGGGTATCTGTGAAATCACCTCGATTGGGTTGTTCGCTGTATGGATTCTCCACCACGCACCCTTCAGCAGCTGTCAGATGCACTGCAGTCAGCATGGGTCCACATACATGTGAACACCTTCCAGCATCTTATTGAATCACTCCTAGCCCGTCTAGCTGCTGTCCGCGCTGTAAAACACGGCGGTTACTCCGGATCTTAGCTGGTAGTCACAACAATGTGACTCGACTGTGTATATATGCTCATAGTGGTTCAGAAATGACTTATAACTGTATTCTTTTGGTTAAAATAGCTTTCGCGGGGCTGCAGTCATCGACCTGAAAAATATTTTTGTGAAATTCTTAAACAAAGAACTATCTGAATTGTGGTATCTGAAGTTATTCAACCTACAAGAGAGTTGGGTGGCCATTTTTCCTTATTACAGAGTAGGTTGAAATATCTCCGCAGTGGAAAGATAAATTCTTTCGAAGAGTAATACATCAAATAGTTTTCGTCCCGTTTAGAGGAAATCTTTAATTCAAACGCAAACGTTTTATTGATTCCGGATTTTTCCCAATGTCTTGGCAGTTTGATGGATTCCTTTATAAATCCATAACTCTGGATTGGTTTCGAAAGGTCTATTATATGAAGCACCGAAAGAGTTGTGGAATCCTAATTTTATGAAACTGAGTAAATAGAAGCATTTGATATGTTCAACACATGACATTTTCTACAGATTAACAGACTTTAGGTAAGCGGCAGATTTCCGTCCTACCAAATCGACATGTACAAATCTGTAGCTGGCAAGTGTATAATAAACTTCAAGGGACAAACTACGACTTTTAGGAATCTCTAGCTCAGCTCTAAGTAGCCATAGCTAGTAGCCATAGCTAGTGTATGTAAAAACTTTGGTTTGTTTTTTAAATAGCTAAAAGCTTGATATTGTTTCTCTGCAATACGCTCACAAAGCCGATAAAAGATATTCAATTGCCGCGGTAGCATCTGGGGAAAAGGACTTTAAAATTATATTCTTTATGATTGTTAGAGTTACCGGACCTACAGACTTAGCTACTGAACTGATTTTAATGAATGGCGGCTCATTTTGTGTGTTATGGTGGGAGGTACATACTTTAAATTTGATTTCGAATTTCAAAAATTGAAAAAAAAAACATTATTTTTCGTTAAAAATTTGAAGTCAATTCGGATGTAAAGAATCTCTAGTCAATTCGAATAAATAAATATTTCAAGAATTTTTTTGATCCGGAAATGAAAATAGAACTGAATATGAAACTATCTTGGGACCTCCCCCCAGTTTTCAATCAGAATTTGATGCTGAATCAACACAGACAGCATAAATTTAGTGAAGACTACATGCGGCTACAATTTACAGAGTCATCAATCCCAACGGTCATGGATTGATCCAAAATTCCTTAATGGATCCATTTCAAAAGAACATACTGTGTAACTAACTTATTCGGTAAGTCACATAGATACGAAAAATTACGGCACACAACACATCTTCTTGCTATCCTTGCAGGTGTTAAGTTACTCGAATCGGTGGTGATGAGCGACAACAACTGCATAACTTATCCACCGATGTTGACAGCTGCAGTGGGTGCGCGATTTCAAACAATAATTGATTTGCCTTTAAGAAATTGTTTTAAAAAAATGTGTTGTAAATAATTGTGTTTAAGAAATGGTTTGATTTCCTTTAAGAAATTGACAGATCTGGTAGGAATCCTGCAAATTCGAGAAAGTTTTTTGTATTTTGCCGGTTACTTTCACATCGTCGAATTTAATCTTGTCTAGTGTCCACTCCGACTTCTCGTCTCCCACAATGGTCACCTGGGACAGAAAGATGTGAACATTCTGATGGAAGTGTTTGGTCGAGTGTTTTATGTGAAAATATCCGCAACTGGATGGGCTGAATTCTCCGAGAATTTACTTGAATGATAAAATGTTTTGCCATTTGCCCCTTTTCTTTAGTCGTAGAATTTAAGATAAACATTTTCCCTAAAGACAAGAAATGTAAATTTTCGTAAATAAAGTTAGGCCCGCTTGGTGGATATAAAGGAATTAGAAAATTTCTTCATATTAGAATATTAATAATGAGAAAATGAAAATTATCATAGGAATATTTACTATAAATAGAAATGATTTTTCTCAGAACAATAATTACAATACAGAAAATGAGTAAATTGAAATTAGTTATATAAAATAAACTTGCGAACGAAAGCTCATAAAAATATACATATTATTTCCCTACAGTGTATGGTAATATATTGTAGGACATTACGATGTATTGTTACATATACTCGCCAAAAATGAAATTGCAACACCATGAAGAAATGCACATATCTATAAACAAATCACAGTACCGGTAGAAGAGAGAGTAGTTTGCAAATGATTAAAAGAACAAACAAAGATATTCAAAATAAATTTGTTTATTCAGTAAAGAATATTGCGCCCACAGGGTTCTAAACGGCGAGGCATACTATCGATGAGGCTATTAATGATTGCCTTAGGTAATCCTTGCCAAGCAGCTTCTACTGCGACACCCAGTTTGTCTACGGCAGGGATGCACAGACTTGTTAAGACCAAGGGACCACATATATCCACTGTGACTTATAGGAGGGCCGCAAAAGAAAAAAAAAACCTTGAACGTTATCTACCATATATTGTTTATTTTATTTATACCTATTATAATAGTTGCAAAAAAATATAATAAAAAGTAAGTGAATTTAATTTGATGCATGGCATTGCATTGATTTGACAATTGGTTTGATATTTGGTTCGCGTTTTGTAGTAGCAAACCGCAAAATTGATTCTAAATTTTCATCAGTCAAGCAGTTCCTATTTTTCGATTTGTTAATATTCATGACTGAAAAAAGTTTGTTCACAAATATATGTTGACCCAAAGAAGCTTGCGCATTTTAATGCATTATCTAGGAACGATTGATAATTGTTTTTATCGACAACATATCGATAGATGTTTAATAAATTGCCTTCATTAAATTTATTTCGCAGGTTTTGCATGTCGATGAGTTCAAGCTGTACTGATTTGAGTGCATTTTTGGACAAAATGGCAGATGGGTTGCTAAATAAATCTAGCAACGGTTTTAATTTTTGAAAATCAGAAAAAATATCCTTGAAGGCTGATGTCAAATTACCAATCTTTTCAGCATATACAGTTTTGAAGTTGACATTGAACTTTTCGGAAACTTTCCTGTAATTAGGAAAATGAACGTAATTCCCTGACTTCAGTTGTGTTTGAAATAGATTTAACTTGCACTGAAAAGACAAAATATGGCCGTAAAGATGAGTAACCATTGATTTTTGCCCTGAAGTCGCTTATTTAACTTATTTAAATGATTAGTAATGCCAACTAGAAAAGCTAAGTTATATAACCAATCCGGACTTTTTATGTCAAGGACGATTTTGGTTTTTTCAGTCATGAAAATTTCAATTTCACCAATTAAATTTAGGAACCGTCCCAATCTTTAACCTCGACTTAACCACCTCACTTCTGTGTAAAACATTAAGTCAACATATTCGCTTTCAATGTCTTCAAGAAATTTTTTAAACTGTCGGTGATTAAGGTCACGGGTTTTTATAAAATTAGTTGTTGAAACCACAAATTTCATGATATGTTCAAATCCAAGTTTCTTAGGGCACAAGCTCATATAGTGGAAATGCATCAACTCATCGTTGTGTCGTCCCAAAAGCTGTTTCAATGATGTTACCAATCCAGATTTTGCTCCTATTATGAAAGGACGGAGTGTCAGTTACGATACCTGATAATTTTGTCTGATCTAAAATCAATTTCGGAACTGTTCCCAAAGCCCAGTAAACATGTCACTACCTTTAGTTTGATCTAACAGTGAATGCATTCCAATCAGCTAGCTCCTCACTCACCTCAAACTCGTGCGTTATTCCACTTGCAAATATTAACAACTGGGGTGTGGAAGTAACGTCAGTTGATTCATCAAGAACCAATGAAAAGTAGGCACATTTCTTTGAATAAGATGTTAATTGGTCCTTTGCATTTTCTGACATTGCAGTACTTCTTTGCCCAGTCATCCTGTCTAACTGAATTTTCTCAAAAATGTTGAATGATTCGGGCAAATTTTTTAGCAGCTCTTTCAAGGCAATCTTTAACGAAATCTCCGTCTGTAAATGGTCGGCACCTTTTTGCTATAAAGCGAGATATTTTAAAACTTATTTCTGTTGCAATTTCCGAATCTAGAATAGGTTTTGTAAACATCACTTGCTGACCTGCCAAGTCTCGTTTCATGAAATATTTTGTTTACGTAGTTCTTTGGTTGTTTCGAAAATGTAGAATGTTGACTTTCATAGTGTCTCCTTATATTATATTCTTTTGGGAAGACTACAGCATTTTTGCAAATCGAGCACACGATATTATTAAACGACTACACAAAACATCGGTCCAGCTATCCTGAAACTGCAGTTTTTCACCCTGTACTTTGCGTTTCCTACTTGGCCTTGCTTTATCCATTATGGAATTTATTTTTTACCTTTTCCAAGGGGTGATAATTAATTCTAGCAACCACACCTACGAAAACAAAATACCCATATGACAGAAGAATTATGAAATTTGTTAACATTATTACTAACCGATTATCGTAAGTAGATAGGTAATAGATGTTTACAAGGTTGACCGAATTACATTAAGTAATAGTTATTTATCTTTATCGCCAACACTTCAAACACACCAAAAAATACAATGCAAAGTAAAATCATGCGGATGGCGCACGCATTGACAATTGAATGGTAACGTCTGTACCTAGCTGACCCGCGTGCCACGCCTAGCGTCACAGCTACCTTGCTGTGCGCATGTGCATATTTTAAAAATTACCTATCGTCTGACTTATTAAAGTTTAAATAATACATGGTGAGGCGGGCCGCCAGCAAATCAACGGAGGGCCGCATGCGGTCCACGGTCTGTGCATCCCTGGACTACGGCATGGATCGGTGGTCCCCGGTGCACCTGACGTCCGATGAGGGCCCACACGTGTTCAATGGAAGAGAGATCGGGCGAGGTTGTCGGCCAGGAAAGGATGTGAATTCCGTTCAAGCTGTTGACAGTTCGTCGTGCAGTGTGGCTTGTCTTTCCGGAACACCGTGCTGGGGACGACCTGCACCAGTGGCCGAACCACAGGTATCACAACTTGTGTGACGTATCGATCCGCTGTCAGATTACCTGCAATGTGTACAAAAGCTGCCCGCTGATCGAACACGATACCGCTCCAAATCATGATGCCTTGTGTGACGCTCGGTGATATGGGCTGACAAGTGTCGTTCCCCGGAAGGCGCCACACCCGTCCACGGCTATCATTTTTCCACAGACAGAAGCGAGATTCATCCTTAAACAATACCCGATGTCATTCATTGGTCCAGTTGCGATGACGATACCACGCCAAACGTGCATCACTGTGTTTTGCGCATAATGGCACCTCAGTGGCTGCCCGCCGTGCGCGCAGCTGTACTTCATGCAGCTGTACTTCATGCAGCTGTACTTCATGCTGTTGCGAATGGTTTGGGTGAACGCAGGTGCAACCGTTGATGGTAGCAGGCTGTTTCAGAAGGCGCTTGCCGCTGCGAATGGGTTTTGACGAGCTGTTCGATGAATCTGCCGCTCTGTGCGCTTTGTCATGCACCTGTTCGATACATTCCCCCTTCTTTGTGTTTTCTGATATTCCTGCATCCATGGCGTCACACATAGCTGGGTGGTACTCACGTCATGCATCACACGTGTGGCAATTGAATGCATCAACAAATCCGCATCACACAGCTCCAAGATACGGTCTCGTTCTTCAGCCATTAACTGGTGGTATACAGCTCGCTGACGTTTTCGAGGCATCGCTTCTTCACTTTTTCGAAAGTTCGGCTACTGCAAATCGTCGCTGATAGTATTTACGAGACGAGCCGTCTGCTGGTCTTTATCGCCCGAAACTGGGCGTTGAGCGACCCAATACGTGCTAAAACATAATCATTTGCATATAACTCTCTATTCTACCGGTACTGTGATGTCCATATGGCTACGTTCATACCTTCATGGTGTTGCAAATTTACTTTTGCCGAGTATATTATTCTGCATATTGACATATATTTCCATGTATCTTTTACGTATATTACCAGGTGTCGAAAAGTATTAGAATACGGCTGATAATCCGATTTCGATTCTTTTATGGATCTACACGTTTCGGACACTTTAGAACGTGAATCCGCTATTTTTAGTTTGACATCTCTGTCTGTGTGTGTTTATATCCCATAGCTTAAAATTATTCGACGAAATTTCACAAACTTTGGCGAGTAAGTCACTTGTGAGTTACTCTAGTTCTTGTAGGATTTTGATACAATTAAAAATGTTACAACCAGCCTTTGCTTTAGCATGTTTCCAAAATCGTCAAAGTCTGTAATACAAAACTAAATATGTTCAAATATATTGATTAAAGGGGCTTGTTTCATACCTAATTTTTGCAGGCGAAAAGAATAAGATCAATCCCATAGCCCAAAATTTCTCAGTATAGTTAATTTTATTTGTAATTTTTGTAAGCTGGCGACGTTTCATAATAATGCAATATACCGTCAGACGAAAAAAATGCTTCAAAACTGTAAATTGAATATAATTTTAAATAAATATCCTTATCATTTTGCGAAATAAAATCAAATAAAATCATTTAAATGGATTTTAAAAAGAATTGGAGAGAAAAAAAATATTTTGAACCTGTAGGTTAAAGTGATTTGCTGCCCACATCAGACTATTTTTATTCAGATGATAGAAATGAACGAAAAAAAAATATGGAATACGAATGCCTGAGAAAGTCCAGTGGATATTCACATTTCAGATATATTTTCTTTGACATATTTCATTATTCTCTTCCAATCAATAAACTCTTTACGATTTTCCGTCATTTTGCTGCGATTTCTTAACTAATGACAGAGGAGAAATGAAATGAATCATATTGCGTCCATTTATCTCCTTAACTTTTTTGGACAAGAAAAATATAAAAAGAAAAATCTTTATCAAGGATAGAAAGTGTAACGAATTATTATAATTAAAGAAAAGAGATCATTTATAAACTAACAAAACGCCGGACTTTGAACGGACTCGTGCACATGACGTATGCGAGCTGTGAAACTAAATAATTATGAAATTATAATAAATAATTATTATAATTATAATAAATTAATTAATAATTATGAAATTATGGATGTATAAAAAATTAATTTCAATATTTGAGAATCCTAATGCAAAAGAGCATATACGTTTTTTGAATCTGAATATTAAATTAAACAATTTAGAATTTTGAAAGACGTTGAAATCAAAGTAACTCATATAAATCGCAGAAACGTATTTAATACACAGGAGCTCGTTTAAATCACAATGCATGCAAGTGCACACAGTTTGATTATCTGCGTAAAAGTTGTTGTTTACTTGTTATTTGAAGGAAATGTAGTGAGCATGCGCAGTTTAAAAAATGTGTGTTTCGCCCTGTTACAGTTTATTTTTATAAATGAAATTATGATTCTGCAAATCTGCCTGCAATTTCACGTATGCAAGCAAAATTTCATATCTCTACCAATTGTAGTTTTAGAGTAAAAGGGCTCACAGAATTCAGATAAATGTTGATTTAGCTTCGTTAGGAATGAACTTCGCTTCCCTTGCCTATAATTAAAATAGAACAAGCTTTTCACTTCCAAACAATTTGTGTAGTGCGATTTTACGTATAGATTCAAATCAGTTTTGCATAATATCTTTATACAGATTGATTTGGTATAAAAATGTTGCTCAAAACTGATGATTTAAATAATCTAAAAATAAAAACTTGATTGCTATAGCATATAATAGCTGATGAAAGGTATTAGCCTCTTTCAACAGTTGTGATTGAATCACATCGCCCATGTCTCTTCTTTTTGAACAAAGATAAAATTTAAGTGTATTTTCTGCATTGTTTAGATAAGTATTAAAACTTGTTTGCTTCCCCCCTTATGTATTTATGTGTGATAAATATTTTAACGTATGATAAACGTTTTTAACGTGTGATAAACGTGTAAAAATTTCGGGGGGGGGGAGGGAATGAATAATTTCTATGGACTTAAAAATGTCCTTTTGGGTCCACAGAAAAACAAAATTTTAATGTCAAAAAACATTCGCATTGAAAATATAGTTCCTCATTGACCGGAATTTCGAATATCTTGAGGCATTTTCAAGTTTTGTGCAATGAAAAACAGAAAAACAATTGAATTTAGCTCACATTCTAAATGTACAACATTCAATAGTTTTCCAAGCTGCAAGGAAAAGAAAACCGTATTGATGAATATCACAGCGATAAACTTTCTTATGAAGTTTTGTACAATTTTAAATTTTCTAAAGCTCATTGTGAACTTTCAAAATAAAATTTATTATCTGAGGTAAACTTGAAATTTGAATAATTATACTTCAATATAGTTCGCAAAAATGTTAAACAATTAAAACTAATAACTTCTATTAAAATGTTGATAATATTTTTATAGTGGTTGTTAGCTGTTTGACAATACGGAAAATGTTTAATTTGGGTTCTTGCACTTGTGTCTAACAGCGGAACTTCAAAGTCCGTTTTGTAAAAATAAAATTAAAATAAAAAACTTTTTAAGACTCATTTAAATCATTATTAAATTTATTGAAGAGAATATTTTCGAAAAGAAAAATCTGAGATAATTTATTTATAAATCTGTCCTGAAATTGATAGTTTTCTAGACCAAATGTCCTGAAATGTATTAACTATTGTATGCTATATTAATGGAGTTTGTTAATTTTGTGTTGCTTTATTTGAGTTTTATTGTAGAAAATAGTGCATTAATTGAACACCTATACGAAAAAAAAAATCGATTTCAAATTTATTTATTTTGATTTGGCGTATTTTTAAAATAACATAATTTTTAAAAAGATATGATCAGTAGGAAATTCATGTGCTGCCCACATCATTTTTTGAACTGTAATTTCTTAACTTTTCTAGACCAAATGTAAACTTCGAGAGTAAATAAATCACGATATGTCATTTCTCTGATTGCTACGAAGAACATTTAGTACAACATTTCAAAAAAAGTTATTTTTAGAAGTATATATATAAAAAAAAAAAATCTGGTGTTTGAACATGATAGTTTTACAAGTTTTACATTTTTCGAAAACATTTTTTTGGAGAAAGTTTTTCCCCAGTTTGATTGTTGGTCGATGTATTTCTTATCTGAGATTTTTATGTTTCATAGCAGATGAAAAAACTTTCCAATTGCGGCGGACTTATTTTGTTTCAAGTCGCTGAAATTCAAGAACAGTTTTTTTTTCTGTAAGTAGTTTCATTTGTAAAAGTTGATTATGAACTAATCGCGAATATGAGATTTAAAAAGATTTTTGGTATATATTTCACTGTTTATGTACTTATGAATCTGGTACATATTGCTCATGTACATATGTTGTTGTTGAGACCCAGACCGTCCGACCTACCAGAAAGGTGTAAGGTAACTGTTTGGACGGCCACCCAAGACGGCCACCAGGGAAGTGCCACCCAATTTAGACCGGAACCCAGTGGGGGAGGCATCCATAGGGACCGTACCCTCCTTCCCCTACCACCAACCTCTCGGAAGGACTTACGGGCTCACATGTTTAACGTGATCGTACTCCACATGAACACGGCGGCAGTTGTGGCAGCGTGCAAATCCAGCGCGCAAACCACCGAGCTACCGCGACCGAAATGTGCCAACAGCACGCGATGTTCCCAGGTGGTCACCCACCCAAGTACTAACCGCGCCCGATGTTGCCTGACTTCGGTTATCTAACGAGAACCGGTGTTTTCAGCACGGTACGGCCGTTGGCTCATGTACATATGTGTCATATTTAGTATCAGAATGAAAACCGTATTTTTATGAGCATCGTTTGCAAGTTATATTTTTAAAAATATTCTTAAACGTTCTTTATAATTATATTTTTTAAGTTGGCAACAGATCATTCACACCGTTGAATTGGCTGCATTTCGCTGAAATGTGTTAATATACAGGGTGTCCCAAAAAGATTAAAACGCGCTTTAATTCTTTACCTGTTGGAGATAAGTGGGCAATATAAATTGCAAAACTGTTGAAAGTAAGGTAGGAAATAAGACTACGTTAATGAAATAGTCCTCCCATTCATTTTCAAAAAGTTACACTTTTTAAATTTCTATACGATCCCCTTAGACAAATTTGGTCAATCAGAAAAATTTTATTTTTAATGTAGCAAGATCTTTAAAAAAACCCCGCATATCTGTATATTTAAAATCGAGCGAGTTATATTTAATTGAAAATTGAACATTGTGAATGAGGACACTATATCAAATTAGAAATGTAAATTTCTGGCATATCACAAAAAAGATAAAACTGGATGATAATACATAGGAGACATTTTTGCGAATTCCACGTAGGCTCACGATGTAAGTAAGTTAAGTACTTTTTCAATAATTAAGTACTTCTTAATAATTAAGTACCAAATTTATCTAAGGGGGTCGTATAAAAATTTAAAAACGAATGGGAGGACTATTTCATTAACGTAGTCCTATTTCCTACCTTACTTTCAACATTTTTGCAATTTACATTGCCCACTTATCTCCAACAGGTAAAATATTAAAGCGCCTTTCAATCTTTTTGGGATACCCTGTATACTATTTCAAGACCACTTATATTTACAGCGTAGTTCAGGCTATTATTTTCTTGGCTGACGTGGTGTAATCTATAATACTAGATCAGAGGTTCCCACCAACCACTAGAAATAGTGGTTGGGATTACTCTAGAAATAGTGGATTGGTGTTTTAAAATGTCCAAACATGAAAATCCGTGTAAAACTTGTTTCGACATCTTCCAATATATACAGTACCATATATTGCAGAGAAAGTAAAAAGAAAGAACTAGACATCTGTGTATTCAAGCGTATATATACTTAAAATTATATCCAATTAATTAGGTGAAAGGAATATCGAAACTACTTTGAAAAATTCCCAGGCATCTGTTGAAATATCCCTCATCAACCGTAACTCCTTGAAACATCACTTAACCAATTAAATCTCGTCTGACCTAAATAAGAGCATCGAATCGTTCAGGGAAGAACGTGTAGAATGTTTTACGTTCACTCTGAATTATCGGGAAATTTACGGAAGGCTCAGTGATTAATATTAAAGCGATTTAAGCGAATTAATTTCGGGAATAAATCATTTTACAGCACCGACTGTGCAGTCATCTGGGATGAGTTTTGAATTGATAATATTCGAACGTTTGTGAGAAGTGTGCGATGTAGTCCTCGGAAGTGATTTTGCTGTACGTCAAAACGCGATTTTGAATTCGGGCTGATGATGTTCATTTATTTTGTGGGGAATGGGTAATATTGAAAGTCAATATTTGTTCGTAAATAGCCTTTAGTAGCATGTTCTGGGTTAGCCAGTGTTGGTTCAGGATACAAGCATGAGTTTGAAGTAGCAATAAGCGTTGTCAGAAATACAACTGCAAACTTTCTAACTCTCGTAAGGTCTTAAAACGATTGTCTGATACAATAAAACAGTAATTCAATGCTCAGCAAGTTTTCGAAAAAAGAATGAGATTCCGAAAATACTCGCGTATTTCAGATTATACAAAATCTTTCGCGTCAAGAGAATACCATATATTGGTGAAATCTTTCACCATATATTGGTGAAATATCCAAGTGAAATCTTTCGCGTCACCTGTGAGAACTATAGCAATTGAATAGAACCAATTAGGCCACCAGACTGCTTGCTCTCAAGTAGATTCTATCCAAAATACAGAAACTCAATGAAAACGGTTTTAGTTCTTTGACTTTTCAAGAGTTTCCAAGTTGAGGATATTTCTAAAAAAATATTGCGTGCGAGCGTGTTCAATACCACGTGTGAGCGTGTTTCACTACTACGTGTATATTACGTGTTTTATACTACGTGTATATCACGTGTTTCACTATTACGACAATTGGTTTAAAATATGTAGAACGTGTTTCCTCTTTTGGTAACTCAAAGACAAAAGAAAACAATTATTTAAGATACTGCAACAGCAAAAAATTCTTCAAAAACTGTGAAATGAATGTTAATTGGTAATTGTAGATCAGTTATACATATACTGATGGTCACTGATGGTTTGATATTTACTGATGATCTATTCATTTGTATACTGTGTGACCACAATAATAGTACCGTTAAGAGAGAACCACGTGCCTTGCTATCGAGATATAGCAAAAAAGCACCATTGGCATCATTTTTGTAATTGTTGGTATTTCTCTGTTAATGGAAATTTCCAACATCTAAAATGTTAAAATAGTGAGTTGCAATCCAAGCCAAGTTCTTCAATAGTCAAATTCCGTTCTAGCCATGTTTTATTAGTTTCCAATTAGCTGGAATATTTTTAATTTGTGAAGATATATCCCAATACTGTAGTAATTATTTCCAAAAATGAATCTATGGTTTAAAATGGATCCCAATGATCATCAAGTTCAGGCAAAAACAAATTTTAGAAAATTTAGAAATTTGTCCATAGCATGAAATAGAAATTGATTGGGGCCTAGTTATGCTGCAGCCAATGCTTCCAGACCATGAGTTATCTAAATAATAGTTGATCGTTTTATCCTAGTTTGGTGACAGCTATACTTGCTGCAAGGATAACTTATATATACTGGGGGCGCCATGACCGGCTAATGACTCATTTTTGTGTTCATACGCCCATTATGCGCACATTGATTAGATTGTTTTCCCAGTAATAGAATTAATTCTGAAAATTTATTTAGGATATTTTTATTGAAATATGAGAAACCATGAATATAATTTTTAAATGTAACGATAAGAATCCTTTGATTTAAACTCAAACTATTGGTTTAATATAGCAAAATTTTACTATTAATAGCGTCAAATAGAGGAATTATATAGCTTAGTGGAGGTTTATAGTTTTGATATACATCTTTAGTATCAAGTTAGGTTTGTCTTAATTATAGTGAGTTTTCCTCCATAAAATAAACGAATGGAAACCTTTTCAAATTTCTTCTATTCATGTTCCCACTGTAGTAAAAAAAGCATTGGTGGACCCATTTTGTTGTCGATAGATGTTATTATAACGGAATAGCCCTTACCGCAATATCCGAAATACTTTTTATTAAATGTTACAATTTTATAAATCTTTGTGGCGATTATCTAAAAGTCAGCCAGATTACATTAAATTCTCGGATCATTCAGATCGAATTTCATCCAGCTGAGAAAGGTTCTATAAACCTCCCCGTGAGATTCTAATGTTAATGAAATCAATAAAAGAGAAAAAATAAATTGAACCTGTAGGATAAGTTCTCTATTGTCAGAAGTAAATTGTCTATGAACATGTTTAGACTATTAAATACATTGCTCACAAAAAGCATATAAATTATATTTGAAAGAAAATTTAAAGCTTTGCAAATGTGGTGACATAATACAATTGGTAAATATTATCTGCTGTACTGGTATATGCTGATTTTGTCTACTAACGAAAGAACACATGATTTTCAGCCTGTTTTAAAAGTAGCGTTTAAAAAGTTAAAAATTTTTCCTAGTAAAATTAAAACGAAACATTGCGGTTAGAGTGCTTTAAGTTGTTGACTGTCTTTCTCGAAACAATGTCTTGTTTTTTTATAAGTTTCCTGAGCATCTTATTGGATGTATATTAGTGTCATTATCTTATTGTGATCCGTGTACATAAGAATTAATTTTCCAGTGAAGCGACCAGATAAGTTGATCAATTTCATGTATCTTAGTGTTCTTCGCCATCGAAGAACTGATAACTGGCACAAGCACTAAGTCATATATTATATATTTGACTGGCACAAGCACTAAGTCATATATTATATATTTGACTGGCACAAGCACTAAGTCATATATTATATATTTGACTGGCACAAGCACTAAGTCATATATTATATATTTGACTGGCACAAGCACTAAGTCATATATTATATTGAAGATCTTGCTCGTACAGAAATGGTGAATCGGTGTATGCTCTCTGTGAAATTATCTGTTATTCGGTGTTGAAGAGCATTTACAAAAGTGAAACTGGTCCGGTGGTTGTTGCGCGGGGAACAGGATTTCAAATTTTTAGAAGGTACCCATTGCCAAAATCGTTTACGAAACAACTAAATGAACTGCTTTAAGCAATTGATCTAATAAAGTAGAGTGGAAGGTATTTTATTTGGTCTTGCGATTACCATTGATACGTCCTTTTGCAATATTCACGTATTTTAAGTTATGGTGAACCAACTGAAATACTCGGGATTTCCTGGGATATTATTGAAATAAAATGTACGTGGTATAAAATATGAATCATCTTAACCATAAACCTCCCAATAACTTAGTGAATCAATGAAAAAATATGTAAATTTATGAAACCGCTTTCGACTTATCGAAGTTATCATTACAGTCAGACAGAAAGGTATTTTAATTCCCCTTTCAGGAGAATAATTTAAATCAGCTTGACTGGATCTCATTTATTGAAAAATTAACAAATTGAAAATTATAATCGATCACGTATTTCAGGATATATTTAGTTCAGAAACGTATTTTTGAATTTCCATTTTTAATATTTTCCAACATAGTTATGAAGCGTTTATAATTTTGTTCATTCTGTCTGTCTGTCTGTCTGTCTGTCCGTTCGCATGATAGCTGCTGTAAAAATGACTTTATCAAAATTAAATTTCAGTATGTTGTTGAGACGATCTGTGAGACATATGGGAATTTTAATGAATAGTATCACCCAATTAGTTTTGGATTGAACTCGGATTAAAAAAATGAAATGCATTGAGTCCTATGGGACCTAATTTTTCAAACAATTTTTATGCGGAGTTAAAATCCACAAATTATTTCGAAATTGAAAAAAATATTCAAATTATCATGTAAAATATGTGTAAAAAAATTCATCAAAATATGTTAAGTAGTTTTTTAAATAAAAATTGAAATAATAATTACACCCATATGATATGAAGAGATTACGTGACGACTCATTGCAAAATAAGACATGACATCTATTTTTATTTTCGCTGTGTGAAAATTGTGATTATTAAGGAATTTTTATATTTATATTTAGTGTTGCATCCTTCCCAAAATCGCTTTAATTTTTGCATATTATCTGTGTATCTAAATTCTGTGCCTACGCAATTACAATATTTTTTATTTTAAATGATCACTAGACTGATTATTTTTACAACGAAGCCTAATTTTGACGTATGCAGAATGTCAACAAATCCGATTAAGATGAGTTGTATAAGAATTGCTAAATTTTTTCCACTCAAAATTATTTAGCTCTGGAGTCTGGAATTAACGTGATATGAATGAAATAATCATTGATTTTACATAGAGAAGCAAACGATTTTATAGCACTGACTTTTTTGATGAAGTTTTAAGTTTCCAAGTTTAACAAATTATTGTAGTACAGTGATAATTTAAAATCCGTGCTGAATGTATCGCATTTTAGAGATGTTTAAATGAAATTGAATTTCAGTTGGACAGTGTTTCATAATCAATGCTTTATGCATGATTAATATTTCTCGTTATATTTAAACGTAGTACAAAATTTGAAATATTTCTATCTGTAAATCTGCTTTTATTAGTTTAAATACTGACAAAAGTATGTAAATCTGTGAAGTTGTTTTGAATTTTTAACCTATTATAAAAGACGGACAAATTGAATTAATTCTTGTTATTCCACACTTCTCTGCAGGATAACAAAACTTGCATCAGGATATTTCCTGGACAGTACTATTGCCTGAAAACAATTTCATCAAAATCTATCGAGTAGTTAGTTCATGATGTATTTCCCTCAAAGCGTCTCTTAGAATTTTCTTTTGTATCTATTGAATCAGATATTAGCGGAAACTTATAAAAGATCACTGCCTTTTGGATATCCGGGCATGAAATACTCACTGTGTTTGTGGCAGTGGAGACGATAAGTTCGAAAACTGCATGAAATGAAGTGAAGTAATGCTTTGTTTACGTTGCACATACCTGAAATACAGGAATATCCACAATGCAATAGATAGAGCAATAAGGGACAGCCCATAACCAACAGAATATATGGTGTGTGCTTCTTTCACATCCCATAGAACCTGCAATTAAATAAAGTGTAATCAACAAATAATAAGAATGAAATAAGAATATAAGAATAAGAAATAATAAGAATGAATAAAATAAGAATGTGTCGTTTAAGGTCTAAGCTCATTGTAGGGAATCTAGAGGGTTATTCTACGTGCACTCCCTCTGATCTTTCGAAACCAAAGGATTTTTTAACACTTTACAACGTAGTTGAAAAATGTTTGTGACTTTAGTCATTTTGTCTGTCTGTCTGTCCGTTCGCACGATAACTGCCGTGAAATTGACTTTATCAAAATGAAATTTCAGTATGTTGTTGAGACGGTCTGTGGGACATATGGGAATTCAAATAAATGGAATCACCCAATTAGTTTCGGGTTGAACCCGGGTTGGAAAAATGAAATACATTGAATCCTATGGGACCTAATTTTTCAAACATTTTTTAAACAAAGTTAAAATTCGCAAATTGTTTCGAAAGTTTTAGGAAGTATTCAAATTATCCCATAAAATATATAAAAAAAAATTTCAGCGAAATATGTTCGGTAGTTTTTTAAATAAAAATTAAAATAATAATGACACTCATATTATATGAAGAGATCACGTGACCAACTTTAAAATAAAATATGGCATCCATCTTTTTTCCCAGTATCAAAATCGTGATTTTTAAAGTTCTGTTAAATTCATATTTAGTGTTGCATCCGTCCTAAAACCACTTGATTTTTGCGTATTTTCTGTGCATCTACATTCTGCGTCAACACAATTACAATATTTCTAAGTTTAAATGATCATCAAACTTTGATTATTTCTACAACGAAGCCTAATTTTAATGGATGCAGAATGTAAACAAGTGATTGTAAGATGAATTATATAAGAATTGCTGAATTCTTTTCACGAAAAATTACTGAACTCTGGAGTCTGGAATAAAAGTGTATAAATGAAATATTCACAGCTTTTGCATAGAGAGTCTCGACGATTTATATTTCGATGATGTCATTTGAATAAAGTTCATTTTTTTCGATGAAGCTTTAAGTTTTTAAATAAAATAAATTATTGTAGTTCTGTGGTAATTAAAAAAATATTGCCGCTGAATGTATCGCATTTTAGAGATCTTTAAATAAAATTTCAGTTGGAAAGTGTTTCATAATCAATGCTTTATTCACGATTGATCTTTCTTGTTTTCCTTAAGGAGATGATTTCTAACTATTTTTGTTTGGATAAACGCTTGAAATATTTCCTCAAATCTGGCTGAACCCTAACCTGGTTGACACATATTTGACTTGGCAGGGGTATATTACCCCACAAATATGCAAATCTGTAGGGTTAATAAATAATAAACTCATACTTTTGAATAAAA
Source organism: Amaurobius ferox (assembly GCA_951213105.1). Taxonomy (NCBI): domain Eukaryota; kingdom Metazoa; phylum Arthropoda; class Arachnida; order Araneae; family Amaurobiidae; genus Amaurobius; species Amaurobius ferox. Next base: position 118,714,885 of record OX578146.1, read on the forward strand.
TAAGTACATTCCTTTTCTTTTTTAATTTATTATTAACTATTAATAAAATGACAGACATTTGCATGGAAGGATGGAATGGGTGGTGTACGAATTTGAACGCGATAAGGATTGAAAATGTATGCGTTAATTACACTTCACAGAGATTTCACTTTGGGTGTGTGAATCATTTATGGACATCTGAATCATGCATTTTTGCTGTCGACTAAAATAAGGGAATAGTTCAGGATGTACTCGGGGGCAAAATTTGATTGAGACAGTGATAGGTTGAAATTTAAAGTTTATTACGCGTGGTATGGAAAAAAATTCGTATAATATTTATGAAAAATGGGGTGCTTTTGATGGGAGGAGATCAATATTACTGTATTATATGTATATAAATTTTCCAATAGATATCAATTTTAACGGAAACAGGTAATTAACAAATTGGGGTGATACCATGCCCTTATGATGGCAAAACGAAATATGTGGAGAAGCATCATTCTCAGATAAAAGGTGTTGAAAGTTTTTTATGTTTCAAATATACCAATGCTATGGAAATATTTGCATTTTCATATTTGTGTTATTAATTTTGATAAATACTAAAAAAAATGCCATAACATCAACTCATTAAAAGTAATCCAACCAGCCTTGTGAAGGCAAAGCGATGTATCTTGAGAAACACTATTTTGAGATAAAATGTGTTAAAATTTTTTTTTTTCAAACGGACCAATGCTATGGAAATATTTTCATTCGCGTTTTCATATCCGCTTTATTAATTGAAATACGTCTTCAACAAAAATATCATAGCATTAACTCATTAAAAATAAGCCAAATAGCCTCGTAAAGGCAAAGCGGCGTATCTTGAAAAAAAAAATCAAAACTAGAGTATATTGAGAATTATTACAACAAAACCAACTAGCTTTGCAAAGGCAAAATCACGTATCTCGGAAATACGTCCTTTTGCCATCACGAGGTGAATTATTACATAAGCGGAAATATTAACATTTTCTATTACTTTACAGATTGGGATCCCATTGTCTAAAATTTTAATGTAACAGTCAGTGAAATTTTAAGTTCACTATATTGCTGATTAATGGAATTAGGTAATTGGCGATTAAAAGCTTCTGTAATCTGAACCAGACCATTTTACGAACGAGAGTAATATTTATTCCGACGGTTTGGAATTCCGTGAAGTATTCGGATTTTGTAAATGGTTGAAATTAGAGCTGTTGGGGATATTTGAAATTCCTAGTTGCTGTCAATATTTAACCGATATATCGAGTTTTAAAGTAGGGTAGAGAATTGCAGTGATTACCGTTATAATATTGTTTCCAATACTGCAACTTTTCGCTTTTTACCTTAAAATTAATTTTATTCATTCCTTTACAATGTTTTACATTGAAAAAAATATGATGTGGGCAGCATATGACTTTCCTTATATAATGCGATGAATTTACTACTTTTACAGTTAAAAAAATGTGATTCTTATAGCAGATACTTATATTCCTTCCAAGATATTAAATTTTATTCAATTAGTCATCATTTTCTTTGATTTAGAGCTATTTTTATCCATTTGACGAGATGTTCGTTAATTGGGCAACATTTAAAAATGTCGCCAAGTTGACGGCATTCCGCTAAATTCGTCGTCAAAATCTCTCTAAGCGTTATGGACGGAGAAATAAGTTATTCTTACAGCAGATAAATGACTATTGGCGTTCAAATACAAAAGTATTACTCAAAGTATCTTTTCTCGTGAATGGAACGACTTAGATCCACGAGAATGATGTCACCCAATTTATTGCATGATATTATATATGAAAAGTGAACATGTTTCTTAACAGTTAATTTTTTTTTCATTTATGGGATTTTTTTATAAATTTATTTAAAAAATGTGCAATATTTCGAGACCGGTTCATGCTAGCGTTCTAAAGTTTATGTCAATCGTTTTCTAAGGAAAAATTACATAAGAAATGTCTATTTGCGTAACTTTTTCAAAGGTTTTGATTTTTTTTATGATTTTTTCAAAATTTCACTCGAAAATTTAGGAGTTTCTGAACGTTCCATTGTGTTTTAAAACAATAGGCTTCCAGTATTCACGGATTGTGATTTTTGTACCAAATTTCATTCGAATCGCTCCATTCGTTCGTGAGATATCGTCTCCACAGACTCACTGACACACATACACACACAAACCCACACACGCACATCACCTCAAAAATGTTCGATTCGTGATCAGGGATGCTTGAAACGTGCTCTCCCGTTGAAAACTCGAATTCGAGTTTTTGATCCCGTCACAATACTTTGCTTATATATTATGTATATAAGGAAAGTAAAAATTGCAGAAATTATTACTTTTAATCATTAATTGGTATTGAATATCTAAATGATATTTTTTAATTATTTTTATTTTCAATTTAAAATCCGATTTCCAATAATAATTTCTTAAGATATCTTATTGTACTAATTTGCTGGTATTTAAACGTTTATAGCTTTATATTATATTGTAATGTTTCATATTGTTTTAGTGACCTGGAAATAGAAGCAATGAATTATTATTATTCCAAGTTACTTTTTAAATTATAAAAGTTGAACAGATAAGTACTAATTTTGGAATTAGGGAAGATGGTTTCAAAATTTAATGTTAGTTAGAATTAGCAATTATACGAAAGCATTTAATTAGCTTGGAGGTTAACTTTTTCATAGAAATGTAAATGTTACAAAATAATTTTAAATTGCATTTGATGCAGATTTTTTTCCAAAAATTCAAAATTTCAGAAAGAAGCTTATCCGGAGAACGGTCCCTCAAAAAGATCCCGTTTTTCATTCCATAAAATCCTTTTTTTTTTTTTAGAGTTTTTAGAACTCTAGTATAATTACATTCAGTAGCGTAGCGTGAGATTTTTGACTGGGGAGGCTAAAAATTTGCCAAAAAATGTGGTATTACAAGTGAAATTTATATTGGAATTCGCATTTTCATAAGTTTTATTTCAAGAAGTTTTATTTCTTGGTGAATAAAATAAAATAATTTTAAATAAAAATGTAAAGACTGGATGAAATAAATGCACGAGACTTTATAATGTTACTTATGTAAGATGAATACAAGATATAACATTTTAAATGTTTTCTTATTTCTAAATTAGATGAACTTTTGCAATCATTTTATCAAATATGAAGTCATGGTCGCCCATGGGGGATGTAAAAGGGGGGGGGGGAACACTCTCCCTTGAACATTAATTTAACAAAGGCGAGCATCAGGCCTGTCGATGTTGTAGATCATGGGCTTGAGTTTGTCCCCCCCCCCCACACCTTGAAATTTTTTTTTACAAGCGCTTAAATATGAAGTAGAAATATATTAGAATATTATTAGCAATTGATAAAAAAATATATCAGTTTTGTAAATATAAACAGCTAGAACTAACGAAATAAAGCAATTCAAAGAAGTGCACTGAAAATGGGTGAGAACACTGTAGTATTTAAACAATTTTGTATATTAATTATTTACAAATATTATACTTTAAAAATAAAAACTTAATATCTTAACCACAATATGCTAAAATACACTAGGAAATTATAAATGGCTTTTGTTTAATTGAGATTCTCCTATAACGTGATTTTTAAAGGGAAATCAGATTTATTCTTTCTAAACCTCACAAATACGCAAAAGGATGCTTCGCCATATTGTTGCTGTGACTAAGTCTACTTCACAAACTACTTAAGTTTAATGGTAGTCATTATTAGTGTGTTTCCTTGTCTTGATATTGTTTAAATTTGGGCGAATGTCAACCCTCCTGTAACGTGATGTTTATAGGGAAATCAGATTTATTCTTTCTAAAACTCACAAATACGCAAAAGGATGCTTCGCCATATTGTTGCTGTGACTAAGTCTACTTCACAAACTACTTAAGTTTAATGGTAGTCATTATTAGTGTGTTTCCTTGTCTTGATATTGTTTAAATTTGGGCGAATGTCAACCCTCCTGTAACGTGATGTTTATAGGGAAATCAGATTTATTCTTTCTAAAACTCACAAATACGCAAAAGGATGCTTCGCCATATTGTTGCTGTGACTAAGTCTACTTCACAAACTTCTTAAGTTTAATGGTAGTCATTATTAGTGTGTTTCCTTGTATTGATATTGTTTAAATTTGGGCGTATGTCAACCCTCCTGTAACGTGATTTTTAAAGGGAAATCAGATTTATTCTTTCTAAAACTCACAAATACGCAAAAGGATGCTTCGCTATATTGTTGCTGGGACTAAGTCTACTTCACAAACTACTTAAGTTTAATGGTAGTCATTATTAGTGTGTTTCCTTGTCTTCATATTGTTTAAATTTGGACGAATGTCAACCCTCCTGTAACGTGATTTTTAAAGGGAAATCAGATTTATTCTATCTAAACCTCACAAATACGCAAAAGGATGTTTCGTCATATTGTTGCTGTGACTAACTCTACTTCACAAACTACTTATGTTTAATGGTAGTCATTATTAGTGTGTCTCCTTGTCTTGATATTGCTTAAATTTGGGCGAATGTCAACCCTCCTGTAACGTGATTTTTAAAGGAAAATCAGATTATAAAGGGTTGGAATAGGGGGAAAAATAGCCACGTCTTCCTGGAAACTAGCTTATAGTTCTAGCTTATCAGTCAGGGCGGAGTTTAATAGGTGGGCGGGGATAATGCCATGTTTCTTTCAATGAATCTTAAAAGCTAGATGATTTCAGCTTCTAGATGTGCATTTTAATGGGAAAAATACTTTGAAACTTCTCATTTTAAGCAAGTGAAGTGTAATAGTTTTTTTAAAGAAAGACATATATATTCACAAAGTTATATTAAAAAATATAATAAATAAATGCGTCTTTAAATTAGATTAGAAACAGGGGAGGCTCAGCTTCTGAGCCTCAATGGGTGCTACGCCACTGGTTAGTTACATTACCTAAAAAACAAGAACTGCAGCGATGTTTTGGTAATTATCCCGATTAAAACTCTAATTTTTCGAGGTTTATGATTTCCGTAGTATTATTTTCTATGGAAAATAATAATTTCCTGAACAATGATAGTAGTAAGAAGTTTATAGGGGAAATGGTTAATTTTGACTATGTTGGATGTTAATGGTATCAAAACAGTTTATATTAACATAACTTAACTAAATGTAGTCAATTCATTGTCGTCACTAAGCTATTGCCGAGTGGAAAAATGAGTTTTTAACTCATTTTTACGAAATATATTAAACATATACATGTAATTTGGTTGCAAAATCTGTAAAATACGTATTTTTTTTTCATTTTGATAATTATTATGATACACGTAAAGAAAACACTGCGGATTAAGGAACTCCGGACTTATTTTTACTACTAACATTTTCCCCCGTTAACTGGCTATATTAATAATCATTGAACCTCTAACGATGAACCTGCTGGTAAACTCAGAACCTGATTGATACACCCTGAACCTGATTGGTGCACCCCGAACTTCAAACTAATAATGAAATTGATATTTCATAATAAATAAGTCCCTGTCAAAATTTACAAAATAAAATAAGAACCAGAAATAATTCATTTCAAAACTCTTGATATAAAATAACTGATAGATTTTAGTTAATAAAGAGCCGCAATCAATAAACTACTCAGCAAGATTAGCTGTCATGGTTAAGGAAAAAGGAGATGTTCTCATCTTCTCTGAACCGAAGACTGATGTTGGTTCTCAGACATAAGTTAATCAAAACTAGCGGTTACTGACCGATTTAGGGATTTTATTAATAACTTTGCCTGATTATTATAGCAAATAATTTTCGTTTTTGTCCTTCAATATGACTGTATGAAGTATTGTTTTCCCGAAAAGTTTCGGAATTCAAATTGTTGACAGATAAGCACGTTTAAACACCCGAATACAGTCCGAATACTTTTGGAAAAATATGTTTGCATATTTGTATGTCTGAATACGAAAAGGGATTGAAGAATGTATGTTTCAATGCGAAATTTTATGCCTGCCGGTCAAAGGATGAATCGGTTTCTTAGTTATAAACTAGATTTTCAGGAAATCAATGTTAGGTTCCCAGGACAAATTGATTTATCGAAATCCAAACTAGTTTGACTAGCAATCGCACTTCACTATATAGGATAAAAAATCTGATGTGGGCAACACATGACTTTCCTTATATAATGTAATGAATTTACTACTTTTACAGTAAAAAAATAGGTTTTTCTTATAGTAGATACTAATATTCTTTCCAAGATATTGAATTTTCGACAATTAGTAGTCATTTTCATTGATTTAGCGTCATTTTTATCCATTTGGCAAGATTTTCGTTAATTTCTCGACATTTCAAAAAGTCTCCAAGTTGGCGACATTCCGCCAAATTCGTCGCCAAAATCTCGCCAAGCGTTATGGACGAAGAAATAAGTTGGTGTTACAGCAGATAAATGACTATTGGCGTTCAAATACAAAAGTATTACTCAAAGTATCTTTTTTCATGAATGGAACTAGCTAGATCCACGAGAATGATGTCACCCAATTTATCGTATGGTATTACATATGAAAAGTGAACATGTTTCTCAATAGGAAATATGTTTTTTTTTTCATTTTATATGACTTTTTGATAATTTTTTTTGAAAAATGTGCAATATCTCGAGAACGGTTCATGTTAGCGTTCTAAAATTTATGTTAATCGTTTTCTAATAAAAAAATTACATAAGAAATGTCTATTTGCGTAACTTTATTAATGGTTTTGATTTTTTGACGATTTTTTCAAAATTTTATTCGAAAATTCAGGGGAGTTCTAAACATTCGATTACGTATAAAAACAATAGGCTTCCAGTGTTTACGGATTGTGATTTTTGTACCAAATTTGGTTCGAATCGGTCCATCAGTTCGTCAGTTATCGTCTCCACAGACTCACTGACACACACACACACATACACTTTCACACACACACACAGACATCACTTCAAAAGTGCTTGTCAGGGATGCTTGAAATCAGGAATGCTTGAAACGTGCTCTCCCGTCGAAAACTCGAATTCGAATTTTCGACCCCGTCACAATACTTTCCTTATACATTATCTATATAAGGAAAGTAACAAACGAAACGAAGGGGAGTCAAATAAATTATCATATATATAGTAACCACGTTTATTTAACTTATTATTACACGGCGAACTCTAGTGGCACTTCGAGTTGCATAGCATCGATTACTTTTTGCATAGACATCTGTTAAATGCACACATTTGTCACATCCGTCAAGAATATCTTTCTGTGTCGAGATTGCACTCGGACGACACGAGTTCGATTGCCGGCTCTGCCCAAACTGTCACCGCGGAGTATGGGCACATTAAATATGTAGGTCCGTAAATATTTTCGAGAAGTTAGTGGTAGGGGAAGGAGGGTCCGGTCCTTGTGAATTCCTCCACCACTGGATTCCGGTCTAAATTGGGTGGCACTGTCCCGGTCGTCCAAGCAGATAACTTGCACTTTCGGGTAGGTCGGACGGTCTGGGTCGAAGGAAAATTTCGCTCTAGAATTCTCTCAAGAATATCTATTTCTGGCCGTCTGTTGTAACTGCTTTACACGCTGTGTGTGAGCTGCACGGCCTGGATAATGAAAAAAAAAATATCTCTCTCTTTTCCAAAAAAAAATTAACAGAAATAAATAAAACACATTAACATAATTTAGAAATGTTATTCATATCACCATTGTTGTAAACAAACTGTCACCCAACCACTGACCTCTAGGTTAGTGCACCCAACTAAAAGGGTTTGCAGAGATTTGGAAAACGAATACAACCTATGGTGGCGCCAGGACGGTTCGATAGCGGTGGAATTCTAATAAAGAATGAAAATGTCCACACAAATACGACATGCAAAATTTATGCAACGCAAAATTCATATAATTTATGTAATTTATAAAAATAAACATGGTTTCATTGTAGTCTTTCCACATTAGTTTCTGGCATAGACATTTGGGTCCCGGGTCAACATTATTTTGAGGGCTTTTGTTCGTGATATAAAAATATTTCCAGGCCCGAAGTCATATCGTCCCAATGGATAACCCGACTTTGGTTATATGGCCATAGTTTTTCTATCTAATACCTAAAGGTCCATTTCAGCCAGAAAGAAGAAATACTGATTATGCAAATGCTTTTAGGCGAAGACCCATTAAGTTCTCCTGAAGTTACAAAATATCAAAACGGAAGAGACCAAAACAAATATAAAAATCTGATGTGGGCAACACATGACTTTCCTTATATAATGTAATGAATTTACTACTTTTACAGTAAGAAAATAGGTTTTTCTTATAGTAGATACTAATATTCTTTCCAAGATATTGAATTTTCGACAATTAGTCGTCATTTTTATCCATTTGGCGAGATTTTCGTTAATTTGGCAACATTTCAAAAAGTTGCTAAGTTGGCGACATTCCGCTAAATTTGTCGCCAAAATCTCGCCAAGCGTTATGGGCGAAGAAATAAGTTATTCTTACAGCAGATAAATGACTATTGTCGTGTAAATACAAAAGTATTACTCAAAGTATCTTTTTTAATGAATGGAACGAGCTAGATCCACGAGAATGATGTCACCCAATTTATCGCATGGTATTACATATGAAAAGTGAACAACTATAAATGGATGCACAAATGCAGAAATATAAACATTGAATTAGATATATTTAATATACTAACGAGTCTTTTTAAAATTGCACCTTTTACAAACATGAGGCCCTAAGTGGTCGCTTGGGTCGCTTGGCCCAAGTGACCCAAGCGATCCTCAGCTGACCGACGCTCCTGAAGTCAGCTGAGGGGATTACTAGACATACGTATTTCCGTTGACATCGCGAAGTTTTACCACATGTAATGCTAAAACCTTTTGCACTACTTGGGATAAGTAAAATTGTTGCTGGCTAATAGTAAAATCGTTGTTGGCTAATTGTAAAATCGTTGCTGGCTAATAGTAAAATCGTTTCTGGCTAATAGTAAAATCGTTGCTGGCTAATAGTAAAATCGTTGCTGGTTAATGGTAAAATCGTTGCCGACTAACACGTGCAGCTCGAGGCGAAGGAGGAGCGTAAAAAAAAAAAAAAATCCATGCGCTTATGTGAAATTGCAAGTATAGAACTTATTCAACAGAATGCCATGAACAAACACTTTCTTTAAAAAATTGCTCTCAACGCGGTATGCAGAAATTCCTAAATGTTTTCATCAAAAAGTCTGCTCTAAGAATTGTAAGTGTGTACGACGAATCCGCAACTTTGAAAAAGTATTGCTTGTGTGAATTTTTTGAAATTACAATGAGACGGTAAAAGGTGCAGATATTTTTTATCTTTCTAATGAACTTTTTAATTTATGAGGATAATATCTCTATGGTTTTTTATTTTTATTTTGTCCAATTTGAAGTTGTGGATAATGAAGTTGTGGAATTTAAAATCATAACACTCCTAAATTGTAAAGAATGCTGTTAATATATGCTAGGTCTTCCATCAAGAATTGCAGATAATATAAATAATTAAATTTATTTAAGGGGACGGTGGACGTTGACATTTTTATTTATTTATTTATTGACTTAGAAACGCGAAAATTTGTATAAATATTCCTTTTAACATTACTATATACAATACCATTATTTTTTTTTTCAATTGTGTTATAATTTTGTATTTTTTCTTTTAATTTAATTTTTTTAATGAAAATTTGAAAATGCTCCGTGTGTGTCATTTGTTCACATTTTTGATTAATTTTGCATTACGATCATTCAGAAACACATTATGAACAAATTTGGGTATTCAGTTTTAAAACCCTTAGAAAGTTGATTTTTTAAAAATATTTTTCTGCATTAAAACTTAATTTTCATCATTTTATTAGGTTCTTATTCATTTTTAATTACTTTAATAAAGTCCAATTATAAAATGCATACCTAGTTTCTTTAAAAAGTATGAGAGGTGTCTTCTTGCCAAATTTCATGCATCTCAGACAAAAATTAAGACGCACGGAGCATTTTAAAAATGTAAAACTTTTGAAAATTCTAGTTTTGAACACAAAATAATAAAATGAAATCAGGTTTTAAATAGAATATATCTATAAAATATTAGTGATAGATAAAATAGCACATAATATTTTACTTTAAATTTTACGTAGTCATACTTTGTGAGACGATAAAATAATATTAATGCATTTGGGCTTTACTAAGGGCTGTACAAATGGCTGTAGTAAAAAAATACACATGACCTATTAGGTCATAACTAAACTGCCTCTTGCGACCGGAAACTGAAGCAAAGCAAGGTATCTAGCTACATGTTTAATAACTGAGAAGTTTATCTCATGAAAGTAATAAAACAATTAAAATATTAAATACAAAATGATAAATACTAAATAATCAATGTATAAGACAGTCTAATAATTTGTACAAATATACATGTTATGGAAAACAAATAGAAAATTCTGTTTGGCTCTCGAATTTTTTGAAATTAATTTTTCTCCATAGACTTAACCTTATCTGACCTTTGACTTTTTGATACTTTAGTACATAAATCGGAATTTGAAAATCGGTCTTCGTCATGATCTCAAACATGATTAGTTCCAACTATGCACAACATTTTATGAGAATCCAGCAGGTGTATATCTGGGCAGGTGGGTATATTCTGGTGTGCCATCTCCTTTGATAGCCGGACCCCTTTGGTAGTCATTTGTGGTACCCCGACAGCACAGCGGTGCGTAGACAACATTCTACGACCGGTTGTGTTACCGTTCCTTTTGCGACACCCCGGACTTACTTTTCAACAAGATAATGCCCGGCCGCACACGGCACGTGATGCTATGAATTGTCTTCAAGCTTGCCCAACATTTCTTTGGCCAGCTAGGTCTCCTGATCTCTCTCCCATAGAGTACATTTGAGACGTTATGGGAAGGCGATTGCAACCATACCGGAATGATGACGATTTAGCCCGACAGTTGGAGACAATTTGGCAAGACCTTCCGCAGGACACCATCCGTGAATTTTATCAGTCTATGCCACGCCGGGTGATATCTTGCATCCAGGCCAAAAGTGGACCAACGCCTTATTGACTTCCTCCCTTTGTATACGATCAAACGCTAAATCATTAAATTGTTCTTAAATTTTAATCAATTCTTTTTCTATGTATGTTCTTCACATCCATCAATTTTTATCACAATCGGACAACTCCTTCTTGGTGCGTCGATGTTTTTGTTAGAGTGTATGACAGAATTAGTACCAATACAAAACCCTCAGCGAAAAGTTTTTTTTTTTTTTTTTTTTTTAATTCAATTAACGTGGCAACAACAGATCGAAATCCAGTTACAGTAGCCACACAAGCCTCCATGCCTTATTCGGGATTCGAACCCGAGCCCTCCACACATCAGCCGAACACGCTATCCACTACGTCTGTTTTCGTACTTTTCCTTTGTCGCTTTAGCATATATTGAAATAGTGATTTGGGATCTGCTAAAAAATCTGCCACCCTCCCGCCCCATGTTTCATATATATTGCAAATAAATGCTATTTAAACGCCCCAAGGAAAATCTTAATGTTAAAAATGGGGAAACTTTCCATATGCGTTTCTAAGGTGAATACCGCCTTAACCATGCTATGGACTTTGAATAATTTTTCAGGCAAAGAGGCTGAGTCTAGGGAAATATTGTTGTGAGATTTATCACCTTAAAGCGAATTGCGGAATAACAAAAGGTAAAAACCTATTTCGGTCTGTTTGTCATAGCCACTTATAACGCGGGAACATCCAAACGGATAAACATATGTGTTGAGAAGGTTTGTTAAGCTTAATAATAAACAGTTTTAATTGGTGAAATATTCCGAATTTTGTACTGCGTTAATATATAACGGTGAAATTTCGAAACTGTGTCCAATGTAAGTATCCTCTAAGTAATGTTATCGATTTCTATGAAACTATTTTAATAAATGAGAATCAGTCAAATATATGTTTTCAATTTTCATTTTCTTATATCTTCTCGTTTCAGCCCTTGTATGGGACCTCTGGGTAAAAGTAATGTATAGGCCCCTTTTCCTATTATTAGTGGGGATATACATAAATAAAGAAATGCGCCGAGATGAAAACCTTTCGAATACTTTATAAAGGATAAAACTTTATAAAAACATATGTACGAGGATGGATTGGGTACAAGATCAAAATTAAATTAAAAGCATTCAATGAGTTCAAACTGAGACTGGATGTGTTATCTATTGTCTTTGTAAAAGACTGGAAAAATGGTGGTAGTATATAGCATATGGGGGGGGGGGGGGCTTGAATTTGAAATAAAACTATATGGTATCAAATTAGTTTATATTAGTACAGATAATCCAAATAAACAAATCGGTGTACATGGGAAAGTTTTAGCTGTTGTCAACATGAAAAATATGTTAAAATATGAAATTGTGTGTGGCTATGTAAAACTGGCAGTAGCTAAGGGTGCATACTGTTTTATTTTTTCATCTGGCCTGGAGAAGGAGGCTTATAAAGCTCTCGAAGTAATTGTCACCTTACTTGCTTCGCTTTATTTAATTAAGTTTCGTAAGCTTTTAGTCAAAGTACTATACATAAGAAATGGGATTAGCAACTTGCAATGTTTAAGGACGCAGATAATGGTTTCACTGCTATGGGATCCAGGATAAATCGCAAGGCTAAAGCAAGGTTTTGAACAGGGTCAAAATTACAAGCTGAATCTCTATAGTGATAATAAACAAAAATTAAAACAGCAGAATGTTCCGGACGTTATTACGACGTGTTGAAAGAAAAGTTTTGTCAAAAGAAGGGGGGGGGGGGTCAAATGATTATTGGGAACTGTTTGGGAAAAGCAGTTGAAAGTGTTTTGTTTTTAATATCACGAGCATGCTCAGACGATCTAATATCATCGGTCCTTTTAGTACCACCAAAATATTTATAATTATTGTCAGGGAAAATGTGGGGGTACAATGTATACCCTTGTCCGACCTAAATAAACTACTCTGAAATAAAATTTTTAATTCTTTTAAAGGTATTTTTATATAACATGTGACTTGTCGCCATTCCTCTTATGATACCTTATTACATTAATGCATAAGCACAGGAATAGAGATGAGCAACACAATAAGTCAAATATCTTCTGTAATTTTTGTACTAAATTTCGTTCGAAGCCGTCCATTCGTTCGTTAGTTATCGTCTCCGCAGACTCACTGACACACACACACACACACACACACTTTCACATACACACACATACTTTCACACACACACACACACACAGACATCACCTCAAAAACGTCTGATTCGTGTTCAGGGGTCCTTGAAACGTGCTCTCCCGTCGAAAACTCGAATTCGAATTTTCGACCCCGTCACCATACTTTCCTTATACATTATATGTATATAAGAAAAGTAATAGGAAATATTTTTCTAATTGAATATTTTTCAATTAAAGTACTGTATAAATATTTGGAATTTGAGTATTTTAGAATACCCACCATGGAGATCAAACTGTAATGTTATGATCCGTAAAGAACCTTGCTGCCCCAACTGGGAATCGAACCCTGGATCTTCAAACTGGCCAGCCGACTCTCTACCATTGAGCTACTGGGACGGCATTGAAAGCTCTTATCGTCGAAGTAAACTCTGCAAATCCTTTACCGTATTTTGAATATTTCCCGAAATTACAATATGTATCTATCTTTAATTGGTAAAGGAATAAATTCCATAACCATCATTTTAAAACACAGATATGTCATGAAAATACAGGGTGTTCCAGTTCCAGTGCAGTTGATTCCACTTTCCCCGGCAATCTGTTTTATATGCATACATCCAATTTGATAGCTTGTTTAAATTAAATGTGAAATTCTTTCACATATTTTTTTTTCAAGTAGGTGCTATTTTCTAAAAAATAGAGGGTGTAACTTATTATACGGTCCCCTGAGAAAAGGATGTTCAATTAGAAAAGCTTGAGCCATATAGAAACTAATTTAAAGGGATAGAAACCCGGTGTAATTATTTGCAACAGTTATGAAGATATTTAGAATAAAAGTAACATAAAAAAATCTGATGCGGGCAATACACGACTTTCCTTATATAATGCGATGAATTTACTACTTTTACAGTAAAAAATAAGTTTTCTTATAGTAGATGCTTGTATTCTTTCCAAGATATTGAATTTTCGTCAGTTAGTCGTCATTTTCATTGATTTAGCACTTTTTTTATCTATTTCGCGAGAATTTCGTTAATTTGGCAACAATTAAAATAGTCGCCAAGTTGGCGACATTTCGCCAAATTTGTCATCAAAATCTTGCCAAGGGTTATAAACGGAGAAATAAGTAGTTCTTATAGCAGATAAATGACTACTGGTGTTCGAATACAAAATTATTACTCAACGTATCTTTTCTCATGAATGGAACGAGTTAGATCTACCAGAATGATGTCATCAAATTTATCGCATGATATTACATATGAAAAGTAAACATGTTTCTCAACAGTTAATATATTTTTTTTAATTTATGGGATTTTTTGATAAATGTATTTAAAAAATGTGCAATATCTCGAGAACGGTTCATGCTAGCGTTCTAATGTTTATGTCAATCGTTTTCTAAGGAAAAATTACATAAGAAATGTCTATGTGCGTAACTTTATTAAAGGTTTTGATTTTTTGATGAATTTTTTAAAATTTCTCTCGAAAATTTAGGGGAGTTCTGAACATTCAATTACGTTTAAAAACAATAGGTTTCCAGTATTCACGGATTGTGATTTTTGTACCAAATTTCATTTGAATGGCTCCATTTGTTCGTGAGATATCGTCTCCACAGGCTCACTGACACACACACACACACAGACATCACCTCAAAAATGTTTGATTCGTGATCAGAGATGCTTGAAACGTGCTCTCCCGTCGAAAACTCGAATTCGAATTTTCTACCCCGTCACAATACTTTCCTTATACATTATGCATATAAGGAAAGTAAAAATACTGAAATAGAAAAAACTGCAATCGTATTTTCCTCGATTACTGATACGTTCTACAGGGGCGGATTCCAAATCAAAACCAGACTTCACATAAAAGGTATCTGCCGAATGTTTTGCAGCTGTCTCTGCATTTGTACGGTAAAAAAAATTCCCGATTTTTTTAATAAGCAATTTTTCGTCAAACATTGTAGATATAATTGCATAGAGATAGTTTCTTTAAACTAGTTACTGTACAGCGCAATTTTTTTTAATTGAAATTTTTTGCACAAGAGACCCTATAAAAATTTAGGTCCATTATTTTTCTGAAAATAGCACCAACAAAAAAAAATTATTCGAATGGATTTCGAATCAATTTTAACAAACTTTCGAATTGGAAGTATGTGTCTCAAACCAATTGCCGAAGCACGAAAAGCGGGGTCAACTATACTGAAACACACCATGCTGGGTACTATACCCGGGACTAACTTAACTTGATTATATAGACCCGGTAAAAAGTATCAATTGCATAAATCTAACACTCTGATTTGCTACGGTTGAATTGATCAGCAGTGGTACGACCCATTTAGACCGGAACCCAATGAGGTGACAAACATAGCGACCGAACCATCCTTCCCCTGACGCATCACCTCTCAGAAGTACTTTCGGAGCATGCGTATTTATCGTACCCATACTCCGCGTAGACACGGGATAGATGAGGATCGAACACGGCTAATCCACGTGCAATCCCCTAGCCATAACCGCTGTGCTATCCCGACCAAGTTAAAAAACAATTGAAACAGTAATTGAATGCGCAATGACTTCACAAAGAAATCTCATTCTCAAAGCAATGACGTATTTAAAATACACTAAACTCATCGCAAATCATTAAACTGGAAGTAACTCTCAGAGATGCACTTAAGTAACTTCTACAGAAAATTTCAGACACTAGCTAAACCATCCTCTTTGTTTCCAATTCACTAACTTCGCGAAAATCTCAAAGATGTTAATATTTCCCCAAATTTGTCTTCATGACAATTATTTTAAAAATCTGTGCAAGCTTTTTCTCTTCGAAAAAAAAAACTCAAGAGCAAGATCCCGGGTTACAACAAAATTAATCTAACTGATTAATTATTTATTAATTAACAAGTAAACGCAAAAACGCCGTATTTTAATGTCCCCTTCCTCCTTTTATTGTATGTACCTAAATTGTATGAAAAATGTATTTGCTAAAATATACGTAATTTAATTGTATGAAAGACAAAGACATGCCGAATGTGGGCTTTCTAGCTGTTCCGGTTGTCGCGTTATTCCCTAAAAAGTGAGTACATTCCAATAACGGACCCAGGACGGTCTGGGCCAATAAGGTTCAAAATCTGAAAAATTAAACTATATCATGAAGGACAGGGATGTGCCATATAAGAGATTTCTAGCTACTCCGGAGCTTGAGTTATTCAGAAAACGACTACATTTCTATTGCGGGCCTAGGGCGGGCTAGCCCGTTAAAGTTCAAAATCCAAAGAATTAAATATACCCCAAAAAGACAACGTCATACTATATTTGGATTTTCTAAACGCTCGAGTTATGTTCCCGAGTTATTTTTTCCAAACGACTATATTTCTATGGCGAGCGAAGAACGGACTAACCCGATAAAGTTCAAAATTTAAAGAATTAAATGGATTCCAAAAGACAAGGACATACCGAATTTGACCCTGCTTCTTGAGTTATTTCCCAAAACACGCGTACATTCCCAGGGCGGGCCCAGGACGGGCTAGCCTGATAAAATTCCAAACCCAAAGAACTAAAATATACCACAAAAGACAACTACATACCAAATTGCACGTTGCTATAATTAATGGAAGCTGATTAGCTAGTGCAACAAATATGTGAATCACACTGACAAACACCAGATCAAGTTAAATAAAAGGTTGTAAAAATAAGAAAAACAAACGAACCAATGACAAAAGAGTAAAATTGTTTTAAAATAGGGGGAAAAAAATCATTTTTTCCCTATCATCCACATGGAAGATTCTTATACTCATAAATCAATGCATAATCTATACAAACATGACCAAAGTATCGACCATTTTAGAACCGGTATATATTCCGAGTTACGGCATAGAGGGTTGTCTCTTCAATCATCTTGCCGCATCCTATATTTACCATCTGTATTCGTAATGCATGCTGAGATGCGATTTTTAAAACGTTTTCATGTATTAATAACTGAATTTCCGACGAAAATGCTTTTGTCTGCACTCCAAATAAAAGAGTGAGTGTTGTATGTGATGAATATAAGTGGGTATAAGTATAAGGTAGATAAATGCTTGATATTTTTTATCTTTCAAGGGAATAATAATTTTTATCTTATAATATGTATCAAAAAAAACTTTGTGATCTCGTCTTGTGTCATTCTTTGTCCTTCTTCTTCTGGCATCACTGGTCCTGTTTGCGGTTCGACCGAAACAGGAGGTCACACGACAACAACAACAATATGTATCAAGTACTAGAAGAGTAAGCCCGTAATAAGATTGGGTAAAGTTGCAAAAGGTTACCTTCCATTCTATTCATAAAAAGTTGTAAAAGATTATCACCCATTCGCCCACTTCTCTATCGAAACATACATATTTTACTATCTCCTAACAAAACTCAATTAATTTACGATCTTCTAGATCCTCTAACAAAGCGTACCTGTTCCACGAACGCTGAAACTAAACTGACTATATTTTGAATCAAGTATATTAAATGAATAATTTCGACAAAGCGACAGGACTTTTAAAATAAATTGAATTTACATTTTCAAGATATTGATTTTTCATTAATTTGACATCATTTTCGTTAATTTAGCGTCGTTTTCATCACTTTGGTGATAATTGCATTAATTTGGCGATATTTTCCAAGAGTCGAAAAATTTTCACAATTTTTTTTTGCCAAGTGTTCCAGAATAATAGATTTGGGTGATTATAGGTTGAAATATTTTTCTCCATAAGATATGTAGTATATGCTTGTGATATATTTCGCAATATGGGCGGAAGTTTGAATTCGAATGCTTGATTTAGTTATTCGATTTATGCAACCTAGAATACGCAACCATTTTTTGAATGGCGCCAATGTGTTTCTCTTTGTGTAGGTTGTTCACTGTGCGATCATCTGCTCTTGTGCGTATATGCGCTTTGCATATAATCACTCTAACTAAAAAACTATAATTTTATTTTCATGAAATTTTACACAGTTTACATATTTTGAGCCAACGGCCGTACCGTGCTGAAAAAACCGGTTCTCGTTAGATCACCGAAGTCAGGCAGCATCGGGCGCGGTTAGCACTTCGGTGGGTGACTACCTGGAAACATCGAGTGCTGTTGGCACATTTCGGGCGCGGTAGCCCGGTGGTTTGCGCGCTGGATTTGCACGCTGCCACAACTGCCGCCATGTTCATGCGGAGTACGATCACGTTAAACATGTGGGTCCGTAAGTCTTTCCGAGAGGTTGGTGGTAGGGGAAGGAGGGTACGATCCCTGTGGATGCCTCCCCCACTGGGTTCCGGTCTAAATTGGGTGGCACTTCCCGGTCGTCCAAACAATTACCTTAAACCTTTCTGGTAGGTCGGACGGTCTGGGTCTCAACAACAACAGTTTACATATTTAGATCACCGAAGTCAAGCAGCATCGGGCGCGGTTAGTACTTGGGTGGGTACACCTGGGAACACCGCGTGCTGTTGGCACATTTCGGGCGCGGCAGCCCGATGGTTTGCGCGCTGGATTTGCACGCTGCCACAACTGCCGCCGTGTTCATGCGGAGTACGATCACGTTAAACATGTGGGTCCGTAAGTCCTTCCGAGAGGTTGGTGGTAGAGGAAAAAGGGTACAGTCCCTGTGGATGCCTCCTCCACTGGGTTCCGATCTAAATTGGGTGGCACTTCCCGGCTGTCCAAACGGTTACCTTACACCTTTCTGGTAAGTCGGACGGTCTGGGTCTCAACAACAACAACAGTTTACATATGTATTATTCAGTTACCGATTAGACATTGGTATGAAGTGCAAGAGTAGAACAGGTTTTTTCTTCTAAATGGCTCGAAAATAAAAAGGGAGTGCAGGGTTGTGTTTTGATAGTATATTTATAATACATACTAACAAACGCAGTTATATACATACTAACAAAGCAGTTAGTATGTTTATAATCTTACAACTGCATTAGGTGTTATCAGCAAAAATATCATTAGCACCTTTTTTTTTTCTTTCATGAAATTGACTATATTTCAGAAACCCAATGTACCACAAAAAATCCTTATCGCGATAAGAGTTAAACGTGATCGTTCTCATTCAGCGATGATAAATCTCCAAACACTTTTCAGAAAATCGATTAAGCGCTATCTAATCGATATGTCAAAAAATAGAATTTCCTGTTTGAACCCTTTTTCGGTACCTCCGTATGAAGTTTTAGCCGTTGATATTTTTTTAAATAGAAGACCGGCACTTAATATGATTTGAGTTTGAAGAAGATAATTCAGAAGAGCTGAATAAATTAATTTTATAATATCCCCGTTCACAAACACTTACGTAAATAATTCGTATTTTAACCGAAATTTAATTCATGTTGATATTCTTCTTCTTCTTTGACCCAGACCGCCCGACCTAACCGAAGGTGTAGAATAAAAGCCAAGTCGAAAATCCAGTTCGTATTTTGATGGAGTTATACGATTTTGCAGTGTAATAGTTTATGCAGAAAGATGTATTATAGCAAGCAGATGTATTGAAGGTTGTATTTTGCTATGGATGTGAATGGTAATAAAATATAGTATGCATTATCACGAATCAAGCTAAAGCATATAATTTATTGGCGTTAGTTGCCTGCTGCCAACTTGGAAGAAAATTTATTTAAAGATTTAAGAACAATATATTCTGAAGTTTTTGAAACGAATAAATTAAAGACTCCTAATAAATTAGAGCTTCTTTTTTTCTTAGACCCAGACAGTCCGGCCCACCCGAAGATGTAAGGTATCTGTTTAGACGACCCAAAAGTGCCACCCAATGTAGACTGGAACCCAGTGGGGGCAGCATTCACAGGGACCGTGCCCTCCTTCCCCTACTACAAACCTCATTTAAGCCCCCCCCCATTTAACGTGTCCGTACTCCGCGCGAACACGGGGACAGTTTGAGCAGGGTTCGGAATCGCACTCGGGCAGTCCGAGTGCAATACCCGCGCGCTAACCACTGGGCTGTCGCACCTGTCAGTTTATGTTGTCATTGCATGTATCTACTATTCCATAGTGATGAGTAGATAGCAAATGCAAACCCGGTGCTCCCCCATGATTTGGTTGGTTGCCCTGTAAAGTTATTTATTTTTTGTTATTTTTGTTCCATTTTTGCCTATTTCTTAGCTTTTGGAACTCTAACGTTTAGACTTTTGTCATGTTGGTACTCCTTTCATCTTGTTTGGACATGTCGCGTTTTGTTGGGACATATTTGTCATGTTTGGGGCACCCCAATCTTGTGCTTCAGTTCTCTGTTTTGGATTGGCTGGGCTGTTCTTCAACCTGCTTTTTTATTGGCTCTCTCAGGTGGACCCTTAATCCACTTCTTAAGCATGTATATCGCTCTTTCCTTCCATTTGAGCTCATTTTGTCATTTTAATTTTAGGTTTCTCGGGGGTGTATCTTCGGAAAGCGACGTCCAATCAAACACAGACACGTTTTCGGATTGGTTTTCCCATGAGGAATATATAGATAGATCGATAGATTTATTGTGCGGATGATTATAACTGCTTACTCTGTCTGAAATCTCTCTCTAACAAAACATAAAACACATAAAATTATTTTTGCATCAACATTTTAAGACAGAGATGCTTACTCATCAAAACCTACTTAATTCTTAATAACATCCAAGTATAATACATTTCTGGTGTCAATGCGTTTTTTTGACGTCAATGCATTTTCGAAATCGAGCTTAAAAATTTCCCTAAAATAAAGTGTTGATATGAATATCAACACATTTAACTTTACAAATGTGTAAGGGATTCTATAGGCTATCTACAGGTCCTTGCCTAAAGTTCGCCTTTATTACATCTAAACGTAAAATTTAATTGAAGTGATTAAAAAACATTCCCAATGTAACGCAAACATTAGCATTTCAATATCGGACAAATATTAGAGTTTCCATAAAAATATTTGTAATGCAATCCGAATATGTGTCCAATATTAAATTGCTAATATGTAATCTATATTGACGATCGGAATATCTCCAATTAGTCCTTTTAATTCCTTTTAATTGCAATATTTCCAATGAAACCCCAATATTGACAGGTCAATGTTATCCTTTGTAAAAATAAGGTCTGTAATCCTTTGTAAAAATACTACTATCAGGAAGTCTACTATTGCCGCTACTACTATCAGGAAGTCTACTATTGCCGCTACTACTATAAGGAAGTCTACTATTGCCGCTACTACTATCAGGAAGTTTACTATTGCCGCTACTACTATCAGGAAGTCTACTATTGCCGCTACTACTATCAGGAAGTCTACTATTGCCGCTACTACTATCAGGAAGTCTACTATTGCCGCTACTACTATCAAGAAGTCATGATATTGAAAGCAAATCTTACCTCCATAGATTCGTCTCTGTGGTAGAGAGGTTTACATCTTGAGTAATCAGACCTCGGAGCCCATGTTCCATTGGAATAGCATTCTCGAGTAGCATTTTCTGAAAAAGAAATTTTAAACTAAATATAGAATAATCCTAACTTGAATCTATAAAGAGATAAGACAAAATAGCGTCTATCTCTTTAAAAATTAATTTTTCTTTATTAGTGGTAAAAAATTTGCCATACTATTGTTTCTACGAAAATATTTTACTGGAAACATCTGTGTCTTATGATTTGCTGTATAGTTTAGATAATGATTGTAATACGGATTCGGAATCAAATTCCGGAGGGGGTTGAAGGACATACTAAGGATTTCCACTTTCGTTTTGGAAATGCTCCTTCTACTTCAAAATTTACATTTTCTTTGATGTATTTGTTTATCGGGATAAACTGCAGTATATAGCTTAGATGATGATTGATAGTGATTTTTCATCAAATTTCGGAGCAGAACGGAACTGGTTCACTAAGGATTTCTACTTGCAGTTCTTTTTCCCACTTCGGGTTCACCGATTTATCTTTAAACATGTTTCCCAAGATTGGCTATATATATACAGCTTCGACAATGACTGATATGTATTTAGCCCTGAATTCCAGATGGGTAAAGGTTTTACCATGCATACCTATTTCCTATTCTGAAGATGCCATGTCCGTTTTTTCGTACGAAATAAGTATGCAAGAGAGAATTAAAATGCTTAATAGTTCCATCAAAAATGAAACCTACACAGCAGGGGTGCCCATAGAACTTTTTCCAAGGGTGAGGGTGAATTCATGAATAAGACGTGCAACATCTACTAGCTTAATGTCCGCTCTTGTGACTTTGGATGTCCAGGGAAGGGGGGGGGGGGCATGCTCCTCTCTACCTCTCCGCTATGGGAGCCCATGTTACATATCATTTGCCATATTATGAAGGCTTCTTCACAAATTTCTTGTGTAATTTGAAGATATACGGGATAAAGTCGTTTAATATCACATAATACCAAAATATTATTTTACAAAATCTAAAATCTAAGCATTGCAAGACAAATGCATTTATCGGCTGTTAAAATTATTGCAGAACATTGCATTTAATTTTATTTAAGATTCACATTTGGAAAGCTTAGAATCAAACCAGTTTAGCGTTGACGTTTGACATCTCTACAGCATTGTGATCAGGTAATTAATACCTCACCTCATTCCTCACAAGGTTGTGGAAGTCATCCAATATAATTTATTTTGTCCAGCCGCCACTTGTAGCACACAAATCCGGAAGAATTCGATAGGGTTCTGATTTCGCGTGATGTAAAGCGTATATGGGGGGTAATTACGGAACTGGATCGATAAAATAGAATTATTAAAAAATTTTTTTTTAAATTGGGAGTTTTCTTGTAAATTTTACATCATTTTTATTTACTTTCAAATATGAATGTATTGTATTAAAATATTTACAACAGATAATAAACACGCTGATATTTTGTGTTCACTATTAACCTTTGTTTTCATTAAAAATTAAATCAAAACTTTAAACTTTTAAGGTAGTAATGTTCTTCGTAGTATTCTCGATAGTCAATCGGCAAAAAGGATCATGTAATAAGAAACATAGGTACAGCTCAAACTGCTACTAAGATAATAAAGCTAAAATAATTTGTTAAATGTAGCATACAACGCAAAAATAATAGTTTATACAGGTTTCGAAGGTAAGAAACAGCTTTCTTCGCCAGAACACACAAGAAGCGCAATCTTCACTCATGAGATCTGAGAAGCACAGTTTCCGTCAATTTTCTGGGAATTTTCGGCTGAAAGAGACAAGTAAAATTCCGTGGATTCCCCGCTCCCCCAAACAAAATGGAAAATCGCGGAGTATGTAAAGAAGGTTTACTTGGAAATTTCAGCTAAAGGAAATGAATTTAGCGAAAGGAAATTTTTATTAATAAGTTTATCTTTTTCGACGACTATTTTTTGTTACCGAACATTTTCCAATGTTTAGAGAGCGAGGAGTGTTGTTTCACGGAATTTCAAATTGAGACAAAAAGAGGGGGGGGGGGGGGCGCTTTAACGGGGATTGCGGAAAGACAGGATTCTACAGTAGTAGTTTTGATTTTTTTTTTTATTGCTGTTTGAATGTGAGATATGATTTGGTTTTGCTTGGTAGGTCTTCTGTGTCTCTCCTACATATGCTATGACATTTTTCAATTTTTTTTTCACAGTACAAAGAAAGGTTTTTCGAAATAAATATTTACATATATCAACGGTTTAGACGCTTGAATGTGTTTAGTTTTTTTCAAAATTCTGATCCATATTCTGTAAAGATGGCGGAATGAGCACGCAGGCATATTTTGATAAAAGCAACAAGTTTATTCTTAAAACTATAGAAAATCATAAAATAAACACCCATTAACGTAATTTGCAAATAATATATCAGAATGTACATGGCCTACTCTTTCTACCGTCCTTTCTACTGTCGGCTGCAGCCACGTTCCACGTTCCATCTCGTGCTTCGCAACTCGCCTTTTTATAAGAACCTGGTTGCCAACTCCCTCTACCGTCCGCAATTTGCGAGACTGCTATTTAAATTTAGACCCTTCTTTCCCCGGGAAAGACACTGCTTGAAAAATAAGAAGTCGAGAATAGAAACTGGCGATTTTAGAATCTATTTAAATTATTTTTGAAATTGTCTACTTTATTAAGCAAATAAGTTACAAAGTCTTTAGATAATGAAATAACCCGTGGATGTTTTCAAGAGTTTTATGTAATGTTTTATAAATTGGGTATATCTTTATGATCAAATGCAAGATAAAAGAATTTTACATAGATGTATCTGATAAAATTACAGTTTTGATGCTGAATTTTTAAAATGGCAATTGAGCTCGTAAATTTTATCGAAACAACTTGGAGTTTTCTTAATTACATTTAACGCCTATAATGTAAATGATGTGCTTTAAAAAACAATTTAGGTCGGTAAGTATAATATAGCTTGTTTTTAAATTGCAATATAATTATTTTAAAAACAGTATTATAATAAATCATCGACTAAACAGTGCCTGTGTGACCGCTAGGTTGTGTTCGTAAGCTCTATCTGCTGTAAATGTGCAATTATATAACAATACTTCGGAAAGGAACGCATCTTTCAAGCAGATTCGAAGTGCTTAGACGGGGATATTTTACGAAATGGAAAAGTGGTTTTTCTCGAAATTTGTTGAGAAATTATGTAAAGAATAATCATCATCAGTTGTTGAACGAGGAAGTTTATATATTAGAGAGCTTAAAGTATGAGAATGTTTATGAAATAGGCATATCTCAAAAGATACTTTGACTATGGCGGACAGAAACGATTTATTTTATTAAAGATGCAGATGAAAATTAGGAAAGAATTTAGACTACATTCAGAAAATGGTGCCAGGAAGTAATATTTAAGGAGTAATATCTTAGATTAGTATCGGAGTAATGTCTAGGATTGTGTTATTATTAATATCAATATTATTAATATCGATGTTAATATCTATTATTAATATATATCTATTATTATATAGCTATGTATTATATATTATTATATAAATATTATATTAGCCTCTTATTAAAAATGTTTCATTAATATCTATTATTTTATAGCTATTACTAATAACGATATTAATATTTATTATTATGTAGCTATCTAATATCTATATAGATACTATATTAATCTCTATTATATAAATATTATTAAATCTGTTATTATATAAATATTATATTAATATCTATTACTATATAGCTTATTAATATCCATATTAATATCTAAGATTAACATCGAGGGTGTAATATCAAGTATTACTCCGTAGCTCGAGAATAAAAATTTTAATTAAAAGTTATATAAAAAAAGGTAACTTTTATAAAGGCTGAAAATTATATATCGCACATATAACCTCTATATATGTATGCAGAGGTTTTGAGTGAGATAAATATAAATGTTATATAATAAAATAAATGAATTCACAAAGTGAATAAGTAAGCACAAATGTGCTGATGAATAAAAATTGACTTTAAACGCGAAATTTCATCTGTTTCATTTATGCCTCAATATTTAGAGTATTATACACTAATCAAGCGTGAATGCTTAGTTAATCAAGTGTTTGGTCATTAAGAAGAAACTCCATAATCTGAGTGTATGACATGACATTTAATCTAAGAAAAAAGAGAGAGAGAAAAAAAAACACCCTTGTGCAATGCAAACATAAGATACTCCGACGATTTCTCATTATGAAAGATTTTTACTTCTGACAATAAATCAGCCCTAATAAGCAGAATTCCTGTCTACACGATAAAAAATTGTCCCCAGAAGCATCTACTAGCCGAAGAAGAAGTAATCATCCAATAAATTTAGTTACTTTCAAATGTCGTTTATCTTTTCACTCAGAGAGGGGCTTTTTGATGTTCTTACCCAATTTTTTTTAAATCGACCTTCATTGATTTATTGTTAGAGTAAATCAATCCTAGTAGATGGTAATCAGGAAACATTCATTATTAGGGAAGCGGGGCGATATATATATATATATATATATATATAATATATATATATATATATATATAAGATTTAAAATGAAAAAAGAAAATATATAGGTGGAATGATTGTGTTTACAGGGTTGCAGAAAGGTCAAGGGGGATTGCGATCCCTATTTCCTGGTTAGAAGCTAGCTTTGACCTCATGAAAACGCTCGCAGAGACTCTGCACGCCCGAAACAACAGTCGATCATGCCCGTGGGGAAAAAATAGCCGAATCCCAGACAACATAAAAATGATCAAAATAACAAAAATTGGATATTTTACTAACCAGCAAGACGAGAATCATGGAAGAGTTGCATAAAGCGTTTCATACTTTTTGGGATTGTATTTCTTTATATATATATATATATATATATATACATACATACGTATATATATATATATATATATATAATGGTTGTTGAGGTAGTGCAGGGAAGATACTTTTCAAGTTACAAAATCTATTTTATTGTAGATGACACTCAAAAACATAATTTGTTACATTGGGCCGAGCTCTCCGCCGACGTCCACCTCGTAAAAAATCTCAGAGCAGTCCGCGTTGGTTCTTACTAGAATGTCCCTCCTTTTACACTGATGCTAAGTTTGTCTCACAGCAAAATATTGTGAAGTGGACTTGCAGCGAGAAATTTATCGAAAATATAATCCAGCCCTCTTTAGCAAAAAATAACAGTCCAATTAGATATGGTTGCGCCTACCAGTTTAATTAGGTAGAGTCGCGCCTACCGCGAATTAGTTGAAAATTGATTAATTTTTATCCTGAATATCCATATTAACATTGGTGATAAGTTTTGTAGTGAAGCGGGTTTTCCCAACGAGCAAATTTTTTAAAATGTGAATTGTGCAGATAGGAAGACTACATTTTTTTTTCGATAAGTTATACTGGTTGGATCCAAGCCCCAGTCATATATATATATATTCATTGGAAATGTGCTCATCAACTCCAATGTAAAAAAAATTGCTTGGAAAACCCACGGTTTGATTGAAGTTAAGTTTTTACCTCAGTGAATTAAAATAGTTCGTTAAAATTCGTTTCGTGATAATCTTGACTGACCTGTTTCCATTGTATGTTTTGTCAAAGGAAATTTAAATTGTTTTAAAAGAATAACCCCGCATACAAAAGCTTATAAAATAATTTTGTATTTAATTCCACACTTACTGTGATACAAATGGGCGAAAAAATTACGTGATAAAAAAAAATGTCCGAAATGTTTAATGCTACTTTATCCTCCAGAAATTATTTTAAAGTTATCCCTTTTAGTAAACGACAACATAATTTTAAATATTGGCATAAGTCAAAGGTTAAAGCAATTCCTGCTAGGAATTCCTCAAATTGGAACACCACGAAATAAAAATATCGTATGATGATTGCGAGATAAATTTTACTACGCATTATAATCAGTAGCATGTCCTAGCAGCGACAACTTCAATTAAAATCGGTTTTATCATTTAAAATATCGTCATTGCAAAGATTAATAACATCGCATAAACTTATTTATCGGCAGACGTCGTTTATCTTTTTTTTATTTTTTGCAGAGGACGGCCTGTATTCGTTTTGATTTTCTCGAAAAAGTAAATTGCTTATTGATTCAGACCAGTGGTTCTCAACCTTTTTGTGCATTGAGATCCACTTGTGGTATGTATGACTTTTATCTGTATTTAGCATAACATATCCTCAGGGGCGTGTTTAAGAGGGAATGGGGATCTTAACCTTTTCCTCTGAACTGAAAAATTTCATGAAAATCTCTTTAAAATTGAATATATTTCGTTTTTAGTTATTCCAGACGGAAATATCTCCATAACTCTTACCAAATGCCTATTCAAAGTATGATTTTAATATATTATAATTTACAGTGAGAGAAATAGAATATAGTTAACCCTCCTATAACGTGATTAATATGTATCGCATTATAAGAAACTCAGAATTAGTACAAAGTAAAGCAATCCGTACTGCGTTATATGGAAACCGCATTAAGTGAAACTCAGAGCATATCAATCAGGTCGATTCGTTTACGTTATATAAAACTGCATTTTTAGAACACCATGTTATGATGAATATGGTTATGTATCGTCAATAAGTTTATAGATACAGAAGGCAATAAATATATGTTCACATATTTGAAATTATTTTTATTGAGTTTAAGGCAATAAAATTAAAAAAACAATGTGAAATATAAACTTAATAACTCTTTTCCAACAAAAAATCCTATCAACATTCAACATCGCTGTCAAATATTAGTGGAATAATTCTTTTTCTTCGATTTTCTATTATATGCGCACAGAAAGACACACAAACATCTTTTTTATTATGTAAGTTATTTCATAAGTTTTGTTTGCATTAGTGCTTGTAATAGTGTTTACATTAGTGTTTGCATTAGTGTTAGTGTTTGTAAATACATTTTTTGAAAGCAAAGTTGCAAAAACTTTCAGCAGAAAACAAAAGTAACCATTATCAAATTTGAGCCTTTGTCAGCATATCAAAACATATCATTCTCTACAACAAAGGCAGGGGTATTTCTATCGATGGCTCTTTTGCCTTCAAACCGGTCTATACATTTAATGAACTCATATACTGTTATTCACGAAGTAGTTTAATTTTTACTACGAAGGTATTATAATTTTCAGGTTCCTTTCTTAGTTATCTGCGGAAGTTGCTTATGGTTCTTTGCAGAGGTAGATCTGACTCCGTTTTGATATTTCACTGTCTAAATTGCATATATAAGCTATTCCATGCTGACGAGCACATAATAAGCATAAAAGCGATCCACTGATGCTGTCATTTGCAATTGAAGCGTAATCTTATCTTTGGGAACGCCCCATAGAGGCGGATTCTGCGACTATGAATGCCTAAACAGCTAGAGATTAATCTTCAAAAGAGCATAAACCTTGAATTTTCAGAAGGCATAAAATATTTTGAAGAAACTCAAGATATTTATTAATGTTTTAGACTCATACTTTTTTTGTTCTGTTTGTTAGGGAACTTCAAAATTTCCGGCGCTCGGACAATATTAAAGTTTTTAACAGCTTCAAGGATCTTTTGAAAGCGCAGTACTTTAAACTTGCTAAAAGTTGTACAGATGACTACAAAACAAAGATACTTATTTCTTTTGAATAAAAATTAAATAAATATTGAAAACAGCATGATATTGCAACGGTTAAGTTGTTATTCGCAGAACCATCCTATAAGAACCGGGTATGAACCTTATGGGTACAGCCTCTTGAAAATTGAGCTCAATTTGAAGAACATTTTTTCCTGACTGCGTGGTAAGCTTGAATTTATCGATACTGATATTCGCAGTATTTTTTCACATAGTTTTCTCTTGCTACCGTTGTAGGCATCATTAACGAGTGCATAATAGCGCGAAACCGGTCCGTGGATGACGATATCAGCAATGGGAGTGTGATTCTGACATGTTATCGAACTGTTTTGCGAAAGATTCGGAAGAGTACTGATTTAGAGTCGGCAACATTTTGCCGAACTCCACAACGTATTCCTTTTGATCAAATCATTTTCTTTTACCCAGCAGAAAAGTTATAGACTCGTTTTATCTCAGGATTTTTTAAATCTGCATTACGTAGATTAGATTTTTTGTTTGTGACAGGCACAGCGGAGAGAGAAATGTATTTTTCTTGAGGACGTTGGACTATTTCAAAGCCATATACTGTCACATAAATACTTTTTGCTTCAGTTTCTGGATATCTTCTGTTATTTTTACCTTCTCCACGTTTGCTTTTCTGTATTTTATCATACTGTTGCCTAAGAGAGTAATATTTTGTCGAAGAATTTCGAATATGATATGTTTGGGAATTTTATGTATAGGGTTCGTAGAAAAGTCCTTAAACAGTGTTTTTTTTCAGGACTTTTCAGCCGGGGGGGGGGGGGAGGCGGATGAAACTTTGGGGGGAAGCTGGTTATCTATTTGTTCTATATAAATGCTGTCACATAAATAGAAACTAGGTTAACATAAAGTGTCTCCGGGGAGGACGAATAATCGTCTCCGGGGGACTTCGATCCCCTGGATGTATGCCTAAAAACACTGTCCTTAAGCAACCACATAAGTTTTTAAGGAAAAGTCCATGCTAGGCATATTTATATACCTAGGTATATTAATAAACCTATAGGTATATTTACTATAGGTATATTTATATATATATACACGATAGGTATGTTTATAGTAAAATGACCAGGTCCGATCGAATAAAAGTGATTTCAGTCCCCCCAGCGGATAATTTGAAAAGTTAGGATAACGAATCCCCATAAAGCAACGAAAGCAATAAAGCGAGGTAGAAGAATAAAGTCAATTACAAAGGCGTGGCGTATTTTTCTAATTCAGTGATTGCTAACCTTTTTTTGATTGGTGGAACGCTCTAAATATTGCTTATGCTTATTTCATTACTAATGGAAAGATATCTCAAATCGCCTGATTCGGAGTAAAAATGTGAAACTTGCGAATTGAGCGTTTATGAATTGCGTTTATTCATTGGAAAAGTTATTTCATTTTATTTTTGTTGTATTTTTGTGAGAAGTAGGCAGGAATATTTTCGGTAATCTAATTTTGCTTTAATTCTCCCCGTATGGCATGGGGCTTCTTGGAGGGAGGCGCAATCGATTATATTGGAAAGTAATGTATGCTTTGTTTCGAGTAGCGAAAGCGACTGTATTTTCGTTCTACTGTCGTTATCCGCGGCTGTTGTTAAAAAAGCGGCCGCTAGCTGCGAACCCTTTAGCTAGTTTCAGAAGAACCAATGCAACAAAGAAAATGTCATTGAAGTACGATTTTGCACACGTTATTTCTCACCTTTCAAACACAAGTAGCTATAAAATAAAAGCTGATTTGCTGTTTGAGAAGTATTTTGCATTCTACCCGTTCCTTTCGAATGAACGTTCATTTATTTTATGCGAGGGGTAGAGATAGAATTGGATTTTTTTTTTGAAGATTTCAAGCATTTCATTTCGCTGGGAAAACCTACTTTGAATAAAGATGGATGACCTGCTGCCATACTCCTTGATCTTTAGAAATCGAATTTAAAATTAAATTATGAAATTCGGTGTTTTTCATTTGAATTTGTGATAGACAAGAAGGTAGAATTATATATGCTTCTTATGGCATTTGACGATGTGACTGTTATCGTAGTTTATCCATTATTTTACGTCATTTACATACGTCATCTTTTACAGGACCGTTTTCATCTCCCATATTACACAGAGTTGAAATTCGGCACACCGTTCTTTCTATTAAATGTTCACAACATGTCATGCTTGCTTTTAGTGTAATTAAATTTTATTTTCCAGTTTTCTATGCTGTATAGTGGAGGATATTAAAAATCCCTTTTTTCCCCAAAAATTGATCGAGTATTACGTAATTGCATGCCTTTATCATTATCACCTTAATCTATTTTATTTAAAGCCATCAATATCTGCGAAATAGCTTTTTTACATAGAATGGCCTACATTTCGGACGCGGTAGCCCGGTGGTTTGCGTGCTGGATTTGCACGCTGCCACAACTACCGCCGTGTTCATGCGGAGTACAATCACGTTAAACATGTGGGTCCGTAAGTCCTTCCGGGAGGTTTGTGGTAGGGGAGGGAGGGTACGGTTCCTGTGGATGCCTCCCCCACTGGGTTCCGGTCTAAATTGGGTGGCACTTCCCGGCCGTCCAAACGGTTACCTTACACCTTTTTGGTAGGTCGGACGGTCTGGGTCTCAACAACAACACCGTTACATCTATTAAATTGTCACAAGATGTCACATTTGCTTTTAGTGTAATTAATATTTATTTTCTAGTTTTCTATGTTGTATAGTGGAGGATATTAAAAACCTTTTTTTTCTCTCAAAATTCAGTATTATGTCATTACATGCCTTTATCATTATCATCTTTTAATCTATTTTATTTAAAGTCATCAGTATCTGCGAAATAGCTTTTTTACATAGAATGGACTGGTGATCAAAATAATTTTGCTATTTAATGTGTGCGTACAGCCCATACCTATACAAATTTTAATAATATGGAATTTTTCATTTATCAGTAATTAAGCTTTTCTTAGATAGCTTATCAAAGTTCATCCAAGTAAATTAGATAACTAATTTCATCCATTTTTTTAACGTGAGATTTTTATCTGTTCGAAATGGTTCACAGCACAGACGGTAGTATAGATAATGTTTAATACGTTTATTCGCAAAATAAATGAAACAGACAATTGGATAAATAATTCCCCCGTAAACCACGAACTTATTAGAAACCATTTTCATTTTACCCCCACTTAGTTGCTTCATTAATTGAATGAAATGAATGCTAGACGTCAGAAATGAAACTTGTTGGAAACAAATTAAGGATAACGAATGTGCGATAGCGAAAGTATTCTTACGGGCGATAACGAAAACTGAGGTTTTCTACATGCTGCAATTTCTGTTTGAATTATACATGTCGTTGAAAACGATTTGTATCTGATGTTAGCAATTATGATTTCGTGGATATTTAAGAACATTTGGAGAACTAGTATTTAAATTATAGATAGGGTTAGTATTTATTCAAATTCAAACGCAGGAAAACTAACGTTCTTAAAAGTTTAAGCTGAAATATTTTTGATCAGTTCTATTTTGACGATGCTGCTTATCATCCAAAATGGATCATCATTTGAAAACTGTTCCTGTTATGTTCTCCACGATGTTCGAGTTTCGGTCTTTTATGTACCCGGTAGGGCCTTGGGAAGGGTTCTAAAAAGACTTTAACACCCCCTTCATTTTGTTCACTCCAGTAGAAAATCCGGTTGCGTTAGGTTCGGTTCAGTGGTTAATAATATAAATGAAAATATACTCAGCCTTTTCAAACCATTGGAAGGCTGCTTGATAGTTTAGAAAGGCATTTAACCCCCCCTGTAATCTCTAACCAAGGAAGGGTGGAGGAAAGCGAAAATTCGATTATGTTAGGTTCTGTCTAATGGTAGATACTATAAATGTGCAAAAATTTAGCCTTCTATGTTAGCAGGGGCCTTCTGGAGAGTCTGAAAATATTTTTCGAAGAACTCATATTTCTCCACCCCTTGGCCTGAATTAAATATTTGGCTATATTCAGTTCTGTCCGATGATCGATACTATAAGTGTGCAAAGATTCAGACTTCTATGTCAACTGGGGGTTTCTGAAGAGTCTTGAAAGGCAAAAATACTTTAAACAAGTTATTCAATTATGTATAAGTGATAATTTATAGTTACTAGTTTTTAGTTAAGAAAGAACAGATAATATATTTATCAGTCTTTACTGTCAGAAGACGATGCTTCTCACCATCCGTCGGTCTCTCTCCCCAGTTTCAGAGATGGGGTCACCGAATCAAGACGAAGCATAAACAAAAGCAATAGCGCTGAAACCAAGCGAAATTGCACGCTGGTTACGATCCGCGAATTCAATAAAAATCAAGACACTGCATTTCGACGACACGGTAGAATTTTCAACAATAAAAACAATTTATTTGAACAAAAGTAAAACTTTTAAACATACTGAATGGCCCTCTATGCTAATTAAGTACACTTTAACAATACTGGATAAGATGTCACCCAGACATGAGTGTTTAGCTGAATCGTCGGAGTTATTGGGTCATGATGAAAGACTCCTGAAGCGTCAAAATATCGACTGCTACAGTCGTTTATCCGTAGAGAAAATTATTCCGAACATCAGAGTCAGTTGTACATATCCTCCATTGAGTTCATTAGCCCCTCGAGGTAGCATCTTCCCGGAAACTGATTATTTGGGCCTTAAGCCCCACTGTTGACACATTAAAGCGCCTGCCCCACCGTTGACACATTAACGTGCCTGCTCCACCGTTGACACATTAACGTGCCTGCCACACCGTTGACACATTAACGTGCCTTCCCCATTGTTGACACATTAACGTACCTGCCCCACTGTTGACACATTAATGTGCCTGCCCCACTGTTGGCACATTGACGTGTTTGCCCCACTTTTGACAGATTAACGTGCTTGCCCCACTGTTGACACATTAACGTGCCTGCCCCACCAAAGTCCGGGTAACTATGGATTCCATACGATGACACCTTTCCTATCGATGACACCTTTTGTTTCGATGTCGCAATTGTCTGGGAGCTAAGCCCTAGTGTTAACATCTTAAAAGCAACCTCCATGTAGATCTCGGAGAATTCCAGAAATTCATAGCCCACATGGAGCGTGGGGTCATTAGCATGTTGTTTTCTGTGGATATTTTCCCAGCAGAACCTTACAATATTGTTTTGAGCACACTAACTTATCAGTCTATATTGTTCAACTCACAAACTCTCCTAACTCATTCCGTGATACTAACTTTGAAAACGCTTTAGGCACAACCAAATTTTTGAACTGTATTTAATCTCAACCAAATTTACCAAACCTATTTTTGGGTAG
Organism: Amaurobius ferox; assembly: GCA_951213105.1. Lineage (NCBI taxonomy): Eukaryota > Metazoa > Arthropoda > Arachnida > Araneae > Amaurobiidae > Amaurobius > Amaurobius ferox. The sequence goes on from OX578146.1 coordinate 118,749,304, forward strand.
ACAAACTTTTAAAACACTCTGATGGAAGTGAAAAATGTAAAATTAGTGTTGAATGTCGTATAAACTTCTGTTAATTATTATAAACTATGTGGTGATTCTGTAAATATTCAACGCATGACATTTAGAAGTCCAAACGTCCTTTCCGTTTGATTGTAAATTTATTTCTACGCACAGTTCGTGAATGGAATGTTTTGGAAAAGGTCTAGCAGAGAATCGATTTTTTGATATATTTTAAGCATTAGAATAAGCATACCTCATTAGAAACTTTTCGATCCAAGTCTTTGTTAACAGGATAAATTGGTTTTAAGTTTCATGCATGGTATATACTGCACTGTTCTATATTTGGATTTTTTACAAGAAAAATGTACACTATAATCAGAGATCGAGCTACAATTTTTCCAGAAAAGTAAAATTACTCCCTAACTTGATTTGAAGGAGTATTTTACTTTCCAGAGGAGTAAGTTTTAACAAATGTACAATTACCCTCAAATTTCTAAGTATTTATTAAATTTATTGTATTTTGTATAAAAAAAACCCCACGGGGTCATCGCCCAACAGGAGAGCCAACGAACAGTAGTAATCTCTTTTAAGCATGTGTTCATGGCATATTTCTTGAATTGCTTTTAGTTTTCCCGACCTTATTGTAGATGTGTGGAAATAAACATACAGTGAACACATAGTTCTTTGTAAGTTCTGAAATAGGTCTATACCATTTGCAGTTTTTGAGATGGCAAATGCTAGACGGTGTGCAATGCCACGGTAGTGCAGAGGAGTTGGTGTCAGATCTTGCAGTTTTTCCCAAACCTATTATTCTTGCTCATCATGACTGCTGCGCTATCTGTAGCAAGACCAACTAATATGGACATTTGTACATTTTTCTCTTTGAAGAAATTGATCAATACGCATTTTAATGCATTAGAATTGCATTCTCCACCAAGTTTCAAGTTTGCCAAAAAACGAGTACGTGGTTCATTATTACTTAGATATTTTTCATAGATTAGGAGTTTATGATTCACAGTAATATCTGTAGACTCATAAATTAAAATGGAAAAATAAGGACTATTTTTAATATCATTTTCAAGCTCTGACTGTAAGATATCAGACATAATGCTTTGAACTGGTGTTATAGAATGATGTGATAAGCGTGCTGCTCTTTGTTTCGTTACCATATGATTTCATCAAAAGCATTACATGCGTGTATTTCGTCTGTGGCAGTGCCTCCTTGGCAAGCAAATAAATGGTTTTAAATACTGTCACGTCCCCTTCTAAAACATTACTGTTTAATTTTTCAATGGTAGTATGCATAGCTTTCGCATCGTTTTGCTTATTTAAAGCAATTTCATGTTCCATTGCTTTTTCATGTCTTACTAAAGTTCTCCTTTGGAAGCAGATAGATAGAACCATTGGTTGCCATCCCAACCTTCATGTTGACTTCCTGACAGATTTTGCAAAACATACGATTTGCGTGCCCATTGTGAATTACCAAAGGGAACTCGTGATACCACTTCGGTAAAAGTGTCATGATTAGTAAAATTTTGTTCGCTTACCCCAACACTGCTTAATTCGACCTTTTTCTTGGTCTCATGCTGTGTGAAGGAATACTTTCTTTCACACAGCAATAAAAATGCAGAAAGCAATGCATGCGGCTCGCATACTGTCTAATTAAAAGGATTTAAAGTTCAGTAGTCGTTAACTTTTTCATCCGTAGCTTCTCGCTTAAAAAAAAATCATTGGATCTCTAGCAGAACTCGTCATAATTAATTTCAATATACAACATTAATATGCAAAAATTCAAAAATACGAACTTGCCAAAAACCTCATCGTCAAAGTAGGTAAAAATATACAGAACAAAGTCAAGTTACAAAAAGAAATCGATTGGATTGGATTTTCCACTGCTTTCCAGAGGAAAACTATTAAGACGTAGTGAGGAAATCAAAATGAAGCTATACTTTTAACGCGGCTACATTTTATTCATATTAAAATATTCAGCGTGTACAGTATCCAACGGTTAACAATTAACCCAACGGTTAACATCAAGAACTGCAACGACAGATAAAAGTTCATTTTTATTTTTAGAATGTCAAAAACATGTAAAACTGTTTCTAAAGTTAGTAATAAGCAAGAACAACTAGCGCCTCCTCTGATGCACGCTCTTCCGTCACCAATCTTCTGGCTGCAGCCTACTTCCGGTGTACATCAGTTTGATGTTTTGTAGACGATGTTCTTACCATCCTCTAACTCAATGCCTACATCAATTTGATGTACGTTTACCTTCCGATAAAAAGCGCGTTGCGCAGAAGGATAAAAATCAACTTGTTATGGTGAATTTGTAACGATATACGTGATGCCGGATTAAATAAGAAATTATTTTCAAGCCAAATATGTTTAAATTACAATTCTAAAAGTATATATTTTTCTTTTTTGCTTACAAAATCGGTGCGTAAAAATAGGCATTTCTTAATTTATAAGGCCTATTTGCTTATTTTATAGTATGAAGTACGCGTTAAAGGTGTTATCTCGATTTGTGACTAGAATTATTTTTAAAAATAATAATTGTTTAAAAGTCTTTATTTATGTATTATTTAGTTTAGGGAATATGCTGGTAGTTATGTTTATGACGCTATTATTGAAATTTATGAATCGACGAAAAACAATAAAATGAAAATAAAATTACCATGTAAATATACAGATAGATGACTTTTGCTATAAATTTTAGTATATGATTTAAATTAATTATATACAATAAAATGGGTTTTAATGGTGAGTTTTAACGTAAATGAGTTTTAAACATTGCGGAAGCGCTAAAAATAAGTAATCATAGGCAATTGCTAGTTCAAAATTTGGAACATTTTTACGAGATACGACCATGAATAAAAGAACATTTCTAAACAAACGATAATTAAACTAAGTGACAATGCGAAGAATGATGAAATAAATGATTCACAATGTTGTAATTTGAGCTCAAATACTACTTTTTTATTGTATACTTTGTTATTAATGATATTCTGGTTTCTGAAGAAACTTGACAGTCAACTAGTTGTTAAAAAGCAAATTTTTCTTGGGTCAGAGCGAAAACTACAGATAGAGGTAAACAAGATAAAGTGAGGCCAAAAGAATTGAGATTTATTTGTATTTGGATATTGGTAACATAAAACATTATAATTCTGCTCGCTATTATTTGTTAACAATTCACTTGCATTCTAATTATAAGAAGGTAAAAGGTATAATCTGTTTTATATTCCTCGCTAAATAAAATAATTTTTTAGTGTCGTAAACATTTTTAAGGCAATTTTAAAAATCTAAAATGTTTTAAGGGTTGGTGATTCAGAAAAGGCACATTTTGTAAGACATGTTATATTCTGCCTGTTCGAAAACTTAGCCATTTTCTCTCTATAACTTCTAAACTGACTGAAACAGAATTTTGGTACAAAGGGCAATATACAGGGTGTCCCAAATTAAACCACACATTTCCGAGAGGGCTACAGCAAAAAGTATTTACTAGAAAGTCATGAAATTTGAGGAGTGTCGGAGATGATGGGAACTTTTTATAGAGCAAAAAAAGTTAGTTCAAAAAACCACCAATAGAGGGCGTATAATATCTTTATACAGAATATATAACATGAACTACACAATGTATCTGTTTAATGAGGGCAAAATATGTTCAATATGATGGTCATCATTGTCTGCTACCATCTGGAATCGTAACATAGCATGTTCAATAGTTGATTGCAGTGTATGAGTCTGAATGTTACACTCATGGCGTGCTACGCTGTCTTTAAGATAGGACAGAAATCATATGGGATCACGGTAGACAAAGTCTTTGAGATATCCTCAGAGCCAAAAATCGCATGGATTCAAATCTGGGGATCTTGCAGGCCACACAGTAGGAAAATGACGGCTGATGATTCTGTCATCAGAAAAGCGACTCCTGAGCACTTGTTTCACCACAAGTGGCAATGTGTAGAGGCATAAACACTATTGTTTACACTGCATCTTGCATAAATACTATTGTTTTAACACATTGATGTGCCTGCAGAATAGAAATGATGGAATTCTCCAATAAGGATGCGTAACGTTGCTTGGTGGCAGAACACTTTACAGGATCTGCAGGTCTGAGCTCTTCGAAAAAAAATGATCCCAAAATGAATGTGGCAGTAAAACCACACCATACAGTTACCTTAAGAGAATAACGGAACTTTTAGACACTCATGTGGGGGCAACCCCCCCCCCCCTCTCCAATAGCTACCTCTATTGGTGGTTTTTGGAATTTACCTTCTTTTTTGGAATTTACTTTCTAAAAAATCCCAGTATCTCCTTACAACACACCCCAAATTTCATGACTTTCTGATGAATAGCTTTTGCTGTAGCCCTCTCGGAAATGTGTAGTTTAATTTAGGACACCCTGTATATTAAAGTGTAAATAAATACCTATATTTGATTGGCACATTTGTGAAAGTACAAAATTTCGAGAATCTTAATTTTTTTTTTTCTTGTGGCATTCAAATCGGAATCAATATGCGGTGTATTAATAAGTTATTGGACTATATAATATTATTATTTCTTATTTATTATTTTTTATATATTATTTTGCTAAAATTCTTTAAAAAGGTCATTTTTCAAGTTTGGTTAGTTACATTACCAGTAACATCCAAATGATAATTAATAAATAGTAAATGAAATTATCTTTTTTATCTTTATAATTACTACACGGTGTCGTGGAAGACTGACCCGAAAGCTTGCGGTAGCTTTTTGTGTGGCCAGCTACACGGTGCCGTGTAATATTAAGATAAATGAATAAGTTAAATGAATTATCATTGTTTTTTCTACTGGAAATAAAGCTATTAAGATCTTAATATCCGAATACTTTTAGTTCTAATCATAAGGATTACTTAAATTTCGGTATTGTTCTAGTTTTTTACATAATGTCACCACACTTAAAATTTTTGATACCTTTAGGTGTATGTGCATTTCGGAGTCCAGTTGTAAAGTGTTCGTCTATTTGGAAAAAACTCAGTACGATTACTCTTTTACAAAAAAGTAATTGTCTTCCTACATATTTTTCAAAAGGTTCTAACATGTATTTACGTTATTTATTAAAAATGAAAACCTGACACATTTATTCCATTACACCCACGAACTGAAGAAAAAATCATCAACCTGTTCAGTACAAACTTTCTATATTAGGTTTTATATACACTCGCTGCCAAGGTATGCCAGTCATATTACGGAATTCAAAATTTATGAAATATTACCTCCCATTTGCCGTCATTTTTATCAATTTGGCGACATTTGCGGCATCCCACCAGATTCCTTGCTAAATTTTTAGCCAAACGTCGCGCAGGGACGGAGAAATGGCGTTTTCTTATAGAATATTCTTATACTCTTTCCAAGATATTGAATTTTCATTGATTTGGTGACATTTTCGTTAATTTTTGTGATATTTTGCTCAATTTTTAAAAATTTAAGAAAACTCGCTAAAATTGTCACTAAGTGGGGCAATGGGACTGACAGACAAAAGCTGCCGAAACATTATTACAATACTATCCCCTTTCAAAACATAATATGGTGAAAGCCCCAGGCCGTCCGGCTCGTCCAGAGGACTTAGAGCAACAGAATGGACGACCGGAAAACATAATATGGTGTCATTGTTATCAATTTAGCGTCATTTTTATCAATTTGGCGACATTTTTATCAATTTGTCAACATTGAAGTTAATTTGGTGATATTTTAATCAATGTGGCCACATTTTAAAATTTCGTCAAATTTGTCGCCAAGTGGGACACGGTTGAACTGACAGATAAATGCTTCCGAAACATCATTACAATACTATCCCCTTTTAAAACAGAATTAATTTCATTGATTTGGCGTCGTATTTATCAATTTAGCGACATTTTTATCAATTTGCAGACATTTTTATCGATTTGTCGACATTTTTATTAATTTGGCGACATTTAATAAATTTGGCGACATTTTAAAATATCGCCAACTTTGTCGCCAAGTGGGATGATTGGACTTTACAGACAAACGCTATCGAAACATCATTACAATACTATTCCCTTTCAAAACGCAATTAATTTCATTGATTTGGCGTCATTTTTATCAATTTGGAGTCATTTTTATCGATTTTATCTATATTTTCGTCAATTTCGCAACATTTAAAAACAAGTCGCCTAGTTGGCGATATCTCGCCAAATTCGTCGCTAAAATTTTTGCCAAGCTAGACATTCCCAGAGATAGATAGATAAACAGACAGATAAATCAAGGTGTTTATATTATTAATATCTTTATGATATAATACTTGTCTACAAGGGAAAGCAACATTTAGTAGCAATCACTGTTATTATTTGAAGATACGTATCACTTGACCGTGGTGACAATTTTGGCGACTTTGATGGAAAATATAGCAAAATATGGCCAGCTTGGCGGCATTTGGAAACTTCTAGAATTTTGCGGTTTGGGTAAACATTTTCCAAGATAAGTGGTTTTTTCCAGAGAGGGTATATAAACTGGTCATCGTTCAGTTGGAATGAGTTGGCGTGATACGATAAAAGTGAATTGAGAAATATTTCAGTGTTTTAAGAATATAATAATCTGTTTATGAATGAATTAAGGATAATTATTGTTTTATTGCACCTGACTGTTGCTTTGTTACTTTGCAAGTTAGCTATTCTGTTATTAGCTGTATATTGTTTCTGTTTACGCTTATTATTGCTTTAAATAAAGCGTTAATTATATAGAATTTTGAACTAATTTTTGTACCCTGATCCTGAGAAATGCATCAAAGATTCCAGAGGATAAATTGAAACAGTATTAAGTCAATGTATGCAAATGTGAGGATAATTGGAATTTTCCTTTTTATTATTTGTGTTTCTCAATTTGGACATTTACATTTACGAAAGTAAGAAAAACGTACATGATTATTTCTTTTTTTTTTTACAAATAATTTAAATAGGTTTTCATAAAAAATGAAGAGCAAATCACTGGAGATAGCAATCACCAAGCAATATACTTATTCACCTGATACGATTGCTTTAAAGAATTGTATTTTTTAGAAATTACAAATTCAGATATTTTTACAATTTAAAAATAAGTTTGAAAAATAATATTTTTCATTTACGTTTTATTCGTCTTTCTGGTTTGACTTTCATTGTGTAAAGTATGCTTTGCTATTAAACTATTTCAAAGATTGTAAACATTTTTCTTTTTTTTTTCAATTTGAAACTGTTACCAGTTTGAAAATAGATTTGTATTTTTTTTTTACTATTCCGCAATCAAAATGAAAAATCCTACGGGAATATGTCCTAAATCTGGCTAGTTTAGTTTCCACTTTTTCTTTTTTATCCACTGTTCTTGCAAAGCATATAGGCTGAAAGAGAATGCAATTTTTAAAATCATTACACAAATTAAAATAATTTCTAAAATTTATGTAAAATATTACAAGTATTATATAAATATTAAAAAATATTATTTGTAAAATGTTAGTAATTTTATTGGTATTATAAATATTAAAAAATATTATTTGTAAAATGTTAGTAATTTTATTGATATTATAAATATTAAAAAATATTATTTGTAAGATTTTAGTAATTTTATTGGTATTATAAATATTAAAAATTATTATTTGTAAAATGTTAGTTATTTTATTGATATTATAAATATTAAAAATTATTATTTGTAAAATGTTAGTTATTTTATTGGTATTATAAATATTAAAAATTATTATTTGTAAAATGTTAGTTATTTTATTGGTATTATAAATAGTAAAAATTATTATTTGTAAAATGTTAGTTATTTTATTGGTATTATAAATATTAAAAATTATTATTTGTAAAATGTTAGTTATTTTATTGGTATTATAAATATTAAAAATTATTATTTGTAAAATGTTAGTTATTTTATTGGTATTATAAATATTAAGAAATATTATTTGTAAAATGTTAGTAATTTTATTGGTATTATAAATATTAAAAAATATTATTTGTAAAATGTTAGTTATTTTATTAGTATTATAAATATAAAAAAATATTAGTAAAATATTTAGTATTATAAGTAAAATATAATTAGTAAAATATTTAGTATTATAAGTATTAAAAAATATTATTAGTAAAATATTAGTAAGTATTAGTATATTAGTAAATATTAGTAAATTTTAAGTATTCAAATATTATTATTATTATTATTATTATTATAAGTATTAAAAATATAATTAACAAAATATTAGTATTAAAATGTTATTAGTAAAATATTAGTAGTTTTGTTAACAATATTATAAGTATTATAAGTATTAAAAATATTATTGGAATTATAAGTATTGATTTTCATTAAATATTAGGAATACGTTTAATTATTTTATCGAATTTCTATTTAAAGTCACAAATGTTTCTCTTTAGCATGGATGCTTGTCAATAAATAATGAAGAAAATACCCAAAACTAAACAAGTTTGAAACAGGATTGTACTCCAATTCCAGATAACAATATCAATGGAAGGGTTTCTCGATTTTGCCAGAATAGAATAACTGATACCTGCAATGGCAGAAAGAAGACAATGCTACGTACCATAATTTTAAGTACCTCTATTATATTTCTGTTGCTGTGACATATGTCTTTATTGGAAATCAATCCATTACATAACTGGTATCTCACAATGATACAAAGGTAGAAGTACAAAACAGAAAACTAACTAAACACAAAACAAGAATATTACAAATCAAACAAACACAAAGATCAATGAGAATAGGTGGTCGCGACTCCAGAGACAGTTCACAAAAGTTCTAGCTTCCCAATACAGTCTGCAAACATCACTTTGCTGCTGGGAATCTTTATCTAAACCCGGGCACACTGAAAGGTGACTTGAGTTCATAACAACATCGCTACAACAATATGGCAGACATTCATTGGAAAAATTCTTATCTTATTAAGGTGTTCGTCAGGCAATCATGACCCGTTTTCAATCTAAAATTAACCACTGCCTCCCTGCGAGGTTGGTTGGTTGCTAAACGCTTTCCAGCTACCTTGGATATTCTTCCAAATCTTGCCTCTTGATTTAATTGTCAGGTCTATTTTACAATTCGTTATAATTTTACTATAAACTAGATTTTTGCATGACTCTGGTTTGCATGACTCTGGAACAGGTTTTGGGGCAAAATAAACTAGGGTGTCCTTTTTTTGCTGAAACGTCAGCTGACCCATTACCGTCGATTCCGACACGTGAGGGTACCCACTGAAACACAATAGATTTGTTTCTAATTTTAAGAAAATCCAGAATTAGCTTTATTTCCGTTATTGTCGATGTCCCGATAAGATTAATTTTCGAGACAGCTTGAATGGCTGCTCTGGAGTCCACTAGTATAACAACTTTTGAAAAATATTTAATTCTATACTTAAGGTTATTAACTGCAAAAAAGATGGCATAGATTTCTGCATCAAAATTATACATATATAGCCCGACAGCGGCATATTGAGAAAACATTTTGCAGGACACTCCAGCTTCGGCAGCATTATTGATCTGTGATCCATCTATATATATTCTAGTCCACTCGGCTATTTTTCTTTTATACTCAATTTTATTTAAGTGTAAATATCAGTTACACTTAATTTTATTTAATCGTAATTTGACGTGAGCGACAGATGAATTATTTCATCGATTTATGCTTTATATAATAGCAGTGCAGAAATTCTAAATTAAGATCATCATTATCTTCCAGTATGTTTATATAATTAAACTAATTATAAATTTCTCACAAAATTTAGAATTTGATGACATTTTAATTGCTGAAGGAATATAAGTTCTCTACTCAGATAGCTGAATTTAGCTTCCCCAAGGCTTGGAGTGCGAAAGCACAGAAATATATGATAATGATGTTAAACTTAGTTTTGTTTTGGGATGTTGTTAATAAAGGATTAAAGTTTCTGATATTTGTGTCGCTGTTCAGGATTTACTGCATTGAAGAATGTTTGCGTTTAAATTATTGGATTTAAAGTAATTTCAGTAATTAGTAAAGTTTTTCGAATGCAGAAGTTGCGTATTTTTGTTATGATGATGAAAATTTTACGAAGTGTTAAAAGAATTTAATTGAAAATTCATGTCTAAAATGGGCTTTTTAGTGCATTTGGTTTTATGTAAATTGGTGCATTTTAAATAATCCAGCTTATTTTCTGATACGCTTTACAGAATGCCATGTAAAGAATGATATTTTTCCTCTGGTGGCAACAAAATACACTTCTTCTTTAGCAACTGAGCTGTATCTACTTTATTAACTATCCGGTCGTATTATGCTATACCAGAATGATGTAGTTCTATAAATATATTTAAAACTAGTAGTTGGATTTTTCTGCCTATTATGCATTAAAAGGTCGAAAATCTAGGCTTCTCATAAACAAGGAAGTTCAGATTTTTCATTTTTCGGATTATCAGCTCTCAAATTTTAAATACAAATTTAAGTAAAAATAAATGAAGAAAAGAACGCGCAAATTATGATAACTTATTCACTGCGGAAACCAAAATGATATAAACAAAAATTTTAATAGAAAAATACGTTTAATTGACAAAAAAATATACCAGAAAAATTTCGCTTCACAATACACTAATTTTTTAACATTTTTAATAACACTTTACAACAAAGTTGAAAAGTGTTTATGACTTTGTTCATTCTGACTGTCTGTCTGTCTGTCCGTTAGCACGATAACTGCCGTAAAAATGACTTAATCAAAATGAAATTTTAGTATGTTATTCAGATGGTCTGTAGAACCTATGGGAATATAAATGAATAATATCACCCAATTAGTTTTGGATTGAACCCGGGTCGAAAAAATGAAATACATTGAGCCCTATGGGACCTAATTTTTCAAACATTTTTTAAGCGGATTTAAAATTCACAAATTGCTTCGAAACTTTTAGGTAATATTCAAATTGCTCCATAAAATATATAAAAAAAAAATTCAGCGAAATATATTCAGTAGTTTTTTAAATAAAAATTAAAATAATAATTACACCTTTTATATGAAACGATCACGTGACCATGATATGAAACGATCACATGACCCACTTCAAAATGATATATGGCATCCATCTTGTTTCAAAATCGTGATTTTTTTAAGTTCTTTTTAATTCATATTGAGTGTTGTATCCGTCCTAAAACTACTTTATTTTTGCTTAAATTCTGTGCATCTACATACTGAAACAACGCAATGACAATATATTTGAGTTTAAAAGCTCATCTAAATTTGATTATTTCTACAACTAAGCCTATTTTTCACCTATGTAAAATGTAAACAGCAAAATATATAGAATGAGTTGTATTAGAATTCCTGTATTTTTTTAACACAAAATAATTTAGGCCATGGAGACTGCATGGCTGATATGAATGAAATATTAATTGATTTCATAAAGAGAAGGACGATATTTTTCGATGAAGTTTCAAGCATAGAGTTTAATTTTTTGTAGCTCCATGGTCTTAAGCAAAATGTTTAAATAAAATAAATTATTATAGTATTGTGATGAATGAAATGAATGGGAGAAAGTTATGAACGAAATCCTGTTTTTATAGAGAGATCCAGGCGTGTTATTTTTTCTATGACGTCATTTGAATTAATTTCAGTTGTTTTCGATGAAGTTTTCAAATATAATAAATTATCGTAGTATTATGATAATTCTAAAACTATTACCGAGGAATGTATAACATTTTACAGATGTTTAAACCAGGCAATTTATATTTCAATGCCGTCATTTGAATGAAGTTCATTTTTTTCGATGAAGGTTTAAGTTTTCAAATATAATAAATTAATGCAGTATTGTGATAAGTTTCAAAATATTACCGAGGAATGTATTGCATTTTAGACTTGTTTAAATAAAATTGCATTGAAGTTGGAAAGTGTTTCATAATCAATGCTTTAACCATGATTGATCTTTCTTGTTGTATTAACATTAGTTGTTGTTGTTGAGACCCAGACCGTCCGACCTACCAGAAAGGTGTAAGGTAACTGCTTGGACGGCCGGGAAGTGCCACCCAATTTAGACCGGAACCCAGTGGGGGAGGCATCCACAGGGACCGTACCCTCCTTCCCCTACCACCAACCTCTCGGAAGGACTTACGGACCCACATGTTTAACGTGATCGTACTCCGCGTGAACACGGCGGCAGTTTTGGCAGCGGCTGGAATCGAACCCGGGCCTACCGAGTGCAACTCCAGCGCGCTAACCAATGGGCTACCGCGCCCTGTATTAACATTAGTTGTAAACATTAGTTGTAAACATTTAACATTAGTTGTAAAGTGTTTATGACTTTGTTAATTTTGTCTGTCCGTTCGGACGATAATTGCCGTAAAAATGATTTCATCAAAATGAAATTTTATTAACACTTTCCATAGCTGTAAAATGTTTGACTTTGTTCATTCTGTTTGTCTGTCTATCTGTCCGTTTGCACGATAACTGCCGTAAAAATGACTTTATCAAAATGAAATTTTAGTATGTTGTTGAGACGGTTTGTGAAACATATGGGAACGTAAAAGAATAATATCACCCAATTAGTTTTGGATTTAACCAGGGTATAAAAACTCAAATACATTGAACCTTATGGGACCTAATTTTTCAAACATTTTAAAGCGGAGTTAAAATTCACAAATTGCATCGAAAATTTTGAGAAATATTCAAATTATTACGTAAAATGTGGAAAAAAAAAATCATCAAAATATGTTAAGTAGGTTTTTTAAAATAAAAATTGAAATAATAATTACTCTCATATTATATGAAGAGATCATTGCAAAATAAAATATGGCATTCATTTTTTTTGCTGTGTCAAAATCATGATTTTTAAGGACCGTTTATATTTATTGTTGCGTCCGTCCTAAAACCGCTTTGTTTTTGCATATTATCTGTGCATCTAAATTCTGTGCTTACGCAATTACAACATTTTTGATTTAAAATGATCATTGAACTTTGATTATTTCTACAACGAAGTCTAATTTTGACGTATGCAGAATGTAAACAAAACAATTGTTAGGTGAGTTGCATAGGTATTGCTGAAATATTTTCACACTAAATTATTTAGCTCTGAAGTCTGAAATATCTATATAAATAAAATTAAAAATCTGTTGTTTCTGTCTGCTGTGTGTTTATTTGAGTGTTTGTCTCATCATCACGGGAGAACGGTTGCACCGAATTGGATGAAAATTTCGGGATAGGCTTGTAGTAGCCCCACTTAAATTTTAGTCTATGTTTCGAGTTTTTTTAAGACCAAAGGTTATCGAGATATTAATATAAAACGCGCTAGAAAACCTTTCATTGAGATAGCATTATGCAAACGATATTTGTGTCGCAAAATTATTTGAAAAAAAAAAATGATATAATGTTGCTAAGCGATGGAATTAAATCCAGTGAGTTTATATTTGAAAAAAAATATCATGTTGCTTAGAAACGGAATTAAACTCAATGAGTTAAACTCAACAACAGTAAATCTTTTCCGATTTAAATCAGAAATAAATATATATGAATAAATTTTATCGGAACTGCATTTTTGATTGGATTATATCCATTACGGCCTTTGGGTTTTACGTATGTAAAGATAGATTATTGATATTTTCAAATTCTTACACAATCTGTTTTATTTTGGGGAAACACAGTTAAAATACATTTATTATAGTATGGGTAAATCTTCTAATACATGGGTATAATCTTCTAATGTACGAAAATATAAGTAGTATGGGTATATCTTCTAATACATGGGTGTAATCTTCTAATATACCAAAATAAAAAATAGTTCTGTCCGTCTCTGTAAAGCTTGGCGAGGGATTTGGCGGGATATCGCCAACTTGATGACATTTTTTTAATGTTGCAAAATTGATGAAAATGTCAAATTGCTAAAACTGACGCTAAATTGATAAAAATGTTGTCAAATTAACAAAAATGATACCAATCAATTACATTAATTTCGTTTTGAAAGGAGATAGTATTGCAATGATGTTTCGGTTGCTTTTGAATGTGTCCAACTATCCTACTTGACAATAAATTTGGTGACATTTTAAAATGTTTCCAAATTGCTTAAATATCACCAAATTAACAAAACTATCGTCAAATTAAAAAAAACTGTTATCAAATTGATAAAAATGACACCAAATCAATGAAATTAATTGCGTTTTGAAAGATAATATTATTGTAATGATGTTTCGGTATCGTTTGTCTTTTTGGCCAACTGTCCCACTTTTCGACAAATTTGACAACTTTTTAACATGCTGTCAAATTAATGAAAATGCTGCCGAATTGATAAAATGATATTAAATTAATGAAAATGACACCTAATTGATGGAAATTCAATATTTTGCAAAATTAAGTTCAATTTCCTTCATAATACCTGTCGATTTGTGGGAATTAAATAATAGTTTTCGTAAATTTGTTCACAAACGGGACCAGGATGTTTTTTCCTTCAGATAATGTAATTCCCTGTGAAGATAATTTTGTATAGCTAGAACAGATAGGCTTATACATCTTTTAAGGTAATTAAACTAAATATATTAATAAAATGTTTAGAATAACAATGCCATTTAAAATATTATAGAAATGTGCACATGATTAAAGTTTTAATTACTTTATATTATATATTCCGTGTGAAGAACGGGTATAATGTTTGTAAGTGATATGAATGAAATATTTATTGATTTTGCATTGAGAGCCAGGCGATTTATATTTCGATGACGTCATTTGAATAAAGTTCATTTTGTTTAACTAGCATTGTCTTTTTCAATTTTAATTTTTAATTTTTCAAGTATAATAAATTACTGTAGTACTGTAATAGTTTAAAATTATCAACGCTGAATGTATCACATTTTAGAGATACTTAAATAAAACTGCATTTCAGTTGGAAAGTATTTCATAATCAATGCTTTACGCATGATTCATCTTTATTATTTCTTTTTCAAATGGCGAGTCGCCTACGTAGCAGCCGAAGCGTGAACCATTGTACTGTCGTTCCACTTGGGCCTCATGCTCCACAGAGGGTGGATCACAGTTTTACTTTTAGTGACATAATTTAGACCGGAATCGAACAGAGGGGACAAATAGAGACGCTACTCTTCTTCCCCTAACCTATCACCTCTTGGAAGAATTTTCGGACCTACATATTTATCGTGCCCATACTTCGCGTAGACACGGGGATAGTTTTAGGAGACTGTGAGGATCGAGCTCGGGTCTTCCTCGTGCAACATTCTTGCCTTAACCACTGAACTATCCCGGTCAAAATTATCTCTTCGAAAATCCTTATCTCTTTGTGAGAATTATTAGTCTCTTATTCTTTATTAAAATTAGAGTGAGTTTTACAGTTCGTGGTACAGGTATGCTTTGTTAGGTTATTTAGATAAATGAATTGCATTTTTAAGGGAATAGTCCAGTGAGTATGTTTCGAAAGGGAATCATATAATAACATAATTTTGAACAGGAGATGTAAGTGGACTGTGAGGAGCAGAAAAAGTTGCGAGAGGGAGGATAGGAGGGAATATTTTACATAACTGTATGCATTGCTTCACATGAAGAGCTTAATATCTAGTTATCCATATTGTCTAAGTCTATGGTTATCATAGTTATAAATGAAATGTTACAATTATCCGATACGTGTTCCCCAGCTTTCTCCATGCAGGAAATCGACATGTACAGTAACCAATTCCGATCACTGTGAATTCTGGGGAGCATGATATTGGCGAAGATTTAGACGACCTTCCAGACACATTTTGCAAAATATCTCCAATTTGGCGTGTTTAGGGAAAGTTTTTGAATCAAAGCGATTGGTTCCGAGAGTTATGTAGGATTTTAGAGGAAACATTTATTTGACTGACGGTATATTCGAAAGTGCCTTGCTGGACGCAGCAGCCCAGTGGTTATCGTGCGGGGATTGCACTTGGACGACCTGAGTTTGATTTCCGCTTCTGCCCAAACTGTCGCCGTGTTCGCGCGGAGTACGGGCACGTTAAATATGTGGGTCCGCAAGTCCTTCCGAGAGGTTGATGGTAGGGGAAGGCGGATACGGTTCCTATAGATGCATCCCACATTGGGTTCCGGTTTAAATTGGGTGGCACTTCCCGGCCGTCCAGACAGATACCTTACACCTTCCGGTAGGTGGGACTGTCAGGGTCAAAGAAGAAGAATGTGCTCTGTTAGAGAGCAATGTTATGGGATAATAGAAGTTATTTATTTATTCATTTATTCAATTTACATGACACCTGCAGATGAAATCCAGTCACAGTAATCAGAATTGCAGAAGTGTCGGTGTTTTGAGAATAAGATTTTATTGTATCTTATGTTATTCTATTGTTTATGAATTCGGTGAGCATTTAACCGATGTTTTTACTGTATCTGAAAATTGTTTTGTAATTTTTCAAAATAGCTAGAAAGTTATTAAGTGTATCTGGCTCATGTTTATGTTTATTGCTGCTTTGAATAAAATTTAAAGTATCCATATTTTGAAATCCATCCTTGTATTTTGAGAATCAACCAGAAATCCATGCACAGGATACGTTGCAACCGTATGTTTTTATAAGCCTCCGCTAGTATGTTATATTAAAAAAAAATCTGATGTGGGCAGCACATGACTTTCCTTATATAATGCAATAAATTGACTACTTTTACAGAAAAAAAAATTAGGTTATTCTTATTGTAGATACTTATATTCTATCCCAAGATATTGAATTTTCGTCAATGAGTCGTCATTTTCATTGATTTAGCGCCATTTTTATCCATTTGGCGAGATTTTCGTTAATTTGGCAACATTTAAAAAAGTCGCCAAGTTGGCGACATTCCGTCAAATTCGTCGCCAAAATCTCGCCAAGCGTTATGGACGGAGAAATAAATTATTTTTATAGCAGATAAATGACTATTGGCGTTCAAATACAAAAGTATTACTCAAAGTATCTTTTCTCATGAATGGAACGAGCTAGATTCACGAGAATGATGTCACTAAATTTATCGCATGATATTACATATGAAAAGTGAACATGTTTCTCAACAGTTAATATATATTTTTTAATTTATGGGAATTTTTTGATAAGTTTATTTGAAAAATGTGCAATACCTCGAGAACGGTTCGTGCTAGCGTTCTAAAGTTTGTCAATCGTTTTCGAAGAAAAATTACATAAGAAATGTCTATTTGCGTAAGTTTATTAAAAGTT
This sequence comes from Amaurobius ferox, assembly GCA_951213105.1. NCBI lineage: Eukaryota > Metazoa > Arthropoda > Arachnida > Araneae > Amaurobiidae > Amaurobius > Amaurobius ferox. The sequence continues at coordinate 118,766,452 of OX578146.1, forward strand.
TTGATTTTTTGATGATTTTTTCAAAACTTCACTCGAAAATTTAGGTGGGTTCTGAACATTAGATTGCACTTAAAAACAATAGGCTTCCAGTATTCACGGATTGTGATTTTTGTATCAAATTTCATTCGAATCGCCCCATTCGTTCGTGAGATATCGTCTCCACAGGCTCACTGATACACACACCCATACTTTCGGGGCGCGGTAGCCCATTGGTTAGCGCGCTGGAGTTGCACTCGGTAGACCCGGGTTCGATTCCAGCCACTGCCAAAACTGCCGCCGTGTTCACGCGGAGTACGATCACGTTAAACATGTGGGTCCGTAAGTCTTTCCGAGAGGTTGGTGGTAGGGGAAGGAGGGTACGGTCCCTGTGGATGCCTCCCCCACTGGGTTCCGGTCCAAATTGGGTGGCACTTCCCGGCCGTCCAAACAGTTACCTTACACCTTTCTGGTAGGTCGCACGGTCTGGGTCTCAACAACACCCATACTTTCACACACACACACACACACACACACACACACACAGACATTACCTCAAAAATGTTTGATTCGTGATCAGGGATGCTTGAAACGTGCTCTCCCGTCGAAAACTCGAATTCGCATTTTCGACCCCGTCACAATACTTTCCTTATACATTATGTATATAAGGAAAGTAAAAAGTATAAAAAAATATATAAAACTATCTTTTTCAAATTATCACCAGATCGCAGCGGCTGATAACCAGGATAGATTCGGATAATTTACTGATCTATTTGGATGACGTTTACGTAAATAATATTACTGCACAGAATTGCTCTTTACGATTTATAGTTATAACCGGCGAACCATCAGTATTTTTGTGCGTGAACTCATACCGGAAAGTTCCGGAAATTTTTGTTATTTATGATATTTCCGGTGTATTTTAGCTTTTTTTCCAAACAAATATCGTCAGGTGGGCGACATTTAGTCATGTGTTTTTAAGTCTAAAGCCATGTATATGCAGGGCATATATCCTTACGGTCAATATTTGTCACAGATTTTTACCAACTCAAAAATTTGACCTGCATAGAAAACTATTTCGTTCTAACACTATACTTAAAAAAAAGTCCATACGATTTTATTTTTATTTTTAAAACAATAAGGAAAGTTTTCGTCCAGGAAACAAAATTTTTAAACCCAGAAACCTCTTGGTAAGAGATTTATTTCCTTAAGTCGCTAAAACACACATTCTACCTATTGACGTGAGCTGCAAGACTTATCTGTGGGCAAACAATTTACTCTCTGATCTTTAGATCCATTGGAGCCAGCTTTGAATTTCGAGCAGAAGTTGAGAATCCTGTGTATGCATAGTGAATTGTAATGCAATTTAAACTGCAGCTCGCAGTTAGAGAATCTCTGTGTGCATAACCAGGACAGTACAATGTTAAAATATTCCAATCTATAAAAACTCGCTCAAAATTATATCTAAAATGGTCTAAAATAAAATATTTTTTTAATAACAGCATAAACTGTTGATTAAAAGTATTAACCGAATTTAATTGGATTTATTATAAAAGAGTCTTGGTGTTAATCAGGATATATGAAACAGCAGCCACCACAAAAAATATAGGAACATTTATGTCTATTACTACCACGCAGTCAGACCAGACGTTCCTTGTTGAGCAGAAATTTACTAACTTTTGCTGTAGTGGCTGCTTTTCCTTATTTATCTTGGCGAAGAATATCTTTTACTATTGAAAATGACTTTTATTCAGTTATATCCGTTGTTATTAAGAGTTTTAATTTCAGATTAATCCGATCTAGTCCAATTTCTAATATAAAGGCAGCGATAGTTTAAAGATGCGAAATTCTTTATTAATCAAGAATTTTTCTGCTTCTTACAGGGCATCTGGATATATTTTTCATCTCGCAGAACAACTGGTGCATAAATTTAACAGTGTATGTAGCAATGGACATTTAGCTTTAAATCCAAATTTTCAATTTCTTCCAATGTGTTAATTCCCGTAAGTCAAATATTTTTTACGCATGAAGATTTTATGACTTTCTGTTTAATGAAAAAGGCTAATTTCTCCACTAAGCTAGAAGGAAATTAAAATGAATATGTTCCTTGAGGCTGTGCGAAAGTTTAGAAATGCGCGGAGAGAAAATGATGCTAATGCAATCAAATTTGTTTGTTTCGGGATGTTGATAATAGAAGATTATAATCTTTTATTCGCTTAACTTTGGTTGTATTCTAATTACATCGATGTGGAGAAGTTTTGTATAGTTTTGTTTTTAGGGTTTGGATTAGAATTGCATTATTTTATTCCAAAATATCTTTTGAAAGTAAAAGTGATGCATTTGTATAAGAGATCTTTAAATTTTACATATAAATTTTAGATATTTTCTGCAGAACTTTTCTACAATCTGTAGAAATACTTAGGATATTAGTTTCTTTTTATATATATAATAGCCTTTTTTGCACTTTTCTTCTGGATCCATTTTGAAAACTCTTTAAAATTAGTTTCAATATTTATATTCAGTGTAATAAAATATACTTACAAAAAACTATCGAAGTTCTTCTTCAGGGCTAATATTTTACAGTAGAGGATTTAAAATTTGTATTACACCCATCACTTGTTATATGTAGCGCAAATTAAAAAAAACTTAATATACTCTCATATATCTACCACCTTCGTCTAAGAAATGATATTTTTTTTTACTTAACATATATTTCCTTTCACTAATTTTATTTCATCACTTCTTGTTAATAAAATAGCTAAAAACTGATTCCTTTAAATATGAAAACGGTAGAAAAGCCCCCCTTAAGTTGAAGATGATACATATATTTCTTTTCTAAAAATTGAAAACTTTTCATTCAATGGTTACTGTTAGATTAGAAGAACACTTTTCATTAAATTCAGTAAGAGCGGCGACGATAAATCATTAACATAAAATATGAATTTCAGTAAAACATATGCATCACGCTAGATTCACGTTTCAAAAACAGACACTCCGGTTAGTTAGATAACATTGAGCTACGGAGACTATTATCTTTACTTCTGTACTTATAGTAAATCTTACTTTGTTCAGATTTAAACTAGAAGCGTAACTTCTGATGTGTGACCTGCTCATTATTTTCCTTTTTTTGTATAGAATACCAAGTACTCTGTTCATCGTAACTCGCAAAAATTTGATGTCTGAATAAAAATTCTTAATTTCATATTCATACATTAGTCATTCACTACATCTATTTTACAGTGTTAAGTGGATCACTCTCCATTGTAAATAACTCATATTTCTATGGGGAATTCAACTATCGATATCCATCTGGGCAGATGGATATCGATTATTCTGTGTATCGTTATCCTGTGCAATATTTACAGACTACCAGTGGCGGCTCGTGTATAGGCACTGCGGGAACGACAGTGCTCTCTCTCCCTCGCAGCCTCGCTTGCAGCTTCCTATGTGCGCATGCGCACATAGAAAGCTGCACGCGAGGCTGCGAGGAAAAGAGCGCGGTGTTTGACTGTTGAGCGCATGCGCACATAGGAAGCTGCAAACGAGGCTGCGAGGGAGAGAGAGCACTGTCGTTGCCACAGTGCCTATACACGAGCCGCCACTGCAAACTACGCACTATACATTGAACTTTTGAAACGATTGTATTTCAGTTTATTTAGGAGCCGACTGTCTGGAAAACATTTTAATACCATTTATATACGTTGCATAGATATAATTTTCTAGCACAAACTAAACTAATGCTAATTCCTTGGGAATTATTATTGTTTTTTTTTATATCACTAGGGGGCTCTGTCTCTGCTTGCTACGCTCGCCACCTTCTTCACGCTGCGATGATTGTTTTCCTTTGGTGGCATTTTATAATAATGTGGGTAAGTGAATCCTACCTGTTTTAATAAATATAGGTAAATATTTTTATTTAGGACTTAACTGACGGTACAACGCACGCGGTTTCAGATATAAATGAATTTAATTTTTATCCGTTGAACTTTACAAGAATTAACGAATATGGCTTCAAATGTAGACAAATTAAATAGTTATCGGTTTAAATTTATAAGAATTAACAGCAAAACATAATTGTTAACTGCACTAATAATTATATTTTAATCGTGATTGTTCATGGCTATCACAGTAGCAAAACGCTTCTAAGTAATTAAAATCCGGTAAAAATAATTAAAGAAATTGTTTATGATAATAACAATTGCAATTGTTAATATCAAGTAGGAGGAAAAATAAATTTTTAAACATCTTAGCTGTCAGAATAACCTATAATAGCAAAGTTTTCTTGACATTTTAGTGCAGTGTTTGTGTATTTGTTAAGAGGATTAAAAGAGAAAAATATATAGTTCATTCTCGCAACATGGTTAAGAGTTCTACTCGCCGTGACAAGGGAAAGTGTTTTTTGTGCTTCAATAATTCTTGGCCATCTTTGTAATGTTTTTTTCAACAACCAATTACAGAAAAGTTGGAAGTGGGGTAGACACAATCAAGCTCTGCCCATACTGGCAGTGCTAAAATTTATTAATTGATATATAATTAAGGTTTAAATCAAAATTCTATAGAATCAAATTTTTATATTAAAAAAATCCAGAGTTCATTGCTGTAATAATTGCAGCTACATAAATTACAATACTATACTTGTATCTGTTCTTGATTTGTTGTCTTCGCACCTTTTACACACAAGTACATTTCCTCGAAAGTATTCGAAATATATTCAGGTTTTAAAACATGCTGTCGGTGCAAATATCGAAATTCAAATCTACCGGAAATAAATATTTTTTCTATTCATTTATATGAGAAAATATATATTTTCATGCAGGCATTCGAATTTAATGACCTTCTGGTTGTTGAAGGAATATAATCTCCACTCAGCTAACAAAAAATAAATGTCTTTCCTAAGGCGTTACAAAAACCAGAAATGGGCGGATAAAGTGATGCTAAATACATAGGAGTTATTTGCGTTTGGAAGTTGGCAACATATGATTACAATCTTTCGGCGTTCCTTCATCGTCTGGTTATACTCTAATTACTTCGATGAAGGGAAGATTTGTACTTTAATTTCTTTAGTTTAATATTACAAGAGAGATTTTTTTGATTTAAAAGTGGATGTTTAGAAAAAGAGTATGTTTTAAAGAGGTGTAAATATTTTAGAATGTAAAAAATAACTTAACGAAAGTAATAATATAATATCTTTCTACCTCTAATTTATATATATAATTCTATCATTTTCTCTATATATATTTATTGTGTCAGCCATTTAATCATTTGTGATAGTTTTAAATTTGACAGCTTAAGAAAGTTAAGAATTAACCTTAAAGTAAACAAAAAAATATTTGTAGAAGTTTGGTTCTTACTTTGGAAATGGACATTGTATTTACATGGATACTTTTGTAACTCTAAAATACAAACATTTAGCTATAAAGATCTTCCTAAATAATCTTAACTAACTAAAGAAACACCATTGTCAAGCGATTTAGATATATTCAAGTTTAGCGGTAGTGATAAATGGATAGACAAACCGTCAGACCAAAACCCATTTGTTCTTCCTGTTCCGAGGATAGTGTAGTTGTAATGAGTAATAGGCAAACGCCATGTTCTTCGATTGAGAAGAAAGGGGTAATAATCGTCTGACAAATTAAAAGCAGCAGACGATATTTCTGATATATTTTGGTGGGTTTACAAGTGCCACTTAACTGAAAAAAAAATCTACTATTGCAATTTCTCGGTAGATTACACGACTTTGAAACATGACTTTAAAACATGTAAAAACAAACACCATGGAATATGAATGAAAGTTGGAGACATACATGCCACATATTTTATTTGTACAATCTACGCCGAAGCAACTAAGAAATGATGCCACTTTTTGACGTTTTAAAAATATTAAAACATTGTAGCCATTAACTTGCTCAAAATAAATCTTAACCATCAACTTATTTTTGACAGGTTTGTTTGAAATTCACAAGCTGTCATGGTAAAACTGGTAAAAACTGGATTTTTTAATACACCCTGTTCAGCGGTTAGGTGTAGGGGATAAAGCTTATCGGGTTGTTCTATAGCCATAGACCTAGCCTCGTTGCCAAAAAATTTAATCGAAATCAGTAATACAGTTCGGACGATATTTCACCTGGAAGCGGTTTTTCGATTTTTCCCTTTAATACAAGATTCTTAGAAACTAAGAAAAAATCCAAAAGTGTACACGTTAGGCCTATTAAAGTGACCATTTCCCATTGAATAAAAGTGATTGTAGCGCCCCTAAGGTGGATAATTTAAAAATTAGGATAGCTAACTCGGCAAGTACGCGAGATTGACCGAAACTGCCAATTACAAAGATGTAGAACATTGTTTAATAGGTGGGGGTATCCTCTAAAATTGTTACAGAATATATTTATTTCCCAAAATAGGGTTATTGGTAAATGATTGTCCATGTTAGGTATGATGAAACAAGCAAGACTTGCAAGAATTTAGTTTGAAGCTGGTTCTACTTGCCCTCCTTCATCGACAATTCATATTCGTATTCCAGAAATAATATTATATTATAATAACTTATAATTAGGGGCTGGGCATCTACCTTGTTCTTTCTATCGAATCTGAAAATTTACAGTCAAACGATTTTTCCTCTGTATAATAAAGTAAAAAATCTGATGTGAGCAGCACATAACTTTCCTTATATAATGAAATGAATTTGCTACTTTTACAGATTAAAAAATGTTATTCTTATAGTAGATACTTATATTCTTTCCAAGATATTGAATTTTCTTCAATTAGTCATCATTTTCATTGATTTAGCGTCATTTTTATCCATTCGGCGAGATTTTCGTTAATTTGGCAACATTTAGAAATGTCGCCAAGTTGGCGACATTCCGCTAAATTCGTTTCCAAAATCTCTCCAAACGTTATGGACGGAGAAATAAGTTATTCTTACAGTGGATAAATGACTATTGGCGTTCAAATACAAAAGTATTACTCAAAGTATCTTTTCTCATGAATGGAACAAGTTAGATTCACGAGAATGATGTTACCAAATTTGTCGAATGATATTACACATGAAAAGTGAACATGTTTCTTAACAGTTAACATTTTTTTTTAATTTATGGGATTTTTTGATAAATTTATATGAAAAATGGGTAATATCTCGAAAACAGTTCATGTTAGCATTCTAAAGTTTATGTCAATCGCTTTTAAAGGAAAAATTGCATAAGAAATGTGTATTTGCGTAACTTTATTAAAGTTTTTGATTTTTTGATGATTTTTTCAAAATTTCAATCGAAAATTTAGGGAGGTTCTGAACATTCGATTGTGTTTTAAAACAATGGGCTTCCAGTATTCACGGATTGCGATTTTTGTACCAAATTTCATTCGAATCTCTCCATTCGTTCGTGAGATATCGTCTCCACAGACTCACTGACACACACACACACGCACATACACACACAGACATTATCTAAAAAATGTTCGATTCGTCATCAGGGATGCTTGAAACGTGCTCTCCCGCCGAACACTCGAAGTCGAATTTTCGACCCCGTCACAATACTTTCCTTATACTACATTATTATATATAAGGAAAGTAAAAACCAGTTGGTTACGGAGGTTATATAAGCTAACATTATTACATAAATATGCAGAAAAATAATTAAAATCCGAAAAAATGGTGGCAAATAATTGAAAAAATAACTGAACGAAACACATCGGAATGGAAAATTAAAGCAGATATTTCCAAGCGGAAAGGGAGGACAGGCAATGCTCGATAGTAAAGGAGTTTTTTGGAGGGGAAAAAATAAAACTTTTAACAAAGTTCAATTCAAAATTTTAATTATCGTGCAAAAATGATCCTGACTTGTGAAAAAATGAACATGATTAGAGTTAAAATATGTAAAAGATTTGGATATTTCATGAATTTTAATTCGATAGAGAAGTGGAATAGAGTTCTTATCACTATTTTATTTTATGAGTATAAACTATTGTCGTGTCGACATTTTATATTGTGCGGCTCGAAAAGTTTCTTCGAAGCCATTTTAATGTTTGAATTTTTGTCCTGGTAGAATTACATGGGATTCGTGTTTTCTGTTCTGAGAGAGAGCATTTGTTAATTGTGTTGTTCATTTTTCTGTCGCATCGCTAAGTCTCGGTGTGACGTATGTTCTTTCAAGGATTCAAGGAATCTCAAGTTACGGAGTACCTAAGTCAGCCGAAGGGTGCCTTTAATCTCCAATTCTAAGGGGCAGGTTGGTACATAGTAATAAAGATAAATTACATGAAAATAGGTTTCAAAGAGAAACTGGCGATGCTCTTCAATCTCGATTGTTGTTGTTGTTGGGGCCCAGACCGTCCGACCTACCAGAAAGGTGTAAGGTAACTGTTTGGACAGCCGGGAAGTGCCACCCAATTTAGACCCGAACCCAGTGGGGGAGGCATCCACAGGGACCGTACCCTGCTTCCCCTACCACCAACCTCTCGGAAGGACTTACGGACCCACATGTTTAACGTGATCGTACTCCGCGTGAACACGGCGGCAGTTATGGCAGTGGCTGGAATCGAACCCGGGCCTACCGAGTGCAACTCCAGCGCGCTAACCAATGGGCTACCGCGCCCTCAATCTCGATTGTGACGAATCACGATCGAGATTTACAGAGTCTCGGAATTTGGAATAAGAGGAACAAGTTTTCCTCGAGAAAGAACGGGGGTGGGGGGGGGGTCTATCTGTGCTCCGTAGAGCACTGGCCTTGAATCAGTGAAATCTGCGTTTGTAAAAACGCTGGAATAAAGTGCGCATCTGAGCGGGCCCTATTCAGGACCTAAAACGGGGAAACCGTTTAGGCTGGAGTAAAGAATATGGATTTTGTCCATATCATGTTCAGCGGCTTTGGGCGTAAAACTGATGTATATTCTTGGAGAGGAGAAAACGTTGAAATTTGCGCTTTGAATTGGTCAATCGGAGAAGTTTTCGAAGGAGAATATTATCGTTGGACGGTGTAGCGGTGGCTCTCTCTCTTGGCTGAAATCGCACGATGAGGATGCCGGAGGTCGGCATGAAAAATCGAATGGAACAAAGAAAAGGATATTTGGGCGTTAGCCTAGCCTGTCTGGATTTCCTTGATCCCCTGATTTAATTATCTTGCGGATAATCCAGAGATCATCTCCTGATGGAATATTTCCTTGAATCATTTTCTAAATTTATCCTTTGTTTTTCAGGAAATGAAATCCCTTGCTGCCGGTTTAAGTCTTCGACTGAATGTCCTTCTGAGGTGGAAAATAGAACTTTTTGTCCAACGGACCGTATGTATGGCGTCAACTAAATTAAAGGTGAACTGATTGGGACCCATTCCTATTAAGCTCCCGGGAAATTTAATTTCATGATGATCAAGCTTTGGGTAAAATAAGGTATTTCGTCATATGTAAGAACTGTGAGCCACTTAATGGCTGTGCCTTGGTAGAAATCTTTTGTGTAATGATATAGGCACTCATATCTTATGTTAGAATATTTGTAGGACTCATGAAATATTTTTAAGAAGAAATATAAAATTGCCTTAATAGCCTACCATATTAATATGAAGTTATTTAATTTGTTTATAATTATATATTTTCACACTTAATAAATTGAAGTTAAATGATAATATTTTGATCATGTTTTACACATAGTTTCCACACTGGTTTGTATTTATTATTATATCTGCTTGCTGTCCATCTAAAGAATGAATTATCTTTGGACAGAAATGCCTTGGGTTATTGCAGTTGCATTGAAACATATCTTCTTAATTTAACAACGCATTAGAAGGTTGGTAAGTGTCTGTATGAATGAATTTGTTGCGCACGGCCGTGGTACCGATCACTACAGGCGTGACAGTGGTGCCATAAAGTTTTCTGAGCGGCAGCAGTAGATTGTGCACTTGATTTAATTTCAGAATAACTTGTTTAATTCGGTTGTGTGGAAATTGTGTGGGAATTAAAAAATTAAATTGATAGGATAGCTAGATATTATGAAATAGTGTTTGAATATTTTATTTCTAAGATTGTGCCTTTTTCTGCATATATTAAATTCGAAGTAAGTGAATTTATATTTACAAATTATAATGTTACAAATAATTAATTTGACAAAAATAAACACTCCATAACTGTTTTTGGCCTTTGCACACTATTGGATGAATATTCCCAAGATTTTTATGCTAATGGACACTCTGATTCTCTATCATCAATTTATGTGGCATATACATTTATTTATCTTGATAATTCTTATGATGCAAATCCCGTACATCGTGTCTGGCAACTCACAAATAAAATTTTTGTAAGCTAATGGAAATTGATTCAGTATTACCATAATAAAAAAAAACTGGACATTATAAAAGACTGGACATAAAAAAAAAACTGGACACTTAAACATGTGCTCCATTTGGTAGTTAGCAGCCTCAAAAATAAAGGCATTTTTCACAAATACGCATCTTACAAGTTGGTAAGAAATCTTCTTCAATGGGATCTCAGTCATTCAGTTCTGAGAAATGTGAATTTGAACAAAAAGGTGTTTGTATGCTTCACATGCTTTTATGAATTTGTTTATACAGAAAATTATATTGCATAATTTGATTTGGCATCTAACAAATGGAGATTACCTCACAAATAAACATCAAACTCCTTTTTGCCAGTATCCACAAACAGTACTTCTTCACTAGTGACAATGCCTAGAAATAATAAATTCTCACGTGCTGCTGGAAGCGCTGACTCTTCATCTCAAATCAGAGCGTCATCTCGTGTGCCTTCAAACTCACCTCCACGACTTTCCCCTAATTTAGGTAGATCTTCTTCTGCAAATCCGAGTGCTAGGTGAACGAGAACGAGCACTGTTTCTTCGCAGTTTGTTAATACTATACCTGACTTTTCGGGCGGTCAAAATGCGTCGTTCCAAGATTTTTTGGACAAATTCGAACTGGTGGCAAAACATGCAGATTGGTCTTCTGCAGAAAAAATTTTCATCTTAAAATTAAACGATCAAGCGGAAAGATTGATCAAAGGGATTCCTAGACTCAATAACAGTGAAAATTTCAACGAGATTATTCTCGCATTGAAGGAGAACTTTGTAAGGAAAGATGATGTTGCCAAAAGAGTGGAGAACTTGGTCAACATTAAACAAAAATGCAAAGAGTCTGCGAGGCAGTTTGCTATTAGAATGTAGACGGAGTCTTTTCAAGCCTTCCCAGATGAAATGTGTACTTCCAACAATAACTCACTAAGAGCAGCCATTCTCAAAAACTCATACATTAAAGGTTTAAAATTGCCTATTCATAAAGCAGTCATATCGGCTAATCCTCAAACTGTTGGAGCTGCTAAGGAACTTGCTATCCTCGAAGAAGGATTTCTGGATGAAAACTCTGAAATGCTAAATGAAGAAGTCACACTGACTGTGTCTAAGAAGAATAAGCATGAAGAAGAACTTGACATTTTGACAACTAAATTGAAGGAAGAGGAAAAAAGAATACGAAATCCTGAAGAAGAAATTTGAAGAAAATTCTGCCGAAAGAAAAGAAAGAGTTTATTAAGAGAAGCACGGGTCAGAAGTAACAGAAGTTTAGAAGAAAGCATAAATAATCCCTCTACAAGTAACTATGACAGAGAAAAATACATGGAAGATGATTTTGATGTTATAACGCCAAGAAAATAATCAAGACCTTCAATATCATTCAGTATTTCAACTCCATACAAAAGTTTCGGCAACAGAAGCCAGGTGTATCAGAAAAGAGGAACTCCAGCTGCCCCTAAAATAAATGAAACGCGAAATTTTAATGGAAACTCTCAATTTAGTTACAGAACGAGGAGAGGTTTCCGGTCCTTTAGGAGACCATTTAGAAATTCATATAACAGAAATCAAAATAATTCAAGAAACTATACAGAAATTTTTCGGGGAAATTATTTTGACAACTACAATAGGTCATATAATTCAAATCGCAGAGGAAACAATTTTAATTTTGGTGGTAGAAGACTTTTCAGAAATCAAAATTTTAATAATCGAAATTTGTATGAATTAGATAACAGCAGCTTATCCTTTGAAACAAATTCGATGGTGGATTTGTTTCAAAGGATGGTGGATATGTTAGAAGACTTTTCAGAAATCAAAATTTTAATAATCGAAATTTGTATCAATTAGATAACAGTAGGTCATCATTTGAAACAAATTCGATTTGACGCCCCTGACCACTGTATTTTTCCAATCGTGACTGTTTGTGTCGGTAATGTTAAAATGAACGCTTTAATAGACTCTGGAAGTTTTGTGAATATAATTTATGAAAGTTCACTTCAAAATATTGCACATGAATTTTATCAAAGTAAACATGTTAATACCATACTGAGAAGAGTTAATAATCAAGATATTTGAGTTGAAAGAAAAATAAACTTTTCCATTACTATTGGTAATGATGTCAGCACAATTGAATGTTGGGTGTTAAACACTCCTGCTCCAAGAAATTACACTTTAATTTCAGGAAATGTTTTTTTGAATGAAAGAGATGTCACAATTAATTACAAATACAAACATATAAATTTCAGGTTCTGCAGTGTTCCAGTTTTGGGTACTTCTCATTCTGTTGCAATTGTATCAGAAAATTTTGATTTTCAAATAAGTGAATGCAATACAGTTAGTCAACCTTTTAATCGTTCAAACCATGAAACACCGCATCCAAATCACATAGACTTTAGAAATGTTGACACGAATTTTTGCGAGAATTTCAGAGGTTATATGAAAGGTTTTGTTACTCTAAGTCCTCAGGACGAGTCGGACGGTCTGGGTCTTCAACCGGTGCACAAAGTTTTTTCCAAATGAATTTTATGACGTAGATTTTAGAGACTTATGTATTTATGACTACAACGACTATGACAACATTAACCACAAGTTTCAGGATATTGAAAATGAGTACAAAGTGTTAAAACACCCCAATTACAGTGAAAGTAATGCTGATGAGCTTACAAGTCCTGATATTGATTCAGCAATTTTTTTTTCTACTAGTACCCTTTGTGTCAAGAAAAAAGCAATAAACAGCAAAAGGAAAATTTAAATTTTGATAGAGCATATCATAAATATATTTTAAAACCTTTTGAAAAATCATTTAATAAACTGAAACTTTATTCTAATTTTGAAAAAAATTCTACAATTTTGCTGGAACCTGGAAATGCTAGTGAATTTTCAGCAGATCAAGTATTTGTAGCTAGAGCTGTGTACAAAGCTCCTGAAAGTGATTTTATTTATAAGCGTATTGTTAACCCTTCTATGAATTGTATAAACATTAACAAGGAATGACACTTGGTACTTTAGAACATATGCAAGATATGGCTGAAATAAATAGAATAGATGATGTAAATACTTTGGAAGACAGCGAAACTTTTGAAGTTTGGGGTGGTGATTTTGACCTGAAACATATGGGAGGTTTACAAAAACATTTGTTACAAAATTTGTTAAAAAAATATAGAAATGTTTTTGCTAAATCTGTTGGTGAGATATCAGGCTGTGGTACCATATTGCATAGAATCAATTTAGAAACTGACATTCCAATTAGACAAAATCCATACAGGGTCCCTCATCATTTGCAAAAAGAATTGTCAAGACAGGTGAATGAACTTTTAGATGCTAAAATCATACAACCCAGTACTTCTCCTTACAACACACCTGTCCTGTTTGTTAAGAAACCTGATGGATCTTATCGTTTGGTAGCTGATTATCGAAAGTTAAACAGTATTACTGTATCTGAAATTTTTCCTATTCCTACCATTGCGAAACTCATCGACAATCTTTCTGGAGTAATTTACTTTTGTACACTTGACTTACTTCAGGCTTCTACCAGTTATGTTTACATCCAGATGATTGCGAAACGACAGCCTTCTCAACGCCTGACGGTCATTTTGAATGGTGTAAAGCCCCCTTTGGGCTGAAAAATGCTCCCGCATCATTCCAAAGGCTGATGCCTTTAGTTTTATCTGTAATTTCGGGTATCTATATTGATGATATTATAGTTGCTTCTCATTCTTTTGAAAAACATTTGAAGAACTTGAAAGAAATTTTTATCCGCTTAAACAAGCATGGTCTAAAACTCAGACTCTCGAAATACCACTTCTTCAGAAAAAAAGTAAAGTACTTAGGATTTATTGTGGCTAAAGGAAAAGTTCAACTTGACTCGCACAATGTTGAAGTGGTTGAAAAATTTAAAATTCCAAAATCAATAATGTTCGCCAATTCCTTGGCTTGACAGGTTTCTATAGAAAATTTATTCCAAATTATGCTGAAATATCATTGCCTTTAACTGACATTCTTAAGACCAACGATGGAGACAAAAGGAAGAAATTTGTGTGGTCAAGTGATGCTCAAAGATCTTTTGAAATACTTAAAAAAAAACTTTTGTCTAAACATATTTTGTCACTTCCTGACTTTCGAAAACCATTTGTGTTACATACTGATGCATCTAATCAGTACGTGGGTAGTTTTTTCCCCCAAGCTGATGACAATGGTGACAACCATCCAATTTCTTATGCCAGCCGCAATATGAGTGATGCAGAATGTAAACATAGTGTTGTGGAACGTGAAGCTCTTGCTGTTGTGTGGTCTACTAACTATTACAAGCATTATCTTATTAGCAGAAGTTTTACCATATTCTGTGACCAACATTCTCTATCATTTATATTTAAGTTGAAAGACCCTACATCTAGATTAGCTAGATGGATTGCTTCCTTAACCCAATTTGACTACAAAATTATACATAAATCTGGAAAGATGAAAGTTGTAGCTGACTACTTCTCAAGAAATGTTGATGAATGTTCTAACACTGTTAATGCTGTTCCTAACAGATTCTTGTCGAAATATAAAGTTGTAAATTTTGATGAAAAGCAAAATTCTCCAAATGTAAGATCAAATTTTTCTAATGTCAATAACAACAATATTTCTGATAATTTAAGTCAAAATGTTTCTGAAATTTCAAGTAAAAAGCAAAAAAAGAAATTTGTGTTGTGGATAGTAATTCAAGTGAAAGTCATGAAATTCGAGATAACAACAGTATGCCAAATGAGGACCTGGAACAAACATCAACCTGTCCAACTCTAATTATTAGAATTTGCAATGCTCAAAAATCAGATCCCAGATGTAACAAAATTATAGACCTTTTAGAGAAAAATAGTAAGCCATATCCACAGAGTTTGGTTTTTTTAGAAAAAATGAGATACTTTAGTACACTCACTAAAATCCTAAACACAGACATCAACTACAGGAAAGAGTGGTGGTTCCTCAGGAACTAGTTTCAGATATATTATGGTTACATCATGACTGTCCTACTTATGCACATCGCGGATTTAGAAGAACACTGTCTTCTATTAGTCAAAAATTTTATTGGCCAGGCATGTATTCTCAAACAAACAATTATGTTGCTTCGTGTGAAATCTGTGTAAACAGTTAATGAACATTTTTATAGGATTTAAGATTGTCTGTAGTCGTAATGTATTTAGAGGGACTGGCATAATAAAAATGAAATTTTGATCGACTATTAATCTGAGTAATTACTGAAACTATATTGATTTTAAGTGAATTAGAACCATGCTACTTAATGTCACTAGACTCAATGTTACAAATGTCAACAAATCTCCGAATTTCTTCTTCTTTTTCAATCCAGGCAGACCGACCTCCCTATGTTGTAAGGCATCAGTTTTGATAGCCGGGAAAATGGAATTCCAATAGACTGGAAACTGGGGGGAGGGCAGCATCCGCAGGGAACGTACCGTTCACCTACCACCGACCTCTATGAAGCGCTAGCGGATCCATATATGTAACTTATCCGTACCCCGAATGAACATAGAGTCTACGAATTTAACGTTATTAGATAATTGAACTTTGCAGTAAACCTTTGCAATAGTGAATTTTCCTATATTATTTTATTGAATTTCGTTCAAGTCAAACATTACAATATTTTATATGGACCTTCTACAATATTTTATATGGACCCTTGACATCATTACACTAACCACAGGCTTATTTTGTTTTCTCACTATTGCAACAAACTCTGCTGTTTCGTCCGATACTTGAGCTGTCTATTTTCATAGTGACAAGCCAATGCTCGCCCAATTGAGTTACTGGGACGGAATTACAAGCTTTTATTGTCACAATGATACAAGCAATTGAGTGGAACAAGAAGATTATCCCTAGGACTCTTTCAAATGTAAATGATGAAAGAGAAAGAGATATATACATTCGTATCAAACTGGAATGTAGTAAATAAGTCCTTCTGTTGTAGCGTCCTAACTGAAACTAAAAGATGAAAATCTGTGGAATGAAGGTTGCAAGGTTGACAACTTACAGCTACCTCAACGAGGTGACATCTGGGTATTGTGTTATAATTTAATGCAAAAATTCTAATAATTATTGTAACTTTTAACAACTAGCAAACATCTTCAGAAAGGATGATGACTAAATATTTTGATTAATATATTTGTGCATTATAACATATGTACAATATAATGTTCGTTTTCCTTTAAAACGAAAATTAAAATTATCTATGTTTCGCAATATGTCGCTTCTATCACATTTTAATGAAAGTTATCCTGAAATATGAACCGTAAGAGGCACGGCAATTTAACTCAGACTGAACAAAGTGTATTAAAACTTCCAAATCAAATACATTTATCAAATCATAATGTTAAGCATAGTAAATAGGTTGTTTTTCACCAGCTTTTATTCCTACATTTTTAATTATTACTTAGTTTAAAACCAATATCGTTGCACTTCGACAGTACCATCAGTTTTCAAGGTATATTTAAGTTAACTGCACAAACTTTTAGAACTAAACTAGGGTGTAATTGCATAACTAAAATTAAACTTCACAAGCAGTGATCGCATGTGAGAACAACAGCGTTATACTCCTTGATCTTTTAACACTTCTTTTAAAATTTGTCGTTTTGGTTGGTGATAACTATAGAGTACAAGTACAAGTATACAAGTATTACCTGGTGACAACTATAGAGACGTGAGCCGGCCGATCTATCAAATGAGAAAATTTTCATTTTTGAAAATCTACTTCTCCATTATTTTGATGATAGTGTTATAAATTAAAGTGACGGGTTTTACTTAAAGTATTATCTACTTATATCATTTTCGGTCAGCGAAAACTATGTTTTGGCATTTTTGCTGTGGATAACATCTATAGTTGGGGTTTTAATGACGGAAAAAAGAGCATCATGAAAAATGTAAACATTTTGGGAGCTTATACGGCCAGCCCTAGTAGATAAAAATGCAAATATTCCTTTTTGTTTTGTCGGAAATATGGTTCAGATTAGGAATATATATAAATAATATCTATATTTTAATATCGTGAAATTAAAAAAAAAACGTAAAAATTTCCCGAGCAAGCCTTTTTTCATCTTTATAGCATTCAGTTGAAATATAGAGTAAACTATGAACTATAGATATAAATAGTAAACGACAAAATTATGTAATAGAAAATATAGTATTAAAATCTATATTTTTTATTGAAAATGCTCTTATAGTTTTCAAGTAATTGTATTGTAAAGTTGAAGAAGATTGAAAATTTGTTGTCTTTCATATTTATAATGCTTATCATTTGTATGCAAAATTTAAAAAAGCTAGTTTTGAAAAATAATCATTAATTTGTGGCCTCTTGAAAATCCTACGAGTTTATATAATTGGATTTTGAATCAAGCTCTTTGAAGCAAAACTTTCATTATCTGTCACGATGTTCTTATTATCTGTCTAGATATTTTTATTATCTGTCTAGATGATATCAAGACGTCTTTTAATTCTCATATTTTCACTTGAACTATCTTTGAAACTATAAAATATAGATATAAATAGTAAGTGACAAAAATATTTATGAGGAAATTTAGTTTCTAAATCTATATTTATTCTTTAAAATGCTCTGACTGTTTTTGAATAATCGTTTTCTCAAGTTGAAGAAGCATGATATTTTTACTTTATTCAAGTTTTGAATTGAGTTTGAATTAAGTTCTTTTACTTCGATATCACAAAATTTGTATATTATTTTACTAAATATTATTCACGCAAAAACATTTCGGCTCCATCGAACTGGAGCAAGAGCCAATTTTTTTAATAAAATAATTATTCATTTGTAATATAATCTGAATTAAAATAAAAAATAGGAAGATAAATTAATTTAAACAAAACTGTAAATATTTTCAATAATACATATTGTATCCACGTATACAATATCATAGCAGTATGATCATTCATTCTTGAGTTATTGTGTTCACAACTCACAAACTTACACTTCTAGAAGACAATAATTTCTCCACATAATGCATGAGAGAGTAAAATTCTGATACACATGAAACAGGAGTTTGGGATTTTCATTCTGATAACCAATATAGAAACAAAATACAGAATTATGGTAATTTTCTCTTCAACAAATCACTCCCACATTAATTCCAAGATAATGCGTTCTAAGATAATGCGTTGAAGGATAATGTTCTAAGATAATGCGTTCTAAGATAATGCGTTGCAGAGAGTGCATTGTTCTAGCTAGGTCATACTTTTTTTTATTTAATTCTTCAACTTAGTTGGTAGGGATGTTCTATAAGGGTCTTTTTCCATTGCTGGTTCAAAAACAATTTGAAACATCCATTTTTTAAGGTTGGTTAGTCTAGATGATAATTAATATGAATTTTTCATTGAATTCTGGTGCAGCTTAAATGGTTTATTAAGAATTTCTACTTCCGGTTCTTTTTCCACTTCCGGTACAAAACATCTTGAAACTTCTATTCTCAATATTGGATATAAATAGATGATGGCTGATGGCTAATATGAATTTAGCATATATGATGTCTGACATGAATTTAGCATCAAATTCGGAAGTAGAGAGTTCATTAAGTCTTTACACTTTTGGGTGTTCCTCTTCTGGTTCAAAAAAATTACTTAAAATATTTATTTATCCGCATTGACAATAGATAGCGCTTAGATGATTACTTATATGGGTTTCGAATTGAATTCCAGAGGATGTAGAAAGGATTCAATATATATTTCCTCTTTCGGTGCTGATGATATCACATCCGATGTTTTCAAAAAATTCGTATGACTGTACTAAATAAAGACACAAAAATAATAAAAAAATGGAATAGTTCCATCAAAAACTAAATCTGAACACTAAATGCCACTATATGATGGCAACATCCTATATGATTAGCCACTGTAATTGGGAAAGTTGTCTTGGATGTTATCGAGTGGAAGTTGATATACTGAGTTGATAAATTTAATAACGAATTTGATTCGGGAGGATATGCATTTTTAGCCGCTGTACTCAATAATTCTATAAAATTTGCTAATTTATAATTTTCACCACAAATTTTATTGATTCTAAGAACCTGGTTTATTTTATTATTTCAAAAAATTGATATATGCAAACAAGAGTCATAGTGTTGAATTTTTGATGCATTAAATTTTAAATCTTGCCTTTATCATATGTATATATATATATATATATATATATATATATATATTAAAATAAGATGTAAAAAATGGAAAAAGAAAGGATGTGAAGGCTAATGCGGAATGTGCTAAAAAGACCCAAGGGAAGATTGTGACCCCTTATATCCCCGGTTTCAGCACGCTGCTAGACCGCGGCACACTCTCAGTATGGCAGCAATTCCCGTAGCACTTCTCCAATGCATGTATCTCGAAAGAATAGATCTTGAATCTCAAAGGAGTAAATCAAAGGATACAACACCTATTCTTGATATAATCCCAATGACCAAAAATGGAGAACTAATCCTTTCTAGTACTCTGAATCTGTCAAATTTTATATACCACTCTTCTCGTACCCATACATCAAATCACACTGTTACAACATCCACTGGTTCCTTCTTTCACATTGAGTGAAAATAGTTGTAATTAAATTCTCGTGAACCAAATCGCTATGTCTTTTTTGTTGCGATATAATCCCCCAAGATTTCATACATTATTGAACATTTATCTTTGTAATAATCATCCAGTTGACGTTTTATAAAGGCTATTGGGTATTTTTGCAGTAATTCTTCTTTTATCACAAACCCATCACTCTATTCTATCCTTCTCACTGGTCGTTGATGTCTTTTCAGATGTTGTACAATAACATTACGGAAAATATTACGTTGTAAATTGGTATGCCAATGCATTAGGTAATTTATATTTATATCAAATTGTTTTCGTTTGTCAATTATATTAAATGTAATGTGATCATGATCGTCGTATCTAATTTTTAGATCCCGGAAGTTAATTTCCTTTGGATCACTTTCTATGGTCTCGATCAGTTTTAAATTTTCAGGTAAAAACGTGAAGTCGAATTGGTAACTCGGGCCTATTGCATCCGCAATAACATCGCCAACGCATTTCATATATATTAACTATTTGTTAAGGTTTGACTTTGACTCGTACATGTGGAATTAAATGTTAGTCAGTATCGACGAACATTCTCCCCAATGGGAATTCCATGAATTTGTTTGTAAAATCTTGAGCCGTTAAACATTATGTTTTCGAATATCACTATCTTTACAATATATTTGCATTTGCTAATTTCAATGCACGATTGCATATCGTATCTCTCATATATTTCGATTAGAATATCATACAAATTATTTAGATTAACATTATTATATAAATCCTTAAAGTCAAAGCTGTTAAGGGGACGGTGGACGTTGAAATGAGCAAAAATCGACTAAAAAAAGTTTTAATATATAACGTTATTTTACACATTTAACATTTGCTTACGAGTGGAACAGCGTCCCTCCCAAACGAAGAACCTCCCAAAAAGACAGGTATTTGACATACCATATCCCAAACAGTTCGATCCCCTTTTGGCATTGGCGTCCATGGAAATCGCTGACAGAAACATTGCACCTGGTATGTCAAATACCTGTCTTTTTGGGAGGTTCTTCGTTTGGGATGGACGCTGTCCCACCCGTAAGCAAAAGGTTGAATGCATTTTTTTTCGAAACGGAATTTTCAAAAATGCATTTCATAATGGGACTTTATTAAGGTAATTAAAAGTGAATAAGAACCCAATTAAATGATGAAAATTAAGGTTTAATGCAGAAAAATATTTTTAAAAAATTAACTTTCCAAGGGATTTAAAAATGAATACCCAAATGTGTTCATAATGTGTTTTTGAGTGATCATAATGTAAAATGAATCAAAAATGTGAACAAATGGCACGCAAGGAGCATTTTCAAATTTTCGTTAAAAAAATTAAATTAAAAAAAAAAGAAAATTATAACAAAATTGAAAAAAAATTTAATGGTATTGTATATAGTAATGTTAAGAGGAATATTTATACAAAGTTTCACGTTTCTAAGTCAATAAATAAATAAAAGAAATTTCAACGTCCACCGTCCCCTTAAGGAACATACTTTCAGGAATATGCCTTAATGCATGCTTCTATTACCTTCAATCTGTTGGCAATCATGAAAACTCGCATAGCTTGATTTTCTTTAGTACTGGTTTTCATAATTGACAATAATGTTTCATTCGCATACGCGAGATATTTTTTAAATCCAACCGTAACAGGTCTGAATCTAATTGGCTGTTTAGGAATCTTAGGAATTAGAACTAGATAAGGAAATTTGATGCTTTTAAGCTGAAGATCAATTAATTCTTTTATGCATCGATTTTATTTTATTTTCGATTATAATTTGAGGATGCTTTATTTCCAAGTACATATCTTTATTTTTATAGCATTCCCTCAATTCCTGTATATATAATTTTTTGCATATGAATGCATAATTTGAACTTACTTTATCTACGTAAGTGGTAACATATTCATTTCTAAAACTTTTTAAATATTTATAATCTACATAAAGTTTTCTTTTGAGATTTCATTGCTACCATAACAAGATGGATAATATGGTATCGCCAATCGTCAAAAATTACTGTTGGTAAACTGTATTTTATGGCAATTCTGTATAAAATCATCCAAATCCATATTAAATAATTGGTCAATGTTATGATAATTCTGTATTCGGTATTTCGTTCCCTTGTCACAAATCTTTATCAGATCGCTATTTTCTATGATACCAATATCCCCACTAATGACATGTCCAATATCCTTAGTACAATATTTCTTTAAATTACAATCACAACTAACTTCGACATAATTATTAAACCTTTGATAAATTGCATTGTGATTAAAAAGTTTTCATCCTAATGATTTCGTGTATTTATATGCAACTTTTATTTTTAAATTTTTAATAGGCATATGATTACTGTATTTGGTAATAATATTTCGTAGTGGAATCGTATCAATAGTTTTATTCTGATAGGTCACACTGAAGTACTCCCTCATGTATTTTTAATTTTCATACACACAAAGAAATGGCATAAAATTTGGCTCTTGATTTTATAAAGTCTCTCATAATGGCTACATTAGCATTTTGATAAGTATTTAGATTTTCTCGTATCTTGATAAGAACTTCATTTGACCATATCTTCTAAATTCGTGCAATGAATTTCTTTCTAATACCATAAACGAAGATTTTTATCCAATTAGTTCTATATTCTCTTTGTGTCATCAATATCTCAACAAACTCAGTATATCGCAATTTACAACTTGAGCAACTTTCCTTTTTGCCAGGAATTCCTCTGCTCCACCGTTTTATTTCTTTACCATCTGTATGTTTGTATATAATATCTGTATTACTATTTTTGTAATAATCAAGATTGTAAGTATTACTATATTTGATAGACTTTAAACCGTATGAGGAAATTGTACAGAACTGTTCAATATGAACGTTTTCCCACCATAATCGTTCATCACAATTCACTACAAAATCGATAATGGACACAGTAATGTTATTGAAACTGTGCATGCAATAATGACGCAATTCCAAATTAGTTTCTATTCTTAATTCCTTAGTTTATTAATTTGGCGTCGGTGAAGATTAATGCTCAAATGCAAATGATTTTTCGTTTGTCCTATGTAATGAATTCGACATTGGTTACAAGTTATACAATATACGTAATTGGATATCTTACAAAATTTCTTGAAATTAGAAAGACTTCCCGATATTTTATTTGGATTTGTATATGGGCAGAGCTTGCAACGTTTAGCCTCACATCTCCCATATTTAAAATTTTCTATACCCTGTGAATGACGTCGGTATCGTTTATCACAAAAAAAAAAAACCACTTGTGTTGTCATTGGTTTCATCATAGTCTTGACATATTAAGTTTCTTATTTGTTAATTCTGATGCAAAGTGTCTGGTTTAAAATAATGTCGAACAGAATGCATAATACAGGTTACAGAATGACGTTCTATTGGTACCCTGTATACCAATATACTAAGCAATTTGCAAATTAATTGCAAAAGTTGCCAGTCACTATAATATTAAAGTTGCATTTATCACAAGTAGTAAGAAAACCTATGTTCACCAGCAATGCGGATCTGAGGATCCGGGCCTCCTCAGCAGTAGTAGTGGGGAGATGTCGGAATGAGATGCCGTACAATTTTCGTGAAGAAGAGTGAGTGGGAGATGTTTTGGGGAGATACGGTACTTTTGGGTGGTGGTGGTGGTGTGTGTGTGTGTGTGTGGGGGGGGTATTGATAAATGACGGAGGAGGTTATAGCGCTTCTCGAGAGATTACGCAACAACGCTGAGTTCGGAGGATTCTGTAGAAGACTGAGGAGGGAGTGTGTTAAACATTTTCGATGAAGATTTTTCCTGAAGGAAACGTGATTAATATACATCATTAAAAAAAGCTCACTTTTTACACTTACCATGACTCAAAACAGCTGAAAACAAAACAAAAACATACATTAAAAATTATAATATCAGAAACTTGTTAAATAATATACACAGATGGAAAAAAAAAATATTTTTTTTTTTTAGGTTTATGCCCACCATCCACCCGGTGCAAAGCACCGCCCCAAACCATGTAAATTTTCCACCTTCTTCAAAACGCACAGTTTTTCTTAATTAGAAATGTTCATAGATTTTTGATATAAAGTTCTTTCCACAGAGGAGTTTTTTTCAAATTCGCGATTTTTGTAATATTCACAATCTTTTCTTAATCCTTTTTATTCTAAATCTTCTTTTTAAAATTCTTGATTTTTTTTGTAAATTCAACTGTTTTTCGTGAAATAAGTTTTTATTCTTATACAGATATGAGGAATTTTTTTTTTTTTTTTTTTAGGTTTGTGCCCGTCAGCCACACGGTGCAATTCACCGCCACAAACCATTTTTTATTTTCTTTGCATAAAGTTCTTCCTAGCAAAATGAATTTCAAAAAATATTTATTTTTTTTTAGGTTTGACCCCACCATCCACCCGGTGTCACCACACCGCCTCAAACCTTGTACATTTTTTTTTTCAATTCTTCTTTTCCATAATTTCAAAGTTTGCTCTTTCTTCAATTTCAAATATGGGAAATGATTGCAACATTTTTTTTTAAGTGCATAATATTTTTAAAAGTTCGTAAATCTTTTTTCCATGTACAAAATCTTCTTTTTCATAACTTCAAGACTTGTTCTTTTAAGTTTCAAGTATGTAAAAATTTAAATGTTTGATAATCTTTTTTTTTTTTCCGAATCTTCTTTCCTAGTACTTCAGGACTTTGTCTTTTTTTCAGTTTCAAGTATGTGAAAATTTAAAAGTTCGAAAATCTATTTTTCAAATCTTCTTTTCCAGTACTTCAGGACTTGTTATTTTTTCAGTTTCAAGTATGCAAAAATTTAAATGTTCAAAAATATTTTTTTTTTTTTTAAATCTTCTTTTCCTTAATTTCAAGATTTGTTCTTTTTTTTCAGTTTCAAGTATGTGAAAATTTAAATGTTCGAAACTCTTTTTTTCTTTTTTTTCAAAATTTTCTTTTTCCATAATTTCAGGACTTGTAACGATTATCATATCTTTTTTTTTACTTCTTCAATTTATACAGATTTTTTTTCTTCATTGTTCAAAATCATCTTTTTATTTTATTTTATTTTTTCTCTAAATTTTAATTCGGGAGAGAGTGACATTTTGCTCTGCTTGAGCGTGTACAACCGATGACACTCACTCCACAATAGCCTCTGCATTGAATATTGTGGCGGAGACCAATTATTTTGGTTTCCGTGGCGATATTTACTTACAAAATTTGGGTGTCCCTATGGGTAGCCCCTTTTCTGGTATTTTTCCTGAAGCTGTTTTGCAGGAACTCGAGAACAAGGTTTTGCCTTTTTTATCCCATAACCCTATCCTTTGGCAACGTCATGTTGATGATGTGTTTATAATTTGGGATCATAGTTTAAAGGATCTCCTTAATGTTCTAGATTTGGTCAATTTTTTTTATCACTCCATTAATTTTACTGTACAGCATGATGAATCCAACTGTTCCTTACCCTTTTTAGATGTTATTATTTTTTATAATTCTTTTAATTTTCAGACTTCTGTTTTTCGCAAACTCACTTCTACTAACACATGCATTCCGGCTAATTCTTTTCACCCCATTTTGTCTAGAAAGGCTTCCTTCAATGCATATTTTAATCGCGCTTTTAATGTTAGTTCCACCATTACATCTTTAAACAGTGAAATTGATTTCATTTTTAAACTCTGTCAGGATGCCTGTTACTCTTATGAGTTTATTTATAAAATCTTAAAATTCTCCATAAGTGTTTATAACCTGCGTCTAGTCTTGTTCCCATCAATGAACGTTTACCGTTTAAAGCTAGTTGTCCTTACCATGCTAAAATTTTTCGTCCTCTTATGAATTTTTGCACTGAATTTAATTTTACTACTGGTTATTTGTTACTACTATGTTTAGTCATATTCGTACTGATAAATTTAGGGATAATGTTAACTTTAAAAGTCTTGCTGAGGTATATGTTGTACCCCTTCGTTCTCCGGATAATGTTTATAAATTTTATATCGGTAGTACTAAACGTACGGTTGGCATCCGTTTGTCTGAACATGCAAGAGACGTAAAATATGGCAAACAAACGATCGCCCTTGCCCAATTAGTGAATAAAGATAATTTTAGCCCCCTTTTTGAAAATTATTTCCTTTTCGATCAGCTGTAATAACCCCTGCTCTAATTTACTTTACGAATCCCTTTTCAATTATTTATATCGTACTTCTATTTGTAATTTTGACCCTATTCAGGTCTTGAGTTATTCCTGACAACTCGTTCTCGATGCCGTGCATATTAAACCTTTACACAGCTACTTTAATTTATAATAATATTCTAATTTGATGTTTTTTAAAAACAATTTTTTTAAAAAATGTTTATCTTTGAGGTTTGCAAATTTTATAATTTTAAATCTGTTTTATGGTTCACAATTTTGTATGGATGGCAATTTTCATAATATGCAAATTCTGCTTGACGGCACTGGAATGTATTTAGGCATGATGGCATCTGTTCTGATTCTATCGCCACTGAGGAAGAGCATGAGGGTGTTCAAAAACTCTTTGGCTTAAAATTATTTATTTGCTGTACGTCTGTAGGATGATTATTAATAAAGTGACCTTTAAATCTGGTTTTTTGAGTTTTGCCATTTTGTTGGTTGATTCAGAAATAAAACGATATTTATACTTTGCAGAATTAGTTACAATACCAAATTCACACTGAAAAGATTCTTCAATTTCTGCATTTTTTTATCGTATTAGTATCTTCGTATATAATTATTTAGAATGAAACCAATTGCTTGAAAGACCCCCATTCTTTCACATTCATTGCAAATAAATACTATTTAAAAGAAAACCCGATAACTTAGTTTGTTAAAAGTGGGAGTGGACAAATACGGGTGTAGCGATTTTAACAATTATAACTTGTCTCGCCTATACACTGTTATATAATGTAGATATTTTCAAAATAATGCTTGTATTTTTTAATGGAACTGAATTGTCAGAATTATCAGTTTGTTTAATTTCTTATAGGAGGAAAAAATTCGCTGTACCCCTTGCTCAGGATCCTTACACGAGTAAAGTACACGTCCCCCCCCCCAACCTCATTTAAAATTATTGAGGGAGATATATAACAAATTATTTTCAACTTTATCACTAATATTACAGAAAGTGACAATAAAATCAAAAATGGTTTTACTATTCTATTATGTATCTTTATCTACGTATGTATGATTATGAAATACTTTTCTTTCCCAGTAATATGTTTTGTGCATATAACAATAAATTAAACATTTTATTTTTTCTACTAAAATAGAAATTAGAATAATTTTTAATTATGAAGAAAACATATTTAAAATTAATCGTATAATTTTAGCTATATAAACTACATTTAAAACCTATAATTCTTAAATATATATGTGAAAAAGAGAAAATAGTATTTTAAAATGTATGAAATGCAGAAAGAGAAAAAAAAATCTCAGTTTTATTGTGTAGTTCATAAATCTTTGATTTTAATTTTCAACTATCTACAAAATTATCATTCCAGGAACATGTCTTATTCCCAGACATATCGTTTTACATTTGGCGATAAATCTGGAGATTTTATCATTTGTACATGGAACCGCTTTTTTCACTTGGTTATGAATCCCCATTTCCCGGAAGCGGAAAGCCACGAGAGCTTATGTGAAATGACTTTAATTTAACCATTGGATTTAGGATTCGATATCAGAATTATCCCAAATAGATGTGCCTTCTTTTTGTATTGCTGTATCGTCATATCAGCCTTCTCGCAATAAAATCTTAGATATTAACAATCTGTGCAAACGGTTTGAGATAAAAAATAGTGTTACACATACTTCAGGAAGAAAAGACTTGCTGAAGCTGTCCTCTTTTGCAGTGTCACAATTGTCCGTTTTAGTCCCAATCGCAAATTATCTGCCACGGCTGTCAGAATATGATGTGGTAGTGTGTATGTGGTATTTTAAATTATTATTTCATTGAAAGAAAGTAATAAATTTAGAGTCCGCGACTTCAGTTTGAAGATGTTGCAGATGGGTCAGAAAATTTACATTTTTTTAATTGAATATTCTATCAATAACTCTTCTTCCAATCCCCGCCCCCCACGCAAAATAACCTGTTTATTTTATTTTGAAGTGGGTCACGTGATCTCTTCATATAATGGGCACGTGATCTCTTATTTATTAAGGGTGTAATTATAATTTTAATTTTTATTTAAAAAAACTATCGAATATATTTTGCTGAAATTTTTTTATATATTTTATGAGATAATTTGAATATTTTCTAAAACTTTCGAAGCAATTTGGGAATTTTAAATTCGCTTAAAAATTTATTGAAAAATTGGGTCCCATAGGGTTCAATGTATTTCATTTTTTCAATCCGAGATTAATCCAAATCTAATTGGGTGATATTATTCATTTATATTCCCATAGGTCCCACAGACTGTCTGAGCAACATACTAAAATCTCATTTTGATAAAGTCATTTTTACTGCAGTTATTGTGCTAACGTACAGACAGACAGAGTGAACAAAGTCATGAACACTTTTCAACTATGTTGTAAAGTGTTAAAAGGGATCAGAAAAAAAATGCAAATCATTAAGAGAACAAAGACTGGAATTTTCGCTATCTCAGTATGACGGCCGTTATAGTAACCTAATCTAACAAATAAATTAAAACGAACAGTAATTAATATATGTATTATAAGCGTGACATAATGTAGAAAGATTGAAGAAAAAACTATATGCACTAGTAACAGAATACTAGACTGCAGACTACAAAAACTTTTTAGAGAAATATAGAACAATCTTCCAAATATGGACATGAACATATTTAGCACCCTGTTATATCAAATAAAAATTACGCCACTCTGCTGCTTTAAATTCCTTGTTTTCATATCAGCCATACTTACTGAGAAAGATTAAGTAACGGAATGAATAGACAAAACTTGGGGTTTATTTCTTAAATATGACACAAGTTCTACATTTTTGTCAAAGTTTCCTTATTATTTTTAAATCCAAAAATGTGTAACATATACTTTCATAGAAGTCACGCTTATTATGCGCTCGACAACATGGAATAGTTGATCCTGCAATTTCAAGAAATGCTGATATATGCCACAAATTGGAGAAACTCCATGGAGACTATCAACTTCAGCCCCATCATTCGACTGGACTCAAAATCTTTAAAGATTGAGATAGAGGCTAATTTCATATTCAAAAGTCCGTCTGTGGAAGGTGTTCTCAAGGAAAGATTTGCGTCAATCTTGCAATGGCAGCAAGAAGAGTTGATGTGTCACTCTTCAGTCTTGTGACTCAATGTGTCACAATTTTGAGAAACCCCATGGAAACTATAAACTTCACTCCCATCATTCGAGTTGTCTCAAATTTCTTAAAGAGTGATCTCAGGAGGCACTGGGCTGCAACGGCTAATTTCGTATTCAAAGAGTCGGCCTATAAAAAGTTGTTCTCAAAGTAAAATTTGTGTCGGTCTTGCAATAGCTGCAAGAAGAGTTGATATGTGCCAAAATTTTGAGAAACTCCATGGAGACTATCAAATTTTGTCTCATCATTCTACCTGTCTCAAATTTCTTACACGGTGAGCTCAGGATGTACTAAGCTGCAACGGCCAGTGTCGTATTCAATAACACCGCTTATATGAGGAGTTCTGCGGGTCCCCTTAGCATTTTCAGGTTTATACAAAAGGTCTCCATACGGGACACACCTTTTCTTGCTTTCATGACTATTCCATGCTATGGAAAGCATAATAAATGCGAAACTCGTTCATGGATACTGTTGTTTACAATTGGAAGGCAGTCCAGGAGTTGCCCATGTCTGCACTAAACCTTCAGCTTATTATAAAATGTCAAGTATTGACAATAATTAATTGGCATATACTTAATACAGCTATAGTAAAAAGTAGTGCCAAAAGTATGCTCTGTACGAAATGTGCTTTTCTCAAGGAGTCATGTGAAAGAGAACGTTAACAATTCCCTATTCGCTTTTCTCCTTCATTACGGTCGTGGCTACATTGGCGCGGTGAACCTAACAATATACGGAAGCGTGTCAAGTGGTTTTCACTTAGGACAATCGCAGCCAGGAAATATATAATTTGTGTACATGAATATGAATACATTTGCCTCCATCCATTTCTAGTTGGAGAAATTTTCATGCAGCACTAAAATACAGTTTATCAGCAATAAATATGAAAGAAGGGGAATTTTTAAGCAGTTCGTCTTGTTCAAAAATGAATGTTTCTGTAAACGATAAATTGACTAAAGTAAATGCAATTTACAGTAACTTTTCAGTGCAGATTGCATAATGGGACTAACTCTGCTACAATGGCTATAATCTATTATTTTATTTATAACCCGACAGAACATAGGTATAGTATTTTGGGAAACAACAATTTGGGTAGTAGCTCTAGGATAAGCCAAATTATTCAATATCCCAACAGATTATCTGATTCGAAATATGATTTTTTTTTTATTAGGATGACGACAATAAGTATCGATAATATTTTATAATAATATTATTTATATAAAAATAACTTCGTTCATTTTTATATATCTGGACTGAATGTCTCTGTATATCTGCTGTGCTGAAGACCCAGACCGTCCGACTCGTCCTGAGGACTTAGAGTAACTAGTTGGACGGCCGGGTATATCTGCTGTGCGTAAAAGTTGACTTCCAGTGATTTTCTTTACAGGGACAGCTATTGCACAAGCAGAACATAATTTAAATAAGTTAATAGGCTAAATCCCAGAAATCGGTACGGTCGTTTTTTTTTTATCGCGCCAATTTTTTTTATCGCGCCGCGATAAGCGGAGTGCTATGTTGCGACCTTGGTAACTCTTTAACTCCAAATTGAAAACTTTTCATATCTCATACTCCAAACATGGCTGGAAAAATGGCGAATAAAATTAAACCCCAATAAATGTCATTGGATTTATTTCTCTAGAAAACGTAAACCTCCGCCGCCTCTGTACATAAACAACCATGCCCTAAAAGCGGAAAAATCTACTAAATACCTAGGTGTAACGATAGATTCCCACCTAACCTGGAAACAGCACGTAACGAACTTAATCAAAAAAAGCGTATATATCCACAGGAGCCTTATACCCAATGATAGGAAATGGAAATCTAAGTTATCAAAATAAACTCCTAATTTTTAAATCGGTCATCCGCCCGGGAATGCTGTACGCAGCACCCGTATGGGGATATGCCTGTAAAACTACTATAGACTTACTAGAGATAAAATAAAACAAAACCCTAAGGATTATAAGGAAAGCCTCTAGATACTTAAGAAACTCGGTAATTAGGAAAGACTTCAAAATAAAAAAACTGTTAGATCCCAAATTAAAAAGTTAGCGCTTAAATTCTACAAAAATCTGCCATCTGTTCCAAATGAACTACTATTCAATCTGCATGACTATGATCATCGCAAGGTCAAATCACGTAAGAGACTCCGCGCGGTACTTCATATTGAAAATCGGAATTAGGTAAGTCCCATCTCAAATAGTTGAAATTAAATAAAAAAAATTTAATTTCAACTATTTGAGATGGGACTTACCTAATTCCGATTTTCAATATGAAGTACCGCGCGGAGTCTCTTACGTGATTTGACCTTGCGATGATCATAGTCATGCAGATTGAATAGTAGTTCATTTGGAACAGATGCTGTACGCAGCACCCGTATGGGGATATGCCTGTAAAACTACTATAGACTTACTAGAGATAAAATAAAACAAAACCCTAAGGATTATAAGGAAAGCCTCTAGATACTTAAGAAACTCGGTAATTAGGAAAGACTTCAAAATAAAAACTGTTAGATCCCAAATTAAAAAGTTAGCGCTTAAATTCTACAAAAATCTGCCATCTGTTCCAAATGAACTACTATTCAATCTGCATGACTATGATCATCGCAAGGTCAAATCACGTAAGAGACTCCGCGCGGTACTTCATATTGAAAATCGGAATTAGGTAAGTCCCATCTCAAATAGTTGAAATTAAATAAAAACCGCGATCAATGTTTTTCTAAAAAATGTTCTTAAACTGCCAAATTGCTAGGAAATCCTTAGATCTGCATCAACTCCCCAAAATTACTCAAACTCTAAATCTGCAACAAACTGCCACACTAGGAGCTAAGTCAAATAATAAAAACAGTAAATTAAAAACCTCGAACCTTCTATGGGCAAATGAAATAATGTTACAGTATGAAGATAAGAACCACACCTAGAGATTGGAGATTAAAGGCGCTTCGCGGCTGGTGCTCTTTTCTGGACGAAACCCTGACAAATTTTTATATCTAGACTATAAATGTCTCTGTACATCTGCTGTGCATAAAAGCTGATTCCTAGTGATTGTTTTTTACAGGGACAGCTATTGCACAAAGCAGAAAATGTAATTTAAATAAGTTAAAGGACTAAATCCCAGAGACCGGTACAGTCGTTTTTTTTTTTTTTATCGCGCCAAATCGGCGATAAGCGGAGTGCTTTGTTGCGACCTTGGTAACTCTTTAAGTCTTCATAATCATGGTAACCTTGCGAGTTGGTTGGATACTATGGCAACTATCTCAACATCGGGCGCCAGAAAAGTCGCCAAATTGAAACCGTACCGGTCTTTGGGATAATGCCGTTTTTTTTATAGTAGATATTTATATTCTTTCCAAGATATTGAATTTTCGTCAATTAGTCGTCATTTTCATTGATTTAGTATCATTTTTATCCATTTTGCGAGATTTTCATTAATTTGGCAACATTTTAAAAAGACTCCAAATTGGCGACATTCCACCAAATTCCACGCTAAAATCTCGCCAAGCGTTATGGGCGGAGAAATAAGTTATTCTTATAGCAGATAAATAACTATTGGCGTTCAAATACAAACGTATTACTCAAAGTATCTTTTCTCGTGAATGGAACGAGTTAGATCCACGGTAATGATGTCACACAATTTATCGCAGGATATTACATATGGAAAGTGAACATGTTTCTTAACAGCTAATATTTTTTTTATTTTACTTGATTTTTTGATAAATTTATTTGAAAAATGTGCAATACTTCGAAAAAGGTTAATGCTAGCATTCTACAGTTTGTGTCAATCGTTTTCTAAGGAAAAATTACATAAATGTCTATTTGACTAACTTTATTAAAGGCTTTGATTTTATGATTTTTTCAAAATTTCACTCGAAAATTTAGGGGGGGGGGGTCTGAACATTTGATTGTGTTTAAAAACAATAGGTTTCCAGTATTCACGGATTGTAATATTTGCACCAAATCAATTCATTCATTCAAATCGCTCTATTCGCTCGTGGGATATCGTCTCCACACACACACACACACACACACACACAGACATCACCTCAAAAATATTCGCTTCGTGATCAGGGATGCTTGAAAGGTGCTCTCCCGTCGAAAACTCGAATTTGAATTTTCGACCCCGTCACAATACTTTCCTTATACATAATGTATAAAAGGAAAGTAAAATTAGGTTATTTTTATAGTGGATACTTATAGTCTTTCCAAGATATTGACATTTCATCAATTAGTCGTCATTTTAATTGATTTAGCATCATTTTTATCCATTTGCTTAGATTTTTGTCAATTTGGTAGCATTTGTAAAAGTCGCCAATTTGGCGACATTCCGCCAAAGTCGTCGTCGAAATCTTGCCAAGCGTTATGGACGGAGAAATAAGTTATTCTTATAGCAGATTGCCGTTCAAATACAAAAGTATTACTCAAAGTTTATTTCATCGTGAATGGAACGAGCTAGATCCACGAGAATGATATCTTCGAATTTATCGCATGATATTACATATGAAAAGGGAACATGTGTCTCAACAGTTAATATTTTTTTTAATTTATGGGATTTTTTTATAAATTTA
The DNA here is from genome assembly GCA_951213105.1 of Amaurobius ferox. Taxonomy (NCBI): domain Eukaryota; kingdom Metazoa; phylum Arthropoda; class Arachnida; order Araneae; family Amaurobiidae; genus Amaurobius; species Amaurobius ferox. The sequence continues at coordinate 118,800,152 of OX578146.1, forward strand.
TTTGAAAAAATTGCAATATCTGAAGAACGGTTTATGCTGGCGTTCTAAACTTTATGGCAATCGTTTTCTAAGGAAATATTTCATAAGAAATGTCTATTTGCGTAACTTTATTACAGGTTTTGATTTTTTGATGAATTTTTCAACATTTCACTCGAAAATTTAGGAGGGTTCTGAACATTCGATAGTGTTTGAAAACAATAGGCTTCCAGTATTCACGGATTGAAATTTTTGATCAAATTTCATCCAAATCGCTCCATATGTTCGTGAGTTATCGTCTTCACAGACTCACACACACACACATACACACGCAGACATCACCTCAAAAATGTTCGATTCATGATCAGGGATGCTAGAAACGTGCTCTCCCAATGAAAACTCGAATTCGAATTTTCGACCCAGTCACCATACTTTCCTTATACATTATATGTATATAAGGAAAGTAATATATCTAGATATACAGTTTAATGACTATTTACTGATTATTTATGAAAATAAATAAAACTAACTATTTATGAAATGCCACCTAAGACTTGTAAAATAGATGCTTATTTCAAAGAACATACGTTGGCATCATTTACATGTTTCTTTACACATTGTGATGACGTAATACTGTTTGAAATATGTAATTTTAAGAACAAATACTGTGGAAAATTAAATCTGCAAAATGATAAATGTGTAAAAAAAAAGTCTGATGCGGGCAACATATGACTTTCCTTATATAATGCAATGAATTTACTACTTTTACAGTAAAAAAATTAGTTTTTCTTATAGTAAATACTTATATTCTTCCAAGATAATGAATTTTCGTCAATTAGTCGTCATTTTCATAGATTTAGCGTCATTTTTATCCCTTTGGCGAGATTTTCATTAATTTGGCAACATTTAAGAAGTCGCCAAGTTGGCGATATTCCGCCAAATTCGTCACCAAAATCTCGCCCAACGTTATAAACGGAAAAATAAGTTATTCTTATAGCAGATAAATGACTATTGGTCTCCAAATACAAAAGTATTACTCAAAGTATATTTTCTGTGAATGGAACGAGCTAGACCCACGAAAATAATGTCATCAAATTTATCGCATGATATTACATATGACAAGTGGACATGTTTCTCAACAGTTAATATATATTTTTTAATTTATGGTATTTTTTGATAAATTTATTTTAAAAATGTACAATACCTCGAGAACGGTTCATACTAGCGTTCTGAAGTTTATGTCAATCATTTTCTAAGGAAAAATTACATAAGAAATGTCCATTTATCTAAATTGTCTATTTATCTAAATTGCCTATTTATCTAAATGTCAATTTATCTTTTATCTACATCTAAAATCGTCCCACGAATTCCCAACTTTTAATAACAAATTTATGAAACATAGCATATCCTGGTTAAATAAAATCAAAGGTCAATAAATTGTATTTCGCTTTCTTGTGTTATAAATTCATATTCAAAATCATTCATATTTGTACACTCTTGTCCAAAAGTTAATCATAGTTGTTGTTTATGTGAAAATTTCAAAAATCTGCATCGGAATGGAAGGAAACGCGGAATGCGGTTGTAATAGAGTTATAGAAGAAGAAAACAATGCAAAACAAGGATAATAACGTCTTTTATTATCCAAAGAAAGGGGTTGAAAGAAAAAGGTTCACAATACGAATGTCAAACTCAGTGAAACAGAATGATTAAAACAACGTGATATAAAATATATCAACAGAATATAAAATGTATCTTTTATTCTTTAAATTAACTGAGGGAGCCGGCTTCTGATTGGAAACACTTTATAATATAAACATCTTCATTTATTTGTCTATCTATCTACCGCTGGGTAGCGCTGCTACAAAATGTTACCAAACGTGTTTCAATCACAAATAAACATTTCAATTTAGATACTGACTAAGACCATAAGTATTTTCATAACCCTCCACATGAAGAACACTCAATTTTTTCGATCACCCAATGACTTTTCACGATCGCTTCTGTTTGAATTCAGTGTTTATATTGAAAACCGAAGCGTTCGGTATCTCCGTAACTAATTAAATTTTTGCTTGAACATGGTTCGTTTTTCTTTTCTTTTGTTCATATTTTTTTCTTTGAGTGGCGTCAGTAGATTTAAATTTATATTTAAAAAGATTCAATAAAAAAACCCAGTTTTTGGCATTTAAAACACATTTTATTTCACAAACGTGTTGGCCAATGGAAAAGGGAGAGAACAGAAAAGAAAAGAAACGTCGGTTAAGCAGACAGAGAAAGTGTGAGAAGATGGCGAGTACGACAAAGTTAAAAATCTTTTTAAAATTTTTGAAAAGGAAAGGCCGAAACGCATAGACTACAAATTGAGAAGGAATCTCTACAGCAATCTCAAATCCATCGCCAAATTGCTGAAAATCACGCCAAATACGAGGTAATGGTTTGCAAATTTTGAATTCCATATGACGGACATACCTTCTACTTTTAAATAAATAATTTACACAACATGTTTGTCAAATATTTGGCCTTGAGCCTTGTTTATCGTCAGGTCATAAGCTAATTGCACGAGACACTGACGACAATACAGCATAAATGGTAACGCCACAGACTTTCTTTTCATTCTTAATGAATATTTATTATACATATAAGATACAATTTGAAATGTAATTAACAACTTACCAAAAATCAAACTTCTGCAAAGTATGGGAAAATATATAGTTACATTTCTTTAAATGTATAGCATTGTAGTAGATGTTAAATCCATAATTGTTGATTTTTACAAACAAACATAAAGTTTCGCAAGCATTGTTGTTATGAACAAACAGAGCGTTTCTCAATCATTATTGTCATGAACAATTACGATTCATAGTTGAAAAAGCTGTTGCCATTTCAATAAAGCAATCATTAAAATAAAGCTCTGAACTATTTATGTGTTTTGAATAGTTAAAAATCTAAATATTAATATTTACTTTCCTTATATATATAATGTATAAGGAAAGTATTGTGACGGGGCCGAAAATTCGAATTCGAGTTTCTGCTTACGTTAAAATTAGGCTTCGTTGTAGAAATAATAAAAGTCTGATGATCATTTAAACTCAAAAATATTATTGCGTTGGTGCAGAATATAGATGCACAGAGCCCCTCACCCGAAAATAAAACGGTTTTAGGACGGATGGAACACTAAATGTAAATTAAGAATTTTAAAAATCACGATTCTTATTCTGGGAGAAAAGTTGGAGGCCATATTTTATTTTGAAGTGGGTCACGTGATCTCTTCATATTATATGGGTAAAATTATTATTTTAATTTTTATTTTAAAAACTACTGAACACATTCTGCTGAAATTTTTTTTATATTTTATGGGATAATTTGAATATTTCCTAAAATTTTCGAAGCAATTTGTGAATTTTAACTACTTTTAAAAAATGCTTGGAAAATTAAGTCCCATAGGGTTCAATGTAATTCATTTTTTCAACCCGCGTTCAATCCAAAACTATTTGGGTGATATTATTAATTTACATTCCCGTATGTCCCATAGACCGTCTCAACAACATACTAAAATTTCATTTTGATAATGTCATTTTTAAGGCATTTATCGTGCGAACGGACAGACAGACGAACTGACAGACATACAGACAGAATGACCAAAGTCATAAACACTTTTCAACTATGTTGTAAAGTGTTACAAACGCAATATTAAGCCTTTCACAGAAATAACGTTGAGCAGACAATCATATTTTTATAAAACTATATTTGAAAAAAAAATGATATCATGTTGCTTAGCAACCAAATTAAATCGAATGTGTTTATACCTCTGACGAATTTCAATTAATTTTTCCGATTTAAATGAAAAATAAAGAAATTTATATGATTACTCTCCTTATATAGTACATAATATAATGTATAAGGAAAGTATTGTTACGGGGTCGAAAATTCGAATTCGAGTTTTCGACGGGAAAGCACATTTCAAGCATCCCTGATCACGAATCGAACATCTTTGGGGTGATGTCTGTGTGTGTGTGTGAAAGTATGTGTGTGTGTCACTGAGTCTGTGGAGACGATATCTCACGAACGAATGGAGCGATTCGAATGAAATTTGTTACAAAAATTACAATCCATGAAATGGAAGCCTATTCTTTTTAAACACAATCGAATGTTCAGAACCCTCCTAAATTTTTGAGTGAAATTTTGAAAAAATCATCGAAAAATCAAAACCATTGAAAAAGTTACCCAAATAGACATTTCTTATGTAATTTTTCCTTAGAAAACGATTGACATTAACTTTAAAATGCTAGTATGAACCATTTTCGAGATATTGCACATTTTTAAAATAAATTTATCAAAAAATCCCATAAATTAAAAAAAAAATATTAACTGTTGAGAAACATGTTCACTTTTCATATTATACTATAAATTTGGTGACATCATTCTCGTGGATCTATCTCGTTCCATTCATGAGAAAATACACTTTTGTATTTGAACGCCAATAGTCATTTATCTGCTATAAGAAAAACTTATTCCTCCATCCATAACGCTTGGTGAGATTTTGGCGACGAATTTGGCGAAATGTCGCCAACTTGGAGACTTTTTTAAATGTTACCAAATCAAAGAAAATCTCGCCAAATGGATAAAAATGACGCTAAATCTATGAAAATAGCGACTAATTGTCGAAAATTCAATATCTTGGAAAGAATATAAGTATCTACTATAAGAATAACATATATTTTTTTATTGTAACAGTAGTAAATCCATTGCATTATATAAGAAAAGTCATGTGCTGCCCACATCAGATATTTTATTCTTTAAATTAACTGAGGGAGCCGGCTTCTGATTGGAAACACTTTATAATATAAACATCTTCATTTATCTGTCTATCTATCTACCTCTGGGTAACTACAAAATATTGCCAAACGTGTTTCAATCGCAAATAAACATTTCAATTTAGATACTAACTCAGACCATAAGTATTTTCATAACCCTCCACATGAACACTCAATTTTTCCGATCGCCCAATGACTTTTCACGATCGCTGCTGTTTGAATTCAGTGTTCCTATTGAAAACCGGAGCGTTGGGTCTCTCCTTAACTAATTAAATTTTTGCTGGAACGTGGTTCGTTTTTATTTTATTTTGTTCATATTTTTTCCTTCGAGTGGCGTCAGCAGATTTAAATTTATATTTCAAAAGATTAAAAAAAAAAAAAAACAGTTTTTGACATTCAAAACACATTTTATTTCATAAACGTGTTGACCAATGGAAAATGGAGAGAACAGAAAAGAAAAGAAACGTCGGTTAAACAGAGAAAGTGTGAGAAGATGGCGAGCACGTCAAAGTTAAAAATCTTTTTAAAAAATCCCATAAATTAAAAAAAAAATATTAACTGTTGAGAAACATGTTCAAAAGAAAAGGCCGAAACGCAAAGACTGCAAATTGAGAAGGAATTTCTACAGCAATCTCAAATCCATCGCCAAATTGCTGAAAATCACGCCAAATACGAGGTAATGCTTTGCACATTTTGAATTCCGTATGACGGACATACCTTCTACTTTTAAATAAATAATTTACACAACATGTTTGTCAAAGATTTGGCCTTGAGCCCTGTTTATCGTCAGGTCATAAGCTAATTGCACGGGACACTGGCGACAATACAGCATAAATGGTAACGTCACAGACATCCTTTTCATTCTTAATATTTATTATACATATAAAATACAATTTGAAATGTAATTAATCACTTACCAAAAATCAAACTTCTGCAAAGTATGGGAAAATATATAGTTACATTTCTGTAAATGAATAGCATTGTAGTAAATGAAGTCATAATTGTTGATTTTTACAAACAAACAAACAAAGTTTTGCAAGCATTGTTGTTAAGAACAAACAGAGCGTTTCTCAATCATTATTGTCATGAACAATTGCGATTCATAGTTGAAAACGCTGTTGCCATTTCAATAAAGCAATTATTTAAATAAAGCTCTGAACTATTTATGTGTTTTGAATAGTTAAAAATCTAAATATTAATTTTTACTTTCCTTATATACATAATGTATAAGGAAAGTATTGTGACGGAGTCGAAAATTCGAATTCGAGTTTTCAAAGGGAGAGCACGTTTCAAGCATCCCTGATCACAAATCACACATTTTTGAAGTGATGTCTGTGTGTATGTGTGTGAAAGTATGTGTGTGTGTGTGTGTGTGTGTGTGTGTGAAGTGTGTGTGTGTGTGTGTGAAAGTATATGTGTGTGTAAGTATGTGTGTGTGTGTGAAAGTGTGTGTGTGTGTGAAAGTATGTGTGTGTGTAAGTATATGTGTGTGTGTGTGTCAGTGAGTCCCTGGAGACGATAACTGACGAACGAATTTACCGATTCGAACGAAATTTGGTACAAAAATCGCAATCCGTAAGCACTGGAAGCCTATTGTTTTTATACGCAATCAAATGTTCAGAACCCTCCTAAATTTTATAGTGAAATATTGAAAAAATCGTCAAAAAATCAAAACCGCTAATGAAGTTACGCAAATAGACATTTCGTATGTAATTTTTCATTAGAAAACGATTGACATAAATTTTAGAACTCTAACATGAACCGTTCTCGAGATATTGCACATTTTTCAAAAAAAATTATCAGAAAGTCATATAAAATAAAAAAAATATTTCCTATTGAGAAACATGTTCTCTTTTCATATGTAATACCATGCGATAAATTGGGTGACATCGTTCTTGTGGAATTAGCTCGTTCCATTCATGAAAAAAGATACTTTGAGTAATACCTTTTTATTTGAACGCCAATAGTCATTTATCTGCTGTAAGAATAACTTATTTCTCCGTCCATAACGTTTGGCGAGATTTTGGTGAAGAATTTGGCGGAATGTCGCCAACTTGGCATTTTTAATTATTGCCAAATTAACAAAAATCTCGCCAAATGGATAAAAATGACGCTTAATCAATGAAAATGACGGCTAATTGAAGAAACTTCAATATCTTGGAAAGAATATAAGTATCTACTATATGAATAATATTTTTTTAACTGTAAAAGTAGTGAATTCATTGCATTATATAAGGAAAGTCATGTGTTGCCCACATCAGATCTTTTGAGATGGCAGCATCATTTTTAGCAGTGAAAGATTGAAATTTGAAGATACTACAAAGAAATGAAAATAAGTGGCGACACATGGCAATGCATTTTAAATCCTCAAGCCAAAGTACAAATCATTTGATGCCATAGGTTCAGGGCTAACCCTGACACAAAATTTATCTATTTAAAAAGGATTTGGAGAGCGGCTACACCGAGTTATTTACTTTCCTTATATACATAGTATATTGTATAACGAAAGTATTGTGACAGGATCGAAAATTCGAATTCGAGTTTTCGACGGGAGAGCACGTGTCAAGCAACCCTGATCACGAATCAGACGTTTTTAAGGTGATGTGTGTGTGTGCGTGTGTGTTGGCGTATGGTGGGAAGTGGTAAGTCCATATATTTATACACTTTCCTAGTGGGAACGAACCGTCAAGTGGGGATGTCCTCCGTATGGATTTTTGCAGAAATTTGGTATTTAATGACAGATAATACTAAAATAAAACAAATTTGGTTGAATTTTGGCATAGGTCCCCAGTTAGGCAGTATATGTATATGGTATATGTATAACTGTGTACAGCTTGCTAATATGTGTGTGTGCCTTGCAAAAAGACACGTCTGCGGCTTATCAGAATTGCAGCATATTCTGTGTATGCGGAAATGGTTTTCAGAGGGAAGGCGTTAACTGTCCTCTAGTTTCATCTGTGAAACACCCATGTGGGTCTTTGGTGGAACCCGAGGACGGCTTATAGAACCACCAAATTGAGGAATTAGCTTCTTGGGGGCTCCTATAGACACTGCCCCCCCTATAGGTCTCCCAAAGAAATATATATTAATTTTTTTAGAAAGCAAAATCTTTTTCTCAAATTGTAATTTTGTTTTTGAAATATATTTCTAACTCGCCAAAAGAGAAAAAATATTGCACTTCCAAAACTAATGTAATTTTTTTGATGTCCCAATTTTAGTTTGGAAGCCAATGTCATAAGAAACAGATTCTAGCCAGCTTGTCTTTTATTATTTCCCCTATGTCAATAAATATTCCCGTCCAGGACGCTAAAAGTGTTTAGAAATTAAGTATATAACCATCTTCACAGCATATTTTTGTATAATATTTATTGAAATACAGTGTGATTCAGTTTTTGAAGCGTAGTCTGTAATTGTCAAAGACAGTCTTTCTGTATGTATGTATACTCTGTTTCTGTGTAAGCACTTGCTTGGTAATAAGTGGCGCCCTACCCAAGTAACACATATACCGTATTATAACCGTTGTTATACATTTTATAGGTTATATTTTCGTATGTGTTATACGATAAACGGTAATACACCGGTTACAATATCGTTATGAGTAAACGGAATATAAAAATACCGTATATCATATGTATGAATTACTGTGTATGAACATATCGTATGTGGAAATACCGTTTTAAATACATATGTATTACTGTTTATTATACGTTAAAATAACCGTTTTTATTACGTTAAAAATACCAATTTATCATACGTAAAAATAACCATTATCGCTCCCTTCTTTTAACCCCCTGCTTAAATCCTCTTTACACTTTTATACGTATCTAAAACTAAAAAAATCTGATGTGGGCAACACATGACTTTCCTTATATAATGCAATGAATTTACTATTTTTACAATAAAAAAAATAGGTTTTTCTTATAGTAGCTATTTATATTCTTTCCAAGAAATTGAATTGTCGTCAATTAGTAATCATTTTCATCGATTTAGAGCACTTTTTTTCCATTTGGCGAGATTTTCGTTAATTTGGCAACATTTAAAAAGTCGTCAAGTTGGTGACATTCCGCCAAATTCGTCGCCAAAATTTCGCTTAGCGTTATAGACGAAAAAATAAGTTATTCTTACAGCAGATAAATGACTATTGGCGTTCAAATACAAAAGTATTACTCAAAGTATCTTTTCCACCTCGGACCACCTCGGAACACCGCGTGCTGTTGGCCATCTCGGGTGCGGTATCCCCGTGGTTTGCGCGCTAGATTTGCACGCTACCACAAATGCCGCCGTGTTCATGCGGAGTACGATCACGTTAAACATGTGGGTCCGTAAGTCCTTCCGAGAGGTTGGTGGTAGGGGAAGGAGGGTACGGTCCCTGTGGATGCCTCCCCCACTGGGTTTCGATCGAAATTGGGTTGCACTTCCCGGCCGTCCAAACGGTAACCTTTCGCCTTTCTGGTAGGTCGAACGGTCTGGGTCTCAACAACAACAACAACAACACCCTGTTGTCTGAGGAAGGAGGGTACGGTTCTTGTGGATGCCTCCCCCACTGGGTGTCGGTCTAAATTGAGTGGCTCTTCCCGGCCATCCAAACAGTTACCTTACACCTTTCTTGTAGGCCAGACGGTCTGGATCTCAACAACAACATCCTGTTGTCTCAAAGTCCTAAGGATGAGTCGGATGGGCTTGGTCTTCAACTTCAACACCCTGTTGTTATTGGCGAATCGTTGTATCACTCAGAAATGCTAAAATAAACCTCAGTTACAATGCACAGGAATCTGAAATACAGCCTATTCGAAACGCACTTCGTAAGCAACAATGGCACATTTGAGTTCTAGGAAGAATACTTACGTCTACTTTGACAAGCAATGCAGGTGTGATCGTGTTTCTGAATGCTATACGATTTTAAGTATGCAAAAATTCGGGATATTAATACGATTAATTAAATAGATATTTATACCATTAATTAAATATATATTAATACGATTTATTATCTATTTAATCTGATTTGTTATCTATTTATTCTAATTTATTATCTATATATTATCTATTTAATCTTATTATAAATAAATATAATAGATAAAAATAATATTTTTATCATTTATATCATTTTTATCATTTATATCATTTATATCAATTTATATCTATTTATATCATTTATTATCTATTTAATCTAAATAAGATGATTTAATTGATATTGAACGAATTTATTATCTATTTAATTGATTAATAATTAAATATATATTAAAAAACGATGAATATATTTACTCCAAAAATTCTAGAAATTAATATGATTTTTTAGAAGTACTTTTGGCCTTGCGTAAATATGTATTTTTCGTTCTTGATGTCTATTCCTATTTATTAAAGAATCATCTACAATAAGGAGCTTGAATAATGTATATAAGCACAGATAACACAATAATTCAGCATACAGCTGTTTTGAAGATACACTGGGTCCGACAAACCCAAAGTCCAAAAGAGGATTGGCCGCCAACTTCTCAGTTACCCCTCGTTTTGGATTGGCTGGGATGTTCTTCATGTCGCTTTCTAATTGGTTCTCTCTTAATCCAAGTCTTGGGTATATAACCCCCCCCCCCCCTGTTTCTTTCCTTTGCACACCCGTTTCTCTTTACCTTACACCTTTCTGGTAGGTCGGACGGTCTGGGTCTAAACTGACGAAGGGGGATCCAGTGTATCCTCGAAACAGCTGTATGCTGCATTATCATTTTATTTGTGTTTATATACGTTACTTAAGTTCCTTATCCTTTGCACAAAGTGCAGTTTACTTATTGAAATAATCTACAACTTTGTATTTGATACTGCTATTTTATCTAGCTTTGATGCCGAGTTCGTTATCCTAACTTCTCTCCGCTAACTAATCTCTTTTATCTGTGTTGCAATCACTTTTATTCGATGAGGCAAAGTCACTTCATTATAGGTAGACCTATCGTGTAAACTCGTTGACCTTTCCTTACAATGTTATTAGGTTACTTAATGACTTTCTTAGGAAATCTCTATATTAGATACTTCATTTGACTTATAAAGAGAGGAACTACGTTATAATTATTCTTTATTGCATTCATTAAACCAGAGCAACAAATATTTTTCTAGGACACGAATTTGGATGTTTTATGTTAGAGACAAGACCCATGCTTGAATTTTTGTATCATTACTTAGACGTTCAATTAAATTAAACGAAAACTCTGGAGAAATGTATTTTCAGTTTACCTTTCTCTTATTTCTTCCTAGGAGCATTAAAGATGCAATTCCTCTATAAAAATAGAAAGCAATACATTGCTCTCGGTGTGGTTACTAAATAACAAGGAGTAGCATCAAAAATACACATTCCTTTGATTAACTATTTATATTTAGCTGTTTATCACTCTTAACAGTTATTAAGAAACTATCGAAAGTAGTAAAACTAAGAGAGAAAGAACGGTAAAGTAATAAGAATAAGTTATAAAAAGATGAAAGTATGTCTGAATGAAATAACATTACGCCGAACCCGCTAATTCGATTTCAACCAAATTTGATTCTCCGGTAGAAAATATTCGATCTGAAGTTCGATTGAGTTTTTACTTTTTCTTATACGAATGTATGGAAAAAAGAATGTGTTCCTAAGAATTTTCAAATTCGGGTTCTTGAAAGAAGATCACGTTTTATAAAGTCCTGAACATAGTTCGAACATTTTTGGGAAAATATTTTTCAGTGTGTGCATGTATGTGTTATGTCTTCTAAATGTATGTTATGTCTGTGAAAGTCTGGTTCACTTGACCTTGGCGACATATTTGGTAACCTCAGTGACTTTAAGCGCGTTTTGGAAACTTCTAGAATTTTGTAGATTGCTTCAGAATTTCACGAGTTACATGCTTTTTCTAGAACTTTTGACAGAGAGTTTATAAGCTGGACATCGTTCAGTTGGTGGATTGGAGGGATATGAAATAAAGAAAAGTGTGAAGAATATGTCAGTATTTTGAGAATAAAATTGTCTGTTTTGTAAACTAGCTTAGCATTTAATTGCGGTTTATTGTTCCAGGTAGTTGATTAAAAATATAACATGTGAGTTATTATCTGTTTATTAATCCTGTTTATTCTTGCTGGTGCTTTTAATAAAGCGTTACTTATCCGGAAATTTGAACTCATGCCTGTATCTTGTAAATACATCCACAATACCAGCGTATACGTTGCACCATTTGTGTCAAAAAGTTGAATTTCTGGAAAGTGATGAAAGCCACACAAAAAGAGATGAAAGGCAGAAAATACGAGTTTAAACAAGAGATATAAACCATGAAAGCCATCCAAGACCAGGTGGAAGAAAAAATCAAAGCTATACAACTCGAAACGAAAATCGGACAGGAAAACAAATCAGCATTTCTGTAAAGTGTGTTTTTCCCTAATGGCTAGATAGTAGACAAATAAATTAATCGCTTATATTTTGTTGTGAAACGTCGTAAGACTGAATTAGTGGCCTTCATTGAGGTTCGCAAAATTATGGCACACAAGTTTTCTTACTGCCATTACAGATCTCATTCATTTCATGCTGACGACTGAATGGTAGGCGTGAAACCGGTCCGTGGGTGCTGTTATCCGCAGTGGAAGCGTACCCTTAAGTATATGTCAGTTCTATTTTCAAACTAATATTTTTAGTCAAATAAATGGCATTTATATCGTCTAAAATCAAGAAGTGAAACAAATACGAAGCTCCCAATATCCATGTGAAGTAAGAAGAATACAACCAAACCCAGAACAGAAGATTGCGGTAGTATTCTAATTAGATTCTAATGTACGATTGCGAACATTTCCAACACAAATCTCATTTCTTTAGAAGAACTTTATCTGCTCGTTCACATTTGAGTTTTCGCTTCGCCTTAGGGTAAACATTTATCTTCTGATTCGTTGGAGATATCGGGTTCTTTCAGCAATTAGACATTAAATCTGGGTACATGCGGGAAAAATTATTCAGCTTCAATGTATGAGTAAATTAAAATAAAACCTGGGATTCATTTGTGATGAAAATGGGCTATTATTTTATATAAAATAAGAAATGTATGTCGGAGCCTTTATATCGTGACAAATATATCGTGTGTTTTATATAGTGTGTTTTGTCGGAATTATTAAGCATTTTTATTTAATTATTTATTTTTTTGCATATTTAAATCGTACAGTTATACGAATTTTGGGGAAAACCGGAAGTGACGTCTCAGAACGTGAAAAGAAAATCCTTTGTGAACGCTTACTCCCTCCGGAATTTGATGTTGAATCCATATAAATAATTGTCCAAGTTTTACCTATGATAGATCCCGAGAAATAGGTGGTTCAAGGAAAATGTCAATTTTAGAAATGGAAGTAACATATCCTGAACCGGAAATGGAAATCTTTAGAGTCATTTTACTGCTCCGAAATGTAGAACTGAATCCACATCAATCATCATCTAAGCTCTATCTATAGCCTATCTGGAAAAATAAATGTTTCAAGGAATTTTTTTTAACCTGAAGTGAAAAGAAACAAGAAGTGAAATATTTTAGAGAATGACCTTGCCACCTTTAGAATTTGATGTTAAATCTGTAGTTATCATAAAAGTTCTATCTATATCCAATATTGAGAAGTAGATGTTTCAAGTAAAGTTAAAGTTTTTGAATCGGAAATGAAAAAGAACCGGAAGGGGAAATCCCTAGTGAACATACTATTCTCCTCCAGAATTTAATGCTTAATCCAAATCAGTCATATGAGGTCTGTCTATAGCATACCTTTGAGAAATAGATGTTTTAAGCTAAAGATTTTCGTAAAAACAATAGTATGGCAAAATTTTTGCCACCAAACACGGTATGATCAGAAAGTTTTATAGCAGTTATTTTTTCTTTTTTTAAATTTTTATAGCAGTTATTTTTCTTTCTCTAAATTTTTATAGAAGTTGTTTTTCTTTCTTTAAATTTTTATATCATTTGTTTTTTTCTTTCTCTAAATTTTTATAGCTATTGTTTTTCCTTTCTTTAAATTTTTATAGCAGTTATTTTTTCTTTCTTTAAATTTTTATAGCAGTTATCTTTTCTTTCTCTAAATTTTTATAGCAGTTGTTTTTTCTTTCTTTAAATTTTTATAGCAGTTGCTTTTTCTTTCTTTAAATTTGTATAGCAATTGTTTTTTCTTTCTCTAAATTTCTATAGCAGTTATTTTTTCTTTCTTTTAATTTTTATAGCAGTTATTTTTTCTTTCTCTAAATTTTTATAGCAGTTGTTTTTCCTTTCTATGATTATTTTGAAATTGAAAATGCAATGCATTGGCTTAGTTGTTCTACGGTTTTGTGCAACTCCGCACAAAATTCATGATTTCAGTGTTTGTTATTTAAAAATATATGTCATGAGCAATAATAATCAACAATTTTGTGAAATATTTGAAAGATTGACTTTAACTTGCGATACAGTAACCACTTTCTCTCGATTTAACTAATAAAACAATAAAACTGAAATCTATTAACCGACAAAATTGAAAGTTCAGTCAGTTTAACTAAATTGGTTTCTATTCCTTTAACGATAGATTAAACAATGAATGTTCAACTTTCAAATGCATTTCAAATACAAACAGTGTGATATATACAGAAACACGCTTAGTTACCAAATTATTATGACAATCAGGCCATTTCCTGAAAAGTAGCTCTACCGCATATATTGCTGACTGTAGATCGATGTATCGGTATAAGAAGGGAAAGTTGAAGGCATGCAAATACTAAATAAATGCATTGCTGAAGAAATGATGGGTAAAATACGGAATTTGGAAGGATTTGAACGTAGAATGATCATGAGAGCTGGAAGCAGAAGCCAGAATTTCTGTTAGATACACATAAAAAAGGAAAAACTTTAAAAACAATAATGAATACGTAGTTTTTAATCCTATTCAAACTGCATTACCCACCATGATTGTCTATATTTTGCACTTAAAACCTATAAAATTGTGGCGTTTTCAAAGACTTGTTGTCATTTGATGAGCAACAAGAAGTGACTTTACATTCAAATACGATCTAATGTATTGCAAGTCTGTTATTTTTTTTTTATATTTTAACCGTTCCTTTTTCATAACTTATAATCAATACTCACGAGTTGTGTCATAAGGTACGTCGTTGAGGTTCTCCATACATTGTATGGCTGCAAAAGATTCAGCTTTCGTTGGAGGCCAACAGGAGATGCCGTCATACGTAGTATTGCAAGATATATCTAGAAAGAAAAAAATGAGACATGAATTTTGTGCAATGTAAGAAAAATTCTGATACGGACAGCAGATGACTTTTGCTGTAGATTAAATTATTTTTTCCAATCCTTCGTTGCTATATACGTCAAATATTGAAAATTATAGCATAAAATAATGCATGAAATGTATACGCATTTCGATTTACATATATTTGCTGTTTTTAACACTAGAACGAAAGAAGCGGTCATTTTGACCGCATAATACTTTGAGAAATGATTCCTCCAAAACGGCTAATCCCAGCCCATTGAAATTTTATGCATCAAGCGGTGCATCAAGAACGCTTATTGCAAAAAATGTGTCGAAGAAACATCCTAAATGCTGTAACTATGATGTTTTGGTTTTGAATTAAAGGTATGTTGTATTTTTCTATGGCGGTCAAATTGACCGCTCTCCGTCGTTCTAGGTAGTTCAAAATATCCGTTGGGAACCCGGAGTCGTTGTTGGATCACCTGCTGAACGACTTCATCATTCGCCTCTGTCATTGCCGAATTTGGGCGACCTGACATTCCCATTCCGTTCAAATTTTTCGAACAGTACTTTTATTGCATTGATTGACGTTCCTTTTTTGACATTAAATTTCCTTTTAAAACTGCGCCTCGTTTCAACAAAACTGGTTCAGGAGATGAAACTCCAAAACTAGAAATATCCGCTGTTCCAACGAATAAACCATTTTCAACGCATAAATCAACAGCAACTTGAAATCTTTGAAAAGCACACGCTAGCGAATGCTGAGCAAAGTACATAATGGCGATCTGACAGTATGCGTTTCCCTGCAGCTCTCACACAACCGCAGAGCCATCTGTTGGTGACCTTTGCAACAAATTTTGAAAATTGATTGAATAAAATTCCCTGGTTTCCCAAGTAGAATGCAGCAAACGCCACATTTCTATCGCCTTCTGTTTTTTTAATGCATTTTTCAAATGTATCAGTAATTTTTGGGACACCCTGTAGATGTCTGCAGGGTATTTCACGAAGAGTGTCCGACAAGAATATAAAATCCGCAGTTGGTTCTAGAAGTAAAGTAAAAAAATCTGATGTGTTCAGTACATGACTTTCCCTTTATAATGCAATGATGTTACTTCTTTCACAGTGAACAAATGCTGTATAAGATCAAACGGCTGAATAAGACCACTTCACATTTGTATTTAATTCAATGTATCGCTGTATCTGTATCACCTGTATCTGTATCGCTGTACCTGTATCGCTGTATCTGTATTCAGATTGTATCACCTTATTGATTGTTTTTATGTATCATATGTAAATCCTATAGCTTTTAATAAACTTCTGATAGGGCGGTTGTCGGGGTGGGGGCGGTTGGACTGTGGTGTGCCTCGCGTGGCTTCGGTGTGTGGTTTGTTTCCCACTTTTGCTGCTCTATGTCTTCGGATGAGTTGGACGTCCTGGGTTTTCGACCTATTCGACCTACCTATAGCCTACCAGCAGATCTAGAGTGTTTTGAATTTGCAATCCTAGGGCTATAAGATCTTTTACACTTTGGTGAAATTTTATAATGCAAGGTGTCTAGCGAATCTAAGCTGTACTAATAACCAGGTAAATATTTCATTTGAGATTTAACTAATTGAACAACGCACGCGGTTTAAAATGTAAACAAATTAAATGAAAAACGCAGTTAGGATGCTTTAATATAGCAAACTTGATCATGAAAGTTAGTTTTCGTAATTATTTCGTTTAATTGTTTATGAAGCAACAACACTAAGACATAATTGGTAATTGCAATAGTAATTACGTTTTAATTGCAGTTGTTCATGACAACAATAGTTGCGAAACACTAAATTGACTCATACCGGCTATGCAAAACATTAATTAATATTTAATTTACTAAGGCTTAAGTAAAATTTCGAAGTATTGCACACCTACTGGTTCATGCCAACGGCCCTACCGTGCTGAAAACAACGGTTCTCGTTAGATCACCGAAGTCAAGCAACATCGGGCGCGGTTAGTACATGGGTGGGTGGAACACCGCGTGCTGTTGGCACTTTTCGGTCGCGGTAGCCCGGTGGTTTGCGCGCTGGATTTGCACGCTGCCACAACTGCCGCCGTGTTCATGCGGAGTACGATCACGTTAAACATGTGGGTCTGTAAGTCCTTTCGAGAGGTTGGTGGTAGGGGAAGGAGGGTACGGTCTCTGTGGATGCCTCCCCCACTGGGTTCCGGTCTAAATTGGGTGGCACTTCCTGGCCGTCCAAACGGTTACCTTACACCTTTCTGGTAGGTCGGACGGTCTGGGTCTCAACAACAACACCTACTGGTTCATATTATTCTGTATCTTTAAAATTTCAGAACTGTACGTTTTGTCGTTTGTTCAAAATGCAGTGCCAAAATATCTCAGGATTTTTTTTTAAGATAGCGAAATATTTTATTGAACTTATTAAACGCAAAAAATTATACTTTCACCTGCTTCCTTTCCGAATGTTAATAAATTCATATTTAAAATGTAATTAAAATTGATTAAATTTATAAAGTACGTTTCAAACAAACAGCAATATTTATATGTCCCATTTTCATTTGATGACTGCGCAATAAATACTTCAAAAAATGTTACTAATTAAGCTCCGATAAGTCCTGATCATTAATGATACTAAATTAAAAGAAGCTAATTCAAAGGATTTATTTACCTTTTGATCTGGGTTTTTAATTAAAGCATTTAATAAAGGATGTGGCAATCCATAATTAAGTCTTAGATGTATTCTCAAATGTTTCGTTTTCAAGGCATACATATTTTATGGCTGTCATTTTTAATTAAAATATGATCGTGAGAATTTGGTAGAAATTATATAATGTTAAAAAATCTAATCTGGGCAGCACATGACTTTCTCTATAAACTCGCATTCATTTCTCTTTACTCTACATTGCAAAATGTTTTTTTCTACTAATTTATTTACAGGCAGCGGTTTTAGACCATTTAGTTTTTTAATCGATTAAAATTGTACAAACTCGCCAGAAAAAATTAATTGGAGAGTGAGTGGTTCAACTAGACCTTGTCGAAGATTTGCCGAAATTTGCAAGATGCCGAAATTTGCGATTGATACCATACTTGAAAATGTACCCCCCATGGGGAGTAACTGCCCCCTAAGGAAGCCGATGACGTCAGGAACACAATTGTATTGCGGTTATTTTTTACAATGATTGAAACTATTAAGATTAGTGATTATTGAGCCATAAATAACCCTTTTTACGCATGATTGCTTCAAATTTTGTCTCCAAGTTTTGTCCGTTAAATAAATATAAAATTTCGAATAAATGTCGAAGTTATCACTCGAATTTAAAAAAATTCGATCTCATTTTAGGTATTTCTATAACAAAGCCGAAAACAATGTTTCGTGAAAATCCATTATTGTTTGGGGTAGCTATTGTATACACAAGAAATCACCATAGACATATAGACAGACGGCCATCGCTCCAAAAATAGCCAAAACATGTTCATAAGCTCTTAAAACATATATTGGCATCAAAATCTCGAATTTTAAAAGTTTCTTGAAAGCAGTACTTTCCATATACTATATTACATAGTATGAGAAAAGAAAAATAAAATGATTTAAACATTGTAAATGAGATGAAATATCAAATAATTTGTTTTCATATACTATTTTGTTAAATAAGATTGATGTATATCAAATTTAATAAATGTAAATGTCAAAGAGAGAAATCCAATTTAAAACTAAAAAGATCGTAAATTGGATGTGCCCGCATCAGATTTGATCCCTGTTAACTCTGTTAATTAGACGTAATTTTACCAGATAATAATCGTTAAAAATAAATTGACTTAAGTTTAGGATTTGAAAATAAAATGTTATCTGTAACTTTGTGATGTCGTTAAATCTTTCGAGGAAGCATAAATAATAAAGTGGTTGTATTAAAATTTTAAATCATTCTTTAAAAGACGCTATTTTAAATCAGTGGTTTAGCATATAGAGCATTATTCAGCGTTAAACGTATTCTAGTTAAGAATACTAGTTGAGACTTCTAACTAATTTTAATCCTATGATATGTTGTAAATGGTGAAACTTCGCCGAATAATTTCTGGTATGTTCTACGTATAATGCAGCATTTGCGAAGAAACTAAAAAGCATTTCAAAAACGTGTCAAATAAGTATCAGTTAATATTCTATAATGTACTGTGCACAAATATAAAATACCTGAAGCATGAGTCTCCACTTGACTTTCTCAACAGACATATTCGGTAGTGTTTAGATCTACTTGTTACTTTCCTTATATACATAATGTATAAGGAAAGTATTGTGACAGGGTCGAAAATTCGAATTCGAGTTTTCGACGGGAGAGCACGTTTCAAGCATTTCTGATCACGAATCGAACATTTTTGAAGTGATGTCTGTGTGTGTGTGTGTGTGTGTGTGTGTGTGTCAGTGAGTCTGTGGAGACGATATCTCACGAAGGAATGGAGCGATTCGAATGAAATTTGGCACAAAAATCACAATCCGTGAATACTGCAAGCCTATTGTTTTTAAACACAATCGAATGCTCAGAACCCCCTAAATTTTCAAGTGAAATTTTGAAAAAATCATCAAAAAAACCAAACCTTTAGTAGAGTTACGCAAATAGACATTTCTTATGTAATTTTTCTTTAGAAAACAATTGACATAAACTTTAGAACGCTAGCATGAACCGTTCTCGAGATATTGCACATTTTTCAATTAAATTTATCAAAAATCCCATAAATTAAAAACAATAATAATAATTGTTAAGAAACATGTTCACTTTTCATATGTAATATTATGCGATAAATTTGGTAACATCATTCTCGTTGATCTAACTCATTCTGTTCACAAAAAAAGATACTTTGTGTAATACTTTTGTATTTGAACGCCAATAGTCATTTATCCGCTGTAAGAATAACTTATTTCTCCATCCATAACGCTTGGCGAGATTTTGGTGACAAATTGAGAGGAATGTCGCCAAATGGATAAAAATGACGCTAAATCAATGAAAATGACGAGTAATAGAAGAAAATTCAATATCTTGGAAAGAATATAAGTATCTACTATAAGAATAACATTTTTTTAACTGTAAAAGTAGTAAACTCATTACAGTATATAAAGAAATTCATGTGCTGCCCACATCAGATTCTATAACAATTATTATCAGTATGAAAAATAAAAAATGGGTTGTCTGTTTCAAATTTAGCATCCAAGTGACTCTGGATAACTCAGCAAATAATTTCATATAATTTTTTTAAAAGTTTCATATAATTTCATATAATTTTTCATATAATTTTTTTACAAGTTTCTTTTTGCACCGTGACAAGAGCTCAAAGTCGTCTATACATATAGTCGTCTATACATGTAGCTTATATGTGTTCATTAAAACTATTTTAATTCTATACTGTTAACCATTTTTAGCCCGATTCAAGTGATGAGATAATTGAGCACAAAACTCCTTAAAAACAAATTAAGAAATTTTTATTTAAAAGAATGTATTTTTAATCTTGTATAACAAAATATTATTTTAGCGAGTTTCGTGTAAATTCTAAGTATATACTGTATACTACCATCATTGTTCTGGGTTTTACTACTTTTATTTAAAATAATAGATTTCCTTCTTGCTACGCTCGCCAACCCCGTAACTCGCTTCCTGTGCTCCTTCGTGCCGCTTGCTACGCAAGTGTAATACGCCCGTTGGGAGCCGCCCCTTGTTCATTGGTGCTTATAAAGCCCTAGAGCTCCCTTTTTCAAACCGACCGCCGCACACGCCAGTCTCCGTGTCCTCTGCTTGCTATTGCTCGTCAACTCTCGGGGGCTTAGCTCAGAATTCGCTGCCGATCTTTAATCGACGGAGCTCTCCATAAGCGTAATACTTTGGCTCTTGTTCGTTGACGCTCACAAATCCAGAACTCGCTTAGTGAGCTTTGTCACCCTGCCCTTCCCGCTCCTCTCACGCTGCGTTCTCAAACCTGAGGCTTCGCCTTTTACTTGCTGGTGCTCTTTGAGCTTGCCTCACGAGCTTAATCACGTCGCCTGATACGCAGGAGTAATATAATCGGTGGGGCCCGTTCCTTGTTAGTTGGAGCTCACCATATCCCGGAGCACGTGCAGCGAGTTTATTGAGCTGTTGAGTATCTTTGATTCTGACTCATTTGTAAGAATAAAAAATCAGGCATATCATTGTCAAAATTGCTCCAATGCTCCAAGTGTGCTAACTTATGTTGTAGTCCACCGTTTCTGACACATATACACGGCGTTTTTGCCATAAACTAATCGCAGAGAACTAATACAAGGAATGCAAAATTTACTTAATGTTTAATTAACTAAGACCTAAATTAAAATTCTCAGCTCGTCTTGTAGATCTACCGGCTCCTATTAGTCTATATGCAAAATTTCATAACTGTGCGTTTTGCTGTTTGTTTGTAATGTAGTACCGAAAAATTACGTTACATTTATTTGATATAGAGATATTTACAACCAGAAGACATATAATTGTTGTGCAAATTTTCATGGCAATAATAGTTGCAAAATGGTATGTTTGTTTGTAAGAATCAACAATAATGCATATCATTGTCAACATTCTACACCTTTCTGGTAGCCGTCCGTCCAAATTGCTGCTCTATATCTTAGGATGAGGTGGAATGTCTGGGTCTTCGACACCCCTTTCTGGTAGGTCGGACGATCTGGGTCTCAACAACAACAACATTGTTCCAAGTGTCATAACTAACAATGTTGTGAAGATTTAGAATAGAATATCTAGACTTATAATGTTTTTATAGCTTCAGTGACTCTATCATCTTCCATCTTTATGACTCTTTTGCCAGCAAAGAAATCACAGAGAAGTTTGAAATGGGCTCGACCAATTAAACATTTGCTCATACTGAAGGAAAATGTTCACTTCAGAAATGCATAATAAATAGAATAGCTCAAACAAAGTAAATCGAAATTTAAAATAAAAGGGCTTTGTCTTGCAAAAATTTGGCTATGTATGTACATGCCTGCAAAAATTCGTGGTCTTGCTATTACAAGTCTGTCCAGGACGCGAACTCGCAGCTCAAATATGTTTTCCGTCACTTTGACATTAAATATATCTCAAACTATAGTTTAAATCGAAAAACGGTTTATTTCAGCGTAAGCATCCTAACATTTTTCTATTAATGTACCCAATTTCATATTTTTGTATGGTTTTGCGGTACAAGACAGAAAATCTCGAGGTGCGCATAATTTGTCAAATGGATGAGGCGACAGTGGCATTAATTACTTTTATAGAAAGTTTAAGTGATTTTATATAAAAGCAATTTTGTAATTGATATTCTTCATAACCTTTCATTGCTACTAAATAAAGTAATAAAATCAAAAAAGTTGCAAAAATTTGTTTTATAAAGTTTATTACAAATTTTAAAAAATGTATACTTAATTAATATACAAAGAAGAATCTGTTACTATAGCAACCATTTAGTCATCACACGCATATGCGTATGGATACATAAAACTGAGTAAAATGTAATTCATAACTTCTACTATGGTTTGATCTTAATTTTGCTTTACGAAGAGTACAGAGATTGTTTCACGTTCTGAATGTAACACAGAAAATGACATGGCCGCATGAAGTGTGTGAGCATTCGAGTGCTCCCCGACAATCAATTGTGGATTATTGTTCTGATGTTTGCATCCACGAAATTAATTTTATTCACTTATTTTAATTACTTTCTCCTTTTGCTGAGTGCTCCATCTGACTGAGCTACGGAAATTGTGGCATCTTGATACTCCTCACCAACAACTTTTTATCTTAAATTCAACCGCTTTAAAGCTTATCCTTTTAATTCTACTTTATCGACGTGTTTTCATCGCATTTGTCTCAATAGTAACTACTGTTTAAACACCACGATAAGAAAAATATTTTAGAATCTATTATACGATTTCTTTTCGTAAAAAATTCGATCCTATTCCCTCCCCCCCCCCCTTCCTCCTGATATCATGGCAGGTGCTACTACTAATTGTGCTACTCAGACGTATAGAATTATGAGAAATCAAGCATAAAAACTGTTCAAAATACATGTCAATGATTTTAATTTTTTAACTGTAATTCCAATATTCTACTATGTTTTATGAAATTTATTCGAAAGTGTAAATCAAATTTTCTCATCAATACGAAAAGGTAAGCATTTATTTCAATAATTACCAATATTTTCCGAGATTCTAATATGTTTAATATTCCTGATTACAATATTTTCTTCACCGATTACCATGTATATAGCTGAGAAGGTAAAATGACGTATCTGAGAATATTCTACATTTAGTTTCCAGTCTAATTCTATATACTGAAAATAATTATCGCATCAGTATGGTATTATGGTATCGTATCGATATTATGTATCATATCGGTATCGAACATAAAAACGTAAAGGAGAAGATGGTAATGGGGAAAGGATTGCAATTATCCGCGTCCTATCTTGTTAAGCATCTTAATGATGAAAGTAAGATGATTATCTTGCAATGCATTTAAGATATATTTTGGATATTAAAATATCTTATGTGGGCAGCACATAACTTTTTCGACATACCGTGATGAATTCGTTTGATAAATTTTGAAAATGTTTATTTTCGCTAATTTATACCCACGTTCTAAATGTGTACAATAAAGCTTAAATTTGGCGCTTTTTGGCGAATTTGTTGGCTAAAATTATTCAAACAGTTGTATCCACATGCCAAATCCTTATCTCAATGTCTTTTATAGTTGACTACCACATGAAATAAGTAGAAATTTTTCGATTATTTATTTATCTATTTAAATTAGAGTCTACAGAAACAGGTTACAGGACCAATTAAACTGACAGTGAAGTAAAAATTACAGTAAATACAAAATCGTATAAAAACCATCAAAGGTATCAGAATTAATCAAAGAAAGTCCTCAGTCTAGATATATACTCGGTTTTAAAATTTACATAAGAAATAAAAACGATAGCAATGTCCCAGCAGAAAGTATTAAAAAATTTATACAAGAGATAAAAAAGACAGCATGGTCACAATAGTAAATATTAAAAATTTACACAAGAGATATAAAAGATAGCAAGGTCACAATAGTAAATATTAAAAAATTACACAAGATATATGAAAGATAGTAAAGTCACAACAGTAAATATTAAAACATTTACATAAGAGATAAAATAAATAACAATGTCACAACAGCAAGTTTTAAAAAATTTACATGAGAGATAGAAAACATAGCAAGGGCACAACAGCAAGCATTAAAAAATTTGCATAAGAGATAAAATAATATAGCAAAGCCACAACAACAAATATTAATAGAATTGGAAAATTTGTTGAGAGCAAAACTATTTGTAACATTTAATATGCAGAAATTTTTACACAATCAGTTAGCGTAGGAACAATCCTGTTGAAGATGTAAAATTTTTGTTTGCGCTTGACGAGGTCCAAGTTTTGAAAATTCATAAACTAATAATATAAAACGTATGAAACCTTATTGTTTATTACAGCATATCAGAGATAAAAGCTTAAGAAAAACATTTTTTATAATTCTAGGTACGTTGACTATTCACTTTGATTGAATCAGTAACGTTTAAAATCCAGTCGAACCCACTTATAGCGAACTCGGAAGTAGCGAAGTATTGGTTACTGCGAACTTTCCTCTGTTACCTTGGATTTGTAATACAGTTATATTATTAAACGACGAACAGTGGGGAATGGCAAATAACGGATTATGGTGAGCAATTATGTTCCTGTACATCGGATATTGCAAATAGTTTAGTGTGAGAGAGGTATAGGAAAAAAAATATATTCTCATGTCGAACTTCTTGGAGTAAAAGCAAAGGCCAGGACTAACAATTAGTTTGACAACAAAGCTGCATCCCCAGATACATTGATCTTAAACACTTCCCTAAACACATCCTCGGATGTGTTGATATATCCTAAACACATCTCCAGATGCGTTTATATATCCTAAACACATGAAGGTTGCCTGCATATCTTTAGGTGATACCTGGCGTGATGTTCATCCGCAAACGGCTGGAAACATGCTAGGTTTTTTGGAAAAAGCCAACATTCCTTTATTTCTACTCTTGTGTACGAAAGTAGTTCGATGTGGAATAGGTTTGGGGTAAACGGATATGTGTCAGGAAATCTTACTTTTGCCTATTATGCTGAAAGCAATGATTTTGTATATTTATCTGCTACTGTTTTTGTTTTCTTGCAATTTTTAAGGTTAAAGTCTATAAACAAATGGTTTATATTTAAGAGGCCGAGGAACTGTTTTCACTCCAAGTTACTGCACCTTTGTATCATGTGAAGTTGATTGACAAGGAGGGTTTCTATTGTGGGTTGAACTCACAACTTGGATGCCACAAAGGCGTCCGCTTCTCCCTTTGAATTAAATATTTTAGACATCTCGGGTTTTTAAGCTAACGCTCGCGTTAGAGGTGTACTGGAGGACACAAACAGGAGTCAAGTTTTAGCACAGGTGCTAGGAATAGAGTTTCCCTCCTAGCACCTGTTCTTGTTCCTCGGCTACTCCCTCTCATCTTCTCGATTGCATGGTAACCAGTTTAAATATTCTACTAGAAAACCAGGAGAAGATAGTCTCATTGCATTATGGGCGGCGTGACCTTTTGCACTTGAACTAGCAATTTCTAGGTCAAAGGCCTTAGCAACAACAATATTCAGAACCATTTAGGTTAACTGTTTTGATCAAAATAAAATCGGTAAAAATGCTTTATGATTTACTTTCATCGTGGAGTTTATAGCAGAAGTACGTGATTCTGCAATTTCATTCGCTGATAATTGCTAAAAATGAAAACAAACCATTCAAAAATAGAACAGAAAAATATTCGCCTAGAGATGTTTTAGGTTTAAACTTTCTAAACAAAACAATTGGTTTAATGGAAAAAGTAAGCGTAACATAAATTGCGAAGCCAATAAAATTGTGAACTGTAGTCGATCGTTTTGAAAAAGTTTTGTTTTCCTTCTTTTAAGACGCGCAGTTCGTGGCAATCTATGCCGGCCAAAACTACTTTTCGGCGGCTCTGCGAGTAGGTACAAAGCCTACACAAGCCTATACATATTGGAACGTTTTCAAAATGGGATCTGGCTGGTTTCCTAAGGCGGCAAATACAAAATAAGAGTATTCATTTTGAGCAAAAGATCAAATGATGAATAACTAATATTGGCCCAGCATTTGAAATAACTCATACGGAAATTAATATTTTTCGTATCAGTATCAAATCCATTAATAAGTAAAGAACCTGGTAATGGGAAAATAAATGTGATTACAACTGATATCTTGGTAAAAATCTGAATAATGACAGAATATGATTTTCCCCTATCTTTAAATTCATAGATGGAATGCTTCAAACATCAAATAAAAATGTTGATCGGTAATTTTACGTAAGTAATAAATACGAATGTTAATTAAAGATGACGTGATTGGTATATTATTGTGTGAAACTTGTTTATTGCTGATTACAAACATCTTAACGATATATTTGTTTTTGGCGTAACTTTTGCAAAGTTCAGTGCGGTTGAAGATATAAAGCAAAAACTTTATATAATCCTGCATATAAAAAATAAGTAAAAATATCAACTTGTTTCTTAGGGCGCGGTAGCCCTGTGGTTAGCGCGCGGAGGTTGCACTCGGTAGTCCCGGGTTCGATTCCCGCCGCTGCCCAAACTGCCGCCGTGTTCACGCGGAGTACGATTACCTTAAACATGTGGGTCCGTAAGTCCTTCCGAGAGGTTGGTGGTAGGGGAAGGAGGGTACGGTCCCTGTGGATGCCTCCCCCACTGGTTTCCGGTCTAAATTGGGTGGCACTTCCCGGCCGTCCAAACAGATACCTTACACCTTTCTGGTAGGTCGGACGGTCTGGGTTGAAGAAGCAGAACTTGTTTCTTAGATGGAACAGCTTTCTTATTCAGAATAAAAAATCAGAATAATCGCACCAGAGAAAAATGGGTTTAACAACAAAGATTTGCACCACTTTATATAGAATATAAAACAATTTCAAATGGAAATTGGAAAGAATGAAAAGGAAAATCTATTTGAAATGGGAACAGAAATCAGAATTGAAAATATTTTCTTAGTGAATAAGACCCTCAAACACAAGTAACCTAATGTGTATGAAGTAAAACCAGCATAAAATAAATAACAGAACAATTGAATTCGGAAGTGACATAAGCACCACAATCAACCAACTTGAAAACAAAAAGTTTTAAAAGTTACTTGTGCATAAAAGGCTATGAAATTATGTAGTAAATAGCAAAAATGAAGGAAACAAGCTTTTTCAGAAGCTGAGTGAGTTATAACATCACTAAAACATTTTCGTTCGTTGTTTTTTGATACATTCATTTTTTTTTATACATTCGCTGTTTTTAACACTTCACAACATAGTTGAAAAGTGTTTATGACTTTGTTCATTCTGTCTGTCTGTCTGTCCGTCAGCACGATAACTGCCGTAAAAATGAGTTTATCAAAATGAAATTTTAGTATGTTTTTCAGACGGTCTGTGGGACCTATGGGAATATAAATAAATAATATCACCCAATTAGTTTTTTATTGAACCCTGGTTGAAAAAATGAAATACATTCAACCCTATGGGACCTAATTTTTCAAACATTTTTTAAGCAAATTTAAAATTCACAAATTGCTTCGAAATGTTTAGGAAATATTCACATTATCCCATAAAATATATAAAAAAAATTCAGTAAAATATATTAATTAGTTTTTTAATTAAAAATTATTTAATTTAGGGGAGAAACAAATTCAATTAAATTCTGACTTTTGGGATATCCTCTAGAAAGAAAAACGATATATATAATAAATATATTTCCAAAAGTTTTATCATTTTGTATATGAGAGAGGTTTCACATTTTAAAATAAATTTGGTAGATAACAATTTTTCAAATTTTTTTAAATTTTATTTAACTCTTCATGATATACTTATTTGATGGCATTTTTAATGCACTTTCCTACTTCCTAGAGAGTTAAGATTTGGTACACAGCTTAAATTTGTTGAACATTTTATTCTACAAAAATTTAGTGGATATTTAAATATAGATCATACATCTTTTTCGAAATGGCCTGCAAATAATCCCCGTTCACTTCTATAATTCATTGTTGTAATATTGTTAAAAATTCTGATGTGGGCAGCACATGTCTTTCCCTGCAAACTCATATTCACGTTTTCTTTATTTCTTCAATAATGATTTGAGTTTATCTGCACAAAATAACAGCCAGCCATAAGTATTTTAAATGACATTGAATTTGCACGTAAAACTTAAATTTGGTTCTCATTTGATAGCTGGACTTACTGTCAAAGGTGGCGTAGCGAAAACGCGAAAAAACCAGAATATCTCAAGAACGGCTAGTCCTAGAGTAATGGGGTTAGTCTTATTCTTTTTGTTGTCAAAAATCACGTATAAAATAGGAATTTAATTGATATAATTGAGCACACGTAGTCTTTTATTTTTATATTTAACGATTTTTGCGGACCATTTCGCAAAAATAGTCCGTTCCTTTTTCCCGAATCGTACTAGAATAACCTACAAATGATTTATATACCAAATTTTGTTAAATTTGGTATATAAATCACTTGTTATTGAAATATTATACACCAAATTTTGTTAAATTTTTTCCATTAGCTTTTAGCTAGAGTGGATAAAGGCAATTTCTGCCTTCCATTTCGCAAAGAAGGCAGATTCTTTTATTACGAATCGTACTATAATCTAATGAACATCAGGATTTCCCACAAAAACATACCTACCAAATTTTATGAAATTCGGTCTATTAGTTTTTCAATTAGAGTGAATGTAATATCCTCACAGACACACAGAAACATACACAGATACTCCCTTACACACACAGACATCTTCATAAAAATAGTTTTTTCGTGTTCTAGAAGTCCCAAAACGTGTAGATCCTTCGAAAATTCGAGTTCCGCTCTTCGGCACGATTCCAATACTTTGAATACATACACACCTACGCACACATATATTATCAGTGTATCTGTGTATTATCTGTGTATCTAAATTCCGTGCCTATGCAATTACAATAGTTGTGATTTTACATGATCCCTAAACTTTTATTATTTCTTCAACGAAGCCTATTTTTAACTTATGCAGAATGCAAATATCTCAAGCGATTGTAAGGTGAGTTACATAAGAATTGCTGAATTTTTTTCATACAAAATGATTTAGCTCTGGAGTCTGGAATACAAGTTATATGAATGAAATATTCATTGATTTTGCATAGAGAATCAGATGATTTATATTTCGATACAGTTTTAAATATTTAAGTATAATAAATTACTGTAGTACTGTGATAATGTAAAAGATATCACCACTGAATGTATCACATTTTAGAAATTTTTAAATGAAATTGCATTTCAGTTGGAAAGTGTTTCATAATCAATGCTTATGCAAGATTGATCTTTCTTGTTTAACACTTCACAACATAGTTGAAAAGTGTTTATGACTTTGTTCATTCTGTCTGTCTGTCTGTTCGTTAGCACGATAACTGCCGTAAAAATGACTGTGCGTGTGCCTGTATTCTGGCTGCAATACAGTGCTCGAAAACAGTATAAGGACAACATATAAATGAATGAAAATATACTTTATTTTCACTTTATCAAAATGAATTTTTGATATTTCTGACCTCTAATATGAAATTATACAATAATATTTACAACACATAAAACAACAAATATGAACCTCACAAAAGTTGATTTTATAAAGATTATCATTAAAGAAAATATAGAAAAAAAGTATAAGGACATGTTCTAAATTACTTAACATTTCTCTTAATAGTCAAGAAAACAATCTTTTTTTTCAGTTACTTGAATAAGCAGAGAAGTCATCGATGCTGAAAGTTCTTTTAAAGTGTCTATGGAAATGTTATTCCAAGCTTGTTTGATGGCTAATACAAGATCCTATTTACACTGATATTGTGTGCCATTTTTATAAACATCTCGGCTAGAAGGCCCCCTAAATTTTCTATTGGATTGAGGTCACCTCTATTGGATTTTCTATTGGATTGAGATCTCCTCTATTGGATTTTCTATTGGATTGGGACTCCTCGCCGGCCAATCAAGTAAATTTTCTGAATTAGCTTCAAACCAGAGTTTTACACTCTTAGAAACGTGTATGGAAGCATTATCCTGTTGGAAAATATAGTCTCCTGAAGTAATTAGTGGGGCCTCAGGTGACAAATGTTCGCCTAACATATCAACATATTTGTCAAAGTTCATTTTATAGTTGATAAAGACTATAGGCGTGGTTCCGTTTGCTGCAAAAGCGCTCCAATTTATTACTGTGCCCCCATCGTATTGACGTTTGGAAAACACTTCTTTGGTTTTACGCAGATTATACAAAAAATAGCGAAAACCATCTGGCCCATCAAGATTGAACTTCTTTTCGTCCGAAAAGATTACATCAATCCATTTTGGACTGAGAGAAATGTATTTTTTTGAAAAATCCTGTCTTCTTTCATTATAGTCCTTTTTAAGAGGCGGACTTGACATTAACTTTCCATACCAAATATTCGGATGTTTATTCAAAACATTTTGAACTGTTCGTGTGGAACATGGTAAGTCCAAATTTCTTCTAACTTCAATTGCAGTTTTTTTTTCTCACAAACTCTTCTTACAACCATTCTTTTCTGTCGATGAGTTAGAATTTCTTGTCTTCCAGTTTCTTTTTTTCATTCCATACATCCCAGGTTCTTTTAGAAAATTATAAACTACACTTTTAGATCTTTTAATTTTTTTCGAAATTTTATGCCCACTCAATCCACATTCTTTAAAAGCAGGAATTTTCCCTTTTTCAAGATCAGACAGATGAGTTCCTTTTAGCATAGTACAAAAATCATGAAGAAATGATGCAAGTGTGAATTTTGTTTAGAAACCCAATCTTTATATTTGAAATGGCCATTTTCTGCTTTTAAATATGAACATTTTACTATAATTTTAGATGAAAGAAAAGTTGTCCTTATATTTTTTTCCAAGATCATATGGGTTTAAAATTTATAAAGTAAATTTATACATATTTATTTTTGGAAAATTTAACTAATTTACACGAAAAAGAACTTAATTTTATCAATATCTTTACTTAAATTTGCATACATTTCCGTCTAAAAGATTTCTAGATTTGGTAAATTTTCGCTTGTCCATATACTTTTTTCGCGCACTGTATATGTATTCACTGCAGCTTCCAAACTTTTAGAGAAAATTTCATGAATTTGTTTGGCAACTTATGGGTTGGGTTCTTTTGGAGCTATTTGAAAGTAGAGGCTGGTTTATGTTATCAAAATGTCTAAAAAAATCACTATAAAAGCCAAAATAAAAATAAATATGCTTCAAATATCAAAGTAAGCTTACAACTGCTCTTAAAATCTTATTTTATAGAAAATACTATTTCTACAGCATACACGTAGGATTTCGAAGGTGAAAACAGTGTGGGTTAAGTAAGCAGATTATATATATATATATATATATATATTATCGCCTTACAATATATATTTTACTAGCCACCTTCGGCGACCAGCCTGTTCGCTACTCTTGAAAATTCTGACCGTGGCAAACTCGCTGGCGCCATAACCCCGTGGAGTTAGCAAAGTTTGTTTTAGGTTTATGACGTTAAAACTAATAATGAAATTTTGAGATGAAAAATAATGTTCTAGGGGGGGGGGGGTTGAAAATTGATTTGTAAAGTGAATTTATTCTAATGTTTGTCAACTGTGAGAATCTGAGGATTTTTGTACCTGTAGCACTAGGAAAGGGATCCCTTTGATGTGTACTCACAGCCGAAATCAGCTGCTCCTACGTTTTTTACTTTCCTTATATACATAATGTATAAGGAAAGTATTGTGACGGGATCGAAAATTCGAAATCGAGTTTTCGACGGGAGAGCACGTTTCAAGCATCCCTGATCACGAATCAAACATTTTTGAAGTGATGTCTGTGTGTGTGTGTGTGTGTGTGTGTGTGTGTGTGTGTGTGAAAGTATGTGTGTGTGTGTGTGTCAGTGAGACTGTGGAGACGATAACTGACGAACGAATGGACCGATTCGAACCAAATTTAGAACAAAAATCACAATCCGTAAACACTGGAAGCCTATTGTTTTTAAATGCAATCGAATGTTCAGAACCCCCCTAAATTTTCGAATAAAATTTTGAAAACATCGTCAAAAAATCAAAACCACTAGTAAAGTTACGCAAATAGACATTTCTTATGTAATTTTTCATTAGAAAACGATTGACATAAATTTTAGAACGCTAACATGAACCGTTCCCGAGATATTGCACATTTTTCAAAAAAAATATTAAAAAGTCATATAAAATGAAAAAAAAATATTTCCTATTGAGAAACATGTTCACTTTTCTTATGTAATACCATGCGATAAATTGGGTGACATCATTCTCGTAGATCTAGCTCGTTCCATTCATGGAAAAAGATTCTTTGAGTAATACTTTTGTATTTGAACGCCAATAGTCATTTTTCTGTTGTAAAAACAACTTATTTCTTCGTCCATAGCGCTTGGCGAAAGTTTGGCGACAAATTTGGCGGAATGTCGCCAACTTCGCGACTTTTTGAAATGTTGCCAAATTAATGAAAATCTCGCCAAATGGATAAAAATGACGCTAAATCAATGAAAATGACGACTATTTGTCGAAAATTCAATATCTTGGAAAGAATATTAGTATCTACTATAAGAAAAACCTATTTTTTTACTGTAAAAG
Organism: Amaurobius ferox; assembly: GCA_951213105.1. Classification (NCBI taxonomy): domain Eukaryota; kingdom Metazoa; phylum Arthropoda; class Arachnida; order Araneae; family Amaurobiidae; genus Amaurobius; species Amaurobius ferox. The sequence continues at coordinate 118,832,878 of OX578146.1, forward strand.
TGGTAAATTCATTACATTATATAAGGAAAGTCATGTGTTGCGCACATCAGATTTTTTATAGAGGTATGCTCCTCTATTTTTTGTTTTACATATATGGAATTGTATCCGTTTGTCTGCATTTTTAGTATTGCATCGCAAATGATATGAAAGTATTTTTGAGACTGATGATGTTGAATGTGAATTTAGTATTTAAGAAATAACGATGCTGCTTTAGCGATGCTGCTCAGCGAAAAAGAGTTATTTCTTTAAAGATTGCCCCCCCCACCACCCGATGCATAAATGCACCGCTACAATCTCCATAACTTTCTTTTTATTTATTTTTTTATTTCTTGAGTGTTTAAGTTTTTTAATTGTGGTCCCAACCACCACCTGATGTATACAATACATCACCACAATTCAATCCACCATAATTCAATCATTTAAATTTTATAATGACCATATGCTAAGCTCTTAATTCCGTCATTTAAAATATGACGTTTATCATTATAAGTGGTTAATCCCATTTTAATTTGCTTAACAGTATAAATCTGATGGCCTTTACTTGCATTTTTAAATTGTTCAACTTATATCTTCGTCTTGTTAGACAGATATAGTAATCTTGATGACAGATTAATTTTTTTCACAGCATTCTTATTAACACCTTTCGTCACTCCTCACTTGAAACGCTGCCATGTCAGACCCCTTATTAACATACTTGCACACATATTTGATAGATTGAACCGAGCTGCAGTATGCCACATTAATGTGGACATTGAATGCCTTCGATAATAACGGACAATACGGGACAACCCGCCTATTGTCAACCATGACGTCAGAACCTCGTATTTTCTTGACCACCGTAAATCCCCCGTCTTCTGGATCTCTGCGACGGCAGAGCGGATATCCGTCACGGTCTGTCCTCGTATTAATCAAATTTTCTCTTGAGTACCATCTCTTCGTGCATATCCCGTCTTTCATGTAGGGAGAGCGCGAATTAATGTTCCCGCATGGGCCAAGAATCATATGTTTTGTGACAATGTCATGCAAATTTGGGTAAATTGAAAAGTAATTTATTTCGAAAATAATAATTTATTCCAATAAAATGGATGAATGATTTATTCAAATAAAATAAAATAGATGGTTTGTTTTAGTTTAATGACGTACATTCATTATTTGGCAGGCACAAATATCGAATGTTCCATTCGATTTCGCTAAGCGTATCTGACGCGACCTCGTCAGAAATAAGGCTCCTCTATATACGAGCTGACTCGTCAAGCATATTGAAGCCCACCCAGGCAGAAAGCGTTATCCATTAGCATTAGCTCTATTCGTATTTTCACTTTAGGAAGTACTATTGACATAATTTTTGGTAGGTGTTCTGCACCAAACTACTCTAAACATACTAGAAAAAGGTTTACATAATTTTGCTTTCCCAGAAATGAAGAGGGAATAAAAAAATGGCTTATAAATAGTCGACAGAATCATTGAATACCCGGTACAGGAGCATACTTGTGGAAGCTACATTTTACAATATTGTAATTGAAACTTCTATTTTTATATAAAGTATTTATTTTAAACACACATTTTATAATTTCCGTAACTGTAGTATGTATTATTACTGACATTTATTTGTTATATTCTTATCTTAGTAAACGTGATTTGTAGTCTTGAATGTGTTATTCTCTCTTCCAAATTTAAAAGTATAATTGCTTCAAATTATATATATATTAAAGATTTATTCATGTTACACCAATATCTTTCAAGTTTTATACACTGTATTGCATTTTTAGAGTATAATGAATCATAAAATTGTTGAATCCTGCTATTAACAAACCGTCGCCAAGCGGAAATCTTACCATATTATAATAATGTAAACATAAGCTAAAATGGCAAATAAATCGAAATGCATTTATCATAAAAGATAATGAATGATCAAATAGGATTTTTTTACTAAAAACTGATAAAAATTATGTCTGAATGACTCGAATTTACTTTGGAATGGCACTGATATTTTCATCGCCAAGACGATGATTGGCGCCAGTCATTTGATGTAAACATTGGCGCTATGTTTAGAGGATCCAGTTTAGACGATTTCCTCAATATTATCTTTTAAAGCACTTCAATTATTTTGTACTAGACATAAAAAATATATCGTTTACAATACAGATTTATATAATTTATTAGTATTATTAAGATTTTAAATACTGTATTTATCTAATCTATACATCCACAAGTTTATAACAAAATTGCAGCTCTTTAAAATTTTAGTACCTTTAAAATTAAGCACACATTTAAAGTGCCCCCCCCCCCGGGGTAATTCGCGCACTACTATGTATCATCATAAATATATATATTTCAAAAACAACTTTTCATTATTTAGTACAGGCATTTCAAATAAATCAAGGTCTTTCTGAGCTCATAATAAGACCATATTTTATTTTGTATAATATTAGAACTGTAACAGATGTAAAATAGAAATATACATATAGTATTTCATAAATTTTAATAAGACCGGATTTTTGCAAAAAAAAATAATAAGAAAAAAAAATGTCCATCTATTTGTTAATCTGCTTATAGAGTGAGAATCATATTTTTGATTCTTGTTAATAAATATCGCGTAATTAAAAATATTACTCCAATCTAATTCATATTTATAAAAATATAACTCAATTGTATATTGGTTAACATTATCAAATACCTGTAAAAATCATTATTTGGAGCATGTGTTAAGCCGCCAAATATGGTAACCCATGTATTTGTAGAAACCTTACTGGGCTTCAATATGCTTGATAAGTCAGCCTGTAGTATAGGAGCTCTAGTCAGAACCGTGACGTCACAGTCCCACCCTTAAACAATTTTAATAAGCGCATACGCAAAATAATTTGCATAAACTGCTGTCTAAATAATCCGAAAATCAAGTGACTTAAAGTATTTTAATTGCCGGAAGTAAATACGCAATTTAACATCGCGATTACTTTTATATTATACCCTTTACAAAAATATTCAACTTCAGAACTGATTTCACTTCATTTCACTCCACTGCTTCAATTTCTAAATTCAAAAACATCGCGTTTTCTACCCTCCTTCGAATTCATCAGCTTCTTCCAAAAGGTGGTGGCGAAACATCGTCTACCTCTTCTCCACCATAGAAACACCGTCCGTCTGCGTGCGCATGTGGGTGAAAAATCGATCCCTTCTTTGGCGGTTTAGCCGAGAAATTGAAAATCATTACTTCCTTAAAATCCGGATCGTGCGGCTACTTTTTTCTATTTCTCGACCAGATTGGGCTTGTAAGAAAGTCTGATCTTTGAGCTTTCTAAAAATGTAAATTATTAGTCGAATTTGTCGGTACTTTCCCCGACGCGAGGATTTAAAAAGAAAGTTTTCTTTTTTTTTGAGCCGAAAGTGACTTTTGTTTTAAAAACTTTAAAAAACATTAGAATTTGTCCCTGAGATTTGAAATTGATATATTTTTACTCGCAATTGTCTGCTCTTTCCGGTCGTCTGATTTGTTTTCTTTTACAACGTCTGGATGGTGGGGGAAAAACGGTCGAAATCGCATAAAATATTAAATAACAACAACAACAACAAAATAATTCAAATTTTAAAAATCGGTTTTCCCGTGTCACCTACTTACCTCCCCAGGTCTCCGATTGCCAAATTTCGTAGCTCTGCGACGCGGGGTCGCTGAGCCTATAGTGTATAAGGCAGACACACAGACAAACATTGCTTTTATTATTATAGATTATTGCCTTTATTATTATACATATATTATCGCCTTACAATATATATATTACTAGCCGCCTTCGGCGACCAGCCTGTTCGCTACCCTTGAAAATTCTGGCCGTGGTAAACTCGCTGACGCCATAACCCCGTGGAGTTGTTGTTGAGATCCAGACCATCCGACCTACCAGTAAGTTGTAAGGTAACTATTTGGACGGCCAGGAAGTGCCACCCAATTTAGACCGTAACCTAGTGGGAGAGGAATCCACAGGGATCTACCCTCCTTCCCCTACTACCAACCTCTCGGAAGGACTTACGGACCCACATGTTTAACGTGACCGTACTCCGCGTGAACACGGCGGCAGTTTTGGCAGTGGCAGGAATCGAACCCGGGCTTACCGAGTGCAATTCCCGCACGCTAACCACTGGGCTACCGCGCCCTCAACCCCGTGGAGTTAACAAAGTTTAGTTTAGTTTAATGACATTAAAACTAATAATGAAATTTTAAGATGAAAAATAATGTTCTAGTGGGGGTTCGTGAAAATTGATTTGTAAAGTGAATTTATTCTAATGTTTGTGAACTGTGAGATTCTGAGGATTTCTGTACCTGTAACCCTAGGAAAGGGATCCCTTTGATGTGTACTCACAGCCGGGATCAGATGCTCCTATGCTTTTTATAGAGGTATGCTCCTCTATTTTTTGTTTTACATAAATGAAATTGTATCCGTTATTGCATCGCAAATGACATGAAAGTATTTTTGGGACTGATGATGTTGAATGTGAATTCAGTATTAAAGAAGTAACGATCTGCTTTAACGATGCTGCTCAGCGAAAAAAGTTTTTTTTTTAAAAGATTGTCCCCACCACCACCCGATGCATAAATGCACCGCGACAATCTCCATAACTTTCTTTTTATTTATTTTTTTATTCAGTGTTTAAGTTTTTTCATTGTGGTCCCAACCACCACCCAATGTAAACAATACAAAAAACCTTATAAAAAGCAAACACTAATTCGGTTTTTAATTGTCCCTAGGCCAAAAACCGTACAAAAAGCAAACGCTTATTCGGTTTTTAAATGTCCCTGATCCCAAAACCGTATAAAAAGCAATCACTCATGACATTTGCAAATATAATTTAACACCCATGCGAATATCCTCATCAGGATATTCGCATGGGTATCAAGAGCATGGCCCAAATATATCAGCCAGATACCACCAAACACTAATTCGGTTTGTAATTGCTCCTTGGCCAAAAACCGTCGCCATAGAAACACCGTGCATCTGCGTGCGCATGTGGGTGAAAAATCGAACTACTTTCGCCGTTTCGCCGAGAATTTGAAAAACATGACTTCCTTAAAATCCGGATCGTGCGGTTATTTTTAATTATTTCTTGACCAGATTGGGCTTGTAAGAATGCCTGATCTTTGAGCTTTCTAAAAATGTAAATTATTAGTCGAAATTGTCGGTGCTTTTCCCGACGCGAGGATATAAAAACGAAAGTTCGTTTTTTTTGAGCCGAAAGTGACTTTTGTTTTAAAATCCTTAAAAAATATTAGAGTTTGTCCCTGAGATTTGAAATTGATATATTTTTACTCGCAATCGTCTGCTCTTTCCGGTCGTGTGATTTGTTTTTCCTACGTCTGGATGGTGGAGAAAAAAGGGGGAAAAAAACGGAAAAAACGTTCGAAATCGCATAAAACATTAAATAACAAAAAAAAAAAATAATTCAAATTTTAAAAATCGCTTTTCACGTGTCACCTTCCCACCCTCCCGGGTCTCCGATTGCCAAATTTCGTAGCTCTGTGACGCGCTGTCGCTCAGCCTATAAGACAGACACACAGACATAGGATTTTATTATATAGATAGATTACAAAGTACACATGCGAAAATTTGAAAGCAAAATATGCTTTTGTACTATTTTTATATTCCGGTAATATTATAAAATTTTATTTTATATAAAAGATAAATTCGTTTAATCTATTATCACGGTTCTCTTGCTCTTAACCTCTTCTTAGAGAGACTTCTGAGACTTCGTCCTGTTCATACGTTTTTCGTGACCTCTCTGCCTTTTTGCTTTAGCGACCTGCGTACGCCATCTTTTCTTTCCTTGCTGATTCGGACATGGAGTCCGGTACATCCCTTTTGCCGGATGGTACACTCATGCCACCTGATATCGGAAACTTTCTCATAAGATTTCGTGATGGTCTGTTTCCCTCCTTGGATAAATCTGATGCCGGCTTCTTACAGCAAATGAACGACATCCGACTCACTTATGAATTCCTGATCCACGAGTGGAAGCTGACTCAAGCCGGAGACACCTCCAGAAGCATCCAAGTCTTCAGAGGTATGTGCCTTGATCTGATTGACTTTTTTGAGCAGAATTTTCTAGCAAACGAGCATACCCCCTACCTAACTGAAATTAAGACTTTTGAAGCCAACAATAATTGTATTCTTAAAATTAATGATCAAAATAATGTTAACTCCATTAGTCAGAGCAACTTAAATCTAAATGTTCTTAAAACTAACTTGAAATCTAACTTAATGTGGGGAATCCCCCCAAATCCTAATGATAGCAATAATGAGCCTAACTCATCTTGGGCAAATGCCCAAGCTGAAAATAGCACTAGTTCTATCTCTAGCAACACTGCTGAGACCAGCATCGAGGATTTGGAAGGTTATATTCTACCCCCCCTCAAGAAAACTTGCCGTACGGCCTCTGTAATCACCTCTAAAGAAAAAACTTCTACTCGGAATGCTTTTTCTGCACTCACTGATATGATTTCGGAAGATCCTGAGAATATCCCTGCAACTAATGAAAATTCACCTTCGATGGATACCACCCCTATTCCGGAAACCACACCCTCCCCCGCTGTGCCTTCAGCGCCAAATGACTCTAATACTGAAATTTACTCCCCCCGCCCAGAACCCTTCTACATAAATTGCCCAAGCAACTGGAGGAACTTAGTTAAAACTCTAAACACCCTTGTCTCCGCTCCTGTCAGAGCACAACTTGCAGGAGAATTTATAAAAGTATATCCCCAAACTGTCGATGATTTTAGACTTGTCCAAAGATTCCTGATCGATCAAAAAATTGAATTTCATTCCATCAACCTGAAAGCCGAAAGGCCCATCAAAATTCTTTTAAAAGGACTCCCCCCTAACTCCCTGATAATTGAAATTATTGAAGAATTAACCTCCCTTGGATTCAGCATCCATAGAATTTCGATACTAAAGGACCTCAAAACTAAAGCCCCCCTCCCCATTTTTCTAACTTACCTAAACCCCACCAGAGGTTGGGAAAAAATAAGAGATATCCGCACCCTTCTTGATATGCAGATTCGTGTTACTGACTTTCAATCCCGGGCCATTAAAATGTGCTTTAGATGCCAGCGATACAATCATTCGAGTGACTGCTGTCAGCTCCCCCCCAGGTGCGTCAAGTGTGGCGAAGGCCATGTCTCACGCGAATGCCCAAAACCCAGAGACACCCCTGCTAAATGTGCCAACTGCCTCGGCCCTCACACCGCAAATTTTAGGCTCTGCCCTGCGAACCCGCACAACAAAAATGCTCCCATCTTAAATTTCTCAGCCCCCCCTCCCACCGCCTCTAGGCAAATTGTTCCAAAACCCTCTGACTTTCCGCCCATCCGGCATCCTACTGTAATTCCTTCCCAAAACCAACCAAAAAATTCAACCATCATCCCTGAAAATTCAGAAACTCCAGTTGCAACCTCCGCCCCCCAAAAAAAATCCTTCGCTGAAATTGCTACCCATCCTCCACCTCAAAAAATAGCACCTCAAACCCACCAATCAAATTCTCAAACCAAACCCTCCAATCAAAACCCTCTTACAGACCCAAACAACCTTCCACTTCAAAATCTTAAAATCCACTCTTACATTACCAAACCAAGCAACACCTCTCCTGACCAAACTGCAACAACCAATCAGAAACCTAAACCCAACTCTACTTCGCAATTCTCAGATCTTTTTTCAATATTCCATGAAATCAAAAACATCTTTAACAGTTTCAATATAGACATGATTAAAATAAAAAAAATTATTAACATTATCCAAACCAAGTTCAATGAAGCCACCAATCCTCTCAACAAACTTTTTGCAATTATTTCGGCCCTCGAAGAGGTTTTTAGCTCAGACACATCCGACCAAAATGACGAGTAATCTTCAAGACTCTATCCGTATTCTCTTCTGGAACGCTAACGGCCTTGTCCCTAAAATCACCGAACTCCGCGACTTCATTAATAATAACCCTGTGGAAATCATCCTTATCCAGGAAATCATACCCGGCCGTCGCCCCCCCTCCCTTAATATCGCCAACTATCAAAAATACACTGCCCTTCGTAATCTGACTCAAAATTCCCACTCCTCCTACGGAGGAGTCTCCGTATATGTCAAAAGTAACATTCCGCACTATGAGCTCAACACCCTTAACAACAATCTCATTGAAAATAAACTTGTAAATATTACTCTTCCAAATCAGCCCACCCTAACCATCGGTTCAGTCTACATTAAACCTAATTGCTCCATTGACCTCACTGCTGACCTTAATCGTATCTTCAATTGTAATCACAGACTTATTATAGCCGGCGACTTTAATGCCCACCACCCTGCTTGGAACTGCCGCCGTCGAAACCCCTACGGTAATCAAATCCACAAGTATATCACCAGTAATAATATCCATGTTGCAGTCCCCTCTAACCCCACTCATTTTTCTTTTTCAGCTACCCCCTCTACTATTGATTTTGCACTCCTTAAAAATATCCGTTTTCCTTACACTACCGACACCCTTAACGAACTCAGCTCCGACCACCTCCCTGTCCTCCTTACCATTCAACTAAATACGCTCCTTCCCTCTTCTGGTTTACCCACCTCTATAAATTGGAAAATTTTCAAACTCACTCTTCAAAATTCTACGCTCATGAACCCTAAAATCAAAAACACTGCCGACCTGGAACATGCTGTTTCCAACATTACTCTCGAACTGCAACGCTCCCTGGCAAACGCCACTACAACCCGCCCTGCCCCTCGTTATAACTCCCTTCCCCACCACCTTAAAAACAAAATTAAAATTAAGAACTTCACCCGGAATCTTTGGCAGATTTCTAGGAATCCCCAAATCAAAATTCTTTTAAATGCCCAAAATCGCAAAATTAAATCTGACATTTCTAAATTTAAACAAAACAAATGGAAGGAATATATCGAGTCCCTCTCTCCCGAAGACGGCTCCATATGGAAGGAAATTAAACGCATTAGGAAACCCTTCGCCCAGCTCCCCCCCTCCTCTCCGACACTGGCACTGCCTTTTCCAATCTTGAAAAGGCTAACACTTTAGCGGCCAACTATCAAAGACAATTTGAACCTAATAACTCTAATTCAAACAACTCTTTTCACGCTCACGTCAGTCAAATCGTCTCGAACTTCATTAATGCCCCCCACCCTGAGCCCATTGAACCCACCAACCCGTCGGAACTCTATGACCACATTAGAAACTTCAAAAATAAAAAAACCCCTGGTCTTGATAAAATAACTAACAAAGCCCTTAAATTCATCCCCTTAAATATCCTTTTTTATCTTGTTCATGTAATCAACGCAATTCTTAAATTCCGTCACTTCCCTGATTGTTGGAAAACGGCAGTTATTATTCCCATTTTCAAGCCGGGCGGCGTCCCCGCCGACCCCGCTTCTTACCGCCCCATCTCGCTCCTCTCCTCCCTCAGCAAACTGGCTGAACGTATCATTCAAAATCGTCTCTTCAATTTCATTGACAAAAATAATATTATCATTCCTGAGCAATTCGGTTTTCGACCTTCCCACTCTACTACCCACCAGCTGCTGCGTGTTGTGGAATTTGTTTCTGACGGCTTCCGCAACAAACAGTCAGCTGGAGCCCTTTTACTTGACGTTGAGAAAGCATTCGATAAAACCTACCATCTTGGACTCATCTTTAAACTTATTCAAATAAAAGTCCCCTCCCCCCTCATCCTCATCATAAATTCCTATCTTCAAAATCGTAACTTCCATGTCCGTGTCCTTAACACCCTTTCAAATAATAAACCAATCAAAGCAGGGGTACCCCAAGGTTCTATCCTGGCCCCCCTCCTTTTCAACATTTTTGTTAATGATATACCTCGTTCGCCCCATACCACCCTTTGCCTTTATGCTGATGACACCTGCATCATTTCCGCCCATCGTAATATTAATTTTCTTCATGCCCACCTTCAAAACCACATTTCCCTCCTTGAAACCTATTTTAAAAATTGGAACATCAAAATTAATGCACGCAAATCACAGGCCATCTTCTTCTCTTGGAAACGTTTCCCCCCTCCCCCGCTTCAAATCAACGATCAGCCAGTTTGCTTCCAACGTACAGCTAAATACCTCGGTGTCCACCTGGACAGTCGTCTCACCTGGAGCACCCACCTTACCCATGTTATCAAAAAGACTAAAAAGCTCGCCGGCGCTCTTAACCATCTCCTTTTTTCGAAACACCTTGACCTTAGTAACAAAATCCTTTTATTCAAACAAATCATTCTCCCCATCCTTCTTTATGCTTGCCCTATTTGGGGCTATGCCTGCAAAACGAACCTGGAGAGAATACAGATAGAGCAAAACAGAATTTTAAGAATCATACGGAAAGCACCGCGATACCTTCGAAATGACATTATTCGTAAAGACTTCGACATAAACACCATCAAATTTACTATCAAAAAACTTTCTGAAAAATTTTATCACAATATTCCCACTATCAAAAATGAAACACTTTTCACTCTAACAGATTATGACCCTCGTGAGCAGAAAAAGCGGCCCCGTGCTGTTTTGTATGACCCCCCTTAGCTTTATAACTTCTTTTTCATTCCATATTCTCTCCTTCAAAGTTTTTTAATTCTTTTTTTTGGCTTCATTCTTTTTTAGCATTTAACTCCTGCTCGCTGCTATAGATGGCAGCACCGGACCGCATGCGGTACCGGCTTTCTAACGTTTAATTCCTTATTTTTTAGTTAATTCCTTTAAATTTTTTAGTTCTGGGGATGCTCATGTTAATTTTCTTAAGTTTTAACTTTATTTTATTTTTATTTTTCATATCATATCTGCTCAACTTATGTCATGAATATCAAATATAGGCATTATACCGGAGGTTAAAGTCTTCGGACTAGGGACTCCCTTCCATTGGTCACACTAAGCAAGTAGTAATCTATTATTACAAGATTGCAGCACATTAATCTAGGAAGCTCCGCCTTATAAGGCTGCAGTTAATTGAAATTGGTAAAACAAACTAGATATTTATGATTTTATGAATGAGTTTTCGTAAGGTGGTAATTAACTGGTGTGTACTCTTAGTTTTCGACGGAACTAATCAGTATTTATTTTTATACTTTTTTATTTTGCATACCTATTTCGTAGTCATATAAATTTTAAGAAAAAGCGGAAATGGAAGTCTTAGAACTTCTAAAATCAACGTTGAATTTATATTAGAATTTATCATCTGAGCTTTACTGGTAGCCAATACTGGCAAATAGATAATTAAAAAATGAACCTTAGAGCAAAAAAGGTAACGAAATGTAAAATTATCGCTTAACCCCCCCCCCCCCCCCATCGTTTTCTGCAATTTAATGCCGAAACTATATCAGTCGTCATTTAATACCTCTATTTAGAAATAGATGTGTCAAGGGAAATTTAATAGTAAAAACAATATTTTTGGACACCAAATAATACACATAGAGAAAAGTGAATTTGAGTCTTGAGAAAGTCGTATGCTGCTTTCTCATACAAATTTTTACCTCAGCCGAGTTTAGTATAAAATTATTATCAAGAGATTTTTGCATCTCACTGATGATTCTAGGTTGGATTTTTTTCGCACTTTACTGTGTTGTTAAGAACAAGATAGCAATAATGATCGAGCGCTAAAGTTTAAGATAGAACCAGAACCATCATGAATGCATGATTACATAAAGCTTGCCCGATATATCAATCCCAAATCCTATGAATCTAAAAATTGAAGAATGAACTGTTACCACTGTTAAGACTTGAGATCCCGTAAAATTTCCTATGCAAATATCTGTATGTGTGTGTGTCTAGAAAATTTCATGTTGCGATGTTTCATGGTTAAGAAATAGTTGTTTCCCTAATTTTCTTTCCAGTATAAAAATCTCTCTGTGAAACATTTTTTTGAAATTTCTGTATTGATAAAGGAAAATTTAGTAAAACCAAATGTCCTTTTCGGAAACACAATGATTTTTAAGCTAATTCAAATCATAACAAAAGATTTTCTAACTCCGAAGGCACATATATTCTATATATGGGGGAACTTTTCGTAAGCTACAAGGCCCACACATGTGTTCAAATTGTTCACTCTCCGATTTACAGGTTCAGAGGAACTGTGGAGACCACCAACATATTGACTGTTCCCGGGGAAAAAGGCATTTGCAAGTGAACATTGTCGAAATATCATCAATTTGTTGACTTTAGGCGAATTTTGAAAACTTATCGAATATAGTACTTTGTTAGGAATTTCAGGAGTCACAGGAGTTACGAAGATTTTTCATGATCTTCTCACACAGAGTATATAATTTGGTCATCGTTCAGTTTGAATAAATTGGTTTGATACGAGTAAAAGTGAATAGTGAATACGTCCATGTCTTGAGAATATAATCTGTCGTTTTTTTTAATTAGTTGAATATTTAATGGCTGTTTTACTGTATGACAATTATTTTGGGATGTTGTAAGATAACTACAGAATTATTAGTTGTATATTGTTCCTGTATGCTTTCATTGCTGCTTTAATTAAAGCAATATTTACCCAGAAATTAGGACCCATTGTATCCTGAGATTACATCCAGAATTCCCGAGACTTTGACTCAACAGTATGCATGCTGCAATTGCTCGGAATATACTTTGATCTTTTGGTACCGGGGGAAGTAATTAATACTTTTGGGCATAAACAGTTCAGAAAAATA